>CM048846.1:74646394-76144519 GCA_026545225.1 Cornus controversa
TTTTCTTTAACTCTAAATATATACCTAAAGAGTGACAACAATTTCTGCATCAATATGGAAAGGGAAAAGCGAAAAGGAATCTTGCACAAAGCCACCAATTGGATGGCTGAAACTAACTTGATGATTATTATCTATTTATTTAGGGGAGGGAGGGGGAAGAAATCTACATATATATTGGTCATTAAAATCCCTCAACGCCTTGGGTCATATAATTTCATGCATGCTTCACAAAGTCCTACATGACAAGGAATCCAATTTGCAAATACAAGCATTAGCAATAATGCCTTCTGCGCAAAAAAATTAGTGCAACTGAATGAAGTTCAGTTATCAAATCAATGGAGTTCTGTGTTTTTTTAATTTTTTAACTTAATTATTTGAATCTTTTGTTTTTATTATTTTAAAATGTATTTGTACAAGTTATACATAAATACTTTATATTACCCGTATATTAGTCTACATTAATTTTTTTTATACAAAACAAAAAGTAAATTACGAAGTGAAATAAAAAAATCAGAAAATCCATAAAATTGACAACAATTTTGAAAAATTATAAAAAGAAAAATCAGAAATAAACAAATACTCCATACTACACATAATTAATCCACATAAATTGTTCTTAATAAAAAATAAACAAAAAGAAAAAATGTTGCACATATATTCAATTAAAACCATTAAACAAATATTAGTAAAGTTTTACTCCTGACAACAGGCAGACATTTAATTTATAGGCCATTATCATCAAACTTGCACTCTTCAAATTCATCCTCTTAAAACGGCTTGTATAGTTTCCCTTTCTTTTTTTTAAAAATAAGTGCTTCCTCAAGATCTTCTCTACTAAAACGTGTTGGATCTCTACACAAGCTAGAGGAGAAGCATGAATAGCGGACAACTTTTGCGGCTTAAATTTAAGGGAAACATGTCTTTTCCATTTCTCTCCATTATTCCAAGAAGAAACGCTGTACCCACAAATTTATTTTCCATCAAAGGCATGGGTTTTCCATCATCTTCAACTCGAACAAGCCTATAGGCAACAAAGTCGACTACAAATTGATTAGCATGCAGATCATCCTTGCGCTTCTTTAAAGAATTTAGGTCTACTTGAGCATCTTTATTATCAAACTCTTCGACTAATGTTAGAGAACTTTCAATAGCGAGATTACATTCTTCAGAAGAAAACAACTCTAGCACATTTTTTTAGTTACCATGGTAGCCTCATCAAAATACATAGTCAAATTGCTCCCTTTAGACAACCTTTGGAAGTTATTTGAAGTATTAAGCACATAGTTGTCAAGTAATCGCTGCTCCCCTAATCTTCAATTATGCCCATGTCTTCACTCACACTGAGTGTTAGAAGGGTATAAAATAGTTTTTTGTGAAATAACATCACTTTCTTCCTATATAAGAGTTATGATCGTCCCCATAGATGAAGAACGCTCTCTGAATGATAATCCCTTATTTTTGTTAGAAAGTGTTGGAACATGTAAACAATCAAACTCATCACATTCCATCTAGCATTACCAAGCATAAATTGACCCTTGCAAATGTATCAAGAATTTTGACCTTCTTACTACAATCATCTGAAGGTTGAAATACTTCCTACGTCTCATCATCGTTATAAGGATGATCTGATGTTGTAATTCTTGTTATCTCACGGAGGCATGAGGCTACGGCAATTTCATCACCATGAGTGCCTATACAATTATTATGCAACCAATGCCTTCATTAGTGGAAAATCTTATTCAAATGGGGGCCTGGGCTGTTAACTAAATTTAATATGGATCGGATCTAGGGCTAGAGTTTAAATTTAAATTTGGGTGAACTCCAAATCTAAGCTTTAAATTTGAACTGCATATGCGATGGCTCAGCAACAAGTGGATCAAAAATTGTCTGAAACTGGATTGAGCAATAACTGGTTCAAAGCTGGTTCAGGTTTAATAAATGGATCAGATTTGGTAAATACCAACCCTTTTCCTTGTTCAGTAACGATCTGTAGTGGAAGAAACAGGAGCTGTCCAGCAAACCCTACAACAGCAAAGGTGAGACGAAATTTTGGCATTGACAAAACAAGTTAGTGAGAGGTTAGGTTTGCGGCAATGCATCAATTCCAATGAGGTGACAGCACAAGATGGCATCTATTTATGGGCTTCATGTTGCCTTCAGCTGGTCTTTTTAACAATGATCGACTGGTGGCAGTGGCGGTGGTTCACGAAAATGGCAATGACGGCTGGAATTAAGTGAAATGTTGATGGTGAAGGTTTGACAACAACAAATCAACGTCAGTGATTGCTACTTGATCTAAGCTCTAATCACAAATCTGAGATGATGATGCAATTGCGAAGATACAACACAGAGGTGTCGATCATGACAGATAGGGAGATCAAAAAACGAAAATGATTGCTGGTTATGGCGATTTCTGATGGTTGATGGTTGTAGTTTGGGTTTTGATTGGAGGACACAATGATGACATAGCAAAATGATTGGGTTTGTTGATTACTGGTTAGAGTGGACAGCGAGGCTTTGTTGGATGGAGTTAGGGGGGCTTCATTGACATTCATTTTATTTGTTCATGAAGTGTTGAGATGGAGAGTCAGATAACCAGTCTTGATTGAAGTGCCGTTCTACTCTATCAAGCAAATCGATATTTGCTTGGATCCTTTCGTTCTAATACCATTTTGATTTAGGACATATAACATTGTGATACTAAACTGATGTAGAACTGACAGAGAAACATGAGAGACAAGAGAAGAGAGAGAAGAAAGTGGATAAGAAGACAAGGGAAAAGGGTGAGAATATCAAGAATAGGGTAAGACAAAGAAAGAATGGAGGAGATAAATCTCTTGGAGTCACAATAATTGTTCAAAATCAAGACTGAATACACTTACAAAAAAGACAAAAATCAAGACTGAATATCCCTATTACATAGCCTTTATATAGGCATCCAAATTAAGACCTAATTATGAAACCCTACATAACACGTAAGCAAACGCTAAAATCTTGACAATACCAAAAATGAACACTCAAAATAAAAAATAAATATTAACCTTAATTATACCAAATCCTAATTCTATCTCTCCTTTCCCCTTCTCCAAAAGTAGAAGAGAATCATGTGCAGCTCATGTGTGCAGGTCGTATCTTGATCTCCATCAAAAGGCAAATCATAGTCTAATCACTACTATACAAAAGATATGGAGAAGTCAGCTATTTGTTACTACATTATTTAATGGCTAGAAATTTGTGGGCCCTTCTACTTGCTTTGTTTGGAGTTTATAGGTGATGTCTAGATTGGCAGCAAAATGTCTAGTCGAAGAGGCAATTATGTCAGAAGTAAAGTTATGTTTGGCAAGTGATTCTACTATGCTTGTGGTTGAGCATTTGGCGTGAGAAAATTAGAAATGCTTTTGAAGGGGTGGAATACCCTATTTAGGCCCTTAGGCATAGCTTGTTGAGCTCCCTCTCTTTTCTCATCAGGAGGAGCTTCTCTTTATTAACTAATTCCTTTCTAGAGTTCTGAAAAAGATGAGAGTGATTTTGTCTAACTTATTTGTATAAATTATGTGTACATGAGTGCACCCCTGCTTTGGTGATTCTTAAAAAAACTTTATTTTGTAAGGGAAAAAAAATCTTTTTGATTTGTAGTTTGATTTTAATAAACATACCTATACTTTCCTGTACAATGAGGGGAAATGCTAGAACCCCACCTCCCTTCCCCGCGCACGGGTGGGAAACAATGTTCACATTGACAATAAAATCACCTTATAAACAACAAATAACACCCAAACTGATCTCTAACACACATGAGAATGCATACAAAAGTACATGCATGCTAAATCATCCCTGCATTCAAGATGTCCCAATGAAGTTCTCAAACACCCTTCAGTCTGAAACAAGTAATCTAAATGGTTTCCACATTGCTTCCTACAACAATGATTTGTCAGTTCAACTACCTTCCCCTTTACTCTAGTTTTCATAATCTAATGGAATAATTATACTAATTCATTAACTCCCAATTTATATTTCTCTTCTTTGCTAAAATAATAAGGTTTTTAGCACCAAACAAGTTGATCTTGATTGATAACAATCTGAATGCAAAGCTCAGAATAAATATTTAGTAAAAGGAGACCTGTGGGTCGCATAAGAAATCTAAATACCAAGATAGTAGCAGCATCAATATCCAAAAAGGGAAAAAACAGACAAGAGAGTCTTCTGATATTAGAGTTTCCATATAAAATATATATAATTTATACACAGCTCATTTCCCTATGATTTGAACTTTTTTTTGATAAGTATTCATTGAAGGGCGCCCAAAAAGGGGGGCATGGCCCGAAACAATTGCACAAATACTATAGCCTCAAGCTATCCACAAAAGACAAAAGAATCTCCATAGATTTACAATTGGAATCCTTAACCCAAAAGAATAAGGACAGAATATCTAAACTCCCTCCATGGAGCCTCCATCCCATCAAAGGATCTCATGTTCCTCCCCTTCCAAAGAGTCCACTACAAGCATAGAGGGATTGTCCTCCACGCATCTCTGATGTGGGGCCGCACCCAAGTCCCCAAGCATCTATCAAACCCTATTCGAAACAAGTCTCCACATTTCACTTAAGTTCAAGAGACATTACAACTAATCCCCGAAATAAAAGTTAATCTTTACTTTATAAATAAAAGATGTGTCTGGTGCATGCATATCCAAACCCCTACATCATAAGATGAATTTAGTGACATTAGACGCGCATTTGCAACTGACCCTACATCATAAGATGAATTTAGTGACATTAGACACACATCCGCAACTGACACTCAAAACCCAATTCATGTGCACAACAAAAGCAGTATAAATAATTAGATATATCTCAATGGAAATTCCCATAGATATTATCATAAAAATTAACACAAAAAAAAGAATAAAAAATAGTCAAATACCAGTGCATTTTCTACAAGAAGTCTTAAAAGATTACAAAGCACAACAGTAATACTAACAACGAAAAAGTAGAGTAAGGAAAAGCAAAAGAGCATGTAATGTAAATGTAATTCACTAGAGCGAGTTCTTACTGAATTGGACATAGCGGAGCACTGGCACTACTAGTTCTTTGGGGAATTGTTGAACTTTCTCGGTTGCCTTTCTTTCCGACACCAATGCCTCTTCATAAGTCAAGTTAATTTTTCCAGTAACTTTACATGTCCATATTCTTTGGCGATACAGATTTATCCGGTTCAAGTATTCTCTATAAATGTATGCTAAGAGTTACAAAGCAGACAGATGGCACAACAATAACAGTAACAATTCAATACCAAATCAGGGTAGGGTGCCAGTGACATCAAATTGAAGAGATAAAAAAGAGAAGGATACCCATAATCCCTAAATATCTCTTTCGTGAAACGAACTTGAAATACAAGCTCCTCAGGCTTCAAATCCTTGGGCCTTTCCAACAGAGGAAAAGGCTTTCTTTTGTATAAAGGCATTATTGGACAGCAATATGTGGTCTACATTCAACAACAACAGAGAGAGAGAGAGTTGTCAAGTTCACAAAAAAACTTAGAAAATTCATTCTTCAAGTGTTGGTTTGAATTAGTAAATTCGAAGTTATAAAGAATGCAGTAGCAATAGAGAAAACCCAGAAAACAAACCCAGATGTGTCGGTCAAATGAGAAACCCTAGAATGCTATGTATTGGGGATCCTGAAAACGAATATAGGAACACAAAAATAAAATATTACGACTTAAAAACAAAATGTTGCATGTTATCAATGTTGGACTATACATGAATGACCATTGAAGTATGCGATCACATCAACAAGAAAAATTGAAGAAATGAATATATTGAAAAGGAAAAATTCGAGTAATCGATGGGAATACAAAATTTCTCATTCCCGCCAGAACTCGAAATTCCAGTGCGGAGCATGATGGTTCAGAGCAAAGAGCTTTAGAGAGAATAAGCAGAGAGAAAGAGAGATTTTACCACTAAAAATCTGATTAATGCTCCAGAGGAATTTGTGTTGAGACGAGAATCGAGAGAGCGGTGTTTCGTTTTGTGTATATATATATATATATTTGACGTGTTAGCAAAGCGTTTCTCTCTCTATATTTCTTTCTCCGTTGGCCGTCTTGTGTCCCTCCTTGTAGGAACAATTTTTTGAGATATATAAATGCTAATATTCAGTTCTGACCCTTAGCATTTGATTAATTACAGAAAACACCCATTAGTGAACAATAATACATGTTTGGGTAAATTACACTCATATCTCTGAAGTTTATCCTAATTACACACGCTAGTCAAAATTATCCTTATTTACACCGTGCTCCCTCAAATTTAGCATGTGTGCTCAACAACCCCCTTCCATTAACCAGTTGTTAGACTATCAAAAGTTTTTGACATTATGACTAATTTGTCCTTCTTGATGAAATCTTGTTAGTAGTAACTTTTGAGATTCAAAAATTACAATGATACTCAAAATCCCTTTAATGGATTTGCTCTTCCCTTTTCCTCCATTGTCATATATATATATATATATATATATATATATATATATATATATATATATATTACATACATATATATATAGTTATATATAAAGTCTCCAAGTGTCATGGTTTTTAAGGCTCTAATGCATATACATATGCATTTTTAAGACTATGTTCTTGCATATAGATATATATCATGTATAATACATGTTGGGATTGTATGCCCTCCAAAGCCAATTATGGATTGTAATTGACTTTTAGTTTTAATAAAATCTAAATTTATTCTTCCACATACATATATAGTGGATGTTTGTATTAGTTAATCAATATTTGAATTAAGTTTTTATTAATTATGATAGGATGATTTATGTACATAGGGAGGAGTCCCGTATATAGGAGATATAAATTACCAATATTCATAATTTTAAACTTGTTTACATTCATAATAAAATTGGGCATTCTATTAATAGTATTATTAATATTATTTGTATGAATGTAACACATTGGTTCCTATATGATAACATGACTTATCTCGGTCATTTGGGTGCAAGACTCAAAACCATTGGTATTAGTGTATATGACACATTGAACTAGATTAAGGAAAAGTAAAAAATTACTGAAATTGTCATAAGTAATTTTTCTTATCATTACTAAAGTAAATAAACTTTTAATTATGATAAATTTATGGACTTTGGTTCTTAGTCACGATTACTTTGATTTACTATAGGTGACATCTTTCACAAGTTTTGGAACATACTTCTCAAGATGGAATCCATTTGGTAATTATATTTTGGTTTGATTTGTTTGATCACAAAAAAAACTAATCAGTTGTATTTAATAAATAGTTTTCTCTATTTATTCATTTATTAAATATATTATTTCTTAAAAAAAACTTTATGTGATCAAATGGTAAAAATCAAGTAACCAAAATATGGATTAATTAGTATATTAGATTGATAGTTTTATTTATTATTGTTGACCTCAAGGTATCAACCCAAGGTTATTTAGGTAATTTTGATTATTACAATCTATTGAAGTGTAGATTTAATAAGTTTACTTGAGTGTGCATTTTACAAGGTATCAAATTATCTCAAATATCTTAAATGCGTTGGGCTTTAAAGGAATTACAGGAAAATATATGAAGCCACATGATCACAGAACTCAAAGATCAATAATCAAGATCAATGGTGAAATTGAAGTGAATCCAAGCCACATGATGAAAGAACCTAAAGAGTTTAAAGATTTGAAGATCAAAAGACTTGGGTAGACTAGTCTTGGGTGAGTGCTAGTATTTAATGTAAAGTTATTTTTGAAGTAACTTCTTTTGAAAGTTTATCTATTGACCTAGTGGTCTTGGGAGCAATGCATATGATTCATATCATATCATGATTCCTTGGATACTTAGAATTAGGTCATGAACTTCATTGAATTATCTTTAAGGCCTTTGATAAGATTAAGTTAATTCAAACTTATGATTAACTTTGAAGAAACTCAATTCTTGAGTAAACAATTTTTAGAACCTTCTCTTGAATTAGAAAATATCATTTATAGTTCTTAGATACATTGACTTAAACTTTGAAGTTAATTGATTCACTTTATAAAGCATTGTTATGCACATTTTCTGTTTCAGGGACTTAGCACAGATACTTAGCTAAGTATTGGATTCTATGGGCAAAAATGTAAATATGAGTTTTCAATGAATCTTGACATAAAAATTTTTGGTAATCGTACCCCATGATTTTTAATGATCATGTGAATTTTCTCAGGTCCAAATGACTTGATTTGGTCATTTAAATTGCATGATGAACTTTTGACTCAAAGCTGTGAAATTTCGTTTTGTACTAAAACTGAAAAATCACATTTTGATTCACTTTAAATTTAATTTTGAAACTATTTTTATTGAATCTGAATGGGGAGGGGGGGGGGGGGGTTACTTTGATTATTTACATTGAATAACTTAAAGTAAATCTATGAGAAATTTACTTAAATGTTTTCAATGTAAATAAATAAGCAGTGTGCAGCTGCAGTAGGAATTTTTCACTAGACTGAAAGTAATTTTCAACTGACTGAAAAAATGTAAATTCACTGATATGGGTATTTTTGGTCGCTTGATGGATCTCATCAGTCGGTTGTAGAGACTGAGTCTAATTTTGACCGATTTTTTTATTATTTATTATTTATTGCCTTAATTGAATATGAATGATAGTACATGCATTATTTATATGAAATGTATGAGTGGGGACTAGTTTTGAGATTCGGGGATGTTTTTGAGTCAATTGGCTCATTTTGAGATTTTCGGGTCGGTGGGCCCGAAAAATCTGATATTTTTTTTTAAAATATTTATTTTTGAATTTAAACTAATTAAAATTTTAGAAGAGGAATGGAATTGATTTCGAAGCCATAACTATTTTTAAAATCGAAAATGGAGGTCGGGAGGGTACATTAAATGAAGTAAGGGCATTTTAGTCATTTTGCACCCCCAAGATATTATAAATATCTATATAGCTAAAATTCCATCCATTTGAGAAACTAAGACAACCGACCATTACTCTTTCTCTCTCTTTCCCCCTTTTCATCTCTTTTTCATTCTCTTTTCATTTTGGAGTCCTAGAGCTTGGATTTGGAAGGTGCTAGTGAAGGACAAATTGTTCTACTCAGTAATGGCTACATTTTGACCCGAACAAAGTTAGATTTAGGCAAGGTTGGAGCTTGAGGAATTTTAGAGTTTTTCTAGAAAATCTTGCAAACTTGAGGTAGGGATGTCTTCTCCTTCTTTTCATTGATTCCATAGGTTTTAGTGGATGTTTTGGTGGTTTAACATGCCAATGTGATGTAGGAAGGTTGACTATGTTAATTTACTACCTTTTCTTCTTGTTTAAGTATGTTAATATTGGTTCTCATATATGTTATATGATGAGATTGTGTGTATGTGTTGATTTGCAGAAGCATGAGGTTCATTAATGTTATTTTTGAGCCATGGGATAACATGTATATATTTTGAATGCTAGGTGTTTGAGAAAATGCACCAAAGAAAGAAATTCTGTAAACAAATTGATGTTGATACCTTATGTAAGGAATTATATGCATTGTGATATGTATGTTGAACATGTGTTAGCATGGTAGTGTGATATGGTTTATAATAATTAGTATGCATGAAAACCATGTTAGTTGTGAAGTTATGTGGCTTAAATACACATTTGTAAAATTGCTAAAATTCTTGATAAATTGGAGTTATGAAGGGTATTCAGAGTTGCCCAACCATGTCATGGCGGTGGAAAACTAACCACATTGTATGACATTTGGAGTTGCCCAATCATACCTAGGCTAATGCCTAAGAATCAGAGTTGTCCACATACTCGTATGACACTCGGAGTTGGCCAATCATACTTGGGTTATCAGAGTTTGACCAATATCATATGACACTCGAAATGTCGCCAATTATATGTGCTCTCGGAGTTTGACTAATGTTTATAAATATATGAATGTTTATATATTTTTCATTAAATAAGCATGATAAATTGTTATATACATGTATTGCATTGAAAATGGTAGATGTGGGAATTGGATATGTCATGTAGCTATAGGAATGCCATGTTGCATGTCACGCCCCTAAATCTGAACCGCTGGGACTTTCCCGGGTCCGAGCCCGAATTTCAGGTAGTGAGGTGTCATGATTGCCCAATCGTCACTCCACGACTCAGACAACCATGGCAAGTTACTACCAACATCATCATTGGTTCCTACCCGAAACACCGAGATCATCATATACAACGGAAGTATTTATATTTATCAATGTGTTTATCCCTCACCAGATATGTTGTTACACCCCAATTTTTGACTCCCAGAAACTAAGGGTGATTAAATTATACATCATCACCTTAACATCGTGGAAAAATGATCACGTACACCTTATTACATATGCACAATTTTGCAACACTCGTCTCAATGAGCCCACACATGTCCACACACACACATAACCAACTTCATTCTTATTTTCAATTTAGGTAAGGACTGTATTCAGAATCAGCTTCTTTCAGCATGTTGAAACTGATGTTTTAGTCGGCTGAAGAAGTGCTTTAGAAACACCTATTTCATTTTGCCATTTTCAGCAGCCTCAAAGTGAAGTTTCAACATGCTCAAAATGAACTTTCAGCAGTTTCAAAGTGAAGTTTCAACATGCTCAAAGTGAACTTTCAGCAGCCTTAAATTGTTTTAGTCGGTTGAAGAAGTGCTCTAGAAATGTTTATTTCATTCTGCCATTTTCAACAAGCTCAAAGTGAACTTTTAGCAAGCTCAAAGTGAACTTTTAGCAAGCTCAAAGTGAATTTTTAAAAAGCTTAAAGTGGATTTTCAGTCTGCTCAAAGTGACATGTTCTTGGAGGATGTTCAGTAACACTTATAATAGGTATATATGTGTCAAGATCAAACCATAAAGACACCATTCATGCATAAGTGGACACTAGTGGAATTATAAACCATCATTCATAGTCCTCATCTCACCAATTCATCAACACAACCATTCTTACAAGTTTATACATGTAAAATGGACATAAACAAAGAGTCATCATTTAAGTTGTCTAGCATTCTACAACGTTTAACACCATGTTTACAATATAGGAAATCATAAAACATAATTAATATATGTTCACAAGACATAGGTGGTCTTTTACATATTCAACACATGCATATAGTCCACAATCCGGACATGCATTCAAATAAAGCAATTTAAGTCCTCAAATAAAATAAACTTTTCTGCTCCACGCCAATGTACTATTGGGGAGACTCCACAACCTCCTTTTCATTTCATGAAAAGAGTTAATCCTCGTGGGATAAGCAACCACACGCTCAGTAGGAATATCTAAAACACAATTCCACAAGTTTCGTGAATACCACATAACACATAATCCTGTTATCACGATAAGCACAAATCATATACAAATATTTATGCTAACAACCATGCCGTAAATGTATGCATCATGTCACACACTCACACATTGTTCGTGTCTCACCCACGCACGAATCCAATTGCTTGACCTTAGCTCACTGCTCACAATGTCAATGATAACAATTGGTCTGGATCCTGACTCTTGGCAATCTGTCTAACCACAACCTTTCTATTTTACCCCGGATCCCGACTCTTGGCCATCCGATTCCTACAACTCATTCACATCTCACACCCGAGTACTGACTCTTGGCTACCCGGTTACCACAACCCTTTCACGTATATGAATCATTCCATGTATTTGCAATGAGTGCACATTATCACAATCATACTCATGTTAACCGTGCATATACAATTAAAGGCAATATAGTATTAATTGACATGCTTGCACATTCTTACAAACAACCTCACATACATTAACATTGAACAAGTATCACCTTAATCACATTCCACATCATTTATATTGATATTTAATCATGCTTTACACTTAAACATGTTTTTAAGATAATTTATCGAACACATAATTGTCACCTTCATATATATACATGAATTCACATAATTTCTTCACAATTCAACCTCAACATACTTATATAATTATCTAAGGCAATTATAAACATGTAATTGCATGAATTAACATTGATAATTCATTAAGTAGTATAATATAACATGTTTTAACCTTGAAAGACATCCAATTATACCCACATAACCAATTGGTTGCTATGGACAACCTATATACTCACAAAAATCCTGAATTTTATGGGTTAGGCATTCCAATTCTCTTAAAAACTCAACTTTTTTCAAAATTGATTCTGCACCGATCAAACTTGAGCCCTCGATGCGTAGACATTTTCTCTCTTCTTCGGCGAACTCCAATTATGGATATAAACCCCTCAAAATCAATAGAAAAGGGAAGAAGAAGATGTTGCTATATATATATATATATATGTTCCTCACAACTGCTGGGAAAATGAGAATGAAGAGTTGAATTCTCCCTTTGCTATTTATAGAAAATGACCTACACTTATTTACAAAAATGTCATCACATTTTTCCTAAACCTTTTCGGACTCATTTTTTGAGTTTCGTAACTCCAATTGATACGAAATCGATTATGTAGTGCGTCAAATATTTTATTTAAGTTACCTTCTAAATTTGGAGTCATTCTGATACTTTTGGATTTTCTAGGCCCACTAGGCCCGCGCCCTCGGGTCAATCGAACCCGAAAAAGTCAACTTTTGTCAAACGCTTCAAAAACTTCCCTGGACCTCTACCCAAGTCCCCAACACATGTATTTTATATTTAAAACACTCATATAATCATTTAAAGTATTTATATGATAATAAATGAAAATAAAAAGAAAATCGGCCAAAAATGGTCACGGTCCTTACATTACATTTCATGTAGGTCAGTGTCGGGTCGATGCTTAGGTGAATTGGAATATTTCTAATGAGCTATTTGGTTGATCATCCTTTTTTCCTAAATATTTCAAATAAGGCACTGGTGGTGGACTAGGCTTGATTCGCTTTTGTTGAAGCAATTGAGACTATTTTTTTATTTAAAATTGTACATTTATGTATGTATGTGTTATGTTGGCACTTTTGAAAATGTGTAATTATAGATGATTAAAGTATTACACTTGGATAGTACATGTATTGAGCCATGTTTAGCACTTGAAATGATCGAGAACGAGATTTGGATCAATGTATAAATTTTGGGTTTGTTTCTATATGATGGATTTATGATTTACTTATCGTTATGTATGTTGTGAATTAAATTGGATGTATGTAAAGTTATATGGAGTGATTACAAGCTAAGTATGGAAATTTGACTGTAAAATTGAATATTGGAGAATTCTGCAGAAATTGCTGTCAAGGACTTATGATCAATCGTAAGCTACCTTACAATGGATCGTAGTTCTACAATAGATCGTAGACCCTTTTACAATGGATCATAACTTGGAAAGAAATTGAGTTAGAAAACCAGCACATTTCGATACATGTTATAATACATCTTCAATGGATCGTAACTCTACGATCAATCATAACTCGTGTTATCGTAACCCATGTTATGATCGATTGTAGAGTTCAATTATTGTATACATTGAAATGTTGAATTTAAATGCATGTGTAACTAAGTGTGGGCCCATTGGAGTGTGTTGACCTTAAATTATGCATGTTTAATTATATGTTTATAATGACGCTTCTACGGATATAAGACTTATGTATTATTTATTGGGTTAACGGATGAGTTCACACTCAGGATTCGGGCACAAAAATGGGATTTTGGTGACACAAATTTTGGAGCTTGACATAGAAGCTAAAATGCAGTCCGGTAGCTAGTGCAAATTGGAAGCAACTAAAAAATTATTTCACCCGACCGAAGAGGACCTTCAGTTGGCCGATACAGTGTTATTAGTTGGCCGATACTATCAAATTTTATATCTAACGGCTAATTTGCATTAATCTCCCACCTCAAAGGATAATGGTCGTCTCCTCCTATCAGTATAGCTCTTTTGTCGACTCTGAGCTGTTAACAATCACTGCCTAATT
This sequence comes from Cornus controversa, assembly GCA_026545225.1. Lineage (NCBI taxonomy): Eukaryota > Viridiplantae > Streptophyta > Magnoliopsida > Cornales > Cornaceae > Cornus > Cornus controversa. Next base: position 74,660,346 of record CM048846.1, read on the forward strand.
AGCTTGATATTTTCAGTAGTCTCATGCACAATGTATGGTCCTAAGGTTGCTGTCTCACCCACCTCAGTCCAACAAACTAGAGATTTACAAGGTCTGCCATACAACGCCTCAAATGGTGCCATCTCAATATTAGCCTGATAGCTGTTGTTGTATGCAAACTCCACAAGTAGCAAATCGTCCTCCTAACCACCCCAAAGTCCAAATGCAAGCACGAAACATATACTCTGATAGTACGCTTCGATTGTCCGTTAGTCTAAGGATGAAATGCTATGCTAAAATGTAACTCCGTGTCTAACACTATTTAAAATCTTTGTTAGAATCTCGAGGTAAACTGTGGATCCTTATCTGACATAATAGGTATCGAAACTCCATGTAACCTCACAATCTGTTCCACTTATTGCCTACTCAGTCTCCTCACATCAGTTGTTCACCTTATAGGTAGAAAATGTGCTGTCTTGGTTAGTCTAAGCACAAGGCCGTATTCGCGCTTGCTCAGATAGAGGATATACTAGGATCGTCAATGGTTAGAGGTATTTTCCTAGTTTTAGCTCGTGGGCTAGGGTGTTGATAGATTCAGGTACATCTCATTCATTCATATCTGTTGCATTTGTTTGTGCCTTGGAGTTAGAGGTCTCATCAATGGAGTCACCATTGTCCATTAATACGCCTGTTGGGGGTAGAGTTACCCTAGGTAGAGTGTGTTGGTCTTGCGAGATCGAGGTTGCAGGACATTGACTAGTGTTCAACTTTGTACTACTAGACATGACTAGTTTTGATGTCATTTTAAGTATGGATTGGTTATCTATGTTTAGAGCCATTATTGATTGTCTACGTAGGAGAGTGATACTGTGCATACCCGAGGGTGACTACTTCTATTTTGTCGGACATCATGATGATTTTTATATACCATCACTACTTAGTTTCGGTGTTCAGAGTGGATTTAGATGCTTCTTAGCTATCCTGTTAGCCGAGGAGGATGAGGTTATAACTCATGGAGGGTTTCCACCGATTGTTTGTGAGTTTTTAGATGTGTTTTCGGAGGTCTTGACAGAGTTACCTCTGATGCGGGAAGTGGTGTTTGACATTGATCTTACTCCCGGTACTGCACCTATCTCTATGGCACCGTACCGTATGACACCGACAGAGTTGAAGGAGTTGAAAGATCAATTGCAAGAATTGTTAGACAAAGGATTTGTATAACCTAGTACACCACCTTGGGGAGCTCCGGTCCTATTTGCTAAGAAGAAGGATGGATCTTTGTGATTGTGCATAGACTACTAAAAATTGAACCAAGCAATGATCAAGAACAAGTATCCTTTGTCAGGGATAGATGACTTGTTTGATTTACTCAAGGGTTTAACATGCTTTTCAAAGATTGACTTAAGGTCGGGATATTACCAGTTGAGGGTAAGGGATGAGGACATTCTGAAGACAGATTTTCGGACTACATACGGACACTATGAGTTTCTAGTGATGCCATTTGGTTTGACGAATGCACTGGTGGCGTTGATGGACTTAATGAACCGAGTCTTCAGTGTTTACTTGGATAGATTCGTGATGGTATTTATGGATGATATTCTCATGTATTCTTCTTCTATGGAGGAACATGAGATTCATTTGAGGATAGTATTACAGATTTTGAGGGAGCACCATTTGTATGCCAAATACGAAAAATGTAAATTTTTGCTAATAGAAGTAAAGTTCCTTAAACATGTGGTGTTGGAAGGAGGAATTTTCGTGGATCCTTCTATGATTGAAGTGGTAATGAATTGGGAAATGCCAAAGAATGTGTAATGACTGGACCATTTATCGGGTCAGATCTGGGTCGGGTTGATTTTATTTATATATGGTTGTTTATTTTCTTTAAACTTTGAAAATTCGTAACTCACTCATCTTAAATCCGATTTAGGTGATTATTTTTTTGAAATTGAGTCTTTTTAAATTTTATTTTTATTGGAATTGGTTTCATTTATAGATTCCAAAGGAACTATGCCCAGTTATTTCAATGTTGGGAAAATGAATTTTTTCTCCTATGTTGGAAAGAAAGAAATATTCAAATCTGTCGAGTTTTCTTTTTATTATTTCTTGGTGATTATTTTATGTATGGACTCACATTTAGAGGTTTGAAATATTTTGTGTCCATCCGGAATCGTTTTTTGGGTTCGTTTCAGTGAAATGGGCATTTTGGACTCGGGTGCCGTTCTAGGGCTTCGGGATCGATTTGGTGGGCTCATTTTGGATTTCGATGCCGAATAAATATTTTTATTTATATTGTGACATTTTTGAATGGCATTTGAAATTTTGAAATTTTAGAAAGAAATCGGGACGCATTTGGACACCGTATGAGACCTATATGATTGATATACACATAAGTGAGACAAATTATGACTTGTGGGGCCCACATGACCGAAAATTCTAATTTTTGTAAGTGACCAGAACACTTGGTCGGCAGCCCATCTTCTCCTTCTTCATTTCATTTTCTCTCTCTTTCTCTAAGACTCCATTAAAGAACATTTGAGATTTACTTTTTCTCTCTAGATTTTGGACCCCTTCAAGGTTGTTTTAGCTCAAGTGTCCAAGAAAAAAGTTGTAGAGCTCGGCTAGGGCTATCCATTGATCAGAAAATTATCCTTTTGGGGCTTATTCGGAAGGTGTAAGACATATACAACTTCTCTTCATCACCCCATTTTCACATAGATTGCTCCATTGAGGTAGGGGGTTTTAGTTTTAAGTTTTATTTGGTTAAAATTTACATATATTTACTCATGAAGTGTTTAGGATTTTATTTTACCTTACTCCATTTTAAGTCTCATGAATATATTGATATTGTCACTTGTTTTTAATGATGATTATGTAAGTATAATGTTGTGTTTTTGTATTTATGAGATATATGGAGGATGGGCTAATTAAATGTTGAATAAAATACTGATTTTTGGGTTATGGATGTATGTGTTATTTTGTGATGTTATAGTAGTTGGTGATGTATGGAGAACGGGCTGAATTTGTTGATGGAGTACATGCTAATTTTATTCTTCTGTTGTTGATTGTAGTACTTTATGCTCCTCTTTAAATTTTTAAATGACTAAGAATGACTTGTGGAATATGTGTTTAAATTTGTGGTTAAGAATATGCATTTCATATTGTGTATTGCCTATATTAATGAGATTGGTTATGTCTAGAATAATGAAATTATGTCATGCTAGGTGAAATCCTAGGACATGAATTGAATGTAATTGCATTATTATGTGCATGTGAATATTGCACATGTTTTGATTTAATTGATCATGCCACAATGTGTTTGGATGATGATTTTGGGATTTGATGTCGCGTTTAAGGGTATTGTCCCTTGAGGAAAATTCTCATATATTGGCCAATTAGGGTGGTCACCGGCGGGATAGTATCCCGAAAGGAACCATTAGGAACGTCGTCAATGGCATGTGTCCTGTTTGATGCCTAGTGCGTGACACAAACACGTGACTTGAAGGGTGTCTTGCGAGTCAATCCCACTTTGATGATTTTGAAATTTTCGTTTATATAATTTGGTATTGAATTGCATACTTGCTTCACATGTTTTATGTATGTTAATATTACCCTTGATTAAATTGTGGAGGTTATTGTTACAACATCATTCCATATTTAAAAATATTCCAAGGATTAGGCATTTAGGGAGCATGAACCCTAGTTGCATCATTGATCACTTAATGGTTTGATATATGGTATAGTTGGCGATATAAAGCTTTTAACTTGCCTTCTACTGAGTTATGAGTGGACAAGCTCACCCCCTAAACATTTCAGGTAAAGGAGTCGACATCGAAGAGAGTTGAACCTCCATTGGTGCAACAAACTTCAAGGAGTTTCTTTTGATGTTAAGGCCTCATGTAGCCTCCATTTAGTTATATGTATGATGAAATTTGTTTAGAAGTATTCTTGTGGCCTTTTGTACACCTAGCCAACAACTTCATATTAAGGATTGCTTCTCTTTGAATTTCATTTAATTTGACTCTTTTGAAACTGTGTATGTAATGACACCTAAATGTCATGTTGTATGTACAAGTTTATGATCTTGACTCATGTTGCACCATATTTCATTTTCGGATTGTGATATCTTGAGTTGGGACTCACCATGGATGATTTTAGGTTCATATTCATGCTCATATCTTGTGTTAGGTTCATTTTGGAGTGGGTTAATGGGAGAAATGGGAAGGAAAAATTATCTTGACAGATTGTTCACGAAAGGACCCCTTTCTGTCCAGATTTTGCAAAATCTTTTTTGATAGGCGTAACTACTCCAAATGACTTGAAATTTTTACCATGTCTTTTCCTAGATGTCTAGTACTTCCAGATTAAATTTCATGAATTTTGGAAAGTTACAGATTTTTATAAAAATTTGACAGTGTCCTGCTGTCAGATTTTGAAACCACTGTTGTGTGCTGATTTGGAGAATTCATTTGACCCATTTTCAAAACTCAATAAATTATGAAAATTTTCATAATTGTAGTCCTTTATGCCTATTTTCTAAATACCAAATCCCAGAATTTTATAAATTCTTTAACGCATTCAAATGAGTCCATCCTTGACGAAGGTCTGTTTTTAGATCGCACCATGTGAACTATTTTAACTTGTAAAATTGATTTCATTGGCATATTTTAAGCTGTTTATTTTTGGTTATCCATGTTTTACGTTTAGTCTAGTTTCCATAGAATTTTAGTTTGCTCCATTTCGAGTTAAAATGAATTTGTTATGAATTTTTTTGTAACGGGTGTTCAGATTTTTCTATCAGTTAAGGGCTGATTTTTCATTTTTGATTCTAGTTTTTTTGTTTTGGGCTCGATTTGAGTCCAACAACTCTCTTTTCACCCATGGATCTCGAGTCTCAAGGTTCAGGGTGTGACAGAATGTATTTAAGATACGTAGCTTGTTGGGGCTAACGGGTTACTACTGGTACTTTGTGAATGACTTCTCAAAGTTAGCGACGCCGATGACTAAATTTACTTGTAAAGGAGTTAAGTTTGCATGGAATGATCCTTGCGAGTATTCATTTAGGAGTTGAAGAGTAGATTGACTAGTGCTCCGATATTGATAATTCTCAAACATGGTTTGGGTTATGCAATCTATTGTGACGCTTTGTATGACAGATTGGGATGTGTGTTGATGCAAATCGAGCGGGTTATTGCGTATGGTTCCTAACAGTTGAAGACACATGAGCAAAATTACTTGACTCACAACTTGGAGTTAGTGGTGGTAATTTTTGTTTTAAAGATGTGGAGGCACTTCTTTTACAGGAAAAAGTTTAAGGTTTTCTCTAATCACAAGAGTTTAAAGTACCTTTTTACACAAAATATTTGAACGTGAAGCAAATGAGGTGGGTGAAGTACATGAAAGACTACAACTTTGATCTTCAGTATCATCCGGGAAAGGCTAATGTGGTTGTCGATGCTTTAAGTATGAACTCACACAATACATTGGCAAACATTGTCATTTATGAGTGGAAGATGATGGAAGACATCTCAGAAATGGGATTGTATTTTAGTGAAGGTGGTGAATCACCGAATTTGTTCACTATTATTACACAACCAACTCTACTGAGTAAGGTGGTTGGGAGCAAAGGTATGATAGTGAGATAGAGAGTATTCACATTCAGATTTTGGGTGGTGAAGTGGAGGAAGATTGGATTATTCATTCTGATGGAGGCATGAGGTTCAAAGGAAAAATGGTTGTACCATTGGCTTGTACAGATGAGGTTATTAGAGAGTTCCATAACTCTACACCTGCAATACATCTAGAAGGTACCAAAATGTATCATAACTTGCGTAGGCAATATTGGTGAAAGGGTCTGAAGAAGGATGTGGCACAGTTTGTAGTGAGGTGCCTTACTTGTCAACAAGTGAAAGCTGAACATCAAAGACCAGCGGGTTTATTACAACCATTACCGGTAGCTATGTGAAAGTGGGAACATGTCACTATGAATTTTATGATGAGATTACTGAGGTCGAGGAAGAGTCACAATACAATTTGGGTCATTGTGGATAGATTGTCTAAGGTGACTCATTTTCTCTCTATTCAAGTGACCGATGACGTGGATACTCTCAGTCGATTGTATATTGATCAGATTTTGAGACTACATAGAGTGACAGTTTTCATTGTATCTGATAGAGATCCGGGGTTTATATCACTATCTTGGCAGAGTTTTCAGGCGACACTTGATACTAACCTTCATTTCAGTAGGACCTTCCATCTTCAGACAAATGGTCAGTCAGAGCATACTATACAGATTTTGGAAGATATGCTTCGGGTATGTGCACTTGATTTTCGTGGTACTTAGGAGGATCACCTTCCATTGGTGGAGTTTGCATACAATAATAACTATCAAGCTAGGATTGAGATAGCTCCATTTAAGGCATTGTATGGTAGACCTTATAGGTCACCCGTTTATTTGACAGAGGTCGGAGAGACTATTGCTCTGGGATCGGACATAGTCCAAGAGACTACAAAAAAGATCAGGTGATGAGGCAGCAATTACTTACTGCCTAGAGCCATTAGAAAAGTTATACCGATAGAAGGCGATGACCTTTGGCATTTGAAGTGGGAAACCATGTATTTTTAAAGGTCTCACCACGAATGGGTTTGATGAGATTTGGGCATAGTGATAAGCTAGCGCCATGATTTATCTATCCATTCGAGATATTGGATCATGTGGGTGAGGTTGATATCGCTTAGCATTGCTATCACAAATGTCAATTGTAAATAATACTTTCCACATTTCAATGTTGAGAAAGTATGAGCCGGATCCTTCACATATGCTAGATTGAATAGATCTTGAGGTGGAGGAGGACGTGTTATATGAAGAGAGGCCAATTCAAGTTTTGGACACTAGGGACCAAGTACTTTGAAGCAAGACCATTCCATTGGTCAAGGTGCTTTGGAGACATCACGGGGTCGAAGAGGCGACGTGGGAGCGGGAACAAAAATTTCATTCAAAGTATCCCCAATTGTTCACAACTTGAGGTATGTTTCTGATTTCAAGAACGAAATTCCTTGAAGGTGAGGAGGTTATAGAGATAGGGTCCAATTTTGATCAATTTTTTTTATTCATTATGTTCATCATAAATGTATTTTAAATGTTGTTTTGCATGTTTTAAAAGTAGGAAACATGTTTGGGAACTTGTTTAGAGGTTTGGGAAAGTTTTGGGAGTGTTTGACAAAATTTGAGAATTTTGCATTTAGAGCTGTAGCCGCTTTCAAAATTGAATACGGAGGTCGAAATGGTACGTTAAGTGGCCCGGGACATTTTGGTCATTTCACACTATTTTGAATATTTGTATTATAGATATTCTCCTCATTCTCTCTTGACCAAGCAGCCGATGCCCCTCTCTCTCACTCCCTCTTTATCTCTCTTCCTTCTCTCTTCTTTTTGGAACCCTATAGCTTAGATTCGAAAGTTCTCGAAGAAGGACAACTTGCTCTACGAGTCAAGGGCTTCAGTTTGAACCGAACAAATGTGGATTTTGGCAAGGTAGAACTTGGAGAATTTCTAGGGTTTTGCTAGAAAAGGCTTCAAATTTGAGGTAGGGGTGTTTCTTCCTTCTTATTCATCGATTCTAGGGTTTTTGGTGAATTTGGGAATGTGTTGGTTGAGTTAGCATGTATGAGAGGATTGGTGGGTTGTGAGATGTTGTATTTCTCTTTTTTCTTGTGATTTATACAGTTTAATTATGTTTATATTGTGATATATGATGTGGTAAATGTATACATGCAATGTGTATGGGATTATAAGCATGTTTGGAAATTTGATGAAATGTATGCATACTTGAATTATACGTATAATAGTGAACGTATATTTGATTATATGTTATATATGAGAAGGTGATGATGAAATGCATGTGCTAGAAACTATTTAAAGCAAGAATGTGCATTGAGGAGCATGGAAAGTATGCTTTGTGTTTTATATGCCTAATGTACATGTATGTGTATATATATCAGCGAATTGTCCAAGTGAGTTGTACATGAGGTTTGGAGTTATCCAACCATGTTACTAAAGTGGTATAATTACCCACTAAGGTATGACCGTTGGAGTTGCCCAATCATACCAAGGCTAATGCCTAGAATTCAGAGTTGTCTAAGATCTTGTGACCATCAGAGTTATCCACTCACAATGACAAGACCAATATATTGCCCGGATTGTATGATTCTTTGGAGTTGCCCAAATCATACGGGGGTCGTCAGAGTTGTCCAACACCACATGATCGTCGGAGTTGACCAATCATGTCTATGTATCAGATTATGACCGAAGAATGTGTAAATATCTTGATACTTATGTGTTTTAACCCTTAAGTATGATGAATGGATTAAATGCAAATGTATTGAATTGCATTTGTGTTAATTTGACATGAGAGCATTGAATGTGCCATGTAGTGTAGTGACATCATGATTGCATATCATGTAGATCAATGTCGGGTTGATGTCTAGGTGGGTTGGGGCATTCCTACTGAGGTCGTTGTTTTGCTCACCCTTCTCCCCCAAACCTTTTTACAGATAAGGCACCGATGACGGACGGGACTTAAGTAGTCAAGTGGATCTCTTAGTAGTATTTTTGAGTTATTTTGAGAGTTACATATATCATTATCTATGCCGACTTGTGGCATGTCAAAATCTTGGAAAGATATGTAATTTTGGGACTGAGACTTACTTATAAGTATGCATGTGGAGTTGTATAATTGCTTCTATGAATTGAAGTATTAAGGATTTGAGAAAAACATGTTTAAATGTATGCTTTTGGATTATATTTATGATATGTATGGATTTTGTATCTATGAGATGTAAATGCATGGATTTTATTAAGTTTTGTCTATGCTTAGAGTTGTGGATGAATGTATGGGACTAGAGAATGCATTTAGACTTTAGTAATACATGTTTTGGGCATTCTGGGAAGCTTCGATATCCTAATTGTCTGAAGCAACCAACCGAAAATGTGAGATCCCGAATGATTGTAAATTTGGAACCAGTTTCGGACAACTGGAGGAGGGCTTCAACCGTCCAAAAACATGTTTTTGGCCGACCAAAACTACTCTCTAGCCAACCGACAGAACTGGCAAACTGGAGATCAGCTGAACCCAGGTTTCAGCCGACCGAAGAAGGTTTCAATTGACCAAAACTGGGTTGTATTGGAATTTCATAAACTTTGGGATAGGAATGAATATACATGGGTGGATAGACTAATGTGTGGCCCATTAGGATGAATGGTGATGAGTATATGCTTATGTAATTGCCTATGTGTTGTTAGCTTCTGCGGTTGTATGATTTTGGAATGATTGTCATTAGGAGTGTGGATGTTTAACTTAATCACCATCATTTATGAGTGTCAAAAATTGAAGTGTGACACAATAGATCCCATAGATTTGTTTTGTGCAAACCCTATATTGTGTGTGCATTCATCCATTAAAAAATAAAAAAATAATCTCTTGATTTTTGTGATGCACATATTTGTAATTGGTAATATTCGGTGTCAAAACTGTCTGATTGAGTTGTAATCTTTCATTCATATTTTTCTAATTGATCATGGAGTTAAAGACCGAGAGCTTTGAAAATGTTCTTCATCAATGCATCATCAAAAGAGTGCCTCAACAAGGACTTTGATTAAATGAAACATTCAAGTGGCTACAAGTGAGAATATTCGGTGTTAATAATAATTTAAGCATCATTTAGTCCAGGTAAGTTGTTAAGGACACATAGGTTTTGAAAACTTCATTTTCGGTCTTGAAATATAGAGTTTTAGAGTCACAATATCATATTTTTTAAAGTTGACCGGTTCAAGTCTTACTCGGACCAGTCGAAGAGCTCTCAGGACTTCAAAATTGATCACCAGCACAATTAGACCGATCCAAGGTTTAGATGGACTAGTCCATGAGGCCTCAGTACCTCAATATGAGGTTTCCACAGGGTTGGACCGGTCCAAGGATGGGCTAGATCAGTCCATGCCTTCTATTCTGGCAATTTTTCTTTCTTTTGTCCTGTTTTGACCTTGATTTAACTCTGAACTTTGCTTAAACATCAGACTTTGTTTTCTATTGATTTTAAACTTTTTTTAAAAGAAAATTAGGGCTTTATAATCTATAAAAACCCTCATATGTTTTAGAGAGAGAAATCAGAGGAGATATTTTTCAACAGAGAATTTTTATTCTTCTGTCTATATTTTTGAGAGAGCACACGCACGGAGTGTTTAAGCTATGATGCTCTTCTTAGTCTGATCAACGAGATATTTGAAATCTACATCAATATATACAATTTGATCAGAGCAGTAGAGGTGGTTCCCTAACACTACGTATTTTTATCTGAAGAGGGGGAATATTTCTGTTCTTTTAGCTACCTTTCTGAAAGGATTGTGATGTTAGCCAGGAGTCTGCAACAATTGGACGAGGGAGTCGCAAGAGTAAGCCTAAGGCATTCTACATCAAGTTATTGTCAAAGTGGAGTGGGTGTGAGTTTGGGACAGGGTCTGTTTTACTTTGCTTCGAGATAGTGGATTGGTTTCTCTCGAAGCATCTGCCTCACCCCCATGGTTTTTCCCTTCCCAGGGTTTCCACGTAAAATTTTTGATGTCATGTCCAACTTTCCTTACTTGCTTTATTTATTTTGTGATTGGTTTGGTTCTTAATTGTTAATTGTTGTGGGTAATTAATTAGTCATAATTTTTAGGCAAGAAGACCTATTCATCCTCCTCTAGGTCTAAGGATTATCATCTCACATTGAATTAACTGAACCATTTCCGCATCGCGTAAGTCACAATTTTCTCTATATAATTGATTTATATATATATTTGGGCATAATAGTTTTATGATATCTTAATTGATATTAGAGCCATAAATTTGTTTCATGCTCCATGGTTCTTGTAGGGGATCAAACCCTTGTATTGACTACATCTGTTGCATTCACATGACGTGTGGGTAGATCAAAAGACATTTAAAACCATAATTTTTATTATGCATACTCATAAACATAGCTTTGGGCTAGTATGTCATCCAATCTAGGTCTAAAATCAATTTCTTTAGGTCTAGGTCTAATAGGTTCCTAGAAGCCAATCTCTACTCAATTTTTGGGTTGAAAGAAAATTATCTTTTTAAAAGAAATCATAAATCCCTTGAAATTATTATTTTTTCAAAGAAAGAGAAAAAAAGTCCTTTCTTATAATAATGTCCAAATTATTATTTTCTTAAAATCATCTTCTTATTTTTTGAAAAAATCACGTTTGACAAAAGTAAAGCTTCCCAAAAATCATTCTTTGTAAAATCATACATTCTTTAAAATCATATTTTTCTAAGTATTATCTTATAAATATAATAATTTCCTAAAAGTCTTTTCCAAAAACTTTATTTTCTAGAACATGTTTTTCTAAAGTAATACTTTCTAAAATCATTATTTTCTATGATAGTATTACCATTATCGTTTTAGAAGTTATATTTTCCTAAAAATCATTGGTTCCCATAACCATTGTTTTCTAAAAGGGTATTTTCCAAAAGTATAATCCTTCCAAAATAATGTTTTCCAAAAATTTCTTTTTCCAAAGTAATATTTTTCCCAAATCCTGATTTTTCCAAAATAGTATCTTGCCTAAATCATTTTTTTTCCAAATTAACATCTTTCCTAAGATCACATCTTTCCTACAAGTAATTTTTCCTTCAAGTAAAATCAATGTTTCAAAGCATCCACCATTTCAAAAGTAATTGGTAGAACCTATTAGGTTTAGGTTATAGAAATATGAATTCTGACTCTATTTTTCAATAAGATAATATTTTCTCCAAGTTCCTCAGTTAGAGTCGTAGACTCCAATTTAGGACACATAATCCTTAAAAAGAAACCATAAGCATAGTTTAATTAGCAAGCCAATCATCCTCTTTACAATTTTAGGTTTAGTATAACCCTAGAAGGCAACTTTGTCCAAGGTTTCATTGAACCTAAACTTTTCTTTGATATGTATATGAATACCTTGAATTGAAAGATGTTTTCTATGAAACCTTAGGTTTAATAAAGGTATAGGTTCTCATCATATTCTTCCTAGGATTAAATTTTAGAGTACCCACACTCAGTTTCTCTTAAGGTTTACTTCTAAAATGTTCAATCTGGAACCTCCAATCTAAGTCCAACACAGTTTTCTATGAAACCTTAGGTTTAATAAAGGTATAGGTTATCATCATATTCTTCCTAGGATTAAATTTTAGAGTACCCACACTCAGTTTCTTTTAGGGTTTACTTCTAAAATGTTCAATCTAGAACCTCCAATCTAAGTCCAACACAGTTTTTCAAAAATAATCTTTTAAGTTTGATTTTAAATCAAATCAAAGTAAATCACTTAAAATACTCTTTCCAATTAGGAGATTTCTAAATCCAAATCTCTATTTAAGCCCTAGTTTTAATAAGAGATTAGGTCATCCAAGTAGTCAAGTTTTCATTTGAGTCCTAGTTGCAATAAGAAATTAGGTCTTCTAAAGTAATCAAGATTCTAATCCTAGTTTTAACAAAAGCTAGGTCTTTCAAAATTAGTCATGTTTTCATACAAACTTTAGATTTAAGTAGACATCCCTTTAGGTCCTATTTTCAATAAAATCTAAATCACCGAAGTCAAGTAAATTTTCATCGAAATGTTAAGTTTCCATCGAAGTTATACATCCCATTTAGGGAACCTCAACTTCTTTGATCTAATCATTGAAGTCTCATCCAACTTTTGCCTTCAGTAATTAGGAAAAATTCCTTTTAATGCCATAGTTTCCTTGTCTACTAGGACATCCAAATTTAGTAAATTCTCATCTCAACCCTAGTTTTCATTTAGATGTGAATGATCACAAATGGGCAATAGTAATTTTTTCCAGTTGGTCAAAGTAGATAAGTCATTCAATAAGTTTGACCCTTAGAGTCATTAAGACATTCAAATGCGTATAGGTTCATTCATCATGCATCCCAATTAGACTATTCAAGAATAGATCTAGTTCATCTAGTAGGAACTAAGAGCAACCTGATTCTTGAGTAGTCTCAATATACGTAGGTGTCTGGGTAGTAAACCTAGACTCGGTCAAATCACTCTTTAAATATCAGTTTCCTAACTAGGATCAAACATACCTTATAGAATACTTTCCTTTAGAGTCATACTTACCTATATATGAAGGCATAAAACTTATAACCTATTGATATGATTTTGTAAAGACCGGGTATAATTTTGACCAATTTTCTTTTATTTTTATTTATTGCCATATAAATGATATAAAATGATGTTACATGAATTGTAAACTTGAAATGTATGTTTAGGGACTTTTTTAGGGGTCTAGGGATGTTTTTGAGCTATTTGGTCCATTTTGAAATTTTCGGGTCGGCAGGGCCAAGGACACGAGTTGAGTGGGCCCGAAAAATCAGATATTTTTTTGAAAAATCTTATTTTTAGTTTTAGACCAAATGAAATGTTAAAATATTTAAAGAAGTGATTTCAGAGCCGTAGCTGTTGTCGAAATCGAAAACGGAGGTCGGGAGGGTACGTTATGTGGCCCGGGGGCATTTTAGTCATTTTGCTCCCCAAGATAGTGTAAATATCTGTGTGGATGAGATCCTAGCCATTTGGAAAGCCAGAGATAGCCGGCCATTTCTCCCTTTCTCTCGCTGCTCTCCATCTCTTCTTAGTCTCTCGACATTTCAGAGGCTTTGGGCTTGAATTTGGAAGTTGCCAGAGAAGGACAAAGTGTTCTATAGGTTAAGGGCTTTGGTTTGAATAGAACAAAGTGTGATTTTGAAAAAGTTGAGGTTTGGAGGATTCTAGAGTTTTTACTAGAAAATCTTCAAACTTGAGATAGGGTTGTTTCTTCTCTCTTAGTCATCGATTTATAGGGTATTGGTGAGTTTGAGAGGGTTTGGTTGAGTTAACATGCTTGGGCGGGTGATATGGTGGTATATGATGTTTTTGTGATGTATATTTTTGTAATTGGCAATATTCAATGTCAAAATTAAACATGATCGAGTTATACTATTTGAGTTATATTTATATCATTGATCATGTAATTGAAGTCTCAGAGTGAGCATGAAGTTCTATACCAACCATGCAAGGGTTCATCAAAGAACGAAGCTTGAATCTTCGAGAAAGTTCGTCAATGGTCTGAACAAGAATTCGATCCTTTGAAGTTTTAAGATGGTTCCGAATGCATGAGGACATCGTTGATCTAATATGAGAGTCACGTAGTCTAGGTAAAGTGGTGAGAATACATATATTTCAAACCAGGAGGTTTCAACCTTGAAAAGAGAGACTTTTAAACAATTTTATGAAAATATCAAGGTTGGACTGGTCCAAGTGAAGGTTGGACTGGTCTATTAGGTCTTAGAAACTCCTATAGAGTATGCTATAGGAGTTAGATTGGTCCAAGTGAAGGTTGGACCGGTCCAACTTTTCTAGTCTGCGAACTTTGACCAGTTTTGTCCCATTTTGACCCGGAATGGACCCAGAACTTTCTAAAATCATGGAGACTTGTTTCCTATTGGACTTCAACTTATTTTCTAAGGAAAATTAGGATTTTTAATCTCTATAAAAATCTCATATGATTTCTTTCTCAGGGTGGCTTCAATAATGTTTTTAATATACCCTATAAGATATTTTTTAGAGCATTGAGATATTTTTTCTAGCAAATAATTTTTCCTCAAATTCTTTGTTTATATTTTTGAGAGCATACACATATTTCACTGAGTGATTTAGGGTGATCTCTATTTGCTTGATCAATTGTTCGAAGATTGTATTAAAAAAAATTTCGTGATCAAGTTACTAGATTGGTTTCTTCTACAACTGTTTGTTGGTGAGGAAAGAGAAGAAGATCGTGTTACGAAGCAGACATAATACTTGTTAAGTGTTTGTGTTGTTCCAGTTACATTCTGAATGGATTTTTGACATTAGCCGGGAATTTGCAGCAGTTGAACGAGGTTGTCGCAATTGTAAGCCTGAGGTGTTCCATATCAGAGTTCTTGTTAGAATGGAGTGGGTGTGAACCTGAGATAGAGTCTGTTATACTTTGCTTCCACGATTGTGGATTTATTTCTCCGGGGCTACAAAGCCTCATATGTGACTTTTTTCCGATCTGGGTTTTTCACATATATCTGGTGAATTCGTTTACTTTACTGCACTTTATTTATTTACTTGCTTTGTGGGATTGCTTTAATTATTAATTGGATTCAAAATTGTATAATCTGAATAATTAAGCAAAAAGCGAGTAAACCTAATCACCCCTCTCTAGGTTTTAAATCTAACTTTTGCAACCGCTTCTGCATTGTGCAACTCATAATTTTTCTCTCTTTCATTATGATTTAATGCATGGTAAAGTTGTTTATATTGTGGTATATGATGGTTGTGAGCTTATATATATTATATGTATGAAATTGTGAGCATATGATTGATATATGTGAATCTGTATACATGTATAAGATATATGTATGATGTGGACATATATATGTTTATATGTGGTATGTGAGGATATGTTGCATGTTAGAATTGATATAAAACATGAATATATGTTGGAGAGCATGAGAAATAAGCTATGTGTGATATGTTACCTAATTAGCGTATCTGTATCGGAGTTTTGTCCAATTAAGCCATACATGGGGTTTGGAGTTGTCCAACCATGATATGAAAGTGATAAAATTATTCACTAAGGTATGACCGTCGGAGTTGTCCAACTATGTCGATGCTAATGCCTAGAAATTGGAGTAATCCAAATTTATATGACCGTCGGAGTTGTCCAATCACGATGGCAAGACCAATATATTGCCAAGAATGTATGATATTCGGAGTTATCTAATCATACGAGTGTCATCGTAGTTTTTTAACACTACATGAACGTCGAAGTTGACCAATCATGTTTATGTATCATATTATGATCGAAAAAGATATAAATCTAAAGATGCTTATGTGTTTAACTGTTAAGTATGATGAATGTGTTAACTGCATATATTTATTGCACTGGATTGGTTTGACATATACGTGTTGAGCATGTCATGTAGAATAGCGACATCATAATTGCATATTATGTTGGTCGGTGTCAGGTCAATGCCTAGGTGGGTTGGGACATTCCTACTGAGCGAGTTTTTTATTCACCCCTCTCCTCCCCAAACTTTTTCAGATAAGGCACTGATAATGGATGGAACTTGAGTAGCTACGTGGAGTATGCGATGGCATTTTTAGTGTTTTGAGTATTTATATGTGTATGTGTCATGTTGACACCTTTTGAGAATTGTAATATGGATGTTGGACAAAGTTACCTTTAATATATTAATTCTACTTTTGAGAAACTAGACATTGTATGTATTTTTCAAACTTGATTCGATTTTTATGATGTAATTGAGCTATGTTTACGATTTCAAATGCTTCTGCGCGTGTTATTAGACATATTGAATGTATGTGGAATAGATGCATCATGGCTAATGAGTTTTTGAATGTCCAAAGGAAAAAATAGGACTTAATAGGATTTTCTGCTAAAGGGCTTCAATTAATCGCAAATTCATCTTTGATTAATCGAAGACCCATGTTCGATTAATTGGAGAAACTGATTGAAATGAGACTCCAAAACAAGCATGCTCAGATTGAAGTTTTGATAGAACTTCAATTAATCATAGCTTCGATTAATCAAAAGTATATCTTCGATTAATCGAAGGTATTGTTCATAGCATGTGTTAAAATTGTTCTTGACTTCAAACGAACATTGGTCATTCGTTTTGAAACGGAATTGATTGTAGTTTTCTTTAAAATTGAGTGATTTTGAATCCACTTTCTAATGGACTTGGTCCTATCTTCATATCTTAGACATATACAAAATTAAGTCTTGGGATAGAAGGGTTTGAGCGTGTGAATCGGTTGAGGTTTTATAGTTCACCTCCATTTCCTTCACTCCTAACTGGCTGTCAGAAATCGAGACTTGACAGCTTAGTATCAGAGCACTAGGTTTGAATACCTTGGAAGACGGGTTGCGGTAAAACCACATGAGTGTTTAAGGTTAAGAATTTAGACTTAAGGTCTATGAATTGTTTATGTGGAATATGACTACTTGTTTACACCTTATAATATGCTAATTATGGAATGAATTAGCATCGCGTTATGTAAGAATGGTGAGATTTATATAACTATACATGCTTGGTATTAAGTTTTCCTTGTTATGTATATGGCAAGATGCCACCAGGGATAGCAAGAGGTAATGTAAAGACCGTGACCAAATTTGGTCAGTTTTACAATTTTTGCATTATAATTGTCATAAATGCATTTTAAGTGGTTTTTAACATATTTTGAGTGCGGGAAACATGTTTGGGAAGTTTTTTTTAAGGGTTTTGGGAAGTTTTCAGAAGATTTGGAGAAGTTTAATTTTTTGGTCAAATCGGGGCCCGGGATGTGACTTAAGTGGGCCCAAAAATTTGAAAAATTCTTGTAAATATTTATTTTTGAGAATGACTTAAATGAAATGTTTAGAGAGTGAAGGAAGTGATTTTGAGGTCATAGGAGTTTTCGAAATCGAAAATGGAGTCCGGGAAGGGGGCGTTAAGTGGCCCAGGGGTATTTTGGTCTTTTCGAGGCCTAGGGACCTTAAATGGTCAGATCCTACAGAGATATTTGATATCTCTCATTCTCACGCAGCTGCTCTATCTCTCTTCTTTCTCCCTCTACCTTTTCTCTAGCGTTTGAAGGCTTGAGGCTTGGATTCGGGATTTGTTGAAGAAGGGAGATGCGTAGGGGACGGCTAGGGCTTCGGTTTGAACCGAACATCTTCACGGATCGGCAAGGTTGACATTGCTGAGATTTTGAGAAGTGCTTGGTAGGCCTTCATTTTTGAGGTAGGGTTCTCCTTCTCATTTACTTGTCGATTCTAGGGTTTCGGGTGAAGCGATGAAAGCTAAGGGTGTGTATTGCATGTTTTAGAGATATAAAAGGGGTGGGATGAGGTGTTTCTCTTCTTATCTTGAGTCTCTTATATGCAATAGATGTGTATCTCCTAGTATGCATGATGTGAGGGACAAATGCATGAAAATATGGGAGAATGAGAGCATATATGCTTATGTGTTTAATGTGGTGTACATGTGTAATTATGTGCAAATGTGGGATATGTATATATTATGTGTTGTCCTTTGAGTTAAATGCATGCTATCTTTTCGTAGAAAATGTATGCATTGGTGAAGCATTACCAAAGTGTGCTTAGGTGGGATTTGTGTGCATATGTGTATAATATGTTAGGTTTCACATGTATAGGTAAATATATGTGTGATTTCGCAGAGATAAAAATGCATACTATGTATTCTACTAATTAGCTTATGCATTGTGAAGTGTGAATGTTGAATACTTGATTATTATATGTTTGAAATGCATATATGGGCCATTGTGAGGAAACGGGGAAATGTGGTCAAGACTAGGCGTCAGTAATTTGAGTCACATTATGCTCAGTGGCGGTGCTGATATGGACTAACCACCTTGAGCCACCCAATGATTCGGTGACGGTGGTGATACGGACTAATCACCTTGAATCCAATTATGCTCAGTGGTGGTGCTGATATGGACTAACCACTTTGAGCCACCTAATACTCGGTGATGGTGCTGATATGGTCTAGTTACCTTGAGTAAGCAAATATTTGGTGACAGTGCTGATATGGTCTAATCACCAATGGACAAACCAAAATATTACCGTGGAAGTATGACGTTGGGGGAGTATGTCAAAGTCGTGAGACGGTTGTGGGAGGCGTCCCAGGTCACATGGTTGGTCAAAATCATGTTAGGGTATCGGGTTGAGTCCGAGAGAGTGACAAGGATATGTTATTGCTTTCATTTTAAATCATGAAGCATGATGTATGTTTACTACATTCTTATATATATGCATTGCATGTGAATAAACATGGTAGATGTTGGATGATACATGTAATGTTGTGACATGCATTCATGTAGGTCATGTCGAGTTAGCACTTAGGTAGGTTGGGGTATCTCTACTGAGCCACAGTGGTGCTCATCCCTTTATTCTAAACTCTTTTACAGATAAGGCACCGATGACAGATGGGACTTGAGTGTCCAAGTGGAACTCTTGTAATATTTTGATACATTTTGGGATATTGTATATTTTGTGACTATCCATGCCGGCTTGTGGTATTAGATCTTTCTCTTTGAGTTGTAGTTATATTTTGGACAAATATAACTTGTGTGTATACTTGGATTATGAGCTTGTTAAATATGATAAGACAATGGACTTCTTTATGTAATGCTTGTAAGAGCATCTAGTTTCATTTGATGGATTAAAATAGTTGTTGGATAATTTTATTTTTGGATAAAATGTGTCTATGAGGGAGAATGACCCTTATTGGTGTATGATTTGGGTATGAGCATGATCTAGGACTTATGAATGATGTAGACTCATTTCTTCTATGATTTGGAGGTTATTGGAATGGATTATGTTGGTAGAAATAGTCTAGAATGTAAAAAATGATCATTTGCAAAGTTTTAGCTTTTGGGTAGTTCGATGCATCGAAGCATCCAATTCGATGCATCAAAGTCCCGAGTTAGATGCATAAAAAAACCTACAGGATTTTAGAATTGTAAAAGTCTCGAGAGCTGTTTTTGGATGATACTTGTTCGATGCATCAAACTCATCACTTCGATGGATCGATGTCACTTTTTACAGCATACCCTGAAAATTGCCCCAAACTTCAAACGGGCATAAATTTCTTCATTTTAAATCGAAATTGAGCGTGAGTTTTTTTGAAATTTAGTATTTTTGGATTCTCTATCCAATGGGGTAAGTTTCAGCTTCGGATTCTAAACACACAAAATGTTGAGTCCTGAAAGTGAGTGATTCATAAGAGTGTGGATAAATAGAATTTCAACTAAGGGGTATGATTCGGTGTAGGGTCCCCTTATGGTTGGATAAGGTAGAGTTATGCATGACTATGTGCAAGAATAGAGTTAAGCTTCCGTGGTAATTGAGGATAAAGAGGGTCCATTGGGCTTAATGGACGGGTTAACCTCCGGTCTTCCAGGAGTCTGGAAATCAGGGCGTTACAGAGTGGTATCAGAGCGCTAGGTTAGAATACATAGAGGCGATAGGTGACGGTCACATCACGTGTGAATAGAGAAGGTTGGATTCACATAAGGGTTTAAACTTTAAGTTGAAATTGCTTATGTGGAACTTGATTTATGCTTACGTTTTTTAACATGCCTTTATGGATTAAATTAATAAGGAGCGTGTAAGTATGATGGAAATGATGTAAGACGTGTACATTAATTTGTTTTAAATTTTTCTTATTGTGCATATAACAAAATACCTCCAAGAAGAGCGCGAGACATAGATGCTGATGCTCCTCAGGAGCAAACTGATGGAACGTAATTTATGCGTGACATGGCAGAGACTATGAGACGGATGGCTAGGGAAACCAGAGAAGAGGAGGTTTAGGCATTGCTTAGAGCTGCCTTGAGCTGACAAATGATGGCAATGAAGGAATATGTGAAATTTAAGCCGCCTACCTTTGATGGTGCGCGTGACCCTCTAGTGGTAGAAAGCTGGATTGATTAGACACATAAACTCATGGTTGCTTTAGCAATCGATGAGGATTTGAAGGTGGGAGTGGCAGTGCTTCACTTGCAAGGGGAAGCGGATCGGTGGTGGCAATTCATCGGGAATGTCCACAACACTGAGACCATGGATTGGGGAACCTTTAAGGGGTTATTTTTTGATAAGTTCTTTTTGGCTTCAGTGAGAGACTAGATGAGGCAAGAGTTCATAGATCTAGTCCAACGGGACTTAGATGTTATGGGGTATGAGACTAAATTTACATCATTAGCTCACTTCGCCCCAGAGATGGTGATTAAGGAATTGAAAGTGAAGAAGTTCGTGAAGGGACTAAAAACCTCTATCAGAAAGAGGGTATCCATTCTAGGTTTGAGAACCTACAATGAGGTGGTTGACAGAGCCTTAGTGGCGGAAGAGGATGATAGAGACACCCAAAGGATATGGGACTTTAAACAGCAAGCGAAAAGCGAGGGGACATCTTCGGGTAATCAAGGAAGAAAGAGGAACAGGGAAGGTAGATCTGGTTTTCAGGGGCAGCAACAAGCTCACCCGGTACCTTCATTGGCCTTGCCTACCAGATCCTTATGATCTTCTGCAGAGTGCTATAATTGCCATCAAATTGGCTATTACAGTAGGGAGTGCCCACAGGGACATGCAGTGGTACCTATGCCTGCAGGGACAGTGAGGGAAAAGGTATGCTACTATTGCAAGCAGCCCGGACATATAAAAGCCAACTGCCTGCATAAATAGGGGACACCGAGTGGTACAAGGTCTCAGCAGAGAGTTGGGCAGACAGCTACGGTTCATTCTGGTTTCAGGGCATTACCACCGCCCCAGCCAGCACAGTCAGTTCAGGGATCGCGGGTAGCAAAAGGTCCCACACCTGCTTCTAGTCAGTAGTCAGGGTTACAGGGGACTGGTCAGCAGTCATGAGGCCGTGTGTTCACGCTTGCTCCGGTAGAGGACATACCAGGACCGTTAGTGGTCAGAGGTATTTTCCTGGTTTATAGCTCTTGGGCTAGGGTGTTGATAGATTCAGGAGCATCACATTCATTTATATCTGTTGCATTTGCTTGTGCCTTAGGGCTGACAGTGTCATTAGTGGAGTCACCATTGTCCATTGATACACCAGTTAGGGGTAGGGTTACCCTGGATAGAGTATGTCGGTCTTGCGAGATCGAGTTTGCGGGGCGTCGATTGGTATTCGACTTTGTGTTATTAGACATGACCACTTTTGATGTCATTCTAGGTATAGACTGGCTATCTAAGTTTAGAGCCACGATAGATTGTCTCCGTAGGAAAGTGATAGTGTGCACACCTGAGGGTGATCGATTTTACTTTGTGGGAGAGTGAGATGATTTCTACGTTCCGTCTTTGCTTAGTTTCGGTGTATGGGACGAGGTTGAATATTTCCTAGCTAGCTTATTAGCTGAGGAGGATGAGATTGTGACAAGTGGAGGATTTCCACCGGTAGTTAGTGAGTTTTTGGATGTGTTTCTTGGGGACTTAACAGAGTTACCTCTGATGCGAGATGTGGTATTTAACATTGATCTTGCTCCTGGTACTACGCTTATCTCTATGGCACCGTACCGGATGGCACCGAATGACTTGATGCAGTTGAAAGATCAATTGCAAGAATTGTTAGATAAGGGATTTGTATGACCTAGTACATCGCCTTGGGGAGCTCTGGTCTTATTTGCTAAAAAGAAGGACAAATCTTTACGGTTATGCATAGACTACCATAAGTTGAACCAAGCAACGGTCAAGAACAAGTATCCTTTGCCAATGATAGATGACTTGTTTGATCAGCTTAAGGGTTCAACTTGTTTTTCGAAGATCGACTTGAGGTCGGGGTATTACCAGTTGAGGGTAAGGGAAAAGGACATTCCAAAGACAACCTTTCGGACTAGATATGGCCACTATGAGTTTCTAGTGATGCCATTTGGATTGATGAACGCACCGGTAGTGTTCATGGATTCGATGAACCAGATATTCAGGGTGTACTTGGATAGGTTCGTAGTGGTCTTCTTAGATGACATTTATGTGTATTATTCTTCTATGGAGGAGCATGAGATCCACTTGAGGATAATATTGCAAACATTGAGAGAGTACAGTTTGTATGCCAAATTCAAAAAATGTGAATTTTGGCTAACAGAGGTGAAATTCCTAGGACACATGGTGTTGGAAGGAGGAGTATCGGTAGACCCTTTTAAGATAGAAGCGGTAATGGATTGGGAGAGGCCTAAAAACGTATTCAAAATACGTAGCTTTTTGGGATTGGCAGGATATTACTGGCGTTTTGTGAAAGACTTCTCGAAGTTAGCAGCGCTAATGACCAAGCTTACTTGTAAGGGAGTTAAGTTTGAGTGGAACGAGACTTGTGAGCATTCCTTTATGGAATTGAAGCGTAGATTGACTAGTGCCCCGATCTTGATCAAGCGTAGTTTGGGTTAAGTCATCTACTATGACGTTTCGCGGGACCGTTTAGGATGTGTGTTGATGCAGACCGAGAGGGTTATTGCATATGGTTCCCGACAGTTGAAGATCCACGAGTAGAATTACCCGACTCATGACTTGGAGTTGGTGGCAATGATTTTTGCTTTGAAAACGTAAAGGCATTATCTCTACGGAGAGAAGTTTGAGGTTTTCTCTGATCATAGAGTTTGAAGTACCTTTTTACAAAAAATGACTTTAATATGAGGCAGAGGAGATGGGTTGAATACATGAAAGACTACAACTTTGATCTTCAGTATCACTCAGGGAAGGCTAATGTGGTTGTCGATGCATTGAGTCGGAAGTCACATGGCACTCTAGCTAGTATTATCATCCGAGAGTGGAAGATGATGAAAGATATCTTAGAAATGGGATTGTGCTTCAGTGAGAGTGATGAACAGGCCACTTCATTCATGCTCATAGCACAACCGACTCCAGTGAGTAGGGTGGTTGAGGAGCAAAAACACGGCAGCGAGTTAGAGAGCATTCGCACTCAGATTACGAGTGGCGAATTAGTTGAGGATTGGGTTGTTCATTCAGACGGAGGTCTGAGGTTCAGAGGCAGAATGGTTATTTTGTTAGCTTGTAGGGATAAGGTTCTGAGGGAGTTTCATAGCTCCAGAATTGTAGTATATCCCGGTGGTACCAAGATGTACCACAATCTTCGTAGATAGTATTGGTAGAATGGCATGAAAAAGGATGTCGCACGGTTTGTGGTGAGGTGCCTCATTTGTCAACAAGTGAAGGCCGAACATTAGAGGCTGGTAGGTTTATTACAACCATTACTGATAGCTATGTGAAAATGGGAAAACATCACTATGGACTTCGTGACAGGGTTGCCTAGGACGAGGAAGAGTCACGACGCAGTTTAGGTCATTGTGGATAGATTAACCAAGGTGGCTCATTTCCTTCCTATTCGAGTGACGGATGATGTGGATACTCTTAATCAGTTGTATGTTGATCAAATTTTGAAACTGCATAGAGTGCCAGTTTCTATCGTGTCTGATAGGGATCCGAGATTCACTTCACGATTTTGGCAGAGTTTTCATGCTGCACTTGATACGGACCTCCATTTTAGTATAACTTTCCATCATTAGACAGATGGTCAGTCAGAGCATACCATACAGATTTGGGAGGATATGCTTAGAGCATGTGTACTTGATTTTCGAGGCAGTTAGGAGGATCACCTTCCATTGGTGGAGTTTACATACAACAATAGCTACCAAGCTAGTATTAAGATGAATCCATTTGAGGCTTTGTATGGGTTTGGGCCCTGATATAGTCAGGGAGACTACAGAAAAGATAAAGATCATACAACAACGTTTGCTTACGGTTCAGAGTCATCAGAAAAGCTATGTCGACAGAAGGCGGAGGCCTTTAGCATTTGAGGTAGGGGACCATATCTTCTTGAAGGTCTCACCACGATGGGGTTTGGTGAGGTTTGGGCGTAGTGGGAAGCTAGCCCCATGATTTATCGGTCCATTCCAGATATTGGATCGTGTGGGTGAGGTTGCATACCGCCTGACATTGCCACGACAATTGTTAAGTGTGCACAATAATTTCCATGTTTTGATGTTGAGAAAGTATGAGCTGGATGCTTCACATGTGTTAGATTGGACAGATCTTAAAGTGGAGGAGGATGTGTCTTATGAGGAGAGACCGTACAGGTTTTGGATACTAGGGAGCAAGTGCTTCGGGGCAAGACCATTCCGTTGGTTAAAGTCCTTTGGAGACATCACGGAGTCAAGGAGGCTATGTGGGAGCGAGAACAAGAAGTCTGCTCAAAATACCATGAGTTGTTTACTACTTGAGGTATATTCCTAATTTCGGGGATGAAATTCCTTTAAGGAGGGGAGGTTGTAGAGACCGTGACCAAATTTGCCGATTTTGCATTTTGAGTGGTGTTTAACATGTTTTGAGTGTGGAGAACATGTTTGAAAAGTGTTTTAAGGGTTTTGAAAAGTTTTCAAAATATTTGGAGAAGTTTGACTTTTTGGTCAAACTGGGGCCCGGGATGCGACTTAAGTGGGCCTGGAAATTCAAAATTTTTTTGAAAATATTTATTTTTGGGAATGGCTTAGATGAAATGTTTAGAGAGTGAAGGAAGTGATTTTGAGGCCGTAGGAGTTTTCGAAATCGAAAACGGAGTTCAAGAAGGAGCGTTAAGTGGCCCGGGGGTATTTTGGTCTTTTCGCGGCCTAGGGACCTTAAAAGGTCAGATCCTACAAAGTTATTTCATATCTCTCATTCTCATGCAGCTGCTCTCTCTCTCTTCTTTCTCCCTCTACCTTCTCTCTAGCTTTTGGAGGCTTGAGGCTTGGATTCGAGATATGTCGAAGAAGGGAGATACGTAGGGGACGACTAGGGCTTCAGTTTGAACCGAACATCTTCACAGATCGGCAATGTTGACATTGCATGGATTTTGAGAAGTTCTTGGAAGGCCTTCATTTTTAAGGTAGGGGTTCTCCTTCTCATTTAGTTGTCGATTCTAGGGTTTCGGGTGTAGTAGTGAGAGCTAGTAGACATTGGCGGAGTAGGTCAAAGTTGTGAGACGATTGTGGGAGGCGTCCCAAGTCGCATGGTTGGTCAAAATCATGTTAGGGTATCGGGTTGAATCCGAGAGAGTGACAAGGATATGTTATTGCTTTCATTTTAAATCATGAAGCATGATGTATGTTTAATGCATTCTTATATATATGCATTGCTTGTGAATAAACATGGTTTATGTTGGATGATACATGTAATGTAGTGACATGCATTCATGTAGGTCGTGTCGAGTTGGCACTTAGATGGGTTAGGGTGTCTACTGAGCCGCAGTGGTGCTCACCCCTTTATTCTAAACTCTTTTACAGATAAGGCATCGATGACAGATGGGACTTGAGTGTCCAAGTGGAACTTTTGTAATATTTTGATACATTTTGGGATATTGTATATTTTGTGGCTATCCATGCTAGCTTGTGGCATTAGATCTTTCTCTTTGAGTTGTAGTTATATTTTGGACAAATGTAACTTGCGTGTATGCTTGGACTATGAGCTTGTTAAATATGATAAGACAATGGACTTGTTTGTATAATGCTTGTAAGAGCATCTAGTTTCATTTGATGGACTAAAATAGTTGTTGGATAATTTAATTTTTCGATAAAATGTGTCTATGAGGGAGAATGACCCTTATTGGTGTATAATTTGGGTATGAGTATGATCTAGGACTTGTGAATGATGTAGACTCCTTTCTTGTATGATTTGGAGGTTGTTGGAATGGATTATATTGGTAAAAATGGTCTAGAAGGTCAAAAATGATCATTTGCAAAGTTTCAGCTTTTGGGCATTTCGATGCTTCAAAGTCCCCAGTTCGATGCATCGAAAAACCTGTAGGATTCTAGAATTGTAAAGTCTTGAGAGCTGTTTTTGGACGATACTTGTTCGATGCATCGAACTCATCACTTCGATGCATCGAACTCATCACTTCGATGGATCAAAGTCACTTTTTACAGCATACCCTGAAAATTGCCTCAAACTTCAAACATGCTTAACTTTCTTCGTTTTAAATCGAAATTGAGTGTGGTTTTTTTTTTTTTTAAATTGAGTATTTTTGGATTCTCTATCCAATGGGGTAAGTTTCAGCTTCGGATTCTAAACACACAACATGTTGAGTCCTGAAAGTGAGTGATTCATGAGAGTGTGGATAAATAGAATTCCCACTAAGGGGTATGATTTGGTGTAGGGCCCCCTTATGGTTGGATAAGGTAGAGTTATGTAGGACTATGTGCAAGAATAGAGTTAAGCTTCTGTGGTAATTGAGGGTAAAGAGGGTCCATTGGGCTTAATGGACGGGTTAACCTCTGGTCTTTCGGGAGTCAGAAAATCGGGGCATTACAGGTAAAGGCACTCACATTCCATAAGAAACCATGGATGAAACCCAATTTTTGAGGGACATAGGTGAAACTATGAGGCAAATCGCTAGAGAAACTCATGAGGAAGAAGTTCAAGCTCAACTACGGGGTGGCTTGATTCGTATGATGACGACAATGAAGGAGTACATTATGTACAAACCACCTACTTATACAGGTGGGTCTGATTTGCTAATAGCTGAAGAGTGGGTAGATTAAACCTTGAAGCTTTTGGTTGCCTTACAAATTGATAAGGACCTTAAGGTCAGCATAACTATACTTCACTTGCAAGGTGAAACGGATAAGTGAAGTTCGGTGAAGAACACACGAGGTAATGGAATGGGAAGCTTTCAAGGATATTTTCTTTAGGAGGTATTTTTCCTCAATGATGAAAGATTGACTCAAACAAGAGTTTATAGATCTTGTGCAAGGGGATATGAGCATAATGGAGTACGAGACCAAGTTCATATCATTGGCTAGTTTTGCGCCAGAAATAGTGGGTGATGATGAAATGAATGCGAGTCGCTTTGTGAGAGGACTTAAAATGTCCATTAGAAAAAGGGTGTCTATTTTAGGCTTGAAAGTCTATGCCGAGATTGTTGATAGTGCCTTAGTAGTTGAAGAAGATGATAGAGATGCTAAAAGGATATGAGATTCCAAGAGTTAGACTAGAAGTGTTGAATCATTTTCAGGTAGTCAGACAAGGAAAAGGCAAAGGGGTAATGTTTCAGTTTCTCAAGGGCAGCAGTCTCACTTCGTACCCTCGGTACCTTTGCCTACAGGATCTTCATGATCTACTATCATGTGCTATCATTGCCAACAGTCAAGTCACTACCGATATGAGTGTCCACAAAAGTAAGTTGCATCTATACCGGTAGCACAGGGAGGGGAGCGTGCATGCTTCTATTGTTGACAGTCAGGGCATGTTGGGGCTAATTGCCCACAAATACAAAGCATGGATAGTGGGACTGGATCTCAGTAGAGGACTATTTAGTCAGCTACAAGTTAGTCAAGTTTGAGGGCGTTACCGCCACCTCAGTCAACTCGGTCAGTTTAGGGCTTTCAGGCAGTGAGAGGGGCCACACTTGCTGTGTCTAGTCAGCAGTCTAGATTCCATGGTACTGGTCATTGGGGTTAGTAGATTCATGGTCATGCTTTTACACTAACTTGGGCAGAGGATATACCGAGGCCATCAGTGGTCAGAGGTCATTTGTTTTGAAATTGAGTGATTTTGAATCAAGTTTCTAATGGGCTTGGTCCCATTTTTGATATCTTAGACGTATACAAAATTAAGTCTTAGGATCGAAGGGTTCGAGTGTTTGAACCAGTTGAGGTTTCATAGTTCACCCCTATTTCCTTCACTCCTAACCGGGTGTTGGAAATCGGGGCACGACAGATTTAGTTTTCAAGGTTACATTAAGTTAAACAACATTGATTCTACATTTCAAACCCATAGGAAGACATAGGAATGCAATATAAAAAACACAAGGGTAACCATACTTAGTACAAATGTTGTGGGGTACCTTGTATTGCCATTCCCACGCATACCTAAACCCCTGAATCCAGTCTTGCAGACTAGATGGTTGTCAAATAAAGCATCTTTAGGGCCGACCTTGAATGTGTCGAAATAGGTTAATTATCTTCGAAGTCAGTAGACATCTTTAGGTGACTTAGCAAACCTCTAAATCTAATATTAGGTGGCAACTCCATAAACCCATCAATTGGCCCTTTTATTCGGCACTATCCACTCCATCGTATAAAACCATTTTCTCGCTATAGGGTGTGTGTACAAATCCTACGCATCTTTTTTGGTGCTCTTTCCCGTTATCTTTGGGGGAAGTAGTGGGCGGAGATAAACCCAGGCGCAATAGCTGGCGATTCTATTGGGGACACTACATGTATAAAAGGTTTAAGCCTTGAATATGTTTCATATTGCATTCCATTAAATTGTAGTCATTTAGGTAGCATCTCAATACATTTATATCAGATCATATTGCATATCATTTTGCTTACATGACATGTTTTTATTAAATGTTGCTACATTTTATCTTCATATTGCATACCTTGACATTTGTTTACTAATATGTTTTTCTCATGATTGCACATGTACATGCAAAAGAAATGTAACGAGAAACTGAAAGTTTCTCCAAAGTGTTTTATTCATATCATTGAATTAATTTTCATGATGCTTATCATTACTATCACGTCCCGATTTTCGAGTCTCTAGGCCCGAATCCAGAAGGTGAACTCGTCCATCTAGCCCTAATGAATCGTCTTAACCTTTAATCACCGCAGAAGCTTAATAGCATTCTTGCACATTCATATGCACAATCCAACATCAACTAATCTCAATGGGTCACACGTGTTGTCACACGTGCACATCCAACATAGTCGTGGATTGCAAGTTTCAATTGAGCAAACTATACCTTTCGATCAATCGAAATGGATATTTTTCATGATCAAACTTGGACTTTCGATCAATCAAAAGTTTTGATAAATCAGTGCTCTATCGAAGTGCAATCGAAATCCGGTTGGAATTGCAGTCGATACTATTGAAATTATCTCGATTGAAGCCTTTCGATTAATCGAAAAATGATTTTCGATCAATCAAAATACCCTTCGATTGAAATCTTGAACACATCATACTTAAACACATTCATGTCCCAAATCCATTCCAACGCATTCTAATTCCTTAAATACACCCATACAAAATTTATAACATAAATGAAATATAAAACATCATACATTTGTCCCAAAATATGCATACCATTGAATGTACTCCCAAAATCCACAAGCCATCCTCATTACACACACATAAGGGATCCAAATCATGGATTTCATTAATATGGCCTTCCAAGTTCATAGTCATCATATGAATTAAATGTATACGATCCAAAAGTATTAGCAATTCAACTATGACTACAACTACAATAAAATCAACAAACCACAAGCCGACATGGATAGCCATATACATAATATCTAAAAATAAAGCCAAAAAGCTACAAGGAACTCCACTTGATCATTCAACTCCCGTTCGTCATAGGTGTTTTACTTGTAAAAAGGTTTGGGGGAAGGGGTGAGCAAATCAACGAGCTCAGTAGGAATGCCCCAACCCACCTAGGCATCAAACCGACACCGACCTACATGATATGTATGTCGCTACACTACATGACATATTTAATGCGCTCATGGTAATCATCACAAATGCAAGTCAAGTAGCATGTATTTAATCTATATATCAGCCTTAACAGTTTAAACACATAAACAACAAGATATATATACATCTCCTTCGGTCATAATTCGATACATAGACATGATTAGTCATCTCCGACGATCATGTAAAATTGGACCTCTCAGATGACATGTATGATTTGGACAACTCTGAAGAATCATATAACCCGGGCAATATGTTGGTTTGCCAAGTGTGAATGGACAACTCCGACGTTCACAAGTTTTATAGACAACCTCTGAGTTCTAGGCTTTAGCCTTTGGTATGATGGGGAAACTCTGACAGTCACACTCTAGTTGATAATTATACCACTTCCGTAACATGGTTGAACAACTCTAAACCCCATGTACGGCTCCCTTAGACAATTTTCCAACAATTCCTCATATATGCATATTAAACTCATTTATCACATAACATATGATTTTCATACTTTTTCAATGCACATTCTTGCTACAATTATATCTAGCATGTATTCCCACTGCAAAAATACCATATAGCCACATATATGTTCAAAGCTAGGCATATATTTCATATATGAATACATTTCACAATACACAACAATATGCTCTCATTTCACACATATCACATGTATACATTCACTACTTCATATATATCACATTATGTACCACACTAGCATGTAGAAATCATAAGAAAAGAGGGAAATCCCAATACCACAGCCCCACCAATTCTCCTATATATGCTAACTCAACTTATACTTTTTCAAACCCACCAAAACCTTATAATCGATGAATAAGAGAGGAAAGACACCCCTACCTCGAATTTAAAGGAATTTCAAGCTACATCCAAGAATTCCTCCAAGTCCCACCTTACCAAAATTCAATTTTATTTGGTTCAAACTGAAACCTTTGACCCGTGCTACAAGTTGCCCTTCACTCACAACTTCCGAATCCATACCGATGGCCTCTGAAATGAAGAGAGAATGAAGAGAGATGAAGTGCCAGAGAGTTGGGCATGAGTTTGGTCAAGAGAGAATGAGTGATTCTATGCAATTATAGATTTTTAAAATATCTAGGGGTGTAAAATGACCAAAATGCCTCCGAGCCACTTAACATACCCTCCCAACCTCCGTTTTCAATTTTAAAAGCGCCTATGGCTCTAAAATCACTTCCATAACTCTCTAAACATTTCATTTGATTTAAAATCAAAATTAAATATTTCTCATAAAATTTTTAAATTTCTGGCTCCACCCGATTCGATTCCTGGGCCCCACTGACGTAAAATTCTCAAACTTACCCAAACACTCCCAAAACTTCCCAGAACCTCCAAACAAGTCCCCAAACATGTTTCCCACACTCAAAGCATGCTAAACATTATTTAAAATTTATTTATGACAAAAATGATGAATAAAATAAAAATTGGTCAAAATTAGTCCCGGTCTCTACAACCTCCTCACCTTCAAGGAATTTCGTCCTCGAAATTAGAAACATACCTCAAGTTGTGAACAACTCGGGGTACTTTGAGCAGAGTTCTTGTTTTGGCTCCCACGTAGCCTCATCAACTCCGTGATGCCTCCAAAGCACCTTAACCAACAGGATGGTCATGCCTCGAAGCACTTGTTCCCTAGAGTCCAAAATCTGAATCAGTCTCTTGTTATACAACACGTCCTCCTCCACCTCAAGATCTGTCTAATCTAACACATGTGAAGGATCTGGCTCATACTTTCTCAATATGAAACGTGGAAAGTATTGTACACACTTGACATTTGCAGTAGCAATGCCAAGCGATATGCAACCTCACCCACACGATCCAATATCTCGAATGGACTAATAAATCGGGGTGCTAGCTTACCGCTACACCTGAACCTCATCAAACCTCTTCGTGCAAAGACATTTAGAAAGACATGGTCCCCACCTCAAATGCCAAAGGCTGCCACATTCTATCGGCATAGTTCTTCTGATGATTTTGTATGGTAAGTAACCGCTGCTTTATCACCTTTATCTTTTTAGTAATCTTTCAGACTATATCTGGCCCCAAATTAATAGTCTCCCCAACCTCTATCCAACAAACGGGTAACCTACAAGGCCTACCATACAAATCCTCAAATGGAGGCATCTCAATACTATGCATACTTCACTAATGGAAGGTGGTCCTCCCAACTACCACGAAATCAAGCACACATGCCCGAAGTATATCCTCTAAAATTTATATAGTACACTCTAACTGACCATCTATCTGACGATGAAAAGCTGTATTGAAATGAAGGTCTATATCAAGTGCAGAATGAAAACTCTACCAAAATTGTGACGTAAACCTCAGATCTCTATCGAACATAATGGAAATTGGTACTCCATACAGTCTCAGAATCTGATCAATATAAAACTGACTAAGAGTATCCACGTCAGCGATTACTTGAATCGGAAGAAAATGATCCATTTTTGTCAACCTATCCACAATGACCCAAACCGCATCGTGATTCTTCCTCGACCTTTGTAACCCTATCACAAAGAAAATAGTGATGTTCTTCCACATCCACATAGCCACCGGTAATGGTTACAAGAAACTCGCCAGTCTCTGATGCTCGGCCTTCACTTATTGACAAGTGAGGCACCTTGTCACAAATTGTGCGACATCTTTTTTTTCACCAATATTGTCTACACAAGTTATGAAATATTTTAGTACCACCGGGATGCACTACAAGCCTTTCCTTTGAACCTCAAACCTCCATCGAAATGAATAATCTAACTTTTTACCATTTCATCACTCGAAATTCGAGTGTGAATACCCTCCATTCCACTGTCATGCATTTGCTCCTTAACCACCCTACTCACTAGAGTTGGTTGTGTAATGAGTGTGAACAAATTTGCTAGTTCACCACCCTCACTAAAATACAATCTCATTTCTGAGATGTCTTCTATCATTTTCCACTCTTGGATGGCAATTCTTGCTTAGGTTCCGTGTGATTTTCTGCTCAAAGTATCAGCAACCACATTAGCTTTCCCCGGGTGATACTAAAGATCAAAATTATAGTCTTCCATGTACTCCACCCACCTCTTTTACCTTATGTTCAAGTCCTTTTGTATGAAAAGGTACTTTAAGCTCTTGTGATCGGAGAAAACTTCAAACTTTTTCTCGTACAAATAATGCCTCCACACCTTTAAAGCAAAGATTACCGCTGCTAACTCCAAGTCATGAGTTAGGTAATTTTGCTCATGTGTCTTCAACTGTCAGAAACCATATGCAACAACCTTCTCGGTTTACATTAGTACACATCCTAACCCATCCCGTGAAGTATCACAATAGATTACATATCCCAAACCTTGTTCGGGATTTATCAATATATGAGTACTAGTAAGTCTACTCTTCAACTTTATAAAAGAATGTTCGCAAACATCATTCTACACAAAATTGACTCCTTTACGAGTACGTTTAGTCATCAGTGTCGCTGACTTCAAAAAGTCCTTTACAAAACGCTGGTAATAACCTGTTAGCCCCAAGAAGCTACATATCTCAATACATTCTTTGGTCTTTCCCAATTCATTACCGCTTCAATTTTAAAAGGGTCTACAGAGACTCCTCATTCCGACACCACGTGTCCAAGGAACTTCACTTCTGTTAGCCAAAATTCAAACTTTTCATTTTTGGTATACAAATGGTGCTCCCTCAAAACTACAGTATTCAAATGGATCTCATGTTCCTCCATAGAAGAAGAATACACAAGAATGTCATCCACAAATACCACCACAAACTAATCCAAGTAGACACTTAAGACTCGGTTCATTAAGTCCAAGAACGTCATCGATGTGTTCATCAAACCAAATAGTATCACTAGAAACTCATATTGTCCATATCTAGTCTAAAAAGTTGTCTTTGGAATGTCCTCAACCCTTACCCTTAACTGGTAATACCCCGACCTCAAGTCGATCTTCGAAAAGCAAGTTGAATCTTTAAGTTGATCAAATAATTCATCTATCCCTGGCAAATGATACTTGTTCTTAATTGTCGTTTGGTTCAATTTTTGGTAGTATATCTACAACCGTAAAGATCCGTCATTCTTTTTGGCAAATAGGACCAAAGCTCCCCAAGGTGACGTATTAGGTCATACAAATCCCTTGTCCAACAACTCTTGCAATTGATCTTTCAACTCCTTCAATTATGTTAGTGTTACACGGTACAGTGCCATAAAGAAGGGCGCAGTACCGGGAGTAAGATCAATGCTAAACACCACATCCCGCATCAGAGGTAACTCTGTCAAGTCCCCCGGAAACACATCTAGGAAATCACTCATCACCAGTGGAAATCCTCCACGAGTCATAACCTCATCTTCCTCGGCTAATAAGCTAGCTAAGAATTATCCAATCCCGTTCTAAACACTAAAACCAAGTAGTTTTGGTGTATAGAAATCATCATGCTCTCCCATGAAATAGAAGCAATCACCCTTGGGTGTGCACATTGTCACTCTCCTACGGAGACAATCGATCGTGACCTAAACATAGATAGCCAATCCATACCTAGAATGACATCAAAGGTGGTCATGTCTAGCAACACAAAGTCGAACATTAGCCGATGTCCCACAACCTCGATCTCGCAAGACCGACACACTCTACCTAAGGTAACTCTACCCTTAACAGGCATATCAATGGACAATGGTGACTCTAGTGATGACACCTCTAACCCAAGGCATAAACAAATGCAACAAATATGAATGAATAAGATGCACTCGAATCTATCAATACCTTAACCCACGAGCTAGAAATTAAGAAAATACCTTTGATTACTGACAACCCTGGTACATCATCTGCCTGAGCAAGTGTGAAAATATGGCCGTGTCTGTTGACCCCATTTGTCAGTCCCCTGAAATCTCAACTGTTGACTAAAAGTAGACGTAAAACCTTTTGTTGCTTGAGAACCTGAGCTGAATGCGCTAGCAGAAGCAGTGGCAACGCCCTATGGCTAGACTGAACCGTGAAAGTTGGTATGGTCTTCTATTGAGACCCAAAACAACTATGTGTACCTTGCCTCTGTGGGCAGTTTGCCTTAACATGTCCCGACTGACGGGAATGGAAGTATATCCATTCCCCCCACTGATGCCACTAGCACTGGTACCACTGCCTGCCTTTGAGGGCACTCATATCTATAATGATCGACCTATTAACAGTGATAACATACCACCTTGGATCGTGAATATTCGGTAGGAAAAGTCAATGAAGGCACTAGGTGAGTCTATTGTTAACCCTGAGAAAGTGACACATTCTCTTTATGCCTTTTCCTCCCTTGATTACCCGACGATGCCCCAGTATTTTTCGTCTGATTCTTAGAGTCTCGTATCCTTTGGGTATCTCTCTTGTCTTCCTCCACCACTAAAGCCCTGTCAAGACTTTCAAGCCTTGAATTGACACCCTTTTTCTGATAGAGGTCTTAAGCCCTTTCACAAACTTCTTTACCCTCAATTCGTCATCATTCACCATTTTTGGTGTAAAGCAAGCCAAGGATATAAACTTGGTCTCTTACCCCATAACGTCCAAGTTCTCCTGAACTAGGTCATGAACTCCTGTCTCATCTTGTCTTTCACTGAAGCTAGAAAGAACTTATTAAAGAAATTCCCTTTGAAAGTTTCCCACTCCATAGTCTCAGTGTTGTAAGTATTCCTGATAAATTGCCACCATCTATCCGCTTACCTTGCAAATGAAGCGCAACCACACCAACCCTTAAATCCTCATCGATTGCTAGAGTAACCAAGAGTTTGTAGGTCTGATCTATCTAACCTTTCGTCGATAGTGGATCCCGTCCACCCACAAATGTTGGTGGTTTAAACTTCACATACTCTTTCATTGCCACCATTTTTTGGCTTAAGCCAACCCTAGGTTGAGCTTGAACTTCCTCTTCTTGAGCTTCTTTTACGATTTGCTTCATAGTATCTACCACATCTCGCATAAACTGTGCTCCTTCGATTGACTCTTGTGGAGCATTAACGCCTCAACGTCACGCTCTTCTCGGTGCCTTCTTACTATACACATAACAAGAAAATTTAGCACCAAGCATATTCACATACATACAACTCACCTTCACCATGTTTACATAACACAATGTCAATTCGATCCACAATTAGCATGTTATAAAGGCGTAAGCAAACAATCATGTTCCACGTAAGCAATTCACAAGTCCTTCTATCTAAATCAATAATCTTAAATACTCATATGGTCTCACCATAAACCATCGTCCAAGGTATTCGAACCTAGTGCTCTAATACCAAGCTGTCACACCTTGATTTCTGACTCATCGGAGACTCCGTCTCCGGGCCCAAATCCCGAAGGTGAACTCATCCATCTAGTCCTAATGAAGCGTCTTAACATTAATCACCGCGGAAGCTTAATAGCAGTCTTGCACATTCATATGCATAATCAAACATCAACTAATCTTAGTAGGCCCCACACATAGTCATATATGCACATCCAATATAATTATGGACTGTAAGTTTTGATTGAGCAAACTATATCCTTTGATCAATTGAAATGGGTATTTTGAACGATCGAACTTGAACTTTCGATCAATCAAGAGTTTCAATTAATCGGTGGTCTATCGAAGTGCAATCGAAATCATGTTGGAATTGGAGTCCATACTATCAAAATTATCTCGATTGAAGCTCAAATGATTAAAGGCTTTTGATTAATTAAAAAGGGGTTTTTGATCAATCAAAATACCTTTCGACTGAAATCCTGAATATATTATACTTAAACACATTCATGTCCTAAATCCATTCCAACACGTTCTAATTCCTTAAATACATCCATACAACATTTATAACATAAATGAAA
This sequence comes from Cornus controversa, assembly GCA_026545225.1. NCBI lineage: Eukaryota > Viridiplantae > Streptophyta > Magnoliopsida > Cornales > Cornaceae > Cornus > Cornus controversa. The sequence continues at coordinate 74,697,271 of CM048846.1, forward strand.
TGTACAACATCATACATTTGTCCCAAAATATGTATATCATTGAATGTACTCCCAAAATCCACAAGTTATCCTCATTAGACACACAAAGTGATCCAAATCAAGCATTTCATTAATATGGCCTATCTTGCCCCGATTTTCGTTCTCTAAAAAACTAGGGGTGACCGGGCTGTCACTCACTGAATCACCTCATCAATCACTAATGAACTCTCTATACTCTTAAATAATACAAAATTTTAACTCTATTCTTACACATAGATGTGTACAACTCCACCTTATCCAACCATAATGGGCCCTACACCAATTCATACACCTTAGTGGGAATTTTATTTATCCGCACTCTCATGAATCACTCACTTTCAAGACTCAACACCTTGTGTGTTTGGAATTTAAAACTAAGACCTCCACCATTGGATAGAGGATCCAAAAATAATCAATTTAAAAAAAATCGTACTCAATTTTGATTTAAAATGAAGAAGTTATGCCCGATTGAAGTTGGGACAAATTTCGAAGCATGCTATAAAAAATGACTTCGATCCATTGAAGTGATGAGTTCGATGAAACGAACAAGTATCGAACAAGTATCATCCAAAAATAGCTTTTGGGACTTTTACATTCCAAAATCCTGCAAGTTTTTCGATGCATCAAACTGGGGACTTCGATGTATCGAACTGGATGTTTCGATGCATCGAACTGCCCAAAAGCTAAAACTTTGCAAATGACCATTTTAAGCCATTTCCACCAACATAATCCATCCTAACAACCTCCAAATCATATAAGAAAGGAGTTTATATCATTCACAAGTTCTAAATCATGCTTATAATCAAATCATGTACCAATATGAGTCATTCTCCCTCATAAACATATTTTATTCATAATGAAAAACATCCATCAAATGAAACTAGCTACTCTTAACAAGCATTACATAAACAAGTCCATTATCTTTTCATAATCATAGAAAATTCCTAAGTTCACAATGCACATAAAACTCAAGTGAATATACCATCCTTAATTTCCAAAAGCCACTTCCATAAAATCATACATATAAAAAATCAAATGGTCCTTTAAGCATACATTCATCAAGTCTCAAATGAAAGAAGCCATTATACATGCATTTCTCAAAGGTCTCTTTCCTACAAGTGTAACACTTACATTTGGAGTTTATATTCAATAGAAGGTACAAATGTAAAGGCAAAACTACAACCATAGTCAACATACCACAAACCGGCATGGACATTTATGTACGTCTCAAAAGATCAAAAATCTCAAAAAGGAACTCAACAAGGTCCATTGAGCTAATCATGCTTCGTCCTCCATCGGTGCCTTATTTGAAAAAGTTTGTATAAATAGGGGGTGAGCTTATCCTCTCTCGCTCAGTAGAAATGATCCACCCATCCCCACTCCAACCCATCAGCCATACATGAATGAACATGAAATCACTACATGTCTACACGACAAGTATACATGCATTTTTACCCATAAATAATTACGTTTTTCAAAACATCAGTGATACTCCACATCTCAATGCATATACATATATTTATATATTATGTATATCAAATTGACAAGTCACAATTCATATGTATATATATATATATAACTCACGTCACAAATTTTCAGAAATTAATTCAATAGGGATTAGCTTATCACACCACCTCTATAGTAAGGGTCTCTTCGGCACCCAAACTCTGCTTACGCTTCTCGGTTTACTATTCCGATGGATACGCCATCCGCTTGGCCAAGTCTTGGGTCTTTCACCCTAGGCGTCATCCCTTTATCTTAATTCTCAATGTTGTCACGCCCCAAAAACCTCACTTTTCACATAGTACACATAATCACATCAATGCACTCAATCAACACAATACAATGCATTTTATCAAATCAATGCATTTTCCTTCCACTTCAAGATTGTCACAATGTAATCGCACTCACATTATGAAAATCATCATGCTTATACATTAATCTATAAATACCCACATTTTCATGTTTTCACCAAATGAACACATTTTTCATTAAAAGCATTCATAGTCAAATTTGCACATACACAACATATGTATCCTAACTAACATGTTAGAAATTTGTACATGCATAAATCACAATGGTATAGATATATATACATATACATAACCCTAGGCTCAAGCAATCAAATCTATCTTTCATGTCACATAAAAGTGACCTATAAGATCAAAGTAAGAATGAGTCTAGCACCCCTACCTTGAATCTTAAGCTTTGAATCCCTCTTTTGAAAATCCCAGCCATCCTAACTTTACGAAATGAAGACTTTGATCGGTCCAAACCGATGCCCTTGATGTCCCTTACACACGTCCCTTCTTTGGGAAGGTCCAAATTACACCTTAAGCCTTCCAAATTCTAGAGAGAAGGGAGAGAGATGAAGTAGGACCTTTAGAGAGAGAGAAAGAGAGATCTGTAAAAATGAATATCTCTGACCCCACAGATATTTATTCCACTCTTAGGGGCGCGAAAATACCATTTTGCCTCTGGGCCACTTAACGTACCCTCCCGACCTCTGAATTAATTCTTGAAAACTCCGATGGACTCAAAATCACTTCCACGACATTCTAAAATTCTCGTTTAATCCATAACCAAAAATAAAAATTTTCAAAATTTTCTCAAAATTCCCGGACTCACTTAACCTCATCCCGGGACTCCCGTTGACCAAAAAGTCAAACTTTTTTTAAAGTTTCCAAAACTTCCTAAAACCATATTCCAACCTTCTAAACATGTTCCCCACATTCAAAACATGTTAAATATCATTTAAAATTTACTTAAAGCAATAAATGATGAAAATTTTAAAAATCGGCCAAATTTAGGCACGGTCTCTACATGGCCTTCCAAGTTCATAGTCATCATATGAATTACATGTATACAGTCCAAAAGTACTAACAATTCAACTATAACTACAACTACAACAAAATCAAAATCAACATGCCAAAACCAGCATGGATAGCCATATACGCAATATCCAAAAATAAAGCCAAAAAGCTATAAGGAGCTCCACTTGACCATGCAAGTCCCGTTCATCATAGGTGTTTTATCTATAAAAGGGTTTGGGGGAAAGGGGTGAGCAAATCAATGAGCTCAATAGGAATGTCCCAACCCACCAAGGCATTGACCTGACATTGACCTGCATGATATGTATGTCACTACATTATAAGGCATATTCAATGCTCTCTGTCAATCATCACAAATGCAATTCAAGTAGTATGTATCCATACATCAAACTTAACAGTTTAAACACATAAGCAACAAGATATATATACATCTCATTCGGTTATAATCCGATACATAAACATGATTAGTCGTCTCCGATGATCATGTGATATTGGATCTCTTTAACGACACCGTATGATTTGGACAACTCCAAAGAATCATACAACCTCAGAAATGTGTTGGTTTTGCCAAGTGTTAATGGACAACTCTGAAATTCACAAGTTTTATAGACAACCTTCGAGTTCTAGGCCTTAGCCTTGGTATGATGGGGCAACTCTGATGGTCATATTCTAGTGGATAATTATACCACCTCTGTGACATGGTTGTACAACTCCAAACCCCATGTACAACTCCCTTAGACAATCCTCTGACAATTCCTCATATATGCATATTAAACTCATATATCACATAACATATAATTTTTATGCCTTTTCAATTCACATTCTTGCTACAATTATATCTAACATGCATTCCCACTACACAAACACCATATACCCACATACATGTTCAAAGCTAGGCATACATTTCATATATGCATACATTTCACAATACACACAACAGGCTCTCATTTCACAGATATCACATGTATACATTCACTACTTCATATATATCACATTATGCACCACACTAGCATGTTGAAATCATAAGAAAAGAGAGAAATCACAATACCACATCTGATTCTGTGATGAGTGTCTCAATTAAAATTACCACACTTCTCAATAGAACGAATTTCTTACAGAATAGGGCTATCGAAAGGGGTGTCGAACCTAAGGGATTATGGTTTGAATGAGTTGGTATACGGAATTAATTCTAATTAAATTAAGAGAAAATAGGTTACTGATTTTTATATCTAAATAATTAAACAGTAATTAAAAATAAAACAAGAGAAAATAAAGAGTGTAGAAAATATGAGATAAATCTAGGGTTATTGACTTCACCACTAACTTCACAATCAATGGCCAATTTAATTAACTATGGGGAATTATATCATGCATGAGTGGTGTTGGTGGCTACAAGCTCACCTCCACCTGTCAAGAAGATAACATATGATTAAGGCTAAGTCATGGACTATCTTCGATTGGCATGGGTCATCTGCCTAACTACTCTAATCTAGGGTGCAGTATGGTCCATCTTCTCTAGGCATACTCCATTAAAGCTTTTAATGATATATTCAGTGATTACCATTGTGTAATAATCACTCTCATAATCACAGAAAATAAGAGAGATTGAGTTCAATAACAACAACTAAATATCTAAGACAAGATAAGAAATCATTGAAACTAAATTTATAAGACTTTTATAGCTCAATTCTATAAGAAAAATTCTCTAAATTACACAATCTATGCATGAATATAAAGGTCCCCAATAATTAAAACAATCAAACCATTGATGCTTAGTTAGGGCTACATCAAAATCCTAGTGGATGAACTAGTCGCTCATGGTAGAAGAAGAAGCTTCAACGGTTGAGGAAAAAGGCATCGTCTTCATGAATTATGCGCAAGACTTCGTTCTCCAATGGTTCCTCACTCCCAAGATCTATAAATTATGTCTTCAAAAGTGTCCAAAAACTCTCCCAAAATAGTCTCCAATTCGCCACTTTTATCCCCCAAGAGAATACATCAAGTCCTAATCCAATTAGGAAATAATTAGGGTTTCTCGCAGCACTAAACAGGTGGATTTTTTTGCTGACATTCGGCCTAACTTTTGACTCACTAGAAGTCCGATTCACAGAATTTTTGTGAAATGCAAAAGTGTCAAGAATTGAATTTCATTTAATTAACACAAGAATTAAGTCGATTTGAGGCTTAGAATATGACTTCTGGTCTGTTTTCCAAAATGAAATTAAAACTATATTAAGTGTAGAATTGGGCTTCAGGCCCGTAACCTCCTTAAGCAGCTGTAATTCTCTTAGACCTCTTCCTTGGGTTGGTTTGATTTAAAATATGGAGTCAAATGGATCCATTTGATGTAGGTTTTATCTAACCCTCTTGCATATCATCTTTAAAGGCCCAAAATCATGGTTTTAACTGAAATAATCATTAAGGTCCTAAAAATATAGAAAATGCTAAAACGAAGTAAAATCACAAAATAATCTATCACTAACAGAATAAAATATGCAAATTAAGAGGCTAGAATGCGTAATATTCAATGCCAATCAACATCCCCACCAATTCTCCTATACATGCTAACTTAACTTATACCTCTCCAAACCCACCAAAACCCTAGAATCGATGAAAAAGAGAATGAAAAACATGCCTACCTTGAATTTGAAGGAATTTCAAGCTACATCCAAGGATTCCTCCAAGTACCACCTTACCAAAATTTAAGTTTGGTTGGTTCAAACCGAAGCCCTTGACCCATGCTACAAGTTGCCTTTCACTCACAACTTTCGAATCCAAGCCAATGGCCTTCGAAATGAAGAGAGATGAAGTGCGAGAGAGTTGGGTGTGAGTTTGGTCAAGAGAGAATGAGTGATTCTCTACAATTACAGATATTTAAAATATATAAGGGTACAAAATGACCAAAATGTCCCCGAGCCATTTAACATACCCTCTCGACATCCGTTTTCAATTTTGAAAGCGCATACGGCTCTAAAATCACTTCCTTAACTCTCTAAACATTTCATTTGGTCTAAAATAAAAAATAAATATTTTTTAAAAAAATTTCGTATTCTTGAGCCCTGTTGACCCAAAATTCTCAAACTTATCCAAACGCTCCCAAAACTTCCCAGAACCTCTAAACAAGTCACCAAACATGTTTCACACACTAAAACTATGCTAAACATTGTTTAAAATTTATTTATTGCAAAAATGATGAGTGAAATGAAAATAGGCCAAAATTGGTCCCGGTCTTTACAATTACTATCTTGATTAAGCATGTTTGCCTCTCCTTGATGCACACACATCACTCATAGGGCACTACATATCCTATTTTACCCTATAGTTGGATCGAGGGGAAAAGTAGACCAGTACTTGTGACAGTATTGAGGATTCTACCACCACGAGTACAATGGCCTCGCTCGAATCACCAACCTGAGAAGGTTACTCTGAATCCTCAAGGTGAAAGAGTAGCTATAGGTTTAAAGATTTAGGGACCGAGCTATTATAGGTCGCATTAGTCAACCGTGAGCCGTCATGCTACATGTAGAATGTTATATATTAGGACACCAAAGGAGAGGGGTAACTGTTATGGACTAACCCCTTATTTTATCTTTATTTTCATGCATATATTAACTACTATACATATTATAAGTCCTAAAAGAAACTAACATATATAGTTTCAATTAGAAAGTCTTCCTTTATGTCAAAGGTTACTTTAACCATAGAACAAAGATCATGTATTCATAATCTGCAGGTATCATAAATAAACTAAAGGGATGAGTGTTCAACAAGGAAGAAAAAAAAGGAGGAAACAAAACCACATGAAGGTGCAAATATGATTTGTTTCCTTATATTTCAGAAAGGGTGAGTTATATTTCCCCTATTTTTGTCAATGTACCCTAAATTTCTTCTTTGTTAAAAATCATTTCAATATGTATTTTTAATTTGTAATTCCTAACTTATAATGTAAGCCCCTATATTTTTTTCTTTCTAAATGTGTACTAAACATACCGCTACCATAGACGCATTTAAACATCTTTCTCATAAATAATCATCATTAAATTCGTAACTAAGAAAAATGTATTATGGGTCTCTACAGCCTAACACATTCCCCGTGTATAAGTAAACCCCCTGATCCACTAATTTGGTTCACGGAGACTAGATTGAAGTCAACACATCAAAGGATCATATTTAGACCTCAAAAGTGTTTAGATAACCAAAGACATTCACATATTCGTAGATATACCTAGTGATAAGTGCATAATTCTAACATAATAAACTCCCAAAATTATATTTGTTAGTAATTTATTTTATATTATTTTATTTAATAAATGTGGTTTTATGTCTTTTTAGGTTTATGGTGATGCTTGTGGAAAAAGCCAAAATTTAACAAATATAAAGTTCACGACTTCTTTGCGCAGCTTTACTATTTGGGCCATAAATTTTTACTCGAGTATCGGATTAATGCAAGTCCAGAGTTTTTAGAAATCTTTTTCATATGGGAACATATTTTTATTTCACGAAGAAGCCCTAATTCTAACTTTTAAAGGGTGAAAATCGCGTGTCAAAGGAGTCACAATATTCTGCATGAACATTACACCAGTTATGGTAATTTAACCATATCTCTGGACTCAGATATCGGAATTGAGCAAACTTAGAAGATGTGGAAAGATAACTTGAAGACCAAGATATTTTTCATGGAAATTTCATGAATCATATTTATTTAAGGTAAAATTGGATTTTAAATTAGAGAAATATTCTGGAAGATTTTCTTCTCAACACTTTCTTATTTTCTTTTACTTGGAGAACACCCTAGAGGACTTTTATATAAAAGAAAGAGACGAGCAAAAGATGGGGGAGCAAAAAAAGTGGAGACTAAGGCAGAGAAGACTAAGATAATCTGGGTTTTATTTGTTTATTTTATTTTATTATGTCTTTTATTTATTTTTTATCTTTTTCTACCATGTGTAACTAAACTCTTCACTAGGGTTGAGGAGGAAACCTCCATTAATGAAGTAAAGTTATTTTGTTCATTAATTGATTCCCATGTGTATGATTTAAATGCTTATGGTTTTTGCTTCTTATGATTAATTATTTTATAATTCTTTCACCACCTATTTGACCTAACAAACCACAATCCAATATTAGGTGGTGACTCCAAAACACATTAATGGCCTTTCTCAAAAATCACCGAACATAGCAACAACATCACATAATTCTAATTCCCAATAGAGTTGAGGGTTCGAAAAACTCCAGGTATAACAAGGCCCTTATTCTACTCTTGAGCTTTGTTATTGGATACCACTCTCATATTCTGATATTCACGTGACACTTTTAACAGGATACATGCTAACCCTTAAAAGATTAAAAAGTTTGCCCTTCTTAACACCAATTGGTTTTAGGTGAAATGACAACTTGAGATCTGACAGTTGGTATCGAAGCCAAACTCAGTTCTTGATTCAATGCCCCGCCTAGCACCCACACGGGTGATGTCCGGTTCCAGGGGGACGGGTAAAATGTTAGAGGGGTCTTCTTTGTCCCACATCAGATCCGAATGGAAAAGAGAATGGGTATAAATGGGTGGGTAAGCAACACTACCAAATATCTTAGGCTTTTGGGTCATTAGTAAGTGTCTCACCCGTTACAGATCGTATCAGAGCTGAACCCAGCAAGAGATGGGGGGATGTTGAACATGTCACGCCCCAATTTCCAACACCCAGAAGGGCATGGGAAATGGGAGTGATTAAGTTAAACATCAATACCTTTCACTGACAATTACACTCTGAAACCAAGCTATCACACTTTGCGTTCTAAAACCCGATTAAGAGAGAGAAAAATGGGGGAAAACGGTGAAACTCCAACCCGTTCACACCTATAAACCACTCAATTCCAGGACTCAACTTCTTGTGTGATTGGAATATCAAAATGACACTTAGTCCATTGGAAAGAAGATTCAAAGTCACTCAATTTCAAAAAAAACTACACTAAAATCCTATTCAAAACGAATGAATTACACCCATTTGAAGTTAAGGACAATTTCAACGCATGTTGTGAATAGTACATTCGCTTAATCAAATAGACACTTTCAATTAATCAAAGTTACAATTAATCGAAGTTCTATCAAAACTTCAATTGAAACATGCTAGATTCGAAATCCAAATTTACTCAATTTCTTCGATTAATCAAAGTTGGGTTTTTGATTAATCAAAACCCTTTGGCAGAAAATCCTATTAAGTCCTATTTTTCCATTCGGACCTCCCATACTCACTCACCATCAATCATATATTCTACATTCATCATCATACATTTTGAACAACTAAAAACACGCGCGAAAGTATTTAAAATCACAAGTAAATCTCAATTACTTCATAAACATCGAATCAAGCTCAAAAATACATAAAATCTCCAATTCCCCAAAAGTAGAACTAATGTGTCAAACACTTGTCCAAACATCCATATTACAATTTCTCAAAAGTGTCAACATGACACATACATGTTACTCAAGTTCCATCCATTACCGGTGTCTTATCTAAAAAAGTTTGGGGGAAGAGGGGTGAGCAAACAACTAGCTCCATAGGAATGCCCCACCCACCTAAGCATCGACCCGACACCATCCTATATGATATGCAATTATGATGTCATTATTCTATATGACATGTTCAATAATTGTATCTCAAACCAATCCAATGCATTATATATGTACATTTAGAACATTTATCATGCTTAACAGTTAAACACAAGCATCTTTAGATTCACATCTTTTTTAGTCATAATTTGATACTTATACATGATCGATCGACTCCGACAGTCATGTAGTGTTAGTCAACTGCGATGACACTCGTATGATTGTGCAACTCTGAAGATCATACATTCTTGGTAATATATTGGTCTTGCCATTGTGATTAGACAACTCCGACGATCACATAATTTTGGACTACTCCGATTCTAGGCATTAGCCTCGATATGATTAGACAACTCCTGTGGTCATACCATAGTGGACATATTTACCACTTCCATAGCATGGTTGGACAACTCCGAACCCTATGTATGGCTTACTTGGATAAAACTCTGATTTATATATGCACATACGGAAACATATCATGCATTGCATATTTCTCATGCTCTCCTACATACATTGATGATTTATATCAATCCTAGCATGCATCATATTCTCAAATACCACATATATACACATATATGTCCATATTCATACATATACTTCATACATGTATACAAAATCACATATATTAATCATATGCTCACAATTCATATATAACATGTATAAACTCATAACCATCATATATCACAAATATGAACAACTTTAGCATGCATTTAATTACAATGAAAGAGGAAAACATTATACATAACCAGACCACCCTCTCAAGCATGCTAAACTGAACCAAACCTTCTCAAACTCACCAATAACCTACAAATCGATGATTAAGAGAGAAGAAACGCCCCTACCTCAAGATTCAAGATTTTTATACCAAAACCATGGAAATATCCAAGCTTCAAAGTCTATAAAATTTGACCTTGTTTGGTTCAAATCGTAGCCCTTGCCACGTAGAACATTTTATCTTTCATCGGCACCTTTCAAATCCAAGCTTAAGGGCTCCAAAACTAAGAGAAAATGAAAAAAGATGAAGAGGGGGAGAGAGGGAGAGTTGGCCAGCTGTCTCAAGCTTCTCAAATGACTGGGATCTCATCCATATAGATATTTATAATATCTTAGGGGCACGAAATGACTAAAATGCCCCCGACCACTTAACGTTCCTTTCCAACCTCCGTTTTCGGTTTCGAAATCGGCTACGGCTCCGAAATCGCTTCTTTAACACTTTTAATATTTCATTTGGTTTAAAACCAAAAATTAATCTTTTCCAAAAAAATATCCAAGTTTTCGGACCCACCCGACCCATGCCCCACCGACCCAAAAATCTCAAAATGAGCCAAATAGCTCAAAAACATCCCTGGACCTCTAAACAAATCCCCAAACATGCATTTCATATTTATAACACATGTAACATCATTTATATGATAATAAATAGAAATAAAATAAATTTGATCAAAATTGGACCTGGTTTGTACAGAACAGGCCTAGACGGGTATGTCAATGAGGACGCTGAGTCCCTAGGGAGGGTGACTGTGGCATCCCACATCACTTGGGTGTGGAAAGAGGATGAGCTATATATGTGGTGTGCTTTCTCCAAATGGTATAAAGCCTTTTGGGGTAAAATCGAAGAACAAAATCGTGCGGGCTAGGCCCAAAGCAGACAATATCATACTATATGATGGAGTGGGTCATTACAGATGGTATTCCAACAAGAAGCTTCATTGGTGAGGGACAAGGTAATGACCCTTTCCTTAGTTTGGAAAAATTTGGCATGGAATTTGGCTAACAATTGGTCTCAGGAGGAGATAGACTCATGTTGTAAATTGACATACCATCGATATGCATGACCTCTGAGAGATTTTTAGACTCATGGAGTTGGAGGAGGTGATCATTGTTGTATTTTTCAAGTGCTTGTATGAAGATAACTATATGTTCTTGAGGCTTGCCCTTTTCCAGTGAACTTGGAGAATTAGGGCACTATGTGCCTCTAGGGGCAAGGTGATTGCATAACAATGTGAGGTTAGGGGTTTTCCTTGAAGTCCATAACTTGGGTTGTTAAGGTGAAACCTCTATGGAAGAGGTTTAATACCTCTACAAGGGTTTCAAATTGGGTTGATGGGTTGGGGATGATAAAAGAGTGAGTAAGATAGGTGTTTGGGTTGTTTTGGGCCTAGGTGGGGCTATGAAAGCAATAAGCGTGTTAAAAAGAGAGTGGAGAAGGCTGTAACTAGCATTAGTGTGTTAATCTAGTGTAGTTTGGTTCGAGGGTGGCCAATGTACATATTGTTCTAATGGCTTCTATAATTGCCCTTTATGTATCTTCAATTTGCTCTATTCAAACCATGAGTTGGAGCTGGTTTCTTAGATTGACTCATTAGACATGGCGATGTGACTTTTGGATATGATTTGCCTGAGCCTGCTAGCAGAGCTGTAGGATTTGTGAGGAACATCATTTTCACCTGTTCTTGATCGATTGGCAAGTATTAGAGAATGTGGAGGACCTTATGGATCCATCATCTTGTGAGGACATTCCTAGTGGAGTCGCCAAAATTTGGGTTCTTTAATGGAGGGGATACTAAATAATAATGATTGATCACACACAAATATGAGGGTTAAGAAAGATTGGTTGGAGGAATGAGAAAAAGCAGATAGACCAAAGGAATTAATGGTGAAGGTGAGGGAGTTAATGTGCCATGACGGCGAGAAAATGAGCTCAAAAGTTATGGTAGTTCTTTGGTTATCTTTTTTGTTAACCATCATTGTTTCAACAAAACAATGGTGGTTAAGCATTAAACAATGGGGTACAACACTAAATGCATTCGATGTTGATTATGACTTTCCCTGACATGGCACATTATCAACTTACCTCCAATTAGTACCAATACTCGAGTATCCAGGCCAACTCAAATTTCTCATCAAGATCATTCTAAGTATACCATTTGATGACTGAAAAGACGTAGTCATTCCTATCTGTATTGTTGTCTTTGTGAGCCAGTTATCCTCTAGAGGAGATCTCATACCCAAAAATGATTTATAGATTTTATTCTTCAATCATTTTTATCATCTTTGTTGTCCCATTTCCCTTATTTGGACAATGTAGACTTTTTGACTTTCTGGCCAACAAAATACTATTTTGTTTTTGTCGATTACTGTGTTACAGAAAACATAAGCAGCGAAAAATTCAAATTACAAAAAAACATAAGAGATAATAAGGAAAAGATAATATTATAAAATGATCATTTCTTCAGCGTTCGTCTTTCTTTTATAGACAAAGAAAAGAGGATAGATTGAAGACTGGAGGCTGCTACAGGAGCTGGTTGATTACTGTTCAACACTGTAGACTTTTTGACTTTCTAGCCGACAAAATACTGTTTTGTTTTTATCGATTACTGTGCTGCCGACAGTTATTTTTGCTGTTGGCGAAAAGATCTCTTGTCGTGTGCTGGATGTGGTTGCAATCATTTTGATGAGATCTTTAACCTTCCATCATGTTGATGATATTATGGAGTTCATATTCATCAAGAACAGGAGGAGTCTCAGGACTTTGAGCATCCTGTTGATTAGCGTAATGAATTTCAGTTGTATGAAGAATCTCTTGAGGTAGATCCATGTTGAAATCAATCATCTGTTTAAAAAGGGCTTTAGCTTCTTCAAGATGATGAGCCGAATATTCTGGGAAATCAATACTTAGTTCAGTAACAATAATTCTTCTTCCATCCGAGATCAAGGTTAGAGGTCGGTTTGCATTAAGAATTGTTGAAGCGGTATTTTTAAGATTAATGATACTTTTTATGGCGAGAGTCTTGGGGAGATTCCTTTCGCAATTTCAAGAGAATTAAATAAAGTTTGTTCCCTATACTCTGCATCAGTGGTAATTTTTAAATACCAAATCTGATATAGTTGATAGAAACGTATTTTTTCACATCATCAAATTGAACTAGAGATCCAAATAGAAAGTGTTCTATTACAGATCCAGTGATGAGTAACCTTGAAGATCATGGATTTGATCATAGCTAGAAAATATTTTTCAAAATAATGAGATTGGATAATTACTTTATTAATAATTCCCCAATCAAGCATTTCCATAGGCCATAGAAGATGTGTTCCAAGGCTTAGTTTAGGGATTCCATCTTCAAGATTAATATAATCATGATGTTCAGGATAAAAATTTGTGAGTGACAAATAATTATCTTCGACCAAATATTGGATTTTAACAAAGATATGGCTTGGAAAAAAGGATTTTGCTTTTTCAAAAAGGAAGATTCTTTTGACTTTTTCAAAAAGAGGGGCTGGCAAATAATTTTTTAGAAGTTCTGCAAGCTGTAAATACCAGCTAATTTTTTCTAACGAAAAATCTTGTGTCCAATCAATTTGTTCAACCATTTTGATACACAGATCTTTGAAAGACAAATATGCAATATGTAAATTAGCTATTTGTTTAGCTAATGTACTTAGAGTGTGTTGAAACACCTTTCTTTGATCAGTGACATGAGATTTCCATACTATATTAAGATTTTCATAGATGTCATTCGGAAGTCTAGGATTATAAAAATCTGAGACTTCGATGGGGTTTGTAATCTGAAAATATTTTTTAGATGTGATACTGACATTAAAGAAAGCTTGTTTAGCATCTTCATAGGTATTATAAACTTTGAAGCAGGAGCCAAGACATTTGTTTGTCTGGAAAAAACATTCACTCCAAGTTGCATAGATTCCTGGTTGGAAACCTGCAAAGACTACAAACCATTGATTTATGGATGTAGGAGGTTTAGGTTTTGGTGCCTTTTTGGCAATTGTCACCCAATCATTTGCTTTTTCTTTGCCTTTCTTCATCTTGAAAATTCCTGCTAAGAAAGTCAACAAGAAAATTGTTAGATCCTTTGAGATGTTCGACTTCAAAAGAATAAAGAGAAATAGCATTATACTATTTTAAACGTCTTCCATCAATACAAATTTTCTTATTAATAAGAAAATCTGTCACAGATTGATTATCTGTTCGGACAATAAAATTTTCTGGAGCCAAATAAATATGAAAACGTTTTAAAGCTAACTTAATAGCTAGAAGTTCTTTTTCAAAAATAATATAATTCTGCTCATTTGTTTTAAATTTTCCAGAATTATAACCACAAATTAATTCTTCCTTTTGATACTTTTTTGGAAGTGGTTTCTTTAAAGGACGAATTAAATGACGTGTTTCATCACTTTCTTCAGGCCATACATTTTTTCGTATAGCTTTTAAGACACATCCCCAACAGAAATCAGAGGCGTCTGTTTCAAGGATAAGTTTATCTCTTGTTTGAGGGAAATAAATGTTAGGCACGTTAGAAAGATCTTGTTTAATTTGTTGAATTACCAAACTATCGTGTTTTGTCCATTCAAAAGGTTGATCCTTTTGAAGTTTCTTAAGCAGAGGAATTTCTTTTTTAGAAAGATTTTTAATAAAATTCCTTTCATAATTAAGAAGTCCTAGAAAACTTTGCAGTTGTTTTTTATCTGAAAGTTGATCAGGAAAATCTTTGATTTTAGAGATTATATGCTTTTGGAGTTTGATTCCGGTAGATGTTATTTCAAGGCCAAGAAAATTTATTCTAGATTATTCTAGGTCAATTTTCTTTGGAGATAAAATAATGCCATGTTTCTGTATTAGTTTACAGAAAAGTCGAAGATGAGTTTTATGTTCTTTTGTTTTTGAAAAGAGAAGAATATCATCAATATAAACAACACAAAAAAAATTTTAAAGATACGAAAGATCGAATCCATCCATCTTTGAAAATTTTGTGGTGTTGTATTTAATCCAAAGGGCATTACATTCCATTGATAATGTCCTGTTGGTGTACTAAATGTTGTAAGTGGCTTAGAAGATTTTGTTAATTTTATTTTCCAAAATCCAGACTTACAATCAAACTTGCTAAAAACAGTCGCATCTCTTATTTGATTAATAAGAACCTCCTTTCTAGGAATAAAATAGCCATCAAATTGTAGATACTCATTGAGGCGTTTATAATTTATAACCATTCTCGGTTGTTTTCTCACAAGTTCGTTATGGTTATTTACCATAAAAGTAGGACTAGAATGAGGACTAACTGTTGGTCCAATTAGTCTCATATCAAGAAGAATTTTAATTTGTTTATCAAATTCTTTAATATCTTTTCTTAGATAAATCATAGGTTTTACCCTAATTATAACATCATATTTTGTTAATCTGAAAGTACAGTAACGAGGGTTTCGGGACCATAATTATAGTGGGTTTTCACTAAATAATGGTTCAAGAATTCGAAAAAGCGAATGGCTTTTTTGGATTGAATTGATTTCATTTCTTCTTTTAGGACTGAAATCTTTATCACATAAATAAGTATATCTGTCTAATAAAGGTATATGTATTAATTCTTGTTTTAGAATTAATGCAATTAAATTAGGATAAATATGCATAGGAAGATATGAATTTAGAAAATTATTTCCTAATAAGAAATCGCCATGCATATTTGGGAAGCATAAAATTTTTGGGATAACAAATCTTTTATCTGTTAACGAGATAGAAACATCTTTTGCTTTGTACTGAATTAATGTTTCTGTATCATTTATTCCAGTAACAGGGACTGGATGTTTCATTTTTTGCCATTTTTCTTCTGGCAACGCATTCCATCTGCAACAACAGACAATTGCGTCTGTATCGGCTAAAACACTGAGGCTATATGGTTTATAACCTGAGAATTTAAATATTCCTAAAAGATTAGTATGTTTTCGTGGTTCATGTTTTGGAGCAAAAATGATTTCTTCTTTTCCAAGTTGGAAATGGTAGATTAAGGCAGAGTGAATATGGTGTTTAATGAAGAGCCGGGTAAAATAGGGTTACTCGATGATCCTTTTCCTTTGTCTAAGGAAAAACGGGGTGGTAAAATAGGTGGTGATGGTCTAGGTTCTCTAAAACTTATTCCTTTGTTGAAAAATTGTCTAGTTAACCTATTGTATTCTTGCCAATCGCTTTTGGAAGAAAATTCTTTTTCCCATCGAGAATTTTTTCTGATGAGAGGTTATGGTTCAGAAGTATTTTCTTCTGATGTATTAGTGATATAAAGATTGTCTCAAGATGCTTGGATTTCAATCTTTGGAGTTTTGTTACTAATAGGTTTATTAGCAACTGGAAGAGTCCAAGGTTTTGGGATCTTCAGATCAGACCATTTTTCTAGCCTTGGTTGTATAATTGAATCTTATGGTCTTGGTTCAAAATTTTCTACAAGTGATTTGTCAAGGGGTTTAGTTGACGTTCAGTTGTTTTTGTTAATTCATGGATTGTTTTCCATTCAATCGACAAATTTGTAGTTTGGTCATCAAGTTCTATATCTTGACATTGGATTTTGATCCTTATAGCCTTTTCTATAGTTGAATTATTTATTAATATAAAATAGTTAGGTTTAATGTTAAACCAAACCACCTTGTGGACTAAATTGGATTGCATTCCTCCAATTAATGCTTTAACGGAATTTTTGAATCGATTATCCAAAACTAAAAGTAAAATCGGGATGTCTTGTCCCAAGAGATATAAAGAAGTTATTTTGATTTGAATAACTCCAATGTGGATATATCAAACATCAGGATATTTCTTTTTCTATCGAGCAACTTTATCTTTTGTAAAGATGCTAAGTTCGACTATTCCGTCTGCAGTACATTTTGCAGAGGTATTTCCACTAAATTGTTCAAAAACTCTAGCGGAAAAAGGATTAAACTTTGTAAAGGGGAAAATCTTGTAAATTTCTTCCTTTTTAATAATTTGCATTTTTTGCATTTGTTCAAGTTGCTCGTCAGTGAAAGAAACTTCTTCACTTATGACATCACCAAGTCTTATGGTGTTGTCTTCTGATGATGAAGTATTTTTCATAAAGACGAGTTCTTCAGCAAAGATTCATCTTCACTTGATACTTCATATAAGATATCTTCTTGATCAGAAATCTCATACCTAAAAATGATTTCTAGATTTTGTTCTTCAATAATTTTTATCATCTTTTTTGTCCCCTTTCCCTTATTTGGACAATTAGGGGAAATATGTCCTATTTCATTACAGATGTAACATCTACATTCAGAGTGCTTAGATGTTTGATCTATTTTTTCTTTTTTAGAAGAGGGTTTCTTCTTCCTAATATATTTCTTCTTTTTTGAAAATGTTTTGTCGGGAGTCCATTTCTTCCAATGAAATGTTTTTCTTTTGTTAATCTTTTTGTTTTAAAAGATTTCTTCTTTCTTTTGTAATAGTTGGGTTACAACCTATTTTCCAGTTTCCTTTAAGAATTTTATCACAACATTGTTGTCCTTGTTTGGAACAATCAATTTGATTTTTAACATGCTTTTTTGCTTGTATTTCGAGACATCTATCTATAATTAATCTTAGGACATAATTAATCCTAAAACCGAGATTATCGATTTTTTAGAAATTCTGGATAACCTTTAGTAGCTAATTCATCCCAAGGACTAGGGAGTTTGCTAAAAAATTGTTCTAACCAAAATTGATTTTTTGTTGGATTGATAAGGAAATAATATTTCTTATATAATGCGACAAATTTATCAAATTGACAAATATCGCATAGTTCGATTTTTGTTAATACATAGTTAGCATCTTCTTGTAGATTTTCTTTACCAGAAAACCCACACATATTTTCTTTTATAATTAAAGTGAATCCTCGAAGGATTTCTTCGAAATATTTAAAATCACTTAGGAGGCTTGCTTTTTGAGCTTTTCCTTCTTCAGTCTGATCCCATTGTCTTAACCAAGCTAACACATCTCTTTGAAGTGTTGCTACTAAATAATCAAGAAATCTTTCTTTATTCCAGACAAATTTATAGTTATTAATAAGAATGGACAGTGATTGTGCCCAATCATTAATAGCTTGCTCTTGATCTGTAAATGGGACATTTGTAAGGTCAATATAAGTACCGTTTTGTGTAACAATATTTTTGTTTAAATCATCTTTTCGACTTAAACTAGGTTTTGGATATGAAGCTTGTCCTTCTTCGGTTTTTGTTGGAAAGACTTGTTCAGAAACTTCACAGATACCATAATCTCCAAAAAGTTCTGGATCGAGGGGGTCTTCGATCTTTCTTTAGACGAACTAGGATTAGACATCGAAGGAATAGTAGTTGAAGGATTTTCAACTTCTATTTCTTCATCGTATTCTGTAGACGTTGATCTTTCTTCGTCTTCAGATTCGGATGATGAATTATCAGAATTTTCAGTTATTTTTTGAACTGAATCTTCTTCTGAATTAGATACTGTGTTGATCTGTTAGTGAAAATGTTGTAAAAGTTCTTCATATTCTAAGGTGGTTTCCTTTATTTGTTGAAGAATTTTATTTCTTTCGTCAATGTTTAGATCAGGGTCTTCATATATTTCTCTCCAGTAATCTAAAATTTTGACGATATTATTGTATTTCATTTGATTAAAAAAAAAATTTAGTATCTTTTTTATGAAACATTAGGATATTTTCTGTTCCATAATAAAGATTTTTTACCGTGGGAACTGTTTGTTCCATCTGGTCTGTTTCTGTAGCTGGATACAGATCAGCTAATTTTTCATTTCTAACTTTCTTGAGGTTTTCGATTAAGTATGATAATTCTTGACTTTTTTTCTGTCATATCAGAAAGGTCAAGAATCCCTTGAAAATAATCGATTTTGCTATCGATTTTTTCGATTGCATTTGTTATGCATTCTAAGGAGTTTTCTACAATTTGAGACGTAGAATGATACTGTTGTTGAAAATTTTTATTCCAAGAAGAAATAATATCTATTAGAGAGTTAATACTAGAACTGATTTTAGTTAGATCATGTTCATCACTATTTTTTATGTGAACTCTGACTTTCCTCAGGGCCCTAGTAAACATGAGAGCGTAGTTTTAGTAGACCTAAGAGGGTAACTCAGAGTTTTGGATTGAAGGGTTACTCGCTTGAGGTTTCAACGGACCTGAGAGAATGTCTCTTGTTTTTAGACTCAAGGGTTGTCTCTCGAGGTTTTAGCGGATTTAAGAAAGTCTCTCAAGGGTTTGGACTCGAGGATTGTCCTTGAAGGTTTTAATGAACCAGAGACTTCTCAGAGTTTGGATTGTAGCGCATGGTCAACGTTGTTTAGTATTTGAGCTAACATAGCAAAAACAGTAAAGTGCACCTTTCGGAAACAATTTGTTCCAGTGCAAACAAAAATGGTAAAGGTTTATTTTTCCCCGGATAACCATTTGCACATATGTGGATAAAGTTGTAATGATGAAATATTTATTTGTATCGGTAGGAGAGTTTTCTAAGCAACTCGTACCAATGGAAAAATAAATTAGACCGGTGCAACCACATTTAGAAAAAAAACAGTTCAAAACATCTAGAGACCATTCGAAGCATTTTTAATGTTTTCAAAAACACTCAACAATTTTGAAGAACATTTTCAATGAAAATTTAACCATACAAACTTAATTTTGAGCTTAATATGCCATTCTAAACCTTCTTACCTATTGCATTGCAGCTTTAATAATCCCAACCTCTTTGTTTCACTCAGCTTGACTCACAATGACAGACTTCAGTACAAAAACAAAAATCATAGCGCAAGGCTTTTGTCAACACTAGAGATATTAAGTCCCAACAATTGTCATCGTCATTGTAGTCCTTTAAAATCAAACTACAAAATAAATACATAAACACATAAAACAAGGAAAACAGAAGCCAAAAGAAAGGAGACAGTGATGAAATAGAAGAAACATGATCTCGAAAAAAAAAAAGAAAATTATTATAAAAACCATGTAGCCTGTACACATACAGAATCTCTCAGCTGTCTACCTATTATCTTAATTCAGAACCAAGAAAGAATCAGAATTCTCCTTGCAGATTTATCCCCAGTGAGTTCTTAGTAACACAAATGTCTGTAACATGTATGTTTCCACAAACTCTGAAGTATAATATTTTTCAATACTAATAGATACTCTTCAAGTATAGTCTTATGTAACACCAGTACATGTACAGCGTACCCATATACTTTGCACCTGAAGCACACTAAAAGAATCTCTGAGTGAAGCAGAAAAGGAGGCCTCATCACTATAGTGCACAAACAAACACATGTAAACAAGGAAGCCTCATCACTATTCTCTATGCATTTCTTCTCATATGCCCTCATACCGCAATGATGATAATGTATAATAACTACTTATCTAGGTGTATCAACTCTATCATTTGACATCCAATGTTCTCTCTTTGTCAAGACCAGTGTCAATGACAGGAATGCATGTAGAAAGCCCGTTTAAAGGGAATAATTCCTTGCTTCCCCTTAACGGGGAGTGGCCGCAACTCTTGGTCAGTCTGTCATGCTTCCTTAATCCGTTTTTAATGGATTCGAAGTCCTGACTCTTACTTACTCCTCGTGTTCGTTTCTTGTTGCTTACATGCTGCAGCATCTCCTGTTCTTCAGTGCTTAGAATGGATGATGAGGTACAGGCAGCCTCTTTTACGGGCTGCTGTTTTGTTTTTTGGAGGGGTGAGCAATTTGGGGATCTAACGGGTAATCTCGTACCACCAACATTAACCTTGGATTGGCTCACCAAATGGTTAAGCCATAACACTAATTCAAGAATATAAGCTTCCGTCTTCTCCCTATCTGCATGATGGAGTGTGTCGATTTGAATCAAATCAGTTGGCCCAGTACTCTTTCGATTTGCCGCAGACCTGTATGTAAACCCATATTTTCTTTCAATCTCTAACACAATTCACTAATCCCATAAAGGGGGAAAAGCAAAAGGCACACATTCAAACAAATTAAGATGAATTTTGTTACCCTGTGTTTGCCCACTCTCCAACCCAACCAAAACCATGATGGGCCCTAATTTAAATAATTTAAAACAAAGAAACAACAATTAGGAATATTAGAAGGAGGTGTAAGAAAACAATGGATATGGAAATTATCAATGAAAAGGTAAAAAGTCAGGTGTTCACAAGAAGGTTGGAAATCTTACTTGGCTGTATTCACGGCAGTGGGAACAAGCCAGTGTAAAGTTTTTTCCATCTCATCTTTAATTTCTGTAACAGTGAGCTGGAGACAGAAATTACAACTTTCATTTAAAGCATTATATGGAGCACATAATGATTCAAATTCTGAAAAGATAGAACAAACACACTTCTTTCAGAATTTAGTTTTTCTTTCCCTTCATCCATTTTAGTGGAATGGGACATCAAGGAGAAGAATGAACATACGTGATTCCTGAATAAAATAAGGAGGAATCATCATATAAAGATGTACCTCTTCCTTCACACAAAAAGTTTGTAGTTTGGAACGTAATGATGATTTTATGGAAGGTGGCAGGCTCTGGTACAACGTATCCCTCAAGGTGGAAGGAATAGTACTGGTACGAGCCACCTGACAACTTCAGAAGCTTAGTCAAAAGTGCTCAACACATGATTTTTACAGAGTGAAAACACAAGGAGAAGCTTCATGACAAAATGAGGTGCACTAGCAAGTAAATTCAAATAATAAACAAAAATTATCTAGGAATGCAGTATCAAAAAACCGAAGAGCTTTTCAACAAGTCATCATGCACATCAAAATTTAAATTGTAAGCTAATGAGGTTCTTCATCAGCTGCATACCTACAGATCTCATTTGGAATGTGTTTCACATGGTCAGTTTACCTTGCTGAACTTCACACTACGCCATTGACATTGACACAACTAAAATAGACTTGAGAAAGAACAAATACTCTGTATCATAAACAGAATAAGGAAAAATATGATTGAAGATATTTTATCATAATATGTTGTGAAATATCAATAATAGCACCACTAAGTTTGTCACATAAAGGATGTTAAATCATAAGACAAGCCTAGAATTTAGAGCTTGGCCTAAAGAAACTGCAAAATAAAAAAATAAAAAAAATTAAGTCCTTCAATTTTGGGAGTCAAATTCCTTGTTTAGACGATATTAGAAGTGTATGTGTAAATATATGTATACATATACAGTGTATGTTTGTGCAACATAATAATATACACACACACACAACAATTCTATATATACACATTGTTTACTCAATTTGGTTAAGTTAAAAAGAAAAAGAAAAATGGCTAATAATGTCATTATAATTCTTACTACGGTAGGTATGGCACAATAATAATAATTGTGTTGATTTTTCGTATAACTTCTTCAAATTCTGAATTTTGGGATAAACGTTGCAAGGATAACATGGATAAATAGTCTACACAAGGCATTAGTACAAGATTGATCCCCTAGTTAAATTTCCAAAATCCTTTAAAAGAAATTTATTTTTTATATTTTTAATCTTTAGGCAGGGGTGGGGCCACATTGGGCTCGGGGCATGAGAATCAGCCGGTTCGCTGTGAATTTTGGGATAAACTGGCCAGTTTGCAACAGAAAATTCAAGTGCCGTTTCGGAGTCCCGGAATTCACATGAGAATTGGCCGGTTCTCCTACTGCAAAACGGCCATTACGGCCAAGAACCAGCCAGTTCTCTCACAAAGCCGGCAGGTTTAATTTATTAAGTAAATTTTGGGTCTTGCCTTAAACACAAAGATGTTTATAGCCCATCATCCTTCACCTATTTTTTATAGATTTTCAATGTAGAACTAGTATATCACATAGCATTTTCTAGGCCTCCATATGTTGCTTTTATAACTACTCCTTCCACACCTATTTTTTACACACTTCAGATGTGGGAACAAGGCCCTATGCAATAACATATGTTATATATATTCCACTCTATACAACATAGCCGACAAACATATTCCACTCTATACAACATAGCCAACAAATAACCATCCATCCCTCTCTCTCTCAAAGCTAAATATAAATGAAGACAATTTCAGATTAAATTCCACCAAATTTATTTAAATGCCCCCAAATGTGGAGCAAGTTCCAAATGAGTGAAACTCATGGGTAGAACTCATCCATAAAAACTGGCTTACAAGGAGAGGATGTCCATGTGTATATACACCGCACATCCCAAAGGTATCCAGGCGATGTGGGACTAGGCTAACACTCACCGTCAGTGTCAGGGCTTTAGACACTCGGCTCTTCCCCTCTACGCAAGATAGGAGATACGAACTCGACCCATCCTTGCAGTACATTTGCTTTGATACCATAATAAACTCATAGGTAGAACTCATCGTTGAAAACCAACGGCATGGCTGGAGACACTCGACTCTCCCCCTCTATGCAGGGTAGGAGATACGAACCCGACCCATCGTTGCGGTACACCTGCTTTGATACCATGATAAACTCATGGGCAGAACTCATCGTTCAAAACTGGCTTACAAGGAGAGGGTGCTCATGTGTATATACGCTGCATATCTCAAAGGTACCCAGGTGATGTGGGACTATGCCAACACTACCCCTCAATGCCAGAGCTGGAGACACTTGACTCTCCCCCTCCACACAAGGCAGGAAATTCGAACCCAACCCATCCTTGCAGTACACCTGCTTTGATACCATAATCAATCCATGGGTAGAACTCATCATTGAAAACCGACTTACAAGGAGAGGGTGCCGCCCATGCGTATATACACCGCACATCCAGACAATGTGGGACTATGCTAACAGTGAGAACACTTACAATACAACAACTATAACCATCCAACAAAAGCCCTGAATTCACACCAAAATGCATGGACAACATAAACAACAAACATCACAAGAATCACTGCCTTTAGACATTAGTCACATTAATTTATATGCCTAATTTCTTTTATATGCAAAACCATATAATTTTCTAATCTATTTTAATTTTCAAATTTGTTTCTATTTTTACATTTATTTTTTAAATTTCACATTTAAAAAATATTTAAAACATAGGGCATATGACGATTTCTATTCTAAACTAGGTACAAAAGGAGAGAATAATATATATAAACTTGCTAAGCTAAGGGAGAGGAAAACTAGAGATTTTAGCCATATTAAATGTATTAAGAGTGAAGATTCACGGGTTTTAGTAAAGGACGATGAAATTAAAGAAAGATGGAAAAGCTATTTTGAGAATTTGCTAAATGAAAACCATATAAGAAGTTTAGGCGTGGAGGAAAATGATAGAGATATTATATTTTTCAGTAGGATCAAGGAATGGGAGGTTAGGAATGCCTTAAGGAAGATTAAATCGAGGAGGGTTTTAGGACCCGATGGCATTCCTACCAAGGTGTGGAAGTGTCTAGGAGAAGTTGGCTTGTCTTGGTTAACAAAACTGTTTAATAAAAGTATAACTAATAGGATGCCAGATGAGTGGCGCCAAAGTTTTCTTGTACCTATATATAAAAATAAAGGGGATGTGCAAAGGTGCAATGATTATCGTGGTATTAAATTAATGAGTCACACAATGAAACTCTGGGAGAGAGTGATTGGACAACGCCTAAGACGAGAGACGGAAGTGTCGGAGAATCAATTTGGATTCATGCCGGGTAGGTCAACGATGGAGGCTATTCACTTGTTGAGGAGACTAATGGAAAGATATAGAGAGAAGAAGAGAGATCTCTATATTATTTTTATTGATTTGGAGAAAGCCTATGATAGGGTACCTAGAGACCTAATATGAAGGGTTTAGAAAAGAAATGAGTCACAAAGGGATACATCAACACAATTAAGGACATGTATGATGGGTGTGTAACTATAGTGAGAACGCTTGTAGGGGAAACAAGCAAATTCCCAATCACTGTAGGCTTACACCAAGGGTCAGCATTAAGTCCATACCTCTTTGTTTTAGTGATGGATGAGCTGACAAGACACATCCAAGATGATATTCCGTGGTGTATGTTGTTTGCAGATGATATTGTTTTAGTTGAGGAGACTAGAGAAGGAGTTAATGCCAAATTGGAGGTTTGGAGAGAAGCTTTAGAACTAAAAGGGTTTAAGATAAGTCGAAATAAAACTGCATACATGTAGTGTAACTTTAGTAAATCTAGAAGGACAAATGAGGATGTAGTGAGGATTGAGAATCAAGAGGTACAAAAAAGTAAACATTTTCGCTATCTAGGCTCAGTTATTCAAAATGAGAGAAATATTGGAGATGACGTTAATCATAGAATCAAGGCAGGATGGATTAAATGGAGGGGTGCATCTAGTATATTGTATGATAAGCGTATCCCCTTACGATTGAAAGGGGAGTTTTATCAAACAACTATTAGACCGGCCATACTTTATGGTACTGAATGTTGGGCAGCTAGGCAACAACATTTGCATAAAGTGAGTGTCGCAGAAATGCGAATGTTGAGATGGATGTGAGGGAAAACTAGAAAGGATAGAATTAGAAATAAACACATTCGGGAGATGGTTGGTGTAGCACCAATTGGAGATAAAGTGAGGAAAAATCGGTTAAGATGGTTTGGACATGTGCAAAGAAGACCTTTAACTGCGCCAGTTAGGAAAAGTGACATAGTCCAAATTGAGGGCAATACTATGGGAAGAGGAAGACCAAAGCTAACATGGGTAAAGGTAGTAAAGAAAGATATGATAGCATGTGGAGTAACTGAGAAGATAACCTTAAATAGGGTGGAATGGAAATATCGAATTCATGTAGCCGACCCCAAATAATTGGGAAAAGGCTTAGTTGTTGATGTTGTATTTTTTAAATTTCACATGTTATATATGATGAGTATTCATTTATTTCATAATTGAGTTTATTTTTATTCATAAAAGTACAACACTAAGCATTTTTAATAAATTAACCTTATAATTCATGAATACATCACTACTTGTTTTAAATGGCCGTGAAAAATTCAATAAAAATCATCAAAATTCACTAAAAAATTATTTTTATTAAATTATGTTGTTAAAAAGTTGTGTATCTGTGCATTTTGGGTCCTATGTGCAAGATAAAATAAATTCATGACTGCGATAACTGATTATGTTACATTACGCCGAAACAAGCTCGATTCCGTTACAGCAGTCATGACAGCAAACCGTTGGGGGGGGGGGGGGGGGGGGTGAGGGGAGGAGGTGAGGGTGTTCAATTGCCCCCTGAGCTCAACTAAGCCCAATGTGGCCCTCAATTTCTTTCTTCTTCTTCTTTTTTTTTCACTTTATTGTATGTATTTTTTTTAATTTTACAAAACCTCCCCTCCAAAGCTCTCCCCAACCTCTCTAAAAATCTCTCTTATTCTTCCTTTCTTTTCTCTTTTACTTTTTTGCTTTTTCAAATTTCTTTGAACCCTTAAAAAAAATCTGTAATCCCTTTCTTCAATCAAACCCTAATTTTTCTCTTCAAAGTTATCTCATGTTTCTTTTCTTTTTATTTGCTTCTTCTTCTTTTGTTTCTTTTGTTCTCTTTTAAAATTTCTTATTTTTGCACTCATGTATGATGTATGTGGAGTAACTTTTTTCTCTCTTCTCATTATTTTCTCTTGTTCTTTAAATTTTACTGCAATTTTATGAACTTAATATTTGTATTTATATTTTTGAATTTTTTACTGCATATTTTTGCAAATAATGACATAGTATTTGAATCTTGATTACTGCAATTCCATTTTTTGGCTTCTTGTTTTGCTGCACTGTTAGTTGTCATGTTAGTGGGAAAAAATATAAATATTTGATCATGTTCAATGCACCCTCCCTAAAATAAATTACTGGCTCCGTCATTGTCTTTAGGGACCACTGTCTAGTGCAACAGTAAAAAGTTTAGGCTGGCAAATCATTGTAGAAGCTATTTTGTGAATTATGTCATAAGGTTCAGTCCACTCTCCCAACAGCTGTATAGGTGGAAAAACACTAGGTAATATTTTTTTTATTTTTTATTTTAAAAGAGAAAGTTTAAGTGGAATTAAATTGGCTTAATATGGATTTGTATTATTTTTATGCAACTTGAATTCACTAACTAATTCCATGTTTTAATTTGTACAATTTGTTTTCCTCCCTCACCCCAACCCCAACCAAGGCCCTCGCTGAAATCTAAACAAAAATCAACTTCGACCAGTTGATGGTTCACAGCTTGAACAAAAAAATAAGCATGATGTCATGAGTACATGATTTGAAGATAAGAAAGAAAAATCATATTCCAATTAATAGAACATAATAATTTTTAGCGAGGAAGTAAAAAACAGGCTAAAGATGGTGGTGAGAGTGATGATGATGCTGAGAATGCTAAAGATGAGGAGGGTGAGAGCTTGCTCTGCCAGTGATAGCAATGCTTCTCAGCATCATCATGTTAAATAATAACATTTCAATCACTAGCAGAGCATGTGTCCACCCTTCTCATCTTTATCAGTTCCAGCATCAACATCCTCGCACCCCCTACCAAAGCTTCGATAATGTGTACCATGTTAGACAACACTTGCCATAAAAACGTACGCTATCAGGGAATGGGCCAAATAATGTATATCAAGCTGTCATGCCCTCCCTCAAGTGCGACCCACCCTTACACATGGAGAAGTAAAAACAGATGGAGAAGACAGTGCAAAAACACAAACAGAACATAAAACAAATGACGGAGTGATTTCAACTAAGAACCTCCCAAAATTAAAGCTCTGATACCATGTTAGAGAATTATTTGCACCCAAAACTTGAGCTATTAAGGAATGGACCAACAATGTATGTATAGTTCTTACGCACTCCCTTACTTCTGGCACTTCTCACATGATAATGTATATCAAGTCTCATAAGAAGCCTTTCACTACATTACCAAGCTAAATCTACTCGACTGATCAGTTGACATCCATGTTTGAATATTAAGGGGAAGCAAAAATCTCTCCACCAATCCCAAATCTTCCTTGAAGGTTTTCAATCCTAATTGGACAATGAATAAAACACTGAAAATATTATAAAAGGGGTATTTTCAATCTAACTTACTCGTACAAACCCTAAATCTCTTTACAAGTTCTCTTTTCAGAAAATTTAAATTCCATCAAAGTTTCTTCCTTTGTACATGTTTAAATGTTTTGTGCTTAGCTCTTAATCTTAATCTATAGGACTTAGTGCAAGTAAAGTGAAAAAATTTGCTTTAGCTTTGACATTAATGACTATAATTACCTCTCTTTATGAATGACCTAATGGTTCAATATACTTTCCTTGTAATTAGCATGCTTATTTTGTCAATTTTGTGAGGAAGGGGGAGAATAAAATAAAACTAGTGTAATATTTGCATTGATTTGACATGCTTGCTTTGAAGGAGCTATGATATTTAATTTGATCTTTATCTAATATTTGGATTGATTTGATATCCTTATTTTAAAGGGGGGGCAAAGATATATAATTTGATCTTTATGTCTGTTATCTTTCAATTTCATTTAATTCTTATTTCACATAGAAATAATGCACAAGTATAGTGTTTTTTGTGTTTTGCAACTTATACCAAGTGGACGACTTTTGTAAGCATTCAAAAGATCAACAAAGTTTGACTCTTTTAATTTTATCCTCAGTGTATTGTCCACCTTTATGAGTTTTGTAGCGAAATTGTTGAAGGGGAGAATGTTAGGTCAATAGGATTTTGGTTGGAAAATTTCATACAAAACGGAGTCTGTAATCTTGATTTTTAGTTTTTATTTAGGTTTTAAAACTCAGTTGAAAATCATTTTCAACAAGGGCAAAAAAGTAAATTTAACCCTCAATATTTTACACTCACCAAATTAGAACCCATATGAATTTCATATTATTAATCATATTAGTGTTTTTAAATTGCATGTTTGATCCATAAAAACTTGTTATGGAATGCAAAAAATTGTTTTGGAAACTCGAATCCTATTAGAACAAGGACGGGGAGTTTGATAGATGGATGAATCAATGAAAGGCCACTGGCCATATGTCAATCGATCGACTAACACTTGTCTCGATTGATCGAAACCTGTGAAAAGGCAGTTACCAATCTGATTCAAACATTGTTAACCCTAAACATTTTCAGCCTCCAAGGTTTATAAATACGAACCTATACTTGGAGCATTGTAGAATTTGAGGTTAGTGAATTAGGTTTAGGCCAAGGATCAAGAAGAAGAAGACGAAGAAGGAGAAATTATGAAGAATAAGGAATCGGGAAACTGGAGTGATAGAAAATTCTCTTCTCTAACTCACCCTAATGTCTTATAAAAGAACAAAGAAACGAGGAAAAGACTAGAATACTCATGTGGGGTAAACTTATTACATATGTGCCTCAATATGTTTATTCTAACACTCCCCCTCAAGCTGGAAAATATATATTATATAATCCCAGTTTGGAACATATAGCCTTCAATCGATTATAACCTATGACCTTAGTGAACATATCAGCCAGTTGATCTTCAGATTTCACAAATGGAGTACAGAAATTTGCACTAACTATTTTTCCTTGAATAAAGTGACCATCAACTTGCTTAGTCCTCTCGTGAAACATTGGATTAGAGGCAATATGGAGAGCTACTTGATTATCACAAAACAACAGTTTGAACTCCCAGATCAAGTTATTCAAGGAAATGTTGTAGCCATGTCAACTTCTTAGACATATGAGCTATCGCCCTATACTCAACTTCAGCACTAGACCGTGCTACCACTGTTTACTTCTTACTCTTCCACGAAATAGATTACTTGGAAAGAAGGTGTAGTATCCTGTAGTGGATCTTCTATCCAAGGGGGAACCAGCCGAGTCAACATCTGTAAAAACCTTCCACTTTAAGGTGTTCATTAAATTTATAGAACCACCCGATCACGAACTAATGAAGTGTAAGTTTAAGAATCATTTTATCCACATTTGCTAAGGGGCTACCAGAATAATGATTACATCTCCACCAAAGTATCTTTGTAAATTGGCA
Source organism: Cornus controversa (assembly GCA_026545225.1). Classification (NCBI taxonomy): domain Eukaryota; kingdom Viridiplantae; phylum Streptophyta; class Magnoliopsida; order Cornales; family Cornaceae; genus Cornus; species Cornus controversa. The sequence continues at coordinate 74,727,430 of CM048846.1, forward strand.
CTCTGCAGACCACCCCTACACATGGTCCAAACAGACGCACACACATGCACGCACGCAACACACACACACAGATAGATAGAGAGAGAGATCTATCATATTTATTTTTGCAAAAATAGTCACAGTGGCATTATTGATGCAGTCAAAAGCTAAATAATACTTAAATATTTCCCTCACGGTATTAGAAATCCCATCAGATTGCATGATAATTTATCAATCATCACCAATATTAGAGCAATGTTGGGAATTATAGTGACCCAATGGCAAATATCTATGAATAAAAGCTGCAAATCAAAGAGAAATGACAGGAACTCAATCTCCAAATTGCAAGATACTATAAAAAAGAATTGCACAAAGAGGTACCAGACAATGAAGGGATGATATACTCACAATTGTGTCAATCTGGAGGACAACATTTGCATAATGCAATGCAAGACCAGCAGGTCCCAATCTACGCAGATTGTCAAGAGATCCTATTGATGGTATATCACCATCTGTAAAAAATCCATACGAATAACAATCTTAGAATGCATATTAAAATTAAATGAAGATTGTTTAACAAACACCTGAAGCATAGATACTAGCTCCTTGATTGGAACTCTAATTAGTCAGACAGTTTCAAAGAGGATCTGACTGTAGATGACTAAGCGAACAAAGACCATTTAAATTTGCACACTTCATCGTAGTTTTTAAATGACACTCAAACCAAACAACCACCTTTTTTGAAAAGATGAATGGAGTGAAGCACTTGTTAGCACATTCTACACAGATTAATAACCATTTTAAAAACAATTTTGCATTTTGGACTTCTGGAAGGAAAACAAGCTAACAAGAGATAGAGATAAAGGAAGGGGTGTCCAGTGGTGTACTTCAAAAAGTACTTCTCAGATGTAAGACCCCGTTTGGGATTGCTGCTCAACCACTTAGCGCTTCGATTAAAAAATTGGGTTTAGAGTTCAAACCAAATATAAATCACTAACGTGAGCTTTTATCAACTTCATCTAATTCCTCAATGACCCATAATTTTTAAATGTGCTCTATATCATACAAATCTATTCCCTAAACTCTTATACTAAATTGTCACGCTCCAAACCTCGTGATACAAGTTAAAACAAATTTCCAACAAATCGTAAGGAACTCTCAAGAATAATCTTGTTGACTTCAAAAATTAATATATCACAAGCCTTTCACTAAAATCATGTTAAATTTGATTCTTAATTACTAGACACATCTAGGACATTAGGAAAATAACTAAACAACCCATAAATGTCATTTAGTATTTTATTTATCAATTTCCAACTTGTCACTGTACACACAAATTTTGTGTCCGAAAATCTAGGAAAGAAAATGAGTAACAAATAATCAATTTTATTAATTTCAGAAAAATGGTACAATTCTTTGTGGTTGATTCTTTTACAACAAAAATCTTCCTCTGAATAAATCTCCTTGGACTGTCCGGTGCAAAGGTTGCAAAGAGCTTGATCTTAAACTGGTGATTGAAAGTTCTTCAAGTTCTTCGATATTGAAGAAAATTTGAATGGATTTCCAATAGAGGGATGGTGAAGCTTGATCTCGAAAGGTGTGCCGAAGGTCTTCAAAGAAGAAACGACACTAGTGTGGTGTGCTTGATGTTCTTCGTCTTCAGAACTTCAAGTGTTGGTTGACTCAAAGCTTCGGCAGTCTCTCTCTCTCTCTCTGTCTAATGTGTAGAGTGGCCTTGAATTTATAGGCTAAAGGTTGGGGTGTTAATTTGGAAATTCCCCATGATTGCTCTAAATTTCCAAAATCAAGAGATATTTGTCTCTCTTTGTTTGGAAATAAATTTGAATTTCAACTTGAAATTATCAAACTTTCCATGAAAAGCTTGACCCTTGAGATTTCGCCACGTGTCCATTGATGGACCTGCACTCGTGGATTTTGACTTGATCTAGAGATTTTGGCTCCTTAACCAATCGGACGGTGATGAGACAATTTCAAAATTTTAGTGTCTACAGTCACATGCTTGCTGGCAGGTCATTACCTACTGCCATTGCACCACCAACACAACTTCTTCCTCAAGGATAACCACCATCAAATATTCTCAACTGTTAGAATAGTTATATTAGGGCACACTTGTATTTTAGTCTTTTCATTATTTGTGTACAAGATATATATATATATATATATATATAAGATATTGGAGTGAGAGAGATGGTTTTCTCTCTCATAGACTTCCCCCAAATTTCGTTCTTCAGCTTCTTATTGCAGAACCCAAATTTGAACATTGTATCAGAGTGGGATTCTAGCAAGTATCATCGTTGATCGTCATTGCCAGCAAAGAGTCCAATCGCCGTTGTTGTGTTGTTGGTCATCGGCATGTGGTGGCCATCGTTTGTTGGTGTAGTTGCCATTGTGGTCATCGTTTGGTTATGTAGTTGTGGAGATCTCCTGCAGCTAGGGCTTTTGAACAAAAAGTGTAGAAGAAGACAAAGCCTGGCCCAATCTGCTCTCTTCTGCCCAACCTAATATTTCCCCTTAGTTCGACCCGGTTCAACACAATTTGACTCGACTGGATCAAATTGTTCGACCCGACTAGATCAATCCTTTTAACCCAATTCAATCAATCTGGTCCGACCCATTTCAGGCCAGCATTTTCGTTTTGTTTTCCTCTTTCTCTGGCCTGTTCAGTTTCTAGCCAACAAACCAATTTCCGGCCAGTTCAGTTTTTTCTGGTCATTTTTCCCCCCTCTGCTCAGATTACTTTCTTCTAGAGTCTTCTTTTTCCGGCCAGATTAAACTCATTCCAGCCAACCTTATTATCTGGTTTATTTTGTTTTACTCCCGAGATGTCCTCACACCGCTTCCTCTTCCAGCATTATCCAGCCACTCTAGTCTACCATAACCCATTGCTTCATTACATGTTTATACTCGGAGATAGAAGCCATTTGTTGCCATGGGCCGTTAGCCTTCTTCGAAGTCTTTAGTTCCGACACTGTCTACTGTGTCAGACTCTTTATCTATTGCTCTGCATAAGGGTACTTGGTCTTGTGTTACTCATCATTCTATTACTATGTCTCATACAATTCTTTATCACCCTCTTTTTCACGTTTTTTATCCTAGTTGTCTACCACCACCCTTGTTTCTAAGACTATGCAAGATGCCCTTTCTGATCTAGATCGGAGAAAAGCAATGGAAGATGAAATGGATGCCCTTCATTGTAAAGGGACGTGGGATATTGTTCCCTTGCTTCTTGGTACCGAACTCATTGGTTGTAAGTGGGTCTACCCTGTCGATACCTTCTTGATGGTTCTATTGAGCGTTTAAAGGCTTGACTTGTTGCAAAGGGGTACGCACCGACTTATGGTTGATTATAATGAGACTTTTCACCTGTTGCAAATATTTCATCTAATCGAGTTCTCATTTCTCTTGCTGCTAATCGTAACTGGCCCTTGTTTCAGTTGGATGTTAAGAATGCTTTCTTACATGGCTACTTAGCTGAAGAGGTCTTCATGGAGCAACCACCGAGGTTTGTTGGTCAGGGGGAGTACCGACATATTGTTTCACTTAAAGAAGGCTCTTCATGGTTTGAAAAAATCACCAAGAGCTTAGTTTGGAAAACTTTCTAAATCAGCATTAGAATTTTGTCTTCGCAAATGCCAGACAGATCATTCAGTATTTCATCAACATACTGAAGCAGGTTTCATTGTCTTTGCAGTGTATGTGGATGACATTGTTATAACAGGTGATGACTCTGTAGGCATTGCTAAGTTGAAGGTGTTTTTATAGCATCGGTTTCATATCAAAGATTTGGGTAGATATTTTTTGGGAATTGAAGTTGCTAAATCGAAGAATGGTCTAAGTTTGTCTCAAAGAAAGTATGTGTTGGACTTATTAGAAGAAACATGACTTAGGTGGTCATTCAGTTGATGTTCCTATAGATCCAAAAACAAAATTCGTAATTGGTGATGGTGATTTATTTGACAACCTTGGAAGATACCGATGATTGGTTGGAAAACTGATTTATCTCACTATTACTCGGCCTGATATCTTGGAATGGAAGTTGCTAAATCAAAGAATGGTATAAGTTTGTCTCAAAGAAAGTATATGTTGGACTTATTAGAAGAAATAGGACTTAGGTGGTCATTCAATTGATATTCCTATGGATCCAAACACAAAACTCGTAGTTGGTGTTGGTGATTTATTTGACAACCTTGGCAAATACCGATGATTGGATGGAAAACTGATTTATCTCCCTACTACTTGGCCTGATATCTTGTTTGCAATTAGCGTAGTGAGTCAGTTCATGGGAGCTCCTAGGGTGGCACATTGAAATGTTGTTATTTAGATTATTTGGTATCTTAAGCGAGCTTTGGGTGTCGGGTGGTTGTCTATATCCAATGGGCACCTTAAGGTGTAGGGTTTTATAGATGCTAACTGGGTTGGTTCGCCCTCAGATAGAAGATCCACTACAGGATATGACACCTTCCTAGGAGGTAATCAAGTTACGTGAAGAGTAAGAAGCAAACAGTTGTAGCACGGTCTAGCGCTGAAATTGAGTACAGGGCGATGGCTCATACATCATATGGCTACAACATTTACATAAAGAACTTGGTCTAGGAGTTCAAACTCCTCTTCCGTTGTTTTGTGATAATCGAACAGCTATCCATACTAATCTAGGGTTCCATGAGAGGACTAAGCATATTAAAGTTAACTTTCACTTCATTCGAGACAAAATATTGAGTGGGAACATCTCTACTCCGTTTGAGAAGTCTAAAGATCAATAAGTTGATATGTTCACTAAGGCTCTTGGTCATAATCAATTGAAGGCTATTTGTTCCTAACTGGGATTATATGATATATATTCTCCAACTTGATGGGGAGTGTTAGAATATTTATATTAGGGCACACTTGTAATTAGTTTACCCCACAGGGGTATTTTAGTCTTTTTCATTATTTATGTACTCTTGTGTATATAAGATATTGGAATGAGAGAGATGGTTTTCTCTCTTTCACAAAATTCCCCCAAATTTCGTTCTTCAGTTTCTTATTGTAGAGCCCTAATTTGAACAACCACCAACGAAATCTATGCCACTGCACTATAACGCTATTGCTATTGCACAACAACTGCCTCTACTAGGGGCAAATCATACAAGGGACCATGGCCCCCCAATTTTTAAAAAAAGCTCATTACGTGGGCCCTCAGTAAGAATTGAGTCTTTATAAAATTGAAACTTGGCCCCTCAACCTAAACCACTTGACAACTTAACTTTATATACACAATGTACTGTACAATAATATTTTTTTCAAGGACCAAGAAGACTAGAGAGTAGAGAGAGCACTTCACACTCTTGTACACATTGTATATACCAAATACTCATTGTATATTTCTATATACAATATCGAAAGTCAAATATCACATAAGTCCATAAACCACCTTACACACTGGTCACTAAATCATATAACCACTTTACTCAGCCACTTTACACACTGGTCACTATCGAAATGACCACTTTATTCACCAAACAAATAAACAACTTGTTCATCTCAAATTTCCAAAAAACACAAATTCATCTCCAACATCAGTAGCACATATTTTCTCTTGTTTTCTTTAACTGAGCTAGCCATATCCAATAAGTGATTCTCTTCATTGTCTTTCAAAGTCATCACAAGATGTTTGGTTTTAGATTGTCAATGTGATTTCTATTCTATATTTCTGGTATGATTTTTTTTTTTAACAGTATATATATTATATATATGTATATTGTCAATGAGATTTCTGCTCTATATTTGTGGTTTTGAATTTTTTTCTTTTTTGACAATACATATTTGTTGACCACCATCTACTCTAAAAGCTTAAGCTGTTAGAGAGGGTGCAACTTAAGTATTCAAATTCTCAACATGCCCCTCACGTGTGGCCTTCTTTTTTTTTATCCAACACATGCTTCAATTTTAATTAGGGTGACGGTGAGGTTTGAACTCAGAACCTTGCCTACGGCAGAAACCTGCTCTGATACCATGTTAACAACCATCTCCTCTAAAAGCTTAAGCTGTTAAAGAAGGTGCAACTTAAGTATTCAAATTCTCAACAATATTATATATATTGTCAATGTGATTCCAACAATTAATCAAATATATCTTTCAGTTAAATGGAACTTCATAAGCAGAATGTATCGTAATATAATATTTTGAAGTAGGATAAATAATTAGAAAAGAAATAAATAATTAATCTGCAAATAAAAATATATATATAGTAAACAACAATATGCTTTTTTCTAGCATCATTAGTCACTGGAAGTCCAGTAAAGATTTCTTCTAGATTCTGATATATATTCAATCTGAAGACATTGCATGCTATTCACTAAATTTCAGTGATTGGGATTTGGAATTTTAATACTCAGGACCACAACATAATGTTAAGTCCTCACAAATTTTGCTCAATTGAAAGCCAGTATGTTAGAAATTTTATTTTGAAGAAAAAATATATTATAATTTTTAATATTTTTAAGTTTTATATTCATACAAATAGTTTTGGCCCCCCAAAACGTAATTTCCTGCTTCCACCGCCGGCCTCTGCCATCATTGGCTTCACATAAAATACATACACACTTGATTGTGCTAGGAGAAACCATAATGAAAAGAACTCTATATCTTATGCCTAACCCTAACCTCTCTGACTGCGAATTGCACCAATTTTATGAAAAACATATATTTTTTTGGCATCAATTTATTTTATTAATTATAAAATAAATATTAATGCAGTGGCAGAACTAACATGTATTTGGTAGTAATAGCAATCTATTGTTTCCTCTAAGAAACTTTTGCCATTTACTAAATATTACAAGAAAATAATAAACGAACTATATACTATGTTCACCGCATATGGGCATAGGACATAGAACACATGATTAATATATTTGATGCTATTTAAATACTATGAGAGAATTATTATTCTCTATGAACTACATTATACAGTCATGCGTTGAAAGGAGAGTAGTAAACACAATCATCTTTTAAGAACTGATTTTATGCATACCAGCATGACCAAAGGCATCGTGTATCTCCCGATTCAGAAAGAGGACAATATCTACGAGCTTCCCCATCACCTGTATTACATGACACAAATTGCCATTCTAAAATCTTTAACTCCAACTCATACAATTTTCAGAGAATGAACTGTCGGAACAAAATCAATGATATCTCCTTCTAGTCAAGGAAAATTGGTGAAATATAACATTACTAAGAATAGAAGAAACTAAATCTCTCTTCATAGTTGGCAAAAATTGGTGAGATATAGCAAATAAGGATAGTGTTATAGCAAAAAGGACTTACAATTTTTAATAAATATATATATATAAACTAGCGATAATAGGACATAATAGAACCATTAGTATAATGTACTATATGTAAGAGGACGTCGTTATGTTATAGTAAATACATTCAATTGGTAACATCGCAGCATTATAAAGAAGAGCTAACAGTTACCTCTTCCATACTCCTGGACCAGAGTGACTTTTTCTTTAAACTTGTTACTTGCTTCCTTTGGCTTTTTAGTTCAGCCTTCAAGACTGAAAGGCCGTCACCTATAAATGAAGAAAATATTGTCATACAGAGATTCACCAATAATAATAAAATTCAAATTCAGAAAATGCATGTCTTCTTCAAAGATGTAAATAGAAGTTTGAACAATTTAATTAAGACTAACTACAATAGTAAATCTAAACTTATGATCCCCAAAACGTACAATCTGGACCCTGATTAACAATAATATCATTTCATATATTGTAGTGCTTTAAATATTAATGTTTTAATATAACTGTACTAACTTCTGGGGTATGGTGGTTATTGTCGATTAGCTAGAATATTACTTACTTGGCTTTCCAAGCTCACTCCTTATTTTTTCCCACATTTCACATACTTGGGTTTTATTGCTTGCTGGCATTATTGAGGCAGGCTATATGTAGCGCTCGTTAGAGAGACTTCATGTAGTGGGATACTTTATGATTGGATTTGATTTAGTTCTAGATATAAGTTGGTTTATGTTGTGACAGGGAATTATGGTTGTCATCATTTTTAGTTATGTGAAGAAAAAAAATAGATATATATATATATTGTGACAGCAGGTTATTATTGGTTTTTGTTGAGTTGTTAATTTTATGGTGATGATTCTGATGTTAAGTCATGCACTTGTTGAGTAAAAGGTAAAGAGTGCTTTGATCTCAACTTGGGGGCGTGACAACGTGACACTTAGGCTACTTCTTTTTACAACTGCACTATTATTGTAGCAGGCTATTTTATATGAACTTGAGTATGCGTGTTATGCATGGAGTGTTTCTAGGAGTCAAATTTGTCTAATCACAAAATCAGTTAGAAAAATGTATGGGACGTGCTCTAGGTGAATTAACCAAATTGAATAAGGAAAGTCGTAAAGTGCGTTTCCAAGAAAATTCTACTTGCAGAAAATCATTTTTAATGGTAGAAAACTTTCTGAACAAAATTGTACAAGTGGGAAAAAATAAGTTGTACAGGTAAAACTTCCATGTACAAAATTCAAAAGATTGCGCATCAAACTTGACTTTTGGGACTATGTTAAGTGGCTAAACGAACTCAAAATTAGGCAAATGATAAATAGTCGGAAAGCATATCAAATTTATTTTCTGGACATATAAAGCTCATCATTAAATTCAAAGTATAATAGATTTTATTACTCCAAAAAGGCAGAAAGCTCAATTTTGGACTGAATATAACAAACTATATGAACATTAACTATAAGCCACTCAAAATACGTTCTAAGGTTTTAAGTCTGAATAAAACACGTTTTTACATTTCAAAACATTTTTAATAGTATCCCATGTCCATTACACCCTATTTTTGAGTGATTCTCTCTTAAGTAATCTGACAAGTAAACCAACATGACTTAGAAAACAGCCCAGACTTGCCCAAACAAAACCAAAACAGTTTTAAAGTTCAACAAATTAAAACTCATGCTTTGATCACAGAAACTGCCAACGACTCCAATTCCAAACAAAACAACCAAAAATTTCAAAATTTTGAGAGATCAGTCTTCCTAAATTGTGTAAGTAAAGAATCCATAACTCCGCTGCCATTTCTTTCCCCTAAGATAGCAGGGATTTACATCTTATGAAATTACTTAAAATATTGCTTTCTCACTAATTTAAGGAGTATCCAAGACAAGTCAGAGGCTGGTGAGGTAAACCATCCTTCGGTAACGAGTAGTAGCTTTACCATGAAACTGGACAATAACATGGCAGTGAATACCCATATACGGATACAAGTAATTTATTGAATAACATACTAATCATCAAGCCATTGAAAATATAGAGGGGTGGTAGTTTCCAAGGTCCTTTTCCAATTATTATTTTTGTCATAACTTCCATTTCTTTTAGGAAAATCTCCACTGGGTAGTCCAGAACATTTACCTCCAGTTATTTCTGTCAAGTTACATTGAAATCTTGACAATAACACCATATTATAGTCTTCTTCAGTCATTCAGTTATTAGTCATCTTTGTCATTTTTCAAAGAAAAAAAAAAACCACAATTGTTAACATACAAAATGATGCCACATTCTGATGTTATTACCACGAATAGAACAGAGGGTATGGGGGGTTACCTCTTTGCACAGCATTTGAAATACCAACTTCTAGACGCTTAAGTTGATAATCTTGCTCAAGTCTGTCCAACGCATGCAAGGCATGGTACAATTCCTGTGGCCCAAAGAAATTTCAAGATTTTCCTTTTAAAGTATGGAACACTGAAGAAACATTTACTATTTTGCAAAGATCAAGTTTTATACAAGCATGTTGATAATGTCAACTATAGACATGAAACTGGTGAATAATTTGAAATTTATGATCTCTAAATAAACTTCGTTAAAGCAAATATATGATGAATTATTCAAGTTGGCCGACACTAGTAGTTGGCACTAAGGCTTTGAGAATTCGAGTTAAGTATAATAAGAACTGCATTAGAACAATCCATTTGTGTGTCTGCACATGCATGCGAGTGTAGTGTGCACAAACCACTGTTACAAAATCTATTCCATTCGAGACAGAACAGGCTGGAATATTCCATTCTGGTAAAAAAAAAAAAAAAAGGGAGCAGAATAAGTTATCTTTCGTTCACCAAATTTTCCAGTCCGCACCAGTTGTTCCACCCAATTTGTCCTATTTTTGGGCATTTCAAAAAATATGTAATAGCTGCATAGAGGTCGGACCTTGGTGCGATGGCAAGTGCCCTCGCCCAAAGCGATGTGTCGCGGGTTCAAGACTTGGGAGCGGTCTCTCCAAAAATGGGGATAAGGCTTGCCAACATCCACCTCTCCCAGACCCTGCTCAAGCGGGAGCTTTGTGCACTAGGTATGACCTTTTTATGTAATAGCTGCATAAAACTACTTCAAAATTTTCTTTTAATTTCATTTTGTTCATTCTTTTGCTCTTTGTAGTTTCAAAGAACTTAAGGAGCTTTCATTACTAACTCTTAAATATGAAAATAATACAAGCAAGCCATTTTAGAGTTTAGATCTGCCGATCTGTCCTTACTTCAAATAGAGTGGTTGGGGTTTCCTTTGGGCAGAAACCTAGCTACAAGCAATTTCTGAGCTTCACTAATCTGAACCATAGCTAAATCGATCTGTAAGTTTCATCAATCACAAATTATTTTGAATCCCTATTTCTGTCTTGGTTGGCTTCTTTGATTCTTCATGTTGCTTTAAATTTTCTCTTTTTTTTTCTTATTAAAATAGGTAAATAAGTTGGTTGCATTATATTACTCACAACACAATCTCTGCCATCACCTAACTAGGATGAAGTGTAGATATATGTATACACATGTATATATGTAATCAATATAGATTTGTTTATAATCTATAAAGAGATATAAATTTGTAATAAATACAAATCTGATTTTTTTGGGGCCTAATATACATATATATATTTGGAAGGACGGAGCCAGAAATTTATTCTAGGGGGCATCTTGAACATTATAAAATAAAAATAAAAAAAACTTTTCAACTGTTAACTACCATCTACTCTAAAAGCTTAAGCTTAAATCCTTCAACACGCCCCCTCATGTGTGGCCTTCTTTTGGTCCAACATGTGTTACAATTTTAATTATTAGGGTGAGGGTGAGGTTTGAACACGAGATCTTTGGCTCTGATACCATGTTATTCGAGAGTAATCATCAACAAAGATAACAAAATAAAGAAATCCATTCAAACTAACAGTTCTAGAAGGACCCCAGATGTCCGTATGAACTAACATCAAAAGATTTAGTCTGACGACTATAACTACGACTCGGAAAAGAACTACAGTGATGCTTGCCCAACTGACAAGCCTCACATTCTAAAACAGACACATGACTCAATCCGGGAATAGTTAATCGCAGTTTTGCCAAGGATGGATGGCCCAAACGAAAATGCCACTGAAGAAGAGAGACTGTAGCACTCAAAGCCGATGACACGACCGAAGAAGGTTCATCAGAATCCAAATAATACAGTCCGTTTTTCTCATGCCCCGAACCAATCATCTTCTTCGTTCGGAGGTCCTAAAATACACAAGCAGTAGGAGAAAAGGTTATAGAACAGTGTAAGGCTTTAGTCAATTGACTCACAGAAAGCAAATTAAAAGGAAAATTAGGAACATATAGACTGGACGATAAAGTCAATGAATTAGTGGGATGAAGAAAACCTTTCCCAAGAACAGGCCTAGAAGAACCATCAGCTAGAACAATGTGATAGTTAATAGGTTTTAAAGCAGAGAAAAGAGATGAGTTACCAGACATATGCGAGCTAGCTCCGGAATCAATGACCCAAGAAGGAGAGGATTGAGCCACACATGTAATATTACCTGAATTGGCTAAGGTAGCAATAGATGGAAGGGCAGTGGAGGTGGATGGAAGAGCAGTTTGTAGTTTCTGAATCAACTCGCTAAGTTGAGTAGTGAGTGCATCCCGAGAACCAGAATCAGAAGCTACATGTCCACGAGTTGTACTAGGTTGCAGTGGCTGTGAAATACTCTCAGTGACCTAATGCACATAATCTGGCTTCCCATATTTCATCAAACAATAAGGTTCAATATGATTGGTACCACCATAATGATCACACTTCCAGTCATCACGTCCACTAGAACGACCGCCACCACGGAAACCACCACGAAAGCCACAACTAAAATTACCACGACCACCACGAAAGCCACCACGAGAATTACCACGACCACCGCCACTAGAGACTAAGGCAGACGACTCAGAAGGAGGCACAATGGAATGTTGCCCTAAGGACGACCTCAATAAGCGAGAATATGCATTAGCAGCAGTGGGCAATTTCTCGCTAGCAAGAATCTGATCTTTAAAGCCACGAAGATCAGAGTCCAAACCAGACAACAATGAAGCAATCATAAACTCTTCCCAATGACGCTTCTGTTGTTATAAATCAGTAGTAAATGGACGATACTGCAATAATTGATCCCACAAATTCTTAAGCATGCTGTAATACTCAGACAATGATTTTCTGGACTACCTAGAAGCAAAAATCTTCTCATACACCCTAGAAACATTACTCTGTTGCGAAAACGATTCGGTAAGAGACTCCCAAATCTTCTTAGAGGAATCACAAAAGGCAACAGTAGAGGCAATATTGGATTCCATACTATGCCACAACCATCCCATAACAATGGAATCCTCACAAATCCAATCCTCATGTTTCTTCGTGTCTGCAGGAAGTTCTTCCGTTAAATACTTAATTTTCTTTCGCCCACGAAGAAAAACTTGCACAGCATGAACCCAAGCAAGGTAATTAAGACCATTCAATTTTTCTGAGGTAATCGACCGATGCATATCATCAGTCTTGACAGGTGGTGGTTGATTATCAGCTATGATTATGTTTGAAATTCAATAAACAACTCACGGAGACCAATTTACACCAAAAAAACAGTCCGAAAATCCAAAGTTGAACCAGAATTTTGTTACAAGAGAAGAAGGGAATCAGATTTGATCTTTAAAGGCAAGTAATCATCAAACCTAGACATGCCCAAGTCCCCACAGCATCTGCAGTAGATATTAAGAGCAAGACACAGCAGCACACGCAACAGAGGAGCACTTCCACGCTCAGCCGAACCTCATTTTGGGGCCAAAAACACTTCAAAATGCTTTAGATCAACAAACAACCACCACACGAGCCCTTACCAGGTCTAGACGACACCCTTGGGAGGGATTCAAACCAACAAAAACCACTGAAAAACCCCCAAATCGCAGATTGAAAAAATCGAGACCCAAAATCAGAAAAAGTTCCGAAAATTGAAAACACCCATCAATCTGCTTCAAATCACAAAATAAACACCACCATAATTCTTAGAAAAATCAGGCGAACCAAATTGTAGGGTTCTTGACCTATAAATGATGACGTCAGCACCTGTATGATGACGTCACTCCTCTCTGATGTTAGCCAAGTGAATAGGAATGAGTTCTAGGTCTTGATCTTGCTCTGATACCAAGTTGAAGTTGATCTAATTTGAGTTAGGGTTTATAGAGGAGAAGAAGAAGAAGAAGAAAAGTATGGTTATTTTTTATGAAAGAACGGTCTGAGTTACCTCGTATTGTTACAAAGTTTTATAATGAAATTTTTACTCAGTTTGGTAAGCTCATTAAAATTTTTTGCTCTGATAATGCCTTGGAATATACACAGTCTATCATGGATTCTTTTTGTGTTGATCGTGGTATTATTCATCAGACTAGTTGTGCCCATACTTCTCAACAGAATGGTGTTGCTGAACGAAAGCATCGCCATCTGTTGGATGTTGCCCGTACCTTGTTATTTAATATGTCAGTACCCAAACAGTTCTGGGCTGATGCGGTTCTTACTGCTTGTTATCTCATCAACCGTCTGCCATCTGCTGTTGTGGGTAATCAGACTCCTTTTTCTCTTCTATATCCTAGTACCTCTCCTTTTCAGCTCACTCCTCGTGTTTTTGGTTGTGTTGCTTTTGCTCATGTTTTGGATCCTGGTCGTGACAAATTGCCTCCTTTTGCTCATGTTTTGGATCCTGGTCGTGACAAATTGCCTCCTCGTGCTCGTAAATGTGTTTTCCTTGGATACTCCCATACTCAAAAGGGATATCGATGTTATAGTCCCGAGTCTCGTCGATACTATGTGAGTGCTGATGTTACTTTTTTTGAATCTACTATATTTTTTTCATCTTCTGGTCAACGTTTGTCTCTTGATCTTATCTCTACTCATCAAGGGGAGCCTTCCTCATCCTCCCCACATTTGCCGTTACCCTTAACCTCCTCGTCTGATTCCTCCTTGCCGTCTAATCCTCCATTGCAGGTTTATCAGCGATCTCGATCTCGGCCCGTTGTTTCTTTTGATCCGAACACGACATCTTCTTCACCAGAGGTTCCTGATCCTCCCTTACTTCTTCTACTGATGATTTGCCCATTGCTCTACGTCACGGTAAGCGTACTTGTACTCAGCATCCTATTACTAACTTTGTGTCCTATGTTCGTATTTCTTCCTCTTTGCACACTTTTGCTTTTACCTTATCCTCTATTTCTGTTCCCTCCTCTTATCAGCATGCTATCTCTGTGCCTTCACAAGAATCAGACTTGGGAGCTTACTGGTCTTCCTTCGAAAAAACAAACTGTTGGGTGTCGATGGGTCTATACTGTTAAATATCTTCCTAATGGTTCTATAGAGCGCCTTAAGGCACGATTGGTTGCCAAAGGGTATACACAGACGTATGGCGTGGATTACTTAGAGACTTTTTCTCTTGTTGCTCGCCTTAATTCCGTCCGAGTTCTTCTTTCTGCCGCAGTTTGTTGTTCTTGACCTTTATATCAGCTTGATATCAAGAATGCATTTCTTCATAGCGATCTCCAGGAGGAAGTTTACATGGCCCAACCGCCTGGTTATGTTGTTGCTGGTTCTGAGCACCTTGTTTGTAGACTGCGCAAGGCTCTTTACGGTCTAAAGCAGTCTCCACGTGCTTGGTTTGATAGATTCAGTGTTGTGGTTATTGCTTTTGGTTTTCAGCGTTCCACTTCTGACCATTCTGTCTTTATTCGTCGCTCTTCTGCTACCATTATTATGTTAATTGTTTATGTTGATGATATTATCATCTCTGGTAGTGACTCTATCGGTATTGCAGCCTTGAAACGACATTTGGGTCAACAGTTCCATACCAAAGATTTGGGTGCCTTACGCTATTTTCTTGGTATTGAAGTTTCCAGTTCTGCTCAAGGTCTCTCTCTCTCTCAACGTAAATATGTACTTAACCTTTTATCTGAGACTGGTATGTTAGGTGCTCGACCTATTGATACTCCTATGGACTCTACCGTGAAACTGGATGGTGAACAGGGGAAATTATTTACTGATGTTGGACGCTATTGCCGTTTGGTTGGGAAGTTGATTTATCTCACTATTACTCGTCCTGATATCACCTATGCTGTTAGTATGGTTAGTCAGTTTATGCATGCTCCTCGTCATCCCCACTTCGAGGCTCTTTGTCGTATTTTGCGGTATCTAAAAGGTGCCCCTGGGAATGGTTTGTTGTATAAACCCTCTTCCTCCATCAACGTGACAGGCTTTAGTGATGCTGATTGGGTAGGTAGTCGCTCTGATAGGCGTTCTACATCTGGTTATTGCACGTTTGTTGGTGGTAATCTTGTTACTTGGCGCAGTAAAAAGAAAATTGTTGTTGCTCGTTCTAGTGCTGAGGCTGAGCATCGTGCTATAGCTCACACTGCTTCTGAGATGCGTGGGTTCGCTCTCTTCTTCAGGAGATGGGTGTTGTGGTTCCTGCTCCTATACCTATGCACTGTGATAACCAAGCCGCCATTTTCATTGCTAGTAATCCTGTTTTTCACGAGCGCACCAAGCATATCGAGGTTGATTGTCATTTTATTCGTGATTTGTTAATGCAAAAGCACATTGTTACCCCCTATATTTGTTCTGACGATCAGTAGGGGGATATTTTTACGAAGCCATTAGCTCGTGGTGCCTTTCAAAGATTGTGTGTCAAGCTGGGCATGTTCAATCTGTATGCTCCAGCTTGAGGGGGAGTGTTAGAGAGTTCGGGTTATTGAGCTTATTGTATTAAGGGTGTTTTTGTCTTCTTACTATTTTTCTCTATTAGTGAAGAGAATATAAGGGTTTTGTATTAGGTCTGAGAGATTGATAATAACAATACTAAGAATTCTCTTCTCCTTCTTTTCTTCTTCTTCTTCTTCTTCTCCTCTCATAAACCCTAACTCAAATTAGATCAACTTCAACTTCAACTAACATCACAAATATATAGGAACTTAAATTACAATTCAAAGAATATTTAAGATAACCTATTTCATTCCAAAAGGAAATTAGAACAATATGATATTCATTAGGCCGCAATTGTGAGAACTAACGGTATTTTTAGCTTCTTCCCGTAACTGTTCACCTGTAAGTATTAGTTCGTCCCCAAAAGTAAGATTCATCAATCATGAAGGTTTTCTTTCTCACAAAACAAAATAATCAAATATATGAAAATATATAAATTGTGTGTGTGTGTATAACAAATTCATGTATCATAAAGAAATGTAATCTAGCAAACATATTAAATGGATTTAAAATAAGCAGATTTGAATCAAAACAAAGCAAAACAATTTATTAAAGTATTAAGTACTAAATGGGGTTATGAATAAAATACCCAAATGCATATAATACTCAACAATTTATTCATGTGAGTTTTATATTTACATAACAAACAAATAAAGCATATTAGCATAATATGCAAAGATAGAAAACAATATACAAAAATTAAGAAGAGTTAGATAAAATCCCTAAATCACATAAAAAAAGGAAATAAAATGTAACGTTATGCTAATAATATACATACAAAAAAATATATAATAAGGAAAAAGTTCACAAAAATATATTTATGTAATTACACAATTATTCTATAATGTTGTTCAGAACTATGTTCAAATATGGAAATCATACAAAAACATCTTAATTTTGTTGGCCTGTAACTAATGTTATCTCTACTCCGATAACTGGAATCCATCTTACCAAAAAATAGCCAACCAAAACAGAATTCACAACTATGTAACCAGCAAGGGCTTAGCCCAAGTGGTATCTCCTCCCCCTTCTAGATGGAAGGTTGTGTAGAGATTCAAAATTTTCTTTTATTTATTTATTTTCCGAAATAGGATTATAAATAGATTTGTATATGTTTTCAATGTGATTTACATATGTAGGGACTTGTTTAAAGGTTTGGGGAGTTTTCTAAGTCATTTGGCACAATTTGAAATTTTTGAGTCGGTGGGGCCCGGGAAACCCGATATTTTTCCGAAAAATTTTATTTTTTGTTTTAGACCAAATAAAATGTTAGAAGCGATGTAGAATTGATTTCAAGGCAATAGCCGCTTTCGGATTCGAAAACGAAAGTTAGGAAGTACGTTAAGTGAACTAGGGACGTTTTGGTCATTTTACGCCCTAGGACTTATAAATATCATAACTCAGATATTTCCAGCCATTTCTATCTTTACAAACAGCTGAAAATCTCCTCTCTCTCTTCTCTTTTCATTTTTCTTCCTTCTCTCTAAATTTTGGAGGCTTTACGGTGAGATTTGAAAGGTGCCGGTGAAGGAAAGTTTGTTCTACGTAGCGAGGGCGTCGTTTTGAACCGAACAAAGATAGGTTTGGGTGATTTTTGAGTTGCTGAATTTGAGAGGTGTTAGAGATTTAATCTCTTAAGGTAGGGGGTGTGTGTTGTGTCTTTCAATTCAAGCTTGATTTCATATTATATGCATAAAATGTTAGGTTTTCATATTATTATTGAAAATATGAGAAATTATGTTGCTGTTTTTTTCTTTTCTTTGATGAAAATGACTAAAATTGTGATGTAGAATGCTTAGAATGCATGCCTTGTGATTAGAGGCTGTATGTGATAAATGTTTTGCATATTTGAGGTTATGTGGGATTTCTAGTGAAGTGGTGTTATATGTTAAGCATAGGGCTTAATGTGAATTGTTTTGAAATAAATGGATTTTGTATATGTCATTAACGGTTTATTGCATTGCATGCTAGAAATTGAACCTAGGACATGAAATGGGTGCTTATGCTTCGAGGACTTGCGTCTGTATATGCTAAACGTGACATGTTTGGGGTGTATGGAATAACATCTTGGAAAGGACTCATGTATAAAGTACACGGGGAATAGATCCTCTGGGGTTAAAAGACCTCAAACTTGCGCAAGAGGGTTGGTTACTAGTGAGTTAGTAGCCCAAAAATAACTATGGACATGGGGTATGGGGTTTCGGCACGTATCCGGTTTGGCTGTGTGAGTGTGAGTACAATCTTTTGCTCATGTGTATTAAGTATGATGAAATTGTGCATTAATGCATGGAACTAGATTGAGCTTTATGAATTGTTATGTGTATTGACGTGTATGCCATGTGAATGAATCAATTGTGGTGTTGACTAGAATGCTAGGGAGCATGACACGTAACTATGCTACGCATTTTGATTGATTTATGTGTTAATATGAAGTGTGAGGACTTGAGTGGATTACACAGCATATGACCATGAGTCGTTGATTTTGCTCACCCCCCATACATTAACAATTTCAGGAAATGGCACGGAGGTCGCCGAGGGTAACCAACCATGAGTTGGATTTAGAGTTTAGAAGAACTCCTTTTGGTTATTTTGTATTATGCACGTCCGAGATGTGGACATAGTGCATTTAGACATGTACAATGAGACTTTTATTTTGAGATATTGTATATAGGCATCTGTGCCTTGAATGTTGGTTTTGGACAAGAACAACTATGTATAAATAGAGTATGTGTTCACTTGATGAGTATTCCATGTGTCAGTTGATATTATATATGTTAAGGTTGTGTTGTGATGTACATTAAGACATGATGTTTCACTTCTTCACCCTTGAGTTTTTGTACATTCTAGGTATGAAAATTCAGGGCGTGACAGGTTGAGGGTTCAAGACCCCAATGGGACAAATGGGCGTTTGTGTGTGATTTACCTACCAAAAAAAAGAATTCACAACAATGTATAATCACATAACTATGACAACTCAACTATATCCCTATTATTTTGTTTTAAAAGATGGTGCAAATTCTCATAAACTCACACATTAAAATCTATTATGTATTTTTTTGACAAAATACGACTATGTTCTGCCAGGAAAAACCTTAATACAACAGATAGACCTATAGGACACTCAAAAAGTAGTGTCCAAGTAAGTGCTTCCATATGTCCAATATTTAAAAAATAAAATACTAGTTTGCAGGAGAGAAGCATTTTGTATTACTTCATCATACAAGACTCACTCCAAGGACACACTTAACTCTTGAGGAACTTCTCCCACACTTGAGGAGCTCTTCACCTAATCAGAATATTCCTCATCCTGAGGATCTTGATGATACTAATGAAAACCTTCCCTTTTTAGAGGCATCCACATTCTTAATCGATAGCCTGGATCCATGCAAACCAACGAACAAGATTGGGAAGCTAGAACCTTCCCACCTCCTTAAAGAATATTCTAGAACCCTTTACAAAATATCTTAGATATTTATTTCTATAGTCTTACAAGACACCACATTATTCTGAAATATTCCATACATTCTAAGCAATTGTAGATTATTCTTGAAGACTCTAGACACTATTAACGCTAATTCAAACCATGCAATAGGCCCAATAAGCACTTGTGTGGTGATTGCATGACAAAACCTTCAAGCAGAAGCAGCTGGGAGTAATATCCTTCCCACCTGTATCCTGAAACACCCTCATGCAGCATAGGCACTTGTCTTGTCCATTCACTAGGGAACCTATTCCACTCAACGAGATACACCATTAACATTTCTCACTTGCATGAGAATTGTCCCTATTCTGTCCTTGTTACCTGCCCACCTCCTACATTGCATTCCAATGACTGACAGCATTTGCCTTTAATTTGTAGCTCCCCGCTGAGATCCCTAGTCATAAATGCCTCACTAATTCCTCATGCATCTACCATTGCCAAGGTGTATCACTCTTTGTCCCCATGAAGGTTAGGATCACCCGCATGCCCATCATCACTTCTATGGACTCCCCCACCTAATGCACAATATCACACATTGTGGTAGGACCTTAAAAGAAGCCTCAAATAGCTGAAAGTTGAAGGATATAGTGAATGAGAATTATTATAGTATAGGACTGGAGTTTAAGGTCAGATAGTGGGAATGTAGGGACTCAAATTTGGAAGAGAAGGGATAAGGACCAAGAGTAACCTGCTTGATCTACACCAATAGTCCTAGCATCACACCTAGAGAAGATCTCACACCCTCATAATTTCTAAATTACTCACAAGAAAGTTCCATCAGACAAATGTTCATTCAATCATTGATTCAAACAAAGATTACACCCCTTTCTTTATAGCAGTGTCTACTAATAACATATGACACTTAGACTTGCATCATAATGTAAAAGTAAGTTACCAGGCATAACTATGACTCTTAAGACTTAAATCATAATGGTGTAATCCATAAGACTCAAAACCCTTAAACGTATTAATTCACTATTTTTAGAATTTTAACCACATGACTTAAATAACATAAATATAAGCACATAAAGACCCTAGGTTGATTGCTTTAAATGACTAGAAAAAAAAAAAAAACTCATTTAAATGATGCATCTTCACTAAAACCCCAATTACCGAACCAAGGCATGAGTCTTAGAATCCTCCTTTCCACACCCTCTATACATATTTAGAGGTTGTTGCCACTAAACTTCATCATGCATGAGCACCATGCCTATGGCCTCCATCCATTCTTGGTGTATGCCTCCTTTGTGCCAATGATCGTCAAGAAAAGAAAAAAGTTTGGGCTTGTCAATAGTCTCGCTAAAAAGTTAGTAGGGGATTTATGGTCTGATAGAGCTATGGTTGAATGATTAGTAGACGGAAGGAATTGTCTTTGCTTTGGAGGTGGTAGGTCATAGGAATTTCTGAACATTGTCGTTAGAATATATGGTTACCAACCTTCTTTGTTTTAGGAGTAAATGGGCTACAGTTTCCCAATGCTCTAGCCAATCCCATGCGGCACCAAGTCATTATTTCTCACCAATCAATACCTTGGTCAAGCTAACCCCGTGTATCTCATGGCAAGCACACCTACTCGTTGCACTCCATTAGTGTTGTAACAGCCCCCATCCTCACTTGGATTGCATACTCACAAACACTTAGGTGACACATTGTTAGTAATAAGACAGAACACTCAATAAAACTCGAGAAAACTTTATAGCTGAAGATCCTAACAGGAGAACTTTCTCTCTCCCTCACTTAGCTTGCATAGTCACAAACCAAGCACATAGTTGTTGGCAAGAGGAAAGAACATCAATATTATTATACTTTGTGACTCAAGAGCTTGATGGGAGCAAATGACACTCCATATACATAGGCTTCTCACCTCCTTAATCAAAAACTCTAGAACATCCTACATAATTACACAACACTATAAAAATGCATAAGAATCTAGAACATTCTACTCCTATTCTACATAAGACCCTATATGGATCTACTATATTCTAGAATACTCCACAAAACCCTATTCAATTCTACACAAATGTAGAAGACTCTAGAAACTGATACACTTAAGCATGTCATCGATGCCATGCATTGTCCCCTAAGCGCCTATGTGGCCCAACCTTCATTAAGTTTGGGTGGGTAATGACATTTAGGCTAAAATTAGTGGCTACTTGTGATTTAAATTAAAAGTTCTAGTTATTAGAAAATAAAGAAAAGAAGGAGAAGAATAATCCAAAAATCACTCTTAAATCCCTTAACAATCACATCTTGGATTAGAATTGCATCACCTATTCCCAAGAAAGCTCCAAAAATAGCTTTTGACATTCTTCTCTAAAACTGATCCCTACTGAATTGAGAAGATTACATAGCAATACATAGACCACTACTACAAAATCCAACTAAAATTCACGCCTAGAAAACCAAATACCATAACTTGATCCAGAAATTGACCAATAGACCTCTACTACAGCCCACGTCCAACAAATCTGCAAAAACAGAATACCTTTAATTCCTAAAACAAAAGAAAACATATATAAAATTCAACTAGCAAAATATTAGCTGAAAGAAAACATAAAGGCTAGACTCGAAGTCTCAATCTAAAACTTGACTGTGCAAGGTTCCATGTGGGTCCTGCCATGAATTCGAATTAACTGTGAATAGTTTGGACATTTCAACCTTGCTTGACCCTTTAATTGAACTGCATCAAAGGAAACTCCTCAACTTAAATTACCCCACATATAAACAAATCATCATCATCATCATCATCATCCTTGCCTCTAGGAACCTTTTCTCTTATAGTCACTCCAATCATCCACCTTAGCATTCTCATTTTCGCTACATGAAGGCATTGGTCTTGTCCCTTTTTTAGGGCCCAACACTCCGCCCCATACAACATAGTGGTCTAACAACGGTCTTATAAAATTTTTCTTTTAGCTTATGTGGTATCCTTTTATCACACAATATCCCACTCACTTGCCTCCATTTTGTCCAACCCACATCTATTATACTAGTTATGTCGCTATTTATCTCTCCATCTTTTTGTATTATCGATCCTAGGTACTGAAATTGGTCGTTTTGAGTAACATTTTGGTCTTAAAGTAATATCATTATATTTTCAATGTCCGAATCTTTGTTAAATTTACACTCCATATACTCGGTTTTAGTTCGACTAATTTTCAATCCTTTCAATTCTAACACATTTCTCCACATTTCTAGTTTTATTGTTAAGTTCTTTTTAGAGGTCTCCAAGAGCACGATATCATCGGCGAACATCATACACCATGGAATCTCGTTTTGAAAGTCTTTTGTTATCTCATCTAAGATTATTGCAAAAATATACGGGTTTAGCACCAATCCTTGGTGCAATCCTCCATTTATGGAACTCACTAGTGTCGCCACTATATGATACAGACTTTAGTTTTCATTATACATATCTTGGATACTTTTTATAATTTGTAAAGGGACTTGTTTTCTTTGCAGGGCTCACCAAATTGTATCTCTTGGGACCCTATCATATACTTTTTCTAAGTTTTTAAAAACCATATGTAAGTTTTGTTGCTTACTCCTACACGTTTTAACTAATTGCCTAAGTAGGTATATAGCTTCCATTGTTGAACTCCCCGACATAAAACCGAATTGGTTATCGGATACCATGGACTCCTTCCTTAGTCTTTGTTCTCTCAGTCTTTCCCATACTTTCATTGTATGGCTCATTAATTTAATCCCTCTATAGTTGCCA
The DNA here is from genome assembly GCA_026545225.1 of Cornus controversa. NCBI lineage: Eukaryota > Viridiplantae > Streptophyta > Magnoliopsida > Cornales > Cornaceae > Cornus > Cornus controversa. The sequence goes on from CM048846.1 coordinate 74,750,708, forward strand.
TAATTTTGTATATCCCCTTTATTTTTGTAAAATTGTATTATTGTACTTTCTCTCCATTCATTTGGCATCATACCTTGTTTTAATATATTGTTAAGCAATTTTGTTAGCCACTCAACTCCTACGTTACCTAATGTCCGCCACAACTTTATGTGAATATCATCCAGCCCTATTACTTTATTACTCCACATCTTCTTAAGTGTGTCATCTACCTCCTTGTTCGTGATTTTATCTATCATTCCTCTATTCACATCATTTCCTTCTACCTCTTCCCTAGGGTATTCCTCATTTAAAGATTTTGAAAATAATTGTTCCATCTATTTAATATGTCACTTTCTTTAACCAATATTATGTTGTATATGTCCTTAATACATCTAATTTGATTTAGATCTTTAGTTGATCTATCCCTATTCTTTGCTAATTTATAAATATTTTTCTCGCCCTCTTTTGTGCCTAGTTTTTCATATAAGATATTTAGCAACCTTTGTTTGGCTTTACTTACTAACTTCTTTGCTTCAATTTTGAGTTTATTATACGTGTCTAAGTCTTCTTGTAGTTTACTTTTTTTGCCATGTTTTAAAGCTTTTTCTCTTTTGTTTAATTATTGTTGTATTTACTCATTCCACCACCATATCTCTTTCTTAATGAACTTCTCTCCTTTAGTTTCTCCCAAAATTTCCTTCACCTTATTCCTAATATATTTTCACATTTTGGCCCACAAGTCACTTGCATCCTCATTCCAATCCCATTGCTTATCCCTTAATAATTGTTCTTTAAAAAGTGGTCGCTTTACTACCTTTTAATTCCTTCCATTTAATGTACTTATCTCCCTTTTTTGTTCTTTTATATTTAAACCCTTTGATTAATATGTCTAAGATTAGTAGGCGATGTTGGTCTGTGAGGCTCTCCCCGGGATTCACTTTACAATCTTTACATGAAGCCCATTCCTTTCTTCTATATAAGCAATAATCAATTTGTGTTTTACTCCTTCCATTTTTAGATGTTATTAGATGCTCTTCTCTTTTTTTTAAAGAAAGTAGTCACATGCTTTTGCAAAGTCTAAAAGTGTTTCTCGTATCTTATTTCACTCTCCAAAACCATATCCTCCATGGATTCGTGTATACCCCATCCTACCATCTCCTACATGTCCATTAAAGTCACCGCCTACAAAAATGCTCTGATGATTTGGTATAGATCCGTCTAATGAGTCCCAAAAGATTTTCTTTGTATCATCATCTGATGCCCCTTGAGGAGCGTACGCACTATTATATTCAAGATATGTTTGTCTAACACAATTTTAATAGTGATTAATCTATCTCCTTATTTTCTCACCTCTACCACCTCTTTATCCCTCATGTAGTTATCAACTACTATGCCTACTTTGTTTCATCGGTTATCTTTTCCTCCCAAATATAAAAGCTTGTATCCCTCCCCAATCTCTCTAGTTTTTTCACCTTTACATTTTGTTTCTTGTAAGCAGATTATGTTCACTTTTCTACATTTTAATGTATCCACTAGTTCGCTGCACCTACAGGTTAATATTCCTATGTTCCATGTTGCTAGCTAATTTTGTGTGACTTATTTTTATGATAACTTTTATTTGAGTGAGAATTCTTCAAAGACTTGGCATAGAAACAAAATAAGATTCAAATTCAAGTCCTAAAACCCATAAAAGAACAAAGGAAATCAATAACAGAAATTTTCAAAAAGAACACTTGGCAAGAGTAATATCTTCAGCTTGTGATTTCTGCATCACATAACCCTTGAATAAGTAATTGACATGGTGGTGACCAACACCATCAGTTTGAGGAAAACCTTCAAGTAGCCTGTATGATCAAAGGAAGATTTTTTCATGAATTCACTCATGAGAGGTCCTCATGAAGAATATGGTGAGGGTAGAAGTTGGTTGTTGATTTTAGTTGTAGGGTAATCAAGAAGTTCCATGGTTCTGCTTGTTCTAGTAAGCAAGTCAATTGATCTCGGTACCAAATAGTGGATAACACAGCTTGAGGACTAATCTCAAACCAGAACTGACATAAGATGCTGCAATTGTAAGGTTTTGGAAATCTTCCTCCCAATATCCTACCCGACCAGGAACCTTGCAGGAAAATGAACAAAAAATTGTTTTGTTTTTACTATACAGAAGAAGACTGCCATAGAAACAAGTATTTTCCAGATGCATGTTTGAAAACATAAGTTGCAAGCTTGGAAACTTGGAACGAAAACAGAAGCACATACTAAATCCATATAAAGTAGTATTGGTGAAAAACACCAAATAGAAACTTTATGAAAGTTGTTTGGTGACTTCTTTACTGCAGGGATAAGTTGATTCTGTGAAAATCTGCATATGATGGTGTGATGTTGTACCATAATATGCTGGCTGGCAAGCTTTTTGGTAGTAAGGTACAAGATGCTGGCTACAAAGACAAGTATTCCTTCAAGGATTGCAACACTGAGATGAAGCATGTAGTGGGTAGAGGCTTGCTTCAATAGAAACTCAAGCAGCATGAAGATTCATTCCTCCTAAAACTGAACTGAATTTTAAAGCATTCTTGGTCTGACCAACCCAGACCCCACAATGGCAGGAGCCTCATGCACTGAGCTAGCCCCTCCCCCTCTCTTTTTTCCTTATTCTTGGTCCAACACCTAACTAGACATAGAGTTCTTTTTGGAAGGTGAAGATCATGTAGTGAGGATCTAGAAATGCAAGTGATCTCTATCAGTCAGTGACATCAAATCGGTTTCCTAGGATATAAAAGCAACACGAAACAAACAATGGTTCCCCTCCAGTTTTGTTTTTAATCATCTTTTCTGTTTCAATTTATTTAAAAAGAGATCATACATCTTTTCTTGACCAATAATAAGACTCTAACACAAGTGCTACCACAAAAAACCTTGACATCTTTTAGTAAAAAAAAAGTAATACTAACAGCTGTATACTGGACCAAGGTCATCAATTGCTGCATCACCAATTCTGCATCCTCTTTCAACTGGCTGTGAGTAGTAAATTGTCTGCCATGTCTGATATATGAAATAAATCAGTCACCAAGTGCAATCATGATAAACGCAGAAAATATATAATAAACTCAACACTAGAAGCAAAATTGTTATAAACTACTTTTCAAAGTAAAGATCCAAGTTGTGCCACTGAGAATCTTTACAACGATTTCCGAAACGAACCACTTCTCCTGCAAAAACTTTCAGTTCTTCCCTGTATATCCAATCAAATAAAGAATCAAATTCACCAAATTAGAAAAGGAAATAACCAATACAATAAAAACCATTAAGAGCAAGCTTATCAATGGAAGTCACTACTGTAAATCTTTATCCTTCTCTGCAGCACTAACCTTTTGTCAGCCGCAACAATTCTAAGGAGTTCATCCATGTCTTTTGATACTAAACGTTGCACACCCTCTGAAGGAAGCACCTTTTCTTTCAGCATTCGTATGCTTCTTTTTGAAAGAGACTGCAGAAGACTGGAACCCTTCATGATTGTGTTTGCAACCTCAAATGCTAAAATTGAAAGTTCGTTGCCTTTGCTTGTTGCCCCAAAAGCAAATCCACTGCTTGGGTTCAAATTGGCCATGCTACTCCCAAGTGTATCCAAGACATCCACAGCCTTTTCAAGCCCAAAAGAACTTGCTCTACCTAAACGCGAACTCACTTCTGAAGCCTGTGGCACTACGACACTTATTAGGATTTTTCATAACATGGTCTAATCGGAGCGGTGAAGCTTGTTGTATGTCATGATTTACTAATACTAAATATGTGGAAAAAGTAGAGAATACCGACCATCTGCAACTATATTTGCAATAGCAATCTTACTTAACAGTGGAGAAAACCCAATAAGCATTGAAAACGTTGAACAATAAGTGAACAAAGAGAACTGCAGAATCCTTTTACTCCTTATACACCAACAACATGAAGCATATATACGTTAGGTTTCATTTGTTCAACTATGAAGAGCTTAGAAACCAGTGATTTATAGAGATTTTTATTTCACTGGTTTTTTTAAAGAGTGCGCACCTATATACGTATATGTTACGGAAATGATGGGCACTCACTGTCCGGTACAGTATTCTGTCCAAAACAGTTGTATTTCAAACTATTGAAGTTTCTCCTGAAAGATATATGAATGTTTGATCTTCGGACACCCTCATGTACAAACCAGATAACCAAATCACTGTGTTCTAGGGTTTGGTTACAGAGAAGTAATAATTACTTCATTCGTAGTGGCTTTATTCCATATGCATTAGTAGTATAGTACATATATTGTAAGCAATAAACTTACGTAATCATTTCGTTTCAAGGTATCACCAATTTTTCAGCTGACAACTTAAGCAAGGTTTTATATACTGTTACTCAGCAATTGATGCAATAACAATTTAGGCTGTGGACCCAAGCCACATTCAATCAAAATTTTGATGTTAGAAAATCGTTTAGGTTCAGAAATATACTTGTCAGGTAGCATTTTATTTTTAAGAACATGTAACATTTGAATTTGAAATTTTTTGTATTTGAAATTCTTACAAACATTTCAAGTCCATCTAGGGTCGATTTTAAAACTTACATTTGTTTTGAATCTTAAGCTAGATGATCTATTTCTTATTTTTTGAATTCCTTCTCTTACCTTGAAATGATCTTTTATTTAAGGGTTTGCCCAAGTCTGAGAGTAGACACCATGAGCACTGACCAAAGGACTGATATCTTTGGAGTTTTATCGTGATCACTGACCAAAGGACTGATATCTTTGGAGTTTTATCGTGATCTTACACGTGTCATGTGACAACTGGAGATTAAATCATCCTTCCCTTAGAAAGTTCCATGTGTCAAGCTACTTCAGTGACATGTGAGAATGTATGGCGATGCCACAAGATTGGTTGAAGATTCCATGTAGGTTGACAACTTAGTAATCGGTGGAGTAATGGGGTCAGACACCCATAAGGAATAAGCTGATATAAAGGCAAAGTGATAAAATTTATCAAGGAGCATGGTTCTTACTCTTTCCCTCTTTGTCTCTCTTAATGCCTTCTTCTTCTTTCCTTGTAAACAAGAGGCTTGAAAGATTATTTTCTTTTCTCCCTTTTGAAACTCTTTTTACTTCTTTCTCATTCTCGTCATTTTCTGTTTTCATATCCTCCTCCATTCTCTCTTTCTATTTTCTAATTTTAAATATCCCTAGTGGAGATTTCATTAATTGTCGAGCTTATCTAGGGTTTAATGATGTGGGAAGCACTTAATGTTCAGTTTCCAATAGGTGAAACCATTAGGTTGCATTTAGTTGATTCAGATTTTGGGATCATATTTGCATAATGTATGAGGAGAAACCATTTCAACATTAAAAGATATCATAGTTATTACTGGGACTTTATTTCGGATCACTCTATTTTAAGCCTCCTCAAACCAAATATTTCACTAATGGCCAAGAAAATTTATCAACATATAAAGGAAATCTGAGTCATAGGTCAATTACTCATACATTATGCAAATGTGACCATCTCGGAAATAGGAGGGAAGTCAAGCATGACACGTTTTCTTCCACATGAATGTCAATGTAATTAAGGGCTAGCCCAATGCACGAGATTCCCGCCAATGCAGGGTCTAGGGAGGGTTAGATGTACACAGCCTTACTTTTGCATGAGGAGAGGCTGTTTTCTAATTCGAACCCGTGACCTCTATGTCACAATGGAGCAACCTTACTGTTGCACCAAGGCATGTGAATGTCAATGTAATTATTTCCCTCAAATTTGCATAATGCCATTGTACGGTTTTGAAACAAATGATTGAGACAATAACTAAAGTCAAGATCAGTGAGTCTAAAAATGATAGTTTAATCGTTATGATTTTCAGCCTTTCAATTATTACAATTTTGTGCTGAAAAGAGTTTCCCGACATTGCAACTGAATCTTAGCTTTAAGAATTTGGTAAGCAAGATCAGCTCAAGTGTCAAAAATTGAGAAAATTAGAAGTTAGGAATGTGAGGTTGGCTACTGTAAGAAGATATTTTGTCTTGGCGCTCCTAATCACAGTTGTGAAAAAGTGGATTTTGATAAATTTTACTCAGAGAGAGTAGGTATCCGGTCATTATGTTTCAGACAAAATGGTTGTACTGGATTGCTCAAGGCTCAAGGATTACAAACTAGTTGTATAGACTGCAACAGTACCTTCCACATCGAACAATGATAGAATCTTGAATATATTAAAATCTGCACATCTACCATCCAATTAGACTTCTAAAATTGGTGCAATTGCAATGGGCCAGTCAGAGACACTAGGATAAAATGCAAACAATACTACTCCATTTGTGGATGTTACCAAAACAATATTTGGAGTGGGTGGAACCATAGCCCAGCATTATGAAATTTGAGGCATGTGTGAAGAAATTATAGACTTTTGACAAGATTGCCACATAGATTGAAGAGAAGTAATGGGGAAAAAAAAGGTCTTTGCTCTTTCCCTGTGGAGAGAGAAAAAAAGAAAAAGAAGAAGAAAAGAGAAATGCATGCATTATGGGGTCTATTAATAATAGTATGATTTCAATTTAGATGTCCTGTGTTTAAAATGTTTGTCAATAAACAAAGCTAGAAACAGTATAACTTAATCCCAATTATATAAGCTCTTAGAATCATATAATAACTTGTAATATTCTGAGATTTTCTTACAACTAGTTTCCAATCAAGTCCCAACGAATTGACACAAATTCAAGTGAATGCCTTGATGGCAGAAGAGGAGACTGCCATATGCTTAACTGACACTAGTTGACGAGTTTATACTTCAGACTTTTCAGTATAAAACAAACTAGATAACATTTCTCTTTGGCTTTAACAACTTTTTGTCAACTTCTTCCAACCTAGAGCCCTAGACTATGTCTCAAATTTCAATATGAGAATCAAATAATAATTGTGCTTCCTCAATTATCGTAAAATACTCTTTATCAAGCATAATGTGTTAGTTTTAGTTAGTATAACCAAACCACTGTTGGACAAAAATAACTCAAGGTGATGCTTCAAATTTTTTTATCATGCTAGGAGTGAATTAAATATCAACAGCCAAGTAATAGGTGCATCAAGGTATCCTTCGACAGTATCAACAGATCAATTGAGTCATTGTTTCTCACATAACATTTGCATCAGATTATTCATAGCAGAAGCTGTGTTGACAGCAACATGCTTGTGTTAGGAATTGTGACTCATATTCCTATTACAATTGTGTTTCTATTTTAGAGTTGTAATTTATTTGGTAATTTCTTGTTAGGCACGTCTAGGGTTTCAAGTAAATTGTAATCCTTGTGCAACAAGGAATGGGTTTGGAGACTCTATAAATAGAGGCAGAGTTAAAGAAAGAGAGAGGAAAGATGTAAAGGGTTGGTGAGTGTTGTGATGAGAGGAGAGGGTATATGTAATTCCGGAGGGAAGATGCCAAGATAGAGTGAAAGAGTGTGTGTGGAGGCATGCTTTCCGCGTGTTGTATATTCTCTTCTCAATATAGTGAAATCTCTCTCTATAGACGTAGCCCTAGAGTTGGGTGAACCATGTAAAATATTGTGTTGTACATAGATGTGTTTGATTGTTATCTCCATATATGGTTGTGTGATTGTTGATGTGATGATATGCTTCCGTTGTGTCAAACGAAGGGGGATTAATTCCCAATAGCTTGATGAATAGCAAACCAACCAAGTTCTTGCTTGATGCATCCCCAATTCAAGACTGTCTAGCTTAGACTTTGTCAATAGCCCAGTTCCTATAGTATTGGGCAACACTTTCACTTATGTATGAGAATGTGTCAAATAGCTAATCAATAAAAGTTCAATGATTCTGGTGATCCTCATAACAAAGAGCATTTATTCACTCTATGGAAAAGCGGCCAAAAAAAAAAAAAATCAAATGAAAGATATGCAGTAAGTTTTCTGGGATGTACCTACCTTTGTGCCCCCTGCCTGCTTAGACCTTATTGATCTAGATTTACGAGATAAAGACCTTGAATAGCGCGGAATCCCATCATAAAAATCATCCTCATTGCTACTGTATCCAGTTGTGTCCATCTCACCATACCTACTGGGTTCCTTGAATTCTTGTGATTGCCTCTCCATGCTTTCCCCAACTTGGGCAGGCGCGAAATTACTCTGATTTTGCTTCTCTGTGGTTTCCATCAAATTATTTTGCTTATTTGATTGCAATTCATTGCGCTGATACCCCGCACTACCAGACCCATAATGATCAACACGACCACCAGAATATAAGGACTTATTTTGAGAAACAGAACTCCTAGAACAGATCCCTCCCATTGTTTACTACAACAAACAAATGCTCCAAAAGAGAACAGACTTAAAACTTCCTAGCAAACTTCCAATAACAACAAAATGCAAGAGTTCAGTGTAAAAGCAAGGCCCTCCTCCACAACTAATGTCTTAGCAGCTCAGTTCTTTCACCACTACTCTAATTTCTGGTTGCAGTCAGCAGTTGAATTCCAGTCCAACTACAACAAACTGTAATTCACCCAAATTTTATATTTGAAATTAGATAGAGAGAGAGAGAGTATCAAATTTATATATATAAATATATGCGTGTGTATAAAAGGGGAATATGCTAAAGTCAAGATGATACAATATCAAAATCGATACATAACTAAGACAATAATCACAAACATTTGAGATCATGATAAATTGATAATCACAAACATTTGCGATCATCAACCCCAAAAATCAAATTTCTAAAACAATAACCACAAACATATTCATAAATATATATATATATATATATAGTAGATGAGGAAGGAAAAGATACTCACAAGGAGAGAGGAAGAAGTGGGAACTGATTAACATAAGAGAAAAGGGAGCGAAGAGGAAGAAAATGGTTTTGTGATTGGATTTGAGCAGACAAGTCAAAGAATGAATGTGAAAGTCCAACCGATTCCCAATACCCGCCGAAATATAATTTTTATAATAAGAATATTATTGAGAAGTGTGATATAATAATACAAATAATAATAAAAACAACAAATCATTGGTCTCCAAAACTCGTCAGTGGGAGGAGGGAGGCTAGCAACAGACATCTGCACCGACAACCAACCAGGTGAGACTGCGAATTGGTCAATTCAAACACACAGCTCTGCGCTGACTGTGTACTTTTAAACGTTCTTTTTCTTTTTTTTTTCCATGAATGCGAGTGTCGAGGGTGAGAATGCGAGAGTGTCCGACGGTGCCGTATTGTGTCAGATACTTGAAAGAAATTTATATGGGATTGGATTATGATGAATATATGTAGAGAACTAAAATATGAACAAAAAAATTAAAACATAATAACTCGTTCTTTAATTTATTTTTTTATTTTTGTTTATAAGTTTATTTGCTTGTTAATTGTTTGATAATGAATTGAAGTATTTCTGTAATGTGTAGTCTTTTTTTTGTTGAATAATGAATATATATTAATATATTATATTATTATTTTATAGTCGTATCCTAATCATGTTTGTATCCGATTTTCTAGGGTGTATATATATTATTATAGGTTAATTTAATTTTTTATTATTATAAATTATTGTTGCTATCATTGAAATTTTTTGTTCAACTAAATTGTTGAAGTTTCTTGTTCAACCTTTCAGATATTTAGACGAAAATGCTCTAATACCAACCTCACTCCCACTATAAGAATAAACCTTAGCGTAATAGTAAGATTGTTTTATTGTGACTTGGAGATTGTTAGACCAACCTAAAATCTCTCCCGTAATTTATTATTGTATCTTTTTAATTTAGCCTCCGATTGATTATATTACTAATTTAGGTTAATTCATTGTATTCCTAATTTTAGGTTAATTTATTATTGTATCTCTTTAGTTTAGCATTTGATTGATTTTATCATTATATTATATATTGACCTCCAAGAGAGATGAATTATACACAATATAGAAATTTCTATCTTTTCATGGTATCAGAGCAGAGATCATTTCTCTTCTCTGAGGGTTTCTGTTTCCTTCTTTTTCTCTACACCTTCAGTTGATCAAAGTCTCATAGACCAATCTTCTTTCTTCTCAATATTCCTCTTACTTCTTATCTCTTACAATAACTGATGGCTTCCTCTGCTGCTACTTCTTCCACTTATTCTATGCCTAATAACAGCCAGCTTGTGACTATGAAACTCAACGATGACAATTATTTTTTTTGGCATCATCAAATTAAGACATTTTTAGTTATCACAACAACCGGAATATAAGTTGCAAGCACAACAACAATAATTGGTCACCCACTCCTGGCGTTTTGGGCTCGATCCACTCCTAACATTAGTTCATGTCAATTATGTCACGGAATTGGTCACTTTGTGCCCACATGTCTGATGTTGCCTTGATTTGTGCGCCCAACAGTTCCTAATTCTCTGTATAATGTCTTTGCTAGCTTACAGATTGCCAATCAGCCTAATTTTTATCCTGGTCCAAGCTACAATCCACAATCGTTCTATGATCCCACTTGGTACCCAAACATAGGTGCTTCCACCCACATGACTGGTAATCCGGATCTTTTGCAACAACGCCAACCTTACACTAGCACAGATTTAGTTCTTCTTGGTAATGGTGATCAGATGTTCATTATCCACACGGGTAACATGTCACTCTCTTTTGGCTTCAACTTATATAGGATGAATAAAGTTTATGTCATTTGTTCCATGCACAAATATATGTTATCCATTACTCAATTGTGTTGTGATAATCATGTTCTATGTGCTTTTGACTCCCATCATTTCTATATCTTTGATCGGTTTAATGATTGTCTTATATTTCAGGGCCTATGTAAGGATGGTCTCTATAAATTACCTTCACTTCCATCGCATCTTCGCGCATTATCTACTTCTATTCAATCATTTTCCTTATGGCATAATCGACTAGGTTATCCATCTAGTAAAATTATATCTTATTTAGGCAAAAATAATATGTTATCGTCCAACTTTAAGTTGCAATTATTATTTTGTAAAGGTTGTGCTTTAGGTAAATCCACACACCTCCAATTTCATATATCTAATGATATCAGTATGCATTCTCATTTTACACTTGTGCACTCTGATATTTGGTAGTCTCCTACCTTCTCTATTAAAGGGTTTAAATACTATGTGTTATTTACCGATGATTATACTTGATTCACATGATTATATTTTATGAAACACAAATTTGAAGTTCTTGACCACTTCAAGAATTTTCTCTCATATATCAAAACCCAATTTACTGCTTCTTTGAAATAGTTCCAGAGTGATGATGACAAGAAGTATAATAATGATTCTTTCAAGGCTTTATGCTCCTCTCTTAGAATCCATCATCGGTTTTCCTGTCCCCACACTCCTCAACAAAATGGTCTTGTTGAACACAAACATCGTCACATTGCTAACATGGCTCGTACTCTTCTTCTCACAAGTTGTGTCCTCTTAGTTACTCGGATTATGCTATTTTTGTTGTTGTATTCCTCATCAATCGTCTTCCCACTACTGTTCTTCAGTGGTCTTTTCCTTTTTCTCATCTCTATGACAAAACTTCATCCTACTCTGAGTTGCGAGTCTTTGGTTATGCTTGTTATCTGCATTTGGGTGCTTATCTGACTAACAAAATTTTACCTAAAATTGTTGAATGTGTTTTTCTAGGTTACAGTGTGCAGCACAAAGGGTACAAGTGCCTTGATCGCACTACTGACAAAATTTACATCTCTCAACATGTTCATTTTGATGAGTAGTCGTTCCCTTTGTCGCACCATTACCATCTTATGCTTCAGAATCTTCAGAATGGGCTTTTGTTTCGGTTTTCTTGCCTTTTTTAGACTCACCACCGCCAAGTTTGCCTCCGCTTGTGCCACAACCATCTTTGACACATTTGCGTACTTAATAGCGTCGACAGCCTCACTCTTCCACTTGTGCCATTCCCACAGCACCACCCTCTCATAGGGTTCCCACGCCTAAGTCGGATGGCTATTCTTCAGATCTTGGTTCTCCGATTGTACATCATCCCATGGTTACTCGACAGAAGGCTGACACACATTGCCTTTTAGTACGCACAGATGGCACTGTTCGACATCCGCTGCCCCAGGCTCTTCTAGCCCAAGTTTCTCTTCCTCCAGAAAAACTGACTTATTTTACTCAGGCTGTTTGGTTTCTGAGTGGTGCCAGGCCATAACCACTGAGTTCAATGCTCTTCTCAAGAATCAAACATGGGTTCTTATTTATCCTGACTCTCAATAATATGTAGTTGGTTGTAAGTGGGTATTTAAGCTCAAGCGAAAATCTGATGGTTCTATTGAGCGGTATAAGGCCCGATTAGTTGCTAAAGGTTTCCATTAACAACCAAGTATTGATTTTGACAAGACCTTTAGCCTCGTGGTTAAACCTACAACTGTTCGGACTATTCTCACTCTAGTTGTATCATTTGGATGAACTTTTCACTAACTAGATGTGAAGAATATTTTTCTTTATGATTTTCTGGATACTGCAGTTTTTATGCGCCAACCTCTGGGATTTATTAATCTAGCTAGCCCCAATCATGTATGTCATATTCACAAAGCCATTTATGGCCTTAGTGGTTTCCTATTGTAGTTTGATTTTCTTCAGGGTCGAGCTGATTCTTCTCTGTTTAGCTTTCGCCAGTCTTCGGATATTATGATTCTTTTACTATATGTTGATGACATTATTCTAATAGGCAACCAACCATCTCTTCTCTCCTCCTTTGTTGCTACCCTTGGTAAGGAGTTTGAGTTCATTGATCTTGATCATCTTTTTTACTTTTTGGGACTTGAAGCCATTTCTACTACTGCTGGTCTTCATCTCTCTCAGTCCAAGTATACTGTTGATGTTCTCTGCCGTCACTCTATGACTGACTGTAAACCTTGTAACACTCTAGTTTGTGCCATTAGCCAGCTTTCTCATCTAGCTAGTGATCTATCACTTGATGCCACTGAGTACAGAAAAATTATTGGCTCCCTTCAGTATCTCATATTCACTCGTCTAAACATTGCTTATGTTCTTCATCATGTTGCTTAGTTAATAAGTGCTCCTCGATCTCCACATCTGATTGCTGCTAAACGCATTCTTCGATATTTGAAGGGTTCGTTGGAATTTGGTTTATATTTTCGTCAGTCTCACAGTCCACTCACTCTTCGTGCTTACTTTGATGCTGACTGGGCTGGTTGCCCTGACACTCGTCACTCCACTACTAGTTTTTGTGTGTGTCTAGGCTCCAATCTTATCTCTTGGAATGCTAAGAAACAACAAACAATTTCTCGCTCATCTATTGAAATTGAGTATCGCTCTCTTGTTCATGTTTGTGCTGACACTTCTTAGATTTCTTAGCTTCTCCACGAGTTATAGTTCCCTCTCTCTGGACCTATTGCCTTGTTTTGTGATAATCTAAGCATAACTTATATAACGTCTAATCCGGTCTTCCATGTTCGTATCAAACACATTGAATTCGACTATCACTTTATACAGGAGCGTATTCTTATTGGTACTCATCGTGTTGAGTTTGTTCCTTCTATCGATCAGCTTGCCGATGTTTTCACCAATGGCCTGTCTACATCTCGATATCAGTTATATGGTCAAATCTCGTCTCTCCTCGATCATCAAATTTAAGAGGGAATGTTAGACCAACCCAAAATCTCTCCCGTGATTTATTATTGTATCGATCCCTTTAATTTAGTCTTTGCATTAATGATATCACTAATTTAGGTTGATTCATTGTATCCCTAATTTTAGGTTGATTTATGATTTTATCCTTTTAGTTTATTATTTGATTGATTTTATCATTATATTATATATTGACCTTCAAGAGAGATGAATTATTCACAATACAGAAATGTATCTTTTTAGAGATCGCGGATTTGAAACACAGAAATAGTTAGTGTACTGAGTTTGCTCTTTTCATTCTAACAGTACTAGTGTGTTTCCTTTTTTTATAACAAAGAATCAACTCATGGGTTTGAAACATGAAAATAGTTGTGCACTAAATTTGTCTTTTTTATACTAACAATCCGTATTTGTGTGTATTATATATATAGAGTACTGATCTCTTGCTCACCGGCGAGCAAGAGATTTTATCCACACTTTGATTAGTGGCCATTAGATTAAATCTAACGGCCACTAAACAAACCCACTTACCTCTTTTATTAAAACCACAAAACCACTTTCTCTATGTTTTAATTTTAGAATATTAATATTACATTAATGCCTTTCCTAATCTAAAATAAAAAAATATGCTTTCTTCTTCTTCTTTTTTCTACGGCGAAGACCGGCCACCATCTGCTTCTTCATTATTATTTTTTCTCAGTTTTCATTATTCTCGACTCCTTACCAACGTAGCACTGCGTCTATATCCTTATCAACGTAAGTAATTATTTTCTACACACATATGTATATACAGGTACTACTTGCTTCCTTTAAGCATTAACTTATTTCTATTGGTATCTATCTATTTAATATGAAGAGGGGGTAAGCCCCAGGGAGTGATAAAAGCGGTTAGTCTCATCTTATCTCCTTGCCCCAGGCCAATTGTTTGCTTTCCAAGAATTAGTAACTTTAGGGTAAAGTATGAGCCAGTGCCCTTCCCTCTGTTCTTAGTGCCGTAAATTTATATCGTGGTACTAGTGGGTCAAGATTGGCTTGTAATACAGAACCTATATAGGCAGGGGTAGGTAGATATATATATGTATGTATGTATTTTTTCAAACACTCAAAACGGGTTTCATAGTTTAAACTGGACATAATTCCACAATCCGAAGCAAGGATCCTTGTTGAAAGTTTCAATCAGACTCCAACGAATAACCTTCAAGAGCTTGCTAATGATGTTATGTATTGATTTGTAAAATATTTTAATACCAAAGAAATTCTCTTTTTAGGTTTTTAATCATGTAGTCTGATACCTCTCCTTCCTTAACTATCAGACTGGAATATCTCGTGATAACAAACTGGATGATACAGTGCTCGAGAATAATGAAAACTGAGACGATGAAGAAGCAGACGGTGGCCGGCCTTCGTCTTAGAAAAAAAAAAAAGAAAGCATATTTTTTATTTTAGATTAGGAAAGGCATTAATGTAATATTAATATTCTAAAATTAAAACATAGAGAAAGTGGTTTTGTGGTTTTAATAAAAGAGGTAAGTGGGTTTGTTTAGTGGCCGTTAGATTTAATCTAATGATCACTAATTAAAGTGTGGATAAAATCTCTTGCTCACCGATGAGCAAGAGATCAGTACTCTATATATATATATATATATATATATATAACAAAGAATCAACTCACCACTTTAGACTCCTAAAACAGATGTATTTTATAATTTTTTTAAAAACAAAATTTTAAAAATACTTTGAGATGCCTAAGTTGTTCTGATGACTTTGGAACCCTGTATATTCTCGTGCAGTCACTTCTTCAATTTGGCCAGCCTTTCAGATGATTAACTAGGTTTGGTTGCATTTTGTTTAAATTTTTTTTTAACACCATATATTTTGTTTAATTCTAAAACTACTCTTATGCTCAACGAAAATGACATTACCAAACAATATGAAAAGACTATTTATCCATATTTTTTGGGACAAAATACCCTTCTTGTTTTTTTCCTTCTATTGTAACGATGATCTAAATTGAGAAAGAGATTCTCTCTCTTCACAATATTCATCTAATCGAATCTAAGTCCTTCACAAAACCCACCATTGAAAACCATATATTGGGTCTAAGCATCTTTCTCATGTGAGTCTATTCTAATGATCACTCCTGTTGGGAACAACCATGGTCGCTAAATCGATGAAAACAAAAATAAATTCAAGAATTAACCACCAAGCAATCAATCAATAAAATAAATACAAAAAAAAAAATTACTATTAAGAAAAATATTAAAGTAACCTCGTCAGTTTATTGAGGGATCGATTTTGTGTTTAAAATTTTTAAAAAGAGAGTTTAATACAAAATCATTACAAGTCAACGAGAGTTTTTTTTTTTTTTTTTAATTTGCCCTTAATGTGCGCCCATTGTATTGTTGATTTAAATGCACTCAATCCTAATGGATATAAAATAACACAAGAGAGGATTCTCATTTGTGTGTGTGTATGTATATATATATATATATATATATATATATATATATATATAGATGAAGTTACTTGGGCGGTTGGGGAGAAGCAAATTGAACCGTGAATGCGCGCATTGGGGATTGCCTCAGGGAGGGGTGATATAAACGTAATAATAAGAATAAGGAATATATATGGAATATTTGCAATTCACAAGAAATTGTTTTTGCGTTGCTTTCACTCTAAAGAAAGCTCTTACTACGTGTTCTCTCTCTCTCTATCTCTCATTTTATTGCAATATTGCTTTGCATGAAAGTTGCCTTCACTCTAAAGAAAGCTCTAACAAAACGTGTTTCTCTCTGTTATATATATCCTAATCAATGTGCTATATATATATATATATATATATATATATATATATATTGTACGTCTCACTCTGCAATAGAAGAGATATCGATCATTTGGGTTCCATGGATGACGAAGAGGCTGCCAAACAGACCTCCAGGAGGGTCCCTTTCGCCCAGCTCGACCAAGTCCACATGGATTTTGCTCTTGCAGTGGCATTACAAGAACAGGTTATAAATTTCTTCTCTCTTTTTGTTTCACATCTAATGCATGAGATTTACTTTCAAGTGAGTTTAATTATATGTATATATGTTTTATTTTTTTTATAAATTAATGAGAAATGGGGTTGATGTGCTGCTGCTCAGGAGAATGCTTTCACGATGCTAACCACCACCGAAAGCGATACTGACGCCTCCGATGAAGATAGTGATTTAATCATCAGTGATATCGATGATGACTTTTTTGAGAGCCAGGATTTCATCCCAGGTGTGTGTGTATATATATATATATATATCACTACATACTTAATTATCTTAATACTCATAACTAAAATAATAAAAAGCAAACTAGGGATTTTTATTTATTTATTTATTTTTTAATTTTGATTCTAAAAAATTTAGTGGACGTGTAGGAGGAGAAAAGACCTGTCTTTTTTTTGAATTTTAAAATTAAGTTGAGCCAAAAAATTAGAAAATTAGGGGTCTTTTTGAACTTTAAATGTTTTTTAAGGTCTTTTGTGAATTTTTTAAGAATTCAGTGGAGGCATTTTTATAATTACAAACTTTTTGTATAGAAAATAACAATAACAGAAAATTAAGAATCAAAATTTGAATATAGATTTGAATCTTCTCAACTAGTCATACAAAAATTTTAAGAATCAAAATTCAGAAAAAACCCCTCCTTTGGTCTATAGAATAGGACCTCAAATTTCATGATTTTTAATTGAAAAATGAAGAATAATGGCCTACCAAAGCTCAATCCTATTCATTTCCTCTCTCTCTCTCTCTCTCTGTGAATGTGTTCATGTGTGTGTTTGCATCCAATTTTTTAGTTTGGCAATTCAATTGGTCTTAACATTTTAAATATTTTATTGGATCATTTTGATCTTGAATGATTCAAGTTTATATTATATTGAGCACCAATAGAGTGGACTAGCTTGAGCGTTAATACACGGTTGGTTTTGAATGTTTCTGATGCTACTGCTGTATATTTTGTGTTTGCACAGCTGCTCAATTAGAGTTCGTGGAAGGGGAAGAAAGCAACAGCAATCAGGTTTTTGTTTCTTTAATTTCCTTTTCCTTCTTTACGTTTATTTTCCTTTCACAGTCATATATATATATATATATATATATATATATATATAGGAGCTCAGCCTTACCAACTAAGCTGATTCTAATATGAATAATAATTTGAAGGCCGATCAAATTAGTCCAATTTTATTTTTATGTGAGTAGGGCGGTGAGTTTCACCACATAATATTATGGTAATATCATGTGATGGGATCTATCACTCTATTTATATTAAATTATTCTCGGTTTAATTCGATTCGAATTCTCTATCATTACTCTTTTATAATATATATTGATGTGAATATGTAATATAGAAAGTGAATTGTGAAATTTTCAAAGATGATATACATGAAGAGAGATTCATTTTGTGGCAATAATCGGTTATATTTTCGGTTTTTTTAGTCGGGCTAAATAGCAGTAAAGTTTTTGATAAAAAGATGAGAAAAATGATACATAGTTAGACTGTTTTGCTTAAATACTGTTTGTGCCTTTGTGGGCTGTTCAACAGTGGCGGATATATATCACTCTTGCTGTTTTGTTTGGGCTTTGGGCTTTTTTTTTTGTCCTTAACTAATGGGTCACAAAGCGAGTCTGTTAGACAATTGGGTTAGATGGGCCTGTCCATCTACTCTTTCGTTTATAAATACTTTTTCATTTACTAAGAATAAAGTGCAAAAAACACTATTATTATGTACCAAATGTGCAAAATCTAGTGCAAAAAAAATCCCTTATTGTTTACAAAATGTGCAAATAAGGACATTTTTTCAATTTAACAACTAAAATATCTAAAACATCCTTACACTCCAGTGCTATGTTTGGATATCTAGAAAGGGTTCATCCAAATATTAATTTCTTATTTATTTAAAAAATGCATGAATACTCCCTTATTTTCACTCGTCAAGTTCATCTGAAATGATAAAACAATTAAACTACATTTTTAGTTAATAATAAAATAGGAAATATTGCATCAAACACATGACACAAGGGTTTTAAAGGTTGTGAGGGGCATTTTGGTCATTTAAAAAGAAAATTTTGACAAAGGGGAGTGTTTGCACAGATTATAAAAATACAGAGAGGTTATATGCATATAATAAACTGTAGGAAATTTTTTTGCACATTTTGTATATAACTGGAGTGTTTTTTACACTTTATCCTTTATATAATTACTTAACTTTTTGATAAAAACAAAATTTAGAATATTTTCAAGTTTTGTTTTGGGTTCCAAGATCATGCAACGATCTAGCTCGTGGATTGAGCAAACAAATTGGCCCGAAGAAATGAGCTAGAATTTTAATTTTTGCTTTTGTACTTGTTTTAGTTTGTTTCAAGTGTTGGGCCGTTACAGTGTAAAATGTCCAAAAACACCGATTTGGTGTTTCTATTTTGGCCCCAAAAATCTCAAATGTTTTGGTACTGTACAAAACAAAACAGTTGTTTCAGAACATGTTTTGGGCTCGAAATCTGCTACAGTGTCTGTCCAAAAACAAAAACACAAAAACAAAGTGGATACCAAACACGCCCAAAGTAATTAAAGTGAAAGTTTTCAGTTTTAAATTCATTCATTTGCCCAGTTTGTGAATGAAGGAAGAATGAATGAAATTAATGACAAAATCAGTTAATCATGTAGGAATTGGAGGAAGATGATATTGATCCAGATGAACTCTCTTATGAGGTGAGTTAGACAAAATCTAAGCTTCTTCTTTTATTTATTTTTATTTCATTTTATTTATTTTGATAAGTAAAATCATGCTTTCTTAATTTTCTTATAACCTCAACAGAACTTTGAAACTTTCTTATGAAATTGAACACTAATTATATAGGAATTGATTGCTTTGGGAGAGATTGTTGGAGAAGAGAGCAAAGGACTGTCCCCAGACCAAATATCTTCATCTCTGCATCCCTATTCTTGCCCATATGTGGAGTGCAAAACTGTAATTGACCGGTAAACTATTTTTATCTCATGTGATACTTTTGTCGCCAAAACTAACTTTTTTGTTTTTAGCCACGAACAAGTATTGTAGCAAAAAGTATTTTGCCATGAAATGCTTTGATTTTTCCTGCCTAAATATCGTCTTTTTGGCCACGAAACTTCTTTTTGTGGTTAAAAACTATGGACAATGATTCTCAAACCTAATAGTCTAATCGGAAAGATCTGACTAGGATTCTCGGTTAGATATGATGATAAAGTCTTAACTAATTATGCGATTTACGTTCCTGAAAATATTAGAACCTTATTTGACGACTTGCAAGTAGTCAAACCTAAAAAAGCAAGGGTGGAAAGATCAATACACAAAAAAGTCTGATCTTTCACATGGTTTCAAAAGTCTTAAAAATAGACTTTGGAAGTTACAGAATAAATGACTTTTTAGGAGATCATAACTTATACGATTTGTGGGTATCGGATGAATTACCTGATCGGTTAGACTATTAGGTTTGAATAGTATTGTACAAAAACTATTACTGATGGATTTATTGGCACAACATTGTCACGAAATTATTTATGTGGAAATAGTTTGTTTGCCAAGAATGATGAACTTTTAATACAAAATTACTTCCTGAATGCAAAAAATTGAGTTTGATGTAATGTGGGTAGAATTGGTTGAAATGAATAGGTGTGTAATATGTCAATTGGAGTATGACGAAGGAGAAAAGCTTGTGGCACTTTCTTGTGATCATCCATACCATTTGGATTGTATAAGCAAGTGGCTTCAAATTAAAAAGGTAAAATTCAAATGGACTGTGTCATTGTGATTCAAACAATATATCCAAATTGCCTTCTAGTTTTTTTATTTTCAGTCCTAACTTTTTTCAACTTGCCTTTGCAGATTTGCCCCATATGTAGCGCTGAAGTTTCATCACCCAAAATCAATAATAAGACTATTTAGCTCTTTGTTTTTACTTATAGTTGTATTGAATAGTAGTGGTGTATTCAAAAATAGACAAAAAAAAAAAAAAAAAGGTCTTTTGCAGTAGGACATGAATTACCATTCTCCAGCATTAGGTTGACATTTTTTTTTTTTTTGAATGGTAAAATTAAATGAAAACACATACCCATAATTTGCCTCGACCGAGACTCCGACGTTCAACTTTCCTTTTTTGAAGGAGGGAGAGCTTATACCGCTGAACCATTGGTCCTTCGGATAAACTCAATCAATTACTTTAAGCAAAACTCAACCATATTGATGTCTAAGAAAAGTGATGATTGGTTGAATATTTTAGCGCACGATTCAAACTTAAATTTTTCTAAGATATTCTAAGTTGACTTGTTTAAATGTTGCCGCATGTTTTTTTTAATATATGTACAATAATAAAAAATGGCATATCAATTATTTGAGAAAAATATAACAAATGTTGTGTAATATATGTTCTATGTATCTTTGAAAGTGAAAGGTGGGAGTTCAATTTCCCACAAAAACAAATGAATTAGAAAATTTCTTGCCAAGGGAAAAACATTTAATTTATGAGAAAAAGTAAAAATATAAAGACACTCTTGAGGATGTCGTGATCCCAGAGATCAATTTAAGGAGGAGATCTAGGTAGGTAAGGTGCGCCAAATGGTAGTGAACTTGGGGTTTGAGAGTCCCGCCGACATAGTCATCTCTCCATATTTGAAAATGTCGAAGTGTCGTTGAGTTGAGCAAGAAGAAGACATGGTGGCACCAGAGGAGGAGGTTCAATATAATTTGAGGCCCTAGTCAAAAAATATAAACGTGACATTTTAATATTTAATATATTAATATTAAATAATGATTAATAATGTTTATTTAAAAATTATTTTTCTTGCTTCTTGACATCCAAAATTACTAATTAAGTTTTTCATATCTTATTCATACTTTCTACTACACATATTCAATGATATAAATAACAATGATTACAAACCAAATATACAATTTTATAATAACAAGATTACAAAATAATTTAAGCTTAAGAACAATAGAACCTGACGTAAATTTGGTCCAATGCTCCAAGGCTCTAACAAATTCTTCAATTATGACACCTAAGTAAAAAAGTTGCTTTCTTCATATCTTTGAAGAGTCCCAAAATACCAAAATAAGAGAGAAAAAAAGTGAGTTCGGAGAGAGATTGCAATAAGTTGAGAAGAAAATTTTGTTGTAACGGGAGAGGAGAGAGATGGAGAGTTTGTAATGAGAGAATAGAAAAAAAAATGTTGTATAGGAGATGGAAAGTTTTATGATTTTCAATTCGTAAATTTATCAATTAGTGGAATTAGTATTACCCTCATTAGGAGTACGTATATATTCAATACAACATTATGGCTGGTGTAATGAGGAGGAAAAAAGTGTGGAACAAGGAGAGAAAAAAAAAAGAAGGAAATTGGTTGGGGTCTAATAGCAAAAGGAAACAAATATTTTAGGACTTCTAAATAATAGAAGATTATAAAAATTTGTAGAAAGTATTATATATAAGGAAAAAAAATGTTTTGGAGGCCTTCTATTGGTTGGGGCCCTAGGCGACTGCCGAAGCAACCTAAGGCTCCAGCTGGCTTGGGTGGCACATAAATACATGAGTTATGAATATTCAATCACTTGGATAGGTTAAAGGTAATTAGATTTGAATTGACCTTAGATTAACCTATTTTATTTTAAGGGTTAGGGTTTAAATTGTTTTGAAAAAAGTTTTTGACTAAAAAGTTTTTCAAAACTAAGTAAAAATATGTGTTACGCAACCTTAGGCTTAGAATCCAAAATCTGTAAGTCTTGATCGATTGACAGATTTCCAGTGCACCTCGATTGATAGATGTTACTCATAAAATTATATTTTACTTCGGTAGACATTGATCAATAGGTCGATCGATCCACAATGTAGCAAAAAGCCTCAATCAATCAAGACTGACAAATCCTAAAATGGCTAGGACTCTCAAAATTAAATTTTTAATTGTTTTAATTATCTAAAATGTGTTGGACTCTTATATTGGCTATAAATATGAATTTTAATTATTAGATTTAAGAGTAATTATTTTATAGTTTAATGTAGAAAAACATAAAGAGAGATTTGGAGAGAATATGTGTGAGATTATGAGATTCTTGTTTATTTTATACTTTTAAAGAGATTCTCCGTATATTCAATCTAGGAACCACATAGATTATTTCTGAGTGGTTGAATGTACAACCAAGGAATTGTTTAACTAGTTTCATATCATATCAATTGGAACAACGAAGTACAAAGACAATAAACAATCACTAGAGAAGCAGATTCGTGAGGAGCGAAGACTGTTGATATATCATAAGGACGACCTAGAGATCTTCGGCACAGGAGATTTGGTATTCTACTGTATCTAGAGATCAATTAGGAGTTCGAGTGTGACAGAAGTGTGCCAGGTTGTACACCTCATTCTCGATAGTGGATTGTGATTTTACCGAACAAGGTCCTATGATTTTTTACTCTCATTTAAGTTTTTAGGTAAAAATTGTTCTTGTTTTCTTTACTTTGGTTTAATTATTGTTTTCTACATATTTTTGAATTAGAGCAACTTTTTTTGGTAAAGGTGAGTGTATATATGAAAAAGGAAAATCTGTACAGACAAGGCAAAACCCATACAACAAAGCCTAATCCCATCCAACCAAGAACGATACACATATAGCAAGCCATATAGGTCTGCAGAAACAACTTAACAAAGCAACCCTATAGAGAAAATAAATAAAGAGCTGCAAAAAAAAATTGAATCAACAATAATTGCACAAAAAATCAATTGAGCAACATGAACCTGAACAAAAAACTTCAAAGAGCACTTCTCAAGGAATAACTCAACAAGGAGAGAGTCCATCTCCCATCTACCTCTGTGTCTTTAGCCCAAGCTTGATAATGGAAAGAGGTTCCAATCAGCAACAGTCCTCTTGGAGCCTTAATTGTCCTGGAGTTTGACAGATGCAAGCTTAAGCATTGTATTGTTTCTTTTCTTCTTCAACTCCAATTGAAGCTATGATGATCTACCCTTAAATGCCCACAGATTCCTTTTTATCCAAATTAAATAGATTGAAGAACACAAAGAAATTTTATGAACAAGGAACTTAATGGATTTCCATGGAATTGCCCAGTGAATTGCACACCATTCAAATAGGTTGTTCCATAAATTTGTAATAATGTGGTAACCAATTTGCATACTCATATTATTCACAAATAACGGGCTAACAATTAATTGAATAATAAAGGTTAGTTTAAAAGTAATAAAATATCTATAAGACCTATTCACCCCCTATAGGTCTAAGATTAGGGTATTCATATGTATTATCAATTTGAATTTAAATATATTAATTGACTTTTCATCTTCTCCTCCCTTCTATCTGGCACTCTCCTCATGGAGATGGAGCTAATAATGGAAAGTATTGCTCAATAATTCTAAGAGTTTATGTTATGCTAACAATCAACAAGGAAGATATTTTAGAGGTTACAATGGAAGATACAAAGGAAGGTTTCAAAACTGTTAACTAAGTCTATTTGAAAAGATATTTATAGACAAAATTTTTAATTTTGGGAGTATAAAGGAATTTGTAGCAGATTTGTTGGCATACAACTCGTCGCTGCAAGTATTTCGTATAACGTCCAGTATTTTTCAATTTGTCTTCAAGGAGGAATATATCATTAGAAGGGTTTTAGCAAACAACCCATGGTTCTTTGAGAAAGGTTTGGAAATAAATGGTTCTCTCTTTTTCAAAACCACTTTATGGATTCATTTGAATAACCTCCCATTAGAATGGCTAACACTAAAAATGGGAATCAAAGTAGCTCAAAAATTTCTTGATTATGACAAGGTGAAAATTCATAGAAAGAAGTTAAAGGCAGACAATATATCAAAATTAGAGCAACCATTGATATCATAATTATCATGCCCTAATTTTTCCTATAACACTCTTGCATGGAGAATATTTATGTAGATGATATGAATGAAGATACTATTGGAAAAATAAAACTCTAAATGTGAAAAATTTGGGACAAGGCCTAAGGAATATAGAGTCGCCACTTAAAATCGAGTTGTGGTGTGCTAGATCACCTAAGGTATTTGAATATGAGTTACATTTGATAATCTTATGAGATGGCATCCATATGGTCTAACGAACTAGATTAATTGCTTCAGAGGTCTGATTATACATGGAAAAAGTACGTGTTACACACCCTATGTATCCATACTTATGCATGGTTGCCTAGATTTTATGTGATTCTCTAAGTTTGTGTTTGTTAGTGCAAGTAGAATCTTATGAGATTTCTTGTTACTTTAGCCTTATCTGATATGATGTTAGACCTATTATAAAGACCCAAACTCGTGTCTTTAAGGTGCAATGCATGTAATTTATTATCCCATGACTTGAATCGAGCGAAGTGATAATATGAACCAAGATATGTGAGTTACGCGGTGCGGAAATGGTTCAGTTAATTTAGAGTGAGATGCTAATCCTTAGACCTAGAGGGGGTGAATAGGTCTTCTTGCCCAATTTTTATGATTGATTAATAATGATTACAAATTAAGCATTCGAACCAATCACAAAATAAATAAAGCAAGTAAGAAAAGTTAGAAATGACACCATAAATTTTATGTGGAAACTCTGGGAAGGGAAAAATCACGGGAGTGAGGCACTAACCTGGCTTTGTTTCTCATCACAAGACCATTTTCATCAAGTAATTTTTAAAGATCCATTTGGTTCCTATGATGTTTACATCCCTTGATTGAGGCACTAACTCTCAAACATCATTCTTCACAAATTGATTCAACTCTTCTTGCATAGCTACAAGCCAAGTAGAACTTTGAAGAGCCTCATCAATATTCTTAGGTTCAAACTGAGCCATATGACATGAGTGTCTTATACTATCTCAGACTCTACTCTTAGTATTTCTTTCCTCCCATGGCCCTATCATATTAGTTAATGGATGACTACTTCAAATCCTAGAACTGACAGGCATTGAAATTTCTTCTTATGGTACATGATTTTCTATTGATGTATGAATATCATCAATTACTTCCATAATTTCATCACCACCTACATCCTCAATCTCATCTTTAATTTCTTTTTCAACCACTCTCTCATTAGGTTCACTCTAAGATAACCCTGAGGTATTTATTCATTCTTCTTCCTCAAGTTGATCATGTATCTCCTTAGGCTTTGAATCATCAATCACAACATTAATAGATTACATTACTACTTTAGTTCAATGATTAAAAACCCTATAAGCCCGACTATTCAAAGCATACCCCAAAAAGTATCATTCATTGCTTCTAGAGTCAAAATTTCTCAAATTTTTCCTTTCTATAAGGATATAACATTGATAAGTTCATAATTCTTACACAATAAACCTCCAAAATTTATTTTCTCTAACAAATTTTCACAATCCCTTTTTAGCTTAGACCATTCAAGATGCATACTAGTGATAGACTCAGAAAATTGAGGTAAAACATTATCATCATCAAACGACACAATATGAGACATCTTGAAATTCACAACTAAATTAACCAAACAAAATCTAACTCTAGAATGAGCAACCCGCTCTGATACTAAATGTGAGTTACGCGGTGTGAAAATGGTTCAGTTAATTTAAAGTAAGATGCTAATCCTTAGACCTAGAGGGGCGTGAATAGGTCTTCTTGCCCCAATTTTTATGATTTACATCCGGAATGTACATAAACATTCATAATATCCAAAATAACAAGGTTTACATGCCCTTCATATCACTACTACATGTTCTATATACAGATTACAATATCAAAAAGTGTCAACATGATACGCACATACATAGATACCCAAAATTCCAAAAATACTATCGAGTACTCCACATAGCTACTCAAGTTCCATCCATTACTAGTGCTTTATCTATAAAATTTTTGGGAGAAAGGGATGAGCAAAACAACTAGCTCAGTAGAAATGTCCAAACCCGCCTAAGCATCGACCTGATGCCAACCTACATGATATGCAATCATGGCATCCTTACACTACATGGCATACTCACAATACTCATGCTATCAATGATACAATTATGCAACAAATACATCAAATGATCATTTAACCATGCATAACCACAATCAAATGATCATTTAACCATGCATAACCACAATAAGCAACATATCATCCACCTTGACTTACACGAGCCAAACTCTTCAACATTAATTCATAATTCATGAACAAAGCTAAATCACCAAGTCAAATGTTTAAACTTTACTAATTTCAAGAGTATTACAAAATGAAATCTGTCAACCTCACACACCACCAAGGGTCCTTACCAAATTGAAATCTGTCAATTGAGAGAGTAAATATGAATTGTCACCAATTGAAATCTATCAATTGGGGACACTAGTTCACCACACAACACATATATGCCCAATTCCATACATCAACCTTCTCAAAAATTATTTTTATCAAGTGCATCATATGTTAAACATGCACAACACACATATCACAATGCATGTAGTTTCATTCACAAAACATCACCAAATGTGTTGACATGAAAAATCATTCCTTTGATGCATTTTCTCAAACACATGACATTCAAAATGCACATAAATCATGTCATGACTCAAAAGTAGCTCTAATGAACCTTATGTATCTTAAATCAACACATATACATAGTTTCAACATATAAGACATATGAAAATCATATCTAGCATGCTTATTTCATGAGGGAAAGATAACAATTAAGTACACAACCTTCCTATATCACATATGCATGCTAAATCAACCAAAAACCACCACTAAATCTTATGAAATCAATAAAAGGAAGGAGAAGACACCCTTACCTCAATTCTTAAGTACTCTAAAGCCTTTTCTAGCAAACCCCCAAAATCTCAGCTTTCCAAACTTCACCAAATTGCACTTTATTTTGTCCAAAACAAATAGGTCAACTAACACAAAGAAGAGACAGCTCACTCAGCGATTGCCTTTGGGTTCCTCACTGAGTAGAACACAAAGTTCTTCACCCTCACCTTCCGAATCAAGCCCTAAGGTCTCCAAATTAATAGAAAATTAAAAGATATGAAGAGGGAGAGAGAGATAACTTTGGCTAGTTGTCTCTAACTTCACAAATGGATGGGATTCCAGCCATATATATATTTATAATATCTTGGAGAGTGAAATGACTAAAATGCCCTCAATCCACTTAACGTACCTTCCCGGCCTCTGTTTTCAATTTTGAAAGCAGTTACAGCTCCGAAATAACTTCCTTAACTCTTTTAACATTCCATTTGGTCTAAAACAAAAAAAAAAAAATCTAGAAAATTTCTATTTTTTGCCCACCCGACTTGTGTCCCAGGCCTCGCCAACCCGAAAATCTCAAATTTCTCCAAACGCTCCCAAAATTTTGCTGAACCTCAAAAAAGTTTCCAAACATGTTTTTCACATTCAAAATATACATAAAATCATTTAAAATCCATTTATGACAAAAATGATAAATAAAAAGAAAATTGAATCCGGTCTTTACATAAACACTCCATGTGTGTGTGCTCTCAAAAATATAAACAAAAGAATAAAAATTCTCTATTGAAAAATATCTCCTCTACTTTCTCTCTCTAAAAAAAATTCTGATATGTAATGAAAGCTCCTTGAAAGCATTAATATTTCCTCCTAATTAGAAAAAAAACATATGAGGTTTATATAAATAATAAAATCCTAATTTTCTTTTAAAAATAAGTTAAAAATCAATAGGAAACGAAGTCCAAAGTTTAAGGAAAGTTCAGGGTCAAATCTGGATCAAAATAGGACAAAAGAAGCCAAAACAGGCAGACCAGAAGCCTTGGACCGGTTCAGCCTTCACTTGGACCAGTCCAGCTCCTATAGCAATCTCATATTAAGATACTAAGACCTCTTGGATTGGTCCAGCTATGTTGGAGACCAAAAATGAAGTCCTGAGAGTTCTTAGACTAGTCCGGGTAAGACTTGAACCGGTCCAACCTTAAAAAATATGAAATTGTGACTTTGAAATTCTATTTTTCAAGACCAGAATACAAGTTTAAAAAACTTATGTGTCCTCACCAACTTACCTGGACTAAATGATGCTCAAATCATGATTAACGGCGTTCATGCTCACTTGTTGTCACTTGAATATTTCATTCAACCAAAGTCTTTGTAGAGATACTCTTTATATGATGCATTGATGAAGAACACACTCTAAGCTCTTAGTTTTCAAGTCCATAATAGATTACAAAAGTATGAATGAAAGATTACAACTCGATCAACATAGTTTTGATATCAAATATTGCCAATTACAAATATAAATGTCACAAGATACTCAAAAATGACCTAGGTGTTACATGTGATAGATGCAAAATAAAACTACTACTAAAATAAAATTGTGAAAAGTTAATGTGTTCTATTTATGAAATCAAACCCAAAGATGGCCTTAGGATGACTATGTATCCTTCCATTGAAAAGGAAAGAATTAGATCCAACCTAATTCAAAGAAAGACAGGTTTTGACCTAGAGGTACCTATATCAACTTCAACGGAGTTTTTATTTTGAAAAATGAATCTTAGAATTATTGAACGAAAAGTGATTTGAGTGTAAAAAGTGAGGTGAGAATATTTATGAACCTCATAAAAATTTAAAAAAATTCTAATTTTTTTGAAAAGGTGCTTTATGATGCATTAAAAAATTTTGGACAAAATTTCGATAGAGTACTGACCTAAGTCAATACCTCAAGAACTTAATAACCAAGATTTGAAGACGAGACCAAAATCTAAATATGCTCAAATATGTCCTAAACATTTTGTAGACATTAAAAAATTACACGATAAACCCAAAATATAATTTGGGCTTATCTTCAGTTTAGCCTACTTTGAAATATGGTCCACTGAGTCAGATAATTTAAATATCAGACCCACTACAAATAAATGAGTTATAGGCTGGTCTAAATTGTCTGAGAAGTCCAATCCCACTTGAAAATGGGTCTAATGGATAATTATATATATATATATATATATATGTAATTATCAACAAAGATAATTATTACGTATATATTGGATAATTATCAAAATTATCATAAAAGAAAATTATAGGATAATTATCAAATGAAAAGAAAGTTACAAATCTACCCCTCAGGTGAGCCTATAAATAAAGGTCCAGATGTGAGGAAAAGAGGATCAGAAGATTCTAAAAAAAAAGCTGAAACTCTGCAAAAGTCTTCACTCAAAATCCAAAGCTCTAAAGCACCTAAACCCTGAAGGAGAAGAACAACAAGCACATCATCCACGTGCCGTTCTTCACTAAAGTTTCAATCCAATTCAAGATCAAGCTCTTGCAGCCCTTGAAACCGGATTACTAAGGAGATCGAATAAGAGGACTTTATCTTTATCTTTCTTTTGTAAAGATCTACAGAGAATTGTACCCATTTTTCTTAAATTAATAAAATTGTTTATTTGTCACTGATTTTCGTTCCTAGATTTTCGGACACAAAATTTTTGTGTACAAATTTCTGGCACGCCCAGTGGGACATCTCTGCCTCTCATCTCTGTCTCTTACATCATATCTCCCAAACTCCGTTCATCAGAATCTATGGCTCCTCCCAAGATTTCGGCTACAAATAAGAAAACTACAAAAGACACCACTGCTGCACTAGCCAACACCAAAACTGCCGCAAGCAGTGGCAAAAATATTAGGAACCTGTCAAGTGCTGGCAGCACCTCTGCAGGTCCAATGACGCGTAGCAAGACCAAAGTAATTGATTCGCTCAAGAATCAGCAAGATTTGGTGAAAATCAATCCTGCCAAACCAATGGGTGTGAAAATTCAACATGTGAACACCTGTGATCCTCAGGCTCCAAAGAATTTTGACGTTGTTCCAAAAAAATAGGTGCCACCACATTCACCTCACTCCATCTCTAACGTTAACTCTAGCATTGGTTCACTCTCAGACTCGTTACTTGAGATTTCAGAACAATCAGTCACTTCAAAGAATGTTGATTCTCAGGGTCTTTCCTATTCAAATATTGTCGCAGCCATGATGACTGGAACAGCCTCAGTGGAAGACCAATTGGCAACGATGGCGCGCGCAATCGAGAACCTTACGAAAACTATTGAAGAGAAGGACATGCAGATTGCTGCGCTATTAAGCAAGCTTGAAATCCAGAACCCTGACGAGTCAACACAACTACCTGCGAATACCTCAAATTCAGCCCTTTCCAATCAAAAGATTGTCGTCACACATCTGTGTTAGGACACGTGGCTGATGAAACTAACTATATCTCGCCAGTCGCTTCGCTATCTGTCCAACAATTACAAGATATGATAATGAACACAATTCGAGCACAGTATGGCGGCGCTTCTCAAAACACTCTCATGTACTCAAAACCGTACACAAGGAGAATTGATAGCATGAGGATGCCTGCAGGGTACCAACCTCCGAAGATCCAGCAGTTTAACGAAAAAGGCAACCCAAAATAACACATCACTCATTTCGTTGAGACTTGTAACAATGCTGGAACTGAGGGGGATTTACTGGTTAAACAGTTTGTTCGTTCCCTTAAAGGAAATGCCTTTGAGTGGTATACTGATTTAAAATTCGAATCGATTGACAATTGGGAATAATTGAAACGAGAATTTCTAAACAGGTTCTACTGCACCCGTCGCACTATTAGTATGATAGAGTTGACTAACACAAGACAATGGAAGGATGAGCCTATAGTGGACCATATCAATCGGTGGCGAGCACTTAGCTTGGATTGCAAAGATCGGTTGACAGAATTCTCTGCTGTTGAAATGTGTATGCAAGGTATACATTGGGATCTTCTTTATATGCTTCAAGGTATAAAGCCTCGTACCTTTGAAGAATTGGCTACACGTTCCCATGATATGGAGATTAGTATTAAAACTCATGGAGGCAAAGATCCTTTGATTTTAGAGCCACGCAAAGACTGAAAGGATGAAAATAAGGTTGTAAAATCATCAAAGGGTACTGCTAAAGAATCCATGATTGTCTCTGCCGTCCCGATAAAGGTTGCTGTCAAAGATAAGAAGAAAGAAGACAATAAGCCATGACAGTCTCAAGAGAAGCAAAACCAACGCCCGACGCTCAAAGAATTAGAGATGAAGGAATACCCATTCCCAGACTTTATATTCTTGACATATTGGAATGCTTACTTGAAAGTAAAGTTATTGAACTTCCAGAATGTAAGTGCCCTCAAGAAATGGGACGTGTTGATGACCCTAAATACTGCAAATATCATTGTATTGTCGGTCACCCTACTGAGAAGTGTTTCATTTTCAAGGAAATAATGATAAACTTGGCAAAGCAAGGAAAGATCTTGTTAGACACAGACGAGATAACAACATCAAATCATACTGCTGTCGTATTCCCATCTTCAAAATTTGAGCGGGCCTGTGCTCATCACCAATTATATTTAGACTCTGGTATCTGTTCCACAACTATTTAATTTGGCTCATTTGAACCAATTCAGATATACCTCCCCCAAGGTAGGATTTTTGACAATCCAACAAATGAGAAGAAACTTCTCCAACATAATGACGAAGGATGGACCTTGGTGACGAGGAGACGACGAAAGCAACAAGCTCACGTTCCTCTGACCAGCCACTTCGACAGGGGGCAAAAGAAAAAGGTTTCGATATATCCCTAAGAAAGGTGTCCAGAATAGGAAAGGTGCCAATAAGACAGCATTAACAAAATATACAAGGTTGGTTGAAAAAATTTGCAAGCCCGTTACTTTACGTGATTTCTTTCCAAAAGGATATCTCGATGATGAAGTTGTGCCAACTTACATGGTGTCAACTGTGAGGATCGATTCGAAGATCGAAAGTGATAAGAGTCAAAATGAAGTCCAAAGTATAGGAGAGCTTGAGAAACACACAATCGCCACCCGAAGAATCCAACGACGAAGAGGAAGTTGGAGCTACATTTGGCTCATGTTGTACAACAATCACTTTCACTGACGAAGACCTTCAACTGGGATCAATGCCACACAACAGTCTTCTTTTTGTCTCTAGATACACAAGGGAGCAACAGGTAAATCGCATTCTTATTGATGGGGGCTATGCAGTGAATCTCATGCATAAATTTACAATGAAAAATCTTGGCATTACAGTTGACGATTTGGCTCACAGTTGCCTCATCATTCAAGGTTTTAATCAAGGTGGGCAGAGAACTATTGGCATGATTCGTGTAAACCTAACAATTGGAGGGTTGCAAGTTAAAACATTATTCCACATAATTGATGCAAAGACATCCTACAATTTGTTGTTAGGATAACCTTGGGTGCATGATAACGGTGTTGTTCCATCAACTCTTCATCAGTGTTTCAAGTTCTGCAAGAATGGTGTACAGGCAGTGGTGGCAGATAACAAGCCATTTATTGAAGTAGAAGCCCATTTTGCAGATGCAAAATTTTACATTGAGCAAGACACATCTTTGACCATCTCTACAACAAACCTTCTATCTACACAAGAGGTTGAGTCTACAAAAATAAAAGAAGTGTCGTTCATCCCTCTAGATGTCTCGGTGACAGACAATATAAAGGTAACTCAAAAGCAAGAGGTTGTAGTTAAAACACATCGTACTACACCAATTTTCAAGTATGTTCCAAAATTTCAACGACGAGAAGGGCAATCACCGGTCGTGGAGATACTTGAAACTAAAGAAGTTAAGTTAAAGCTGTCTCGCACTAAAGAAAAATAAGATCTACAATGCCTGAGAGAAGAATTAACTCTTCCCCTCACAAAGATTGAAAAGTCGACTCCTACTAAACTTTGGTTGAAAGGATTCATCCAACCATCAAAAGCTCCAGTTGAACATGGATTTCTTCCAATACAAAGAACTGATGAAGGGTTCGATCCAAAGATATACAAACTTTTGGCTAAGTCTGGGTATGATTTTGCAAATCCTATAGGCCTTGGAAAGCTCAATCTGGAACTTACTGGTGAGAAAATACACGGCCTTAATGAGACACAAAAGAAATTGAGGGAACAAGGGCATAAGATAATTCCACCCAAGACTGGTCTTGGTTTCGCATCAACTAAACCTATTCGAATCCAAATCACAAAGAAAGATAAAAAGTTGAACACTTTGTACATTGGCATTAAAGAGGTTGGTGACAGTGAAGATCGACATTCTGTTTCTAACAAGTCAGTTTTTGATCGTGTAGAAGTTTCACGCACTAGAGTATCTGTATTCGACAGGTTGGACCCTTCAACTCAAGTAATGAATACCTCAAGTTCCCATTTCAATAATTCACCATGTACTTCCAGCTTCAAAAGAATAAATTCTCCTGCCCAAAGAAGAAAATCTTCACAGCCTCAACCTCAAAAATCTGTCTTTTCTAGAATTAAAGCTCCGAGAGAGGTATTGGTAACAAGAAATGAGGAAAAAGAACTGGGGAGAACCGGTGCCAATATGGTGAAAGGTTGTGAAGTTCAGAGTTTGATTCCCTCACGAATGAAACGTAGAACAGAGGTGGACGTCACTAATGACGTTAAACTAAAAGCAAAAAGATGGACTATTGTGTTCACTGCCCAGTCTGAGGAGTCTGACACAGATAGAAGGAAGAATGAACTATTTTATGCCACTGCTTATCACATTGTTGTCGAAGAACAATCAGATTCTGATGATGAGATCAAAGAAGCTCCCTCAACACTTGAAGACAGGGGGCAAACGACTGTTGATCAACTCAAGGAATTCAATTTGGGAACGATGGACCAACCTAACCAATTTTTGTTAGTTCATTCTTAAGTGCCTCAGAAGAAAATGACTACTTTCAATTGCTGTCAGAATACAATGACGTATTTGCATGGACATACAAAGAAATGCCAGGTCTTGACCCTAAAATTGCAATCCATAACCTTGCTATCAAACATGGGACACGTCCAATTAAACAATCTCAACGTTTCTTCCATCCAGAACTTATCCCAAAGACAGAAGAAGAACTCAACAAATTAATTGACGTGGGATTTATTCGGGAGGTCAAGTATCCGACATGGATTTCAAGTATTGTGACAGTGAAAAAGAAGAATGGGCAGATAAGAATCTGTGTGGATTTTCGTGACCTAAAAGAAGCATGTCCAAAAGATGATTTTCCTCTTCCTATCCCGGAGCTCACTATCGACGCAACAACCAGACATGAAACTCTTTCTTTCATGGATTGTTATTCTGGGTATAACCAGATTACGATGACTCCAAAAGACGAAAAGTTAACTGCATTTTGCACCCAAAAAGGTATTTATTGTTACAAAGTTATGCCTTTTGGACTTAAGAATGTGCGGGCAACATACCAACGCGCCATGCAAAGGATCTTCGATGACGTACTTCACAAAATTGTGGAGTGTTATGTCGATGACCCTGTGGTTAAGATAAAGAAAAGAGGGGGTCATTTACAAGATCTTCGCACAGTTTTCAATCGT
Organism: Cornus controversa; assembly: GCA_026545225.1. Lineage (NCBI taxonomy): Eukaryota > Viridiplantae > Streptophyta > Magnoliopsida > Cornales > Cornaceae > Cornus > Cornus controversa. The sequence goes on from CM048846.1 coordinate 74,785,696, forward strand.
CTTAGAAAATACCAACTCAAAATGAATCCTCTCAAGTGTGCGTTTGGTGTTACTTTTAAAAAATTCCTTGGGAATGTGGTTTGCCATCACGGTATTGAAATCGATCCGTCTAAAATTGAGGCCATACAAAAGATGCCACCACCCAAGAATTTACGCGAGCTTCGAAGCCTGCAAGGCCAGCTTGCTTTCATCCGTTGGTTTATCCCAAATTTGGCTGGCCGTTGTTAACCTTTCAACCGACTCATGAAGAAGGATGTCCCATTCGAGTGGGATCAAGCTTGTCAAAATGCTTTTGATAGCATTAAGAAATACTTTCTCAATCCTCCAGTGTTGGGGGCACCTGTATCTAGAAAACCTCTCATACTTTACATTGCCGCACAAGAAGAATCTTTTGGCACCCTTCTTGTATAAAATAATGAAGAGCACAAAGAGAAGGCATTGTATTACTTAAGTCGCAGGCTCACACCAACAGAGTTGAAGTATCCTCTGATTGAGAAAACGTGTCTCGCACTAGTCTTTGCCTCTAAGAAACTAAGGCACTATTTCTTGGCACATACAATACAGCTTATTGCAAGAGTTGACCCTCTCAAGTATGTAATGTCAAAACCAGTCCTTTCTGGACGCTTGGCGAGGTGGTCAATTTCATTCAATGAATTTGAAATTATTTATGTGCCACGTAAGGCAATAAAAGGACAAGTCCTGGCAGATTTTCTAGCTGATTATCCTATCCCAGCCGATTGAAAAATTTCAGAAGATTTTCCTGATGAAGAAGTCTTTCAAATTGACATTCTTCCTCCATGGATGATGTTCTTTGATGGAGCAGCACGGTCTGATGAAGCGGGGGCAGGCATAGTGTTTGTCTCTCCACAAAAGCAAATCCTTCCATACGCATTTCCACTCACTGAAAACTGCTCAAATAATGTTGCTGAGTACTCAGCATTGATCATTGGTCTTCAAATGGCAAGGGAGATGAACATCATGGATCTTGAAATATATGGAGATTCTAAATTGGTGATCAATCAACTCCTTAAGGATTATGAGGTCAAGAAGGATAATCTAATACCATATTACAACTATGCTTCCCACTTGTTGACAAAATTCGACAATGTCATTCTAGAACACCTTCCTAGGAAGGAAAATCGTATGGCTGATGCTTTGGCAAATTTAGCCACAACATTGGCATTAGTTGATGACGAAATAGTCAATGTTCCAATATGCCAACAATGGGTGCTACCACAAGTTATTTAAGATAAAATTGAGGAGAGTAATGTAATCTCTGCCTTTATTGTCGAAGGGGACGACTGGAGGCGACCTATAATTGAGTATTTAGAACATGAAAAGCTTCCTGAAGATCGACGCTACAAGACCGAGATACGTAGGCGAGCACCTCGTTTCATTTATTATAATAACACGTTGTACAGGCGATCATTTGAAGGTCTCTTCCTTCGTTGTCGTGGGTAAGACGAAGCAACTCATGCAATGGAGGAAGCCCATTCCGAGGTATATGAAACAATGTACTTTTTGTAAGGAGGAGTGTTTGTAATATACGGAACAAATCACAAGAGATGTTTATAACAAAATTCACAAAGTTGTAATCGTATGACAATACATCAAACCTCAGGGGGTATTAGTGAAATTTACCATTAATTTTTTTATTAAATTTATCATAAATTTGCTCAAGTATGCATTATATTTATTAAAAAATATGTATATCGGGACACCGTGTATTAAGTTTGAAAAAAAATTCTTATTCGTGGGACGGGTTTGGGATAAGGGTGCCCCGCCCCGTTGACATCCCTAGGTGATGGTGGTGGAGGAAGGTGATGATGTTGAGGTGGTGGCGGTGGAGGTGGTGGTGGTGGAGATGGTGGCGGTGGCGGTGGAAGAAGGTGGCAATGTGGAGGTGATGTGGTGGTTGCAGTGGAGGTGGAGGTGGTGGTGAAGGAACGTGGCGATATGGAGGTGGTGGTGAAGGAATGTGGCGATGTGGAGGTGGAGGTGGTGGAGGAATATGGTGATGTGGAGGTGGTGGTGAAAGAACGTGGCGATGTGGAGGTAGGGATGGAAATGGAGGTGATAGTGTGGTGGGGGAGGAAGGTGGCGATGTAGAGGTGGAGGTGGTGGCAATGTGATATGGCGGTGACGGTGGTGGTGGACTGGTAGAGGAAGGTGGCAATGTGGTGGTGGTGCAGCGGCGTCGACAGCAATGGTGGTAGAGCCGGTGGTAGTGATAGTAGTGGTGGTGGTAGTGATAAAGGCGGTTTGGTGGTGGCGGTGGTGGAAGTGAACAGTTTTTCGGTAATTTAATTTATTTATTTTTAATCTTACTACAAATAGAATGCTCATTCCATATGTTTAATGATGGAATGTATTTTCATCTTTGGGAATGTATTTTTATTCTTAAAAGAATGATCATTTTTATGTTAAAATTTATACCAAATAAAAAAATGAATGAAATGAAAATTCCATTTCTGGATACTACACGAGCATGCGAGACATACCAAAATGATGCTTAAGCCAAAATTTATGTGCTTCGGTTATTAACACGTTAAACATAAAAAGGCTTCCATATGCAGCCAACATAACGGGTCACCCACCTTAACTAATTCTACACAATTATCGCCTCAGCTCGTGGCAAAATTATAAATTTCAGGTTTTGCTAATGCCTTTAGTGATATATATATATATATATATATGTGTGTGTGTGTGTGTGTGTGTGTGTTTGTGTGTGTGTGTGTGTGTATAGATGCTCAATTTGGTTCAAAGATACAAAGTCATATTGTGGAACACTTTCTTGTCAATATTCTTTAAAGTCATTGAATAACCAACGTGAAACAGAATCAAGTCAATTTCAGCCACCTTGACCTTGTACCTTGTGAGACATGTGGTTGTGGTGGTGCGGCTAGGTGTGGGGTTGGGATGGTTGGGGTGGTGGTGCCACTGCTGGTTTGGGTGGTGGGTTTTACGTTGTCAGTGTGGGTTGGGATTGTGGTGGTGGTGACTGTGGTTGTGGTGGTGGTGGCGCCACTGGTTTGGGTGGTGGGTTTTACGTTGCCAGTGTGGATTGGGATTGTGGTGGTGGTGACTATGGTTATGGTGGTGCCGCTAGGTTTGGGGTTGGGATGGTTGGGGTGGTGGGTTTTACATTGTCGGTGTGGGCTTGACATTGCCGGTGTGGGTTGGAATTGTGGTGGTGGTGGCGCCGCCAGGTGTGGGGTTGGGATAGTTGGGGTGGTGGTAGCGTTGCTGGTTTCTGCCGGCAGCAAACATTTGTAATTTCGTTGAGTGTGAGAGAGAGGATGTTAGGTGATAGAGAGAGAAGATGGAGAGGGTAGGATTTTGAAATTACACACATGTCCAATTTTTGATGTGTGGCAACTCTTATTGTTGGTTTTTTTGTACAAAATTTATGGGCTTTATGGTATATATATTATAGAATATATATATAGGGTTGTTTAAAGGGGTATTTCGGTCCATTACACAAGGGTAAATGGGTAAATTTAGTATTTAAAAGGATTATGTCAGAAGTCAAAGGGCAATAAGGTCATTTTATCGTGAAAAAAGTATTATGACACAATGTACTTTTTGTAGGAGGGAGTGTTTGTGATATACGGAACAAATCACAAGAGATGTTTATGACGAAATTCACGAAGTTGTAATCGCATGACAATACATCAAACCTCAGAGGGTATCAGTGATATTTACCATTAATTTTTTATATTCAATTTATCATAAATTCGCTCAAGTATGCATTATATTTATTAAAAAATATATATATTGGGACACCTTGTATCGAGTTTGGAAAGAAATTCTTATTCGTGGGACAGGTTTGGGATACGGGTGCCCCGCCCCGTTGACATCCCTAGGTGATGGTGGTGGAGGAAGGTGATGATGTTGAGGTGGTGGTGGTGGAGATGGTGGCGGTGGTGGTGGAAGAATGTGGCAATGTGGAGGTGATGTGGTGGTTGCAGTGGAGGTGGAGGTGGTGGAGGAAGGTGGTGATGTGGAGGTGATGGTGAAGGAACATGACGATGTGGAGGTGGAGGGGGAGGTGATAGAGGAATGTGGTGATGTGGAGGTGGTGGTGAAGGAAAGTGACAATATGGAGGTAGGGATGGCGATGGAGGTGATAGTGTGGTGGGGGAGGAAGGTGGCGACGTAGAGGTGGAGATGGTGGCAATGTGATATGGCGGCGATGGTGGTGGTGGAAGAATGTGGCAATGTGGTGGTGGTGCAGCAGTGGCATCGGCAGTAGTGGTGGCAGAGCCGGTAGTAGTGATAGCAGTGGTTGTAGTAGTGGTAGAGGCGGTTTGGTGGTGGTGGAGGTAAAGAGTTTTTTGGTAATTTAATTTATTTATTTTTAATCTTACTACAAATGGAATGCTCATTCCATATGTTTAATGATGGAATGTATTTTCATCTTTGGGAATGTATTTTTATTCTTAAAAGAATGATCATTTTTATTTTAAAATTTATACCAAACGAAAAATTGAATGAAATGAAGATTCCATTGCATTCCATTTTTTGCATACTACACGAGCAGGCGAGACATACCAAAATGATGCTTAAGCCAAAATTTATGTGTTTCCGTTATTAACACGTTAAATAAAAACGGCTTCCATATGCAACCAACATAACGGGTCAACCACCTTATCTAATTCTACACAATTATCGCCTCAGCTCGCGGCAAAATTATAAAATTCATGTTTTGCTAATGCCTTTAGTGAAATACATATATATATACATATACATATATGTATATATATAGATGCTCAATTTGGTTCAAAGATACAAAGTCATATTGTGGAACACTTTCTTGTCAATATTCTTTAAAGCCATTGAATAACCAACGTGAAACAGAATCAATGAATTTCAGCCACCTTGACCTTGTCCCTTGTTAGATACAAAAAAACATTTTTCAAAGAAGACGACCTATTGGCAACGAAATGCAGCCGTCAATAAATCAATGATGAATTTTCCATGTTCATATTAAGAAGAATATCTTGTAAATTAATTAGGTAAAAAATGCCTTAAATATTTGATTAAACCAAATTATTGGAGAGGTTAATCGTTTAATTGGCACATTAATCTATTCTTTATTCTCACTGAATTTAATATGAAATTCTAAATTTTGAGCATTGTATTTTATACCATCTTATATGACCATCCTCGTTATTACATTTCTCCTCCTTTTTAATCATTTTGATGGACAATAGCCTTTTTATTTGTTATGTTTTTCTTTCTTATGTCTTGTTTGATAAAATTAAAAATTAAATACTATAAATTTTAAGTGATGAATTTTAATCGTTAAAATTTTTAAGTATTAATAAAAATTGAGATTTTTTTTACATCTTTTTGAATTTAAAGTGTTCAACATTGATAAGTGAAACTCTTGTCCATTAAAATTTCATTATATTTTAATTAAATAAGTGTTTAATTTGTTCAGAATTACTAGTAATTGAATTATCAAACAATATTTTAGTTTTTGATTGAAATAAATTAACATAAAATAAGCAATATTAATCAATAAAAAAAGTAGCCTGCCATAGAAACTAGAAACGGTAATCAATTTGGCAATGGCATTGACATGGAGTCCACCACTAGTCTTTGTCAATAGTCCAAGCGAAAGAAACACGTGGTGGAATAACTAACCAGACTCGGTCTAATGTCAAGAGTTAGGACGGGCCAATTTCATAGGTATGTGTTTGACTATTAAACATTAGATACGTATTTTATATTAATTTTTGGATGAAAATTTGGAAAGTGAAAAGAAGTTTTCGCTCAATGTGTAAGTGACTAGAGTGTCAATTTATTATATTGTAAAAGTGTGTGTCTTGCTTGCACTATATAAAGACGAGAGTGATTTACCTTTTTAATTTGGTACTCTAATTTTTTTCTTTTAGAGCTAAGCCAACAATTAGGAGTTTTATTTCACTTCTTTTTGTTTTCTATGGTCATGGAGGTTGTTTTTCCTAATTAATGCAATATTTTTGGAGAGTGATATATATATATATATATATATATATATATATATATATATATATATGCTCATTTTCCTCTTTTCAATTGATTTTACAAATGAGAAGTTGAGAGTGTTTATTATATGCGTAAAGATATTTTTGTCAAAATAATTAGACTATATATCACGTGCGTCTAGGAGTGGCAAAATTGGATACGACATGACAACATGACACCAATATAACACTATTTAAGCGGGTTTAGATTTGAGATAAACTGACACGTTTAATAAATGGGTCAACACGAACACGACATGCAAAAATTGGATTGAGTTTGAGTTTAAATTGTCTAACCCGCGACATGATTATAACATAAGTCATTCATATATTCTGGTTTTATACAAACTTATATATACATAGTTATATGTATTGCAGTTGTTTGTAAACTATTTGTTTGTTTACAAAACTGATGTAGGCATAATATGCAAGGATGAGATTGTTATAGTGTCTTCCAGTTGTTGAATCATCTTAGTATGTTTTTAAGTTTATATATAGATATAAAATTTATAATATAGTTTGATTTTAGAATTTATATATAGATATGTATATTTATATATAGATATGTATTTTATTTTTTATATGATCTTCAGAGAGATTTTTAAAGGTGGAAAACTCATATAAAATAAATTAAATCGATTAAAAAAATTATTAAACAAGTCGTATTATTATAAGACATGTTTATTAAACGAGCTATACATGTCAACACGAGTAACATATTTAATAAATGAATTAAATTAGAATTGAAAGTCTCGAATAAAATTATTAAATGTGTCGTAGGATTGAATTATTTATTCCACACATTCGGCTAATTTACAATTTCTTGATAAATTAAAAGCGTTTGTAGCTGAAAACAATACTCCTAATAGAGGGAGTATTTTGAATTTTTGAGCAGTAGAGAGGAGTTTAGTGCAATACGGCATATATATGTATATATACTGATGGATTAAAAAAACCTGACATCAAACGCGAGTCTTCCCAGTGCTGTGGAAATTCCGAGGCCTCGCGCGCTCTATCGTAGAGAGGGATAGAGACCCATCTGGCCTTGTTTGAGTCTACTTACTCATTTCATACTTCAATTTCAAAGTCTTCTCTGTTTTGGCCAAATAACAATTGACGTATAACTATTACACAGACAGAGAGAAGATATCAGGGCTAAGCTAACTTTTGATCGATAAAAACGATGAAGAACCGAAACAATGGAAAATTGTCACCCAAATGGATATTCGTACTCTGCATCTTCAGCTTCACCGTTGGCATGCTTTTCACCAACAGGTCTCTCTCTGTTTCTGAGATTTTTATTTTTTATTTTGGTATTGTCTTGTGGCCCAATTGAACATGTAATTCACTTTTTAAAGCTTCATTCCTTGCACATGAAATAAAATCTACAATTAGGATTATTGTTCCAATGATCTATACCATTTCTTATTCATCACACTTTACATGGAGTTGCAGATTTTGTGTTTGATGGGTTGTTAGGGGCTGTTTGGTTCAGTTAATTTGTGAAATTCACACAAAATGTTGTGATTGGAATTCCTTCAGTTGTCAATTCTGTTTATTTATATTTTTTTTTCTTATTTGATCATGTTTAGAGTATGGGTTCCTGAATCCAACGGTCAGGTTATGTCGAGGAGGCGACGTGAACAAGAATTGCCAGTTGCTTCTGACGACTATGCTCCAAAGAAGGTTTTTATTTTTATTTTTTCTCTTTTTTAAATATGAAACTAGAACACTGTTAGATTATTTGATTTTGATAATATCTGTGTCCTTGTTCTGAGTATGATTTACTCTTTGATCAGGATAATGATATAATGGGAGAGGTTCACAAAACCCATGAAGCTATTGAGTGAGTATTCTAAGCTACAGTTCCTAAATGTACAGTTTCTGCACTTGCACATCACCTTATTGTGCTTTACATAAAATTTCAGCAAAACTCAAGTTGTAAATGAAAAAAAAAGCCATTTCATATCATTAGTATCAATGATAAAATAGAACAGGTCATTTATGAAATACTAGGATAACTTGTTTTAAACAAGTGTTTTGAAGAGAAATGATAACCAAATGCTCTGAACTAATTCCTACTTCTATCAACAGCACAATCAACTGATTTCATTGAATTCCCATTTGACAGATACAACACCCCATTACTTGTATCCACTTTTCTTCCTAAGTTGAATTAATTACCAATATAGTTCCTATGATGATTTATTGGAGGCCTTTCAGATCATTGGACGAGACAATTGTGAAGCTTCAGATGGAGCTTGCTGCCAGTCGGAGTTCTCACGAAACAGGCAGCCTTGCCAATATGTCTGCAGTAAGGACATCTTCTAATGATAGTCTGCCAAGAAAAAAGGCCTTTATGGTTATCGGAATAAATACCGCTTTCAGCAGCAGAAAGAGGCGTGATTCAGTTAGAGCAACTTGGATGCCTCAAGGTAGTATATTTATTTTTATCAATAGACTGTCTATCTACTTTGAGTATGGTTGCTCAGCAATGCCCCCAACAACCTTGTTGTGTATAATTAGGTGAAAAGTTAGTTCAGCTAGAGCAAGAAAAGGGGATTGTTGTCCGTTTCATGATTGGTCACAGGTATTAACTTCTTTTGTACATTCCGAGCTTGTTTTTATCTGTATATCATTATTTTTTCAAGCACTTGCCATGGAGGTCACAGGTTCGAACCCGGAAATAGCCTCTCCATGTGGAGGTAAGGCTGCATACATCGGACCCTCCCCAGACCCCACAATGGCGGGAGCCTTGTGCGCTAGGCTAGCCCTCTACCTGCCATAGTGATCTGTTGCACCTTAGTGATGTTTGTATTGATGTATGTTATTGTTAAATCGACAAATCAAAGATTTTACAAGTTAAAGAAAGGTTATTATTTTTGTGAATAGAGTGGTGGGACTACTTTGTTCGATAGATGTAATGCTGAAATCAATATGAATGGAGTCCAGAAACGCTGTCTAATAATGCCAATAGGATGAAGGAGACATTAGTTTTAACTGGGTGCAATAGCTTCAGCCTCAGAATTCTTGAGCAAAATCTTGATGCAATGTTCTAGTATTGAAGCAGAACTTAAGGCACTCATGATATGTCCTACTCGTTGATGTTTTATTTTTTATTTTTGCTTTGGTTTCCTCTTTCCTGGTAATGGATCTTCTAAAATGTGGTCCTTGTTTATATTGTACCTCTAATGTCCTACTTCATTTTCTTTCTTCCTGACAATGAACCGACAGTGGGAAATTAGTTTGCTTACTTACAAGAATAGTCTTTTGTCTTTTTCTTATAGGATTAAAGAGCTCGTAATTATCTATACTAAAACTATATTATAACGTGCAAATAGGTGCCGTAGGTGATGTGTCATGTCGAGCAAAGTGTTGAAGAGAAGATGCGTTACAGTAAAAGTATATTAGTGTAAGAGTAATGGTTAAGAAAAACGACGTCTCTACAAAAGTTTTAAAAGCATGGCATCAACGAAGGATGTGGCTAGGACCTGTTTTTACCATAAAGGCTAGCTCTGGACTTTTAAAGTAGGATTTACTTTTGAAGCTTTATATATGCACGTTAGATTTATTCCATGATGTTTAATTAGTTAGTAACTGTACTAAAATGCATTCATCTCTATGGACAAGGTATTAATGTTGAGTGGCCAATTACCAAGGAAAAAAAAATAGAGTGCCCAACAAAAAAAAATGACAGGTGATATAAAAATGAAAACAGAGTCAATTGTTTATGATGAAAAATTCATGGCCAGAATACATGACTAATTAGATTTTCTTCAAAACAAGAGCAAACTTATTGCAGCGTCTAATAGGTCCCTTCACTCCACCTATATGATAAAGCTACTTGGGCTGGTGACAGAGTTTGATTCTTAATTGTTTTGTTGTTCAACATCGGCTTTTCATTTACTATTTACCCTTTGCGGTTTCATATCAAAATCCCAGACCACTTTTCTTGACCTTCATTTATCCTATTTAAAATATCAAGTGCTAGTGAACTAGGGATCCCTTTGCTGGTTATTTATCATCAAAGGGATATGATGCTGCCGGAATGTTCCTATCTAATAGGAAAACTTTTTAGATTGTTCTGTGCTTTAAAGAAATCAGAATAGTTTATTTGTAAATACATGCGAATGGCTCAGAAGTGTCCCTCTTTCAAACTGGTTGCTAACTGAAAATTCTATTTACTTGAATATGTAGTTAGTGATAAGATCTGCTTCCTCAGTCAGTAGAATGACCGTCAACACAAATGATTAAATTATAAGTTTGATCACATAAAGTGGAAAAGATATGCTATACTAGGTGGTTCATCTATTTACATCCCTTGGAAATTTAAGTTGTGTACACACAAATATTATGAAATATTGATATGCTCTTTGTTTCACAATGTTTTAATTTAATACTGATAAATAAATCCAATTACATTTGTTTCAAATTTGTATGAACATAAATTGAGGTGCACAGCTTTGTAAATCAAAAGATAAGATCCTACAATGTCTCTTTTATGATATGTTGAAATCAGATTCTAGCAGCAAAAAAGAAGGTTACAAATCGAAAAGAAAAAATATGTCTAAATAAAAAGGAGTATGAGTATGATCAAGGAAGAATGTTATGTTGTGGCCCGGGTTGCGTTGCGACCCGATTGACCCGAAAAATTTTATGACCCGTTTTTTCGCTTGTGGGTTTTGGACCCGGGTTAGGACTCTCTTGTAGCCTGTAAGGGCATCTAAGGGTTTGGAGGGATTGACGAGAGAAAACACTAAAACCACAGAAAGAGAGTGAGAAAGCGAGAGCTAGGGTTTGGGTTGAAACTTGTAATCTCCTGATTTTTGTATAGTGAAATCTTTTGCCGGATCTTTGCCGTGGACATAGGCACATCGCCGAACCACGTAAATTCTTGTGTTCTGTGCGTTGTGCTTGATTCGTTTTGTGTCGTGTTTCGTGATTGTGCTTGGTTTGCGGCTATTTTTCACAACAAAGATGTTTTAGAGGAAATTGGCCAATCTTCAGTTCTTCACCTTAACCTCTGTAGTTTTGTCATGTTTCTGGGTGGATCGAAGAAAAAACAATAGAACATTAATCAAAATTTTGCTTTTTATCGAAATATAACTTGTCATATCCTTTTCTGGTTCATACATCTAGAACTTAAGGACTCTCTTACTGATTGATGCAGCACAACATCTAATAGCATTTTGGATCGTGCTATTGACTCTGAGGATGCTCAGCATAAAGACTTTCTTAGACTTGTAAGATCAGACATTCACTTGTTTTACATTGGTATAAAAAATATGTTACACACTATTAGAATCACTGATTGAATAATGTTTCATTGCTGTTACAGGGACATGTCGAAGGGTATCACAAGTTATCTGCAAAGACAAAAACATTTTTTGCTTCTGCAGTCGCAGAATGGGATGCTGAATTTTATGTCAAGGTGGATGATGATGTTCATGTCAATTTGGGTATGTGTTTACTCTTCTTTTGCTTTTGTTTCTGTTTCTGTTTCTGTTTTTGATTTTGTCTTTATTTTTAGATAATGGTTGGAGCTAGCAAATGTTCAAGTTTCACTGAGTTGGTTAATATGTCAGATTTTTCCAGCCGTTATGTGGCCTCATTAGAGGGTATCATTGTTATAATAGAACTTTTTTGTTGTTTTGATAATTCAGGTATGCTAGCTGCAACTCTTGCCCGCCACCATTCTAAGCCCAGAGTATATATAGGATGTATGAAATCAGGACCTGTTCTTTCTCAGAAGTAAATCTTCCTAGAGCTTTCTTATTAACAATAACATATATTGGCATCCTTTAGGTACTGAATGGCATGTCTCATTATATTGCTCCTTTGTAGGAATGTTAAGTACCACGAACCTGAATACTGGAAATTTGGAGAGGAAGGGAATAAGTACTTTCGGCATGCAACTGGGCAGATTTATGCTATCTCAAAGGATCTTGCAACTTATATCTCTATCAACGAGTAAGAATCAATAAGTGGTTTCATTTTTAACAACTTACATGCTTTGCCATTTCTATATTTCGGATTTTATAGTTAAAATATTTATGTACACTTTAACTAGCACATATGAGACTGTTTGTTCCCAAATGTGGCAGTTGCCATACTGTGCCACGTCGACCAATGTGGACAACTTAAAAGAAGGGTTTTTGACAGTTGGGATTTTTTTTAAAAATGAGAAGACCAATTTACAAAAGACCGATATATTATGTATGTTGTCTTAAGTTCTCAGTAACATGGATGGAAATATGAAATCAGCCAAGTTGAGAATTGATTCCTTCGCATGCAAAGTAAACTGTTCAAATAATGAATGGAAGAAGAACGATTTAGTAAATGAATTGATATAACTCTTTGGATGTGACTTATATGAGAATAGCAGACCAATTTGATCTAAATTGGTCAGGTGGGTTGATTGCATAGTTAAGCAGTTACTGTTATAGAAGACAAAAGGCCCATTTTTAAGGTTAATTGGAAGAAAATGTGAAAAACATGGGACACGTGTCAACCACTTAAATAATGAACAGAACTGCTTCAACCATGCACCTCAAACTCCTCTCAACTGTTCGGGTCTAACTGTAAATATGAGAGAGTGGCATTTAGGGAAGGGTCTTTAACCACATCAATTTTCAGCAATTCACATTCCCTTTCAATGCATAGCCATAGTTTACATTGTTGTAGCCATCACTTAGCCTTAATTTCTGCAATAAGGTAGATCAAGTTGTATTTCAGTTCTGCAACCAACTTGTATGCTTTGATTCAATCATCGTGTACTGGATAATGAAGAAGATTTTAAATGGATGCAATTTCCAGGTACTTTTACCTTGAACTCTTCTTCATTTTGCTGTAACTGAAAAGTCCTCGTTTTGAGGCACCAAGGACCTTAAGGGTATGGGCATCTCTACTTTCCAACATTGGCTGATTAGTCCAAGGCCGATTGAGTCTGATTGGATTTGGACCAATTGTTTGTTAGGGATAGTTTTTTAATATACATATTGAGTTCATGTGGGAATCTGAAACGGCCACAAAACGACCAAATTATTTTGGCACGCTAGGTGGGACGCCTGCGTCAAATAATTTATTATCATGGTGACAACTTGTTCAAGATCTCAAAAATTTCCTGTCCAAGATCCTTCCCATGATGGAAATTCTGGTTCAAGGATTGGCCGACTCTTGTTGATTTAGCGGCAAAAGTTGGCAAGCATTTGAGACGAGTGTCTTAAGCAAAATAAGTGTTGCTTTGGAACCATTACAAAAAATTATGCGAATGTTGACGAATCCTATGAATGTTTTAGTAACTAGCTCAGTCGGCAACCACAGTCAAACCAACTTACCAGTTGCTATGCAACAACCATTTGGCTAGGCCTCAAAGGCCACACAAGTTCAAGTTCAGCCTCTCTTGAAATGAAAAGGCTAGACCAAAAATCAAAGTGTTAGTCTTCGTCTTTGACATCAGCCATACAACATTCAATAAGGAGCTAACTTAGTCCTTTTGGGCATGGATAAAGGAGTGAATTGGGATGGAGATTAGTTGGAAGCTTGGGAATAGAAAAACTTGAAACATTGATAAAAAAGCTTTGGGATTTTGGCCAACATTCGAGTAATAATAGCCATGAAGAGTCCGATCAATGGAATGGTTAATTGAGGGACCAAGTTTGGGAACTAAGCTTGGAACCAAAGTCACAAGAGCCAAAAGAGCCCTCTGATATTAGTGAATGGAGAAGTAAGTAATACAAATATGGGAGGAGTAATGGAGCTAAGGCAAGTTTTTTTCCTTGAGTCAATTGCTAAGGCAACATTGGTTTTTCCTTGATGACTGAAACTGATGAAACACAAAATAGAAATTTGTTCAACTAAATGGTAAGGAATGACACATGCTCATCCCTGTCAATTGGTCCTTTTTTCCAAGCACTTATAAAAGGTTCAAAAGAAGAAAGTTGACAGACTTTCTTTTTTGATTTGGAGTTCAACAAATATGTATAAGATCAGTATCGATAAGAGAGTATTCACTTTTATACCACGAGGTTGGAGGCCTGTCAAGAAGCACCCATCTTAAGTTGTAAGACTTATCATCCCAAAGTTGAACTGTGAACAATTGGTCAAGATTGACCATTAGAAAATGGAAGACAAAAGTAGTGACCGAGTCTAATGTTGTTTTTGCTAAAAGTAATAGCATAGCATCATAAATTCCTAGTTCTTTCCAAAGTTCCCCTTAGTGAGGTACTGAGGTTCCAATCGGTCAACCCATGAAACTCAATCTAGAGTTGGCTGATTTGATAGGCTGCCCGTAAAAATAATTTACCGCTCGCGTAACAGTTCATTCTTGTGTGTACCACATGGAGCGAAGCCAATACCAACTCTTAAGACTCGGTGAAGGTTTTCCCTTCCATAAAGGGAAAGATCTCACTTTGAAGGGGGTAGTATTTTTTCCATGAATGGATAAAAAATAAAAGAGATGGAGGTATATTTTTCTTGAAAGATGGCACTAAACCCAAAAAACTAGAAGAATCAGAACTGGGAGGTCGAATTAGTACCTCTTGGAAGGTCTGAGATTCTTTGATAATCGGTCCTACTTGGTGAACATGGGAAACAGACTCCTCAGCCTCTTGCGGATCGGTCATGTGGTCAGCCTTTCCGAGTTCATTAGCACTTTGTGAGTTTTGAGTACTGGAGCTTCTTTCGGATGCCATTAATGGAGGTTAGAAGCACTCGAAAGGGTTTTGAATGCCAAAGAACAAGAAGAAGAGTGAAAGAACTAAAAACTTCCACATAATATGAAAGTTTGAGTGGACAAGGTCAAAATAATCTAAGGAGAAAAGCTCTGATCACTTGGCTAATTGATTCAAGAGGTTTGAAAGCTTCAAAGGGTGCTAATGGCAGGATGCACAATGATGGATTCACAGTAAATGGAGGAGGTAAATGAAGGGTTAAAAGCCCTGTTTATACCCTTTCATAGGTAGGATCACGGGTTTAAAAAATTCTGATTGACTTTTTGCTATCATCTAGAACAAATCGGACACATGGCAAAAAAAGAAGTAAATAAATTAGTTTAAATTCTAATATATTTCTAGATTAAGTAAAATCTAAAATGATATTCAATGGGGCCAATTTTTGTAACCAAATATGGAGAAGATCTAGGATGCACCCGTTGTAAATACACCTGGTGAATCTGGGTCATACATGTACAACACGTGCGGTACATGCACTACGGAGATTCACCCGGTGCATGGTGCACCGGGTGCATTGTAGACGTACTCCCAAATATGGCACTTACCATATTGTGCTACATGGACTAACGCAGACAACTTAAAGACTTTCGAGGTTTTTGATACTTGGGAATTCTTGAGAGAAATGAGAAGACTGATTTACATCAGATCGATTTATTATGTATGTTGTCTTAACTTCCAGTACCATGGTTGGAAATATGAAATCGGTCAAGTTAAGAATTGATTCCATGTCATGCAAAATAAACTATTGACATGATGAATGGAAGAAGACTGATTTATTAAATGAATAATTCTTGGATGTAATGTATATGAAAAGGGGAAATATGCGACTTTAGCAAAGCAAAACAGCAGACTGATTTGGTCTAAATCGGTCAGGTTGGTTGATTGCATAGTTAAGCAGTTACTGTCGGGTAAAAGACAGTATGTCCACTATTAAGGTTAACTGGAAGACAATACGAAAACGTGGGACATGTGCCAACCACATAAACAATCAATAGAACTGCTTTCAACCACCTCAAACTCCTTTCAACTGCCTAGGTCTGACTATAAATATGAGGAGGGGCTTTGAGGGAAAAGGTCCCTGGCCACATCAACTTTAAGCACTTCACATTCCTTTTCATAGCATAGCCACAGTTTGCTTTTTTGTAGCCATAGCTTAGCCTTAATTTATGCAATAATGTTAACAGTGGATCAGGTAGTTCAAGTTATATTTCATTCCTGCAATCAACTTATATACTTTGGTTCAATCATCCTGTACTGGATCATGAAGGATATAACGAAGAAGATTTTGAATGAAAGTAACATCCAGGTACTTTTATCTTGAACTCGGGTTCATTTTGTATTCAGACCTATTGAGTCCACGTGGAACTCTGTTACGCCAGCAAAACGATTATATAGAGGCCAAGAATTAGATAGTCTCTTTTAATGTTGTTCTAGTGTTAATTATGTGTCATTATGCCAAAGTTACTTTGCCATTGCAACCCTTATTATTCTATTATTTTTTAAGGTTGAAAATGTTTGGTTCGATAATCACAATATATATTTTCCTGATAAAAAAAGGAAAAAAAGAAAGAAAATAGAAAATCATAATATTAAACCATTACTTTGAGATGCACAAGGCATAAATAAGAGCAACACCCCACATACATGTGATCATTAATAGCATAATCGATCCCATAATGTCATGGCTTTCTGATTCTGATTGTCAGGCCCATACTGCATAAATACGCGAATGAGGACGTGTCACTTGGTTCCTGGTTTATCGGTCTCGAGGTTGAGCACATTGATGATCGCAACATGTGTTGCGGGACTCCACCTGGTATGTTTTTTCTCCCCAATGATAGCTCCTTTCTTTTCGAATGTTTTGGATGGGTTCTAAAAGATTTTGAATCTCTTCAGATTGTGAGTGGAAGGCACAAGCGGGCAATGTTTGTGTAGCTTCATTTGATTGGGGCTGCAGTGGAATTTGCAAATCAGTAGAAAGAATCAAGGATGTTCATGCGAAGTGTGGCGAGGATGCTGCTTCTATTTGGAGTGGTACCTTCTAAGAATGCGAGATACATGATTTCTTCCTAGATCATCTTTGCTTTCCCTTCTTCACTTCCAGAAAGATGACACGAAAATCCTTTGCTGAAAACTGAACAGCAGTGAATTTACATGGGAATAGATCCAATCCAACTCAGGAAGACAAGCTCAGCTGAAATCATGGCCCAACTGGTAGTTGATTGCTACTCATAGTTTTGGAGTATGCACATTTTTTTCTGTATCTATCTCTCTCTCTCTTTCTCTCTCTCTCTCATGAACGCATAGCTGCATAGGATAGAATTAATTCTTTCACATGGATGCTGGTTATCTTGGCTGTTGGATTATACACAGAAATTAGACTTTCAGTAATGTTCTATGGACCACTAAAACCTTGACTGGACTGGTATATCCTCCATTTCTCTAAAGAAAAGGTTGACATATGTGTGAGTATGAAAAAAGGGGAAGAGAGGAGGAAATTTTCTCACAAAGGCTCACTTGGCAGCCTCATTAAATTCTCTTTTTATTATTTATTTATTTTTTAGTTGTATTAAGGACATTATTGTTTTTTGGAACTTGGGTCAGTGTCTCTCAGAATTGCAAGTTCAATACGCTCTAAAAGATTTGTCCAATGAAAATTTTAATTTTAAAAGTGAAGAATGGAAAAGAAAAGGTAGCACTCTGAAGTTCTTGTTAACTAACATCTACTCTAAAAAGATTAATCTACTCTAAAAATTTAAAAATTTAAGCTATTAGCATTAGTTTGGTGCGCAGGAATAACCATTCCACCTCTGAATCCATTTTTTTTTTTGTGATATCTTAGAAATGGAATAGTCATTTCCTTGGAATGTTCATTCCAACAAAATAAGTTCTCTTCTTGAATTACGGAATAGTCATTCCATTTTTACTTCTTATTAAAATCACACTCTCTCTCTCTCTTCATTAATTGCTCTCCCTCTTTTACAACTCACTCCAGTGTATATATATATATATATATGTATATATATATAATTCATTTATCTCTAATTAGCCTTAATTTTACTGCAATTTACAACTCACTTCATGAATAGGTAATTATCGTTAATTTCTCTCTCTTTGTATATAATATAATCTATTTATAATATTTATGTTATATACTTCCACACGCCTATATATATATACATGTCACATGTCCATAGTTATATTTTAAGTTATGACATATTTTAAGTTGTGAAAGAGAAAGGAAGTTTCTTGTTTTATCACTTTTAGTTTTTAATAAAGTATTAATTTTTTTCGTTTAGAAAGTTTTAATTGAATGGGTAATTAATTTTTTATATATGATAATTAAATTAAAGTTGGCCAAATGTTCCATTTTTAATATTGATTATGTTTAATGGAAAAGTATAACAAGGTGGAAGGTATTACCCGAAAAATATATAAGTTGTTTTAATTATGAGGGTGACGGTGATGTTTAAATATTAGACATTTGGCTTTGATAATATGTTAACTACTATCTATTTTTAAAATTTAAGCTATTTGAGATGGTGGATCTTAAATATATAAATCTTTGAACAGACACTCTCCCAATAATGAAAAGGTAGTAGAGCGGCAGTCAGCAATAAAAACACACAAAGATCGTTCATCTGACATTGTAATTGGAGACTTATGAATTGGTGTTAAAATTAGAAGACAATTACAAAGTCAAATAAGCAACTTTGTTATCTTTCATTCTTAGGAACCTAAAATTGTGGATGAAACCCTAATAAATAGTGATTGGATTAATGCAATGCAAGATGAAATACAACAATTTATTAGACATTAATTCCTAGGTCTGTTGATATAAAAGTAATCGGAATTAAATGGATAATTAAAAATTAATTTGGTGAACATGGCATAGTAGCTAGGAATAAAGCTAGACTGGTTGCATAAGGATACACTCAAATAGAAGGAATGGATTTTGATGTACATTTTGCACTTGTAGCACGAGTATAGTCAATTATAATACTACATGTCATGTCTTGTTTTTGGAAGTTCAGATTATAGCAAATGGACGTAAAGAGTGTATTCTTGAATAGTATTGAATAATATTTATATGAAGAGGTTTACGTTAAATAACCTAAAAGGTTCATAGATCTTAAACATTCTGACAATGTATATACACTTAAAAAAGCCTTACAGAACTCAAACAAGCTCCTCTAGTGTGGTATGAGAAATTCACTACATATTTGCTTAATTAAAAAAATTAAAAGAGGTGGAGCTGATAAAACTTTATTTATTAAGAAATTTGGCGAAGACCTCATAATTGCACAAATATATGTAGATGATATTGTTTTTAGATCCTCATCGGATGAAAAAGCTTATGGATTTGCTGAACAAAAACAAATGTGGAAAAGCTCATGAATTTTTTGAACTAATGAGAAGATCTTTTGAAATGAGTATGTTGGTGAAGATACTTTCTTCTTAGGTTTACAAACTAAATATGCTAGAGAATTAGTGAAGAAACTTGGATTACAATAACATATGTGTGCAAGATATTAAGTTGATCCTAAAGAGTCACATATTGCTGCTATTAAAAGTATTATTAGATATGTAAATGTAACTATTGATTACGGATTACAATATTCATCTAATTCAAATTGTGAGTTAATTAGTTACACTAATGTTGATTGGGTCAGAAGTGTAGATGATAGAAAAAGCACATCTTGAGGTTGTTTATATCTAGGTACAAACCTAGTTGTTTGGTCTAGTAATAAACAAAATTTTATTCATTATTTACTGCGGAGGCTGAATGCATTGTAGCTGAGAGTTGTTGCACACAACTTCTATGGATGAAACAAATGCTTGCGGCCAATCATTGTAGGTATAACGGTAGATGTCCGGGACCAAGTTATTATTATTTCTTTTTTTGCTTTTGTATTAAGCTTATCAAATTTTTTTTTTTTTAATAAATGATTTGCTACAAAAGAATTTTTTGTAGTGAACGTGTCATAGCTTATTCCTTTTTTTTTTTTCTTCTGTAAAAACAAATAAATAAATTTAATTTTCTCTCCTATTTACTACAGGGACAAAAAATCAAATTATTACTATATTTGACAAATCGTATATGTATCGTAATCAAATTATGACTACCTTGACAAGGGCTGCATATACGATTTGTCTGATGCTGCCAAGACAAATGCAATACAAAGAAATATAAAAGAATATTGTTGTTTTAAGAAATAGTTGGTTGCCTATTAACATGAAAGCCATCAAGGTATGGTAATGAAATATTGAAAATAAATTTTTTTGGAGGAACTTAGTTGAATATGATTATTTAGAATTTCTTTCAAAATATGATTTGGTTCTTGTTTATGTTTATAATGTCTTAATGCT
This sequence comes from Cornus controversa, assembly GCA_026545225.1. NCBI lineage: Eukaryota > Viridiplantae > Streptophyta > Magnoliopsida > Cornales > Cornaceae > Cornus > Cornus controversa. Next base: position 74,805,812 of record CM048846.1, read on the forward strand.
AGTTGATACCAAGTTTCATGAACATTTCTTGAACATTGTTGAGATGAAAATCATAATACTTGATGATTTGGTTCACAGTAAAACATAAGTGTATGAATATAAAGATACTTCTAATGATTGTTAAGTGAATTAACATGGTTGAATCTTTACTTGTCATTGACTTGAGATATATTGCTTCATATTTTTGTGTGGAGTTATTTGTTGTTCTTACTATGTTACTATGCTACTTAATTAACATGTGATGTCACTTATATTTTATTTTATTTTTATCTCATAATGAGAAGTACAAAAATATTTTGTTTATTTTTTTCTTTTAAAATCCATCCTTTTCACTCTCCATTCCTTCTCTAGGTAAAAATTCTCTTTTAACCTTTTGGCAATTCCATAACAAAAAGGGGAAAAGGATATGAAAGGATACATTAGTTTAAGGAGAACATTTACAAGAAAGGGGGGGAATTATATAGGACATGATATTTGATGAGTTAATTAAACAACTATATTTTATTATACTTCATGTATTGTTTATTTATCATTAATTTCTTTATTAAGACGTATATATGCTTTGTTATATTGTTATTCGTAATTTTGCATATTATCTTCTTGGGCATGGTCTAAAGAACAACACAAATCAAGTGATTACAGAGACATTGACTTTTTTTAATTTATTTATTTGTATAATGTAAGAGTGATTGGATTTATTTGGTTGACAGTCATTTTTAGATAGGTACTTTATTTTGGTTTTGTTTCAGAATTACCAAAATGAGAGATTGTTAGGAACTTAAGTGACGTGTTAGCAAATTTCTCATTAAAACTGTAGGAAAAAATTAATATCAATCAATATAATGCAGAAGCAAATTTGGATTTCCTCAATATAGCTTTTAACCCAAAAGGAAAAAAGAACCAGTTGCTACACGTACGTGCCTTCTACCTCCTTTAATCTCGCGGTGGAACTACACTACAAAGACGAGTATAATCCTCATAATTCATAGTTCAAAATATTCTTCTTGATCTCCATGCAACTGACAGAGAAAAAGAGTCATATATTGCGCATAGTTCTCTTTTATGTAACTCTTCTCTCTTAAGAAAAACATAACAACATAACTATTTATATTGTCTTGTATATTAACTCCAAAGAAAAATCATGCGGACTTTCCTAACCGGGTTGGGTTCACTCATGGGTGCCTCAGTTTGGGTCCAAACCCAAAGTCCAACATCTCCCACTCGCATATGGTGTGCACAATGCTATCATATCTCTTTCTCAAATACCCAATTATTGAGACAATTCATACAAGCTAATGGACCGAGCGACCGCCGAGAACACCTACATGTGGGTAGCAACTTATGAAGATGTAGTATAGAGATATCAACTCTCAAAGATAATAAAGTGTCTCGATATATCCCAGATCCATTTAATCATATCGGTTCAAACATCTCTAATCCCTCAAAGAGTTATGCTTAACCCCTCGAGAATTAGCAATATACCCATACTTATATTACAACTCCCACGAGGCAACATAAGTTGTCGACAGTGAATATAAAGTAGAGATGTGGCTCAAATGATTTTCCTTTCATCCTCATGCCACTTAGCTCAGAACTAATCCCTTTCTTAGCAATGTCCTTTAAGGTTGAATCACACATGAATGTAGGCAACATGCCAAAGTAGCTGAGTATTTACCTTATGGCATAGTGGTATAGTCAAAGATAACAAAGGGTATACGTTTGGTCATTCACAATAATCTTTGGACTCACACGATGAGGAAGCAAGGACCTATTCACTCACCTCCATATATGGTCACGAAGCATATGTAGTATGAAATACATGCTACAACGAAGTAACTCTTCAAAAGAGCGTATGTCACAAACTTCAACATTATACAGATCTTAGTCTAGTCGTTATGAAAGTCCCTAACCTGAGTTCTTTATTTGTTCCTTATCTAAAGCACCAAAATTAATATCTCTCATATGGCTATCAATACAAATATAATGGATAGTGGGTACATCTATCATCAGTTTATGTCTATATCGCTAGACCTCATCTTGGCTCCAATCAAGGCGACACTATAACTAAAGTGTCTCATCTTAGCTCACTATCACAAGCGCCAAAGGCGATTGTTCGTGTGAGTGAGCCAATAAACACCTGTTGACATACTCCCTGTCAAATATATATGTATGTGTGCTATCTTATATGATATGCCCACAACTCAATAATCAACAGTGAACATATGTATTAATAACATAAATATCCCAAAGTCATCATAAATAAGTGATCAATTGGTCCTCAAAATACATCAATTATAGTTTACGTAACCCTAAAGCCCTAACATGAGTCATATAAGCATTTCTAGTAATGGGCTTAGTTAAGGGATCTGCAATCATGCGACTTGTAGTAATGTGTGTCAAGATCAATTGGTTTTACACAAAATATCTCTTATGAAGTTATGCCTTGTATCTATGGGTTTGGTTCGACCATAGTATTTAGGGTCCTTAGCCTAAGCAAGTGCAGTCAAGCTGTCATAATGAATTGTCATGGGATCATTAGCATGTGTGACAACTCCGAGATACTCAAGAAACCTCCTCAACCAAACAGTTTCTTGCACGGCAGCCGAGCAAGCCACGAACTTTGCCTCTAAGGCAATACAGAATTGTTTCTTACTGCTTCAATAAATGGATCCACCATTTAGCTAGAAATCATATCTAGACGTGGACTTGCACTCTAGATCGCCACCCCAGTTGGAGTCATAATAGCCAATCAAGTGCAAATATGAACATTGATAACAAAACATATAATGACTGACCAAACAAACTGGATAATATATGCCAGGTCGAGTGTACGTCATAACATACATCAGGCTACAAAAATCACTTAAATAGGAAACACAGCTCATCTAATCTTTCTCCTCATGAGTCTTAGGACCCATCTCAAGGCTCAAGTTTTTGTCTTTAATGAAAAAAATGTCTATGGGTTTGCAGCTTTGCATTTGAAATCATTCCAAAATCTTCTTAATGTAAGTCTCTTAAGATAAAATAGGAAGTTTCTTAGAATGATACCTAAGGATCTTAACTCCGAGCACATGCCTCACCCCACGTCCTTTATCTCAAAAGTAGAGGATGACCACTCTTTAGTGGTAACAATCAACTCCTTATTATTTTCAGCCAACATAATGTCGTCTACATATAATGACAATATAATGAAACTACCCTTAGACCATTTGATATACACACAGTGGTTTTCATCGATCATTGTATACCCATTAGAGATAATGGCTCGATGGAATCTCAAATACCACTGTTTGGATAACTGTTTTATGCCATAGATGGATCGCCGGAGCTTGCAGACTTTTTCTCATGACCATTTTCCACAAAGCCTTTTGGTTGAATAATATAGATCTCTTAACCTAATTCTCCATTGAGAAATGTAATCTTTACATCCATCTGGTGTAGTTTCAAATCTAAATGTGCAATAATGGCCAGAATTAGGTAAATTGAGGCGAACCTCACCACAGGGGAGAAAGTTTTCTCATAGTCTACACACTCATGTTGGTTGTAACACTTCGCCACTGAGCATTCCATGTACCTTTTAAAGGAACCATCTGTAAGAACCGTGACCATTTTTGTATTTTCTTGTATTTTCATTTAATTGTCATATTATGGATTTAAATGATTATATATGTATTTTAAATGTAAAATTCATGTTTAGATAACTTATTTAAGGTTTGAAAAATTTTTTGAAACGTTTGACAAAAGTTGACTTTTTCGGGTCCGGTCAACCCAGAGGACGGGCCTAGAAAATTCGAAAGTGTCAGAATGACTTCAAATTCGGAGGGTAACTTAAATAAAATATTTGATGTGCTACGAAATCAATTTGGTGTCAATCGAAGTTACGAAACTCCAAAAAGAGCTTGGGAAGGTTTAATGAAAATGTAATGGTATACTTATAAATAAGTGTAGGTCATTTTGCTATAAATAGTAAAGGGAGGTTAGTTATTCTCATTCTCTTCTCCCAACAGTCGTATGAGTATACATACATATATATGTAGCAACTTCATCTTCTTCACTACTCCATTAAATTGGAAGGTATTCGGGTAAGAATTAGAGCTCGCCGAAGAAGAGAAAAATGGTCTACACGTCAAGGGCTCGAGATTGATCGGTCCAAATTCAATTTTGGAGAAAGTTATTTTTGGAGAGAATTGGAAAAAATTCAATTGAAAGCTCTTCCAATTTGAGGTAGGGATGCCTAACCCATAAAATTTAGGGTTTTTGTGAGTATATTGGTTGTCTATGATAACCAATTGGTTATGTGAAGTAATTAGATGTTTTTCAATGTTCAAACATGCTACTTATACCATTAAATGTGTTATTAATGTTGGTTGATATAATTGTATATCCATAAATGCCTTAGAGAGATTTAAAAGCATGTTGGAATTGATTTATGAATTAATTTGATGGATTTATGCTTGTTTGTGAAGGTGATGCTTAGGTGTTTGATGAATTGATTTAAAGATATGTTTGATGTAAAACATGATTTAATTGTTAATATATGAATAATGTGAATTGTGAAAAGTGTGAATTTTATGAAATGTGGAAGATGTGATGTATGTTCAATATGAATGTATGTGACGTTTGAAATGAGAATTTGTGCAAGTATGACAATTGAATGCTATGTTGATCATTAATTGTAAATGCACATTAAATTGAACATGCGGGTGCATCTTTATTGGCATGGTGAGGGTGGTGACCTCAATTGGACGGTAATGTCCTCTTGACGAGTGATGAGGTGACCTCAATTGTTATGTGTAAGGCTGGCTGTGTGGATAAGAGTCCATTAAGAAGATGACTCTAAAGGCTGAGTAAGAAGAAGTTTGAGATGGTATGGGCTCTTACCCCTATGACTTAGCTTGTGTATTAATGATGTTATAGACATATATATATATATATATATATATATATATATATATATATATATATATATATATGTATATGATTGCTTCCTACAAGCCTTAATTGAAGGGTTTGATCCACTTTGAACTCTAGCTGAGTTTTATGCAAAATAGAAGACTAGCAAACCTTGAACTTTGTAGTGGTGAAGGCTAACGACTGCGACAGTAGGCTGAGGGCTACGACAGGCTGGCTGTGTGGATAAGTCTAAGTGTGACTTAGACTCTTTGGGAGTTTAGGAGATGAGTAATATCAGTTTGTTACATAAAGATCAATTATACAGAGGTCATGTTAATACGCTACGATCAAGGGGAGGGTATATTTTATTTATTTCTTTTTATGTAATTCTTTTATTTCATTATTATCTTGTAATTTAGGGTTAGATACAATGATGTAATTTTTGCTATAAATAAATGCAAGGAACTCTATGTTAAAGGTTCCCACAACTACAACAAAACAATTGCATCACGTGCAATCTTTCTCAACACAATATTCTTCTGGAATATTGCTCTGATTTCTTCTTATTCTACATCTCCCTTATAACTTTCTTACTTTCTGCCTCATCTAATCAGTCTATCTATCTACATCTCCCTCATTGCTATTTTCCTCCTACCTCATTCCTTGCTACGATTCAGTCTCGCAATTCTTTGCACACATTAAAAATCCTCTTAACTGAAGCAAAAAGAACTCAATAGGGAGTTTGGTATTCTTTATCTCTAACCAATCACTTGATCCAACACAACATTTAAAGTAGATACTTGTGTTCGACCAACTGTTTTACATCGAGCTGATATCATGGCTCTGGCACGCCCGCACACGTTGGTAGTTCAATCGTTCTGCCTAGCTGATTAATTGATATCGAACACATATAAACACTTGGGAGAGATTGGTGAGAAGACATAGAGTGAGTTTTTGCATATATTTACGGTCTTAGAGATATTCTCCATATATTTAATAAAGGAACCATATGCATTGTTATTGAGTGACTGAATACACATGCAAAAGAATTGAGAGATTAGTTTTTGCTACTAATCAACCAGATCAACAGAGTATAGAGCTGATGAGGAGTCAATAGAGAAGTAGGTTCATGAGAAACGAATGATGTTGACATGTCAGAAGAATGACCTAGAGATCTTCGAGGGTACTGAAAATTTGGTATTCTACTGTGTCCAGAGATCAGTTAAAAGTTTGACCATACTGAAGTATGACCTAAATGTACATCTCTTTTTCTATAGTAGATTGTGTCTGATCGAAGGAGATCTCGTGATTTTTTATTCTCCTATGAGGGGTTTTCACATAAATTTCTACATCTCATCTACTCTCTCTTTACATTACTTTATTTATAACTACTTATTGCATATTTGTGGATTGGAATTAAATTGCAAACCATATTTTCACAAGTATTAAAATAATAATTAATTGGTTAACTAAGATCAATTTAAAAATAGAAAATATCCATAAGAATTCACTAGATCTATTCACCCCCTCTAGGTCTATAAGATCAAAACAATTCTAAGTATTAGTATGTGTTCAATTGGTACTGTACTATACTAGTTGTTCCCATCAAATTTTTTTGAAAGTCCAAGTAGGCACACACGCCCATCAAACATTCGACCTCCCCTTTATGGAGGAGTGATTATACCGTCTCGACTAACGTCCATTAATAAAAAGATAAATATTTTTTTATTCGGATATTTTTTTTAAACTTTGTTATATTTTTTCTGTTTTAAAAGTATTCTATAACTCTTATGCCAGATAATTATGAATTGTATGATGGAATTGTATGTTATAGTTCTCAATTCTTTAGTGATTGATATCGTGATGAGTCTTATTTTCCTAAAGAAAAATTTATTAATATCTACTCTTTTTTTTGCTTCTTCGTTTTGCTTGGACCCCTTGTTTGGTTTGGTCCTATTCAGGGGTATGCCCCTCCTTTTTTTCTACTTTGTTTCTTTTTATCAATAAATTTATCTGATTTATTTTAAAAGAAGAAAAATTACAAACATGAAGACAAAATATTATTTTCACCTTTCCTTTGTTTATTCTCAATTATTTTATTTTATTTATAGGAATGTTTGTATTCAACTCAAAGTGTGAAAAAAAAACTCAAAGTCTGTCCCAAAGTTGAATATTTTTAGTGGCAAAAGTGCAAAAAAAAACCCTGAACTTTTCTCAATGTGAAAAAACACCTCCTAAATTATTTTTTGAAGCAAATCAATCACTCATCTTACAAACTATAATGACATATGTATCATTTACTATGACTATTATGCCATTCTCTCTATAAATATAGTGTTTTCTAATATATATTTTTAAAAAATAATTGAGATAAAATTTTCAAATAATAAGTTTCGAAACATAAAAAAGTAAAAGACTGATAAAAAATAAAAATATTTTAATCTTAAATAAAGTTCTATCAGTCTTTTAGCCTTTTAGAAAATGAATTCATGTTAGCCTTTTGCACTTGGATGATAAAATATCCAATTGCTCTTTTTCCCTCCATTATCTTAAGATTGTAGACTAGGAAGCATTGACATGGACACGAGTACGACATGACGATACGAGAAATTTTAAAAAAATAGGACACAGACACGACGATGATACGATTATAAAATAATAATATAATATATTAATATATATTCATTATTCAACAAAAAAAGACTATATTACAAAAATATTTCAATTCATCGTCAATTAATTAAGAATCAAACAAACTTATAAACAAAAATAAACAAATAAATTAAAGAACCAAACTTATTTAGTCCTCTACATATATTTAGCTTAGATTGTTAATTATAACTCAGTCGCATATAAATTTTTTTAGAAATACTTCAATATACATTACACTACGAAGTGTCCGACACATATTCGATGAGTGTTCGAGTGATGTTTAAAAAGAAAAATGTTAGAATACTTTTACGAAGTGTTCGATACGTGTCCGAGTGTTTGACAGATACGACACATTCGGTGTCCGACATATGTTTGAAGAGTGTCTAAGGAGTGTCCGAGAGATGTAAAAAAAAATGTCAGGATACTTCTACGAAGTATTCGACACGTGTCTGAATGTCTATCATAGATTTTTAACCGATAATGGACTTTACTTTCCGACCATTAATATTTATTTATTTGAACTATGTTATTTAGACAGAATTAATACATTAATTGAATATATGTGATAAATTCTATCACATGTATGCTGTGGATGTGAAAATATCTAAAGGTATGACTATTCTGGCTAATATTAACACTGAGACTTTGCCTAATTATTATTTTCTTATTTATTTTATTTAAAAAGTGACTATTCAGATAGAATTTAGTATGATACTTATGAGACACATTTAATAGGTTTGACTTGAGAAGCTGGATGACCGCCATACAGATGTTGCCCCAGATGTGTAACCCGCAAATCCCGTAATTCTTCTGATCCTAATTAATGTGTTTAGGACTACGTATAAAGAAAGATCCAAAAATCCTAGTACAACCAATGACTTAAAAGAGGAAGAAAAAAAAGTGAGAAAACACAAAAAGAGTATTTTCAGAATAGGCGCTACGTCTGTTTCTGGGCGGAAAATCCAAAACCAAAACAAAAAAACTACTGACTCCTACAGCTACAACACAGACTACACAGTCCACACAGTACCTACACCCACATCAACTCTTCTCTCTCTCTCTCTCTCTCTTTCTTCAGTTTTTTCTTTCTTTTCCCCCTCTCTATCTCTCTCTCTCTCTCTCTCTTCACTTTATTATCCCTTTGTTTTCCATTTACGTCTCTCTCTCTCTCTCTTGGATTTTGGGCGGGAAGAGTGAGTAGATATAGAATCCCCGGCTTTGGTGATGGGTGGGACAGTCGACACCATCACCGGCGACTCTTCTGCCGAATCCAGCTTCCGTGAGCTCGACGATGTCTTCTTGCAGGTCACATACTTTCTCTCTCTACTACTCTGTCTATATATCTAAATACGCACAAATATATATATATATATAATTTGTCTTTGTGTCTCAATTGTAAAATCAAAGATACAAAATATATGGATGAAGATGTCAACTTTCTATCTGTTAGCATTCACGATGATAGAAACAGATGTTTTAAATCAAAACTAGGCAAATAATTAATCAATGAAAAATTGATGGCTAGTATAGGATAAAATAGATGAAATGGGGAGTCAATTAAACAGTAGATTATTATTATATATATATTTTTATAATAATAGAAGGTAGAGAAACTTTAAGGAATGGAGGTTCACATTGACTGAATTTGATTTTTCAAATTAAATAGTGAGAAAGAGAGAGCTTTATGAGTGATTAATTAGAAATGATTAATCGGTGCTGCCCGCTTATGCAATAGATGTTTTAATTTGGCTCTTAAGATTTAGTTAATGTCCAGTTTTTAATAGTTGCTCTAGTTACTTGATTACTAATAGTTGAATATGAATTTGGTCCTAATGGAATTAATGTGTCGGTTAAGTATTTTGTTCCTTGGAATTACTGAAGGATGAGTGAATCCACTGCCAGTTATGTTTGGTTGAATGAGCTAATCTTTTCATGAGTAATATGGGTTTCTCTTTGCCGCCATTGTTGGTCACAGCACGATGGGGATTTGTGAATAGTACAGTATGTGTTGGCATATGTGCACCTCCAGTTGCTTCTCTGCTTTCAGTGATGAGTTAATTTGGTCTGCTATTTTCGTACTAAATAAAAAATTTTGAAGTAAGAATCATATATATATATATATATATATATATATATATATATATTGTTGAAAAAGGGCTGATAAAAATTTGGAAGGCATTAACTTGTAAAAAAAAAGGGAAGAAATATGTTTAAGGTAATTGCTTTTTTTTTTTTTTCAATCAGAAAAGAGAAATTACTCGGGAAATATGTATATTGTTTCACATGGTAACCTCAAGATGGATGATATCTCTAGATAAAATGTAATTTAAGTTACAATACTAAATGCTCCAACACAAGCCTGAGAAGAAGCAAGATAAGCAGACTTCAAGGAACTTAACATTAAGTGACAAAAATGTTTGGATGAGGAAACAAGGGAAATAAAAGCAGCAATAATTACTGAATTGTATTATACTTATTTATTGAGTTTGGTGAAACAATAAGCAGTTGATCTGCTTGAAGATGAGCATTCCTTTATGTCTTGAAATGTTAGGTTGCCAAAAATCAGTCTAAAACTATTATAGTTTCTCAGGGCTTTGGAGAAATCATAATCTTCCTAGGGAAAAATATGTTTCTTTAGTTCTCTCTTTAAATTGAGCTAACCTTATTTCATTTTCACTTGAAATCATTCAGACTCAAACAAGAATATGGCTTGGAGAACTTTTGAGCACAAGATTGGATGAGCAGCTGCATATTTCTGAATTACTAGCTGATGGGGAACTGCTGTATGTTCTTGTTTTCTACTATCTTAATTTAAGTTTGTCACAAAAAGATACTAGATTTGGTATGTTTCCATTCTCCTGAATATATTTTTGCTTCATAAAATCCTTTCGTATACTACAGCTTTTCCTTTTTCTGACACAAAAATGATTATAGGTTTAAGTTGAATGTTACTCAACAGTCCAACTCCCTACTTTACTGAAGTTTTCGATTTATTGATATAATATCTAGTACTGCCAAAAATAATGTTTCAGGAGCATTATTCAGATTGTTTTTAGTACATGCTACCTTTTGAAAATCCTAGGTATAGAGTTTATAAGTTAATACACAGCACCCTGTTATGCATTTTTAATGTTTGATTTTGATTTTTTATTTTTTTAACGATATTTTCTTGTTTGATCTTCTATAGGTTTGAAGTTTCTAAGGTAATATGCAAAATGCTCTTGGCAATGCGCATGGAGCTAAGACATGTAAAAGCTCATAAATATAAACCATTTGGTTCTAGGAAGAAAAGTGGGAGATATACGCCTTATTCTAATGTTGACTCATTTTTGAAGGTATGCTTTACAATTCTACATCTGATGATTTCAAATATATAATTCAGTTTTACCATTCTTCATACAAGCTAATCCTTGTAAATTACTTGCATATGAATTCCTATATAATTGTTTACTATATAATGGAATTTAATAGTTTTTCAAAGCACTATATTGACAGAAATACAATATTGTTAAGATGGAGGGTCAGACACATGTCAAGCATTAATAAAAAATGCCAATACTTTTATTTGTATGCAATCTATAATAAAAAACCATGAACCAATTGAAGAACCACTCTACTATAATTGGCGAAGGGGGTGGGGGGTCATATAAAAGACTGTTATTTCTTTCTTCTTCTTCTTCTTTGGTGGGTAAGTCCCACATGCACCCATTATTATCCCATTGGATACTTGAGCCCTCAACCTTCCATTTGGAAGGAGGAGGAGATATCACTTGGGCTAGGCACATGTTTCTTGTAAGATAATGTTGCAGCATCAGAAATTTCTCTTGAACCATTGCTGGTTTTTGCTTGCACCAGTGGCAATATTTCACTTTTTTTTTTTAGAATTTAATTATGTTTAATTAATGTCCTGGACATCTTTTATCTTGCAATTCTACTCCAAACTAGTGATGGGTTAGGCACCTTATGGTTAGAATTCTCCCTTTGGTTGGGCTTTCTGTTTAGTTCTTGAAATAATTTCGAAGAGTGAAATTAGTAATGTAGTTATTGCCAAATTGGACAAGACGTAGTTGTGAAATGCATTTCGTTGATGATAAAATAATGCAGGATGCTCACTTAGGATCCGTTTGGGAGACATTTTTGCTTCGTGTTTTTTGTTGCATGTAGTGTACTGTAGCAAAGCAAAACACTAAAACACGTTTGGTAACTTCTGTTGCGATTTGAATAGTACCACGTTTCTTGCCGAAAAGAGGCCCAAATCGGAAATAAAAAATTGTTGTTTCCAAATGTTTTTGCACTTTAGCAACAACACTGTAACAGTAATCCCAAAAAAAAACTCTAGGTGGCCTTTTTTAACTAGCCATTTTGTTTTTCAATCTTGCAACTTTTTTATCAAACATGTTTTCATGTTTTTGTTTCCCAAAATCTTGCAACAAATTTTTCGTTACCAAACATGCTACCAACTGCTATTGAACATACTCCACAACAAAAACGTTGTTTCTGTTTCGGATGAAAACAGAAACGCAAAACATTTTCGGTTGCCAAACGGCCCTTAGTCATTTTGCTGTAGTTGGTGCATAATTCTTGCTCCATATCTTAAAATCCATATTTAGATAGTTTATGTCAAAACAACTAGTGTCTCGAATACTTGCATGAAATAAGTAATCATGACATTAAACAATATCCCTATTTCTGTAAATAGGAAGTTTATTATTGATATATTGATATATCTTATTGTCTTGGTAGCTTCAAACAAGTCCCATAGATAGCCCTTTCCTTTCCTTACTGCCTTGGTGACGGTTTAGAGGGTGTGAAGAAAGTATGGGTGTGAGAGATCATGAGAGCTCAAAATGTCTGGGAGGTTCTTTCTCCTTGTTTTTGCTATCCCCCATTTGGCCTTGGAGTATCTCCTATTATAGGCCAAGTGAGAGAGTGGGTGATGTCATCCTAGTACAACACATGTGGGTTTATTATATAATAACTAAAAGAGATAAATATCTCAAATAATTATAAAGCAATGTTAGCTAAGATGTGGATAACTTGTACGGGATTCGAAATGCTATTTCTCTCTCTACAAGTCAGGTTGAGGTCGGCTCAATGGGCCCTGAACTTCATCCACCAAACCAGGTACCTCCTCGAATCCTGGGTATTCCCTGGTGCTACCCCCAACTCAGGTCTTCGATCTTCTGTTTGAGGTTTATCAATGATTTGGTATGTGCCGTGTAACTCTGACGGTTGACCATTTAACTTTTGCTTTGTGGGCCATTATTGATGATGTGGTGTTGCCATGTGAACTAAAATATATTGAACACCAACAAAATTTAATTATGTTTAGTTGATGTCAAAGATGTTTTTTATGTTGCAATTCTACTCCAAAGCAGTGAAGGGTCAGGCACCTTATGGTTAGAATTCTCGCTTTGGTTGGGCTTTCTATTTAGTTCATAAAATGATTTCGAAGAGTGAAATTAGTAACTTAGTTATTGTCAAATTGTACAAGGTGTAGTTATAAAATGCATTTTCATTGATGATAAAATAATGCAAGACCACGCTCAATTAATCATTTTGCTGTACTTGCACCACAGATGGAATATTAACCACTCTTAAGAACCATATGTCAGATATGGATAGCGTATATAGACAGTTAAATGTCAAAACAACTAATGTCTGGATTAAGTAATCATGACATTAAACAATATCACTATTTCTATATAGGGAGCTTATTGTTGATATATTGATATACTCTGTTGTCTTGGTAGCTTTGAAGAATTCCTATAGGTAGCCCTTTCCTTTCCTTGGACAGTCAACATATATATATTTTTTTAATCTTCTTTTCAATCATTTCAATTTTTCTGCTAAATAAAGTATACACGTCAATTTTGCCAAGCAGTTTTGCTTGCACCAGTAGCAATATTTCACTTCTTTTATTAGAATTTAATTATGTTTAGTTGATGTCCAAGACATTTTTTTTATCTTGAATTCTACTCCAAACTAGTGAAGGGTCAGACACCTTATAGTTAGAATTCTCCTTTGGTTTGGCTTTCTGTTTAGTTGTTGAAATGATATCAAAGAGTAAACTTAATAACTTAGTTATTACCAATTGTATAAGGCGTAGTTATGAGATGCATTTTCATTGATGATAAAATAATGCAGGATCATGCTCACTTTGTCATTTTGTTGTAATTGGTGCACAATTTTTGCACCATAGATGAAATGTTAACTACTCTTGAGAACCATAAGCTACATGTGGGTAGTGTATTTGAACAGTTAATGTCAAAACAACTAGTGTCTTTGATTACTCGCATGAAATAAGTGATCATGACATTAAACAATATCAATTTATTTATTTATTTTTGAATATATAGGAAGTTTATTATTGATATATTGATATACCTTCTTGTCTTGGTAGCTTCAAACAAGTCCTATGGTAGCCCTTCCATTTCCTTAGACAGTCAGCGTATTTACTTTTTTTCTTTTTATTGTTCTTTAAATTCACTTCTGTTTTTCTGCTAAATAAAGTGTACACATCAATCTTTTGTCATGCAAGTCCAGCAGTTACTCATACAATGTAATCTAGCCAAACTTACATTGGTTTCTGTAGATGCAAAAATCTACTTGCAACTAACACAAGCAAATTACTGCAGAAAACATTCAAGAAAAAACATGAATCTTTTGTGGGAACTACACTCTGCCCACTTAAGGAGCTTAGAGGGTGTATTTATATTGTATTTACATTTAACTGATTGCTTATTTTCCTCCCCAAATCTGGAGTTTTGATTACATAATTCTATCCCTTAATCATGGGGATAGCATATTAAATTTAGAATTCAAATTAGTGATGGATGATCTCTTTTGTTATTGCACCAATTTAGCCTTTGATTGACTTTTGCCCCCTCGGATGCCACTTGGGCATGCTCCGCCAGGACTATTGCCATGTCACTGCCCATGAGGCTTCACACGTGGCTCTTTCTTATTGGTGGGATTCTTTCCCTCCATAGTTTCTAATCGATCATATTCAGAGTTGGACAAGTGAACTATATATGGACTCATAGATTCATTACTAAATAAAAATAATTAAATCATATTAGTCTTTAAAATTTTGACCAAGATTTCAAGAACTCACAACATTGATCAATGGTGTGTCCCAATTGACATCCTTGAATAAATAATGAATTTAAAAGAAAATTTAAAATATTCACAAAATTTTAAGATTTTTTCCCCGAATAATTTAAAGAATTTTAATTTTTACATTAGAAAAAAAAAAAGCAAACCTTAGCCCAAAATAAAACTACATATACCTTGATGGTCTCTAAAAGGCAAGGTTTATACCCTTTGGTTTCTTAAGATTATTTCCTAAGGAATCAGTAGCCACAAAATTTTGTAAATCCTCTTTTCAAATTTCTTGGAAAAAATATTGAGGAACACATGAATTTCTGGTTTCCCTAACAAAATGAATCTTTTTCTCAAACCATTTATCCATACAATTTTCAAAAGAAATTTTTTTTCCACTATTTCTGTCCCTCAGAACCATCTGTTTTCCTTTGGAAAAAGTAGTACTGATTTGACTGTTTTCTTGACAATAAGTACATGAAGAATAGCAGACTCATGCTTAGGAGTAGAAGATTCTGGTTCATGTTTCAAAGGTTGTAAAGCCTTCTTAGGACTAGACTTAGTGAAACCTACTCCTGTCCTATCTTCTAGAAACTTACCAATACTAATGATATGATCTAGCTTATTCAGTCCACTATTCAATGCAACAAGTTTCTCTTGTGATTTCTTCAATTCACATTCAAACATATAAACTTTAGAAACAAGTCTTTGAAAGTTACAGCTTGACATACTTCATTTTCAAGGAACTTTACCTTATTAAGGAGATTCTGATTTGCAACTTTTTCTTCGTCCATCTATTTTAAATTCTGCTCGTTCTGTTTCTTTAACGTTCCTGTTGGACTCTCCCCTAGCTTGAACCTCTCAGACAGCTTTTGTATGCCTTCTTGATCTTCACCTTTTCCTCAAAAAGTTCTTCAATCGTTTTTTAAAGGTTGCTCTCATCCGGTTACCCTTTTGCTTGTTCATTTGCTTAATCTACAGAACGAGTATCTCTCAAAGTAACATACTTGTTAGATGGATCATGTTCAAAAGAAGAGTCATTGGTAATATCAGAATTTAGATGAGCAACAACAACAAAAACTATAGAAGCATCAATCCCATTATCAGAGAAATCATCAGACTCACAACATTCATAGCCTTAGGTGTCTTGTTATCTTTCAATGTCTTTTTTGCATTATAGCCATTAATGTTGTTTGGATACTCATTTAAAGTGACTTTTTTTGCCACACATCCAACACCTAATTTCTGTTTATCTAGAGTCTTTAACTTCTTTTCCCTTTTCTATCTTATAGCCTTTCTTGTTATCATTATTTCTGAATTTAGAAGAAATTCCCTCTGGAAGATTAGTCTATCTTTCTTGTTTTAGTTTCTTCTAAATTTCGTTGCCAATAGAGCTATTTCTTTGAAGATTAGTCTATCTTTTACTCTAGATGATGAGCCTATCTTTCTTGTTTCAATTAATGATTTAGTCTTTTCTATTGAAGGTACTGTCTAATGTGCTTTGTTCATTCACTACTTGACTCGATTTCTCTGAACGAGTATACTTAGTGGTTCAATTTCTTGCTATGATACAACTTTTATGACATGTGTGGAGGCCATAGCTCTTGCTTTTAATAATTAAAAATGATTAAATATGTACTCTCCTATACTTAAATCTAGTATCCAGATAAAACATTATTCGGTTTCTAACTATTAATCTGTTATTTATTTAATTAATTATTTGTGCTTTGTTTTTCAGATATGCAAAATTTTGGGAATGAATGGGATTGATCTCTTCTCCCCATCAGACGTTGTTGAGAAAAGAGATATCCGAAAAGTTTGTATGTGTGTACGTTCGTTCTCAAAGAAAGCGAGGTCTAAGCAATTAAATGTAAGAAATATGGTAGATGGACGTGTTTCCTCTATCTAGGAAAATTTGTGTGCAAATTATAGCTTATTATGTACAAGTATGGTGCCGAGTCATTTTAATTGGAGGACTACTTTGCCCATGTGCTACATGTGAATTGTCTACCATTAGATGAGATGTGTCCTTCGCATTTTAAGTTTTTAACTAAGTATTTATACTAAGACTGACTGGAACTATTCTTCTGAAGGTTCCTGATTTTGATATGGTTACCTCTATGGTAGCAATGCCCACAGATATGGTTGGATGCATTCGGAGAAGCTTGGAACTGTCACAGTGCAGCTCTTCAGGTTCTGTTAGTAAAAGTCCATCCAGAAGTTCAAGATCAAAATTTAGGCAGGTAAGCCAATATTGTCTTTTATGATTATCAAATTAAAGTTGAACTTACTGTTGCCAAGGAATGGTTACTGTCACGAGGAAGAGAAAATTTAGAATCTAGCAGGGCATGAAATGTAGCAGATTCATGTAAATCTGAGTCAAGATCTGTCTTCAATTTCAAGATCTATATCTGGTTCCAAATCCGAGTCGGATCCTATGGACATGATGCATATTTCTCCCGCATTATCAATGTACAATCCAAGAAAGTCCTAATATAATAAAATGGGTTGAGTTTGATCCGATTCGGGTTAATCCCAATCCATTTTAAGCCACTCTTGCCCAAATCCAACCGGGTTCCATGATAGATTCTCTAAAGATCTGTATCCAACTCAATTTTAAATTTGGATTCAAAATTGAAATCCCAAATCGGGAAAATGGATTTTAAATTAGAGATATTGGGTTGATCCTAATTCATTTCATGCCCTAGAATCTGGTCTGAATTACTATTGCCGTGTTATAAATCTGACCAGCTAATACGCTTGTTCACACCTTCACTGTAGAAAAAGTTGGCTGAAGCGTGTGGAAGGAATTATGATTCATATTCAGAAGGTTCTTATGATACGGAAAGCAATTATACAGGACTTCATTCACATAGCTCATCTACAGATTATTCTTTTGATACCGCTTCCCTAAAAATTTCAGATTTAGAAAATTCACCAGGAGCATCTTCTGTTGTCAAAACGTATACTTTGGCGCGCAATAAATCACAACAAAGTCAATGCGAGTCCGAAAGTTCAGCATCAGTAATGTCTCTTCATTCGCGAGATATTAAGAATGACCATCAACTGGATAGCATGTCATCTCCATGTATTGATTCTCAGCTGAAATTATATAACGGGGCTTCACATTTAAATAATAGAATAAGGCATAACCTTGAAATTGGTCCACATGACCGTATTAATCTTGATCTTGCTGTGGGAAATGGTGTTTTAGCCATGGGAAATCCTTTGGATGACAACACAGAAAAAAGAAGTCATAATTCCTACGAGGTAGCGGATTCAGATTGCAGTGTCCTTTGTACTGACAACAGTGTTTCTGTTCCCTTTGATGGAGAAGACAGTATGTTTAATTTATATGTAGATACAGATTCTCATGGATCAAGTTTATACCCAAGTATTTCTCAGAATGGGTTTGGAAGGAAATTTTCTGATGATATTGAAGATGTGGAAGTATCCTCCACTACTAGCATGAGTTCTGTGTCAAGTCAAATGTTGAAATTGGATTTTGATGATCATTTCGATGATTGTAGAACAGACAGAGTCAACTTCATTGAATTGCAGAATTACGAGGCTGACAGACTGGACAAGAGTTATGTGAGAGATTATAAATCCCAGAACAAGGCCAAGTGTGAAGTTTCAGTGCAAAGTTTGTGTCCTGATACTGATGGATCTCAGTTTGAGATGAAATTTGAAAATTTTGGATTCCCTGCCGAGCTTCTCTCACCTTGCTCGGGTGATCAGCAATCACCTTGCTCGGGTGATCAGCAATCGTATGCCACAGAGTATGAATATCATGTTAATTCTTTTAACAGTGAAATTGGCGTGTCTCAAACAGACTCAAGCAATGCCTTGTGGATAAAGGGAATGAACTTTGTTGATGAAGACAATGAAGAGGTAATTGGTGCCCCTATTGCTGAATCAGATCCTAATATTAAAAATCATCCAGACAATTGTCTTCTAGCAGCTTGTCATAGTAATGTCATTGATATATGCGAGGATTCCGGTGATTCATACAATACTGTTGCAGTTAAAGGGAGTGAAAAATGCCAGAGAGTAAACAGCATGAATGATGGTAGTGGCTTACAAGATCAAGGTACAACAATTCACGACATCAGCAGCCAAGGTGTGCATTCGCCTCACATGGTTGCCTTGGATAACCCTGCTGTCAACCCTAATTTTATTGTTGCTGCAAACCAATGTAAACCTACAGTAGAAAAGCATCCCCACTCAGTAATTGAAGCTTCAGATGGTGTAGGTGAAAAAGGCCATCAAGCATGCACAGATCACAAGAAGGATCTTCTTTATTGTGCTGAAGATACAAATGGGGTAATTATCGCATTGACAAAGTTCCTTTAATATATTGGTTTTTAGTCTCTTCCCAGAAACTTTGGTCTTGACCACAATGTCTTATCTTATTCATTGTTATGCTCGGAGTAAACACTTGTCAATTTCCTGCAATGTGCTATGTAGGATGAAGGAAATCACGAAAATTTGGATAATTTGGCAGAAGAAATTTCAGATGGGCACGGAAGAGTTCCACAGGGCAAGCCATCGAAAAAGCCGCTGCTGAAAACAGTTGTCAAAGGGACAGCCTTTTTAGGAGTGTTGCTTCTCTGGCTTCATCTCAGGTATTATGTAATCTTGTGAGGACTATCTGTGGCAGTAACTGTTTATAATGTTTCTTAAACAAGCATCTCCTTTTTTTCTGTTCTGTGTTGTTATTGATGCTCCACAACATTACAGGAGAAGAGGCAGAGAGGAAACAGGTGAAACAAGTAAGAAAACTAGTCAGATTCACAAGTCAAGTAGTGTGGAGTTCTCATCAAAGAAAGGACAAAAGGGTGATAAAGTAAATGGGATTTATCCAGCTGGGAAGCTTAAATTTGGGAACTAGTGGAAAATAGTTACACATTACAGGTTGTTTAATTATTATTTTTTCTTTTTCTTTTA
Source organism: Cornus controversa (assembly GCA_026545225.1). Taxonomy (NCBI): domain Eukaryota; kingdom Viridiplantae; phylum Streptophyta; class Magnoliopsida; order Cornales; family Cornaceae; genus Cornus; species Cornus controversa. The sequence continues at coordinate 74,825,411 of CM048846.1, forward strand.
TAAATATTCTTACAATATATGCAAGGAGCAATGTACTTGCCTCGAGGTCTCAAAGAGTATTAGGTTACACCAACTGGAAGAAAAGAGGCAAAATTAGTCGTTGAGCCGAGGAAGCTTCTGCATCCTAATTTTTGTATTTATTTTCACAGTTGCTGTGAAACATTGTGGAAGGTGCCTCCATATCAATACTCGTGTATATATTAAACTATTGTATAATGGGTTAATATCCCTCCACTTTAGCTCTTCCGCGGGAGCAGGTATATGTTGCATCCGGCATACAGTGCACCCGCCAGCCACTACACGCATGGTGGGGCCCACTGCACGTGTAGGGCACGAAAGGCTGGAATGCACCCGGTGCATGTGCGCCGGGTGCACTTAATATCTACACCTTTCCGCGGGGAATCGGTTTTCGTGTGAATTTTTTTTTGACCTCACACAAGTCCCAAAATGCGGACGCACTATTTTTACATCATAATTCAATGAAAATGATCTTTTAGTGCATTTTAGTAACTTTTTATTAAATTTTCAAATTAGAGTTCAACATTTGTAACCTGTGGCTGGTTATAAATTTTGCGGCAGTGTTATTTTTCTCTTTCACTTGTTCCCATTGTTAGAAATTCAACACTTGAATGTGGCGTTTGCATGATTGTACATATTATGTACTAGATTAATTCATGAAGAGGGTTTTATGCAATTAATTGAAAGGTGATCCGATTATTAAGTGCACCAAGTGTTTGAAAGACCAAAAGTGTAAAGATGATAATCTAGATGTTGATTCAAACCATACTCAGTTGTAAAGGAACTAAATTTTGAAACATATATAATTGGAAAGCTCTTACTTTCTAACGGAACAAACGACATTGAATTTGGACTTTTAGCTGATTTACTGAGATGTTTTTACATATTGATGTTTCTGTACTCGAGAGAAACACCCCAGTGGTTATCAAAGACTAAGGTTTCAAGCTTCTAAAGTTTATAATTCATGGCATTTTTGTGCATCAGAGTTGAATTGTAATGGACAAATTAGTAAATTATTTCTTATTGAATCTAACAATTGGAATTAGAACAATGGTTCTCAATTTTGATGCATGAAACTTGTATGAATTTTTCAAGCATCTCTAAAGATTATTTTGATAGTTGATTATGTATAACCCAACTAGTGCTCCATATTAATGATTATAAATTGCACAATTGTTGGTTGATTCACATTATGAAGTGTTCAAATCAGTCTAATGGAGGGTCAATGCTATGAATGGTTGGAGGTTGTGAAGCAATTAAGCCATATCTAGTGATGATCAACCCAACCTATGATCATTGCAATGTATGGTTGAATGAATTTGATGATTGAAGTAAAGTATATGAGAGTTTTACAGTCCAACGGTGATAAACTTCTATAAGAAATATGTTATATTATGTTTTACACTCTTGTAAGAATGATGATGATGATATTTTAGGCTCCGTTTGGATTGAGGGATTTGGAAGGATAAGGAGAGAAAAGAAAGGAGAGATGCTACGTTGTGTTTGAATAGACATCATTAAAAGAAAAGAAAGAATATGGAGGGATAATCCCTCGTATCTTATCATTTTAAAAATGAGAAGATTAGGAGAGAAATGATAGTGTTTAAGTAGTACTTTCATAATTTCAAAATTGCCCTCAATAATTAGAAAGAAAAAATTATTATTCTATCCATATTCCATAAATATAAAAGAATATGATAGTAATTTGATCGTTATTATTTTTCTCTCATATCTTATCCAAATAACAATACTATTTTCTTCTTTATTTTCTTTCTTATTTATCCAAACATGACAAGAGCTTGTTGTTATCCTCTTCTCTTTTTTTTTTTTCTCTCATAACTAATGTTATTCTCTCATTTTTTTCTCTTTCGTGTTTATCGAAACGGAGTTTTATATTTTTGAAAAAGAGATCAATTTTATACTTTTCGAAAGAGAACAATAATATATTATAGTTCGGTCAAGGATGACGGTGATACGGTGAATCTAATGATTTTTATGATATCTAACTACTTACTGGTTTTCGTTAGATTTATTGGATGTGTGGTGTATATTCATGACATACTGTTAATGTAGATTATCTCTTTGGTTTTGAATCCTACTACAATTATTGGCTACTTGTCTTGTATTGAGACTTTGACTGGAACAAGTTCTGAGAAATAGAAGGAACAGATTGGTATTATTCTCGGCTGGATGAATTTGGACTATGCATTATGAGAGCTTACACCATAAATTCAAGTCTACTATTGAAAGTAGTAAAGTAACAAAAGTCTTTATATGAGAAATAGAAGCACTCTAATCACATGAATTTAACGATTTTGATAAGTTCAATCATGCTTGTTTTTCCATCATAGTTGTTGAAAGATCATGAAGGATACGTTGAATGGGTCGTACCACTTCACCATAAGGGGTATTCGCTGGCCAAAGGGATTGGAGTCACTACGATTGTAGAGAGAGATGGTGGAGGCGATGGCGGCGGTGATGTAGCCGATGTGTAAATATGATCTTTTTATATATATATATATATATATTAATAAAATTTATATTTTTTGGCTTACATCATCGACGATTATAGCCAAGGACATTTTTGTATTTTTAAGGGACATTAAGAGTCTTAACGGCTCTGTTTGAATTGGTTTTTGAAAAACAAGTTTTGATTTTTTAAGTTCAAAAATCGTTTTGGTGAGTAAATGGATTGATAAGGTAGAAAATTTTTATAATTCAAAAAGAGCGTTTAAAAGAAACTGGTGGATACCAACTTCCTCATTTAGCTTCTGCTTTTCTTTTTCTACTGCGTAAAAGCTGAAGCTAAATGAAAAAGTTAGTACCCACCAACTTTCTTTGAACGCTCTTTTTGAATTCTAAAACTCTTTAACCTTATCAATCAAAACACTCTTTAAAACAATTTTTGAATTTGAAAAACCTAAAGCCGCTTTTCAAAAGTGCATCCAAACAATGCCTAACTCAATAAGAGTGTCAGGAGATTTTTGTAAAAAAATTCATCGAGGAGTGAATTCAGTTAACCACAAGGGGTTTAAAAGTAATTTACCCTTAAATTTTTGTATTTATTGTTTGCTTAAAAAAAGTATCTTAGACATTCTTCAACTTTGGTCCCACTAAATTAAATTCTTTGCTTGGCCACGGAATCCGTGGACTCTGCTAATTAAAACAAAAGACCTACAGGGGCATCGAGTCTTTAGCACACTACCGTGGACCTGAGATTTGATCGCAAGACAGGTAAGAGTAGGCATTATGTGGGTTACAAGTGTCATGCCATTCTTCCATTTTTGACGCCCCTGTGAATCGCTGTCCATGGAAGCGTAGAAAGTTGAGCGACTCAACCCGCGGCTCACGCAATGGTAATGCACCTTCCAGCATGCCCACAACCTTAGCCATGGTCGGCCTCAGCAATGGCTCTGCATGCACACAGCACAGAGCAACCCGCACTAGCTTCTCCACTTCCTCACTCGTGACCCGTCCCTCAAGCCTCGGGTCAGCAAGCTCCAAATACCTCCTCTGTTGGTGCATTTCCAATGCAAACCGAGGGAAATAAACCGGCCGGCGTTCCGAAACAGATGAAGATGGACCACCATTTCCACCACTGCTATCGTTTTCGGTGCTTTGGCTCACTATCTGTAACCTCCAATTCCTCTGTCCTCTCACTATCTCTAACAATACCATTCCGAAACTATACACATCTGTCTTGTCGGTGATGGCAGAACTAGTCAGCCACTCGGGTGCTAGATAGCCTCGGGTTCCTCTCAAAGTTGTAAATAAATTAGATTGTTCAGGACTAAGCAGCTTCGAAAGTCCAAAATCTGATATCTTCGCCTGTGAATTGTCGTGCAAGAGAATGTTCTCTGGCTTGACATCACAGTGGATGATCTTGTGTTCACACTCACTGTGCAAATAAGCAAGCCCACGAGCTGTTCCAAGTGCTATCTCGAATCTCTCCTGCCATTCTAAAACAGGTCCATCACCAAACAGAGTACGTTCCAATGAACCCCGATTCATATACTCATAGACAAGAAACATTTGCCTCTTGTGTGCACAGAAACCTTTCAGTCTAACCAAATTGAGATGGCGAATATTCCCAATAATAGCAATCTCAGTGAAAAATTCCTTCTTTCCTTGCACACCCGAGCTAGTGATCTTCTTCACTGCCACCACCGTTTCATCCAGAAGAGTGCCTTTGTACACGGTCCCAAATCCACCCGAACCAATTTGGGTACTGAATCTATCAGTTGCAGTGGCAAGCTCTTCGTAATCAAATCTCACCGGCAAACCTGGGATAGAGAATGTTTCAAGCTCTCCAGAAGAGGACGAGTTTGTGCGGCCTAATTTCACTACCCCATTTCTAGAACGCCTTTTTTTTCTTCTGTACCAAAGAATTCCTATAACAAGTGTGACTAATAAGAAGAACCCAGAGGAAGGTAATAGTACTAAACCCAAAATTGGAAAATTTCTTTTCTTATCCTCATCACTATTTGGGTTTGGTGAGGAAGATACAACCAGAGCCTTTATGTAGCCCAATTCAGTTGAAGAAGAGCTTGCCACGATGGAACCCAGATGGTTTTCGATTAGATAACAAGACCCAGAAGAACTTTGATGGAAAATTCCCAAACAAGAACAATTCCGAGAACAAAGATCTTGACAAACAAACAGATTAACACCGTGTTTGGCAGGCTCCATAAAATTAGTAGCGAAATAGTCCATACCTTTGCCCAGCCCCAAATACGCAATGGACGAGGAATTCGATTGAGTGTTATTACAAGCTGATGGCAAGGCATAAGAAGTGTTGGAGGGTGTGCACAGTCCATCTCCGCCCATCTGAAAACCAGGAGGACATGAACATTTTTCATTGGAGCAGAGTCCTATTTCGCGACAAACAAATGGAACTCCACAAATGTCAACTGGTACTTTAAATTCTTGAACCCATTTGTTTTCCACAAATGTCTGAACAACGAAACGACCATCAGATCCCAACTTCGCAATTCTAAAAGAATCGGACTCCTTCAAGTCCACCCGGAACACAACTGCTGACCCATTGTTCCCAAATAGATACAGACCAGTACTAGTATTTGTAGAACCATTGATCCGTTTCAACCCCATATCTGAAATGGGAAAATTTGTATCCTTGAAAGCCCGTGTATCAAAAGACAGCTTCCAATAAGTCAACCCATTCCACTGCAACACGGCGTCACCGCTGGTGATTGTAAACCGATAGTCACCGGCAGTGAAGTTGTCCTCCGACGAAGCACCAACAATTGATTCGCCAACGGGTAACTGCTGACCGACAACAATGGTGTCCGTGGGATGATCGAAACTTGCCCACAAAGTAGCATTGGAGCGATCGAGCAGGACTAAATTGCCCGACTCTTGAAGCTGTAACAACGAAACCGGGACTTGAAATGGCGCGGTGGACCAAATTAGGTGGCCTGCGTCGTCGGTGATGTTGAGACCGTCGACGGTGAGCCGGAGTTCGGAGGATTCAGAGATTGGAGCGTTGCGATTGGCGGACCAGACGATGGTGTTGGAAGGGACGTGAAGGACGCACAAGTAGAAGACTTTGTCTTCGGGGTGTGGGTTGCTGATGGTTGCTGTGAATGTTCCATTGCGAGAGGCCAAGAAAGCTCCAGATGGGGTGTTGTCCGTGTTTTGGTAGTGAGAGGTGGTGAAGTTTGGGCTAATGAATTCGGAGAAGAGTGAATCAGCTTGGACGATGAGTACTGTGTGGGACAAAAGTAGAAGGAGGTGTAGAGTAGTGGTGATGATGGTAAAAGAAGCCATGCAGAGATATATTATTGCACAGAGAAAAAACAGCTGATAGGGTTTTTGTTTGGGGATTCAAATAATTAAGCTGATAAATGAGAGGAGTAGCGCTAGCGCGGCAGCGCACTCGCGCAGCTGTCAGCAGCCCATTGACTGCTGACTTCAGCTATTAAATAATAAAATAAATTAAGTTATTCCTTGTTTGTTTCATCTTAAGAAAGAATACAATCCTATCCTGGCATATTCTGTATTCATCAAGGACGAGACCACCACCGATCGAAGATGGGTTCAAGTTCGCGACCGGAGAAGGAGAAAAAAATAGAGAGATTCGTTGTTGTGTCACTGCCTGATTGCCGGAATTTGAAGGACTTAGAGAATTGCAGTGCTTTTTGTCGTTGAACTTTCAGTAACACCATGGTGTGATCGTTGTAAAGGCCTAACACAACTCTTCTAAATCCTAAACTAGCTCTTTTTTTTTTTTTTGGTAAAAATAGGAGAGTAAATTTTGTACGATGTATATATATATATATGTGTGTGTGTGTGTGTTTAAGATCTGGGTTTTGTTTTTTTAGATCTGAAATTTGGGGGTAATACCGGGTTGTTTCTTTGATATAGTGTGTATATATATATATTTATAAATAAACCAATTACGGAGTATATATATGTATGCACTGTATACATTCTGTGATGATTGATCCATCATAGTGAAGAGGTTTGTTCCTGAGAAAAAGAATGGCGAAGCTTTGTTAAAAAACGAAGTTTGAGTGAGTAAAGTGGAACCAAACAAGGAATAACGTAATTTTTTAAAATTATTTAATAGTTGAAGTCAGCAGCCAATGAAGATGTGAAATGAAGAAGCTCTTCAGCCACAGGTCAGAAATGCCTGCCGTATGCATTGACTATAAAAACAATCTTCGGTGACTTACAAAGTTTTGTTTGGTAATGCGTTCAACACAGTAAAATCGTGATTAAGCCACAAGACTGAAATGTATGCAGTACACGTGCATTTATTAGAAATAATTTTCATCGACTTAAGTCGAATCTTTTCATTGATTCAACGTATTATTTCAGGTTTGAAGTAAATGAGAGAAGAGAAGAGAGAGGGGAAGAAAAAAAAAAAAAAAGTGTAAAATGCTCTAAACACCCTCCAGATTTTGATTTATTACCCACGGAGAATACTAGTGTTTTTGACTGAAGTTAACTCCCAAGTTTGAAAAATTATGCTCTGACACTCCAAATCAGAGATAACCCCCGCTAAAAACTAACGGTTGCATCAAATTATAATTATTTGTATATATATATATATATATATATATATACACACACACATACACAGAGAGTGAAAGAGATAGTTTGGGGAAATATATATACACAGAGAGAAAGATAGTTTGGGGCTTTTACTGGTCCACACTCGTCGGAGACTCGAATCCCACCACGGATTCACGAAGATCGCCTCATTCGGCGACCTCGGCTTCGTCGTCTGCAAACTCGTTGGCCAATCCACCGTCAACATCATGATCGTCCTCTCTCAGGCCAGTTTCTGCACTAGAATCAACCCACCAAGCTTCTCCGGCAGCCCAACCCCATCGACCACCCCTCCGGATCTACCAGTGCCTCCGCCATCTCCTCCACCTCCGGATCTACCACTTGCCATTCCTTTTCCGATGACCCAACCCCATCGACTACCTCTCTCTCTCCTCTCGGATTCCGAGAGCTCCATATATAGGACGATCATGATGTTGAGCACCAGTGATATATATATATATATATATATATATATATATATATGTATGTATTTGTAGAGAAAGAGAATAGAAGAAAAGTTAGGTGAGGGAGAGAGAGACGGTGAGAGGGAGAGAGTAAAATTGAGGGTATACATATCCAACTAATTAAGGGTAAAATTGTACATTCAAACAGAAAGGGTAGTTTTGGCATTTTAACTTTTCAAGTTAGTTGACTTAACGGTCAACTAACATTTGGAGTGTTAGAGCATAGTTTTCCAAATCTGGGGGAAGTTGACTTCAGTCAAAGGCACTAGTATTCTCCGTGGGTAATAAACCTAAACCTGGGGGGTGGTTAGAGCATTTTACCCCAAAAAAAAAAAAAAGGTAAAGAGAGAAAGTGGGCATTTTGATCTTTTTACGTTAAGAAATATTTTGGTATTTTTTGTATTTAAATATTTTGAGGGTATAAAGGTAATTTTATAGGTCAGAAGGGTTGATTTGTACCAAATACAAACTATAGAGATGGAAAGTGAGCATAAGAGGAGTTTTTTGCACATCTTTCAAACTACAGGGTGTTTTATGCACTTTACCCATTTTCTTTATGAATTCTTACTTAATGTAGGGTGTGATTGAGCATTTCATATTGTTGGGGGAAATTTTTTTTATTGGTGGAAGCAAATCATAAACAAGAACATATAATAACATAATATTTAACGTGATTCAGTCTCACCTGACCTACTTTCAGCGAGAGAGAATTTTACTATAATGAATCAATAACAACAGAATATATTGATTGTTATGCATAGTGTAAACACTAGTCAATTTAACTTCCAAATGCAAATAATTTTGTTTCTTAGTTATTTTATCTTTTAGAATTTGGAAGTTTAAATGAACTACATGTTTCACAACTTTAAAACAAACAAAACACAATCCTAGCTAGAATAGAGAAATGTTACAAAAGCATACAAGTAGCTCATTTCTTTCTCATGTATTAGTGATTTTTTTGTCACATTCATCTCTCTTTTTTATTTAGTCATGGATCCTACAGAATTAAATTATGCTATTGTTGTGTACTCTAGTGTCAATGAGTTTAATTTGTAAATGTGAAATCCATCGAGGATTTTCAACTCTGTTTTAGTATAATAGGACGAGTTTGTAAAAGCACGACGTGTATTTCAGTGGGGCCGATGTTCCAAAATTTTATTTTATGTATTATACTTATGAAAATATTTTATTAAAATTACACTTTGTCTTTACTGAAATTACAAAAAAACTTCACTATATATAACTTTGCTCTCACATATATATATATATATATATATATATATATATATATATTTATCTAAACAACTATACAATTGTAAATGTACTCAACTTTGCTTCCACTCACATAATTTTCTGATCCGTCATTGAGTTTGTAGGCCCCAAAAGCGAGCAAAACATGCAATGGACCAAACAGTGTGCATGCTATGTACAAGGAATATGCATCCTTGATCTCAGTGAATTAGCCCATGACGCTTATTCAATTGCAAGAGTATTGGAAAGTTAAAAGGCGATTTAAAGTGCAATTATCTTTAGCAAAAGTTTGGATTAAGAGATGATTATGTGTCCATGATTATATGAGAGTGGGTTGCTATTACTACGTCCAAGTCTAATACCATCTGCATATTAAATGTGGTTAAATGTTATTATACATAGGAAAATAGACGCCCGAATCATGATTACTTAATTACTCAAAATAATAAAATAGAAAAGAGAGAATCTACATAGAATTGAGTGTTTGTCACAAAAAAAATTAAACATCGTTTTATCACTAGTGACTTTTATATTAGGGTCGATATGCTTTTATATTAGGGTAAACATTGACCCTGAGGTCACCAGTGGCTTTTATGTTAGGCTAGATATGCTTTGATATGAGTATTTATTTATTTTATAATTAAATTTATTCTTATTTATTAATTTTGTAAAAAGTATAATACTATATATTTTTAATAACAATAGCGATTTAGAAATTATTAATAAGTCATTGCTTGTGCTAAATGCTCTTAAACAATTTAATAAAATTCATCAAAATTTACTAAAAAATCATCTTTATCGAATTATGTTGTAAAAAGTTGCATATCCGTGCATTTTTATCAATGTGTGCGAGCTTGAAAAAAATTCACAACTGCGATAATCGATTCCGATATCCGTTACACTGTTCCGTGATAACGAACCTTGATACTACCCCTCTAATCACAATTGTTCATCTTCTTCTTCACCCTAACCAAATCCTAAATCAATCATTGAATCTCAAATCCAAACATATATGCAATTTCCCAAAATTGATGATACAGTACAAATTAATTGGCAAAGGAAGATATATATATATATATATATATATATATATATATATATATATATATATATATTCCGTTGGGTATCAAATGGGAATGAATTAGGAGGAACTACTTGTAAAACGAGGAGGCTAGAAAAGGGAAATAGGGAGATTGAATAACAGCAAAAGACATGCAGGTTTAGATCGCACGTGTTGCTTTTTCATTTGAAAGCGTGAAATATTTTCATGCTCGCACAACTTGTATACTTCTTTAGCTTTGAATCTGGTGATCATTGAACAATGTCCCCAACAAAAGGTAGAGAAAATATATTGCGAAATACCTTTTCCAAGGCTTTCAATTGAATAAAATTACAGGCGCGCACATGCACATATATATTACACAGAAAAACTAGAGAGAGTGTATGTGTTTGTGTTTTCAGAGTGAGAGGGACAAAAATCCCTAAAGATAGATCCAAAGCAGACCTTTATTGGAGTATAAGAAAAGGCCTAGTAGATGTTGATACCAAGAATATGAGCTTCTCTAAAGTATATGTTTCTCTTTATAGATGTTAGTATAGTACATATATAACATATATATCATGTGTTCCTATAATCTCTCCCATGATCTCTCCCCTAATTTTCTCTATCCCATTATTCTCTCCTTGACACGCTCTCTATATTGCTTATATATAGGTCCCATTTTATGGTAGATTAATACACTAATAGTTGATGAATATATACAGTTTATCTATCTTTTCTCTCTTGTAACATGGTATTAGAGCCATAAACGATTCCAAAAAAATTTTTGAACCATTGTTTTCATCATCTATTTATCAACACATACGTTGCCTTTGCCATTCTGCCAACAACCCTAACCTTCACCAATCATCACCTCCACCATCTACTGTATACACAGTGACGAAACAAACCCAAGCCACATAGCTCTCACCTCGTCACAGCCATATCCATCATCACAGTCATATAACCTATTTACAAACACAAGCCACACAGCCATATCACAAAACCCAACATCACCACTGCCATTCTTATCAACAGAACCCACCACCATCACCACAGACCCAAATACAGACCTAAATATAGACCCAACTGCCATTCTTATCAACATCATCCACCATCATCACCATAACCCAAATACAGACCTAACTGCTACTCTTATCAACAGAACCCACCATCATCTCTAGACCCGTGTATCCATAGACAGCTTCCAATAAGTCAATCCATTCCACTGCAACATTATATCATCGCTGATGATAGTAAATCGGTAATCACCGACAGTGAATTCATCTTCTGACGAAGCACCAACAATTGATTCACCAACGGGTAACTTTTGTCTGACAACAATGGTGTTAGTGGGATAATCGAAACTTGCCCACAAAGTAGCATTGGAGTGATCGAGCAGGACTAATGGCCTGACTCTGGAAGCTGTAACAAGCAAACAGGTGTTAGATTATGTGTTGTACACATTGTTGTACAGAATGTACCTTGTACTACTAGTGTACTTCTACCTACCGTTGTATTGTATATACGCATATTCTACACATGTGTATTAACCTAGACAGATGTTAGGGCTAAGTACATTTCACCTACCTCTTACCTTGTATAGCCTCACCTACTACTCTATTTATTTAACCTTAGCAGCTAGCCTATAAATAGGACCTTATGTACTGTTCATTTTGTATCAATTCAATATATACCATTACATTTAATACGGTATCAGGGCCAATTTTTTAACTTTTCATTCATTTTCTTTTGGTCTTTTGGTTCCACAATTGCTTCGGCCCTCAACCTCCCCTGCTCATTCTCAGAATATGGTCTTACGAGTGTTTGTTCAAGTTTTTAAACACATCTCTTGAAAGAACTCAAAAAGGCTATCTGAACGCCATCGAAAACCCTACCACGTGCCTTTATACGCCACTAGAAGATTCTGGAAAATTTTCCACACGCTCACGCACCACTAGCACAGCCTACGTGCCTTCATGCGCCATCCAGCAAATCCCACGCGCCTTCATGCGCCATCTCCACGCGCATGCACACTATTCTACCACATCATCATTGAGTCATCAACACGTCAGAAGCTACGACAGCGTATAGCCACGTCACTATCCACGTTAGCAGTAAACTGCTACCTTGTCGCCACATCAGCAGTTGCACGTCAGTAGTAAACTGTTAACTTGTCGCCACATTATCTACCATATCATCATTTTGCATGTCAGCATCAGTCCATTGACTTGTCGCCATGTCAGCTACCACATAGCACACTCTGCCATATCAGCTGCCACATCATCTACCATGTTAGATCACTGAAAAGGTGTTTCCCACCTAATTTTTTATGCTAATTTCAGATTTTCAGTCCATTTTTCCATTTGAGATCTCTAAATAGCACAAATGACGCAGGTCGAGGTTACACACCCTATTCTAGTTATTCTTGATGGGGATAATTACTCCTTTTGGAGTCAATCCATGTGTAGTTTTCTCAAGGGTTGCAAGATGTGGTCCTATGTTACTGGGAATCACCAGGCACAGTACAAAGAAAAAATGGAGGTGCCGATGCCTTTATCACTCATGTCGATGATTCAGAATTATAAGATTATTTCATTGTTACACAACATGACAAATCCCTCAATTGCTATAGAATTTGAGAGTTACGATACTGCTAAAGAAGTCTGGGACATGCTTGCTTCTCGATACTCTAGATCTGATGGTTCTCGCCAACATTAACTTATGGTCCAACTCTACAATCTCAAGCAAGAATCAGGTCAGCGTATTAATGAATTCTTTGCTCCTATGAAGGTTCTATGGGATAAACTGGCTCTTTCAGAACCATCATGGGATGATCTTTCTGAGGCTAAAATTTTTTTTGCGTATCGCAATCAGCTTCGATTCCATCAATTTCTGATGAGTCTTCATAGAGAATTGAGTCTGTACGCAGTTAGCTTTTTCATCGCTCTCCTTTGCCCTCACTTGATCAAGCTCTCAATGAGCTTGTTCGAGAGGAAACTAGTCTACAGACTCTCTATTCTCAAAATAATCAGAGTGTTTTAGCCATACCATCATCATCTCCTCAGTTAGTGTCTTCCCAGTTTGGACCTGATCGCTCTGCAGTATATTTCTGTTATAACAAACGCAAAAACCAATTAGGCGACTCTTGGAAATCAAAGTTTGATGCCTCAAAATATGATGCCTTTCTATATTGTTCATTTTGCCGAATTAAAGGACACTCTACTTGTTACAATCACATGACACCAGACTCTACTCTTCTCACCACTTAAACCCCTACTTCTCACTCACCTGTCATATATACTGCTGATGGATCCACCATGACCATTAGTCATATCAGAACTATTTATCATTCATAATTGACTATTTCTGATGGTTATCTTGTACCAACCTCTCTCTTAATCTTTTATTTATTGGCCAACTTACTAGACTAGGCTTGAACATAACATTTTCTTCCAATGGTTGTGTTGTATAGGAGCCTTGGACAGGTCAGATCATTGGGACATGGCATAAGACAGGATGATTGTTTGAAATTTCCTCTCTTCGTCTGCCTCCTCCTACTATCTCTACTACTTCTACATAACTCACCTCATCTTCTCTTGAACTGTGTCATTCTCGATTAGGTCATGTCTCTTTATCTCGTGTCAAAGTCATATCAACTCAAGGTTTGTTAGGACAAGTAAAAGTTGAGTCTTTTGATTGTATTTTATATCAATTAGGCAAACAACTTGCTTTACGATTTAATAAAAGTGATTCTTTTGCTTCTGCTCCTCTTAATTTTATTCACTCTGATGTTTAGGGTGTCTACTATGGGGGGGGGGTCACGATACTTTGTCATATTTCTAGACTATTTCTTATGATTCACATGGATATTCTTAATGAAAAATCATTCTGAATTACTTAACATTTTTTGAGATTTTGCTACAATGATTGCAACTCAGTTTTCCAAAAACATCAAATTTTTTCGTTCTGACAATGCTTCTGAATATCGACAAAATGATTTTCAGCAAATTCTAAAACAATATGGCACTATTTTTCACACTTCCTGTCTAGGCACATCACAACAGAATGGTCGAGCTGAATGCAAACTTTGACATATTCTAGACTTAGTTTGTTCACTTGTCCTTTCTGCTTCTGTTCCTTCTTCTTTATGGGGTGAAGATGCACTCACTTCTGTTTATACAATCGATAGAGTTCTGTCACCCCTCTTACATAACCAAACACCTTTTGAGTGTCTTTATGCCAAACCTCCTAATTATAGTCACCTTAGAGTCTTTGGGTGTGTTTGTTTTGTTCTACTCTAACCTCATAAGCGTACCAAACTACGACCGCGCTCTCAACTTTGTTGTTTTCTTAGGTATGGACTTAAACGAAAGGGGTATCGGTGCAATGATCCTATTTCTAAACAACTTAGGGTCTCTCACCATGTTATCTTCTGCGAATACAAGATGTTTCATATTATGTCAACATTTATTATTCCTGACCATACATTTCTTAGTCCCACATTATTATTTTCTGTAGATCTTTTTTCTGATTCTTATCCTACAGAATCATCAAAAGCAATCGATCCTCCTGCAACGGAGTCCCAGTTATCTGGACCATCTGAGGTACCTAGCAATTTAACTGCTTTCGATTTTCGTCGTTCCACTCGGGTAAGAGTTCACCCTCACATCTTAGTGATTTCCATTGTTATCATGCACTTGTAACTCTATATGAGCCTCACACCTTTCGTGAGGCATCCTCTAATCCCTTGTGGCAGCAGACAATAAAAGAAGAGCTAAATGCACTTGCCAAAACACAAACATGGGATCTGGTTGATTTGCCTCCTGAAAAATCTACTATAGGATTGAAGTGGGTGTACAAGATTAAGACTCGCTCCAATAGTTCTATTGAATGCTACAAGGTTCGCCAGTAGCCAAAGGATTCACAAAGGAATATGACATAGACTACGAAGAGACATTTACCCCAATTGCTCATTTTTCATCTGTTCGCAGTCTTATTGCCGTAGCTACCTCGCGTCACTGGAATCTTTTTCAAATGGATGTGAAAAATGCGTTTCTCAATGGTGATTTACTTGAGGAAGTTTACATGCAGCCTCCTCTTGGTTTTCTTCATCCTTCCAATCAGGTGTGTCAACTTCGACGTGCATTGTATGGACTTAAATAGGCACCTTGTGCTTGATTTTCCAAGTTCAATTCCACTATCTCTTATCATGGTTACTCTACTAGCTCCTATGATTCTGCCTTATTTATTCTACGTACTGACCATGGTATCATCCTTCTTCTACTTTATGTCGATGATATGATTATCACTGGAGATGACTTGCAGAGTATTCAAGAGCTTAAACAATTTCTTAGTCATCAGTTTGAGATGAAAGATCTTGGATCACTCAGTTATTTTCTTGGACTCGATATCACTACAGCTACCGATGGGTATTATCTTACCCAGGCAGAGTACAACTCTGATTTTCTTGCAGACATAACACTTGAGTCCAACACAAGACTTACTTCACATGATGGTGAGCCTCTTTGTGATGGCATATTGTATCGACAGTTGGTTAGAAGTCTGGTGTACCTCACTGTCACTCGTCTAGACATCTCTCATGCTATTCATATAGTTAGTCAGTTCATGGTTGCACCAAGATCCATTGATTTTGTAGCAGTTCTTCGCATCCTTCACTATCTCAAGGGTACCATGTTTCATGGACTTCATTTCTCTTCTCAATCACCACTTGTTCTCCGTTCCACTACATGATTTTGCTTCTTTCTTGGTGATTCCCTTATCTCTTGGTGTAGCAAGAAGCAGACTGTAGTTGCTCAATCTAGTACAGAAGCTGAATACAGGGCACTTGGTGATATTACATCTGAACTTTTATCATTGCGTTGGCTCCTTCACGACATGGGAGTTTCATTTGTAGCTCTTACTCCTATCTACTGTGACAATATAAGTGCAATTCAGATAATACATAATGACCTTTTTCATGAATGTACTAAACACATTGAGATTGATTGTCACTTTATTCATCATCATCATCTTTAAAATGTCTTACAGTTGCAATTCGTTGCTTCTCATGATCAGATAGTCGACATCTTAACCAAATCTCTTCCAACAGGTCTCTTTCATGATCTTGTCTCTAAACTCAAGATGACTTCCTATAATCCACCTTGAGTTTGAAGGGGACTATTAGATTATGTATTGTACACACAGCTGTACAGAATGTACCTTGTACTACTAGTGTACTTCTACCTACCGTTGTACTGTATATATGCATATTCTACACATGTGTATTAACCTAGACAGACGTTAGGACTAGGTACATTTCACCTACCTCTTACCTTGTATAGCCTCACCTACTACTATCCTTATTTAACCTTAACAGCTAGCCTATAAATAGGACCTTATGTACTGTTCATTTTGTATCAATTCAATATATACCATTACATTTCACGTTGCCTGCATCGCCGTCGGTGATGGTGAGACCATTGACGGTGAGGCGGAGATTGGTAGAATCAGAGATTGGAGTGTTGTGATTGGCGGACCAGATAGTGGTGTTGGAAAGGGCATGAAGGACGCTCAAGTAGAAGGCTCTATGTTGTGGGTTTGGGTTGGTGATGGCTGCTGCTCTGTAGGTTCCAATGCGAGAGGCCAAGAAAGCTCCGAAGGGTGTGCCGTTGCCGAATGGAGGAAGGAGGCTGTGAAGTTGGGGCGGATGAATTCGGAGAAGAGTGGATCAGAGTGGACGATGAGTACTGTGGAAGACAAAAGTAGAAGGAGATATAGAGTAGTGGTGATGATGGTGAAAGAGCCCATGCAGAGATATTGCACAGAGAAACAGATGACGGGTTGTTGTTTGAAGATTCAAAGAATGGTGATAAATGAGAAAAGAAAGAGGGTGGGTGCGAGTTTGGGCTGTCCATTACTTTGATGGGTTTGACCACTGTTTAAAGTATTCACTTGTTTGTGTTGACTATGAAGGTAAACTTCAGCAACCAGTCAGAATCATATGCCGTGCATATTATTGCGTTGAGTATGAAGAAGCTTTAGTTTCGAGTCCGGATTAATTGGTAAATTAGCATATTACTTCAACTAGAAATATTGAGGATGATACTAGAAATAATGGTTTTAAAAATGAAAATTCAACACCAATAGCTATTGTTTCTTGTTTGAACACCATTACTTGTAGTTAGCGTAAAGTAATATGTTGAATTAGGATTTAGGTAAGTGCACTACATCACATTACAGCAAAGAGTCCACTACAGATCCAAACGATCTAAATGTGGATGTGATCAACCTTAACATGAGCAGCATAGTAATGTTTCTTAGCCTACTACTTTTCTTTGTGAATTATTGCTTAATGTAAAGTTAGTGTGTGATTGAGCATTTCATATTTTTGGGAAAAAAAAAATTCTATCGTTTGATACAATGGAAACAAATCATGAACAAGCACACATGATAACATAATATTTAATGTGGTTCGGTCTCACTCGGATGACCTACTTTTACTGAGAGAAAATTTCACTCTAATAAATCAAGAACATAATATATTCATTGTTATGCATAGTGTAAACACTTGTCAATTAACTTCCAAATGCAAATAATTTTGTTTCTTAGTTATTTATCTTTTAGAATTTAAAAGTTTAAATGAACTACATGTTTCACAACTTTAAAACAAACAAAACACAATCCTAGCTAGAATAGAGAAATGTTACAAAAGCATCATTTAAATACAAGTAGCTCATTTCTTTCTTATGTTTTAGTGATTTTTTTTGTCACATTCATCTCTCTTTTTTATTTAGTCATGGATCCTACAGATTTATATTCTGCTATTGTTGTGTACTCTAGTGTCAATGAGTTTAATTTGTAAATGTGAAATCCATTGAGGATTTAATTTCAACTCTCTGTTCTGGCATAATAGGATGAGTTTGTACAGGCACAGACCGACGTGTATTTCAGTGGGGACGGATGCCCCCAAAATTTTATTTTATGTATTATACACCTATAAATTATGAAAATATATTATTAAAATTACACTTTGCCCCCATTGAAATTACAAAAAAATCCTACTATATACAACTTTGCCCTCTCACACACACACACACACACACACACACACACACACACACACACATATATATATATATATATATATATATTATCTAAACTAACTCTACAACTGTAAATGTACTCAACTTTGCCTCCACTCATATAATTTTCTGAGTCCGTCATTGAGTTTGTAGGCTGGGAAGGAAAAGCGAGCAAAACATGCAATGACCCAAACAGTGTGTATGCTATGTACAAGGAATATGCAGCCTTGATCTCAGTGAATTAGCCCATGATGCTTATTCAATTGCAAGAGTACTGGAAAGTTAAAAGGCGATTTAAAGTGCAATTATCTTTAGCAAAAGTTTGGATTAAGAGATGATTATGTGTCCATGATTGTATGAGAGTGGGTTGCTATTACTACGTCCAAATCAAATACCATCTACATATTAAATGTGGTTAAATGTTATCATACATAGGAAAATAGACGTGCGATTCATGATTACTTAATTACTCAAAATAATAAAATAGAAAAGATAGAATGTGCATAGAATTGAGGTGTTTCTCACAAAAAGATTAAATATTGATAAATATTTATCACTAATGACTTTTATATTAGGGCCGATATGCTTTTATATTAGCGTGAACATGCATCCTGAGGTCACTAGTCGCTTTTATATTAGGGTCGATGTGCTTTGACATGAGTATTTATTTATTTCATAATTAATTTTTTTTATATTAATGATAGAGTGTCTGAATCGAACTAGGCTGAGAATAATTTTATGTGGGTGGGGTGATGGACTCCACCATATGATGTCATGGTGATGTCACGGGGTGGGATCCACCACTCCACTCATATAAAAATAAAATTGGACTAGTTCGATCCGCCTCCAAATCATTATTTTTTTTTATTCATTAATTTTGTAAAAAGTATAATACTATATATTTTTAATAAAAATAACGATTTAGAAATTATTAATAAGTCATTGCTTGGGCTAAATGATCTTAAACAATTTAATAATATTCATCAAATTCTACTAAAAAATTGTCTTTATCGAATTATGTTGTAAAAAATTGCGTATCTGTGCATTTTTATATCAATGTGTGTGTAAGTGAGGGGGTTCTGCTAAAAGAAGTGACTAACACTTTACTGAACCAGAAATGATATGCTGGAATGAAGTAGCTGTATCAAAGAAACAATTTGAGCAAATGATGGAAGAGAGCAAATGTGTGTGTAAGTAAGGGGGTTCCCGACTGGAGTTATGACGCTATACGTTCCGTTATGACACCATAACCGCCTGGGTCATATCAAAGTGTGCCTCTGTGCCAGAAATGACTTGCAGGTCCCTATGACTTCATACAAGCTCCATCCTATACCAATAGATATGCATATAATGGTACTCCTGAAGCTCATTGCCAGCACTAGGTGAAACAAGGTCTTTAATATAGGTATCCATGTCTAAAACCATTTCATCTAAGGATGTGGGATCTTGAATGGTGACTTTTGGTCAATCTGCCATGGGATGGAACTAGTCACCTCTCTAGCATTTTTTTTCCTTCATCCAAATGAATCATCCTATCCATGTTCATTATTACTAAAGAATGGATAAGGTAAATAATTCAATATAGTAAAACTCTTATGATGGATTACATTTTGGAAAGTGTACTATTAGGCACTACGATTCCGAAATGTAAGCCTTTGATAGATCCGTTATCCATCCAACTAGTTGTTCCTCCAAGAGATACCGTTGTCATTAATGATGAACTGTCATTAGGATTTCTAAATGGAGTGGGTTCATAAAACAACTCAGAGTATTGTTTCACCAATCATCGTTTTGCACCCCTTCGATGACTTTTCTCATTCATGCTATAAATTTCAATTCACGTTTTACCTTTGCTGAAACTATTCATCCGCTACCTATGGAGATCACCAGATGGAGTCACTTGTGACCCATTCAGGTCACGAGAAAAACCCATACGCGACCCATCCGGGTCCTGAGAGAGGGTCGCCTGCGATCCGATCAGGTCGTGAGGGAGAACCTTCGCAGTTTTATGGTGACCAGAAATGGATTCTATTATTATACCAGTTGCGGGGAGATGGCTGCTGTGACCATGTTGGTCACCTTCTTATTTTTTTCTCTTCCTCTTTTGTGATAATCCTTTTGTTTTTCATTTGCAACAATTGGTGTTTCCCATTTTGTGTAAGATCAACCAAGGGTTTTGCTGGCACATACTTTCACTCTAAAAATATACCACAAATATGGACACTTTGAACAACTCTATGAACTTCCAAGGCACCCTATTATGAAGAATATAACGTGAAAGCAACACATGTCTTATGCACATTCTATCAAATAGTCTAGAACTCGATAGGTTAACATAACATTATTACACTATAGCATATTATCTCCTTGTTGATTGACCAGTGAGCTTCTTCTATCATATATCTTGATTTTTAACTGAGGTAAGCTCTATTTACCTTTAGTAGTCTTTTGCTTTAATGATTTGTCCCTTCCCCTTCCTCTTTTTCAAGTGTTTTTATCTACGTTTTCTACAGTTGCCCCGTTACAGGTAGCGATATTCTAAGAGCAATTGATTGCAACATTCATGTATCATTGATTGAGACTAACTTTATGCTAATGAGACTCAAATTCCAAGGCTGAGGACTATAATGAAAGAGCATTTTATCAAGTATTATGACGCGACTGTTCCCCTACGAGTCAAGTATTCCTTTTAACTGGGGTGGGGATTATGTCCTCAAGCTTCCTTGTATTCTTGAGCAATGAAGAAAATGTTTGTTGTTCATGATTGATAAGATGGACGTGGTATTTAAGGAGCATTCCATCAACACAAATCTTTATCAACTGTGTTTCAGTTATTAGCTCAAAGCATTCCAAATATGTTTGTCAGAATTGTTTGACATAAGAAGTTATTTCCTCTTCAAGCCTTTGCTTTTGTCGCGTAAGAGACAACATGGTCGCTCTCTATTCTGTGGTGAAAAACTTTTCATAGAACTTGGCCAGCATTTCAGACCATATCAGCACAGTTCCTGGTGCAAGGCTCATATACCAAGTGTATGCTCGTCCTGTTAGAGATTTAGAAAATTTTCAGAGCTTGAGATATTCGTCATTGCGATTGGCCCCTAAAACATCGACAAACCTTGACATATGCTCACGTGCATTCCCTTCTTTACCATTGATCTGCTTGAACTTTGGAGGAGTGCATCCTTAAGGATATGGTAAAGTTAGTATAGCAGAATCGTAGGGCGGTGGAATTTCAATGTTTGTGCCAGAATCTTTCCTAGAATTGAGGATTATTTGTAGTTGCTTCATCGTTACAAAACAAGGATTTGAGAAAATTAGATTATCCTGCCGATTTTCCACTTCTTTTAGAGGCTTATTCACAAAATCAGGCTCGGATCCAAGAGCTATCATAGATTATGGGACAAAATGATCTATTAGAGCTGAGGAACTAGGATCATTTGAATTGATCTGTTGATCCATTAAAAATTGTAAAATCTGCATTTGTGTTTCTTGAATGCTCATAAGAGCTTACAAAATTGCCAGAGAAACGGAGGCTTGAGGTTGTGGTGGTGATTGAGTCACATGCATTGTTTGACGACGCTGACTCTTTCGTTGCCGTTGTAGAACTAGTTGTGGAGTATTGGCTCTCGTACGTTCTTGAGTTTATGTATTTGACATCTATGAAGTCGAAGCCATTTGTTCTCCTATTCGCTTAGAGCACCGTGGTCCAACCATTGTGAGAGGCTGTCCTCCTTAGTAGAGTTGCCAAAATGTAAGAGAGGGGGATCTGCTAAAAGGAGTGGCTAACATTTGATTGGACCAGAAAGGATATGCTAGAATGAAGCAGCTGTATCAAAGAAATAATTTGAGCAAATGATCGAAGATAGAGAAAGTATATAGAACTAGGTTTAAAATGTATAGAAGATATAACTGAGGTGGAGATGGGAGAGAGAAAAAACAAGTATGCTTGGGAGAGGGAGAGGGGTTAGAGTTGACTAACTGCCTTCACACCATGAGGTATTTACAGACCTCAGATATGAGCCTTGACAGATGTCATCCTATGTGGCACAAGTTTATCATGCCACATGTCCCTTCTTTTGTCATACTTGGTTGATGCCATAGGCATCTCTTCTATGATCGCGGGTAAGTATTATGCACTGTCCTATTTATAGCACAATATATAAAACCCCTTACGAGTCATATAGTTATGCTTTAAACCTCAATAAGCCTTTCTCTTAATCCTCCATTCCACACTTAACCCATCTTCCCGGTTAGAGTTATGACGTCATATGTTCAGTTATGACACCATAACTGCCTGGGTCATATCACAGTGCGCCTCTGTGCCAGAAATGACCCGCGGGTCCCTATGACTTCATACGAGCTCCATTCTTCTATTAGGGTTAGAAGTAACGTTGTGACTAGCTACTTTCTATTTTGAAGAGAAGAGCCAGTAATCCTCTATACGGTCCCTGCTTATGAGAGTTATCACTCGGGGTCATGAACTTAGAGCCACATGATCGCCTATTCTTCTATGATTTCTCATAGCCCTGGGGTATGCCTAAGTGTTAACCAAAACAGACCTGTGAGGGGAGGTTGCCCCCAATCATTACCCATCCTTCGTGGGTTAAAGTCACCCATGACTCCTTTACCACCTTCGCTAGTTAAAGTCACCCTTGACTGCTTCCTGAGTTAAAGCACTCTTGACCATTTGCATGCCTTCACAGGTTAAAGTCACCCATGACCGTTTCATGAATTGGACCACCCACGACTGCTATATGATCCTGGAAGGGTCCGCCCACCTAGGGATATAGGCCTATTTTTCTGCCTTCCTTCGAGTTTTTGTATTTCCTTCTGGATTTTGCTCTTTATGTTTTTGATGTACACCTTTTTATAGTGTGCGAGCTTGAAAAAAATTCATAACAACGATAACCGATTTCGTTACATTACACCAATACGGGCCCAAGTCCGTTACGCTGTTCCACGATAGTGAACCTTAATACCACCCTTCTAATCACAACTATTCATTTTCCTCTTCACCCCAACCAAATCCTAAATCAACCACTGAATCTCAAATCCAAATATATAAATAATTTCCCAAAATTGACGATATAGTACAAATGAATTAGCAAAGGAAGCTATATATATATATATATATATATATATATATATATGCATATGTATATTTTGTTTGGTGTCAAATAAGAAGGAATTAGGAGGAACTACTTGAAAAACGAGGAGGCTAGAGAAAGGAAAATTAGGGAGATCGAATAATAATAAAAGACACATAGGTTTAGATCGCACGTGTTTGCTTCTTCATTTGAAAGCGTGGAATATTTTCATGCTCGCACAACTTGTATACTTCTTTAGCTTTGACTTCTGGCAATCATTGAACAATGTCCCCAACAAAAGGCAGAAAAAATGTATCGCGAAATACCTTTTACATGGCTTTCAATTGAATAAAATTACAGGCATGCACACACACATATATATTACACACAGAAAAATTAGAGAGTGAGTGTGTTTGTGTTTTTAGAGTTAGAGAGACAAAAATCCCTAAAGATGGATCCAAAGCAGACCTTTATTGGAGTACAAAAATAGGTCTAGTAGATGTTGATATTGAGAATACGAGCTCCTCTAGAGTAGATGTTTCTCTTTATAGAATTCACTTCGTTCTGTATTCTAGTCGTCATGCACGCCAATTATATTCTACAGGTATTTATTGTGTATGATTGTATAAATAGAGATACAACCATGTCCATGGTTATTCTTATAAATAGAGAGAAAGAGGAGATAGGGGAACATGAAGAGAGTAAAAAAGTAAATTGATTTTTTTTGTTAACGTCAGCATTTTAGAAGAATTTTGTAAGGGTAAAACGGTAATATGTTGAATCACAATTTAATTGTGTTGAGGGCACTGAATAACAATGTTGTGTATGATTATGACTTGTAACAATGTTGTGTAGAACTGATCCATTTTGCGGATCGAATAGGATCGGATTAAGTCTTCCCATAAATAAAATTGAATGCATGTTTGGAGACTTGTTTAGAGGTCCGATGATATTTTTGAGGCATTTGGTTCATTTTGATATTTTTGGGTCGGCGGGGCCCGGAGCATAGGTTGGGTATGCCCCAAAAATCAGATATTTTTTTGGAAAACCTTATTTTTGATTTTAGACCAAATAAAATGTTAAAAGAGTTAAGGAAGTGATTTCGAAGTCATAGCCGCTTTCGAAATCGAAAATGGAGGTCGGGAGGGTACGTTAAATGGTTAGGGTATTTTGGTCTTTTTATGCCCTAGTTGATATAAATATCAAGTGGCTGGGATATTTCCTCATTTGATATAACCACTACAGCTGCTCTCTCCATTCTCTTCATCTCTTTTTATTCTCTTGACATTTTGGAGCCTTTGAGCTTAGATTTAGAAGTTCTCGAAGAAGGACTTTGTGTTCTACGGGTCAAGGGCTTCGGTTTAAACTGAACAAAGTGTAATTTTGACAAGGTGAAGCTTGGAGGAATTCTACGGTTTTGCTAGAAAAATCCTGAATCCTGAGGTAGGGGTGTTTCTTCTCTCTTAGTCATCGATTTATATGTTATTGGTGAGTTTGAGAGGGTTTGGTTGAGTTTAACATGCTTGGGAGGGTGATATGGTTATGTATTATGTTTCTACTGAGCTAGTTGTTTGCTCACCCCTTTCCTACCAAAGTTCCTCCACAAGATACATCCTCCATTTAACGGTGAGGTTCATTCAGGCCTTTATAGAAACATTGAACAAGCTACCACATTGGTACTGCATGATGTGGGCATTTTGGTAAAAGATCTTTCAACTTTTCCCAAGCTTCATTAAATTGCTCCCCATGTATCTGAGAAAACTCTATGATGTCCTTTCGAATTTGGTTGGTCTTTGCAGTAGGAAAATACTTCTTGAGAAATTCTTGCTGCAACTGAACCGACGTAGTGATAAAGTTTGGACTCAAATAACTTAGCCAATACTTGGCTTTGTCCTTTAGAGAAAAGGAGAAAAGCTTCATTTCGAAAGCATATTCAGAAAAGCTCTGGATCTTAGTTGTGGAGCAAACCTATAAGAATTCATCCAGATGCTTGTAAGGATCTTCGTTACTATTCCCATAAAAGATGGGAGCATCTGAATGATACTAGAATTGATTTTATACAGCTGAGCTTAAATAGTTGGCAATTGAATGCACGAGGTGATGTATAGGTGGATGGAAGGAAATGATCCCTCAACACCACCACTCATTCTTCTTAGTTATCCACTATGGGAATTGGTTGAATGTCCTTTCTAAGAGCTACTCTAATTTGACAGAGGGTTTTTTTAATTTTTGGATCACACGAAAGAATAGGAGATACTTGTTGAGAATGATGTGCGATCATAAACTAGAGAATAACATCTCAAAAGAAAACAACTATGTTAAATAACAACGAATAGAAAATAACTTGAAACAAAGAGAAAAAGAAGTAATTACAAATTCCTAAACTATGAATCAAATTAAAGTCAATTTTCTAAATTTAACAAAACACCATTAATAGTCCCCGACAATGACACCAAAAATTGATGTGGTGTGAGTCAAGTATAAATTAACCACTTGCAATAGTATGAATTTTTGTAGGACAAGGCTATATAGAGGGTGTCAAACCTCAAGAACTATTCTTAATGTTGTGTTTTTGTCACACCCAGATTTCCAACTCCCAATGAAGAGTGAGGGAAATGGGGGTGAACAATTAACGTTAAACCAGTTCACACAAGTGAATCCCTCAAGTTTCGACACTCAAATACTTGTGTAGTTATAATACTAAACTAAAACTTATTCCAATGTAAACAGAATTAAAAAGTACTCAATTTCAAAAAAAAAATAATTACCTCAATTGGAGTTCTAACGAAAAAGTTATGTTTTTTCAAAGTTGTGACGTCAACTTGAATTACACAGAAATTTCCTAGTGCCTGGAAATTTTTACAGGTGTCTGAAACCCTAATTCCAGGCATCTGAAACTAGTTTTAGGTGTATGGTATCATGCCAAATCAAAGGTTTGAAGTCTCGAGAACTTCCAGATGGCTAGGGACTTAGTTATAGGCGTCCGAAACTTCCCCACATGCTACAAAACCATTTATTGAGTGGCCAACTCCATCTAACTCAATTTCTATCCATAGCCTAGAAACCTGAGGAAATTTTAGACATAATCTAACACATCCAAGTACATCCTAAGTCCTTAAAATCATTGACACAACATTTTCACACAAATTGAAACACTCTAAACCATACATTACATACACTCCATTAAACGAAATTCCAAAATGTGCATATCATAGATCATGGTATTTCCAAGTTCATAGTCATCATATGAATTACATGTTTATGATCCAAAAATGCTAGTACTTCAATTATGACTATAAGAACAACAAAATCAACTTACCACAAGCCGACATGCAAACATAACTACTGCTAATTCCAAGTCATGAGCCGGATAGTGTTGCTCATGAGTCTTTAATTTTTGTGACCCATAAGCAATAACGCTCTCCGTTTGCGTCAACATGCAGCCCAATCCATCACATAATGCATCACAATATATAACATACCCCAACCCACATTCTGCAATCACAAAACCTAGAGCAGTAGTTAAGCTCTTATTTAGTTTTCAAAAAGCAAGCTCACAAGTCTCCTTCCATGCAAATTTAACTCCCTTACGGGTGAGTCTTGTCATAGGTGCCGCTAATCGAGATAAATCCTCCACAAATCTCCGATAATTACTGGGTAACCCCAAAAAGCTCTGAATTTTAAACACATTCTTTGGACATTCCCAATCTATTACAGCCTCAATCTTGGAAGGATCCATGAAAACTCCTCCTCCCGATCAACATGCCCAAGAAACTTCACTTTCGGTAGCCAAAACTTGCATTTTTCATACTTGGCATACAACCGGTTCTCCTTTAGAATTTGTAACACCATCCTTAAGTGGTTCTCATGTTCCTCCCTTGATGAAGAATACTCAAGAATATCATCAACGAATACCATGACGTAATTGTCAAGAAATGCACTAAACACACAATTCATTAAGGTCATAAATGCCGTCAGTGCATTTGTTAATCCAAATGACATCACTAGGAACTCATAATGACCATACCATATACGAAAATCCATCTTATAAACATCTTCCTCCTTGACTCTCAATTGATAGTACCCCCCGACCTCAAGTCAATCTTAGAGAAGCACTTTGCTCCTTTAAGTTGATCAAACAAATCATCTATCCTTGGTAGGGAATATTTGTTTTTGATCATCGCACAATTTAGTTTTCAATAGTCAATACATAAATGTAGTGACCTATCCTTCTTCTTAGAGAATAGGAATAGTGCTCCCCAAGGTGACACACTAGGACGTATAAAGGCTTTCGCCATTAAATCCTCTAATTACACCTTTAACTCCTTTAAATTCGCCTGTGCCATATGATATGGTGTCATAGAAATAAGTGTTATACTAGGTATGATGTCAATGACAAGCTCAACATCCCGCCTAGGAGGTAATTTCATCAACTCCTCCGAAAATATATCCTCAAAATTACAAACCACTTTGGGAAAATTCTCAAATTTTCCTCCTTCTTCTGTCACAAGACTAGCTAGGAAAAAACCATAGTCACTTCGATCCCACAATCTATAGAGTGACGAAGAATAAATTTCACTCCGTTCTCCCATGAAGCAAAATCAATCTCTTTCAGGTATACATACTGACACTCTTCCTCTGTAGCAATCTATATTTGCTCTAATAGCGAATAACCAATCCATTCTGAGAATGACATCAAAACTCGTCTTTTCTAGGAGAACAAAATCAAATACCAACTGTTGATTTTCTATCTCTACCTCACATGCCCAACACACCATATCCAGGATCACTGCACCCCCAACTGACATATCAATACAAAAGGCTCTATCCAAGGTCAAAACCTCTAACCCCAAAACAAATGCAAAAGTAGTTGCTATAAAGGAATAGGATTCACCCGAATCAATTAAAACTCTAGCCGTGAGCTAGATACAAGAAATATACCTCGCACTACTAAAGAACCCGCTGAAGTTTTAGCTGGAGTAATAGCATAGGCATGACCCTGTATACCTCGTCCTATCTGACCACTTCCCAGATGGCCAGATTGCTAAGTAGAAGCAGTAGGAGTCACTTCCCTCCCTAGCTGCAAACTCCAAATAGATTGTGTTGTGGTGACTGAGGAACTCTGAATCCTAACTATGCTCTAAAAGCCTATGAATAATGCTGTTGTGACCCCGTAAGACCGTAAGCATCATTCTTCTGTGGGCAATTCCCCACCACATGACCCGTTTGTCCACACCTATAGCATTTCCTCGAATCCTCATCTGGTGTAGGTTACAGCTGTGGACATTTTAATTTGTAATGTTCCAATTGCTGACACTGATAGTATTTCACCTTGTCCTTAAAGAACCTAATAGGCATAGACACTATAGAGAATGACTGAGTTTGTTGTGGTCCTCGAGAGTATGAACTACCCCCTTATGCTTCTTCTTCGGCTTTGCTTCCGGATGAGAAACCACACTTCGAGACTGACTCCTCAAGTCCTTTATCCTCTAAATATCATTGTCGTCCGCTTTCACCAACAATGTCCTCCTCACCACCTCCACATAACTCGGTAAGTCCAAGATAGTAACCTTGGTCCTTAGCTCAAATCGGAGTCCCTTAACGAATTTTCTCGCCTTTGTTTGTTCATATTGCAATGCTTCTTTTACCACATCTGAAAAATACTTCTCCAGAAACAACCTTCTGAAAGTCTCCCACTCTATGTCCCTTATTTCATGAGTATAAGTCATGGACTTCCACCATAAGTTCACCACCCCTGTTAACTGAATAGGGATCACAGACATCCCCAAATCATCCCCATCTATCCTCAGCACATCAAATGCTTTGGATATCTATTTGAGCTAGTCTTCTGTAACCATAGGATCCGATCTCCTATCAAACATAGGAGGGTTCATTTTCTTGAACAGTTCTAGAACTTTCATTACCCTTTTCCCACCTCACTGCGCCTGATTTTGTAGGCATTCATTGGCAGTCCTAGCCAACAATTGAATGACAACAATCATCTCTCTGACTAACTGTGCACCATCTATCAATGGTGGTGGTGTAGGATCCACACCTCTACCACGACCTTTTCTCAGTGGCATAATCTAATAAACATTTCTGAAAAAAATTAATCACATGCATATGTCAATTAATCAATTCTACTCACTTATAGAATTATGTCATTACACTTAACATGTATTTGGAAACGTAACACATAAGAGTTGCTTAGACCTAACCCTTACCCGACGTCCTTAGGCATTTCAACCTAATACCAACATTCAACCCTTAATCTTCATCCTCAAGTATTCAAACCCGATTAAGTTCTAACAATCGACCAATACACTTTATCCCTAGGTATTATAACCTAGTGCTCTAATACCATGTTGTTATGCCTCGATTTCTAACTTTCGGTGAAGAGCGAGGGCAATGGGGGTGAAGACTTAACATTAAACTGGTTCACACACGTGAATCCCTCAAGTTCTTACAACTAACTCCTTGTATAGTTATAATAATGAACTAAAACTTATTCTAATGGAAATAGGATTAAAAAATACTCAATTTCAAAAAAAGAATCACCTAAATCGGAGTTATAACAGAAAAGTTATGCCCTTTCAAAGTTATGACATACACTTGAATTACACAAAAATTTTAAAGCGCCTGGAAATTTTTTTAGGCATCTGAAACCCCAATTCCAGGCATCTGAAACTAGTTTTAGGCATCCAATTTCATGTCAAATCAAAGGTTTAAAGTCTTGGGAAATTCTAGATGGCTAGGGACTTAGTTTCAAGCGTCTGAAACTTCTTCACCTACTACAAAACCATCTATTGAGTGCCCAAACTCCATCTAACTCAATTTCCATCCATAACCAAGCAACATGAGGAAATTTTAGACATAATCCAACACATCCAAATACATCCTAAGTCCTTAGAATCATTCACACAATATTTTCAAACAAATTGAAACACTCTAAACCATACAATATTACATACATTGAATTTAAATCATACACTCCATTAACGAAATCCCAAAATGTGCATATCATAGATCATGGTTTTTCTAAGTTCATAGTCATCATATGAATTATATGTTTGCGGTCCAAAAACGCTAGTAATTCAGCTATGATTATTACTACAACAAAATCAATAAGCCATAAGATGACATGGATAGCCATACATATATCCCAACAAAAGAAGAGTTTTCCTAACTTTAAATCCAACTCGTGATTGCTCCTCATCAACCACCTCCTTGTCATCTTCTGAAAATGTTAATGTAGGGGGATGAGCAATTTCAACGGCTCAATGATAACATGTTGTGCAATTTGATCAAATTCACATTTCATATCATTGCATAAAACTAAATAACATATATAGACAAGCTACATGTCATGCTTCCAAACTTTCTAATTAAAAACCCGAACTTTCATTCATTTTCTAGCATATATATCAAAAATCATTTGACAACCACAATGATCACAACATGCTTCAATACATAATTCATCATATATATAACCCATGACATAATAAAAAATCAGATAGAAATCCACTCAAGTTATATAGTTCACATAATTACACTTAAGACTTCTCGAAATTGAAATCACACTCACACACATAATTTAGATAAGTGCCGAAGCCCCATACCCCCATATTCTAGTTATTTTTAGGCTATTAACCCATCGGTAACCAACCCTCTTATGCAAGTTCAAGGTCTTTCAACCCCCAGGGATATGTTCCTCATCTACTTTGTCATGACCCACTTCCGAGATAACACTCCACATACACAAAACATGTCATGTTTTGCACACACATTCACACATCTTGATGCATTGCACCCAACTCTTATGTTCATTCTAGCATGTTATGCAAGAATTCATATAAACACAAACATACATTCAACCCCAATACTAGGTTTTCAACATTTTAAACAAATCCCATATATACATTATACTTCCTATAAGACATATACTAATCATTCATGTATTCAACATCATATACCAAGTATTTCTGACCTAAGAGACATACAAATATCAATATAACACAAGGAATTCATCCTAAATCTCACACAATTATATATAACATGAAATTACATCTACGTAATACTTATAAGATGAAATTGAATGTAAAATAGAAGACACAACACACAGCCCCTACCTCAATAGCTATAGTCTCAAGCTATCCATCAAAATCACCAACGCGAGAGTTGTCCAAACTTGACTTTGTTTGGTTCTAAGCGATGCCCTCACCACGTAGAACACACTTCCCTTTTCGACACCTTCCGAATCAAACCCGATGACCCTCAAAATTTAGAGAGAAGAAGTAGATCCTAAAATCTTCCATCGGACCAAAATGTTTTGAATCAAATTTTCAATCCATAAAGATCGCAGAGAATGTTGAGGTGAACAACAATGATGTTCAAAACTTTTCCCAAATCCAATCCTAGGTTAGAGGAATTCTAGAGAGAAGGAGAGACTGTAAGAGGGAGATATAGAGAGAGAAAGTGGTTGTAAAATCTATCTCCTAGACTTTTACAAGCCCACGGGCGTAAAATGACCATAACACACCTAGTCACTTAACGTACCTTCCCAACCTCCATTTTTGAATCCAGAAGCGGTTATGGCCTTGAAATCAACTCTACGTCTCTTCTAATATTCTAATTGGTCTATAACCAAAAATAATATTTTCCAAAAAATATTCGGATTCCCGGGCCTACCAGTCGACCCAAAATTTCAAAATGAGCCGAATAACTTGCAAAACTCTCCGAACCTCTAAATAGTTCTCACGTATGTAAATTACATTTAAAACATATGCAAACCAATTAAAATCCTATTTTAGAAAATAATTAAATAAAAGAAAATTTTTGGATCTCTACAATTTTTTTAAATTATAGAAGTTTAACTTTGATTTGATCCTAAAAAGATTGAGTTATTTTCTGTTCTATAAATACTGAAAATAAGTGACTAGATAAAATTGCTGAATTAAGAACAATTTTAATGAAAAAAATAATAATAATATGAGAGAGTATCTAGGGTTATGATTTCACCACTAATCCTATATTAAAGTCAGTTGCAATTGCTAGGGTTTCTCTTCATATTTGATCAATGATATATATGGCTACAAGCTCATATAGTATATTCTAGAGGATACATGTTTTCGATCAATAAACATAACTCATATTTGGTTAAGATAAATCATCCACCTAACTAAACTAACTAAAATTGTAGATAATTTAACTTCCCTAGGTATGAATTATCAAATCAATTGAATATATGTGCAATTATTCCCATCATGTAACCATCTTCATCATAATCATAGAAAATAACAATGATTTGAAATTTAGTTAAAACAAAATAATTCTAAGACAAGATAAAGTTTCATTCAAATTGAATTATAAACTTTAAAAATCAATTCTCTGAGTTACATGATCTTCAAATATGAATTAAAACCCTAACAATAAACAATCAAACCCTTGATGTGTGATTAGGGCTACATCACTCCCCTAGATGAAGAATCTTGCCACTCATGTTGTAGTTAAATGACTCAATGGTTGGACAATCCATCTTCTCTCTACCTTGTTCTTCTTCTCCTTCAAAAGTTGTCTTAAAGTCCCTTCTCATGTCCTATGGCTGCCATTATAAAGAAACCCCAAAACTATAGCTAAAAAACAAAACCCTAGATGCCTAGGATTTGAGGTTTTCCCCAAAATGGCATGAGCCAGCTGCCCACAATGTGGTTTTTTTGTTTAAGCATGCAGCTGGTCTAGTCCAATGTCGACCCTTCTTGAATTAGCTTATTCAAATTAGTCTTTTTGGTCCGATTAACCCTAAATCTTCAACATTACTTCCTTTGGTGAAGAAGACCCAATTGAATATCCGAAAGCACACCATCAATGAGCCTTGATCAAAGATTTAACCAAAATTAATGTTAAGGACTTGAAAATAAGAAAACTAAAAAAATGCATCAAAACTACAAGATAAGTATTACTAAGATGCTAACACATGTAATTTTAAGGGCTTGAGTTTAAAACATTCTACGCTCATCGGTATTTACCCAAATTAAAAACAAAGAGAAAGAATGCCAACCTTTTCATCCCCAAGATGAATTAAGTTCTTGCTCTTTGTTTAAAAGATGAAATCAATGCATTTTGGGTTTCAGTTTTATATATTATTGTATATATGTGTTTATTTGTCAGATTTGACGATCTTTTACATTGTTTGAATGTATAGATCATAAGATTTCAATTCTTGAAATAGTTGAAAGTCTGTTAAAGATTCTCACTTCAGAGATTCGGATGTGTCATCATTGGTTTTTGTAAAGACCGTGACCATTTTTATTTTTATTTTTTTGTTTATGGCCATATAAGTTATTTAAATGGTTATATGTGTGTTTTAAATGTAAAATACATGTTTGGCAACTCGTATAAGGGTCCAGGGAAGTTTTGGGAGCGTTTGGTGAAATTTAAGATTTTCGGGTTGGGCGGGCTTAGAACGTGGGTCTGGTGAGCCCAGAAAATTCAAAAATTATGGAATGTACCAAATTTTGAGATTAGACTAAATAAAATATTTGATAAATTATGGAATCTATTTCGAGTCTGTAGGAGTTTTTAAAATTGAAAACGGAGTTCGGGAAGGTACGTTAAGCGGCTAGTGGTGTTTTGGTAAATAAAAGAAGCTAGGGCTATAAATACAAAAGAAAACAATTCAACACATATTCTCTCATTCTCTAGTAGCCAGCCATGGAGTCCTTCATCTCTCTATATTCTTCTTCTTCCTTCTCTCTTGAAATTGGAGGACTTGGAGCTTGAATTGGAAGACACCAAAGAAGAAAAAATTATTCTACGCGACGAAAGCTCGAGTTTGATCGGTTCAAAGTCAAATTCAGATAAGGTTGATTCCGATGAGAAATGGGCCTTTTTGAATTTAGAGCTTGAAATTGAGGTAAGGATGTTTGACTCTCTTGTTCTTTACTCTACAACTATTGTATGTGATTTAATTGTTAAAGAAATGCTAAAAAAATCATATTTCATATTGAGAGCAAACTGGACAGCAATCTGCCACTATAAAAATGTTTAGATTTTAGAGGCTATAGTGATCCAAATGCCACAAAATTTTACAAAGATGTAGATCTATGTCTTAGCTTTATTTTGATATATCCTAGGCCTCATTTAGATAATAATTGAGGTAGTTATTAAATATTTCTCACGATTGTGCAGAATCTGTCACACTTGGATTGTTTTGGTAATAACTCAACTTTTGAGTGGATTATTTTAGAATGAATCTGGAGAATTTCGGACTATGAGGTTGAGCATGTGATTTATGGTGAATTTGTGAGTAGTATGATGTGAGAAACTGTTCAAATAAATTTTTAGCTACATTTTTTTTATTAAAACTGAACTTATGGGTTGACATACCTGCTCTTTTAATTAATTCAGATGATAGTAGAGAAAGTTAGCTTTCATATGACATTGATTCATGTAATTTAGATTAGTATGCTATTTTTGATGAATCTGCTGAATTTTTTTTTAGCAGAAACTTTGAATTCCTACTGAGTTGGTTATCGATTGTAATATTTTTCACAATTGGAGGTTTTGGAGTTTTCACTCCAAATTGAGGTAAGGTGTAATACCACGTAATTTTGAGGTTATTTAATTTGAGTTTTTCATTTATTTAAAATTGTTTTTTTTTTGTTTAAATGCTTTAGTTAAAATTTTTCCAATGTTTGTTCTTTATTGCTTAATATAGAGGTTTGATTTAGAGGTATTAAATGTTGATAGCCTTTAATAATGTGTGCAGTTTTTGTTATAAATGTATTTTATATTTTTAAAGTAAAAATATGTGGGTGCTTTATTATTTTGTTGAGCCATACTTACGTTTTTTATTTTTAATTCTCTTCATTTGGGCTAGGGGGAGTTTGGGTTGGATTATTTAAGTTTGGGCTGGATTAGGTTATATTATAACTGTTTAGGTTTAGGGAAAGTATATATTTATTATATTTTTTCCTTTTATTTTTCTTTTAGTATTTACTTTTCTATATATATATATATATGAGAGAAAAGGGAATATGGTTACGCAGAGTGAGAGAGTCCTAGAGAGAGAGAAAGAGAACTAGAGAGAGAAAGTGTGTAGAAAGAGAAGGAAAGAGACCAAGGGTGGCCGAACATGATGAATTTGCCATAGGATGTGACGGTGGTGCCAACGGCTGAAACTATATGGAAATTGAAGGAGATGAACGATGGTTCGGCCATGATAGGAGCTCCAACGATGGGTCTTTAATTTCGGCATTGGATGGACTGTTGGGCCTGCCATGGGTTCTTCTATGGAGATCCGACGGTTATTGGTGACGGTGCATGGCTGAGATGGTCTTGACTCACGGTTTTAGGGGATGTTTGGTTAGCAGTAGGAGGCCATGGTTTGGTTGATGCGTGGGCTGATATCTGTTTGGTTCTTCGTGTGCAAGGTTATGATGGTATTTGTGGTGGCTTGTTATAAAAGGTTTGAGACTTGTGTGATTGAAGGTGGTGTTAGATGGTTGTTGCATGGCCATGGCTGTGAGAGGCTAGCTAATGGGTTTTGGTGTTTCGGATGGCAACCGAAGGTGGTGGTGCTAGTGTTGCAATTGCTGCTAGTGATGGTTTAGTTGGGTTATGCTAGCTTATGGGTCTGACATGATAGGTATTCTACGACTGTAGCTAGTTGAAGGCAGTCGATGATGATGGGTTTAAGTGCCATGATAGGAGGTTTTTGTTCTTGGGTTGTATAATTATTTATGATTTAAATTGGGTTTGAATGTTGATAGGCTTGTTATTGTGGGTCTTGGCTAGACTTTAAATGGGCTGCCAGTTTACATGCATTGGGCTGGAATACAGGTTCTTTGGGCCAAGCCCAGAGACAAGAATAATGGGTTATTTACATTTGGCCATAGACAGTAGATTGAGTAAATTGGGTTGGTTTATTTGGGGCTTGGTGAAATGAATTGGGCCAAAATTTATAAATAAACCCAATATCATTTAAAAGGAAAGGACAGACTTTGACAGTGGACTAAAACCAATTGGGCCGCTACAAGAGCATGTGCATCGGATTCACAGGCTTCTCGATAACAACCCGAGGCAAGTTGATACTTGCTTTTTTCTCATATTCGTGTATATTTAATTTACGCATGATTATATATCTATGCATATGGATTGACTATGTATGAAATTTATATATATAAATATATATATAAATTTGATGTGTGTGTAATTATCAAATACATACTTGTAAATGTGCATATATATATATATATATATATATATATATATATTGGTGATTATAAACATGTCGGTTTAAATTGCATTATTTAAATTCATGTATTGCAATTTTTATGTGGAATATGAATGTTAAGTATAATTGTGTTGTGATTTATTTCGTGGTTGTTGGTAGTTCAGTTCTTTTGTTGCGTTATTTTATATGCACAAATGGTTGAAGTGTATGTGTGTACTTATTAACATTTTATGCAATTAAAAGTGACTTGTTGATAAATTGGTGCATTTGATTTGTGACATTATATATGTACGAATTGTACGTGTTTATTTGTACTTGATGGAATGTTATTGTGCATTTAAATTTATTTAAATGTTAAATGTTATATGATTAAATTGTATTATTTATTTAAATATAAATTAAATGATTTTGAGATTATTGATGAGAAAGTCAACTTGCTGAAGTAATGAAAGATTGTTTAGCATATCCTTATTGAGCTTTGAGCTCACCCCCTCCTAGACTTTGCAGGTTAGGACGTTGACATGGGGATAATTTACGGAACTTGGTAGTACGGGTTGAAGAGGTAGTGGCTGAACCATTAGAATTTATTTCGGTTCATTAGATATCTAGTTTTTGCTTAATATATGAGACAGATTATTTATTGTAAAAATTTATAAGGAAGAATTGTATTTAACATTTTCTTTCGATAATTTTTTTTTTTGTACATGACTTATGTATTTAAAGAACTGTTTCAAAATTTTTTTTGTTTTTCATATCCCGAATTTTCAAAAAAAAAATCGGGGTATGACATAGGGATACTTAACCCATAAAATTAGGGGTTTGTGTGAGTATATTAGTTGTCTATGGCAACCAATTAGTTGTGTGAGTATAATTAGATGTCTTTCAAAGTTAAAGCATACTATATTATACAATTCAATGAATTTTCAATGTGAAATGATGTGATTTGAGGTTTATAATTATTTCAAATATTTCAAATGATTATAAACCATGTTGAATGTGAAATGTGAGATAATTATGTGTGTTCATGTGTATATGTGAATGTGACACTTATGTGTTTGATAAATTGTCTTGAAGAGTATGTTTAGATGTAAAACATGTGTGATTATCAATATAAATTATATGAAATGTGAAAAATGTGATACATGTTCAATGTGAATGCATGTGATGTTTATTTGAAAATGTGCAAGCATGTTAATTGGTACTACATTACTTTTAATTACATATGCACATTTAACATGAATATGTGGAATCCGGCTTCATTCATTGGCAAGCATATGGTGAGGGTGGTGAGCTCAATTGGATGAACCTGTTGTTGGAATCCTTTTGACGAGGAAAATAGGATGATTCAGTAATCGGAGTCCTATATGGGGTGGTTCGGATAGGAACCCAGTTAGATATAATTGGATGGTCCAGTAATTGAAGTCCAATAGTTGTGTGGAAAGGATAAGGGAGATGTGCATATCATGTTGCATCATATCTAGCTCATGATATGATTAAAATATGCGGTAATTTGCATAACATGATTAAAATATGTTTATATAGTATTCCTAGAACTTGCGGAATTGTGTTTTAGACATTCTTAGTGATCATGTTGGAGCTCATCCCATGGGTATTAACTATTTTCAGGAAATGGTAAAGAGGTGATGGAGTCTCCCCAACTGTGAGTTGGCGTAAAGCGTGACTGATTTCTTTAAAAAATATTTAATGCTTTATTTGAATGCATGTCTGGGATGTGGACTATATGCATATATTGAGATATGTATATAACCTTTATTGATTTGGGAACATGTTTGCTAGGAAATGCTTGAGGTGTGAGAATGATGATTTGAGAGATTCCTTTGAGTTATGATTATTGCGGAGGGCAAATTAAGAATTGAAAATAGGGAGAAACAGGTTCTAAAGAGTTTCAGTAGGCTGAAACTTTGTTCAGTTGACCGAAATTGTGAGATCCCGAGAGTTTGTATCTGTAGGTTCTGCAAGGACCAGCTTCGGTTGACCGAATCTATCCTCCAGCTGACCGAAACACCTCTTTCAACCGACCGAAACTAAAGGGTAGCCAACTGATGGATTGCCCAGATTTCAGCCGACTAGTGGAACATTCATCAGTCGATCGAAGCCTGAATGTAGGTTATTTATGTGTTGTTATGTTCTAAGAGTTCACGTGTCCTACTTAGGGACTCATGATGAACTAGTAAGCTTCCACTGAGTTATGAGATTGATGATTGAGAGTATAACTCAAGTGTTCAATATAGGAGACTTGGAGTGAATTGATTAAGCTTTTGCGAATTAAGCTTGGTGGTCAGTGAGGTGACGAGTGTAGAATAGTGAATGTTTGTCGTTACTTTTCTACACTTTGTACAAAAAATAATAAAACCTGCAAAAACTTTACTAAAAACTGTATAGTAGTAAGCAGGGTCGAACCACTCTCAAGTGAGATTTCGAATGAGCTCAAATTCACACACTAATTTATGGAATGAAAATTATTTTTTTTAAATACATTTTTTATTTTAGAATTATAATGAATAAATAAAACTATAATAATAAAATAAATCTCAACGGAAGGGAATCTACCACCATGAATCTACATAAATAAATTTTCTAATATTTTTATCTAGTTTTTCCTCCAATAATCAATACACTTCACCAATCCAATTAGAATTTAGAAAGATGAAGGAAAATATGGAATAAAAAAGAATGACTTGATTATATATAAGAGAGACATTTCTTTACTTAATCTGATGCACATTGGCTAGGTAAATAAAGTTAGGCATTTTTCGAATTACCATTATTTGGCAAACACGAAGAATCCTCCCTCTAATTTTAGAAAATAAAATCCAGAATAGAAGAGTAGAAGAATGCTCTTGGGAGGAAAAATTAGAAAAGAAAATAAAAGAACTTACTTATATTTCATCATAGTGGCTTCAACACTCCTTTGAGAGGTGTGTTTACAAGAAAAAATAAAATGAATACAAAAAAATTATTTACAACTACACTTTATTTTTTTCTACAATTTCTAACCCCCTTCACCATCCCTTAAGACCCCCTATTTATAGAGTTAAAGGGAAATGGTTTAGGTGGGAAAAATTTTAAATACAAAATTCAAAAACAAAAATTCAAAATACAAAATTTAAAATACAAAATTCAAAATACAAAATTCACAAACAAAAATTCAAAATACAAAATTTTGAATTTAAATATCTAATATTTGATCTCCATATCTTTAATTTGAATTCTGAACTGCAGACGTGGCCGTGCAAAAAAGTATTTTGCAAAGTTTTAAACTTAAGACCTCTTGTGAAGTAGATTGCACAGAATACCATCTCTCCTACAATTCTTCTGATGTTTATCTTTGGCTATATATATCCTTTTTAGGCCTTTTCTGCTGTTTTTCTTCTTATTTGAAAATCAACCCTTATAAAACACAAAATGGAAAGATAAGAATATTTAAATAAAGTAAAATAGTAATTAAAGACTTATTTTGAGATATAAAATAACATGTTTTGTGCACTTATTATGAGAGAACTGAGGATGAGTAATGGTAAATTGCCATGATTGTTCGGGTGGTGGGAATATAAACATGCATTCATGACACCTCACAACTCGGAGTTCAGATTTGAATCGAAGGAGTTCCGGTGGTTTGAATTTTGGGGCGTGACAGCTTGATATTAGAGCATGATATCAGAGAGTAATTGTGATTAGGAGTGTTGATGTTTCATTTAATTACTCCCATTTTTTATGCCTTTCCGTGTGTTAGAAATCAAGGTGTGACAGTTTTATCACGGACAACGGAGATATAGCGTCGGCAATGGTAGTGGAGAAGTGGGGGTGGAGGCGATAACTTTCCAGATCATGAATTCTAGAGTGGGAAAAGATATTATTCTCTCACGCATTTAGATTTTAGTGTTTTAAAGAATCTAACATTGTTGGCCACATTAGGTCTGGTGGTTTTCTTTCGGGGATAACTTTTGGTTCCCTTATCATTATTCTATACGAATACAAGTTTCGATATATATAACCTTACAAAATTTCCAATTACAGCTAGTCCTTCTTGTCACAAGCCCTGACAAGTCAAATACCAATTCCATCCCAATTCCCATTCTAGGGTTTGTACACACACATATATTAACAGGTTTAGTTTCGATTGATTTGAAATTATGCTTGTTTTTCTATCACAATTGTAAGTACAAAAAAGTTATGCTACGGTTGGCAATGGTACCACCATATCCATTCCCCATTGGGCAAAGGGCCAAGGACTAGTTATCGGATTCAAGTTCCCTAGTGACTGGTGTAGTAGATGGGCGTGCTTTTGGCATTTATCGCAATTTCTAGAGTACTCCACCGCATCTCGTGACATATAGGGTCAGAAGTACCCTATTGTTAGAGCTTTGTGGACCAACGATCGGCCTCTTGGATGGTTCCCACAAACTCTTTCTTAGATCTCCTTTAGGACCTTATTTGCTTCGGATGGTGTTAGACATCTCAACAATGGCCCCGAGTATGATCTTCTGTAAAGGTGGTTATTGATGATAGTGTACTTTGAAGCCTTCATTCTCAGTTTCCTCGATTCTCTTGTCTGCTCAGGAAGGATCCCATTCTTTAGGTATGCTTCGATTGGGTCAATCCAATTGGGCTCCCTTGGAATCATGAATACCTCCCACAATTTTGTGATACTTGGACCCCTTAATTCTTCTACGGAGGATACTCTAGTCAAGGATTCGTCCGCACTGAAAGCCAAGCAGGCTAACCTATCAGCTACCTCATTTTTCCTCATGTGGAATGTGGCTCAGCCTTACTTCATCAAATTATTTCATGCTCTTTAGCACTGCTGCTCGGTAAGCGTTCATCTTGTCTTCTTTGGCATGGAATTCCCCATTGACTTGATTCACAACCAGTTGTGAATCACTCTACATAGTCAACTTCCTAATTTGCAATGATTTTGCTAGCCGGAGTCCTGCAAGGAGAGCTTTATACTTTGCCAAATTGTTGGAGGCATTAAAATCAAATCATACCGCATGATGCAAAGTAACCCCGTCTGGGATCCTAACCTCAACTATGGTTGGATGATCCGTCTACATATATCTCCCACTGAGCGGGATCTTCCCCTTCTTCAACTGGTTCATTGTACTCTAGCAGGAATTTGGCCAACACCTGACCTTTTTGAGCCATTTGGGGTTCGAAGAGGATGTCGTAAGTGCTGAGATCCATGGCCCACTTCATCATTCTCCTAGTCATATTTGGTTTGCTGAGGATTGTCTTGAGTGGCAGATTGGTCAGAACGATTATTGGATGTGATTCAAAATAATGCCTTAGCTTCTTCTTTGCATGTACCAAGGCCAGGATCAGTTTTTTGCTCTCGAATATCTATTTTTTACATCCGTCATTGTCTTATTGGAATAGTATACCGGCTGCTGCTTCCTATTCTCTTCTCGGACCAAGGCTGCACTCGTAGATACTTTTGATACTGCCAGGTATAAATATAACATCTCCCCAGGCATCGGTATCAAGAGGATTGGTGCGAAAGTCATATACTCTTTCAGTTTTTTCAGGGCATCCGATTGGTATGTCCCCTATAGTTCGCCCTTCTTCTTTTTGATAGCATCAAAGAACGGTTTGCATTTGTCCGAGAGACGTGATATGAATCTGCTGAGGGCCGCAATTCATCCAGTTAGGATTTGGACTTCTCGCTGGGTCTTTGGTTCTGAAGTCTGGATCAACGCTATAACTTGTGATTGGCTTATCTCTATTCTTGTTCGACTGACCATATGACCGAAGAACTGACCCGATGATACTTCGAATGAACATTTTAACGGATTTAACTTCATCCGATGTCTCATGAGGGTTTCGAATATTTCTTGCAAATGCCGCAGATAATCTTGGCTCCTTTTACTTTTGACCTCCATATCATCGATGTATGCCTCTACAGTCTTGCCAATCTATTTTTTGAAGACTCGATTGATCATCCGCTGATATGTTACCCCTATTTTCTTCAAGCCTAATGGCATTACTTTATAGCAATAGGTTCTTCGTTCAGTGATGAATGAGGTTTTCTCTTTGTCCCTTGGGTCCATCGGGATCTGATTGTATTCTGAGTATGCATCCAAGAACGTCAAAAGTTTGTACTCGACGGTGGCGTCAACCATCTGGTCTATCTTGGGTAATGGGTAGCTGTCCTTTAGGCACGCATTATTGAAGTTGGTGAAGTCAATACACACTCTCCATTTCCCATTTTTCTTTTTTACCACCACCACATTAGATAGCCATTCAGGATATTTTACTTCCCTAATAAGGTTTGCTTTGAGCATTCAATCGACTTCCTCAGTTATTATCCTGTTTCTCTCTAGGGTGAACCTCTGCTATTTTTGTTTAATAGGAATGCTGTTGGGGTTCACGTTCAAAGTATCTTTCACCAGGTCGGGGTCCATACCAGGCATGTTGAGGTGAGTCCAGGTGAATACGTCTTCGTTTATTTTCAGTATGTCGATCAATTTATCTTTCTCCTTCTCCCGTAGAAACATCCCGATATGTGTGTTCTTTTCTTCACTTGATCCTTCAAGTTGGACTGTCTGGAGCAATTTTTTAAGCCGAACATTCCCTGTAGCGTGCTCCTTGAGTTGTTCCAACTTCGGTGATTGCTATTGGGTTCCTGCCCCCGTGTGGGGATTTTCTCTTTTAGGCGTGCGCTTGATCGCTAGTGAATAGCATACCTTTGCCGCCATTTGATCGTCGCACAAGTCTACTGTTCTTTTCTCGTTGGGGGCCAAACATCTCATTACCTGATGCAAGGTCGATAGGACTTCATGCATCCTGTGTATCCACCTTCTACCCATGATGAGGTTGTATGACGATCAGACGTTGGTTATCACAAATTGCTCTCTTAGAGTCTTCTATGATGCTATTGCTGACAGTGATATTGTTCCGATTGGGTTGACTTTGTTCCCATCAAATCCTACTAGCGGGCCTTCTGCAAGCTCGATCCGATCGTTGCCGATTTCTATTTGTTTGTACACGTCGAGCGTCATTATGTTAGCACTTGATCCTGCGTTAGTGAGCACTCTTTTTATTTCGTAATTCGCCAATAGTAGGCTGACAACTAGTGGGTCTTCATGGGGGAGTTGTACCCTCATCAAATCTGGATCTCCGAATGTGATTTGGGCGTCGATTTTTTCATCTTGTATTGAATTGATCTCTCCCAACTGCTGTAGTCTCTTGGCCTGGCAGTTATAAGATCTGCTTGTGTTTCGCTCTTCGCGAGTCGAATAACCATGTATGATGTTAATCGTCCTCACCGAGTTTAAGTTATGTTTTTCTCCATGCTCTGGGATCTGTCGTCTGGTTTGGCCAGGAAGATCTTTCACCACGTATTCGGT
Organism: Cornus controversa; assembly: GCA_026545225.1. Lineage (NCBI taxonomy): Eukaryota > Viridiplantae > Streptophyta > Magnoliopsida > Cornales > Cornaceae > Cornus > Cornus controversa. Next base: position 74,869,029 of record CM048846.1, read on the forward strand.
CAGCCCCCCTTGGTTATGATTGCCTTCGTCTGGCCCTTTAGGTTCCAGCACTCATTGGTAGTGTGCCCATAATCATGATGGAAGGCGCAATGTTTACTTTTGTCTTTGAGGTCGTTTGGTGTTCGGATAGGTGGGGGGGTTCGGAATATGTCCCGGCTCTTGTTTTCCTGGTACAGCCTCGCAAGCGTGCACTTCAGCGGAGTGCTTTTCTCCTCGATTTTAGGCCATTTTTTTGGCTTTGGCGGGGTTGAGTGGGCCCTGCCTTGCCCCTTTGATTTAGATCAATTTTCTTTGGATTGGGCGTTGACGCTTATCAGTGCCGATCTCTATTGACAAAGCGCCTTATCTTCTTCGAGACTAAGATACCCCTGCGCCTTTGCGTTCAAATCTCCAATCGAACGAGGGGTTTTTCTCACCAAAGATAAGTGGAACTTGGAACCTGGGATCATCGCTACTTGAATGCTACCACTGTCGTGGCTTGGTCACAGCCATCAATCAAGGACATCTCCAAGTTAAATCTGGTCAAGAAAGATTTCAACGTTTCTCCTTTTGGCTGTCTCATTGTGAAAAAGGAAGAGATGGTTTTCTTCTGACGCCTGTTGCCTATATACTGGGCAATGAAGAGTTCGCATAGCTTAATGAAACTGGGAATAGTGCCTGAGGGTTGTTGCTTGAACCAAGTCAGAGTGGCTTCGGAGAGGTTATTTAGGAAATTTTTGCACATGAGGCTCTCATTTTCTGCGTGGAGCGTCATTCTCTGTTGGACGTGGAAGAGATAGTTAACGGGATCGGTGGTTCCATCAAAAGTGATGAAATTCGGGAGTACGAATTTCTTCGGATTCGGAGATTTTCTTATTTCTTCCGTAAAAGGGGATTGTACTACTTTGTTGGTAACCTGAGTGGCCAGATCTACTGGGGTCTGATTCTTCAGGTCCTTGATGTCTGCATTGACCTCCTCTAGGCGTTTGGTTATTGCGTCGAAATTGACATCCAGTCTAGTGGATCGGGACTCCGGTTGCTCTGTGGCCCGACCTTCCTCCGGAGCAGAATCGTGCTCTACAGAGGCGTCCCTATTGGGTGAGGAATTTTTGGGTCTTTTTCCTGTGAGCCAGGCTATCTTCTCCTGGAGTAAGTCGTTTCTCCAGTTGGATTCCTCCAATTGTTCTCGCATCTCTTGCAAGATCTGTTCTTGTGTTTGATTCTGTTCCATCGAGCAGTTGTGTAAGGGTGACTGTTGCCCCGTTATGGTTCCGGAACGTAGCTGTACAGGCATAAACTCCTAAGGAATTTATGAATTGCTTCGTTCCCATAGACGGCGCCAAAGTGTAAGTACAAAAAAGTTGTCAATACAGTTTCAGAAATTTTTTTTTCTCCTTTTCTCATTCTATCGTACCCCTTTATATAGCTTTGAATGCACATAGATTACGTCTGTGATCGTTCCACCTTTCTTGGGAATTTGCCTATATTCACGAAATGACGATCCTTGGTTTACTGCGAGAATTATGTTACCTGATTACGTATTTGAAGGAAGAGTTCCCACCTTCCCTCTTGCCTTCATCCATTTAGTAGCGGGTGACTTGGAGGGTGACTTACTTCATGACGTGGCCGCCACGTGTGAGCTGATTTGGTGTGTCCACGTGTCATATTTTATTTGGGTATTTTTCATTCACTACAACAACTATTCGAGACCATGAAGGAGATGTTGAATGGGTCACACCAGTTCATGATAAGGGGTATTGGCTGGCCAAAGGAATGGGAGTTGCTGTGGTGGTATAGAGAGTGGTCGTGGAGGCAAAGATGGTGATGTTGCTGTTGTCACTGTGTTGGTGGAGATACATGTATATATGTGTAAATATGATCTTTTATGTGTATATATATTAATATAATATATATTTTTTTGGCTTACATCATCAATGATCAAAACCAAGCGCATTTGTGTACTTTCATAAAAGACCTTAACAGTCTTAACTATCAAGTCTTAGAAGTGTCAAACCAAATTTTCAAAATGTTTCATCTATGAGTGAATTAGCAAATTTCAAAGGGTACGAGAGTAATTTACACTTAATTTTCTTATTTATTATTTGGATAAAAAAAATCATCTTGATATTCTTCAACATTGACCCCGATAAATTAAATTTTTTATTTCGGATTCTGCTAACCGAAACAAAAGATCTACACCGGCATTGAGCCATTAACACACTACCGCGGACCTGAGAGTTGATCGAAAGACAGATAAGAGTGGGCATTATGTGGGTCATCGGTACTGTTAGAATTGGCACGCACTTCTGAAATCCCATGGTGCGCTTCTTCTATTGATGACCGCTCGGTGGCATGTAGAAAGTTGAGTGACTCAACTCGTGGCTCACCTAATGGTAATGCACCTTCCAACATGCTCACAACCTTAGCCATGGTCGGCCTCAACAATGGCTCTGCATGCACACAGCACAGAGCAACCCGCACTAGCTTCTCCACCTCCTCACTCGTGACCCGTCCCTCAAGCCTCGGGTCAGCAAGCTCCAAATATCTCCTCTGCTCGTGCATTTCCAATGCAAACCGAGGGAAATAAAAAGGCCGGAGATCCAAGAGAGATGAAGATGGACCACCATTTCCACCATTGTTATCGTTTTCTGTGCTTTGACACACTATTGTTAATCTCCAGTTCCTTTGTCCCCTCACTATCTCTAGCAATACCATTCCATAACTATACACATCTATCTTGTCAGAGATGCCATAACTAGTCAGCCACTCCGGCGCTAGATAGCCTCGGGTTCCTCTCAAAGTTGTAAATAACCTAGATTGTTGAGGACTAAGCAGCTTTGAAAGCCCAAAATCTGAAATCTTCACTTGTGAATTGTCGTTCAAGAGAATGTTCTCTGGCTTGACATCACAATGGATGATCTTGTGTTCACACTCATTGTGCAAATAAGCAAGCCCACGAGCTGTTCCAAGTGCTATCTCAAATCTCTCCTGCCATTCTAAAACAGGTCCATCACCAAATAGAGCACGATCCAATGAACTCCGATTCATGTACTCATAGACGAGAAACATTTCCCCCTTGTGAGCACAGAAACCTTTCAGTCTAACCAAATTGACATGGTGAACATTCCCAATAATAGCAATCTCTGTGCAAAATTCCTTCTTTCCTTGCCCACCCAAGCTAGTAATCCTTTTCACTGCCACCACCGTTTTATCCAGAAGAGTGCCCTTGTACACAATCCCAAATCCACCGGAGCCAATTTGGGTCCTGAATTTCTCAGTTGCAGCTGCAAGCTCTTCGTAATTGAACCTCACCGGCAAACCCTGGACGGAAATTGATTCAAGCTCGTCCGACGAGAAGGAGTTTCTTCTTCTTCCTAATGTCACTACCGCATTTCTAGAACCCCTTCTTTTTTTTCTTCGTCTGTAACAAAGAATTCCAATAACAGAAATGGTGACTATTAAGAATATTACCAAACCTGCAATTGGAAAATTTCCTTTCTTTTTCTTCTCACCACTTGGGTTTGCGGAGGAAGATAAGACGCGAACCTTTATGTAGCCTAATCGATCGCTTTCAGCTGAAGAAGAGCTTGCCTTGATGGAACCCAGATGGTTTTGGAGTAGATAACAAGACCCAGAAGAATTACCATGGAAAATTCCCAAGCAAGAACAATTCCAAGTACAAAGATCTTGACAAACAGACAGATTAACACCCTGTTTGTCAGGCTCCCTAAAATCATTCGCGAAATAGTCCATACCTATGCCGAGACTCACATAAGAAATGGACGAGGAATTCGATTTAATGTCGTCACAAGCTGACCACAAGGAATAAGAAGTGTTGGACGGTGTGCACATTCCTGCCTGAGCACCTGCTTGAAAACCAGCCGGACACGAACAGTTTCCAAACCGGCAGAGTCCAAGTTTGCTACAAACTAATGGAATTCCACAATTGTCAACTGGTCCTGAAAATTCTTCAACCCATTTGTTTTGCGTGCTCACAAATCTCTGAACAACGAAACGCCCATCAGATCCCAACTTCGCAATTCTAAAAGAATCGGATTCTTCCAAGTCCACCCGGATCACATCTGCTGAGGCTGACCCGTTGTTCCCAAAGAGACACAGACCATTTGTAGTACCATTGATCGATTTCAACGCCATGTAGGAAACGGACAAGTTAGTATCTTTGAAAACATGTGTATCCATAGACAGCTTCCAATAAGTCAACCCATTCCACTGCAACAAGGCATCGCCGCCGGTGACTGTAAAACGATAGTCACATGCTGAAAAGTTGTCCACCGACAAAGCACCAACGATTGATTCACCAATGGGTAACTTCTGTCCCACAACAATGGTGTCTGTGGGATGATCGAAACTCGCCCACAAAGTAGCATTGGAGCGATCGAGCAGGACTAAATTGCCCGACTCTTGAAGCTGTAACAAGGAAACAGGGACATCAAATGGAAATGGAGTGGTGGACCAAACGTTCTTGCCTGCGTCACCGTCGGTGATGCTGAGACCATTGACAGTGAGGCGGAGCTTGGTGGAATCAGAGAAAGAAGAGTTGCGATTGGCGGACCAGACGATGGTGTTGGAAGGGGCGTGAATGACGCATAAGTAGAAGGCTCTGCCTTGTGGGTTTGGGTTGGTGATGGCTGCTCTGAAGGTTCCATTGCGAGAGGCCAAGAAAGCTCCGGAGGGTGTGCTGTTGATGAATTGGAGGTAGGAGGCGGTGAAGTTGGGGCGGATGAATTCGGAGAAGAGTGGATCAGAGTGGACGATGAGTGCTGTGCAGGACAATAGTAGAAGGAGATGTAGAGAAGTGCTGATGATGGTGAAAGTGGCCATTGCAGAGATATTGCACAGAGAAACAGATGATGGGTTGTTTGGCGATTCAAAGTATGCTGATAAGTGAGAAAGAAAGAGGATTTGGGATACTAAGAAGATTAGAATCTTCAGTAATTTAGTCAGGATTGTCTGCCACATACTCTATTACGCGCATTGAATTCGAAGAATCTTGAGTCATGTGTTATCATACAACATCGTTGAAAGAAAAACATTACAAATAAAATGCTTATTTTCCACCAAAATGATTAGAACTGAGGAGAAACAATGATAACAAGGATTAATATACAAGATAATCTTTTTCAAATCAACATGGAAAATTGACCATTGATTGACTGACGGCTGCATTTGGTTGCCAATAGGTTCTCTAGCTTGTTTCAAAGAGGCTGCTGTATTTTGGTTTCTCACAAGGGACAAGACCAAGGTGGCTGAAATTGGTTGATTCTGTTTCACTTTGGTTATTCAACGACTTTAACAGGAAGGCTATTGACAAGAAAGTTTTCCACACTATGACTCTGTATCTTTGAACCGAGTCGAGCGTGTGTGTGTGTGTGTATATATAGATATATATATATATATTTCACTAAAGACTTCCTGTTTTCCGGATAGAGTTTCCACCGAAAAGCAACTACCCTCTCGTCTCTCCCACGCCGAAGCGTTTTTGGCATTGCATTACCAAAATATGAATTCTATAATTTTGTCAACCTCAAGTGGATAAATAATTCACCATGTAACAAGTATTAGGGGTAACCACGGATCGGATCGGATTATATATAATCTTAATTCAATCTACAGTTTACGAATTGATAAAAAATTTAATCCGATCTGAAATGTGACAATCCACTAATCCGATCCGATCCGGAATTGAACGAATCAGATCGGATCGATGGATTAGGCTAGTTCTCTTATGGAATATTGGATTAGAAGTTGGTAAACTGGTTGTACACACCATAGATCTATTATAATCAGTTTCTGAACTTAATCATGCCACTAATTTTTGCATAAACTGATGAACAACCCAACAAGTATAATATCTTCACTTACATATAATATATAATATATATAGGAATTAACCTATCACAATTACAACCTTTACAGGACATTAAAGATGAACCAATAATGCAATCAAAGCTTCTGAAATCTGAATAGAAAATAAGTCCACAAAGATCAACACAAGCAACAAGCCTCAAGCAAAAAAAAATAAAGGACCAATACAGACCAACAAAGCATGAATTTTATTTTTTTTAAAGTCGAAAAACTAGAAAATTATAAAATATTCATAATAGTCCCAAAGAGTAGCCACAAGTTCCACAACACAGTAACACACAAACAAACAGTAGCCACAAATTCCACAACAAATCTTAGAAATTTAAAATAGTAAACGAAACATAAATCATTAAAATATCAAATATTATACAACCAAAAATAAATCATCCAAACAAAACAATAGCGGTGAGTAAAATTGTGAAAGCTCATAACCAATCTCGAATGTCCTTAAATCGTAGTTATATCTGCACAAGTATAGAAATTTAATTTAAATCAACAATAAGACACTTGCAAACAAATTGAATGAAATTATAATAAATGGTTACCAGAATCATATTGTTCAAGTTCCACCAACTTTTCTTCAACTTCAATTAGGTTTGGTGAAGCCCCCAACCAATCCTGTGTACAAATTAAGCATTCAACAAGCTTTGGGGTTAGAGAACTATGGAATTGATCAAGCACACAACTTCCCATACTAGAAGCCGACTCGGAAGCAACAGTAGAGACTGGAATGGCTAGAATATATCTTGCAACTTCAAAGAGTGCTTTATACCCACTGCCATTCACTTTCGACCAATTCAATATGTCAAAGTTTGAATCATCATCTTCACAAGTTTCATTTAAATATTTTTTCACTTCTGACCTGCTACTTTCACTTTGTTTCATCATTTTTTTCTTTTTTGAACATAGACTTAAAAGATGCTACTTGCTCACTTGCCTCTGTATTTAGTTTCCACTTGAACTTGAAGATAATACATGAAAATTTGTATATTCACTAAAAAGGCGGGGTCATTGACCAATTCAGAACTTGATCAGCCCTCACTTCTCATGTGAGATCCTGATTTTTTTTAATTAAATTTATTATTATTAATATTTTATTTTATTAAAATATTTTATTTTTATTTTTTCATTTCTATGTTTAGAATATGTTTGGATGTTTGAGTTTCGAATTTCAAATATTGGTTTGATCCCAGACATTTTCAAATTTAAATAATAGTTCTACGAAATGATGGGACGTGAGAATATGTTTGTCTTTTTCAAAAAGATTTGGGACAATTTCGATATTTTTTTAAAAGTGAAGGGTATTTTAGTAATTTCATATCATGGATGGCACCATCGTAAATTCTTTGAAAAAGAATAGCATTGTGGTAGTTTTAGAGTAAAATAGAGGGTAAAAGAGACTTTTCACTTGGGAGAGTCTAGAAGCTTCTAGAAGGGGTGAAAAATATAGATGTATATCTATAGGTTTTGAACTAGAAAATGCAAAATTGTCTTCCTCTCTTTCCATAAGTTCTGTCAACCCTTTACTTTTTCTCTCCATCTCTCATTTTGCTCTCTTTATTTCTCCATTGAAGATGCTTAAAGGCTAGGCTTGGTCCAAGGTTGTTGGTGGTGGTTAGTGTTGGTGCTAGTAGCATGTAAGTATTTCTTTCTACCACTTTTGTCCATTTTTTTCTTCTACTTCCTCTCTTCATCTTCTTTTTCAATTATTGAAGTTTGAAGAATAAGTTTTGTGTATGGTTTGTAGTGTTGGAAGTTTTGGGACTTGAAGACTTCCATTGATTTCTCCATTAAAGCTTTTGAAGAAAAGTTAGGACATCGAATTGAATTTCAAATTTTAATTTAGGAATTTCTTCAATTCATCTTGGATTTGAGGTAGGAATGAATTTAACTTCCTTTTCTAATGTTTTAAGACTTTGGGAAGTGTTAGGTTGAGATTCTAACATGAATTGTAAAATGTGTAAATTAAAGTTTACATTATTTCATAAAAAATTGGAGGCTTTTGTGTTTTGACCATAAATGTGTTTAGACTTGGATTATGCCTATTAGCATTGTTAGGGAGGTTTACCATTGAAACATGTATGCCATTAGATCACTCGTGCTCTTAATTTAAAATTAATGTACACTTTATTGGTTGATAACTCTATTGTTGTGTAAGAACTAGAAGTTCTAAATTACTTTTATAGTAATTGTGCTAGTGATTGTAAATTTATGAAAGTCTTGGATCATTCATTGATGTTTTGGAACAAAAAACTTAACTTTTGTTCAAGAAGAGTATTTTGAAAAAAAGTGGTAACATGTATGTTTTGTTTGTTAATGTGTGTTCAAGCATCCTATATGTTTCTTAATTAATGTGTAGGGATGCTAATGGATGAATTGGGGTTCATTTGAATTCATTTGACAACTTATGGACCATTAAAGGTATTTTGATGATTCATGTGTACATTAGTTAAAAATGCATGCTATGTGGTTATTTAAAGTGCCTAAGTGTTTGTGTATGCCTATTGAATATGTTGAGCATGGTAGGTAACACCTTGAAGAAATTATGAAATTTTGACCATACTTTAATGTTTGGAACTAGGGTTCCACAGTGCAACATGACTTTTGCATGGAATTATAATTGTTTAAATGTTTTAAATTATGCTCAGAATGTACCAGAGCATGATTTGGTGTTAAATGAACATATTTGATTTGAAAGTTCAATTATGCTTACTAGGTAACATATAAATTGCCTAGATGTACAAAATTGGTTAAATTAGAAATTTGGTTATGTCTTGATACTATATATATGCAAGTATTGAAATTGAAGGTTTAAAGCCCTACTGAAAAGGATTTGAAGGTTTAAAGTCTTATTGAAAAGAGACATTTATTTACATGAAATTTTTGCTTGAGAAACGACTCATTAAAAGCTTGGTGCATATATGCAGAACTAATGTTATGAGGATAATTATTATAGATATTGTAATTACTTTGTTCATATTGATAATTTTTTTCATACTATTCATATGATGTGTGAGTTATGATTTTTGAGAAGTTTTAAATAGTCAGAATTAAAAATAGAGGCACAAAGATGCCTGGTGGTTGATAAGTCCACCTGACTGGCCAGTGGTTTCACATCGACCTACGGACTAGTAATTCGGAATGACGAAATGTACAGAAGGACTATTTGAGGACTGTTCTGTTGATGCGTGTGTCATGACTATTTGAGTTACATGTGGTGTGTTTGTGTCATCTGCACTGCATCAAATTAAGCAAACTGTTTATTTCAAGTTTTACACTTTTTAAAACATTATAAATAGGTTTATTATTCCGTTGTTTATGGACAAGTTATGGCTTCATTGTTTATGGTCATGTTATATTTCATGCTTATGTGTAAATGTAGATTGACGAATACTTGTGAAGCATGTGGAAAAGAAAATAGGAACATGTTAGAAAGAACAATATTGTGTGCATGTTCCCTTAGGAATTCTTATTTCAGTCTGAAATGTTTAGGGGGGGGACAGTTGAATCATTTTTACTGAGCCGTCATTACTCACCCTACATATGTATCACATTTTCAGGAAAAATGGACAGAAAGGATGTTGTTTAAGCTCTAGAAAGCTTGTAGTGACATATTTCTTTTTTGATGTTTTGTAGTTATACTTCCATGTATTAGGTATAACTTGATAACATGTATGTTACGTTATTCGGGGCCAGTCTGTTGGTGTAGTACTTCTGTACTTGTATGACATGTTATACTCAGGAGTTTTGTAATTTATCTTCTCTATTGAGTATGTTTAGTGTATGTTAATTATAGTTAAGTTGTTTATTGTTTCCGCAATGACGACTTTAATGTCGGCTTGGGTCCGGGATTCAGATCCTTTTTTATATTTTCTTTTAGTTGTAACTCAGGTCTTTGGAATTCGGGACGTGACACCTCACCTCAACCCCCATCTCATTTGCATTATAGTTGTCATCTGTCAAGAAAAAGAAAAAGAAAAATTGAAGTAAGCTTAACAATTATTGAACTTGATTAATAAACATGCTTAACAGTTAACAGTAAACATCCAAAGCCAAATTGATTTTCAACTATTTTCTAAGAAAGAGGGCAAAATGTGGGACTGTTCACTCTACATTTGCATTACTGTAAGAGGTTAAGTGAACCCAAGTTAAAAACAATCACAACTTTTAAAAAAATATAAAAAATGGATAAACTGCGAAACACCCATTGAAGTTCAAAACAGCACACTAGCAATTTCTCCTTTCTATCAAGAAAATTCACCATAGATAATAACTTAATAAGATATTAGATTTCACACTTAGAATTTGTAGTAATCAAAATAAAATTTCTTTAATACATGGCTTGAACTATCAAAAATTTATAAATAACTCAACTAAACTATCATTTTAGCAATAAATCCCCTTGAAGCATAAAAAAACAGTAATACACAAGCTAAGGTGAAGACATCCTATCATTTTGAAGCATAAAAATATAGTAATACACAAATGAAAATGTAGTGTTTCAATGGAAATTTACCTAACTTGATGAGCTAACCTTTATTGAAATTAGGGTTAAATGGAAACTTGCCTAAATTACCTAGTTTAAAAGAGAACTAGACCTAAATGGATAATTACCAAAAACTAGGGTTTAGATAAAAAAAAAAAAACTATGACTAATTTTGGAAAACCTAACTTTTGTTATATCTAGAATTGGAATCTTGACTAATTTAGATAACCTAATTTCTTATTGAACTAGGGTTCAAATGAAAAGTCAAATTTAGATGGACTAACCTCTTATTGAAACTAAGGCCTTGTTTGGATTAGCTTTTGAAAAACGGCTTTCAACTTTTCAAGCTCAAAAGTTGTTTTGGAGAATGTTTGAATTGGTAAGGCTGAAAAGTTTTGGAATCCAAAAAGAGCTTTCAAAAGAAGCTGGTGGGTACTAGATTCCTCATTTATCTTTTGATTCTCTTTTTTTTCTGCGTAAAAGTCGAAGCAAAAGCTTTGACAAATAGAGCCTAAGCCTCGAATGGAAGTTGGAAGGAGTGTTTTGAGTGATTTCCTTTGAAAGAAAAAGAAAAGAGCTTTATTTTGAAAAAAAGAATTATGAAAAAGGAATTGATTTTGATAAGAGATTATGAAAAATAAAATATTTTGATTTGATTTGAAAAGGGTAACTAAAAGAGTGATTTTGGAAAATCAATGTTGAACTCAATTTGGAAGGCTCTAGATTGATTATTCTAAAGGTGAACCCTAAGAATTAGTAAATAATGTGGACACCCTAAATGCTAACCTAAGAATAAAGTTGATGTGAACCTAGACTTTTATTAAACATAAGGTTCTATAAGAAAGTTATGGCCTCAAGGTTTTAATGAACCTAAACCTAACTTTTGACATATGAATGGAGATTTAAGATTGGAAAATATTAGGAATAGGTTCTTTACAAAACCTTGGGAAATGTTAACTCCTAAGGTTATCCGAAACCTAAATGAGAAGTATCTTAGGGTTACTAATGAACTTGTGCCTAAGGTTTGGATACTTGAAGAGTTGTTTATCCTTAATTGACCCTATGACCTTTATTGAGAAACTGTGGAGGAAAGATGATTTTGTGAACCCTAGAATTGAAATTGTAATTTCTATGACCTATACCTAATAGACTCTAGAAGCAATTATTTTTAAAAGTGGATGCTTTACAATATTTATTTTATTTGAGAAAAATATTGCTTTAAGAAAGATGTGATTTTAGGAGAAATGTTAATTTGGAAAAAGTAATGATTGAGAAAATATTTTTTGAAAAATAATGATTTTAGAATGCTTTATTTTGAGAAAGGTGATTTTTAAAAGGACATGATTTAAAAAAAAAATGATTTAGGAACAGTGACTTTTAGAAAAGTTTGATTTAAGAAGATATGTTTTAGGAAAATGTGATTTTTAGAGAGGAGATCAATGATTTAGAAAAATATGCTTTTTGGAAAGATGACTTTTAGAAAATATTGTTTTTGTAAAGAAATATTTTAGAGAATATTACTTTAGAAAAATATGACTCTAGAAAAGATGATTTCGGAAAATGTGATTTAAGAAAATTAATTGATTTGGAAAAATTTTATTTTAGCAACTTTGAGAAAGTTGTGAACTTTAGAAAAATATGATTGTGGAAAATATTATTTTCAAAAAAAACTTGATTTAGGAAAGTATTTTGAGAAAACATGATGTTGGGAAGATGACTTTTTAGAAAATAAATGAATAAGGAAATAGGGTTTAGGGAAGAAGATGTTTAGTAAAACATTATTTTGGAGGAATTTAATTTTTTTGGACAATCTCTTTTTAGAAAATATAGTTATGGAAACTATGATTTTTAGAAAAACATGATGATGGAAAAATATTTTTTTTGGAAAAGTGTGATTTTAGAAAGAATAATTTTTAAGAAACCTTATTTTTTGAAAAAGTGTGTGATTTTGAAAGATCATGATTTCTAAGAAACTATATAATTTTTGGGATATAATTTCTTTAGAAAAACTTTGTTAAAGAAAACGAAATGATGTGTTCCGAGAAAAATGATTTATTTCTAGGAACCTATTAGACCTAGACTTGAAAGAGTTGATTTTAAACCTAGATTGAAAGACAAATTAACCTAAAGAAATTATTTTAATAAAATAATAAGTGAATGTGTGATGAAAAAGAATTATGGTTTTGAAACGTTTTAGAACTACCCCCATATCACAAGGATGCAACAGATGTAGTTGAGACAAGGATTTTGATATCCTACAACAATAATTGAGCATGAAACAAATTTATAGGTTACATGGATTTTGATACCCTGCAAGAATAATGGAGCATGGAACAAATTTATAGCTTACATGTCAATGACGATGTCATGAAACCATCATGCTCTTAATACTTGAACAACAAGAGTAGAAGAAGATATTCAATAGAATAACAAGAGTAGGCTTTCATGGCCTTCGTCAGTGAGCTTCCAAACTTCTAGTTGCTGTGGTAATAATGCTTGATAATTTTCTTTTGTGAGAAAGAGAGTGGAGAGAACAAATATTGTATGTAGTGATGATCAAAGAAAATTGCAAACTAAAATACTCTCACAAAAGCTAGTCCAAAATAGGGGTGACAAAAATCCCCAATCCAGCGGGAACCGTCCCTGCCCCGCCCCATTTAAAGCAGGTTTGGGGAACCGTTTATTTAAATGAGACGGGATGGATTTTGTTATTTAAAACCCGGTCGATTTTGGGGTGAGGGCTAGGCAAGGTCGCCTTGCCCCATTTAAAACCCGTCCTAATTATACTACGCTTAATTGTTTCTATTATATTACTTGTGTATATATACTTTAAAAAATGTTAAATGTCAAAATATTTGATTTTGTTGGAAGTTGTGTAATCCTTTATTTTAAGCAAGGACAACAAAAATAAATAAGAAAATTTTGGAAAGTGAAAAATGTTAATGTTTGGAGAATGTTAAAAATTCATGAGTCAAATGAGTTTTAACCGGTTATGGAGTGGGGTGGTTTGGGGCGGGGTGGGTTCGGTCGGTTATGGGGCGAGGATGGCCTGAATTGGGAAATTTATAACTGGTTATGGGGCGGTTATGTTGTTTCTAAAATCAAACGGTTATAGCAATGGGGATTGGGATCCCCATCTCATAACCGACCAGTTGCCATCCCTAGTCCAAAAGAAGTCCCCTAAGACTGTAGGGTCCTTAGGTTTATATAGAGATGATAACTTATTAACCAAGGGAACTAGGGTGCAAGTAATTAAAATTAGGAAATTCTTTAGCTCCAAGAAAACTCATTCTAGAGAATTCTAATGACAATTAATGACTAAATTATCCTAATTTTTTGAATCGCATAAATCAGTGAAATCGACTGATTATGGGTTACAGGTTCTATTTATTTAATTGACCACGTACATGGGATGAGGCTAGAACGGGGGGAGAGGGTACACTTTTTTGAATTTATTTAAAAGGGAGTGCAGCCAATTAGGGCCTCACTTGTCACGCCTCAAAATCTGGACCACTGGACCCCCTGGTCCAAGTCCAAATCCCAAGAGTGAACCCGTTCATCTATTCACATGAACTATTTCCAAAATCTTATAACCGCATTAGCAACATCATAAACACATATTTATATGCGCATTCATTCATTATTAGTCACCTTTGTGGGCCCCACAATGGCCTATACATCTATGCATATTCATTTCTATTTTCAAAGTATGAAATTACAACTCTTTAAGAGATTAAAGGAATTTGAGACGTCTCAAACTTCAGTTTGAGCCACCTCAAACATCAAGAAGAAATAACGCTTTCTAGAAGGTTTTTTGAGTAACCTCAAACTACACTTTGAGCCATCTCGAAATTTATAAGGCGCCTCAAACTGCACCTTGAGTCACCTTAAACTACACTTTCAGCCACCTCAAAATTTATGAGACGTCTCAAACTGCACTTTGAGCCACCTCAAACTACCCTAAGCCTGAACTTCTGCTGAATTCCTCAAATACTCACCATATATGCAATTCTAACTCTAATTACTTTCCCAATCCTCATATCATCTCATACAATGTTGAAACAAGAATAAAATGCTAAAAATCATACGTTCGATGCTAAACATACGTTTCATTAAGTATCCCTCCAAAATCCACAATTTACAAAACGATTGAAAATTATACGATTCAAAGGAAAGTAATCCAGCTTAAACATAAAACCATACGTTGTCCTCAATGCGTTTCAAATGTCATACGTGGCTCATACATATCAAATCGAATACTTAACTAAACACAAGTTTCGATAAATGCCCAAATGTGGCATATGAAAGCATAACATTAACGATAGCAATGAAAGGTAAATCCTGCAACCCGAGCACTTCAAGATCCATCAACGACCGATACCTTACCTATAAAAATAGTTGGAGAAGGGGCGGTGAGCACCACAGCGGCTCAATAGAGAAACCCAAACCAACCTATGCATCGACTCGATGCGACCTACATGAATGCAAGCATGGTATCACTATACTATATGGCATACTTTCAATACACGTAAAATGTTATCATGGCATTCCTACATTATATGACATACTTCAATACACATGCTCAGATGGATTTCAATTCAAAGCTTGAATGGAAAACAGGTTCAGCATTACTCAATTTCAAAGGAAATGCTACGCAACATCAATATGATTATCACAATTCAATAATAACACTTAAGAACCAAACCACATAAATTTTGAAATAATACAAGGGTGGGAGTTATTGTAGAACCACCGGATAACCGCTAAATGAGCTAATTATCCGTAATATCTATCTTGACAGGTGATCAACCCAAGGGTCTAGAAGGAACCAAATATGACTTTACGGGCTACAAACCCGATGGTCTAGAGTAACCACCCTGGCCAAGTTTAGGGATTTGCACCCTAGGGATCTAAGCCCCCATTACTTTCTGACCTCCTTCCAAAATCAACAATCAATCACATAGGTTCAAGTATGGCAACATATACAATTTCAAGCGCATCATAAGTTACTTAATTTACATGCTAAAATATGTAATCTCATGCATAAAACAATACATTAATTTCATAATTCAAGTGCATCATAAGTCACTTAATTCACATGCTAAAACATGTGATTCCATGCATATAACAATACAACATTTGGAAGAAATAATTATTTTCATGCATATTATCACACACAACATGCATTATACACAACATGGTCCCTACACTATAAATTATGTTAAAAAGCAACATTCCTCCATAATTAACAACACCTAAGCATATAGATACAATTCAATGCACATGAATTCGACAATATCATCAATTAACTTGAATTGACCCAATTAAAAGTGCAAGACTCATTTTCTAGCAATTCTAAACATACTAACCATTAGAATTCACATCAATTTCTAAGGAATCGATGATAAGAATGAGAGAACAACCCTACCTCAATCCCAAGCTAAAATCTTTTAAAAATTCAAATTGTTCGAAGATAATTTTGATCGTACCAAACTCGAGCCCTCAACTCGTAGATCGTGTCTTTCTTATTCGGCTCCTTCTAATTATCACCTTAAGACCCTCTAATTTAATGAAGAAGAAGATAGGTGATGAAGATACACATACATATATATATGTATAGACTCACTCATGGCTGATGAAGAAGAAAGAATGAATTAGAATCCCTCACTTTGCTATTTATAGTAATATGACATACTCTTATTCACAAAAATGCTATCACTTTTTTTCTAAACTTTTTCGGGCTCATTTTCGAAGTTCCGTAACTCCGATTGACATGAAATTGATTTTATAGCGCGTCAAATATTTTATTTAAGTTACCCTCCAAATTTGAAGTCATTTCGACACTTTCAAAAAAGTTAACTTTTGCCAAATACACTGAAAACTTTTCTAAACCTTAAATAAGTTATCTAAATATGTATTTTACATTTAAAACATATAAAAAATCATTCAAAGTATCATGATGACTAAATGAAATTAAAGAAAAATTGACAAAAAATAGCATGGTCCTTACATCACTCTATAGGTGGGGCCAAAAAATGATGACACCCCCTTTTGATTTTTTATTTTTATTTTTATGATTCCTTTTTTAAATATATATATACACACACACTACATATATATATATATATATATATATATATATGTGTGTGTGTGTGTGTGTGTGTGTGTGTGTTTCAAGGTTATTAAGCATTCTAGACACAACGGCGGTTTTATGACCGACAATCCGAAAATATTATTCTTTAATGATTGTGGGGTTAGACAAAAATTGGGTATCTACATCTAAGCTGAAGCATTATCTGAAAGAGTATCGACATTTGTGTACGAAATGTCATTGTTCAGGAGCTCCAAGTATGGCGTTGGTTGAGCCGTGAGGAGAGTGGGCGGAAAAAGAAAATTTTAAGACATGGAGGCTTGAACAAAGGGCTCACCTGGGTAGAGCGTTGGTGGATCCATAACCCGTGACTCAGACGAATGAGTCCCTCACATCCCGGTGAGGGGAATAATGGAAGGACTTGTGGCAAGCCAATGAATTGACAAGTGACACGTAAATGTGGTGACACGTGACTGGCGTTTGTACATTAACACGTGCTTAACATGTACCTAGAACATGATAAATAGCAATGAACAGTGACATAACAAAGACACACAATGATCAGCAATATCTAAAGACTCTGTCACACTCACTACTTCCTCATTTATTACCTTGTCTAAATTCTCTTCGCCCCACTCTCTACTTCCTCATTTATTACCTTGTCTGAATTCTCTCCGCCCTATTCTCCCCCAGACTAGAACCTTCTAGAGATATATTATTCTTAATATGAACATGGAAAAATCATCATTGATTGATTGAAAGGTGCATTTGGTTGCCAATAGGTTGTCTTGTTTCAAGGACATTGCTGTATTTTGCTATCTCGCAAGGGACAAGATCAAGGTGGCTGGTCAAATTGATTGATTATATTTCACGTTGGTTATTCAACGACTCTAAAAAATATTCACAAGAAAGTGTTCCACAATATGACTTAGTATCTTTGAACCAAATTGAGCGTACATACATATATACATATATATCATCTTTGAACCAAATTGAGCGTACATATATATATATATATATATATATATATATATATATATATATCATCTTTAAACCAAATTGAGCGTTCATACATATATACATATATATATATATATCATCTTTGAACCAAATTGAGCGTACACACACACACACACACACACATATATATATATATATATCATCTTTGAACCAAATTGAGCGTACATACATATATACATATATATATATATATATATATGTGTAGGCACGTGTTTTCGGATACACAGTTTCAACAGAAAAGCAACTACCCTATTTTCTTTACGACGCCGAAGCCTTTTTTGCATTGCCAAACATGAATTCTAAAATTTTGCCGTGGGCAGCGGCGATAATTGTGTTGCAAATAATGAACGTGGCTGGTCCCGATTGTGTACCTTTTTTTCTTTCTTTCTTTATTTATTTATTTTTTCGGTAACAATCACAATCCATTATTTTGGTTGCATATGAAAACCTTTTTATGTTTAATGTGTATCTTTTATTTTTGTTGCACATGAAAACCTTTTATATTTATGCTTAGTTTGGTAGAAAGAAAGAAAGAAAAGTGAAGAAAAAATAGGAGAAAATAAGCAAATTTTCTTCATTTGGTGAGAATGACGCAAGGAGAGAAGAAAAAAGAGGATGAATGAGTCATCTTTAATCTTTCACAAATTTTTATTGTTTCAAATTTAGACGGAAGATAAGAAGAAAGAAAAGCAAGTCTATTATAAATGTTTTAAATTACAAAAGCTTCCTTCTTTTTCTTTCCCTTTCTTCTAACAAATAAAAAAAGGTATAATATGTTTCTCTTCTCTCCATTCAACTTAAAAAAAAAACACAATCTCTTCTCTAAAAATATCTCATTTATTATTCTTTTTTTTATTTTTATTCAAATTTTTTTTTCTACCAAACAGATCATTAATGTATATAATTAACGGAGTATGTTACAATTCCTACCCGTAAAATTGTCATACATGCCTCGCTAATACATGACAATCCACGTTGAATCGAGCCCATATATTATTACATTCACGTGTCTCACTCAAGAAAAGTCATTTTTATAATCCAAGACAACATTGCTGATCCATTTCTTGATTTGGACATTTTTGGAAAGATCTCAATTGATTGGAAAGGTGCTCCTCAACACCATATATGGGAATGGGCGAGACACTTAATGCTTAAGGTCAAGGTCTTCTAAGTTGGATTCTCTGCGTTTTCATACCTTCATTTGTTAAAAATATGATATTTTAAAGGTTTTTTTTTTAAAGATAAATGACTTATAATTCATGATATATATATATATATATATATATATATATATATATATATATAAATTTTTTTTAAAGATAAATGACTTATAATTTATCATGTATTTAAATTATTATGTTTTTCAAAAATTCAAGCAATTGTATAGAAGATAAAAAATTTACATGAATACGATTAAAGAACTAGACTTGCCAAAAATTCTTGGACTAGCATAGGGCAAACCGAAAATAATTTTATAAACAAACAATCATTTACTAAAACCAACAAATTCTAATTTTATAAACATAAATAATTAATTAATTTCTAAAACCAAAAAATCCTCAACAAGTAATAAATTTCTTAATTTTATAGTCATTAAACAAACAATCATATAGTGAAATCAACAAACCCTAATTTTATAATCATAAATAATTAATAATTTTTTTGAAACCAACAAATCCTAAATAAATAATAAATTGGAACCATACTAACACTGGGACCATCACCAACTTGTCTTCTTTTGAATGAAGACCGCCACAGGACCAACACCACCTTCAAAAGTCAAACAATGTGTTTACTGTGAAATCAGCTGCTCTTATGAAATCCAAACACTGTTCGTGTGAGATCGTGAAGTGAAGTGTGAGGTTCAAAGGATATGAACTCGAGTTCCATTAAAAGTATCATTAATCTTAAAAATACTGCAACACTTCTTACTTCACTCCGACCATTCACTCCGACCAGACAAACAAATGTCCTGATTCTTGCTTCAAAGTTTAAACGTCGACCATCAATACAATTTTTCTTATTAATAACAAAATCTCGAGCGGTGATGGTGTTTCAAACCGAAGTGTGAGATCGTGAAGTGAGATTAGTTTAGGTTTGGAATAAAACTCTCTCTCATGACACGATTTTGGTAGTGTAACCAACAAAAAAAATAAAAATAAAACAAACGCCCCAAATCACATGTCCAAACATAGTCTTAACTTAATAAGAGCAAGAAACAACGTCGTTTTGATCGTTTAATAAAAAAAAATAAACTAAAAACAATAGTCCCAAAACATATGTCCAAACATGGCCTAATTATAGGGGAGGATATTTTAGCCATTTCACCAAAGCTCAGTATTTCCTTTCAACTTCTAGAAGGGAGTTTTTTGAACAACAATTCAAAAGGGAAGGTCTAGAACAAAAGTGCTATAGTGAAAGGGATTTTTCTTTTAACATTTTACCCCTTTCCTTTTCCTACATGCATGAATTCAATTCATATTGATAACTGACGAGACCATACTGGCGGTCTCCGCCCGGCGCTATTTTCCATTGATGGCCCGAATGTTCTAAAAATTATATATATATATATATACTGTATATATACACACACACACCAATTCATGGCTGGAAGCAAATTATTGGTGAATGCAAAGTCAAACTCGCGCGCTTCTGCTGATCTTTGTTTGGGTTATTCTAAGCTTGTGGACCTTACTAACAGAGATTCTTACACCAACTGATCTCCGGTATGTTTAAAATATGTGATTCGACACATCATCTCTTATGTAGCCTTTAATTTCTGCATCGATGGTTACGTATAAACGAAAAGAGTGCTGCTCTTTAATTCAATTAAAAAAATCGAAATATAAAATACTTTATATATTGTCACTTTCATAAATTTGACAGCTCTCTTTTTATATTACATTTATATAAAAAGTCGGTCTCTTTCTATGACTCAATTTTTTTTTTGCGTATTTCATCTTTGAAAATTTTAAATTTCGCTTTTTATATTACATATTGACATTTACATGTAACGTGATTTATATTTTTATATTAAAAATTTTCGTATCATTAGATTAAATAGGATGAAGGAATGTCTTTATTATATGATTTTTCAAACAAAAATATAAACTCCGATTATCTTTTAGAATAGATTGTTCAGGCATACTGTGTGTGTGTGTGTGTGTATATATATACACACACACGGAGTATATGATTATCCTTAGCTAACGAGCAGTGCCTAAGGTCTCGCCCTAATAGTTTGTCAATAGTTGTGGGCAGACAGTCTCGCCTGGCTAGACCTTGTCTCCTCACCCTAGTAGTTTGTCAATAGTTGGCTTGACCTTGTCTCACCCTTTTAGTCCCTGTTAGTCAATCGTTGTGGGCAAGACCTTTGGACTATTAGTCGACAGCAAGGAACAAAAAAAAAAAGAAAAAAAAAGCACACACGTGTATTCATCTCTATGACTGGTGAAAGCATCCCTATGAGAGGACTGGTAAGGAAATACAAGGTGTCATATGGCTAGTATATGAACACACTCGTGTACCCAAGGTAAGATATTGCTACAAGCATCTATATACTTTACATACATGTACATATGTGATTGCATTATATATACAAATTTGTATATGTAATATACTTGTGTGTGTAATATACAGTCAAGGACCCTGGGCGGACCCAGAAAGTGCTATTTATATAATTTTGGGAGGGTTAAATGTAAATATTTATAAGATTTAATAGTTAAAGAGGAGGATACCTAGTAGAATTTTTTTTAAAATTGGGGGGGGGGGGGGCATGGCCCCCTTGGTCCCTCTTAAGGTCCGCCCCCGCAAGGACCCCTATGAGTTCATTGGACAACTCGACCCCTCATCGCTTTCGCAGAGTGGCAACACCAAAACATTTCACAATCTCAGAAGTTGAGTCGGTGAGTACAATTGCCATTTATTGGTTACAGTATGAAAATGAAAAGAAGCACACGCGGCTTAAATTTTTTTACTTTTAACATGCAAATTCGGAAATGGAGTCAACTTATATCAAAAATTTAGATTGATTGGAAGTTCAAATGAAAAAGTAGTCAAATGGATGAGATAAGCTAGAGTTGAAGGCTAAGGATAAGTATATTAACTTCAAACATCTCTCCTAGTTAGATTGGAGAAGATAATTAAATGGGTCTTCTATTTAAATGCAACTACTAAACACTCTCCTATAAAACAGAGAGTCGGGGCACATTCATCCTTTCCAAAAGTTTTCACCTTTGTTTGAAATTCTTTTTTCGCATGAGATTGGGGAGGAAATTTCAAACCCCTCAATTTGCTACTTGACTTCTTTGCATAGGTACAACAAAGGAATCGCATATATAATTCCTCCTCAGTAGCCTGTGAATCTTTTATTCTTCCTTAGCTCTTAATCATTTCCTTTATAAAGTATAAATCTTGCAATTTTCATTTTGCGACAACTTGATTTTTGTTTTCCCTTGCATGAGAATACAAGAAAACTTATACTAATAGACCACCTCACACCTTCCTTATTGTTTCCATTTTTTTTCTTCGGTGGTCACGATATGACATGTATTGTCACACCCCGATTTCTGACTTCCAAAAATCGAGTGTGATTATGTGTACACGTTATCACCTTATATCAATCTCACTATGATATCATGCTTGGATACCAAGCTGCCCCGACTCCCGGGTCATGACTTGTCGCGTAAACCTTTACTTTTATTAATTACACAATCCCTCACTAGATATGTTGTAATGAGTAACATTCTAATTTATCATTTCATAATCAGCGGAAGCATAATTCTAGTCTTGCATGTGTGCATGCATAATGCATTATCAACGAATCTCCATAGGCCCCATACATAGCCATACATATATGTCCAACCAAGTTTAAACAGTAAATTTTACACAATCGAAATATAGGTTTCGCATGATCGAAAATATGAGATTATGCGAAGTACTTACAAAGTATTATCAAAAATTTTCAATTCTCGGGACTTTTGACACTCTGCAACTTTGTAATTTTTTGCACAATCGAACACCACATTTCACACGATCGAAGGATTTCGATAATGCGAAATGGGAGTTTCATACAATCGAAATACCTCCTCCTGCAAAATCCTGAATTCATATACTTGGTCCATTTTATCATACATGAGCCTCATCATACTGATTTATCAACATAAAAATTCTCACGAGTTCATACATGTGTCAATGGACTATAGAACCACAATTATACTATATAACGAAAAATATTTTAACTTGAACCTCAATCCCACATCTTATCCTCAATTGGTTTCAGAAGCCAAACATGGCTCATACATATCAAATCCGACATTTAAATTCAAATTACAAGTTGGATAAATGCCTAAACATGGTATGAGAAAGCATAACGTAAATGATAGCAACGAAATATAAACTCCATAATCCAGGTGCCTCAAGCACCATCAACGACCGATGCCTTATCTGTAAAAATTAATGGTTGGGGGAGTGGGGTGAGCATCAACATGCCCAGTAGAGATACCCAAACCAACTTATGCATCGACTCGACACAACCTACATGAAATGCATGCATGGCATGCATATGCTACATGACATACTTCCCATGCTTGTGAAATGCTAATCATGGCATTCCTATACACTACGTGGCATGTGACAATGTATATGAATAAGGAAGTTTCAATTCAATTAGAAGGCCATGTAAGCATCAATATGCATATCACAATTCAACAACAAGACTTAAGCACCAAGTCACATAGATACCGAAATCAATCAAGTATGACATATAGATTCGAAATCATACAAAATGGGAGTATTCGTAGAACCATCGGATAACTGCTAATTGAGTCAATTATTTGAAATATCCAACTTTATGGGTGATCAACCTGAGGGTCTAGAAGGAACCATATCCAACTTCATGGGCTACTAACCCGATGGTCTAGAAGGAACCACATTGGCTAAGTTTTGAGTTTTACACCTTAGGGATCTATACCCTCATTGTTTTTCTAACCTACTCCCGAAATCAACAACCAATCACATAGTTTTCAAGTATGGCAAAACATACAATTTCAAGTGCATCATAAGCCACTTAATTTTCATGCTAAACATATTCTTTCCATGCATATCACAATGCAACAATTCCACATTCCAAGCGTATCATAAGCCACTTGATTCCATGCTAAAACATATATTTTCATGCATGTAACAATGCAACCTTTGTAGAAATGATCATTTTCATGTATTTCATCAAAGATGTAAAATGCATCAACTATCACATAGTATCCACAACTATAAATCATGCTATTAGGCAATATTTAACCACAATTGTTAATACATAGGGCATGTATACATAATTCACATCATAAGTCACTTTGATACATATTCAAACATATTTGAATTTAACAATATCATCAACTGACAAATATTAACCCCATTAAAGATGCAAGACTTATTCTCTAACAATTCTAAACATGTAACCAATACAATTTACATCAACTCTTAAGGAATTGATGATAAGATGGAGAGACCACCCCTACTTCAATTCAAAGCTCTCTTCTTTAGCATATTCTAATTCTCGCCCTAAGAATCCAAATTCAATGGAGAAGTGAAAAACAAGATATAGAGATACATATATATGTGTATATTGTCTCTCATGACTAATGCAAGAATGAGAGAATGAGAATTCTGTATTCTCTTCTTTTTACTTATAGACCTAGTTGTCATATTTACAAAAATACTATTAGTCTCTCCTAAAATCTTCCCGGGCTCCGTTTTTAATTTTGGTAACTTTGATTGACACGAAATCGACTCCGTAGTGTGTCAAATATTTTATTTATGCTACCCTCCAAATTTGGTATCATTCTGATATTTTTAGATTTTGCAGGCCTGCGGGATTTGCGCCCTGGGATTACTTGACCCGGAAAGGTCAACTTTTGCCAAATGCTCCCAAAACTTACCCGAACACTTATACAAGTCTCCACTTATGTATTTTAGGTTTAAAAACACATAAATCATGATTTAAAGCATTTAAATGGCAATAAACGAAAATAAAGAAAATCGACCAAAAATAGTCACAGTCCTTACAACCTCCCAACCTTCAAGGAATTTCATCATCAAAATTAAAACGTACTTCAAGTAGCAAATAACTCTAGATATTTTGAGCGAACTTCTTGTTCCCACTCCCATGTAGCATTTTTGACTCTGTGATATCTCCAAAGCACTTTAACCAATAGAGTGGTCTTGCCTCGAAGCACTTGTTCTCTAGAGTCCATAATCTCTATCGGTCTCTCCTCATAAGACACATCTTCCCTCACCTCAAGATTCGTCCAATCAAGTATATGTGAAGGATCCGGTTCATACTACCTTAATATGAAATATAACGCTATGTGGTATGCAACCTCACCAAACGTTCCAAGATCTCAGACAGACCGATAAACCATAGCGATAACTTGCCATTATGCTTAAATCGCATCAAACCTCTTCGTGGCGAGACCTTTAGGAAAATATGGTCTCCCACTTCAAATGCCAAAGGTGGTGCCTTCTATCGGCATAACTCTTTTAACGACTTTGAGTTGTAATCAACTATTCCCTTGTCAACTTGATCTTTTCTGTGGTCTCTCGGACTGTGTCGAGTCCCAGAGCCATTGTCTCACCAACTTTGTCAACAAACTAGTGACCTACAAAGTCTACCATTCAAGGCCTCAAAAGGTGTCATTTCGATACTAGCCTGATAGCTATTATTGTAAGAAAACTCTACCAATGGAAGGTGATCCTTTCAACAACCACAAAAATCCAAGGCACAAGCCCGAAGCATAACTTCAAGAATCTGAATAGTCCTCTCAGACTAACCATTTGTTTGAGTATGAAAAGTTGTATAAAATGGAGATCAGTGTCAAGAGCTACCTAAAAACTCTACTAAAACTGTGACGTGAACTGTGGGTCTTTATCCGTCACAATAGAAACTGGTACGCCATGAAGTCTCAATATCTGCTCAATGTACAACCGACTCATAATATCTACATCATTAGTCACTTGAATAGGAAGAAAATGAGCCACTTTGGTCAATCTATCAACAATAACTCATACAGTGTCGTGGCTCTTTTTTGACCTCGGGAGTCTCCAGAGCTTTTGTTTCAAGTATGAGGTGAATTCCGAGGACAAAATTCCTCTTTTTAGGGGGGAAGAATGTGATACCCCATAATTTGAGGATATTTAATTTGGGTTTTTAATTATTTAAATTGTTTATTTTGTGGTGTTTTAAATGCTTTAGTTGATTGTTGTGAATGCCTGTTCTTTGTTTTGTTTAATGTAGATAGTTGATTAATTGGTGCTAAGTGTTGATTAACTTTAAATGTTTGTGAAATCTTTTGTGTTAAATGTAAATTTGTTTAAATAAAATATATAGGTTATTAGATTGCAATGTTCTTTTATTTTTAATTATTTTCAGGTTGGGCTAAACTATTGGGTTGGGCTATATATATATGTGTGTGTGTGTGTGTGTGTGTGTGGGCTAAATATATTTATATTTATTATTTTAATTATTTATAAATTATTTTAGTAATTTTTAAAAAGAAAATAAAATAAGAGAAAAAGAAATTAGGATTTAGTCATTCCTACACATAGAGAGTTTCTACGCACAGACAGGAAGAGAACGATAGACGCCAGAAAAAGGGAGAGAATGTGATTTTGCTCAAAATCATAAAGCAAATTCATACTCTACACCTTTCTATAGGATTTATAAACATAGATTTTATTGGTATTATTTGATTTGTATGTATATATGTATATATATATATATATGAGTTCTGTATGAATACGTAGGATGATATGGGATTGTTGTTGGTATATATACATGCAAATCAATGTATTAGTTGCTATGAAGAAACCTGTGAATAGCTATATACGTGTATATACATGTGTGTATATATATATATGTATATATGTTGTATATATATATATATATATATATATATATATATATATATATATGCAAATTCGTACATGCAATTTTAAACTCTGTTTTGAAGGATTTTGTTCTGATTATTGTGTTGCTCTTGCTCTGGTGAATGATCCTTGAACTTTGGAACTTAGATCATTGAGAAATTAGAGAGAAATTTAAGTTTTAATGGATGAACCCTAGAAACTTAAATTTGGGGATTTTCAATTTGCTAAGGTTTTGGGGAAAATTTTTACACCAAATTGTAGTTGAAAAATTAAAAGGAATGAATTGGTATAAGTTTTGGGATGAATTGGTGGTCGGAGGTGGCCGGAATAAGGCCGAAAAAATGGCTGGAAGAGTCCACGAGCAAGCTGTTGGAGAAAGTAGCAAAAAAAAAAATAAAGGAGGAAGATGAAGGAACAGTCCCACGTGCATGCCTATGCGCGTTGCAGGCGCGTGGGGGAGCCTGAGGCTGTTTTCGACTACCGGCAGGGACCGTAAAAGTGGTGGTCCAGTCCCACTCACCGAGCCCAACCTTTGGGCCCAGTTTGGACCCAGTCTGAAATATTTAAATATTTTTAAAAATTTTTAAATCATTTTTAAATTGAAAAAAATAGGAAAAATATTTTTCAATTAGTTTTAAATTCCAGAAGATTTCTAAAAATTCAAATTTAGTTTTTTTGGATAGAAAATACTTGGGATTTTAATTTCAAGATGAAATAAATTCTCTTAGTTATAAATTTAGCACAAAAAGTGTACTTTAAATTTGGGATTTTTATTATATTTTAAATTACTAAAAAATTCTAGAAATTTTTTAAAAACTTTAATAAGACTTTTAGAGATAGATTATGCACAGAAACCTAGGCTAGAGCTAGGTTTAGATACCCTTAATGTTTAAATTGCAACGTAGGTTTTGTTGTGTGGGTTTCCTTTTAAAATTATTCATTTATTTTTTTAATTGTTTCTTTGCCATCATAAACGTGTTTGGTTATTTGTTTGATATTTAAATCAGTTTATGGGAGTATGTTAAATTGATTTACTATCATGGTAGGTTTGTGTTATTTTACTTATTGAATTCATGTGGCAGTAGGATTGTCATTATATTAAATAGCATGCTTATAAGTATGTTAGATTTTATTTAAAGGATTATGGGAGGCATGTCAGGATTGCCTAATACTTGACAAGATATATGTACATTATATTTGAAGACATGTTAGGATTGCCTAAGACCTAAAAAGGTATTTCTACATTATAATTGGAGGCATGTCAGGATTTTCTAATACCTAATAAGGTATCTGTACACTATATTTGGGACATGTCAGATTTACCCAATACCTAATAAGATATTCATAAAATACGGGTATAGGCATGTCACGATTGCCTAATACTTAATAAAAAATTTAGTTATGTGTTTAGGCATATTAAGATTGCCACTTGTTCGAACTTAGAAACTTGTTCTACTTTTATTGTGATAATGAATGGGTTGGTTCAGAACATAGTTCTAATTATTTCTGAGACAGAAGATTAAATGATAAAATGGTATGGTCATATCTATATGTTATTACTGTCCTCATATAGAGGGTAGATTTACTAGCTCTTTGATTGGGTGATAGTAGTGTGAACTTGCTTGTGGGCTTAACCCATTTTGTTAATATTTTAGGTTCCAGACCGGTTCTACCATGAGGATAGAGTCTTGAGTTCTTAGATTGTGGCAATCATCTTCTCTTATCAGTTTTCAGAGTAGGGATCTATTCCTTTCTTTATGTTCATGATATGAACTTTATTGGAACGTTATTTTAGATTATTTAATCTTTAGTATATTTTGAGTTTATGGGTCCTTGAGTTACAGGACTTCTAAGTTGTATTATTCAGACTCTTAATTTTATTTTATTTTATTCATCCTCTCAGTTAAAGTTTTCTTTTCTCGCTTATTTATTTATTTATTCTGTTATCTCTGTATTCTGTTCTTGCATGCTATCAATTGTAGCTATTGCTTATATTTCGTGTATGAGACTAGTCACCTCATGCGTGAGATTGCAAGGAGTATTTCAAAAAATTTCTTTTTTGAACACTTCTCAGACACTTCGTATCACTAATATTCAACTATTTGAAAGGAATTTATATGTGACTGGGTTATAATGAGCAATTTGAGCTAAATATACGTAGAGGACTAAAAAATTAACAAAAATAGTAAATCATCATAGCTAAATAGGTCTGGTTCTTTAATCTATTTGTCTATTTATGTTTATAAGTTTCTTTTGTTCTTAATTGCTTAATAATGAATTGAAGTATTTTTGTAAGGACCATGCTACTTAGACAGAATTGTTAAACTTAAATTTTTACATTCATAGATGCATGTAGTAAGTCCCACCACATACACTCATCACATATATCCAATGAGAAAGTATCGATCTGACAATTCTACCTAATAATTATGCCAAAATTATTTGCAATGGAAAGTTTAAATCAACTACATGTTCATAATTTTAAAACGAGCAAAACA
This sequence comes from Cornus controversa, assembly GCA_026545225.1. Lineage (NCBI taxonomy): Eukaryota > Viridiplantae > Streptophyta > Magnoliopsida > Cornales > Cornaceae > Cornus > Cornus controversa. The sequence goes on from CM048846.1 coordinate 74,897,911, forward strand.
GTCCAAACTACAAGAGAAAAATATTACAAAAGCATCATTTAAATGCTAAGTATTACCGAGTTGTTACATAAAGGAAGATCAAAATATCTGAACATCCATAACCAATGAATGACCATGCTTCCGTGTTTTTCTTTCCACCTCCATCCATCTTTTTATTCATTTTTCAATTGCAAGAGTACTGGAAAGTTAAAGGTGCTTTAAAATACAATTATCTCTAACAAAAGTTTGTATAAAGAGACTTGAAAGAAAAAGAAAACAATAGGAACAGTGACATGACATCAATAACTCAGTTGCAAGAGTATTGGAAAACTAAAGGTGCTTTAAATTGCAATTATCTCTAATGTAAATGGTAGGAAATAACAAACAATGACATGCATGAATGCAGCAAACATACAAAATACACAAACTTCGATGAGCAATAGTTCGTGTATTTTGTATGTATATATATATATATATATATATATATATGTGCATGCACATACTAATAGCAGCGGATCTTGACGCAATGATGATGTTATTCTATTATAATTTGGAGGTGATAAATTCAAAACAAGAAAAGAACTTCTTTGACGCGTAAACCTTACAAATAATAGAAGTTTTGTACACTAAAGTAAGAGTGAAGCATTTGTATAAGATAAGGCTGGGCTGAAAATAAGAACTAAAAACATTATTTCCAATAGTTGAATCATGATAACTTAATTACTCAAAATTTGTAAAATAAAAAAGAAAGAAGGTACATAACAAGTGGCTTGTAGATTAATATGGAATTCTTCACAATGTTTGCAATAATTCACAAAGAAAAGTAATAGTCCATTCAACACAATTAACTTATAATTTAACACGTTACTTCAAACTAATTAAAAATAAATAACAATAAAATTAGAGATAATGGTGTTGAAAATTCAATACCATTATTCATTATTTGTCGTTACTTCAAACTAGAAATAATAATAAGTTGAATTGCGATTTAATTGTGTTGAAAAGATTCGACTTAAGTAAGTGAAAATTCTTCCTATTATACTGCAGACATTTTACACACTGGTGGCTTAATCACGATTTTATTGTGTTGAACGCATTACCAAACAATACTTTGTGAGTCACCGAACATTCTTCTTAGTCAATGCAATAGTGTGTAAGGCAGACATTTCTGACCTGTGGCTGAAGAGCTTCTTCATTTCACATCTCATCGTTTCTGACCTGTGGCTGAAGAGCTTCTTCATTTCACATCTCATCCTCTCTCTCTCGCTCTCATTTATCAGCTTAATTACTTTGAATCGCCAAACAAAAACCCTATCATCTGTTTTTTCTCTGTGCAACATAATATATCTCTGCATGGCTTCTTTTACCATCATCACCACTACTCTACATCTCCTTCTACTTTTGTCCCGCACAGTACTCATCGTCCAAGCTGATCCACTCTTCTCCGAATTCATCGTCCCCAACTTCACCGCCTCCTACCTCCAATTCAGCAGCAGCACACCCTCCGGAGCTTTCTTGGCATCTCGCAACGGAACCTTCACAGCAGCCATCAGAAACCCAAACCCAAACCCACAAGGCAGAGGCTTCTACTTTTGCGTCATTCACGCCCCTTCCAACACCATCGTCTGGTCCGCCAATCGCCAGTCTTCCTTCTCTGATTCCGCCAAGCTCCGCCTCACTGTCAGTGGTCTCAGCATCACCGACGACGACGGAGGCAACAACATTTGGTCAACCACTCCATTTCCATTTCATGTCCCTGTTTCCTTGTTGCAGCTTCAAGAGTCGGGCAATTTAGTGCTGCTCGATCCCTCCAACGCTACTTTGTGGGCAAGTTTCGATCATCCCACGGACACCATCGTTGTCGGACAGAAGTTACCCGTTGGCGGATCGATTGTTGGTGCTTCGACGGAGTACGACTTTTCTGAAGGAGATTATCGGCTTACGGTCACCGGCGCCGATGCGGTATTGCAGTGGAATGAGTTGACTTATTGGAAGCTGTCTATGGATACACACGTTTCCAAGGATTCTAATTTGTCCGTTTCCTACATGGCGTTGAAATCCATTAATGGTACTAGAAATGGTCTGTGTCTCTTTGCGAACAACGGGTCTGTGATCCGGGTTGACTGGGAGGAGTCCGAATCTTTTACAATTGCAAAGTTGGGATCTGATGGCAGTTTCTTTGTTCAGAGATTTGTAAGCACAGAAAATAAATGGGTTCCAGAATTTAAAGGACCAGTACTTGACAATTGTGGAATTCCATTAGCTTGTGGTAAAATTGGACTCTGCCGGCTTGGACAATGTTCGTGTCCGGTTGGTTTTCAAGCAGACGCTCATGGAGTGTGCACACCGTCCAAGACTTCTTATTCATTGCCGTCAGGCGCTTGTGGTGACTCTCAATCGAATTCGTCGTCCATTTCCTATGTGGATCTGGGCACAGGTATGGACTATTTCGCGAACGATTTTAGGGAGCCTGACAAACAGAGTGTTAATCTATCTGTTTGTCAAGGTCTTTGTTCTAGGAATTGTTCTTGCTTGGGATTTTTCCATGGTAATTCTTCTGGGTCTTGTTATCTACTCCAAAACCATCTGGGTTCCATCATGGCAAGCAATTCTTCAGCTGAAAGCGATCGATTGGGCTACATAAAGGTTCGCGTTTTATCTTCCTCGGCAAGCACAAATGGTGATGAGAATAAGAATAAGGTAAATTTTCCAATTGCGGGTTTGGTGCTGTTCTTTTTAGTCACCCTTGCTGTTATGGGAATTCTTTGTCACAGACGAAGAAAAAAAAGAAGGCGTTCTAGAAATGCGGAAGTGACATTAGGAAGAAGAAGAAACTCGTTCTCGGAGGACGAGCTCGAATCAATCTCTGTCGAGGGTTTGCCGGTGAGGTTCAATTACGAAGTGCTCGCAGCTGCAACTGGGAAATTCAAGACCCAAATTGGTTCCGGTGGATTTGGGATCGTGTACAAGGGCACTCTTCTGGATAAAAGCGTGGTGGCAGTGAAAAGGATTACTAGCTTGGGTGGGCAAGGAAAGAAGGAATTTTGCACAGAGATTGCTATTATTGGGAATATTCACCATGTCAATTTGGTTAGACTGAAAGGTTTCTGTGCACACAAGAGGGAAATGTTTCTCGTCTTTGAGTACATGGATCGGGGTTCATTGGATCGTACTCTATTCGGTGATGGACCTGTTTTAGAATGGCAGGAGAGATTCGAGATAGCACTTGGAACAGCTCGTGGGCTTGCTTATTTGCACAATGAGTGTGAGCACAAGATCATCCATTGTGATGTCAAGCCAGAGAACATTCTCTTGAACGAAAATTTACAAGTGAAGATTTCAGATTTCGGGCTTTCAAAGCTGCTTGGTCCTGAACAATCTAGGTTATTTACAACTTTGAGAGGAACCCGAGGCTATCTAGCGCCCGAGTGGCTCACTAGTCCTGCCATCTCCGACAAGATAGATGTGTATAGTTATGGAATGGTGTTGCTAGAGATAGTGAGGGGACAGAGGAACTGGAGGTTACAGATAGTCAGCGAAAGCACAGAAATTGATAGCAGCGGTGGAAATGCTGGTTCATCTTCAACTGCCTCAGATCTCCGGCCTGTTTATTTCCCTCGGTTTGCATTGGAAATGCACGAGCAGAGGAGGTATTTGGAGCTTGCTGACCCAAGGCTTGAGGGACGGGTCACGAGCGAGGAAGTGGAGAAGCTAGTGCGGATTGCTCTGTGCTGTGTGCAGGCAGAGCCATTGCTGAGGCCGACCATGGCCAAGGTTGTGGGCATGTTGGAAGGTGCATTACCATTGGGTGAGCCACGCGTTGAGTCGCTCAACTTTCTACGCTTCACGGAGTCGTCGTCAACAACAGAAGAAGGGTACTATGGGATGCCACAACTAAATGCCAGTTCTAGCAGCAGTATCAGTTACCCACGTAAGGCCTCCTCTGATTTGCCTTCCCAGCAAGGATATTTGTCTTCCCAGCAAGTCTCCCGCCCACGTTAAAGGCTCAATGGCCGTGTAGGTCTTTTGTTTGTTTCAGTTAGTGAAATCTGAAATCGAAATTTTAATTTAGTGTGGTCAATGTTAAGAATGTCAATATAATACTGTGTATATTTAATCAATTAAGATTAAATAAAAAAAATTATGAATTATATATATATATATATATATATATATATATATATATATATATATATATATATATATATATATATTTCTTTGTGGGTGTCTGGACCAGTTTGCGCGCACCTTGACTAATCTCATGAGGTCTTGAAGTTAACGACCGGACAAGCCTCCAGTGATCCTGAGGAAACTCGAACTGGTGACCATTGGGGAGTAAACCTAAAGCCTGACCAGCTGAGCTTCCTCGCAGGTTAATTATATTAATATATATACACTTGTATAAAAAGATTACATTTATACATGTATACAAATATCTCTACCAATCCAGTGGCAACAGCACCACTCCTCCAGAATCTCTCTCTAGACCACCGTAAGCGCCTCCCATCCCTTGGCGGCTCAATATAATTTGAGGTCTTAGTCAAATATTACAAAAGTGATTTTTTAACATGTAATACTAGTATCAAATTCTAGTTAATAATATTTATTTAAAAATCATTCTTATTGAAATCATTATATCTAATTGGACTATTTTCTACTAATATATTTCTTAATTTTTTATCAATATTTTCTCATTGTCCACGTGTATAGATATCTGTGGGAATAAAATATGATTTTTTTATTAAGATCATTCATTTTTTTTTACTTGGTTCATTTTCTTCCAATTTTTTTTATGTTTGTAAAGAATTTTTTTTTCACACATTTTATTATCATTATAAATCTAAATAACTAATAATTTTTTTTTCATTATTGTATAATATTCTAATTCTTTCATATGACTTGGTTGTTCATTTGTTGAATTTTTCATATGACTTGGTTGTTCATTTGTTGAATTTTTATCTAAATGTTTTGTTGTTTGACTATTAATTATAATAATAAAAATAAAAAGTTGTAATGGGAGAATAAGAAAAAACGTGAGGAATAGGAAAAAAAAAGATAAAAATTAATAGTAGAATATGGAAAGTTTTATAATTTGTCAATACTTTCCATAATTTGTCAAGTAGATGTCGTTACTGTCTTATTAGTAGCCCATAAAATAAGGCTAGGAGTGCATGGCCTTTAGGGCATATACTCGAGTTTTGAATTGAAATGTGTTTCCTATTTGAAAGTTGTGAATATTGTGAATCATTGCTTTAACTATAGCATTTGTGATTATGATATTTGAAATAGCATGTAAAAAACATGATACATAGTTGATTAATTTGTTATTGTAAGTGGTAGGGGTAGCAATTCATGTACTCGTGTCGTGTTCGTGTCATCTCGATTTATGAGTATTCTACTAAGCAGCTCAACCTTAACCCGACTCATTTAATAATCGTGTTAGAGACCCTCAACATTAACCCAATCCATTTATTAAACGTGTTAGTCGTGTCAACCCATGTAACCCGTTTAATAAACATGTCCTATAATGGTACGACTTGTTTAATAACATTTTTAATCCATTTAACTTGTATCATATGAGTTTCTCCTATAAATCTCTCTAAGGATCATATAAAAAATAAAGTACATATCACTGCATAAATCCTAATTAAAATCAAACTATATTATAAATTTTGTATCTATATATAAACTCAAAAACATACTAAGGTGATTCAATAACTAGAAAGACACCATAATAATCTCATCCTTCCATTTTATGGTTACATCAGTCTGTAAACAAACAAATAGATTACAAACAATTGCAATACATATAACTATGTATATATAAGTTTGTATAAAATGATAATATATGAATAACTTATGTTATAATCGTGTTGTAATAGTGTCGTAATCATGTCATGAGTTAGACAGTTTAAACCTAAACCCAATCTAATTTTTGTGTGTCATGTTCGTGTCGACCCATTTGTTAAACGTGTTGGCTTACCTCAAACTCAAACCCGCTTAACTCGTGTCTTGTCTTGTCCAGTTTTGTCACCCCTACAATTATAGGATTAACGTTAAATTAATTAGTGCATCATCTATTGGGCATTCATTCACCCTAATATTTTTCAAATAAAGAGCATGACACGAGTATCGCTTAGACCCACAGTGTATTTGGAGCTCTTTTTTTGGCCTTTTTGACTACTTATTGCGTTGAGACATTTTTCTATATTTTGAATTTTCTTGTTGATGGAAGGAGAGAAATTAGGTGAGAATAATGGTTGTGGGATTTATGGGTTAGACATGTATTAAATCTTTAGTTGTTCTGATTGGGCTCGCGTGTGGTTTGATTAATAGAAGTTTGGGTGTACCAGGAATTTAAGAAATTCCAATAGAGGAAGAGCCTTACAATATTCTATAATGGAAAATGCTATCAAATGACTGTAAGAGGGTCTGGAATTACCATCCTCACAGATTTTTTTTGCCTTCAAAAGGACTTATGGAGTGTTTATGGCTAGGAAAGAATTGAAATTGGAAGTATTGGACTTGGATTGTAAATGCTTTGAAAAGTAAATGCACTAATTGCAGGAACTGAAATGCATTGACCGAAATGTAAAGTGTAGAATTGAAAGATAATTGAAAGACATTTTGCATTGAAATTGAGAGATAATTGAAATGCAAATTTGCGTGGTTGTGAGAACAGTTTATCAATGTCCCCAATGTCACTTATTTATAGTCCTAGGTAGGTAGTTTCCAGTAGTTGTATTGGCAATTGCATCTTTCACGTTCCACCAGTGAAATATAGTCATGTGTCCCATGCATACTATTTCTTCTCAACTTGTTCCTCATGTGTGAGCTATGTTTGCACTCACATTTTTTTGGTTCCTAGCTAAGTTTTGCACGATCTTCCAATCACGATCTTCCACGTGTCTTGAAAGAACTACTTGCTACTTCCAGTTTTCCACGTCCTTCCAATCAGATGTTGAGATTTGTCTCATGTTTCAAATATGCTCAGCTTATAGCACTGATGTACCCACATTTTGGTCCACCTAACCTCCATGAACTTCTTATTCTCAAAAGGAGTTAGCCAACATTCCATGTCCTTTGGTCAACCCACGTTCCAAAGTGGTTCCATGTTTTGTGCAATTCTTCCTTGATTTTAGGAGCACTTCCAACAAGCATTTCCAACTTGTGCCAAGTGTCTCGTTAGCTTAGATTTCTTTCTCTCACGTGCTTGCTACTATCAACTGCACTTTGAATTAGTCGAGCAATGCCACATGTCAGCTTTCTATTGGCTCTTCTACTGACTTAGAATTTTGGCCGAGCAACTTCCACTTCTAAAGTGAAAGTTGTAATCGACAACCTGACAACCTTCCATTTTTTTCACGTTTCCAGATTTTGTGCCTAGTTTATAATTGGTTGGTGGAGTGGTCTTTCATGCAAAACTCCATTGCGATCATGGGTGGTTGTCTTCCCCTAAAATCTCTCTTATGATGTTGAGATGGTTGATTCTTTCTAGAATTAAGCCAAGTGGCAATCATCAAAGCCTCTCCTATAGATCAATACATCTCTTATTTGGTTACAAGTGTGGCTTTTTTAATAAGCCATGTGTCCACCTTTGATTGGTTTCTCACCGAAATTTCTGGAAGATAATAACTTTTACTTGGAAGTAGTAATCAACCACTTGCCAGCCTGCCAGCCTTCCACTGGAAGTTGCAAGCGGTAGTCTTCCACATAAAAGCGACCAATAGCTTTCCATTAGCAATTGGCAGCGGCAGTCTTCCACTGGCTGGTAACTGCCAATTTGGGTATAAACAGCTCTAATGTGATTTCCAATCTTTGGCATTGAAACATTTTAAACCATCTTTTGATTTATTTTTGGATTAAATGTATGAACTAAATTTATTGGACGAGCTTATGTGTAATGATTTAATAACGATGTTTGTTGAATAAATTCTTTTTTATGTATTTAATGTTGATTTTTAAATGAAGTTTTATATGAGGTTTTTAATTGAGTTTTGTCTAAAATTATTTGTGTTTAGGCACTCTAATAACGTATGGCTCATGTTTGAATTTTTTTTTTCATGTAAAAAAAAGGCAAAAAGGCCCAAAACCTCCCTGTGATTTTAAAAAAGTGCAATAAACCCTCTTCTGCTATATTTTGGACCATATGACACCCCCACCTTTGCAAAAGTGAGAAAAGTACCCCATTTTGCATATATTTTCCTTTTCTATAACCATTTTACCATTTACATTATTATAAAAAATAAAAAAAATAGAGAGAAGAATGATTTTTGTATATTAAGTTTTTTTTTTACCTTAATGAAAAAAAGGGAAGTTTTTTCCCCAAAAAAAAACAAAAAATGCACAATTACATAATACATTTTTTTGGATTTTTTTTTTGTTTTTTGGGAAATTGTTTCCAAAAAAATTTCCATTAGAAAGAGAGGGGTTTTTTTATATTAAGTTTTTCTTTACTTCAATAAAAAAATAGGAGTTGGAAAAAACTTTCGGAAATAATTTTCGGAGAAAAAGACTAAATATGCACAATAATAAAAATTTCTGGATTTTTTTTGTTTTTTTCAAAAAATGTTTTATTTTCATAAATTCTCTCTCTTTCTAGTGGAAAAACTTCCTGAAAACTAAAAAAAATCAAAAATTTTTATTAAGTTGTGCATATTTAATTTTTTTTCAGAAAAAAAAATCCTCTTTTTTTTTATTAAGGTAAAAAAAAACCTAATATAAAAAAACGCCTCTCTTTCTAATGGAAAAATTTTCGGAAACAATATCTAGAAAACAAAAAAAAATTCAAAAATTTTTATTATGTAATTGTGCATTTTTAGTTTTTTAATTTTTTCACAGAAAAAAACTCCTCTTTTTTTTTATTAAGGTAAAAAAATACTTAATATAAAAAATCCCTCTCTTTTAATGGAAAATTTTCTAGAAACAATTTCTAGAAAACAAAAATAAAAATTCAAAAAATTTTATTATGTAATTGTGCATTTTTAGTTTTTCTTTTTCTGAAATTTTTTTTCCAGAAAAAACATCTCTTTTTTTTATTAAGGTAAAAGAAACTTAATATAAAAAAACCCCTCTCTTTTTAATGGAAAATTTTTCACAAACAATTTCTAGAAACTAAAAAAAAATCTAAAAATTTTTATTATGTAATTGTGCATTTTTCGTTTTTTTCTGAAAAATTTTTTTCTAAAAAAATTCCTCTTTTTTTTATTTAAGGTATAAAAAAAATTAGTATAAAAAAACCTCTTTTTCTTTATTTTTTATAATAGTAAAAGGATTAAATGATTATAGAAAATAAAAATATGTGTAAAGCATATGCTTTGTTTACTTTTAATGATATGATATATTTTTAAAATATAAAATAAGAGATTTACTGCACTTTTTTAAAACACGAATTTTGGACCTTTTTGTCAAAAAAATAAAATAAAATTTGATCAAGCCATTTGGTCTATGAGGAGTTGGCCGATATTTGGAATCCTTGACCTGATTGACCACGTGAAGAAAAGAAAAGGAAAGAAAAGAAGGGAAAGTTGATGGTTCAACGTGTGGTGGTACATACTACGAGAAATTGTTTGTTTTGGAAAGTTGAAAGCATTTGTCTTTTACTTTATTAAAGTGATGGACGCGTAACACATGTATACTAATGCCGAAATTCATATACACACGGACTCGTTGATTCTTATGGCATTAAATCCTTTGGTCGACAGTGGGCCAGTTTTTTCATTATTATTTCCATCAGCCAACTCCTAATTAATGTAATGAAAATGAATATATATATATATATATATATATATATATATATATATATATATATATATATATCAGACCCTCTTGTTTGCCAAATCGAACTATAATCTGAAAGACGAAATATCATTTCAGCCCTCTTTATGCTAAATTGGGCTTCTTTTTTTTTTTCGGCTATATGGGAAAGCCTGTTCTCGTGGACAGAGAGAATCAAGTGTTACCGTCATTCAATCCAATCGGTTGTTGATACTTTAACATCTTCATAATAAGACACTGACCCATATCAATTTTAGAACTTAATTAAATAAGGTGGTTAGAATCTATTTATAAACTGACATTTTTCGTAAGCCTTTTCAAATTTTGAAAGCGGGAGACAATGAAGTGATTGTGTCCACCACTAACTTCATACACCGCACAAAGTTTTGCAGTCTGGACGTTTCAAAAATTTGAAAGCAGAAGAAAATGGAGTGATTGTGTCCACCACTACTTTCATACACCACACAAAGTTCTGCAGTCTGTACGGAACACTTGGCATAAAGTTTCTTAGAAATTATATTCCAAATTTTTATTGAAATTAGATTTTTATTTTAAAATTGTAATTTATTTGATAATTTTTTTATTAAATTTAGTGTTGAGCTTCAAATAATTGTAATCATTTTTTAATAAAAAAATGAGTTTGAAGACTCCATAAATAGAGGTAAGGTTGAGAAGAGAAGTAATAGAAAAAAACAGATATAATTGTAGAGAGAGAAATGTGAGTAGAGAGAAAAAGAGTGTGTAATCAAAATATTGAAGTAAAAGAAAGTCGTTATTCACCTGTGAACGTAGAAAATTTGCCGAACCACATAAATATCATGTTTGTGTGTGTATTTTTTATCTGTTTTATTTGCTAATAGTATGTGTGCAATCCTAACAATTGGTATCAGAGTATGTCGACAACTATTATAGATGGAAAGTACGTGATCGCAAAGTTTGATGGAAGAAGAGACTTCGATCTTTGGCAAGCTCAAATGCGGGATTTACTAATTCAACATAATCTCGGAGAGGCTTTGGGTTGGAAACTAGAAAAGATGGAAGATGAACAGTGGAAGAAGTTCAACTTGAAGGCAATGAATGTTATTCGATTGACGTTGGCGGATGATATTGTGTATGACATGATAAAAGAAGTTTCAGTAGCAGATATGTGGAAGAAATTGGAGAATCCGTATATGACAAAGAATCTCACCAATTGGTTAGTCTTGAAGGAATAGTTGTATTATTTTCGAAGAAAAGAAGTAGTAAGCTTGCAAGAACATTTTGGTAAGTTCAATAAGATTATTTGTGATTTATCTAATGTTGATGTCAAGTTGAGTGATAAGGATAAAACGATTATTTTGTTGACATTGGTACGCTCTACCCATAAGAATTTATTCAATACTTTGCTCTTTGGAAAAGATACCATCTCAGTAGAGAGTTAAGAGTGCTTTGTTCTCTAATGAAAAGTTGAATGATGAAGAGAGTCACAATGATCAGGCTCAAGCTCTTAATGCTCAAGAGAATGAGAGGTTTGGAGCTTCAAAAAGCTTTATGTCATTGTCAGAGAAAAGATGCTACAAGTGTGGAAGAAATAGGCATATTCAGTTGTATTGTCTAGAAAAGAAGGAGATTGCATCTACTGCTATTATAGTGTTTGAGGCTACGAAAGAAAATAGTGATGATGATGAAACATTATCGATTATTGATAACAATGGAGTAACTAAGGAGTGGATACTTGATTCTACTTGTTCCTTTCATGTGTGTTCTCATAAAGAGTGGTTTGCTACCTACAAACCTGTAGGTGGTAAGGTATTTATGGGGAATAATGCTTCTTGTGATGTTATAGGAATTAAAACAATCAAAATCAAGACAACTATTAGTTTGGTAAGAATCCTAACAAAATATACGTCATATTCCAAGTATCAGAAGGAATGCAATTTCTGTGGGAGCATTGGATTCCAAGAGTTATTGGTGTGAAGTGAATAATGAATTAATGAAAATTAGAAGGGGGTCACATGTTATGCTTTTCAGAAGGAAGGTTAATAACCCCTATGTTTTTTTAGAAAATACTATGCTACGTGGAGCAATTTCAAAGGCATAATAGAAGTTTGTTTCGAGATCTACTAGAGTGTCCAATCAAACGCAACAAGAGAAAGAAGAAGTCATCGTGATTGCAAGAACACCAACCTTTATTCTAGAAGCAAGAGAATTCAATTTGGTGATGTGAGAGTAGATTTCAAGTTTGACTATTTGAACTTAGAGGTTGCTTGCAATAGGTGAATGTGATGGAATGGCAAAAAATAATAAGAAGAAAAAAGGTGTTTCGTTCAAGGTGGAGAGATTTTTAGTCAAGGTGGAATTATGGAGGAACGCGTGAACATCAAATTTGAACTAAAGTGGAGATTTAGGAATTGTGTCTCAAATTTCTAATGTAATTAGATTTCTATTTTAGAGTTTTAATTTATTTGGTAATTTCTTGTTAGGCTTGATGTTAGGCTTCAAGTAATTGTAATCCTTGTCCAACAAGGAAGTAGGTTTGAAGACTCCATAAATAGAGATGAGGTTAAGAAGAGAAGTGGTAGAGAAAACAAAGAGATAATTCTAAAGAGAGAGGTGAGTAGAGAGAGAAAGAGTGTGTAACCAAAGTATTGAAGTAAAGAAAGTTATTCTTCACCCGTGGATGTAGACAGTTTGTCGAACCACATAAATATCGTGTTTGTGTGTGTGTTTTTTTTATTTTTTTTTATTTGCCAATAGTGTATTTGATCCTAAAAAAGTTTTTATTTTTGGAACAAGATTGTCATCTTGTACTCAAAATCAAATTCACATCCTGAGTACACATATTATAGTTCAATAATCAAACGACTGAGATTACTTAAATACTTGATCACATGTAAGTACGTAACTCAATGATTAACATGTGATTATGTTAGAGTTTCATCTAGTGAAAATGTTACAGTTTTATAGAAAGAAGCTTGATTTTTCAAAAGACCAAAAGACTCTGTATACGAATATGAGTGTTTGAAATGAAGTGACAGTTGGTTTTCTCCTTTTTTAGAGAGAATGGTAGTTTGGTATTTGATATTTTAATTTGACAAACTTATACTATTATATGTCATTATAAGTGTATGAGTAATTTTGCACTAAAAGATAATGAAGTCTAATGGAGGTGATACACATGAGAAGTTAGTGTTATTATGAAAGTCATGGAGGGACACGGAGTTATTATAACAAACCTCAGAAGAGGTGAGTTTAATTTACCCCTTTTTTATATTACATCTGGCTTCAAAAATTCGTAACTTTTATGTTTGAAGTCGAAACATAGTGTAAGTGATACTCAAATTGAAGTTCTCAAAATTTTCTTTTTAACAAAATTGATTTTATAAAAAAAAAACTCCATCTATAGTAGGAGTTATCGACTTTTAAGTGGGAGAAAAAAAACCAAGGAAACTTAGTGGTGTTCATTTAATTCGTCAATCCGTGCGGATCAGATCAGATTTTTCATCCACGGATCAGTGGCGGATTCATAAAATAGGAATATGTAGTTCACGGATCGGATTACGGATTATGGTCTTAGAAATTCTATCCTATTCGTGGATCCAATCTGTGGCGATATGCTAGAATATACCATGTATTTCTAACTATTATGTGTATATATTTTATAATAAATTAATAATTTATTAGTTTCTCTTAATCATGATGACTACCATTTTGTTGGTTATGATCATTTGGTTTAGCATGGATTATTTATGTTGGCTAGTGTTAATCTCTGCTATTAATGTGTTTTTGGAGTAGGGTTGGCTGCTAGTTTGGTTACTCCTCATAAGATTTGATATTGGTTATAAACTTATATGGTTACTCCTCATAAGATTTGATATTGGTTATAAACTTATATTTAAATCATCATTCTAAATTAAGTTATGGTTAAAATACATATATTGGATTATGGTTAAAAAATAATAATATTAGACTATTTAGAGCAAGCTCAATCTGTCAATCCGATCTAATTCTATATTTTACGGATCGGAATAAGCTTTCCCACAGATTAGATCAAATTGTAATTTCACCAATCCTAGACCATGTATTGAATTATGATTAATGTCTAATCCAACCCGATTTGATCTGATCCGTGATCACCTTTAGTGAAACTTCATAAATTCATACCTTGTTTGTTTTTACTCTGATTTGGACGGAGTTTGAGTATAACTTCATTGTCTTGGAGTTTTCTTTTCAATGAAAAAGATTTAATTTAAGGATTCCAATTGCACTAAGCTCAATTATTTTAAGTTTGAGAAAATAAATTTCCTTTATGATTCACTAAACCGATTCTTTGGGATTTGAGGCATAACAACGTGATATTAGAGCATTTGAACACCTTACGACAATGGGTGACGGTTGAACTATATATATTAGGTTGAGGCTATATGTTTGCCTTGTGAATTGTTAATTGTTGTGAAATATGATTTGTGCATTATGTGAAAAGTGTTGCATGCAATATGTTAAGTGATTTAGTATAGTGTTGGGTGGATATGAAGTTGATTAATTGATTGAATACATGTGATTGAACACTCTTTATTATGATTTTATAGTATCATGTCAACCTAAAGAGCTCGTAGAAGATAAACTCCTGCTCCATAAGGACCCATTGATGAATTTCAGCTTGTAAGGGACATGGCTGTAGCCATGCAACTAATAGCTAGAGCTACTCATGATGAGGCTTAAAACTAAGCTAAGGGAGGTGGTAATATGGCAATGCTGGTACTACAAGAATTTAAGAAGTTGAATCCTCTAACTTATTTGGGTGAGCCAATTCCAATGGTAGCGAAGGATTGACAAGAGCAAATCACCAAAGCACTCCATATGTTAGGGGTTGAAGAGGAAGATGTGATAAGTTCTTTTTCCTTTTATCAGTTGATGGGGGAGGTGGACCAACGATGGAAGTCTACCACAAACATTCATGGGGAGATGAATCGGGATACCTTTAATGGCTTGTTCCTTGATAAGTACTTTCTAGTGATAGTGAGGGATGCTTTGAGGGAGGAATTTTTGACTCTAGTCTATAGGGGCATGAGCATCAATGAATACAAGACCAATTTTACTTATTTGTCCCACTTTGCACCGAAAATGGTGGCCGATGAAGCTCTAAAGGCCAAGAAATTTTTGAGGGGACTCAAAATCTCCTTAAGGAATAAGGTTGCCATATTGAACTTGTTTGAGTATTCTATAGTTGTTGAAAGAGCCATGATAGCGGAGGAGGAGACGTAGGATTCGCAGAGGATATGGGAGTCTAAGGTTCAATCTAGAAGTATGGGATCTTTTTTAAAGGGATGTCCCATGAAGAAGCAAAAGGGGTATACTTCTTACTTGCAGGGACATCAGTTCCTGTACCTATAGGATTTTCTTGGTCAAAGATGATGTGTTACCAATGCCAGTAGTCAGGTCATTATAAATATAAGTGTCCAGAGTCTGTACCGGTTGTGAGTCAAAAGAGTTGTTAAAATTGTGGTTAGCCTAGTAGACAAGAATTCCCTCGAATGAGAGGCACTCAAAGTCCGATGGGATCACAACAACACTCCATGTAGTCTACTGTAATTCAGTCTACTTTTAGGGCACCACAACTATCCCAGCCAACACTGTCAGTTTAGAGTTCTCAAGTGGGAGAAATTATTGAATACCTGGGGTATCATACCCCTTACACATCTAACGGATGAAAACTTGTCACTTCCTTTAATTATAGGAAATATCAATTCACCATCGGTTGGATGTGTTAGGGGGTATAATATCCTAGGGATATTCAATACTTTCTCCTCAATTGGGGAGCGGAGCTACTCCTAGTTCCTCAAGATAACAGTCCGGACATCAGGGTACTGGTCAGCACAGATAGAGGACATAGGGCCGTGTTTTGCAGTTACTACAACAGACACTAATAGGCGTTGAATGTTACACATTCTAACATCTTAATTTGTATATTTTATTCTCTTAGTGATAGATTATTTGTGATTTTACTTTATTTTAGTATTTTTTATATTTTCAGGTCCTTAATGGTAATTTCAGTTAAATCATAAATTTTAGGCTTTTAAAGATGACATTCAAGAAGGTTTTCAGAAGCCTGCATCAAGTGGAACAAGTATAGCCAATATTTCAACTCAAAACAACCCAAGGAAGAGGGCCAAGAGAATTATGACTGCTTAAAAGTATTACGTGCTGGAATCCAATTTTGCGCGAAGTACAAATTTAATCCTATTTTGGTAAACTGTTCGTAACTCTTATTTCTGATTATAGAAATGGCCCAATTCATATCAAGTTTAACAAAATTCAATTTTGAACATTTTTGTATTTCACAAAAATTCCGTGAATTGGAGTTTTAAGGCATCAAATGTTGGGCCAAAAGTCAGCAGAAAAATCTACCTGATTAAGGCCTGTGGAAGAACCCTAATTATCTCCTAATTAGGTGGGGTCACTTCATATTCTCTTGGCCATTAAAAGTGACGAATTGGGGCTATATTGGAACCCTTGGCAGCAGCTTTGAAGAGCTTTTAAAGTGAATAATAATTGGAGAACAATGCGTAGCACTACTTCCATGGAGATGATGCCTTCTTTCTCAACAGTTGAAGCATTCTCTTTTTCCATAAGCGGCTAGTTCATCCACTAGGATTTTGATGTAACCCTAGCCAAGCATCAATGGTTTGATTATTCTAACTATTGGAGATTTTTGTATTATGCATAGATTGTGTAATTTAGAAGATTCTACTATTAAAGAATTGAGCAATAAAGCCTTTATATTCAGTTTCAAGGTTTTCTTATCTTCTCTTAGATACTTAATTATTGTTATTGAACTCAATCCATCTTATTTTCTGTGATTATGAGAGTGATTATTACACAATGATATTAATTGAACGTGTAATTAAAGTTTTGATAGATTATGCCTAGAGAAGATGGACCATATTGTACCCTAAAGTAAAGTAGATAGGCAGATGGTGCATGCCAATCGAAAATAGTCCTTGACTTAGCTTTAATTATATGTTATCCTCTTGATGGTTGAAAGTGAGCTTGTAGCCATTGATACCACTTATGCATGATATAATTCTCCATAGTTAGTTCAATTGACCATCGATTGTGAAGTTAGTGGGGAAATTAATAACCCTAGATTCATCTCATATCGTCTTCACTTTATAGTTTTTCTTGCTTTCATTTAATTGCGTTATATATTTAAATTAGAATAAAATCAGCAACCTATTCTTTCTTAATTTAATTAAAATTAGTCTTTACAATTCAACACAACTAGAACATGGTCTCTATGGTTCGACACTCCTTTCGATAGCCCTGTTTTACAAGAAATTCATTCTATTGCGAAGTAGTAATTTCTAGTTGACACACTTAGCCACGATCAGACACTTCGAGAGATCCATTGATTGTTTAAGATATATTCTTTATATCTAGTTCATTGACTAGAGTATTAATTAATTCGGGTGCATCTTATTCTTTTATTTCTTTTGCTTTTGCATATGCTTTGGGGTTAGAGGTGACATCTTTAGACATTGCTCTAAATGCATTGCTACATCGATTAGTGGTGGAATGACCCAAGATAGTTTTTGTTGGTCTTGTGAGATAGAGATTACAGGTCATCTACGAGTGTTTAATTTTGTTCTCCTTGATATGAAAAATTTTGATGTTATATTAGGGATGAATTGGCTATCTGCTTTTTAAGCTATTATTGATTGTTATTGGGGGAGAATGATTGTGTGCACACTGGAGGGTGATCGTTTTTATTTTATGGGAGAGTGGGATGACTCCCACGCCTTATCATTCTATGGTCTAGGTGTTCGAAAGACCTTATTTTCTTCTTAGCTAGCTTATTAGTTGATGAAAAAAGGGTATTAAATGGGGAGTTTCCATTTGTAGTTTGTGAGTTCATAGATGTGTTTCCAGAGGACTTGACTGAATTGCCTTTGAAATGTGAAGTAAAATTTTCTATTGACATCATTCCTGGTACCACACCTATCTTAATGGCACTATATCGTATGACATTAGAAAAATTGAGGAATTAATGGTTCAAAAAGATTTTGTACATCCTCATACATCACCTTAGGGAGCTTTGATACTCTTCACTATGAAGAATGGCAGATCCCTACGACTTTGCATTGATTACTGAAAGTTGAACTGAGCTACGATCAAGAACAAGTATCTTTTGCCAAGGATTGACGACTTATTTGATCAATTAAGGGGTCAAAATGATTTTCAAATATAGATTTGAGGTCATGATATCATTGATTGAGGGTCAAAGATGAAGATGTTTCTAAGATCGCTCTTCACACGCGATACATGTATTATGAGTTCTTAGTGATGCCGGTAAAGAGGAAGATGTTTCTAAGATCGCTTTTCACACGCGATACATGTATTATGAGTTCTTAGTGATGCCGGTTGGATTTACTAATTCATTGACAACCTTTATGGATTTGATAGAAGATAGCATATAATTGGGTTTGTATTTTAGTGTGGTTACAATTGCCATACGAGAATGCAAGATAATAGAAGATAGCGCATAATTGGGTTTGTATTTTAATGAGGATGGGGATCGAGCTAACCACTTTATTTAGTGTTGTTACTCAACTGACTTTAGTGAGTACAATGATTGAGGTAGAATGAAAAGATAATGAGATGGAGACTATTCATACATAGATTTTAGGTGGTGAGATAGAATGGAAGATTGGACAATTCAATCTGACGGGGGTTTGAGGTTTAAGGTAAAGATGTTTGTGCCCTTACCTTGCAGAGATGATGTTCTTAAGGAGTTTCATTACTCTCATTTTGCAGTACATCCCGATGGCATAAAAATGTACCATAACTTGTGCTACCAGTATTATGGAAATGGATGTAGCTCAATTTGTGGCCAAATGCCTCCTTTGTCAACAAGTTAAAAGCAGACATCAAAGACTGGTAGGTTTGTTACAACCATTGCCAGCGTCGGAGTGGAAATGGGAACATGTTACAATTAACTTTGTGACAGGACTTTTGAGATCATGGAAGGGGCATGTTGTTGTTTGGGTTATAGTTGACAGATTAACCTAGACAACTTATTTTCTTCCTATATGAGTGATAAATGATGTAGACGCTCTCACTAGGTTGTACATTAAGTAGAAAGTCAAACTTCATGGCGTGCTTGTATCTATCATATCAAATATAGACCATCAGTTCACGTCACGATTTTAACAAAGTTTTTAGATAATTTTTGACACAGAGCTACACATTAGTACAGATTTTCATCCACAAACTAATGGTCATTCATCGAATTATTCAGATATTGGAGGACATGTTACGATCTTGTATCTTGGACTTTCGAGGTAGTTGGGAGGATCATTTTCTGTTAGTAGAGCTTACTTATAACAATAATTATCAGTGTAGCATTAAGATGACACCATTTGAGGCATTGTATGGTAGATTGTGTTGGTCACCTATTTGTTGGACCAAGGTATGAGAGACAACTACTTTGGGACCTGATCTAGTCCGAGAGACCATAAAAAAGACCAAGATAATACGACATCGATTGATCATAACTCAAAGTCGTCAAAAGAGCTATACTGATTGGAGAAGACAATCATTGTCATTTTAGGTTGGAGACCTTATCTTTCTCAAGATTGCCCCAAGCAAAGAATTGATGTGATTTGGGCAGAGTGAAAAGCTGTCACCATGGTTTATAAAACCTTTTGATATTTTGGAGCGTGTTGGAGAAGTTGTATACCCTTTAGCGTTACTGTCATAGTTGTCGAGCGTACACAATGTCTTACATGTCTCTATGTTGAGAAAATACAAGCTGGATCCATCACATGCGTTGGATTGGGCAGAATTGAAAAAAATGTATCTTATGAAGAGCAATCAGTAGAGATTATGGACACTAGCAAGCAAGTACTTTGAGGCAAAACCATCCCATTGGTCAAGGTGCTATGGACACATCAAGAAATAGAGGAGGCTACTTGGAAACAAGAACAAGAAATTCATTCAAAATATCCCGAGTTGTTTACCGATAGAGGTATGTCTTAATTTCAGTGACAAAATTTCTAAAAGGAAGGGAGGTTATATATAACCTTGTCATATTTTGTTTAAATTTGAGTCTAATTATGATTTTGTTTGTGATATATATTTAAGTGTATACGATTATAATATATTTTAGTACACATTTAATTCGAGTAGGTGGGCCGAAATGAGTTGGTGGACTTGAAATTTATTTGGACTTCTTGAGAGGAGGAAGGTTAGTGGTTAAATTGTTGGACGAATACATTTTGGGGCTAAAGGGTATGTTTATTATAGAATATGAGTTTTTATGATAGCATTGTAGAAAGAGGGCTTGAGAGCTAATTTCATTAAAGTTGATGGGAATAAGCAGCAAATACACCAAAAATGTGGGTTAAGTTTGTAATTAAGGCATTCAAGAAAATTAGAAATAAGATAAAGGGTTAGAAAATATCATATTGGTGGTGTTCAAGAAGGAAAAAATTTTCACCTCGCCTTCCTTTACATTCTTATGGTTTAAAATCATCGATTTGGAGCTATTGAAATTTGGGTGAACTTAGGGTTTGGACTTTTGAGGTAGGAGTGTGTTAATTTCTTTAACCCATAGTGTATAAGTTATGTTTGTGTGTTCATTTGTGTCTTAGCATGCTCTAGAAATTTTAGAAATGCCTATTATACCATATACATGTTACTTGTTGAAAAGAGGAGAGTCTTTTATGTATTTGATGTATATTTTGATGCTAAAAATAAAGAATTGTGATACATATGTTTAATGTTACATTGGTTGGTGTAAAATGACATTATATATGTAATTTGATGATGAGTATCACGTTATCACTATGTGTTTGATAAAATGCTCAAGTGAGAGGTTTTGCCTTAAAAATGAATTTTTTATGATGTTTGTGTTAAGATATCTTATGAGGTAGAAATTGGTATGTGTTAAATGTATTACATGTTGATTAACATGGTTAAATGATAATGTTATGAATTTTGATTTCATTGCTTGGAAATGATTGATTTGGTAGTAATTTGAACTTGGTTGATTGGATATTGATTTTCGAGATTGAGTCAAGTAAATAGGAAGGGCCTAGAGCCCTAGGGTTGTGAATCTCAAAACTTGGCCAAGCGTGTGTCGTTACCATTGTATTAGTAACCCGTAAAACGACGACAGGGGTGCATGCCTTTAAGGCATGTACTCGAGTATACGATCAATCCTAGTATTATGTGATTTGTAATGTGTTTCCTATTTAAAATTCGTGAATTTAGGATGTGATTTTCAAGTTGGTAGTTATTGAATTAAATATGTGCTTTTATGTGATTACTATTGATTATATTGTGAATCCTTGATTTTAAATTCATGTTATGAATTATAGCATTTGTGATTATGATATTTGAAAGTATGTAAGAAGCATGACCCGTATTTGTTTAACTTGTCATTGTGAGTATGTTCCCCTTCATGACTTATAGGATTATTGGTTAAATTAATTAGCGCGTCATCTACTGGCCCTCACCCTAACATTTTTCAGATAAGAACCACGACAAAGGTGCTGATTAGACCCACTATGAATTTGGAGGTCTTTTTTCCTACTTTTACTACTTGTTGCGTTGGGTTTTTATATTTTGGATTTTCTTATTGATGGAAGGTGAGAAATTGGGTGAGAATAATGGTTGTGGAATTTATGGGTAAGACATGTATTAAATTTTTAGTTGTTCTAATGTGATTTCCAATCTTTAGCCTTGAAATGTTTTAAACCAACTTTTGATTTATTTTTGGATTAGATGTATGAGTTCGATTTTTTTGGCTAACTTTGTGTTGTAATGCTTCAATTACGATGTTTGTTGGATAAATTATTTTTGATGTATCTAATGTTAATTTTTAGATGGAATTTCATGTGGAGGTTTTAATTGAGTTTTCGCAAAAAAATTGTTGGTTTTTAAGCACTCCAATGGTGTATGGCTCTTGTGTGAATTTTTTTCCATGTTAAGAAAAGATATATATATTTGGACACAGGCTATGTTGTCGATCAGGCCGTGGGCCTATATTTGGGATCCTTCACCCGATCAACCAGGTTGTGGTTTGATCAACAACAGTAGGAAATCAAATGTAAAGTGACTGGTTGCTTTATCCTAGTGAAGTACACATGTCACCTTTATAGGTGTGTACTAATTATTTGTTGGGATAATATCATTACCTCCCCTCTAGGTTTCAAAATTTCACTTACCTCTCTTGAGGTTTTGATCCATGTAACGCACATCCGCCTCCCGTTACGGCAGCTGACACAGTCAAAGAGAATATGCCGATGTCAGCCATAGTAGACGGATAAAAAGCCTATTTTTCCCTTTCAGACACATGAAATGACTTTTTTAGCCGTTTGAGAAAATAAATATTACTTATATACCATTATACAAATTTACCACAATGCCCTTACCTTTTGTTACACATATACCTAACCTACAAATGCATTTGGCCATTTTCTCTTTTTCTTTCTAAAACTTCACTCTAACCCTCACTGTCGTCTAACTCCACACACTATCTCTCTAAACAGCTCACGCATTCTCTCTCTCTCTTCAATCTTCTCTTCCTCGATACTCTCTTTTAGCTCATTCTTGGTTCACCTTAATACCTCACCACTATCTTTCTTTATCTTTTCTCTCGCAATGTTTCCTCTCTCTGTTACTTCACACTTTCGGCTTTCTCTCTTCTTCTTCCGCTCGGTTGTCATCACCTAATGGTGGTGTTGATGACCATAGTTGCCAAGTCTTGTGGGCTATGATGGTGGAGCCTTACTTTGTGAGCTTCAGCTGTGGCTATAGTGGCAAGAATTAGAGGCAGTGGCTGTAATAGTGGCAAGTTGTTTGATATTTGAAGGCACTGCCATAGAGCTTCCTGGATCGTCAATGGTGTTTCTCGATGAGGAAGACAACCCGGTGATGGAAACTGTGCTCTAGTGAAGTGGTTCCGCAATAGAGGAGATGGTGGTTTCATTTGGCAGACATGCAGTGGCGGTGACATTGATGCTAACCATTGGTTTCTCAGCAGAGCTTGGAGCATATCAAAATAGGTCTCTTTGCATGGTGTTTTGCCACTGTTAAAGGTTAGGTAGTGGAATCTTTGGTGGTGGCAACTGTAGTTAAGCTTCTATTAGAGATGGAAGATTGAGCTTCAGTTGGCCATGACGATTGTAATGGTGGAGCTTGGATAGAAGGATGGTGTTGAAAAATGGAGTTTTGGTTGAGCAGTAATAGACTTTAATGAAACAAAATAATAAAATAAAAAATTTAATAATAATAAGCAATCAACTACTGATGGTACTCCTCACATGTAGTACTGATGGTACTCCTGAAGATTGACACAACAAGTAACTAATGATTGTGTATCTTATCATAGCTACAAAATGACAAGTGATTTTATTATGAAAAGATAAGGGGCATTTTAGTCCTTTTGGATCAGGTACATAACTTTATATATAGTAATATATAATGCATGGGCATAATGGTAAAAGCAGACGCTGCCATTATTTACTTAAACGACAGTTACTGACAGGGTAGGTAAGTGAGATTATGAAACCTGGAGGGGATGTATATGTTATTTCGACAAACCTCAGGGTAGGTAGATGATACTATCTCTTATTTGTTTTAGAAAGTTGAGAGTAAAGTATACATATTGTTTGTTCAATTTACTAAAGTGATGGACCCATGTCACATTTATACCAGGAAAAATTAGATTTAAGTGATCATAATTAACAATAATTGTTCTAAAGTGACCATAAAGTTATAGAAAGATGAATAGTTATCAATTCTAAAACTATATTGCTCTTTAGTGATCATTTTAGATTCAATTATAAAAATATCCTTCCCCCAATCTCTCCCTGTCCCAACTGAAAACATTGTCTATACACACCCTTGCATATATTATGTATATCAAATACTAATAATATAAATATGGTGAATACAATTCAAAATTGATGGAGTATTTAATTTTGATAATGACACATATAACGTGAAGGTTGTAGACTACGTGACGTGGATAGAAAGCATACTTTGATGAGACCTTTTTCTCCTAGATAAGTCTGGAGAATTGAAGAATCAATCTCCCATTGGGACACGTTCCCAATTGACCGCTATAAATACAAAAATAGTCCATGTACCAGGTACGCAATTAATACCATCTGATTTCCTTTACAGCTTTTAAAGCTTCTCCGATTTCTGACTTAATCGTCGGAGTGTAGTTGATCGACACCGCCCGGTGCCCTTTCAATTACTCTTTGTTTGTCTCTTTACAGGTTGGTGTTTGACCAATCCAAGGGTGGATTTGTGCTTCATCAGTCGGCATCGTCTATGGGAATCGAACCCATGAACTAGACTCTTGTCCTACCTAAAAGCATAAAAGAAGCAGATGTACCTGCAATCTGGGCTAGAGACTGTCGTTCAAGAGCCTCATGTTCGCAATCCTCCACCCGGACATGATCCTCCTGCCGGACAGGATCCCCCCGCTGCACAAAATTCGCCTGCCTCCCCGGATCATCCCAGTCATAAAATTTTGATAGCAGGAGAAGGAGGCATGCACCCTCCTGGTCAAGGAGACTTTCCTAGGGCACGCCCTGGAGTCCCAAACGACTAGGAGGGAGTCGTAGCATTAGAATATCAGGTCCAAAACTTGAATCAAAGTCTGGCTCAGGTACTCCAGCAAAATGCGGCAATCTTGTCGCGCCTTCCTCCTGTAGAACCAGTGCCATCACGGAGGCATCTTATGCCAGTTGATCTAGAAGGGGACAGCACAGGGCGAGATAGTAGAGTACCAATAGAAGACGCGGCTCAGAGCCAAGTGAGAAGTGACCGATAAAGAACAAATCCAACTCACTTAGTCCCCCTAGAGAGACCCCGTACCCAAGGGGATTCAGGGTTTAGAGCCCGTACGTATGGAGACTGAGGGCACAAAGGAGAGGTTGCCTATTATGACTTAGAGATATAAGACCTTAGAGCCAAAGTAGAAAGCATGGCTCACGCCATAAAGGGGAAAGGCCCTGCTACAGTAGAGGATCTGGTTCAGCAAACCAACCTCCATTTCTCTAGTGGGATAATGAACTTTCCCTTGCCCAGCAAGTTCAGGATGCCCACCCTTGAAAGCTTTGATGGGACCAGGGACCCGCTGGATCATCTGGAGACTTACAAAGCTCTGATGCACCCCCAAGAAGTATCAGATGAAATATTGTGCAGAACCTTCCCTACTACATTGAAGGGTTCAGCCCGGTCATGGTTTAACAGTCTGAAGTCGGCATCTATACGTACCTTCAAAGAACTGAGCCAATTATTTGTGGGCAACTTTATTGCTACCCAAAGGCACAAAAAGCCCACCACCTATCTCTTGAATGTAAGACAGACTAAGCGGGAGTCATTACAAGACTTCATCAATTGGTTTAACAAGGAGATGTTGCAGGTCAATGATCTGGATGACAAGGTGGCAGTTATCGCGTTTATGGGAAGCTTGTTGCCTTCAAAATTTCTGTACTCAATATCTAAGCACCCTCCAGAGAGCATGTCTGAGTTGCTCATGAAGGCCAAAAAATACATGAACGTAGAGGACACCCTTGATGAAAGGAGAGAAAAAGAAGATGGTGATAAAAGGTAGACAAGCAAAGGGGAGGATAGTCTAGCAAGAACGACAGAGATTCCAAATATAACAGAGTTTCACTGGAGTAGACCGATAGAGCTTCGCGGCGTGATAAGGGGTTCAGTACCTTCACCCCCTAAATACATCGATAAGTCAAATTATCCTTCACATCCAAGAGATACTGTGATAAGTATTGCGGGTTTCATCGTGACCATGGGTACGACACAGATGAGTGCATAGACTTGAAAAGGCAAATTGAAAGTCTGATCCGAAGGGGCCAGCTGTGGAGATTTGTGGTCGGCGATGATAGGAGAGCACAAACTTCCCACGGAACGGTAAAGAAAATAACACTTGAAGAAATCCCCCATTGGGGGAGATTAGAGTTATCTCTGGAGGACTTGGGGGCGGCGGAGAGTCCAATGCGGCTCGCAAAGCACATGCAAGGAAAGTCAGAAGTTTTTCTAAAGTAGGTGAGGTGCGCCAATTACCCCCAAGTGCCCTCGACTGGACAATCAAATAATAAATTTCTCGGAGGATGATGCAAGGGGAGTTCTGCAACCTCATAATGATGCCCTCGATAAGGCCTTGAAGACCATTTTGAGCATAGGATCATCTCTATCTATGGAGTGCTCATGCCCACCATGATCAATTAATCCTTCTCTAGTGTTTTGACAAACCCTAGCTTTGTAACTATGTTCTAACTTCAATGAAATGGGAATTTTTATGTATTTTGTGTATATGTCTTTTGCCTTGAGCCTTATATAGATATAAGTTTACAAATTCTTCATGTTCATGTGTTATAATTTATCTTCTTGTCTTAGAATGCTTAGATTCCTCAATGATCTTCAAACACTTGTAAGCTCCACAAGGACTACAAGTGATGGCTTGAGACTAGTTTTCACTATAACATGCATAGCTATATTTGCATAGTCCATGCCTAGAGAAGGTGATTTCACTACAATTAGATAAGTAAGTAGGTAGGGAAATCAAGTGACGATGATTTCGTTACAAGTAGGTAATTAGGTAATTAGGAAAATCACACTTTTTGAAGATAGGTTATAGTATATTAAGGTGTGTGTATTCTCTTGGCGACGTTGTTGTAGGTGGGATTTGTCAACGCTTCAATTAGTACACATTTGCATAAATTCCCCCAATTTATTATAAGTACGACATATTATGAGGCTAGCGGTGAAGTTTAACCCTAGTCCTTTATTCTTCTCTCAAACTTTGTATTTAAATTATCTTTTATGCTTTCATAGTAGAGTAAGAAACAACCACATATGGTTGTGATTTAAACAAGAACCAACCGTCAACCCTTAGCGAGTTATACCTATGTAGTCTCTGTGGGATCAACACTCTCAACTTGGAGCCCTATCCTTTAAGGATTATTTCTATTGTGAGTGGTAAATTTATAAATTGCAAGTAGCACAACAAGTGCTCCTCCACACACAACAATTTTTGGCCCCGTTGTCGCGAACTACGGTTAAACCGCTAAATTAGAGGATTGAGTTTAGTTTAAATTTTAACTTAACTCATTCTTTATATTATTTATTTGTAAGTATCTTTATCTTTATTTCTTAAGTGATTTATTGTAGTACTTGTCTAACAAGACATCAAGACTTAAGCTTGGATCCTTGTGAGTAGAGTACTCAACTTCAATGCACTTAGAAGTTTAAGTTTTTGTTTTTGCACATAGTTTAAAGTTTTTGGTTTACTCATATGCAAGGTAGGAGATCGTTGTCATTGCCTTTGTTACCGTGTGACCTTGAACTTGAACAAACTCTTAGACAACATAGTAGCGTTCCTAGGAATCCTATATTGTTTAGAGAACATAGGAGAGAAACCATGGCAAATAATGACAACCAAAATGTTCAACAAAATCCAATCTTACCACCCCCACCAGGCGGTGAGATTTTTAGAGATTTTTATGTTCCATCTACCTATGCATCTCCTTCTTGTATTCATTTTCCGAATGCGGGGAGGAAAAATTTTGAAATCAAATCCTCAACAATTAATCTTCTTAATTGTTTTCATGGGCTTTTGAACCAAGATCCTTATAAACATATTGATGAATTCTTAGAAGTGTGTTCAACTCTACAGTTGAATGCACAAGCGGGAGACAACTTAAGACTTCATCTTTTTCCCTTTTCGCTTAAGGATAAAACCAAACAAGGTTTAATTCCTTAGAGCCAAATTCCATTAACTCTTGGGCAGAAATACAACGGAAGTTTCTAAAGAAATACTTCCCAATGGAAAAAACTAATGATGCACAGAGAGCTATCATTAGTTTTGCTCAAAGGGAGGGAGAAGCTTTTCATGAAACTTGAAAAATGATGAAGGACCGTTTCAGGTCTTGCCCACACCATGCTATTCTCAAATGACAATTGGTGCAAAGATTTTATGATGGTTTAAAAGAGCCCCACAAATAAATGGTTGATGCTAGTTGTGGAGGTACAATCTTTCTAAAAAGCCCCGATGAAGCATGGATACTGATAAGTAATGAATATTGCATATTCAGTATCCCTAAATTATATGAATTAGTGTCTTAGTAATATTTCTTTAATGTTTTTATTAATAATTTTAATCTTTTTATAATTCCAGGTGATGAAGGGTAATTCTGATTAATAATGGTGAAATCGGGCTACAAATGGTACTCATTTAGTTATCACTGAAGCTTGACCCATGAGAGATATTTTTATCTTGAAGATCCAAACTAAATGGACTGAAGAAATGGGCTGCAAATAAATGTAAATGAAGGAAAGGAGCACGGGCCCATTCGCATTGAAGATTGGGCCAATTCAGGCCTAAAAAGTCCTGGACCTGTGTTGGTATTCAGACCATAATTCCATACACGATTGTCAAAATGACCCAAACTCCGCGTGTGTTGAAGGAAATTCAATTCTGCACAATTTCATATTTCACGAAAATTTCCTAAAACGGACGTTTTCATCAACTTTCTGCCCTATTTGCGCAGCTGCCACTTTTTGGGCGCAAATGCCACTTTGTGAGGAGCAAGTGCCATTTTCTTATGCGCACTTGCCACTTTGGGAAGGCCAGGTGTCCCGTGGGTTTGGTTTCACAAATTAAAAACGATGAAACGAAGGAAAGGAGGGTATTCTGGAGAAGGAGGAACACAGAGAGAAATATAGAGGCGATTCGTGACGATACGGACAAGAGGATGGCAATTTCACCATCGTTCAAGCTTGGACATCCGATCATGAGCGGCTAAACACTATTCCGGGGAAGTGACGTAACCCTAACCTGTCTTTCAATGTTTTAAGTTGTATACTAATTTGGGAATAAATTACTTTGTGCATTGATTGTATAACCGAGACATAAACAATAGCTGTGCTATTGCTTTTAATTTGAATGTATTGATTCATTGCACATTTATTATTGTTCTTGTAGAATGAATTTAAATTTGCAATGATTAGGGTTTGTTCTTTTCAACTTCTGTGATTTTGTTAAGACAGGTTATACAATAGTTTTCACATATCGTTCAATTTAGATTTTTGATAATTCGTACTGAGCAAAGATGGGTTATAACATCATTAATTAGTCAGATGTATAGGCCATGCTAAGCGAAGACGAGTTATGCTTAATTGAATGTTGAACAAATTTCCTTGACCGAATTGAATTAGGCTTGTAGCCATTCTTTTCTGAATGCATAGAGTAACGTCCCAATTTAGTACAATTGTCATTGTTAGAGGGTTAGTGGTGAAGTCAGTTCCCATGATCTTCTCTTCCTGATTAAATTTCATAACAACAATTTATAAAAAGCTTTAATTTTCTCAATTAATTTCAAGATCAAACATCAACAATTTGTTTCCAATTATTTTAGAATTAATTCAAAAATTGAGTAACATAATAATTCAACCTTGCAAGTCCTTGAGGTTCGACACCCTCTATATAGCCCTATCCTACGAGGACTCGTTCTATTGCGAGTGGTTAAGTATAATTGAAATCACATCAATTTTTTGGCGCCGTTGCCGGGGACTTGTTTGAATCATTTTGGTGCCTAGTCTTAAGATTAGTTTTAATTTAATTGTTAAGTTAGGATTTTTCTTTATTCTTTTCTGATCCATTTCATTTTTTTCATTTTTTGAGTATAGGTACTTTTGGTTACGAACCGTGAATAGAGGAGTGGAATTCATCGTAAATCTCTGTGAGCTTTTCATATTCAAATAACTTGTGCTTGCTTATTCTAGTTAGTATTTTGCTTTCATTTGTTATTATTTTATTTTATTTATTTAATTATATTTTATTTTAGTTTCTTTTCTTATTTATTTTATTTTAGTTAGTTGTTCATTTATTTATTTATTTATTAATTCTTAGTCCTTGTGGTATAAGTTGGGTCGTCGGTCTCTAGATACACCAATAGTCCCATATAACCCTAAACTTGAAAGAACCTTACATCAACATAGGGGAGAAATTAGGGCCCAAGACTTAGAGGAAGAACATTTATCTGAGACTGAGAGTGAGACTGAAAATATGGCTGAGCATAATCCTCGAGCCCTTAAGGAGCATTTCGCTCCTGGGGCATATACATCCCCATCCTGCATGCAATTGCCTAATGTCACAGCAGTAAATTATGAGATTAAGTCTAGCGTTATACAAATGCTCCCATCTTTTTATGGACTTAATAATGAGGATCCGTATAAGCATCTTGATGACTTCTTAGAAGTTTGTTCAACTGTTAAAATTCAGAATTTTTCTGATGATGCTTTACGGATGCGTCTCTTCCCATTCTCTCTAAAAGATAAAGCTAAAAACTGGTGGAATTCATTAACACCGAATACGATCACCTCTTGGGCACAACTGCAACAAGAGTTCCTCAAGAAATACTTTCCAATAGGGAAAACAAATCAAATGAGGCGATCCATTACCAGTTTTTCTCAAATAGAAGGGGAGCAATTCCATGATACATGGGAGAGATATGGTGATTTGCTTAGAAAGTGCCCTCATCATGATATTCCTAAGTGGCAACTTGTACAATTTTTTTATGATGGGCTGATTGAGTCGTATAGGCAAATGGTAGATGCATCTTGTGGGGGTATGTTCATGCTTAAGAATGAGGATGAGGCATGGACATTGTTTGTGAATTTGAGTGAAAATTCTACACAGCATGATTCTGCAAGTCGAGTTCAAACAAATAGTTCTCGTAAGACTGTAGGAATTTTTGAAATAGGCAAATCACTCGATGTCTCCACCAAAGTGGATGAATTATCGAGAAAAGTAGATCAACTCATGGCAGCTAGTCCATCCCTAAACAATCCAATCCCTCAGTCCCAAAGGCTAGTCCCTAGGTCAAGTTTTCAGTCTGGTCATCAAGCTACTCATCCTTCTTCCAATTTTGTGCCTCAGAATCAATATTATCATCAAACTTCTCAATCTCCACCTTGGAGTTCAGTGTTTGAGGATAAAGTATTAGCGGCATTAGATAAACTTGACGCTCACACTCAATTACTCGAAGCTAATACTCAGTTACTTCATTCTCACTCTCAATCCATATCCAAGTTAGAGGCTCAAATGGGGCAGCTAGTTAACACTTTGAATCGTAGAGAGGAAGGAAAATTGCCAAGTCAGCCAATAACTAATCCTAGAGGGCAATATGCAATTGATGATGTTACAGCCAATGGTCATCACTATGAGCATGTTCAGGCTGTTACCACTTTGAGTAGGAAAATGATAGATAATAAGGTGGAAGAAAAGAGGGAGGTTGAAAGTGAAGTGGGAAAGAGTCCTAATCTAGATTTTGAAGTTAGTAAGGCAACACATTCTACACCTATTCCAACTTTTGAGCCCAAAGCTCCATTCCCTACACGTCTCCAAGAAGTGGCACCTTTTGGGAAAGAAGTGGAGAAAGTGCAAGATATGATGGAAGTTTTTAAACAAGTAAAAATAAATCTTCCTCTCCTTGATGCTATAAAACAAATCCCAGCATATGCAAAATTTTTGAAAGATTTATGCACTCAAAAGCGTAATTCAAGGGGTAGTGTCCCAAAGAAAATCTTTCTCACTGAGCAAGTAAGCTCGATTATTCAGCATAACACTCCCCCTAAGTTCAAAGATCCAGGTGCTCCTACTATTTCTTGTATTATTGGTGTTCATGAGGTTGATAGAGCACTCCTTGACTTAGGAGCTAGTGTTAATCTGTTACCTTACTCGGTGTATTTGCAATTAGGGTTGGGTGAGCTTCAACCCACGTCAGTTATGTTGCAACTTGCTGATCGATCTATGAAGCAACCAAGTGGTATAATTGAAGATGTCATAATTAAGGTGGATAAGTTCTATTTTCCTGTGGATTTCATTGTTCTTGACACAGAACTTGTCCCTAACCCAAAGAAATCTATTCCAGTGATTCTTGGTCGTCCTTTCTTAGCCACAGCTAATGCAAACATTAATTGTCGTACTGGAGCCATGGATATTTCTTTTGGGAACATGAAAGTGAAATTGAATATCTTTAATGCCACTCCGCATTCCCCTGATGAGTCAGAGTGCTTTGTTTTAGATGTCATAGAGGAGTCTGTTGTGGAATCAGTTCCCCCTATCTTGCCTAAAGACTCTTTAGATATTTGTTTGACTCATTTTGGTTATGAGAGCTTTGATGTAGGGCAACATATTAGTGAAAGTACTTCCTTACTGCATGCCACCAGTTTAGGTTCTCCACCATTCAAAGAATCTAAAGAGTTTGCACCCTTACTTTTAACTACGCTTCCCATTCCTTCCTTAGAGTTGCCCTTTCAATTTGAGTTGAAGCCTTTACCAAATAAACTCGAATATGCATTATTAGGATTTAATGACACTTTTTCAGTTTTTAATGCACCTAATATGTCTACCAACCAAGAGAGTGAGCTTTTAAGTATGCTTAAGGAGCATAAGGAGACGATAAGATGGCGTATATCAGATTTAAAAGGGGACTAGGATAGATTTGAATTTACGTCTAACCTAGACGTTAAACTTGGCTCCTTGGGGGTATTTTGTATCCCCATGTATGTTAGATATTTAGTGTTTTTGGTAGTTTAGTAGGATTTATTTTATTTTATTTTATTTTTTATTATTATTATTATTTATTAATTTTTTTTAGTGATTTTGTGTTTTTGTTCATTGTGTAAAAGAAAAAAAAAAGAAAAAAATTTTGCCGTCCGTTCTCTGACTATGTATGTAGTACCAAGTATCTATTTTGTCATATGTTTGATAAAGTTGATGATTTCCGTTTTTTAAAGTCTGGTTTCAATACCCAATACTGTCGAGATTGCTTCAACACAGTATGACTTTACTAAAGAAAGGCAGCCCCTTTGTACTCTATACGTTAGAGTATCTGGATAATCAATATCTTATTACATATGCATCTTGGAAAATTGGGAACCACCAGTTCAGAGACTGACAACACACAAAAAAAAATAAATAAATAAATTAATTAAAGTAGAATTACACTAAGAAGACCAAGTTTAACGTCCCGGCCGGACGGACACCAACACTCACTCATCAAAATAAACCGGATCCGCCAACTCGACGACCTCCGTGTTTTCACTAAGCACCTCATTCTCAATGTAATGTTTTAATCTCTGACCATTCACCTTTAGGACTTTATCATCCTTGATATTTTGAATATCAACTGCTCCATGTGGAGACACGGATAAGACAACATAAGGGCCTTCCCATCTCGAACGAAGCTTACCAGGAAAGAATTGGAGTTTAGAATTATATAACCATACTTTTTGCCCCGGTTCAAAGTACTTTCGCATAATGTGCTTGTCATGAAATGCCTTAGTTCTTGCTTTATAAATTTTTTTTTTTTGTCGAGGTGTAAAACAACAACGACATTATTCCATATTAGTTTATCTCGTTTTGCACGTCGAACAAAATATTACTAAGACACTAATTCATATAATTTTAAGGGCATTGAATATGCAATATTCATTACTTATCACACCCCCAAACTTATGTATTGCTAAAAATTGATGTGATTTCAATTATACTTAACCACTCGCAATAGAACGAGTCCTCGTAGGATAGGGCTATATAGAGGGTGTCGAACCTCAAGGACTTGCAAGGTTGAATTGTTATGTTACTTAATTTTTGAATTAATTCTAAAATAATTGGAAACAAATTGTTGATGTTTGATCTTGAAATTAATTGAGAAAATTAAAGCTTTTTATAAATTGTTGTTATGAAATTTAATCAGGAAAAGAAGATCCTGGGAACTGACTTCACCACTAACCCTCTAACAATGACAATTGTACTAAATTGGGACGTTACTCTATGCATTCAGAAAAGAATGGCTACAAGCCTAATTCAATTCGATCAAGGGAATTTGTTCAACATTCAATTAAGCATAACTCGTCTTCGCTTAGCATGGCCTATACATCTGACTAATTAATGATGTTATAACCCATCTTTGCTCAGTACGAATTATCAAAAATCTAAATTGAACGATATGTGAAAACTATTGTATAACCTGTCTTAACAAAATCACAGAAGTTGAAAAGAACAAACCCTAATCATTGCAAATTTAAATTCATTCTACAAGAACAATAATAAATGTGCAATGAATCAATACATTCAAATTAAAAGCAATAGCACAGCTATTGTTTATGTCTCGGTTATACAATCAATGCACAAAGTAATTTATTCCCAAATTAGTATACAACTTAAAACATTGAAAGACAGGTTAGGGTTACGTCACTTCCCCGGAATAGTGTTTAGCCGCTCATGATCGGATGTCCAAGCTTGAACGATGGTGAAATCGCCATCCTCTTGTCCGTATCGTCACGAATCGCCTCTATATTTCTCTCTGTGTTCCTCCTTCTCCAGATTACCCTCATTTCCTTCGTTTCATCGTTTTTACTTTGTGAAACCAAACCCACGGGACACCTGGCCTTCCCAAAGTGGCAAGTGCGCATATGGGAACCAAGGCCAATATCAAATACATCAGGGACCACATGGACAGCAAGGTCCATCTCGATTCCAACCTAGACCTTATCAACCTAATTTAAATTCAAGTTTCTACTACACTCCCAATCAACCACCTTCTCGAAATCCAAGTTTTCAGGAAAAGGTTTTGGCTACTTTAGGCAATATCGAAAGTAATAATCAAAATATCATTGTCCACTCGCAATCTATTGCAAAGATAGAGTCCCAATTGGGACAACTAGCTAATGCAATGAATCGTAGAGAGGGTGAAAAGTTGCTTAGCCAAACGGTGGCAAACCCAAATGGAGTTCAAGTAACTGATAATTTTTCTCATTCTTTTGAGTTCAATAAAGAACAAGCTCAATCAATTACTACTCTAAGGAGTGGTAGAGTGCTAGAAATTTTGGTGGATAAGATAAGAGAGAAAGAATGTGAGCAACCGATAAATCCAAACAGTCCCCTTTTTAATCCAAAAGATATTCCTATCAATCCAAAAGAGTTCTCTAATAATCCATAAGATAAAGGAAATGAGAAGATCATTGAAGCTAAACTCTCATCGATTCCAATCCAAGAGGCTTTATATGAACCTCCTATTCCCTTTCCTCAAAGATTAAGGGAACCAACTCAATTCGAGAAATAAGGAGAAAAATTTTAAGATATGATAGAGATCTTCAAATAAGTGAAAATCAATCTTCTTCTTCTTGATACTATAAAAAAATTTCCCTCCTATGCTAAATTTCTAAATGACTTATGCACTCAAAATCATAAATATAGGAACCAAGTTCCTAAGAAAGTCCAATTAACTGAGCAAGTGAGTTCAATTTTCTAGAATAGCACCCCTCCAAAGTTCAAGGATCCAGGTGCTCCAATAATCTCATGTGTCATTGGTGACCATGAATTCGAAAGAGCCTTCCTTGACTTGGGAGCAAGTGTTAACTTTCTTCCTTACTCGGTTTATGAGAAGTTAGAGCTAAGAGAGCTTAAGCCGACCACAGTTGTATTGTAACTTGTCGACCGTTCAGTGAGGCAACCATATGGGATAATTGAGGATGTTCTTATCAAAGTGGACAAATTCTATTTCTCGATGGACTTCATAGTCCTTGATACCGAGCCTATCCAAGATCCTACAAAGCCTATTCCAATCAATCTAGGTCACCCATTCTTGGCTACGGCTAACGCTTACGTTACCTGTCGAACCGAGGTAATAGACATCTCCTTCAGGAATATGACCGTTAGGATAGATACCTTTGACGCGTCTCACCACACTAAAAATAATGAGAGCAAATGATTTGAGTTAGATATTGTGCATGAACTTATGCACACATCTCGCCGTAGACGTTAAACTTGGCAACAACTTTCGCGGTCCTATCATGTTTCGTGTGATCCTTAAAATCCAAAAAAGGAATGTATCTAAACATTTTTGAAGTATCTGAGTGTGAGGTGTGATTGAATGTGTAACTTCAATTTTTTCATACTTGGGACAATTTTGCAAACTTACAGTCAAAGGAAGATTGATGCATCGAAGTCCCTATTTTGATGCATCGCAGCTTCGATGCATCGACATTAGCGTCGATGCATCGATCTTTAAATGTCCTAGTTTTTCTGTCAATTCTAGTCGCTTCTGCACCTTGTTTCGATAGATGGTCCACGCCACTTTGATGCATCGTACCGAGGCACGTGACTACGTAAATAGTCACTTAATATTCGAATCCTCTCTTTCTCCCTCCCTCTCATTTCTCCCCCTTTCTCTCGCAGCTCCCTCTTCTTTCTCGTTTGAATCTCCCAGAACACCCCCACCACCACCAAGGTCCAAAACCACCCATTTCAATCTCCATTCGAGCGTCCGTGAAGGTGAATCACTCTTGGACAGCCGTGCATACCTCAGTTGTCTTTTACTAGGTACACATCTTATTCGGGATTTTTAAATTTTTATTCGTATTGTGTGAACTTATTAGTGGTATAGTTTATTGATTTAAGACTATTTGTAACGACCCGGATTAATTTTGACATGTCCCGGATGATTTCGAACCGGATTAATTTTTTTTTGAATTAATGAAATTTCGAAAGGGTGTGGGTATATATGTTTCCATATAAGTGGAAGGTGTATGTATATATATATATATGTATATATATACATACATATATATAGAGTACATATATTTATATTTAATTATAAATATATGAAAATACATGTATGTAATTATGCATGTGTAGAGAGAAATGTATTTTATGCACATGTGGGTATTATGTGCATGTATATAAGTATATATGTATATGTTTTAACTTGTGTAGGAGGTTGGAGGATGAAATGAGTGGACCAAAATAAAAGGGGAAAAGAATTCAAAAAGAAAAGAAAAGAAAAGAGAAGACCAAGGAGTGGTCGGCTGGGGAGGAGAAAAGAGAGAGAAAAAGGAGAAGAAAAAAAAAAGAAAAAGAAAGGAAGAAGAATAAGAGAAATTGGGAAAGAGAGAGAGAGCCGAGATGGCTAGAGAGAGAGAGTTCAGTCGAGAGAATGGAGAGAGAGAAAGAAGGACCGAGAGAGAGAAAGGTGAAGACTCGGTTGAGGGGTCGTATGGGTGACGCGACAGGTAGTGGTTTCAGCAGGTGGGTTCTGCGGTGGTGGCCGGTGACTTCGGCGGCCTGAGGTGGTGCTTCGGCAAAGGGGCGATGGGTTCAGTGGTGGTTGAACGGTGGGCAGCCATGGCTGCCATGGTTGAGCTTGGTGAAGGTGCAACCGAAGGTGGGTCTTCCATGGGCTCGGTTAGGAGCTGTTTGGTTCACCATTAATCACGGTATAGTCGGACGTGGTGACAGTCGTGGCTGTGGATTTCGTTTGGCTCGGCTATTGGTGGTTTTGGGTGGCCGGTGGGAGTCACAGGTTTTGGACGACCGACAAATTGCTCCGATCAGCTAAAACTACCATTTCGACCGACCAAAGAAATTCTTTAGCCGACCGATGGTGCTGAGTTGTGCTTTAACAGTATTGATACCTGGTAGGTTGTGTTCAGAAGGGACTATAGCTGGGTTTTCTTGATAGTTTGCTTCGCTTGGACAACCGTGGTGGTTGGTTTGTGGGTGTTTGTTGTAGGTTCGGTTATAACGGGTCTATAGTATCCCGTGGCTATAACGAGGTGGTGTAACATAGTGGTTCATGTGGCGTGGACTGCTCGGGTTCAATGTTGGTTGGTTGAGCTTGGTTGATTGAGGTCCATGGTGAGTGTTGCATGATTCGGCTAGTTTGGGATAGTGGCCATTGGAGGTTAGCTTATGTTTACATAGTGGTTGCCATGGTGAGTTGGGTTCTTGTTGGTTGTTTACTTGTGGATTCATATGAGAATGGGCTTGAAATGGGCTGCCACTAAACTATAATTGGGATGGATTGCATTGGCTGCTATATTGAGTTTGGTTGATGTGAAACGGGCCTCAATTTGATTAGATTGGGTTTTGAAAAGTAGGCCTTGCGGTGTGGACTGCGAAGAAGTGTATTTGGGCTTGCCTAATTAAATTGGGTCAAGCATGGAAACTAAAAAGGAGATAAAGTGGTCCATTGGATTGTTCGTGTGGACTTGGACATGGAACTGGACCGGGCATGAAAATAGACCGCTTTGCAGGCACGGGCACAATAAAAGTGGGACCTAAGGTAAGTTGATTCTTGCCTTTATCTCTTACGTATCTATTTTAATTACGTCGTTAATTTTACATATGTTCTTTCATTATTCATATGTGGTGTTTATATATATATATATATATATATATATATATATATATATATATATGTGTGTGTGTGTGTGTGTGTGTGTGTGTGTGTGTGTATGTGTATGTGTGTGTGTGTGTATATATAAATGTGGTTATGATGTATATGTGCATATATGTAGGATGTGAGAGAATATATATATATATAGGTGTGTATATATATATATTTGGGAGATAAAAGCATGCTAGATTTAAATGCTTGTGTACCTTGTGATATGTATATGTGTAGATTGAGCCATGTCAAACATGCTAAATTATACATGTTTAGCTAAATATTATCTTGTATGCATAGGTAGATTTTATGCATAGTGTTAAATATATATATATATATATATGTGATTATATATATGGGTGCAGTGGTATAAATGCATGCTAAATATGAATATAACTTTTGGCGGGTATTTGCAAAGCATGATTATGATATGCTAGGTGTTCTATATGTTCTTATTACATATGTGGGTGATGTAATATATATGTGTTTATATATTGTGATTGTAATGTGTGTAGTTACTTATAGTAAGTATATGCATTGAGTGAAGCATGATAATATTTATGCTTGTATGTGTGCATAGGTGATTTATATGCACAATTTGACATATAAGTGATTATATGTGTTGTTATGTGAGTGGAATGCATGCTATCTTTCATATTGAAAATGGGTACATTGGGTAAAGCATAACTAAAATGTGCTTAAATGAGATTTAGTAGCATATGTGGATAATATGCTAGGTTTTACATGTGTAGTTGTGCAGAGGGTAATGCATGCTATGTACCTTTAAAACTAGCAGTGCATTGGGGTAAGCATGAGATGATATGCTACACTTCATGTGTTTGAAATGCATATATGGGGTCGTTGAGAGGAAATGGGGGAAGGAAAAGTTGACATATACTCGGTGACGGTTCTGATATGGTCTAATCACCTTGAGTCAGATTATGCTCGGTGGCGGTTCTGATATGGTCTAACCACCTTGAGCCAACTAATACTCGGTGACGGTTCTGATATGGTCTAGTCACCTTGAGTCAGATTATGCTCAGTGGCGGTTCTGATATGATCTAACCACTTTGAGCCACCTAATACTCAGTGACGGTGCCGATATGGTCTAATCACCTTGAGTAAACAAATAATTGGTGATGGTGCTGATATGGTCTAATCACCAATGGGCAAACCAAAATATTGCCCCGGATGTATGACGTTGACGGAGTAGGTCAAAGTTGTGAGATGGTTGTGGGAGGCGTCCCAGGTCACATGATTGGTCAAAATCATGTTAGGATATCGGGTGAGACCCGAGGGAGGATGTATATATTTATGCTTATGTGTTTATCTGTTAAGTATGTTTTTCTGTTCAAATGTATCTTAATTGCATTTGAGGTTTGCTACTTGATGAGTAGGAG
Source organism: Cornus controversa (assembly GCA_026545225.1). Classification (NCBI taxonomy): domain Eukaryota; kingdom Viridiplantae; phylum Streptophyta; class Magnoliopsida; order Cornales; family Cornaceae; genus Cornus; species Cornus controversa. The sequence continues at coordinate 74,937,326 of CM048846.1, forward strand.
ATGTGGTAATTGATTTACATTGTTTATGTAAATGTTTTGACATATTTGTTCTTTATACATATTGGTGCTGAATGTTTATTGCTTTTAAGCATGTTGAAAATGATTTCTAAAATCATGTGTATTGGATTTTGTATGTTCATATATGCTAGAGTAGCCATATACATCGTTGATTCATGCATGCTAGGTGGAGCATGGTCTTAAATATTGTGATATATTTAAGTACATGTATATTTTTGAGAATATGTGAGGATCGACTTGCTGCAACGGTGATAGTATGGTTCTACATACCTTGTTGGGCCTTTGAGCTCACCCCCTCCCAGGTTTTGCAGGTGTTACTGGTTTTGGAGTCAGTTGGGGGAACTGATAGTACCAGTTACAGGGGTAGAGATTAGTCTCCTTAGAATCTGATGTATGTCCAGGATGTTGGATAGATTTTCTTTACATTGGGATTAAATGTATCAGATTTTTATGTTGGGTAATTTATTCCAGTTGTATTTTATTCATTTGATGTATGTATATGAGATGGACATTCAGGGACTGAGTTATTATTTCATTTGCAATATGCATGTTGTAGGAATGCTGGGGGGACACATGCCCAGAAGTATCCATTTTGAATTTTTAGATGTAAATGCTGGGGGGACACGTGCCTATAAGTGTCCATTTGAATTTAAAGCAGGAATAACATACCAGGATCTGATTTATTAGAATGGGTCATGCCCGATTTTCATGAAAATAAGTGAACCTCCGGTTTCCCGGGAGTTGGGGATCGGGGTGTTACACTATTAGGTGAAGTTTGGGGGAAGTTGTGACCTTTTAGATTTCATTAGAGATTGGGAGTCCATTTGAGGCTTTTGTTGTAAGTTTTGAAGGGGTTAGCCACTCGTACTAGGGAATGCCGAAATCGAAACTCCCCTTGTTGCATTATATCTATATATCCAGACCATGGTTTGAAATAAGGCCCCCACAGGAGTACTCCAGGATGTCCCAAATCAACAATGGAAGAATCGGGAATTTATACGTAAAAATTTGATAGTGCCTTCGAATTTTGAGGATAACCGCTATACTCGGAGGAGTTTCGATGCCTTAAGAGAAAGCAATCTCCTACCATTGTTATCCCCTGCGACTGATATAGCTTATCCAAGGCTTGTACAAGCATTTTACATGAACCTTCGATATGACTATGCAGAGCCCAAATTATTGAGGACTACAGTGGATGGCACAACTCTTGTCATTTTTGTCACCACTATTGCAGAGATCACTAGGTTGCCGCATGTGCAACCCAAGTTTATTGGTCCCGAGGAGGACCATTTTGTATTTTCAGCATTCTCTCAGGATCTTACTTTCTCAGCATGGTGCGAGAACTATGTAGGGGGCATTTTACCAACTATAAGAATAACGCCACAAGCAAATCCTTGATACCCCGACATTGGTGGTTTTTGGATACTGTTCTTCACAAGAATGCTCACCTTTATGGGTATTCTACTGAGCACCAGGGTGAGTTTTTAGAGGCTATTTATGCTATGGAGACCGGTTGCTGATTTTTCGTGCCCGCTATTATTTGGGGCCAACTTCACAAGGCATGGGACCAGCTGATTCGGAAGCCAAATAAGAAATCTCCGTCGATGAAGCTTCCATTCCCCTATTTCATTACTGCCTTTTTTACTAGGGCAACTTTTCAATTTGAGGACTTAGAGATTTCTTTTGGACCACCATCGCGTTTTGCTCTCCAGAGTTAGAGAAAGATGGTGTCCCATATGTCCACCTTACCCCGAGTAGCTCCTGAGGTGGAGGCAGGTGATAGTGAGAAAGAGGAGGCCAATGGAAATAAGATGGAGATGCATGTTCCCAAGGACCCTGTAGTGGGTGAGGATACTTCAGATAAGGAGCCCGAGGTTGATGTGCCGGGCATGAGTACTGAGGACTATGAGTACCTCATTGATGGTATAGCTTGTTTGACTGCCAATGGCGCACGTCTTCAGACATATTTTGATATGCAGTGCCAGGCTGCTATGGAGGAGCACCGTGTGGCGGTTGAGCACACGCATCAGACTAAAGAGCACTTAGATACTCTTACTACTAGCGTCCATGCCATTTTGGAAGGGCAGGGCTGCCTTATGCGACTTTTCAACTGATCTCGTTCTAGGGATCTTTCTGCTTCTACTTCTACACCGCCACCACCGCCCCCTCAGCCCTAGTTATTTTATGTTTCTTGTATTTTGTATATTTCATTTCATTTCCAGTATTTTGTTTTTTTATGTACTTACAGTCATAGAACTGTTTAATGTCGTGTTGGCACTCCATTTTGTTGCTTTCTAAAGCAATTCTTTTATATTCCATAAATTCCTGTATTTGTATCACACATGTTTGAGTTAATGAAATATTATCAGTCTTTCATTATCTTTTCATTAGTTTTGTCTTTTCTATTTACTTTTCCAGTTTCTGTATGTTATACTGGTATGTACTTATACTTGTGCAGGTTTTGAGGCCCCACTTATCCCACGTACCCGTGTACCCACTACCCTTACATGGTTGGTGTTTTGACTTTTTGAGACCTATCAACCCACCGGTAACATTGTTGAGGACAATGTTTAATTTAAGTTTGGGGGTACGGTACACTTGCATACACGGGCTGTTCTTTTTAAATTTTTGTACATATTGCATCTTTATTTCATGTTTGCCATGGCGTCCTTCTATTTGAAGAAGTGATACCCATAACGTCATCGATAAATGCATCTTGTAATTAGGAGTTTTGATATCCAAAAATACTAGAACTTTTGAAAATTAAGTGTTAGGTTAGAACAGTTTATATTTTTGTTCAATTTTTTTAATATTGTACAGTTCTTCCCTAAATTTGTCCTCAAAAGCACAAATATGGACACATGCATTCAATTGTGGGGTATACGTCGTTTGGAGAATTTTGAGAACGTTTGTTTTTATTTGAATTCCTTGAAGAATGAATTGCTTTAAACAAATCAAAAGCCGAAAAAAAAACAAACAAGAAAAAATAGCAATAAAACAAATAAAATTGGCAATAAGCCTTCTCACTCATTAAACCGGGCCTCTGTGCCTCAAGAAGCATGGAGTGTTCGTGTCTAAAAAGTGTGCAAGGTTGAGCAATAAAGAAACAATTGGCTCATTTGAGTTCGTAGCCTAGTGAGCTCGGTTATTAAGTCCAAAGGGTGTTTTTCCACCCAATGTCCTAAAATCGTCCGATTTGAGAGTTATTGACCCAACATTGATACATGGGTTTACTAGAAAGCTTAAAAGACTTAGGCATTGCACGGCCGAATGCACTTGATATTTGTAAATATTTATGTAAATAGTGTATGCTTTGGTGATCTGTTTCAGAAAGTTGTTCTTTTAAGAACGAATTTTCTCCTTATTCTCCATTAACGACAATAAACCATGTATTTGAATGTATGTTTACTTTTCAAAGAGGATTTTAGGGTTTGCACTTGTATATGCATCGGACTGACCATTATGTTGGGACCGTAGCCTAATTCTGATTTTTGACGGTTTATACCTATTGATGTCCATAAAGCCTAGTAATTGTTGCATTTGTCATTTTGAACATCAATTAGGGTATCACTCTTTTTTAGTTGATGACTGAGCATTCCATCATTTTTGCATACTTTTGTGAGTTTAACAAGCGTATTAAACCAAATGAGACTTCACTCGTCCACTAGACGTGTCTAGAAGTTTAAAAAGCTTGTTGCATTCGCTAAATGCAGTCGTGTCTCCCACGTAAGTGGAATTAGAATAGTTGTTTTATTTTTTTTATTTTTTTTGTATTACTAAGGGACTAGCAATATCTAAGTTTGGGGGTGTGATAAATGTTAAATGTTATACATTCTCGCGCTTTTACTTTTATATCTTGATCCCATAGCTGCACATATTGTATAGTTTTTATGTGTTTTTATGTTTTTGATGATTTCAGGTTCAAACTCAGAATGTGGTTTAATTCGACTCCTTTATTAGTTCAAGAATACATTCCTAATTCCTATCATACTTCATGGAAAGTCTACATTAAGGAATAGTGAATGGCGTGTCAAGACCGGAGTCAGAAAGTTAGAAAGTTGAAGATCTGCAGAAGAAGGAAGATCGATGCATCGAAGTACCTACTTCGATGCTGCAGCTTCAATGCATCGAAGTCCCTACTTCAATGCATTACCCGAACCTACTGAAGATATTTTCTGTAGATATTTTCTCCACTTGCCACTTGTCTAATTTTTCTTAGATAAAGCCTTGCACGAAATTTTTATGATATTTAGAGCCTCAGATCAGATATATAGCTAGAGAATATATAATAAAGAGATATATTAGAATTCTTGTAATAGAGAGCATATATAGAATTCTAAAGAGAGAAACTAAAGTTCTAGAGAAGGAAAGCTTCAAAAAGGGCTTTGTAAGGCCTTAAAGACAATTTTGAGCATGGGATCATCTCTGTCTATGGAGTGCTTCCAGCCCACCATGATCAACTAATCCTTCTCTAGGGTTTTGACAAACCTTAGCTTTGTAACTATATTTTAACTTCAATGAATTAGGGATTTTTATGTATTTTGTGTATATGTCTGTTGCATTGAGCCTCATACAAATATAAGTTTACAAATTCTTCATGTTCATGTGTTGTGATTTATCTTCTTGTCTTAGAATGCTTAGATTCCTCACATGATCTTCAAATACTTGTAAGTTCCACAAGGACTACAAGTGATGGCTTGAGCCTAGTTTTCACTATAAATGCATAGCTAGATTTGCATAGTCCATGCCTAGAGAATGTGATTTTGCTATAATTAGGTAAGTAAGTAGATAGAAAAATCAAGTGATGATGATTTCATTACAAGTAGGTAATTAGGGAAGTCACGCTTTTCTAATATGGGTTATAGTATATTAAGGTGTGTGTATTCTCTTGGCGACATTGTTGTAGGTAGGACTTTTCAACGTGTCAGTTAGTACACATTTGTATGAATTCCCCCAATTTATTATAAGTACGACATATTACGAGGCTCGTAGTGAATTCTAACCCTAGTCCTTTATTCTTCTCTCAAACTTTGTATTTAAATTATCTTTTATGCTTTTACAGTAGAGTAAGAAACAACTACACACGGTTGTGATTTAAACAAGAACGAACCCTCAACCCTTAGCAAGTTATACCTACGTAGTCTCTGTGGGATCGACACCCTCAACTCAGAGCCCTATCCTTCAAGGATTCGTTCTATTGCGAGTGGTAAATTTATAAATTACGAGTAGCACAACAAGCACTCATCCACACATAACATATCCTATTCCCTAACTCAGAGCTAATGATACCCGGATCTCAAATCTATCTTCGAGAAGTAGGTGGCTCCCTTCAGCTGATCGAATAGATCAGCAATCCTTAACAACGGGTACTTGTTGCAGACTGTGACCTTATTCAACTCTTTGTAGTCTATACAAAGGCGAAGAGATCCATCTTTCTTTTTCATAAACAATACTGGTGAAGTACTCCAGCGAATGAATTTCTGACTAAGGAGTTGTTGAATCTGGTCTTTCAGGTCCCTCATTTCCACTGGCGCCATTCTGTATGGGGCCCTAGCAATAGGTCTAGTGCTTAGGGCTAAATCAATCACAAAATCTATTTTACGACCTAATGGTAGCTTTGGAATTTCCTGAAACACATCCTAAAAGTCTCGCACCATTGGAATGGAATCCATGGAACTGTAATTCCCACTAGAGACTCCTCACTAATAAAGAACAAGTGAGTGCTAGACCCTCCATTTGACCCGGTATAGCAAAAATAATTGTCTTATCATGAAAATTAACTTGGACATGATAATACGATAAGCAATCTATCCCGAGTATGACATCATATAAATTCAAGTCCAAGACCAATAGGTCTACTAAGAATTTGAGTCTACCAATGTCTATAGTGACCTGACTACAGTGTTCCCGTAAAACAGTACTAACCCCCAATGTTGTAGTAATACTAAATGGAGAACTACATGGCTAAATAGCTATACCAAATAGTCTAACAAATGACCGAGATACAAAAGAGTGAGATGCACCGGTATTGAATAAAACACGATCGAGTTAACCATTTATCATAAACATACCCTTAATCGCCTGAGGAGCCTGCACATCATATGGCATAACATTGTAGACCCTCCCATGGTGCAACTGCTAAACAAGTTGCCCCGTAGGCGGTGACGATGCTGGTAAAGCTGGACGGTGCTAAGTTTGAATCCATGGAACTTGTGATGCCAGCAAGGGTGGTTGTTGTCTCTGTCCTTGCTGAACAAACTGTCCCTGATTAGTGTTGGGGCAATATCTAGCTGAATGCCCAAGCTCACCACACGCATAACAATTTCCTCTGAGTGTACCAGTAGGCCTTCTCAACTGATTAACCTATGATTGAGTATGACCCGTATGCCGTACTCCATTCTATCTTCTGTGAGTAGAGGCTTTCCCTTTCTGAATATCATTGTTACCTCTGTGTTTCTTCCACGGCTATTGCCCTGGGTAACTACCCCTATCAAATTGCCTCCCGCCATTTATATTCCTTATCTCCACTATTTGACTAGCGGAGTCCTTGTCATTTTGTTTCTCCCCCTTTCCTTTCTTGTAATCTCTCCTCAACTGACAGTGTTGTAATGCCGCATCAATCACCTAAGCATAAGTGGTATAAACAGGACTACCCAAAATGACCTATCGAATAGGCTAATTCAAACCATTCACAAAGTAATTCTTCTTCTTTTCTTCAGTGTCCACCTCTTCAGATACAAACAAAGATAGACTGGTAAACTCTTGGTCATACTCTACGACTGTCATGTCCCTTGTTGTAAGTCCAAGAACTCCCTCTTCTTAGTCGCCCTCACTACATATGGGAAGTACTTGTCATCAAAAGGGACTTGAAACTCTGTATAGGTCAAAGTAGTCCGCTCTGCCACTGTAATAACTGATTCCCACCATTGTAACACATCAGCCACTAGCTTAAAAGTAGCCAACCTCTGTTTTTGAACTTCTATGCACACGATCATGCAAAGATGGCGTTCAATGTCTTTCCTCCATTGATACACGCTTGTTTCACCTCCGTAGATCCTGAAAACTCTGGTGGATTCCCCTTTGTAAAGGAATTTTGAACCCTCTCCCAAGTGTTAGGCTGCTTTACCAGTAATGGAACATGCGCCAACTGCGGTGGCTGCTACTGCTAAGGTGGCCAATTGCGAAGTCACTACACTGAAGTCTGGTAAGAAAAGATGATTATCACGCTCTACGAACTCTACCTTCTAACCTCGAGGTGCAAACTACCTGGGACCTGAAATATCAACAAAGTGGGTTAAACCCACGAGCAAGTTCCCTCTACTACCATCCAGTATAGAGCTGATAAACATATACCATCTATATGAGGACAATAATCATATATATATATATATATACACACACACACATCATTTTCCCATTTAACCTCATGTCCCATAAATTAATAGAACTATGAACTGTATCAACCCATCCATTATCACAATAAATGTATAACAAGTTTTCTAAGTTCATACTATAGTCAATCCTAACATACCTGAACACATACTAAGTTTTCTAATTAGATACTAGACAATTCTGACATGCCTACATCCGTATTTTATGAATACCTTATTAGGTATTAAGCAATCCTGACATGCTTCCATATATAATTTACAAATACCTTATTAGGTATTAGGCAATCCTAATATGTTTTCACATATAATTTACAAATATCTTATTAGGTATTAGGCAATCCTGACATGCCTTCATAATCTTTAAAACAAAACATATACTTAAAAGCATGAGTGATAATGTAGAATGAAACTCTACCAATCCGCAAGGATAAAAAAATATCCAAGAATAAAACTATCATTTTCATGTGTTCGCAAAATAAAAGAATTATAAAACAACAACATGAAGCATTCGCCTTGCATGCAATGTTACCACTTAAAACAAAATAAAACAACATAATCAACCATATATTTAAATAAGTGCCAAAACAAAATAAAACCAAAATCACAACTTTAAAAACATACTTTTTGTGCTAAATCTAGAACTAGGACAACTAATTCTATCTTGAACTTAAAGTCACATGCATATTCTGCCCTAAAAAGACAGTTAATTTTTCAGAAATTTTCTAACAAAAAGTGATATTTTAAAAATATTTTCCTACTTTCTACACATTAAAAATGTTTTAAAAATAACAAAAAAAAAAATTACTTTTACACACTCGATTGGACCAAACTGGGCCTAGAGGTTGGGCACGGCAAATAGGACCAGACTACTATTTTTCTGATCCTAGCGGGCCGCCGGAGCAGGGTGAACGCGCCCCTACGCGCCGACAGCGCGCATGGGCGTTACACTACGATGCTCTTTCTTCTTCATTCAGCCATCGCACATTGTTCCACCGCGTACAGACATTTTTTTGACGCATTGTCCGGCCACTTCTGGCCACTAGACAACTCCAAACCTACACCATTTTGATCCTTATGATCTAAGCTTCCTATTGGTACAAAAATCTCCTCCATCCATCGCCTAAATCAAAAACTCTCAATTTCAAGTTTCTAGGGTTCTTAATCTAAAACTTTAAATTCTATCAAATTTCTCAACAATCAACATTCCAATGATCAAGGATCCTTTACAGAGGTCAAACGAACACATTGCTTGTATTATATTCCATCAAACACAAATTTAAATGCTCATACACAAATTTGCATGCTTATACATATACATACATACATATATATACACACACATATACACTCCTATATATCTTTACAGTAACCTTCCACACGAATTTACATATGTATTAAAAAAGAATTCCATACCATTATACATGTTCATACAGAAATCCATATATACATATATATATATATATATATATATATATATATATATACACATATAATCAAGCAACACGAACATTAATATATGTTTATAAGCACAAAGGGGAAGTGTAGAGATTAAACTTGCCTTTTGATCTTAAACAAAATCACTCATTCTCTCCCTCCTCTCTAGCGTCTACTATTCTCTCCCTCTCTGTGCGTAAAAGCAACAGAACCCTATTTCTTTTCCACTTTATTTCTCTTTCTTTTAGAATTACCAATATAATTACTAAAAGAATTACAAGAGAGAAAAAAATAATTATTATAAATATATCTAACCCACACCTATATATATTTATATATATATATATATATATATAGCCTAACACCTAAATAAATATAAAACAACCTGCATAGCAATGATCAAGCTCAACTCCCCTTGCCCAATTCTGAAATAAAATTTAATAAAAATAAAAGAAATATAATACTATGGTCTAACCCAAAAATAATAAAAATACACCCACTTATTTTATTTTAAAAAATATATTTAAAACAAACACTGCACACTTATTACTAGCAACCAATCACTTAGCATCATATAAATCAAATTTCTATATTAAATATGCAAGAACAGACATTGACAAAATTTACCTAAAATATTTAGCATAAAAAAATATAATTTAAACAAATAGATCATTTAGTAGTTAAAACACTTAATAAATAATTTAAATAAATAAAAAGACTCGAATTAAATAATCTCAAAGCTACAGGTATTACAGTGACAGCCTATGGGGCATCAGACATCCAAAAGGGCGTAGGGTCTTAGCCGAAAAGTTGGTGTCAGATGCTTGCTTAGGTTGTCGAACTCGATTATGGAGATTTTCTATATGAACAACAGTAATTGTTGTTGATGCTATTTGTAGGGGGTTTGTAATGTTGCCCCAAATCCTCTATTTATTGGACTTCATAGCAAAAAAATTGCATCTATTTTGCTACAGAATCAACTCACTAACATGATATTCTCAATGACTTGGTCCAATTCTTCAGATAAAGCCATTTGTGCTTTTATTACCAACTTACTCTCATATTTTTAGGGTCTGACTTAGTAAAGCCCTGATTGAGAAAAACATTTGGCCCACTTTGTAATCTTTTCCTTAAGAATATGTCCAGACTTTAGTTCTTCATTTTGCACTTGGTGCACTCTGTAATCTTTTCTCTTAATATTCATTAGTAGAAAAAATAGCAAAATAGCAGTCAAATGTTATCAAGAGATTTGTTAAACTTCCTATGACAACATATCTATATACAAGGTATATATAGTAGAAAAATAGCCGAATAGAATAATAAGTAGTGATTAGGTTATCAAGAGATTTGTTAAACTTCCTATGACAACATATATATATATATATATATATATATATATATAGAAGGCTCAATCACTAGGTGGTTGCCTTGGGCCTCACGTAGATACCTTCAATAAAAAAATTATAAAAAAAAAACCCATTTAATTAAGGGTTAATAGAAACACTACCTTCTATAAAAAGGTCCTATTTATGTAAGGATTAATAGAAAGCGTATATAAATATGGTTAATTAGATTCTAACTTAATTTAATTTTCGTTAATGGTTTTCTTTCTTCGTGATATAAATTGGGCGTATTCAATGTATACAATATCTTCTAATTTTTAAATTGAATTGAAGTACTAGGTTATTTATTTCAAAAACTTATAATTCTTTCCAAATATTTTTTTGTTTTTCTATAATTATTCTCACTGTTTATAATCTATTTTCTTCTTTTTCTAGACTATTTTCAATTGATTAATTAGTAAATTCTATTAAAAAAATAAACCTAATTAATAATATTTATAGTAATATATTTAAAATAAAAAAAAAATATTTTCTTAAAATTTTTCGTCTTAGGCCTCAATATGTATCGAGGCGGCCCTATATATACAACAGAATAGTAGAAAAAAATAACACAATGCGTAGATTTGTTAAACAAATCTATATATACAAGGTAACTCAAAGAAACAAAAATAACAAGCATGCTGCTACCTTATCTAAGTCTGAAGAACAACCTGAGAAGCAAGTAGAGATGGGAGTTTCACCTGAGAAGAACAAAATCAAAAGAAATCGAAGTCGTGAAAGGAAGATTTCGTTCTTGCAAACAAAAAAAGTAAAAAAGTGATTAGAACAAGAAATCAAACTATACCCTAACAAAAATCTAGGACTTTCTATTCTTGCAAAGACAAAAAAACAGAAAACTATCTTGGAGCTTAGTTTCACGATCATAGGGTTTATAGACCCTAGGGTAGCAAAATAGATCTATTTCCCGGAGGTCAGTTTCATAATCTTAAAGAAAATTGAAGGAAAACATAATCTTCGAGCTCAGTTTCACGATCTACAAGCTTTATTCTCCTTGGTATCTTTGAGCTTTATAAACCTTAGGGTTGCAAAAGAACTTCTAGGGTTTATAGATTTGAAGAAAATAGAGCTTAGTTAAGAAGAAATCGAAGGGAGAATGCTTATCGGAGGTTATCTTGTGTGTTTGGAGGTCAACGACAAGAGTACCTTCAGTGGTGTAGTTTCCCGATCAATAATGGAGATTGCCCAAATCGCCAAACCTTAGTGTTGAGAATTAATTCTCATTCGTTCAGCACAGCGAAAGCATATCATCACATCAACAATCACACAAACATATGTGGAGATAACAATCAAACACAACCACGCATAACACAATATTTTACACGGTTCACCCAACTCTAGGACTACATCCATGGAGAGAGAGACTTCACTATAATTGAGAAGATAATATACAACACACGAAAAACATGCTTATCACACATACTCTTTCACTCTCTCTTGGCAACTTTCCTCCGAAATTACAATACTCTCTCATCTCCTTACAACACTCATAAACTCCTTACATCTTTCCTCTCTCTATTTTTCTTTAACAATGCCTCTATTTATAGAGTCTCCATACTCATTCTTTGTTGCACAAGAATCACAATTTACTTGAAGCTCAAGACATGTCAGTAGACATTAAAAAATTACATAATGGACCCAAGATATAATTTGGATTTATCTTTAATTTAGTCCATTTTGGAATGTGGCCCAATGAATCAGATAATTTGAAGTCCAGACCTACCACAAATAAATGAGTTATGGACTAGTCTAAATTGTCTGAGAAGTCAAAGCCCACTTAAAAATGAGTCTAATGGATAATTATATATATATATATATATATATGTAATTATCAACAAAGATAATTATTATGTATATATTGAATAATTATTAAAATTATCATAAAAGATAATTATAGGATAATTATCAAAAGAAAAGAAAGTTACAAATCTACCCCTCTGGTGAGCCTATAAATAAAGGTCTAGAGATGGGGGAAGAAAGACCAGAAGACTCTCAGAAAAAGCTGAACCTCTGCAGAACTTTTCACTCAAAATCCAAAACTCCAAAGCATCTAAACCCTGAAGGAGAATAACAACAAGCACATCATCCACGTGTCATTCTTCATCAAAGTTTCAATCCAATTCAAGATCAAGCTCTAGCAGCCCTTGAAGTCGGATCACCAAGGAGATCGAATTAGAGGAATTATCTTTCTTTAGTAAAGATTTACAGAGGATTGTACTCCTTTTTCTTAAATTAATAAAATTGTTTATTTGTCACTAATTTTCGTTCCTAAATTTTCGGACACGAAATTTGTGTGTACAAATTTCTGGCACGCCCGGTGGGACCATCTATGCCTCTCATCTCTGTCTGCTACATCATACCTCCAAAACTCTATTCATCAGAATCTATGACTCCTACCAAGGTTCAGACGACAAACAAGAAAAACTTAAAAGAAACCGCTACTGCAATGGCTAACACCAAAGTTACCGCAAACAGTGATAAGAACATTAAGAACCTGTCAAGTGCTAGCAGCACCTCAGTAGGTCCTATGACACGTAGCAAGACCAAAGCAATTGCTTCGCTCAAGAATCAGCAAGATTTGGTGAAAACCAATCCTGCTAAACCAATGGATATGAAAACTAAACATGTTAACACCATTGGTCCTCAGGGGGCAACGAACTCTGGCATAGTTTCAGAAAAGTTGGCGCCACCACATTCACCACACTCCGTCTCTGACACCAACTCTAGTGTCGGTTCGCTCTCAGAGTCATTACTTGAGATTTTAGAACAATCGGTCCTTTCAAAGAATGTTAGTCCTCAAGGTCTTTCCTATTCGAATGTTGTCGCAGCTATGATGACTGGAACAACCTCGGTGGAAGACCAATCAAAAGAGCGTCATCACACATCTGAGTCAAGACACATGGCTAACGAAACTAACCCTGCTTCGCCAGTCGCTTTGTTATCTGTCCAACAGTTGCAAGATATAATAACGAACACAATCCGAGCACAGTATGGCGGCGCCCCTCAAAGCATTCTTGTGTACTCAAAACCCTACACCGAAAGAATTGACAGCTTAAAGACGCCAGTGGGATATCAACCGCTAAAGTTCCAACAATTTAATGGAAGAGGCAATCCCAAACAACATGTTGCACACTTTGTGGGGACTTGCAATAACGCTAGCACCGAAGAGGATCTCTTGGTCAAGCAATTTGTTCGTTCCCTCAAAGGGAATGCATTTGATTGGTACACGGACCTCAAAGCTAGAAGTATTGACTGTTGGGAGCAAATGGAGTGAGAGTTTCTTAACCGCTTCTACAGTACTCGTAGAACAGTAAGCATACTAGAACTCACTAGCACAAAACAAATTAAAGACGAGCTTGTGGTCAACTATATCAACCGTTGGCGAGCTCTAAGTTTTGATTACAAATACCGTCTTTCTAAAGTATCAGCAGTCGAAATGTGTATGCAAGGCATGCACTGGAAGCTTCTTTACATTCTACAAGGAATCAAGCCTCGTACATTTGAAGAATTGGTTACTCGTGTCTATGATATGGAACTCAGCATAACAAGTCATGGTGCAAAGGCTTTTTCCTTTCCCAATCTGTCTGATAACTGTCTTAAAGATGAAGAGGTTGAGTCTGAAGAGGAAGAGGAAGACGAAATACTTCCTAACTCGGACGATGAAATAAATACATCTTATGTTACAAATATCGTCTCTAACGACCTGTATAAAAAAACACATCGTGTTCCTTCCGTGACTTAATCTGATAGTTCTCGATTAAATAAGACATTAAGTCAAGAAAACCTTGATAGAAGACTGAACAGATAGGGGGCAAACCTTCCATACAAGACTCATTCCCAGCTTTCTCACATGAAATATCCTTGGCATGGGGGCAAGATTCACGACTATCTTTTAAAAAGACCTACACATTTTATCAAATCCGGAAATAAGAAAGAAGTCCCAAGAAGGAAACAAAAAAAACAAAAGCATAACCAAAATGATGAATCTCGAGGATTTGTGTTGAAGATGCGGTATCGGAATAATCTGTCAAATTTCACTCAAACAACTTCAAGTAGGAGAGTTCAAAATACTGTGCTTGCTTGGAGGCCAAAGAAGAATGCTCAAGAAGGGAATGATTATAAAAAGATCTCGCAAGAATCATTGCCCAGACGAGTGATGTCTCAAGAGTCACTTTCTCGAACTGTCTCTAACAATCAGCGAAACGAAGGTCTCAAAGAAGAAAGCAAGGAACAAGAACAAAATCGTTTACAATCCCAGATGGAACGAGAGGGTCAAAAAATTAAAAGACTAGAAAAAGGAAAAGTGTGGGGACTAAAGCCCGAAGATATTGTCTGGATTGAATCTCGTAGCGGAATAAAAGCATATTGGGTGAGGTTCAATCCTCCTGTATGGACCACGACGAATGAAATACTTATTCCTTCTGGGTGGGGAGACGAGTTCGAAGACGATATTTTTTTTCAAGTACGAGAAGAGTATAATGAAGAAATAAAATAAGAAGAAAATCTTCAAATTGATGCCGAGCTTATTCACACCTTTCAACACAAACTTGGACTGTCTCCTGAGTCTTGCAAAGCTAAAGATTAATTAAAGTTAAAAGTGCTCCCCGATACAAGCCTAAACTGTCGATGATACTCTATAACACGAGTATAAACTGTCTACAAAAAAATAATAATAATAAGCATTCCTTGACACGAATATAAACTGTCTACCAAAAAAAAAAAGATGACACTTCTTAACACGAGTATAAACTGTCTACCAAAAAAAAAAACACTCATGACATGAGTATAAACTATCTACATGAAAAAAAAATCACTCCTTGATATGAGTATAAACTATCTTTACAAAAAAAAAAAAAATTTGAAGCTTGCAAGAGAAGAGTTGGGTGACCTGACCTACTGCCAAGATATTGACGGATGTCTGCTGCATCGTGGTGACTTGGCCTGACCCCGAAGGTATAATACAGTGACACTGAAGTGCACTAAGGGACCCCGAAGGGACAAAAAAAAGTGACACCGAAGTGCACCAAGGGACCCCAAAGGGACGAAAAAGTGACACTGAAGTGCACCAAGGGACCCCGAAGGGACAATAAAAGTGACACCGAAGTGCACTAAAGGACCCCGAAGGGACAAAAAGTGACATTGAAGTGTACTAAGGGACCTCGAAGGGACAATAAAAGTGACACCGAAATACACTAAGGGATTCCGAAGGGACGAAAAAGTAACACCGAAGTGCACTAAGAGACCCCGAAGGGACAATAAAAGTGACCGAAGTGCACCAAGGGAACTCGAAGGGACGAAAAAGTGACACTGAAGTGCACCAAGGGACCCCGAAGGGACGAAAAAGTGACACTGAAATGCACCAAGGGACCCCGAAGGGACAATAAAAGTGACACCGAAATGCACCAAGGGACCCCGAAGGGACAATAAAAGTGACACCGAAGTGTACCAAGAGACCTCGAAGGGACCGAAAAAATGACACCGAAGTGCACCAAAGGACCCCGAAGGGACGAAAAGGTGACACCGAAGTGCACCAAGGGACCTCGAATGGACAATAAAAATGACACCGAAATGCACTAAGGGACCCCAAAGGGACGAAAAAGTGACACCGAAGTGCACTAAGGGACCCCGAAGGAGTAATGAATGACGTCCGAAACTCCATATTTTGAGAGAAGCAATTTGACCTGCAAGAATTGACAAAAAAAAAATTGAAGCTTTCAAGAGAAGAGTTGAGTAACTCACGTAATGTTGTCTTCCTCAATGAGTTCGATAGATCTATTCGTCGTTCCAGAGTTAGCACAAAATTCGAGCATGGCCCACAAGTGAAATTTGATCTGAAAGACAAAGTTGCTACTAAAAAAGAAAAAAAAAGAAAAAAAAAATGTTTCTTTCAAAGTTCATTCTTATGTTATATTATATTCGAAGGGTTTATAATACAAATAGTTGTGTAGCAGAAATGGTGTGGTGTTATAATGTTCAAATCCACCAAACAACAAAATAAGAAACTTCATTTTTTTTACACATCCTCTCCCACATCAAAGGAAAAGAGAAAAAAAAAAAACAAAGCAGAAGAGAAAAAAAAAAAGAGAGAAGAAAAAAGAAGAAGAGAAGAATAGAGAAAAAAGAAAAGAAAAAGAAGAGAAGAATAGAGAAAGAAGAGAAAGAGAAAGAAAAAAAAAAAGAATAACAAACAGGCGTGAAGGAAAGAGAAAAAAAAAAAAAAAGAAAAGAAGAAACCGGCAGCTGGAAATAGAAGAGAAGAAGAAAGGAGAAAAGAAAAAAGAGAAAAAAAAAAAAAAGAGGTGGCGGCTGGAGAAAGAAGAGAAGAAGAAAAAAAGGAAAAGAAAAAAAATTCAAAAAAATCCAGCGCCTCCTGGAGAAAGAAGAGAAGAAGGGAAAAAAAAGTGAAGAAAAAGTTGGCGTGAAGAAAGAAAGAGGGAAAAAAAAGAAGAGAGAAGAAAAAGCAGCGAGAAAAAAAAGAAAAAAAATGGCGATTATATAAATTGAGTTTACATGGTTAAACATGGGATGCTAAAGTGCACCATTGTATATGAGTGTTGCTAAGATGAGCCATCAGTTTCAAAATTTAATACATGTGTATGATCTACAGAATATATGGGAGATGCTAAAGTGCACCTTGCATATTGGTTTTGCTAACATGAGCCATCAACTTTTGGAGATTTGTTACATGTATATGTTCTACGTGTACATGGCGCATTACAGAGAGAGGGAAAAAAAATATGGCAGTAACAAGAAAAAATATTTCAATAAAAAAAAATTGAGGAAGATACAAGAGCTTACCGTGTTTTTTTTAATTTCCTTCCAATGGCTGTTCATGGGATCTCTCTCAATTATTCTCTGATGTGAAGGGTTTGAGTCGTAAGTTACATATATATAGTGGCAGATTAATTCTATTTACTATTGGATTTTTGAAGACTCCACTTTAGTCTGGAGCAGAAAAAAAAATCCTATTTGCAATAAGATCTTCAAGTCTTCAATTCCACTTGGACAAAGAAAAAAAATCCTATTTGCAATAAGATTTTCAAGTCTTCAATTCCATTTGGACAAGAAAAAAAATCATATTTGCAACAGGATCCTTAAGTGTTCAATTCTACTTGGACAAGAAAAAAAAATCATATTTGCAACAGGATCCTTAAGTGTTCAATTTCACTTGGATAAGAAAAAAAAATCTTATTTCCAACTGAATCCTCAAGTCTTCAATTCCGCTTGGACAAGAAAAAAAAAGTCCTATTGTGTTCAAGACTTCAATTCAACTTGACAAAGAAAACATATTCTTTGCAATTGAATTTTCGGAAAAAAAAAAAAAACTTTGCGAAAATTAAATACTTCAAGTCCCGCTTTAAATACGTGACAAACTCAATATAGCGCGAGACTTAAAGTGGGGGCAATTTGTAGACATTAAAAAAATTACATGATGGACCCAAGATATAATTTGGGTTTATCTTTAATTTAGTCTATTTTGGAATGTGGCTCAATGAGTCAGATAATTTGAAGTTCAGACCCACCATAAATAAATGAGTTATGGGCTGGTCTAAATTGTTTGAGAAGTCAAAGCCCACTTGAAAATGGGTCTAATGGATAATTAAATATATATATATATATATATATATATATATGTGTGTGTGTGTGTGTGTGTGTGTAATTATCAACAAAGATAATTATTATGTATATTTTGAATAATTATCAAAATTATCATAAAAAATAATTATAGGATAATTATCAAAAGAAAAGAAAGTTACAAATCTATCCATCTGGTGAGCCATTAAATAAAGGTTTAGAGATGGGGGAAGAAAGACCAGAAGACTCTCAGAAAAAGCTGAACATCTGCAGAACTCTTCACTCAAAATCTAAAACTCCAAAGCATCTAAACCCTGAAGGAGAAGAACAACAAGCACATCATCCACGTGCTGTTCTTTACCAAATTTTTAATCGAATTCAAAATCAAGCTCTAACAGCCCTTGAAGTCGAATCACCAAGGAGATCGAATCAGAGGAATTATCTTTTTTTTGTAAAGATTTACAGAGGATTGTACCCCTTTTTCTTAAATTAATAAAATTGTTTATTTGTCACTAATTTTCGTTCCTAGATTTTCGGACATGAAATTTGTGTGTACAATATCTAACAAGAAATTATCAAATAAATTACAACTCTAAAATAGAAAATCAATTATAATATAAATATGAGTCACAATTCCTGACACTTAGGGCTTATAGATGAGGTGAGAGAAAATGTGAAAGCAAATGGGCCAAAACATTTAGAAATAGCTTTTATACGCTGGTCAAAAAGTTTGCAACAGGTACATTGTGAAAGCAAATGAGCCAAAACATTTAGAAATAACTTTTATATGTTGGCCAAAAAGTTTGCAACAGCTACATTGTCAAAACATGTGAAAACATTAAATTTTTTGTTTTCCTTTAGGACCACTTTTTCGATACACAATGGGTTACTATAGAAAGCATCTAATGCATTACCAAATACGTTGTGGGTCAACTTACGGCGACAATACCAGACCCGCAGCACGAAATAGGCAACCGCAACGGTTGCAAAAGCAACAAAACAGGCCTTTATTAATTATGAATTTGAATGTATGAGTCTAGTTGACGAGAGTACATCATAATGTAAATTTACTTTTTTATCCTTTGTTGATAAAGGTATCAATTTTAACCTTTGTAATAGCTTGTTATTCATCACATAGAAAATTCTCACTAAACTCACTATTATACCAAAACTAACTAAAATTACATTGAACATGTTTGGATGTACGGAATTTGCTAAACTTAGTCGTATAGACATAACAAATTAAACAACCGACCAAACAATATACAATGTACAAGGAACAAGGAACATGTATCCTTGATCTCAGTCAACTATGCCAAGGAAGCTTATTTTAAATGTGGGTCTTTTGCTGCCGTCAATACGTTACTCGCTAGAGCCAACGATGATGTGTCTAGGATTGCAGGGTCAGATTAAGTGGGCTGTCTATTACTGCCTCCATCCAACCACCTTCAAGGAAATGTGGTTAAATGTCATTGTATATAGTCTTATTATTGATACAGGGTCAACCTTCTACGTATTAAATGTACGGTTGAAATTTGGGTTCACAATCAGAACTCAAATTGACTTCAGCCCGATTTTTTACAGGTTTGGACAATTATTTTGATAATTAGAATTAAGTTTGGATTAAAAAATATCAACTTGAACTTAATTAGAATTGGATTTAGGTTAAGCTATCAACAACCGGAATCCAACTCGAACCCAAATTGTAATATTATTTTTATACATATTTTTTATTTTAAATATATAATATAAAATATTCAAATGATGATAACTCGAATTAATCTGACTTTCAAACCCGAAATCTCAACCCGAGTTTAAAAATTTAAAGATGAGTTGGGCTAGTGTTAAGTAATTAGAGTTGGAAGTAGGGTTACAGTTGGGTTAGAGTTGAACATTTTATATGTAGGATTGAACCCGAGTTGTACCTCTAATCCGTTTATTCCGCTCGAGTTGCAACACTAATTAAATGTGAGTTAAATGTCATTATATATAGTCTCATTATTGATACAGGGTCAACCATCTGCATATTAAATGTGGGTTAAATGTCATTATATATAGTGTTATTATTGATATAGGGTCAACCATCTACGTATTAAATGTGGTTAAATGTCACTTTTTATAACGATAAATCATATATGTCTTCAAAATCCTACACAAACATACAAAATATACAAACTGCTCAAACTTTAAATCTTTTACATCAACTACACTTGTACGTTGAACTTAAAAGAAAATAGGCAGTGAATATATCTATACATGACTAACCTTTGAAGCTCCAATCCGAAAGAGAGAGGGGAATTTATATATGGTACGGCTGAGATGAAAATAAGAACTCAAAACATTGTTGAAGGAGTTAAAAAAATAAACCAGTTAAATCATGAAAAATAATTACTCAAAATAGTAAAATAAAAAAGAGAGAATATATATATTTCTCACAAAAAAAAAAATCAAACATTGATAAATATTTATAACCAGTGGCTTTTAGATACTTTTAGATACTGATACCTACATGACAAAGACAATGTTGGGGGCATTAATTACACACCAACCACTAATACAAAAAAATTGTGAACTCTAATAATGCTCAATCAGATGCTACGATTAATTTTACATTATATAAACTAAAAAAAATGATTTAGAGTTAGATAGTCGAATAATTCTAATTATCGCTAATGTTATCGTGACTTCATTATTCACTTATATAAAATCTCGAAAATGTGTAGCTATTTTTGGAAGCACCGAATCTATGTTTTGAATTTAAAATTTTAAAAAAAAATTAGTGCAAACTTTTAATAATGCTCAATCACATGCGAAGAACAATTTTATATTATATAAACAAAAGAAAATTACAATTTTAACTATCACTAACGTTATTATTACACTTAGCTATGTTTGGAAATGTCAAATAGGCATTCTAAATTTGAAATCGGAGAAAATTAAATTCAAAAGTTTGTAGTAAATTTTCTTTCATTCCAAATTCAAAAAGCGAATTCGTGCTTCCAAACGCAAGAAAAGCAAAAATATTGAAATTACAATAGTAGGCTGCTCATGTTAGCACTTACGGCGTACCATAAAGTAGGACCCATTCCCATCTACAATCCACATCCAGAGAAGTCTGGGTGACGACTTTTGCTTCTTCATCTTCTTCATAGTCAGCGCTAAACAAAATCAATACTATGAACAGCGTTCAAACCCATCGCAGTAATGGAGAACCCAAATTCCCAACCACCACCCCCTCCCTCTTTCTTTCTCCCATTCATCGCCATCCTTTGAATCTTCAAACAACAACCCATCTTCTGTTTCTCTGTCCAATCTCTCTGCATGGGCTCTTTCACCATCATCACCACCTGTACTCTACATCTCCTTCTACTTTTGTCCACCACAGTTCGCTCTGGTCCAGTCTTTTCCGAATTCATTAGCCCAAACTTCACCGCCTCTCACTACCAAAACATCGACAACACCCCATCTGGAGCTTTCTTGGCCTCTCGCAATGGAACATTCACAGTAACCATCAGCAACCCACACCCCGAAGACAAAGTCTTCTACTTGTGCGTCCTTCACGTCCCTTCCAACACCATCGTCTGGTCCGCCAATCGCAACTCTCCAATCTCTGAATCCGCCAAACTCCGCCTCACCGTCGACGGTCTCAACATCACCGACGACGCAGGCCACCTAATTTGGTCCACCCCGCCATTTCAAGTCCCGGTTTCGTTGTTACAGCTTCAAGAGTCGGGCAATTTAGTCCTGCTCGATCGCTCCAATGCTACTTTGTGGGCAAGTATCGATCATCCCACGGACACCATTGTTGTCGGTCAGCAGTTACCCGTTGGCAAATCAATTGTTGGTGCTTCGTCGGAGGACAACTTCACTGCCGGTGACTATCGGTTTACAATCACCAGCGGCGACGCCGTGTTGCAGTGGAATGGGTTGACTTATTGGAAGCTGTCTATGGATAAACGGGCTTTCAAGGATACAAACTTTCCCATTTCAGATATGGGGTTGAAACGGATCAATGGTTCTACAAATACTAGTACTGGTCTGTATCTATTTGGGAACAATGGGTCAGCAGTTGTGTTCCGGGTGGACTTGAAGGAGTCCGATTCTTTTAGAATTGCGAAGTTGGGATCTGATGGTCGTTTCGTTGTTCAGACATTTGTGGAAAACAAATGGGTTCAAGAATTTAAAGTACCAGTTGACATTTGTGGAGTTCCATTTGTTTGTCGCGAAATAGGACTCTGCTCCAATGAAAAATGTTCATGTCCTCCTGGTTTTCAGATGGGCGGAGATGGACTGTGCACACCCTCCAACACTTCTTATGCCTTGCCATCAGCTTGTAATAACACTCAATCGAATTCCTCGTCCATTGCGTATTTGGGGCTGGGCAAAGGTATGGACTATTTCGCTACTAATTTTATGGAGCCTGCCAAACGCGGTGTTAATCTGTTTGTTTGTCAAGATCTTTGTTCTCGGAATTGTTCTTGTTTGGGAATTTTCCATCAAAATTCTTCTGGGTCTTGTTATCTAATCGAAAACCATCTGGGTTCCATCGTGGCAAGCTCTTCTTCAACTGAATTGGGCTACATAAAGGCTCTGGTTGTATCTTCCTCACCAAACCCAAATAGTGATGAGGATAAGAAAAGAAATTTTCCAATTTTGGGTTTAGTACTATTACCTTCCTCTGGAATCTTCTTATTAGTCACACTTGTTATAGGAATTCTTTGGTACAGAAGGAGAAAAACGCATAATGGTGTAGTGAAATTAGGCAGCAGAAACTCGTCCTCATCGGAAGAGCTTGAAACAATCTCTATCCCAGGTTTGCCGGTGAGGTTCAATTACGAAGAGCTTGAGGCAGCAACTGAGAAATTCCGGACCCAAATTGGTTCCGGTGGATTTGGGACAGTGTACAAAGGCACTCTCTCTGATAAAACAGTGGTGGCAGTGAAGAAGATGACTAGATTGGGTGGACAAGGAAAGAAGGAATTTTGCACTGAGATTGCTATTATTGGGAATGTTCACCATATCAATTTGGTCAGACTGAAAGGTTTCTGTGCACACAAGAGGCAAATGTTTCTTGTCTATGAGTATATGAATCGGGGTTCATTGGATCGTACTCTCTTCGGTGATGGATGTCCTGTTTTAGAATGGCAGGAGAGATTCGAGATAGCACTTGGAACAGCTCGTGGGCTTGCTTATTTGCACAGTGGATGTGAACACAAGATCATCCACTGTGATGTCAAGCCAGAGAACATTCTCTTGCACGATAGTTCATCAGTGAAGATTTCAGATTTTGGACTTTCAAAGCTGCTTAGTCCTGAGCAATCTAATTTATTTACAACTTTGAGAGGAACCCGAGGCTATCTAGCGCCTGAGTGGCTGACTAGTTCTGCCATATCTGACAAGACCGATGTGTATAGTTATGGAATGGTATTGCTAGAAGTAGTGAGGGGACGGAAGAACTGCACTTTACAGACGGTGAGCCATAGCACAGAAAATGATAGCAGTGGAGGAAATGGTGGTCCATCTTCACCTTCGTCAGTCTTGGAACTCCGGCCTATTTATTTCCCTCTGTTTGCATTGGAAATGCACGAGCAGAGGAGGTATTTGGAGCTTGCTGACCCGAGGCTTGAGGGACGGGTCACGAGTGAGGAAGTGGAGAAGCTGGTGCGGATTGCTCTTTGCTGTGTGCACGAAGAGCCGTTGCTGAGGCCGACCATGGCCAAGGTTGTGGGCATGTTGGAAGGTGTATTACCATTGGGTGAACCGCGGGTTGTCGCGCTCAACTTTCTGCGATTCTATGGCCGGCGATTCACGGAGGCGTCAAATATAGAAGAAGGGTCCAATGGGATTAATGATTTTCGGATACATCCACCAGTAAATTCCAGTTCTAACAGCACTACTGGTGATCCACATAATGCCTACTCTTACATGTCTTCGCAGCAAGTCTCAGGTCCCCGATAGTTTGCTAAAGGCTGAATGCCCATGTAGCACCAAATGCAAATCGACACATTGGAATTGAAAATCCCAATTCAAGGCACCGATATCCAATTCCAAGGAGCTGATTTTGTACTCCCAAATGCAACATCAAGTTTTTCCTTAAGCCTCCATTCAATTGGAATTGCTTCAAAAGTATGATGCTCTCTTCCTTGAAACAGGTAGATTTTCGTTGGCGGTTTAATTCCATATGAATATGGAGATTTGGTATCTG
This sequence comes from Cornus controversa, assembly GCA_026545225.1. NCBI lineage: Eukaryota > Viridiplantae > Streptophyta > Magnoliopsida > Cornales > Cornaceae > Cornus > Cornus controversa. The sequence goes on from CM048846.1 coordinate 74,961,349, forward strand.
GCATAGTTTTCAGTTCTAAAGTAGTTGATGTTCTTTAATTCAAATGTAAATCATATTGTATAAATTATAATTCTTTATATCACATATAATGAATCCTTCGTATTGATAGTGTTACACGAACCTAAAATATGTATGCCTAATTGCAAATTAATTGTCTTTTAATTATTCTTTAAAGAGTTGTTCGATCAATTTCAAATCATTAAATCGGACAAACAAAGAGCAAAGACGACGAACGATCACTAGAGAAGTAGATTCGTGAGGAGCGGACCTTGTAGACGAGTGGACTGCTCAAGATTTTCGAACATCACTAAAATTTCGGAGTAGGGTTCACAATTTTTGTTGGCATGTCGTGTCAAGACATTGGTATCCTATTATACGGGTTGACACGACATGACACGATTTCTATTCGTGTTAAGAAACCTTGACACGAACACAACACAATTATTAAATGGATAACACAATACGACACACAACAAGACGCTTTTAATTAAAATTTCATATTATTAGGGTCATTTCTAACATGAACACGACATGCTTATGTGACACGTTTAGTTAAATTGGTTCATTTTAATACAAACACAACATGCTTAATTAGTGTGTCATCTCGAGTCAACATGATTATGAGACATGTTTAATTTGTGTGTCAGCTCGAGTTGACATGATTATGACCTAACATGTCGTGTTCATGTTGGCATGTCGTGTTCGTGTCATGTCAAGACATTGCTATCCTATTTTACGAGTTGACGCGAACATAATACGATTACTATTTGTGTTAAGAAACATTAACACGAACAAAACACAATTATTAAATGGGTAACACGATACAACACACAACTAGACACGTTTAATTAAAATTTCATATTATTATGGTCATTTCTAACATGAACACGATATGTTTATCTGACACATTTAATTAAACGGGATCATTCTAACATGAATACAACATGTTTAATTAGTGTGTCAGCTCAAGTCAACATGATTATGACTCGAACACGATTCATTAAATTCAAACTCATTTATTTTGTGTTGTGTTCAAGTCATGTTATCATATCGTATCAAGTATTATCACTCCTACTTAAAAATCATTTATATCTAGAGGTAACCAAATGATCCATTTTGAAGAAATGGTTTTGTAGCTCAAAATTCTATAAATTCTCACTTCCTCAATTGTAATTTTTTCTAAACTTTTCTATTTTGCCAAGATGGTTCGGGATGGCAAAATAACCACCCGCCCACTCCATTTAAAACGATTTTGGAAGTTAAACGATTTGAGAAATTTGTTTAATGGCTTTGGGTAGAGTCGGAAATACAAAAATATTATTTTATCTTTGTATCTTATGTTATATATTGTTGAAAGAATGTATTAATTTATTAGGTTAAGTGTAAAAAAAAAAAATTTACAAATACTTTTTAATGTTCAATTAATTCTTTAATTTTTTAAATTGTTCAAATAACAACAAATCCTGAATTTGATGTACCGAAAATTTTGTATATATATATATATATATATATATATGTATATATATGTATGTATGCATGTTGCAGGAACAACAAAGAAGACGAGTCCTTTAACTCACCGATCTCCAACTCCAATCTTCACCGCCTCCAATCCTAACTCAGTCTGATCCCGAATACCACCATGGCCCTCCTGATCCAAACCCACCAACATGAATCGATGATTCATCTCAGCCGATCTTTCTCCGAAACCATCGGTGGCGAACCAAACAATCACTATGTAGAGCTTTATTTGTTTCAAGCTTCGATATCTTTGCTCAGAATTTGTTCTTCGGGGCTCGTTGTTGTCGTAACGGTAGGGCTGGTGCATCTTCATAAACGATTGGGTCTATCCCCATTTTCTCTTCTTCATTGTCTGGTTTCTCTTCTTTCTCTTCATGATCATGATCGGCCGGTTCCTCAACTCCCATGTCCGATTCCACCATGCCCAATTCAGTACCCATGTCCTGAGATGGTGCCACTACTGTTTCACTCTCTTCCATCTCATTCTCTCTCTTCTATCTTTCAGTTCGATTAACTATCTCTTTGTAACTATATCGAAACTTCTGATGTGATTTGAAGATCCAATTGTGCAAAACCCGAAGATTAACTCTTTCTCTCTCAGTTCGATTAACTCTCTCTTTAGTCTTTTCGTTGATGCTTCTTTGGTTGATATGTATGAAAAATGTGGTGACATAGAAGCTGCCGGCTTGTATTTGATAAAATGGCAATGAGAGATTTGGTTACTATATCTGGGTATGCTCACAATGGTTATAGTATAGAGACATTGGATAAAATTCTCCGTCTCTGCGTGTGTGTATATATATTATACCTTTATTATGTTAACTCTATTGTTTGTAAATGTGTTTGGATTGAGACTTTGTTATATATATACACACACTATAGTGTATATTTGTGTCTACCACGTTATCATTATCATGTTTTCGCAATCGTTAAATAAAATAATTTTAAACTATAAATAGTAAAAGATATTTTAAAATACATAATTAATTTTTTAATCACTTTTGGCCATTAAATTATTTTTTTATCCTTATTATATCTTATATATATATATATATATATATATATATTATCAATTTGATGTGTCGGCAATTCTCTCCGATGGGAGTCTTTTATGTTGTATGTAAAAGGAATTTAGAGAGAGACAATCAGCTGTGGAGAGAGAGACTGAAAGAACTTCACAGAGAGATTCAACTCTTCAGGAACATTATGATCTTTAGAAAAGGATAATTTCGAGATTTTAAATAAAAAAAGATTAAGTCAAATATTACAATCAAGAACAGTTAATTTTGAACGAAAGCTCGCTCTAGGAGGGGGATATTATTTGTACATCGAAGTCAAATGATAGTTACACAAGCATACTAAACTAGAGGTTTTTTTTTTTTTTTTTTTTGTATAGCGACAGTTTTTGCACTTAACCCATATTTATTTGGTTAATTTGACTCTAAGTGTGTAAATTTTGAAAGAACGTTTACTTGGGGTGGGAATGAGACGTAAAAAAAATAATTTTAAACAGGTCTGAGAATGAGCCGCAAAAAAACTAAAATGGGTGAAAATGAAAAAAAGGTCCCTCACCCCGAACCCACCCGTTGCTATCCCTACACATGTGACATGGTTAGCCCAATTTTCTGATTTTTCTTATTGCTAATTCTTGGTATATATAGCTCAAAAGAACAAAAAAAGAACTTCAAGACTGCAAGAACTTTTTGTGCACGAAATGACCATTCATAAACTAAAACATATGTTCTATTTTTGCTACTCTGACCCTCACCAAAAGAATAAATAAACTAGAAAATAGAAATAAATAAATAAATAAATAAATAAAATTGACAACCAAATTGTTTGGGCACTTTTTATTAGCATTAATGCTTGCGTTACTCAATACTTTTTCTCCTTACAATGGCCAGTCTAAAAATTCAGCCACAAAAATTCCAATTTCTGTGCAGACCAAGTATGTGCCAATTCTAACATTCTGCTCTAGGAGTGATCCTTTTTTTTTTCTTTGGTTCCCAATTTTTGTTTTTCTCTAAATAATACTTACCTGATGTGTGAAGGGGAACGGAATTTTCTATTTACAGCTGACGTGGATGTGTCATGATATCATTAGACTATGTGTCATTTTATAAAGTTAAAAATAAATAAATAAGAAAAACAAAAATTTAAGCGAGTTCATTTTATACCAAATCTACTGGTCCAATTATATCCTGACACGTCAGCTGTAAGAAGAAAATTCCAAAAAATTATTACAGTCCTGGAACCATTGGTCCCGGCCAAACACATGCTGACAAACAAGCAAAAAGGTTAAAAAGAGCCGACACATTTGCTTATACGTCAGCCATATGATTGGTCAAAACCAAATGGTACTGGAATCATGTAATAATTTCTGAAAAAATCGTCCTCGTGTTCACGAGGCAAGTATAGTCGTCCTCCCCTTACCCTAACCCTTACCCACCGTCCACTAGGAAGATTCTGTGTATGAATTCTCGGAACCTTTTGGAATAAAGCTTGGGATCTACAGCTGAAATGGAGGTGGGGTCCACTTGCAAGGACTTGTATGCATGTTCTAACTTTTTGCTAATATCGTAATCTTGGAGGATGTCAATGATGCCCAAGTAGAGGACTACATGAAGCATCTCACCACCACACTGCGAAGTTGTTGAATTGCTGCTGCTGCTGCTTCCACTCCTTGACACCCGAACTGCCCTCGCCGGCATATTTGCACCTAACCGGATAAAAGGATCCCTGAAATATTTACATTTGAATATTGAGAAACAAATAAACGAGTGTATATACAAATTATATACATTCATAATAATTTGGAGATGATCAATATTTTATCCCAACAACAAACACACAAACGTGATCATAGTTGAAAACACAATATACAATTGCAGTCAATCAAGGTATACTGATTGCAAAATCATCGTCAAAATTCCAGCATGAATTGGCCATAGATTACAATTAGTCAACTTGAAAGATCAATGATGAGATGGTCCTCCAGGTTGTCAACAAAAAAATAAAAAAAGGGTCCATCTCAGATTTTGCTCAATCAGTAACAACTGGACCGACCAATTCTAGAAAATCTTGAAATGCAAGAAGACCCCACCCACACCTGTTGTCTACAAAACTATCCATAGTTACCTTGACAACAAGATACACTTCAATCTCAGCCAACGAACAATAGTTGAATTTATAACAAGAAGTTATGAAAGATAGGACCCATGACTAAAAAGAATAGGAGGGAGCGAATTCAACATCATTTATTGCTCAGATTGTTTGTGTGGCTTATACCAGATGTATTCTCAGCCATTAGTGGTTTATTGCTCAAATTAGTACAGACAGAACATGACCATCAACGTTCTCAGCGACAATATCTTAAGATGGTAGTATTCTGTCTGCTTGTCAAACCTGAGCCACGCATCCATGAGCAACAACGATGAAGTTACTATACATGCACAGGAAGAAAGGACACAACAGTGGGCAGGCCCTACCTATGAGATCATTAGTGGTAGATATTCCTTGAATCCAAGCTAAATACTAGCCAGCATTTGATCTTCTAGGATTAAGCATATAAAAAAAGAGGTATAAAGCATCTTCAAATTCACTATACAGTTACTTGTGAGATCAATCACATTAAATGTTTAGCCCTCTCTGCTAGCAAGTTTTGTGTACTTAAAGGTCCATGGGATGTCTCAAGTCACTAGACTCGGAACCTCTTTTGGTATCACAAGGAAAGAGACGATAAAGGCTGTTAACAAAATTGATAATACTTGGCCTTTTTTCTGTAAATATAATAATACTTGGTTTTGTTGGTGGAATTTACACCAATTCTGTAAACAGATTGTTATGAGATGGCGAATTTGGGAAATAAAAGCACATACCATCCTTCAAGAATCCAATCCCCATCCCGCAGGTCTTCTTTGAATAAATGACATTCTCCCTTAAACTTTTCACCTTGATGTGCATCTCTTTTACCTGACAAAACTACATGGTAGTGTATGTTTTACTTACTTTCTTATTAATTGTGAGACCAAATAAGATTTGAAAGAAACAGGGGGTGATTACCAGAATGCATATGAAAAGGTGACATATCCATCTCATCACTTGAGTAGTCATCACGGAAGTGAATTCCAATCAAAAGACTGTAGTCCATGATTCTCTCAGCTTCCAAGAACTCACAGTCTGTATCAATTTGTCTGAGTAAAAACCATAAAATTAGGCCCACTTCAAAGATGAAGGGGGAGTAATTATCTAAATATCTGTGAAGTGATTGACCTGATAAGCTCTTCAAACCAAGATCGTTCCAAGTGAAAAGCAAAATTCAGATCAAGGTCTTTGAGTGTGGTCGTCTCATCAATCTTCCGTTGAGGTTTATCAGCTGTGCGGCCATGAGAGGATCCCTTTAGGTCAAACCGCTTATGGATACGGTACTCAGAGTAGAACAGATTGCCCATTACAACGAAACGGGTCTGGTTCGAACGCACCAAAATTTAGAGACATTAGCAAATAAGCACTTGATGAAAATAAGATGTGCACCTGAAAATATTGTGAGGTAGCAATCTTTGATTTATATACCTTTTGACCTCCAACTGGTTTAACACAATGAACGCCGTAGAACTTTGTCACCAAGGAGTTCTTGTGCTGAAAAACATGTTTGTAGTAACTTGGAAGCATCCGAATAAGCACCTGAGCATGGATTATTAACAGTTGGTAACTATGTAATGACCTTAGATTCCAAATATTGCTAAATCAACAATGTCAGCAGAGGAGACTAGTATAAGAATCAATTGCTCAATCTCAAATTCAATATTCATAAAATTCAACATATTTTTGTTTTCCAAATCTGCTGCTGATTGAGAAGTCAGGTTTGAGCAGCCTACCTTAACTTCCGATTTCTTTACAGTTTTGATCATGAACCGGTCATCTTGAGTAAGGTAAAAGAAGCTTCCACTCTTCCCAGGGGAACACAACTCTCTAAGTGCATCATTTCCACAAATAGCTAGCATGTAATCTGCTGGATCTACTGCAAATAACTCCCTAAGATGTCTGAATACCAAGTAAAACACTTGTCACCACAATGTATATGAAACAGTTCAGCATTGTAACATTTGGGAAACCAAAATCATAACACCAATCAAATCCTAGTGAAGACTCAAAAACTCAGAGAAACTACTAAATGATCAACTGGGTTTCTGGTAGAATTGATACCTGAATACAATGGGACAATAATCCTTCCATCTGAATTCAGCTGACTGATGCGGCGGAGTAAACTTGGATCCTTCGGGTGGAAACCTTGTCCAGAACTTCTCCTTCGGATCAAAATCAGCAGGCCTAAGCTCTCGTGTAATTGAAGAATGCTTCCCAACAGAGCATCTACAAGAACAATAATAAGAAAATCATTTATCAACAAAAACATACAAAAGCAAAACCAATGCTCAATACATGATATTCATTCACCAAGAAATGAAACAGAGTGAAATAAAAGACGATAATAAGCAAATTTACCTGATACCCAATTGAAGATTAAGCATCAATTCGTAATTCTTATGCCCCTTTGATATCGTCTGCCCTGGTTTCTTAACATCAGCACCGTTGAAGCCTCCAAAACCAGAGTCAGTCTCATCCCTATAAAACAATGATGAAGCCTCCACATTACTATCAACAATATCACAAGTAATATCCCCAGCTTCGCCATCAAATTCCCAAATGCAAATTCGCGGAAAATTTGCATTCCTCTCTGCCAAACCACCCCTTCCACTGTCCACCGACGACCTCTTTCTCGCCGGCAACACCGCACAATGCTGCTGATTATGAAACTCACCGACCCAATAACTCCCGTCCGGCCAAGTGAACTTTCCGGTCTCCTTGGGCACGCCGTCTTCCCAACTCCCTTCGAAACGCTTCCCATTTGCCCAAATCAAAACCCCTTTACCAGACATGACTCCATTCTTCCATTCCCCAATGTACTCGTTCCCATTGTTCCACATATATCTACCCTCCCCATCTTGGACATTTGACTTCCATGAGCCTAAATAGATGTCACCATTGGCGTAGCGCTTCTCGCCGAAGCCGTGCTTGTGATCAGTGACCCACGAGCCGTGGTAGGTGTTGCCATCGCCACCAATGAAAGTGCCGAGGCCGTCCATTTGGCCGGACTTGAAGTCACCCTCGTAGGTGGCGCCGGACGGCCACGAGAACTTGCCCTCGCCAGTCGCTTTGCCTCTCTTCCACTCCCCTTCGTACATGCACCCATCAGCCCACAGGTACTTCCCCGTCCCGTGAGGAACTTTCCCCCAAAAAGTGCCCGTGTAAAGATCTCCGTTCGGCAGTACTTTCTCCACCGCTGTGGTGGTGGCGCCACCGTCAACAGTGGGGGTCACCCGCCGCGACCCGGCTTGAGATTTTGTACGGAAGGCCGTTGAAACAAACGAAGGTGGGTCTAATACCACATCAGCTTCTTCTTCTTCATCTTCAGATTTCGGCTTCTTCTTCTTCTTCTTGGTGGTGTTTGCGCTTTGTTCTTGACTCAGTGGTAAAAAGTCTAGCATTTTTGGGGTCCTGAAATGATAATGCTACGGCCGGAAACTTGGCAAAGCAAACATTTCCGACGACTCTCTCTCTCTAGATTTTTTTTGAAGCTCTTATGTTTCTCTCTCTTCTTTTCACTGTTGCTTTCGTGAATGAAATAGAATCCTACTATTTACAGTACACAAAGGGAGCAAATTTTGAAAACCAGACCAACAAAAAGAGAGCGCTACGGACAGGCTTTTGGTATGGAACGAAAAATTATTATCACAAGATTTGTACTGTTTTTATAATGTTGGGCGCTCTCAATTTCAAAAGACGGATATACCCTCCTCGTTTTATGGAATTAAAAAGAAAAAAAGAAAGATAATTATTTTTAAAAAAAAATTCAACAATCAATTTGGAAAGAAAGTTCAAAGATTAGGAAGCTCAGATTTGGACACGAGTCAGAGTACGATTTGATTAGAATATCACGATATAGCAAATCTAAAACAAAAATGACACGAAAATGGGTACGATTTGATTAGAACATCACGATACACTAAATCTCAAAAAAAATTGGACACGAATATGACATGAAAAAGTTAAAAAATAATAATACTATATATTATTATATATAAATACTAATTTTTGGTTATTTTATTTATATAGTTGTGACTTAAATTTTATATTATTTTTTGAATTAAACTATAATATATTTTAAATTGCACTGAATTCATGCTTTAAAAATATATTTACAAAACCAACTCCAATGTACTCAAAGTGTCCAAAATGTGTTTTTATCGTGTTTCAGCCATGTCTAGTCATAAAATAAAATATTTATATTTCAAGACACTTTTAATCATATCTGACACGTGTTCAGACTCTATTCACGTGTCCAACATGCGTCTAATACCGTCACGACACCCAAAGAGAAGTGAGAGTTCTTCCTAAAATTTAGTCATTGAAATTTCTAGTATAGTTGTTACTTTCACATATTTAACTCTCCACCTATTATTTGGACTCAGTTTGACTTAGATAGAAATAGTGGAAAAAGAATTTTTTTTAACATATTAGGAGTTTAGATGGTAGGGGAAAAAAATTAACCTATCATAGCCACCTAGTTTTTCATAATTTTTTTCTACAAAAAACATAGGAAAAAAAAATTATGAGTTTACTTTTTTATTTATCTAAAATAAAATATATTTATGCTTAACTTTTTATAAGAACTATATAATAGTATGTATCCCTTCTGAATGTCTTGCAAAATTATTAATTTAGATTCTTATATACTTCGTAGCTTTGATTTTTTACAAAATACGAAAAATGTTTTATTTTGTACAAATTTATTTGGAACTATTATCATGCTTAGTAAAATAAGAATAGATTTTTAGGTGAAGAACTTTTTTTTAAAAAAAAATTCATGCTAACCAAATTTTTAGAATATTGATTTGCCTTCTTTTACTTTCCACTATTAATTTTCATCTAAGAGATGAAGGAACTTGAACTTAAAAAAAAATTATTTTTGTTCAAGAAATAAAAATTGAAAAAAAAAATATATTCAAAATATTAAACATGTTATATCTTTTTTTATATGCACAAGTAACCATTGGGAAAGAACAGTTATACCATTTAAATTCAACATGTTAGTTTGGTAATAGTAGTAGGGTGTTATATATATATATATATATATATATATATATATATATATATATATATATATAAGTTTGGTATAATAATGATGAAAATTTCAAACCGTTAAAAGTAGTTAAAAAATTAGTCATGTGATTCAAAATATTTTTTGTTATTTACGATATAAAATCACTATATTTAACGATGAGAAGTGCAAATAGATATATACTAATATAAAAGATGAGACTTGTAGATTCAAAGGTCGTTTTTATTCTTTTAAAATATGTGTGGTCTCAAATGGATTCGAAAAAAATAAAATACATATATATGATATATCGAGTAAAATTCTTACTAGCAATTACACAAGTTACAACATTTTTTTAATATACAAAAATGATCATTAAGTCTTACTTTTTCTTTTTAAAGATTAATAAATCTTATAAAGTTTCAATAATTTTCAAATCATGTTTCACATAAGATTTAAATTTCACATTTTCCATTTACATTCTTCTTAAATTAGAAAATTTTGACATTTATAATTTTTGTTAAAAAATGGAATTGTTTTCTAAATATTTTTTCTCTGAACTATTCAAACAAGTTTAATATTTTCTTAGTAGGTTGAGTTTTTTTTTTCAATTTATATAATTAATTTGACTTGAAAATAATTAATCTATTTTCTAAAAGTATAAGAAAGATTTTCAAATTTTTTTTTAAGAAAGGTGATATGTATATTTTAGACAATAAATTAAAACTTTAGAAAAAAATAAAATTATATAATTACAAAATATAAACGTTAAAGTTAGAAGTTTAAGAGACGTAGAACCAACATAAAACATTTATAAATAAATAATAAAATAAATAATAAAAAGAAAGTAGGACCCAATGGATTTTTAAAATTTGATAGGATTTCTTGATAATTAGGAAAACAAAGTAGGACTTATGTGTAATTTTACTTTTTAATTTGATTCATTAAATTAGGTAAACCAAATATTATGTTGACATGAAAAAAAATAATATTATGTTTACTAATATGTCCAGTTTTTAGAAAAGAAAAGAAAGAAATATCTTCATTCAATATTTTTTCTAAAATTAGCTTTAGCCCTACTTCTCTTAATTTAAAAGATATGGTGCAATAATGGAAACTTTTTCTTTTCGCAAATGAATGGCAACTTTATAAAACTTAAAAAAGTCAAAGATTAACTCACCTACCGGCCTTTTGTACTTTTTTTATATTTTTCTTATTTTCGCCTCCTCTCTCTCTCTCTCTCCCCGGCCTTTTGTACTTTTTTAATATTTTTCTTATTTTCGCCTCCTCTCCTCTCTCTCTCTCCATATATATATTATATATATATTACATTTAAGCTTGGCCTAATAAGGCCAAAAACGGTGATCCAACGGTCCAGAGTTGTTAAAAAAGCAATCATGCGATTTAAAATGTCTTTTGCTATCTACGGTCTAAAATCACTTCATCTAACGGTCACGATTGCGAGTGCGCGATAGTGCCGTAGGCACGAGCATACCCTAGTGTATATATATATATATATATATATATATATATATATATATATATATGTGAGTAAATGTGAATGGGTTGGTGGCCCCCACACATGATATCATCATAACATCATGTGGTGGGGCCCACCATCTCAGTCACATAAAATAAAATCTGGACAGAATATTATTCTATATCTATGTATATATATATATATAAAAATTATTTCTTGCATACAGTAAGAAATTTATCCACACAAACTACAATGGCCATTAGATATGATTGCCCTTTATTTTGGGTAACTACTTGTATATATATATATATATATATATTCATAAATGATATATTGCATAGAGGTGAGTAAGAAATTTATCCACACCAACTACAATGACCATTAGATATGATTGCCTGTATTTTGGATAACTACTTATATATATATATATATATATATATTCATATATATATATATATATATATTCATAAATCATCTTTTGCACACGAGTGAAAAGAAATATATTCACACCAACTATAATGGTCATTAGATATCCACACAAACTACAATCACCATTAGATATGATTACCTATATTTTGGGTAACTAGTTACATGTATATTCATATATGATCTCTTGGTGAAAGAAATTTATCAACACCAAGTATAATGGCCATTAGATATGATTGCCATGTATTTTGGGTAACTACTTATATATATATATATATATATATATATATATATATATATATTGTCATGTATTTTGGGTAAACACTTATGTATGTATATATATATATAGATTGTCATGTATTTTGGGTAAACACTTATATATATAGATATATATATATAAGGAGGTGATATTCACACTCCCATTTTCTACATTTGCATTCCCATATTAAAGAAAATGTCACTTCTATCATTAACTTTACATGTGAATGATTAATTTTTTTAAAAAAATATTAAACTTCCATTTCAGATATTCTCTCTCTATCTCTTAATCTTTAATGTTTTCGGTCTCTTTTGAGAGGTTCCAACAAAAAAATACCTAAAAGAATATACTCGTTAAAAAAAAGTTCTCTTTTTACATGACTCCAAAAAAAATTATCTATGAGAATAAATTATCTCTTTTGACAAGACAAAAATGTTTTTTAACTCTGTTTAATAAATTATCTCTTTTGGCAAGATCTAAAAATTAAAAAGTAACCAAAAAATAGTTATCATTGTTGAATAAATTATCTCTTGGCAGTACTCAAAAAAAAGTACCTAATTTTTTTTATTCTTGTTGAATAAATTATTTCCATTGAAAGGACCATAATAATGTTAAATTTATTGAATAAATTATCTCTTTTGACACGATAAAAAAAAAAATTTCTCTGTTGAATAAATGATCTCTTTTGAGAGAAGTCAAAAAAAAAGTTATATTTGTTGAATAAATTATAGCTTTTGACAAGATAAAAAAAAAGACCCAAGAACATGTTATCTTTTTTTGACAAGATAAAAAAAATACCAAAACAAGTAAAGATGGTAAAAAAAAAATTATACCTTTTGACAAGAAAAAAAAAAGACCTAACAACAAGTTATCTCTTTTTTACAAGATAAAAAAAATACTAAAAAAGTAAAGATGGTAAAAAAAAATTATCTCTTTTGGCATGACCCAGAAAAAAAATGTAATAAAGAAAGTAAAGAATGAAAAAATAGTTTAAATTTATAGTATAAAGAGTAATTGTGGTATTATAAAATAAAGGATGATGTATTAATTAATTTAGGGACTTTCTTGTCATTTTTTTTAAAAAAAAGAGGTAAGTGGAGTGCAAGTGTAGAAAATGGGAGTGCGAATATTGTCTCCCTATATATATATATATATATTGAAATTTTTTGATAATAAAATTGTATAGGACTAAGAGGGCATTACTCAAGTATTTTCTGCCTATGATGGTGTTAGGAAAGAAAAACTAGTGGACATAAATTTGATATTATACAGCCCAGTTTCACATTTGTTGGTATGAATTTTTACCATTTCACTATGAATTGCCATAAAATTGTAAATAGTAAGGTTTTTTTTATGTTAGGACTTAGTTTCATTCTACAAATTTTGTGTCATATTAAATTGTAATTGGCTAAATTTTGATTATATTTTTTTTAAAGTCAGTTTGGGTCATAAGTCTTGGTGATTTACATTCTGAATTGATGAAGAAAGTAATGATCAAATCAATTGAGTTACATGAAGATTCTATGGTCATTGCATTATGGGACCATATACATTAATAAAAGTCAAGTTTAATTAGTTGAGTGGAGCCTAAAATTAATTTTCAGTAAATAAATAAATAAATGAAGTGTTTTTTAAAGTGTTGAATATTTTTTTAAAAATTGACTAAGATAAAAAAGTGTCTTAAATGGTTTTTAGTTGCTAAAATCATGTTTGTTTTTTTGGTTATAAATGTAAAAGAAATAAACACAAGATATATAGCAAAGCAAGAGAGAATTAATTCTAATCTATTGAAGCTCTCTTTCTCTTAGTTGGTTTAATTCAATACACCACGCCCATATATATATATATATATATATATATATATATACACACACTAGTGTATGTTTACTATCATCATAACCGTTAGAAATGATTATTTTGAACCGTAAATAAACAAAGACATTTTAACTTACAGAATAAAATTTTTAACAACTTTTGACTGTTAAATTAAATTTTTGTCTTATTATACTAAGCTTAAATGTAGTATATATATATATATATATATATATATATATATATATATTTTACCGACACTATTTTCGCATTTACACGTTCTTTTTCCTCCTTTCTCTATTCACAACCCTGTTCACAGAAGGAACTCCACACGCAATGCTTTAGACTTGTTGGTGTGATATGTGGTTGCCTAATGGAGAAAACTTCAACTTCTCAACTTCTCCTCCAACTGGAACTAAAATTTATATAGTGGCTGATCTATCCCTAATAACCTTGGAAGCATGATACTTTTACAAGAGTGACATACTGATATATAGTATTCGTATCAAATTTTGATACTCCTCTAATATTCACAAATACATACTTTTTAAACGTATTCATAATTTTAAAATATATATTTTTTAATTTTAACACGTATCCGATAATTCTCAGATATTTTGACCACGTATCAAATACTTTTTAAATACTTCATAACACATTTTTAACAAATTTTGAATATAAGTATTGAGATATATATATCACGATTTAGTATAAAATTTATCCATGCAAATTATGTCACAGGACTCTTAACTCTTATTTTGTTTATAAATCATAATATTTTGTAAAGAAATGTTAATAACAATATATAACATAAAATTAATTTTTTTATATATATTATAAGATAAATGAGTGAGGATAATACGTTATCCCCTAGGTGCATCCACTATAGACTCCTATATGGAGTGTATCTCTGATTATGCCATGCATAATTTCTATAAAAGGGAAGAAGGAAGAAGAAAACAAATATAACGATTGATATATAGAATTCTCTCTAAGTTTTTCCACTAGTATTCTTCCTTCTATGATCTCTCTATATTGAGTTCTCTCTCTATCTGGATCCCTCTCTTTGGTAGCCAGGATTTGGATTGTGGAATATATTGGTAGCCATCAACCAATAGGATTTGAATTGTGGAATATAGATAGAGGACTCTAGTGGCCGCTCTATTGACGAGGATCACGTTGCCGTAGAGACAGCTCGTAACACAAGTTAACATTGGTATCAGAGCCTTAATGCTTGTTGTTCGCTTAATTTTTCATGAGCATGCTTACAATAAATTTTGCAAATTGATTATATAAAAGTATGCTTAAAATTTATAAAAGAAAATTGTTTCTCATGAAATTGATATCATATGGGACTTATTTTTCAGTATGTTGTAGCCTATATGCAAATATATAGATCTGAAATTTTTTATACAAAAAATTCATGTAGTTTATTTTTTTAAAATATAATAAGGATGATATGGTCTAAACTTGCTAGACCTTTTTCTCATTCATCATTGAGTTTTGGTGCATGAATATTATATGAAAATATTTCTTGTTTCATAAGTTTTCGTGCATATATTATTTGTAATTTTTCAATATCCGGTTTGTGAGATATTCATTAGAGAAATTTTGGGTCGAAAATAAGTGTTCAATGAAAAATATAGCAATTTTTTTCACGTTTCACTCTCACCGAGAGAGAGTGTAATTCACTCTATAGTTAGGAAGCTTGGAATACACCAACGGAAGCACCGTCTTGTTCGGAACAGTGAGACGATCACAGAGCACTAGGAAGGTGGCTTGTGGGGCCCACGCGTTGCCCGGTGCGGTGACGCTATGTAACAGAATGCCACTCACTCATGCCTGGTGGCGCGTGAGACCACTATAGGGCTCCGTTTGGAATCTGTTTTTTTCAGTAGCTTTGGAATTTAATTTTATAAATTTTCATAATTCTTTGAATTAACTATCATGTAAAACCTAACTCTAATTCTCCTCCATTCTTGTATCTCTCCCTATCTCCTCCTTAATCTGTAATAGCCAATCTTCATGTGTTTTCTCCCCCTTTCTGTTATGGAATTGACAAAAGGTGAATAGAGAAATTTCAAAGAAGAGAATTAGAGAGTGAAAACAAAGAATTTTGAAAATAAAGAAATAAACAAAAATCTTTTTCGTATTTTTCCTTTGAAAAAGATATAAAATCTGTTAACCCAAAGTTTCAACTCAAAGATATTTGAATCATTTTGATGATAACAAACTATTAAAGCGTTTATTTAATATTCTACTTGAGTCTCTGTTAATCAGGTTTTAATTTAAAATTCAAAGAATATCAAGGACTAATGGCAAAGCTCAAAATAGATTCAAACCACACAACGAAGGAACCCAAAAACTTAAAATCAAATATCAAAGACATTGAACTTAAAGATCAAGATTATGGGTAGCAATTGAATCATATCAATTAAAAGTCCTTAGAACCATTGATTTACCCCCTTGAACTTAGTTGATTCAAATTACAAGGGAATAATCGTCATTAGTGAGTATAGAAGCCATTTGAGACTTAAAAGAATTTAAGTTCATAAATTTAAATGACTTGGCCCCAAAACTGTAATTCCCAGTAGCCAGCACAAAAATCAGATCGAAGAAAATAAGATTAAAATATTTATTTTATATGAAAAATATTTCGAGATAAAATCATTTTTCCTCCAACAAACAAACGGAGCCTAAAGGCAAACTTGATACGCAATGGATCCAAGTTACTATTTGGTTTGACAATTTACTTTTCGCCCTAACAAAGAGGAATTTTTGTCGGCAATAAAACCAAAGGCAGCTTTAATTATTCAAATGCAATAATAACTAACTAAAAAGAATACTTGGATGTTACTTCAGTGACAGTGATCTTTCCTAATTCTGATACAATGTCTTGTCCGTCTTCGCGTGTTTGTCCCTTTTTATTGTACCACTGTATCCATATCGTAACGTGTCTCTATTCCATTTTCATGCTTCAAAGTTGGTGACGCTGCACAATCTCATCTTTGTTGATGACCTGTACTCAAACCAACAAGACATACCAACAATAAAAGTCACCCAAGTGTTCAATCAATGATTTAGAGCCTTTATGTACAATAATTTTTTTTTCCTTTAAAGGTATAAATTGTACAACACTGCTTTCAGTAAATAAGTAAAAGAATACATATGTTGCCACCTTTCAACTCAACAAATCCTCCCCCAATTTTATCTATGTAAAACTAATTTTAAAAGGTTTTCCAGCAGGAAAAAGTTAAAGTTCTGAAGTCATTAAGAGGACTGTCATCACATACATTTATTCATCTTTACCTTGTCCAATGGGGAGACTAACTTTCTGTTGAAAATCACTTCAACAGCAACAAAGAGCCTCAAGAAGAATAATCTAGTACATAATTTGCAGTGGTCCATCTTCAAGTAAGCTAGTATACACCTTCCTCTGAAGAACATTGATGAAATGGTTCTCTTCTCTCAATCCCCTAAGTAGGAGCTTCTATGAATTTTAATTGTCATTTGAAATTGTTCTTTGGCAAAGTATCTTCAAACACAAAGCAGTACAACATGAATTTATGTAGGTGTTGGAGCAGGAGTCACTTTGCAAACCTCAGTATTGAAGCCGCAATCCATCAGAAACAGCAGCCATGCTCGCTGCTGTTCAGAGAGTCGATCCCTGGGACCTTTAACTTCAACAAGCTTGGCTTCACCACTGTAATCTCCATGAAAGCGCCATAGCAATAAATCAGGCATTCCACTGGACCAGCTCCGGTAATCTTGAGCCAAGTGTCGGCAGATAGAGGCCAGACAAGGTCCCCTGATGCACGAAACAGCTGCTCGAAGCACAGACAAGGAATGTCGGTCCCAATTAACTCCCCGACAAGCTGTTCCTACATGTGCCTCCCAGGAAGTGATAAGAATCTCCTCAGCCATGCCATCATGAAGTTTTTGTAGGTGAGATTCTATGAGGTTCTTTCTCA
This sequence comes from Cornus controversa, assembly GCA_026545225.1. NCBI lineage: Eukaryota > Viridiplantae > Streptophyta > Magnoliopsida > Cornales > Cornaceae > Cornus > Cornus controversa. Next base: position 74,978,973 of record CM048846.1, read on the forward strand.
CTTCATAAAAGCTATCAGTCTCGAAATCTAACGGAGACGTCTGCAAGCAAAGAACTCTAGTTTACAAAAGGAGAGGGGGGGATGCAACAAGGGGAAAAATTATAAAATTTATAAATATCATCATCTGGAACATAACAAGACAAAACAATATACTTGAAATCTTCAAAAATAAATAAATAAATACAGCAGTTCTAGCTCTTAGAAAATTAGTGCTCATTACAACATCACAATGTCCCCTTTTACATAAACAGCAAAAATTTTTTTTCTTTTACTTTCCTTTCTTTTCTTTCCTTTTCCTATTAAATGATACAAAGTGCATCCCTGGAATCTTTGATACTTAATAGCATATTAGCAACCATTCCTATTTAACAGTATCTGTCCCAACCATTAAAGCCGTATTAGCAGACAATTTAGCTCCTGCAACTGCAGTTTAGATTAGAGTTGTTGCAGGGACATCAACAAGACGAACTACATTGCAGGGGATGCTTATTAGCTATCATTTCACAAAAAAAATGTTTGCTTTGTACTAAAACCAAGTTTGATGTAGCCAATCCCAAGTTACTGCTACTTGAGATCAAGCCAAATCTGCAAAAGAACATGGAATTGCACTAAAACCAACAGCATCCATGCCTTCAAGTCCAATTAGTAATTACAATTAGACTTAAAGTGGCATAATAAACTTGAGTATCAACCCTTCGAATAATTTGGCTGTTTCCTGATTATTAGAATGCAACCTCTATTTCTATGCTGCAAGAAAACTTGTGAGCTTGTGGAAGGAAGCTCTTAAAATAAATAAAAAAACACTAATGGAGCACCCTTTAGGAATGAGATCAGCCACGTGTACAGAAAAAACAACAGAAGGAACACCAATACCAGAAAGAAATGTACCATAACAGGTAAGTGGTAAGTATGGTCTCTGGGAATGCCAAGTCCAGGTTCTCCCCATGTGTTAAATAATAGATAGTGGGTGTGGAAAGAGGTATGCCGAATAGGTGCACTGCTTCCCACTTGTCTTGCATGCACTGCAGGCCAGAAGCTTAGAAGAAAATGGTAGTTACCAATGAACAGCATTGGATAACCACCTCCTTGATATTTTTACACAAATGCAATTGGCTATCAAATGATCTGACATCTTCTGAAGCTTTCTTATAATTGCAGCAAAGTGAGAAGACATAGATACCTCTTCTCTGGAGGTTGTCTCCATTATGCATTTTTTTCTCGTAGTGCAAGATAAATGGTAATCAGCATACGTGATCGGCATTCGTTCCAGCATGGCCTATTCCATCTTACTTTTGGATACTTCTCCCTGGCACCCATGCTTTTCTATAAATGAGAATTGCCTGTGTCCATGACACTCAATCAACCCCAATGTAAAACGGAATATTCATGACATCTTGCACAAGTTGATCTCTGAAATTGCCATGAAAAGGTGGGAATGGATACCCCACAGTTCATTAGCCATGATTGCTGTACACTTAGCATGCTTGTCAATGCCCCAATAATTGTGCAACGATAGCTAGATTTAGTATCAAGTGGAATTCCCTCTACCCAGTGTCTGGGAAAAGCCTGAACACTGACCATCTCCCACATTCAAATTGCAATATTTCATCATGAGCTGCCTAGTGCCCTTGAAGGAATTCATCCAGAAAGTTAAAACAATAACATAAGCTCGAGCACTTAAAGACATTTTCCTTAAACCAAAATTCCTTGAACCACAACATCCACACTTGGTTCTCATTTTAAATCGAGGCCCATGCTTTTGCAATGTGCAGCAACATCAGTGTCTTTAAGCTTCCTTATAACGAACCGCCCTCACTCTTCTGCCTGCAAACAAAATACCACTTGAATGCATGCATACACTGTCAACATAACCTACAAGAAATTTTGCATTCTCAAACCCACGAATGAAACCTTCAGAAAGTCAATACACAGGTGACACATGGTAAATAAGAGAGGACAAATTGTTTTGACAAGTTTATACCTGCCCATAAGAGGGAGATTATTGTGATTCCCTAGTGAGAATTTTTTTATACATCCATAAGCGACCTACATGTAGAAAAATTAATTCCTTTGTCACTAAGCTGTAGCCTCGAGTATGTGGTTTGGGAAATCCTCCACTTCAAAACCCTAATAACCCCGACTAATTGTAGTCTTCTTTTTAACAGCTCTATTTCTTTAGATACTAACAATGAGTCCCTTGACTACATGAGAATTTCAAGAACCCCTCTCCACATGCTTTAATTGAGTTAAAATCAGCACTTTTAGCCAGCAATAAATCATATGCAAAAAAGAGGTGGGACACATGATGGATTCATGTATGCCTTGGCCATATTTTTGCAAATCGTAATTTTTTTCTCTTGCATATATTTTACCAAAAAGCAACTCGGCTACCAACATAAATAACAAGGCAATAAGAGGCATCCTTGCCTCAAACCTCTTCCAACATAAAATTAGCCTGCACCCAGCAATCCATTAACCAAAACAGAGAAATGAGCAGTACTCAGATCCAGCCAATCAACGGATCTTCAAATTCATTTTCTATTAGCACATTCAACAGGACTTAACATGAGCTGAGTCATAAGTTTTTTGTAGATGGACTTTCATAATGACTAGTCGACTACTGGGTTAGACATCTTGTCCTGAATCCTCAAGGAATTCATGAACCGTAATAATTCCTTTTATAAAGCTCGACTGTTGTATCCCACAATCTAAACCAATATTAGGCCAACCTGTTGCAAGGATGTTGGTGACGAAGTTATAAACAAATTCACACAGTAATAAAGGCGGATGGTAGGTGATAACTTGAAGTAAACGCCTCTCATCAGCTAAACTTGTCCAAACTGCATCTATGAAGTGAAAATGACACAAGTAGAAGGGGTCATGTTAAGTTATCCCAAAGACCTAAATGGAAGTGAATAGGTATACTTGCATGCTTATTGACTGATTTTGATAAGCTTAAAATCCGAATCAACACATCAACATGCAAAACATGATCGTAAAGGAAGAGCTAAAAGCAAGTAATAAGGGATAGAAGAAACCAGATTTTTTAACCTAGAGAACCCCAATAGGGAAAACCATAGGATCTAGTACAGACAAAGCAATCCACTTTCTTTGAAGAAGTTACAAATGAACTGTGACTCAGCCCAATGCTAAAAGTACCCTTTGCCAAGATCTTGTAAAAGAAGTGTCTCAAACTATGTCTGATAACCTGGTTCAACATTCGAATCCTTAAGAGCACAGTACTGCCAACTTACATCCACGATCTTTGCAATTCCAGCCACTATCGTCAGTAATGTTGTTTCACCCAAAACGATTTGCCTTCTTCTAAGTGGTCCTGTGCTCAGCTGTTCTCAATCTCCAAAGCAACGAATTGATCGATAATCAGTTGAAACTCTTATTTGCAACAGAATTTACCAACTCAACAATATTCCTAATATGCCTTCTAGCTTTAGTGACCATAATTAGAATACAACACTCCTTTGACTTCAGGTAACTCAAAATACGATAAACAATATTCCTTCAAGCTGAGAACAATGCAAATGTAGGAACATTTTAAGAATCTTATAATAAATTTAGGGAGTGAAACTGGCAACATATTCTTCCACCATTTCTTCTGCAAATCAAATGACCCCTCAAGCACTAAGAACTACGAAGTTTCCTTTTCAAATTGGGTGATGAAGCATACTTGAAAGGAGAAACCAAGTATTCACCATCAGACTTCCTGTAACATGCTACACTTGTCAAAGATTTAAAAATAAAAAATTAGGTGGTCCCGTATAGGGAAAAAGAGGGGACAAATTGTTCAATTATAGATTTTTATCGAATTTAGTAGGAAACCATGTTTGCACAGACACATAGAAATATGGAATCAATAGTGGGAAAAGAAATTCTATCTAACATCTGATTACGAATGCGATGGATGAGCAATGAACCATCTGGCTGTAAAGATGAGAAGCATAAACTTGGTGATGAAAACTAATGTGCATGGCTGATCTAAGGACCATCTGATCATAAAGATAAGAAGCATCAACTGGATAACTAAAACTTAAGAAAGATGGGAGATAATATGGCTCACTAAAGAATACCTGAAATCTGGTGCGGAAAACATTTTGTACATCCGTAAAAATAATATCCCACATAAGAAGCCCAAAAATAGTCAACCAAATGCCACTCTCCGTATGAACCCCCTGCCAGCCACCTCCTTCTCCAGCATAATATTGCAGAGCAAGCTCCTCTACTCCACACTGTTCTCCATCTTCACCATAAAATCGGCTCTTCATTCCTGTTTTACAGTTCAATGGCCTCCCTTGAATATGGACCTAACTCATTAGCCAAGGAAAATAGTTGAGTCGCAATTAGAATACAATTCATCAGTAGGTACTAACATATTAAAACTAATAGACATGATTTAACTCAAAATTTAATTGGCATGATAAAGCTAAAATATCCCTGAGCAAATCTCATTAAATGTTACCTCAGTGATCTTCCTCTTGACAGACTCTGAAAAACTAGGAGTCCTCCAGCGCCTTGGTGGTTTACCCAAGCGTAGTACCCGCCTCTGCAGTGCCAATCTTGAACCAGCACGAATCCATCTATCCAGTAACCCATCTTCAGCGACTGAAAGACTCTCGTTGAGACGACCCACGTGCTCCAAATCAATTGACAGTCTCAGAGTCCAATATCCTCTTCTTCCATCATAAATAAAAGAAATTAGCAGCCGCTTCAGTAAATTAATTGCATCGTTGTACCTAAGCAAGACAAACAATTTCATTCAGACAACTAAATAGCACAGCTGGTCACAAACAATTTGTTTCATGTTCAGAAAACCCATTGTTTCATTGAAAAGCAGTGCAGTCTGGAAGTACAATATGGTAGATTGCATAGACAGAAGTCAAAAGAATTAAATATGCCAATTTATTTTCTTTTTCAGCATTTTTGCAACTACGAAACAATTCACTGAATCTCAGAAGACCTTGATCACAAATGTCAAAATCTTATCATATTTCCATGGACAAAGTGGGTTAAAAGTATCCACATATAGGGGTGGGAAAATTCAGCACGACCCGCCAACACAACTCAAACACGACACGAAGTTAATAGATTTGGATTGACCTTAATCATGTTTGTGTCATAATTGTGTCAATCGTTTAATTAATTATGTCGAGTTCGTGTTTTAGAGCTCAACCCATTTAACCCCATTAGACCGGTTTAATTAATCAAGTCAATTCAACCCGATTAACCCGCAACATGTTTTAATCCAATTACTATGAAATTTTTTGGTATTTCAATATAACCCAATATGGATATTGTATTTCTACTTCTTTTTTGTAATTATATTCCCAATTTATCCTCGTTTTCATAAATTTAGTCATCCATTATGTTATTTTTCATTATATTTGCATTTCATACTTAAGTTAATAAACAGGTTACATGACCCATTTAATTTAAACAGGTTAAATAGGTTATTAAACAGGTTGTGTCGTGAGTTAAACAATCCATTTATTAAATGGGTTACACCGATCGTGTCGTGATACACATTTAATAAACAAGTCGTGTTCATGTCAAGGGTTCCTAAAACGATTATTAAATGGGTCGTTTTCGGGGTTGAGTTATATAACATGATACTATTAGGTCGACATGACACGAATATGACCAGCTAACACGAATTGTCACCCCTAACCACATAGGAAAGGCACATGGTATGTTATTATTTCTACTATAATATCTTTGCTCTATACTGCCATTTTTTTTCACCTACAACATATAAGCCATATAAGATATTAAATTTAGGATTAGATATCAAATATATATATGCACTCTACAAAATATACCCAGGAGAATATAAGACAAAAATAGAAAGAGAGAATTAAGGAATGAGAAGAAAGACGAAAAGGGGTGGAAAGAACAAGAATAAACGGTGAGAAAGGAGCGGAGGAGAGATCTTTGAATAGCCACAATAATCTTAAAATCAAGTTTGTAAACATAAGGGAACACTAGTGTGCAAGACTTTACTTATTGGCAAAATCAAGCAAACCTTAAAATAAGAAAATAAAATAAAATAAAAACCCTAAAAATTGAACATTCCTCGTACAAATAAATATGTAACCCCAAATCTACCAAATCTTTGATTTTATTTATCCTTGCCCCTTTTCCGCATAGGTGTGAATCATGTACATCTTGTGCCTGCAGGTCATATATTGATCTCCATTTTCCCCGACTGAGAAGAACATGCCTCCGAAGAGTTAGTGCAGTGATACAACTCCAATGAATCAGGAAAACAAAAACCATCATCAAACTTATGGTCTTCAAACTCATCCTCTTCAAATGGCTAGTCTTCAATAAAAGAACTTTGACCATCTAACTACAGAAAGAATAAACCTTTTAAATAGATTTTCCAATAATGATACAATCACCTGAAGTACTTCGTTCATCAGATCATTGTTATAGGGAATATTCGATGCTGTTATTTTCATAATCTCACAGATGCATGAGACAACTGCAAGTTTAACATCACCATCTGAATGCCTTAAAAGTTCTACAACTGATGTCTTCACTATTGGAGAAAGTGGGACTTGCATTAATGTGTATGGATCTTTTTGTACCTTGTATAGAAAATGATCAACTTGAACAGGCAAAAGGAGTTTGTTGACTGAAGGTAGAAGTTGGAGAAGCCTATTGGTAATTTCTAAGGGAAGACTGGAAACATACTGAACCTTTCCCTTTACTTTACACAAAGTAGCTGCTGTCAAAATCAAACTTCCTTTCCATTAAACCTCAACTTATACTAAAAAGGTGCCTAGACTTTAGTCATTGATGCTTTCCAACCGAACTTCTATTTTGGCTTATTCATATTTTTCAAAATTCTTTAGCCATCTAATAACAGGTCCCTCATCAAAGATTCACACAGTTGTTAGGTTTACGAACAACAACCATGTTAGGAATAAGAATTGTGTAGGTAATTTCCTACTCAAACTTGGGTCATAATGTGTCAAAGTATCAGCCATTGAAGAAAATGGAGACAGAGTTCACATGCTCAATCACATATCTATGTTAAAGGTAAATGAGACCATAGATGCAATCTTTGACCTAGGTTTGATCATTATATTTGCTCAAAAGTATGCTTTTTTATTATTATTGATAAGTAAGATTGTATTATACAGCATTCAAATGGGAAACACATCCCATAATGCTACACAAGTGCCATATAAGGCACCCTAAACTCTCAATAGTTGCTTGGTTCAGTTTTCAAAAATCAGAAAACACTATTTCAGAGAACTATAAAAGACAGTTCTTTGAAAATAGGCCTTTCTATAACTGAGTTTTCAGAAAACAGTTTTCTGAAAACTAAACCAAACAGAGCTTTTGTACAATTTTCTAATTTTCATTTCTCTAAAACAGAATATCCCCCATGGATTTACATTTCTCCCAAGACCCCAACAAAAAAGAGAACTAATAATGGAGAATTTCAGCGCCCCAATAGGAGTCTCCTCACTATCAAAGGATCTCCTATTCCGTTCCCTCCAAAGGCACAGCCAAACACACAAGGGCGCACCCTCTGATATTCACATAGTTGTCAAAGGTGTGCCTCAGGCGTAAGGCTCCTCAAGGCGCAGTAGTTGCGCCTGGACCATGGCCAGGCGAGGCGCCTTTGCATATGAGATGTCAGGCGCAAGTCGCGCCTAGTATAAAACACTTCCCCCCCCTACTTGTTAGCATGTGTTACGGTGGACTCTCTACACCATATAATACAGTTCCTAACTGTAAAAGAAAACCATGTTTTAAATATGAAATACATGTTTGGGGACTTGTACAAGGGTCCAGGGAAGTTTTGGAAACGCTTGGTGCAATTTGAGATTTTCGGGGTCAGTGGGGTCCGGGACAGGGGTCGGGTAGACTTGGAAAACCGGATATTTTTCAAAAAATATTTATTTTTGATATTAGACTATTTAAAACATTAGAAGAATTAAGGAATCGATTTCGGATCCGTAGGAGTTTTCAAAATTGAAAACGGAGGTTGGGAAGGTACGTTAAGTGACTAGGGGCATTTTGGTAATTTGGCAAGGCTAGGGCTATAAATAGGAGAAAACATTTCAGCCATTCATCTCTCTCTCTCTAGTAGCTGGCCATTGAAGCTCCACCATCTCTCTACACTTCTTCTCTCTTAGATTCGAGTGACTTATGGCGTGATTTGGAAGAGACCGAAGAAGAGAAAGTTGTTATATGCGACTATGGCTCAAGCTTGATCGGTTCAAAGTTGAATTTGGACGAAGTTGAGCTTGGTGAGATTTGGGAATTTTGTTTAGAAGCTCTTCTAAACTAAGGTAGAGATACCTAAACCATGAAATTCGGGATTTGTACGAGTATATTGGTTGCCTATGGCACCCAATTGGCTATGTGTGTATATTTATGTATTTTCAAGGTTAAAGCATAATATATTATGCAATTAGAATGAATTTTCATTATGTGTTAGAAATGTTGTATGTGGTTATAAAGCATGCTATGTGAAAAATGTGGAAGAATTATACGTGATTTATGTGCATATGTGAATGTGACACCTATGTTTTTGATGAATTGCCTTAATGAATATGAATTGTTGTAAAGCATTTTTTTATTGTTGAGATAAATGCTTTGACATGAGAAGATGTGGACATGAGCATGAAGTATAGATTGTTCATGCGTTGCGCATACATGGCTATGGGGGTGTATGTGGGAGAGAGTAAGAACACCAAATGGACCAATTAAGGAGTTCGATTATAAAATCGGATAGACCGACAAAGGAGATCGATTATAATATCGGATGGACCGACGATGGAGTTCGGATGTTCAAAAGAAAAGAAATAGAATATCGGATGGACTGTCACTGGAGTCCGAATTCTAGGTCGTGTGTGTGTGTAGGACACATGGGAGGAACATGGCACTATGCATACCACTACATGATGCATGACATGGATATTTACCTATAAACTTGTGCTTAACATGATTATATGTTATGTGGTATTCACAAAACTTTAGGAATCGTGTTTTAGTCATTTCTACTGAGCATGCAAGAGCTCATCCCACGTATATTAACTTTTTTTTCAGGACATGACAAAAAGATAGTGGAGTCTCCCCAACAAAGCTAGATTTCTTTTAAAGAACATTAGTACTTAATTTTTATATGCATGTCCAGGATGTGGACTAAATGCACTTTGAGTTATGTATATGATGTTTTGATGATTGAAGGATATATGTATGCCTTTTACTTTATATATGTATTGTTCACCACCATCTACTCTAAAAGCTTAAGCTGTTAGAGAGAATGTAACTTAAATATATAAATCCTTTAACACGTCCCCTCACGTGTGGCCTTCTTTTGGTCCAACACGTGTTTCAGTTTTAATTATTAGCATGACGATGACATTTGAACACGAGACATTTGGCTCTGATACCATGTTAACCACCATCTACTATAAAAGCTTAAGTTATTAGAGAGAGTGTAACTTAAATATATAAATCCTTCAACATGTATGCAAGGTTTGAAGAACGGATGAATGTATGGAAATGCTCTTTTGAAGCATTTATGAACACCTTTCATTATATATATATGTATCTGAGAATACCGTATGCAAGGAACCTTCTTCTTTATAATTATGCATATGTTGGTAGTATGATGAGTAAACTAATGGTGAATCTTAGCTTGGATAATTTAATTGATGTTTTAGCTTGAGGGAATGAATAGATCAGTGTTAGAATTGTGGGAGTAATGACTTTAACATTCCATTTATGCATGTATGACAATAGTGAGGGTAATGGGGTTGAGTAAAGGATGCATTGAGAGGTCCCATTGAGCCATGAATATTATGTGGAGTGTGTTGAAGTCCAAAAACAGGTAGTATCTGGTTCAGGGAGGTTTCAGCCAGTTGAACCATCCTTCAGCCGACCGAAACGAGGAGATCCCGAGAATTTGTAATTGCAGGTTCTGCAGAGACCTGATTCGGTCGACCGAAACCTGCCTCTAGCCGACTGAAAGGCAACCTTCAGCCAACTGAAACAATTGAGTAACCGATCGATGGATTGCCCAGGTTTCAGCCGACTGGTGAGGTACCCATCAACCGACCAAAACCTGGAAGGTGAGCCATTTAGGTGCCGTTGTGTATTGGGAGTTAGGGCCAAGCACTCTAGAGCCTAGGGGACATACTATAACACCAAGGTGACCATGTAGACGAGCACGATGATGAAACGTTAGGTTTAGAGTTCAAGTGTCTCACATAGAGACTTATAATGAATTAGTTAAGCTTCTGTGAGTTAGACATGGTGGTCCATGTACGAGCCAAGGGCGATAAATGGTAATTTTCATGGTTGTTCGGGTGTGGGATGACGACCGGGCAATCATGACACCTCACAACCCGGAGTTCGGGCTCGGAGCGGGGGTTTTCCGGTGGTTTGGATTTCGGGGCATGACAATGTTAGTCACGAGCTTTGGAACCACTCTACAACCTCTCCAAGCCTTTATCATGCCTCTAGTACCCACACCAAAGGGTCGGGCCAGCCACCATCCACCTTCTGGCGATAAAGCAACTCCAAGAATCTGATGTGTTTTGAAAATTCATCCCACCCCTTCCGAATGAATTTTCAAACACTACCACTCTAGGAATCCTCACCTCCAAAGAGCACCAACCTCCCCCTTCCTCCCCAAATCTGCTAGAGATAACCCTCCTCCAAAGTTTATAAACCTCTATAACCACTTCCCCAAAAAGACCTTCTTGAAAGGCACCAATCTCTTGATCCCGGACCAGCCCATTGAATCGGACTGCACACCTGCTCCCAACAAACAAAATGGTATTTGAACTCATCTCCCATACCACCACATAGAAAGTTTTGCTGAAACTTCTCTATCCTCCCAGTCAAGAAGGAGGGAATCTAAAAGAGAAAGTAGAAAGACTCGAAAGTGTGCTCTTCATCAGGGTAACCCTCCCACTTCAAAAGATACTACTTTTACCCCTGCAAACCTCCTCTCAACCACAAGATTCCATCCTCCCACTCTGCTCGAAGGCGACCCTAGGGTCAAGCCCAGATACGAGATAGGGAAAGATCTAACTTCGTAGCCAGGGCTGAGATCTCCGCAACTTCTCTAACCGGGTCCAGCACACTCTTGCGCACATTGATTTTTAGGAGAGAGACTGTCTAAAAACAAATCAACACATACCTCAAATATCTCATCTGAGGCTCATCTACATCACAAAAAATGAAGGTTTCATCTACAAATAACAAGTGGGATAACTCGAACTGACTGGAAGTGTCCTTGCCCAACCTAAAGCCTCTAATCAAGTCCAACTCCACTGCCCTCCTCAGCAACCTACTGAGCACCTCCATCACAATAATGAACAAAAAAAGGGAGAAGTGGGTCCCCCTGCCCAAGCCTCACGAGCTGCTGAAGAAACCAGTCGAAGACCTATTCACAAGGACCGAGAATCGCACTGAGGAAATACAAAACTTCATCCACCTCCTATACCTCTCCCTAAACCCCATCCTCTCCATCATATAGAGCAAGAAGTTTCAACTCACATGATCGTAGGTCTTCTAAATGTCAAGCTTGCAAAGAGCCCCTAGAACCCCACTGCTCAACCTGGTCCACACACTCACTAGCAATGAGAGTTAAATCCAAAATCTGATGCCCATCAACACAAGCAGTTTGGGATTGATTCTAAAATAATTCCATCCATGACATCCCTCAACCCATTGTTGTTAAAGGCTTAAGGCACACTAAAGCTTCAAAGGTCTCCTGAAGCCTAAGCGTAAAGCACAATATAAGGCGCGAGCTTGATCGAAGGCACGTGTGTAATAATGCATATTAATTATAAGTATATAAAGAATAGTTAAACTATGCAACACAAAATTGTCAATATTAAAATAAATAATTTTTTTCAACATATCGATTAAATGAATTAGCTAAATCAACATACATATATCTTTTCTATTTGCAAATGTATTCAATAAAATTAATGTACAATTGGAAAATTCAAGATATGCGACACAAATAATAGTGGGATTTCTAACATATCAACTAAGAGGATCAGGTAAATTAATGCTCATAAATATTTTCATATGCATATACATTAACCTAAAACAATTAAAAACTTTAATCATGCTGCAAACTTTATATTGAGAAGGCCTATAATCATGTTAATTGAGACTTCTCGCCAGGTTCTTCATGTTGATGATTCCCCTACACTCCAGTACCTACATTAGTGGCATAGGCATTTGGGTCATCTCTCTATTAGCATATTAGAGAAACTTTTCCCTGGTTTGGTTAAGCAGTGTAATAAAGATAGTTTTATTTGTGATTCTTGAAAGTTTGCAAAACATTAACAAAACTCTTATCCTATTAGTAATAATAGAAGCGCATGGTCCTTTTATGATTATTCATTTTAATTTATGGGGACCTCCAGGGCTGTTACTCTTTTTGGATAGCGGTGTTTGTTTTTCTCGAGTTACTGGGGTATACCTATTACGTCATAAAAGTGAAGTGTTGGCATGTTTTCAAACATTTCACAACACGGTATGAACTTAATTTGAAGCCAAGCTCAAGATTAGTAGAACTACTAATGGAACAAAGTACATTGATGGCGCTTTTCAGGCATACCTAGCAAAGCAAAGAATGGTGTGGCTGAAAGGAAAAGTTGTTATCTGCTTTAAGTAGCTCATTCTTTATTGTTTAGCATGGGTCTTCCTAAGACTTTCTGGCAATTCTCACAACTGCATACTTCATTAACAAAATGCCCCTGCGAGATCTTGACTTTAAGGTTCCTATTGTGTTACTTCAAGGTAGTGAAGTCATTTATAACATTACTCCGCAACTTTTAGGATGTGTTTGTTTTGTTCATGATCATCGAAGAGAGAAATTGATGTCAGTGCATTAAGGTGTGTGTGTGTGTGTTTTTTGTGCAAGGTCAATTCGAGAAAAGCATGAACACGTATTTTATTGCTTTGATTCCGAAGAAGGGGGAGCTATTGAAGTCAAGAATTTTAGACCTATTAGTTTGTTAAGAAGCATGTACAAATTAATAGCAAAGGCCCTAACCTCGAGGATGAAGTCAAACCTTGAATGGAGTCATCTTGGAATCTTAGAATGCTTTTGTTATTGGGCGTCATATTCTGGACTCAACTCTTATTGCTAGTGAGTGTGGATTGTAGATTGAGCAGTGAGGTTCTCGGGGTCCTCTGCAAGATGGCTATAGAGAAGGCCTACAATCATGTGAGTTGGAGCTTCTTGTTATATATGTTGGAGAGGATGGAGTTTGGGGAGAGATGGAGGAGGTGGGTTGAGGTCTGTATCTCTACGGTTAGGTTCTCAATGTTGGTTAATGAAACTCCGTCCGGCTTCTTCAGTAGCTCACGATATTCCTATTTCTTATTGTTATGGAGGCGTTTAGCAGCTGATGAGGAGAGAAGTGGAGGTGGGGTTTGTGAGAGGCTTCAGGGTGAACAGACATAGTTCTCCCCAGTTAGAGATATCACATCTTCTATTTGCAAATGACATCAGCCTTTTATGATGTTGTGGCTCAGTTGAGGTATCCGAGGGGTGTTTTGGTTTGCTTTCAATCTCTGGTCTGAAAGTGAATATAGGGAAGAGTATGATCGTTCTAGTGGGGGAAGTGGCCAAGATTGATTCTCTGGTTGATATTCTGGGATGTGGTGTTTGGGAGCTGTCGATTTCATACTTGGGACTACTCTTGGGGTCGTCTCCGAGGAGGATGTCGGTTTAGGACCAAGTTGTCGAGAGGTTCGAGAGGAGACTGGCAGGGTGGACAAGGTAGTAACTCTCATAGGGAGGGCGGCTAACTTTAATGAAGAGAAAGCTGTCGAGTTTGCCTATGTATTTCCTATCTTTATTCCAGATTCCTTCATCGATGGTGAAGAGACTTGAAAGGCTTCAACGGAATTTCCTATAAGATGCAATGGGAGGAGTTCAAGTACTACTTTGTGAGTTGGGAGCAGGAGTGCAAACCATTTCAGGCGGATGGATTGGGGATTAGTAGGCTAGCTCCATTTAATAAGGCTCTTTTGGGCAAATGGTTATGGAGATTTGGTGTGGAGAGAGACGGGCTTTGGAGGAGAGTTATTTGCTCAAAGTTTGGCGAGGGAAATGGCAGTTGGTGTTCTCCATTGGTGAGGGTCTTGGCAGGGAGGGGTGTTTAGAAATTCATCCGTGAGGATTTTCAAAGCATATTCGATTTAGGGTGCGGAGCAAAAGGAACATTCGTTTTTAAGAGGACCAATGCTGCAATGATGGCTCTCTAGCTTGTGCTATCTGAGTCTTTTTCAGATGCCGATGGACAGACAGGCTTCGATCGCTGATTGTTATCAATTTGATAGCTGTGGGATGACTTGGGATGCACTATTCATGAGGCATTTTCAAGATTGGGAGGTGGACTACGTTTCTAAGTTCTTGGCATTGCTTTATTGCAAGAGTGTAAAGGGAGTGGGGACAGATGAGTGTTGTTGAGTTGTTTCATCTCAAAGGAGATTCAGGGTGCGGTCTTTCTACAGGTGGTTGGTGAGTATTAGGGGTCTTCCTTTCCATAGAAGACAGTTTGGCATACCAAGGCCCCTTTAAGGTGGCTTTTTCTACTTGGACAACAACTCTTGAACAAATTCTAAGAATAGATAATCTGAGGGGATAGATTATTGTGAACCGGTGTTGCATGTGCAAGAAAGAAGAGTAAATGAATCATCTTGATTGTCTAGTAGCTCAGGATTGCTAGGCCATGTTGGAGGGTTTGTTTGGGGTTCACTGGGTCATGCCTTTTTCCACGTGAATCTTGCTTGAGGCTTGGAGAGGTTGTATAATGTGGTGTCAAGCCCAAGATGCTTGGAGGATGGCTCCATTGTGTTTATGGTTGACCTTGCAGAGGGAGCGAAATAGGAGATCCTTCGAGGGAGAGGAGACTCCTATGTGGGTGCTTAAGTTCTCATTTCTAGCTCTTTGTTTTGTGGCTTCGGGGGAGAAATTGTAAATTAATAGGGACTCGTCAAAAAGAAATTGTAAATGATAGGGAAGTTAATGAATTTTGTGGATATCTTGAGAGATTTGGGGCCCTATTTGGCCCTTGTGTAGTTCTTTAGGGATTTGCTCCCCGTTTAAAAAAAAGTGTGTTTTGTGAGTACTCTACAACACAAAAGGGATACAAGTGCCACCATCCTTCCTCCTAGGAAAAAATTGTAAGCTTGGATGTTACTTTTCACAAGTCTGAGGCCTATTTTCTTCCTTCAAAATAATCTCTTCAAGGGGAGAGGATAGAGGAAGAGATGTTTTCATAGTTTCAATCTCCATACCAAGCCTATATTCCTATACAAGTTCAAGCTCGAGAGTCTGCAAGACAGATGGAGGACTCCGTTTGTATTCCTACTCTTAATGTGGAGGGAGGGTGAAGGACATGCTTATTGTAGGAGACTGGATAGAGAGCATTCGCAATGGTATTGCTCGTTAGCCTAGATGTAATATGGAGTAGATTACCACTCATTTGCCTCCACACTAGTTGGAATCTCCGATTCCAATTTCAGGTCCAATTCTACCTTCCTTCTCATCAGATGATAAGTATTTATCATTCTAGTTGTTGATAATAGTGATCTTCCAATTGCTATTCGAAAGGGAATTAGGACTTGTACCCAACATCCTATTTATAAGTTTGTTTATTATGATTCTTTATCTCATTTTTTCGTGCATTTGTTCCTCTTTATCTTCTATATCTATCACTCATAATTGGAAGGAAGCTCTTACAGATCCTAAGTGGAAATAAGCAATGATAGAAGAGATCAAAGCTTTACGTAATAATGAGACATGGGAGCTTGTTCCACTTCCACATAGCAAAAGAACTATGGGATGCAAGTAGGTATTTCCTGTCAAGCAGAAGCAATTGGAACTATAGACAAATACAAGGCGCGGTTGGTTGCCAAAGGTTTTACCCAAACATATGGCATAAATATCAGGAGACATTTACACTAGTGGCTAACTTGAACTCCATTGGGTGTTTTTGTCATGTGAAGCAAATTGAAGGTGGTGCCTTCAGCAGCAACTGGACGTGAACGAATGCATTTCTCCATAGAGATTTTGAGGACGAAGTTTAAATGGAGATCCCACCGGGCTTCTCTTCTAAGACTACTGAAGGGAAGGTTTGCAAATTAAAGAAAACACTTTATGGCTTGACGCAGTCTCCAAGGGCGTGGTCTGACCGATTTCACAAGACTATGATCATGTTTGGGTACAAGTAGAATAATGTTGATCATACCATGTTCATCAAGCCAGTTAAAGGCAAGATTATTGTTCTTATTGTGTATGTAGATGACATTGTGGTGACTGGAGATGATATTGAGGTGTCCAAGTTGAAAGCTCGTGTAGCCCAAGAGTTTGAGATTAAAGACTTGGGGAATTTAGGATATTTCCTTGGGATAGAGGTTACAAGACCGGACAAGGGCAATTTTATCTCTCCAAGGAAGTATATTCTTAACCTTCAAAAAGACAAAGGCATGTTGGGTTGTAAACCAAATGGCTCACCTATTGAGATGTCATCTTTGGAATGGTGAGGGTAACCAAGTGGACAAGATGAGATATAAAGATTGGTTGGGAAACTTATTTATATATCTCACACTCGTCCACACATAGCATATGCAATAGGTGTTACAAGCCAATTTATGCATGATCCTCACACCACTCATTTAGAGACTGCGCATCGCATTCTAAAATATTTGAAGTCAGGACATGGCAAAGGGATCTTATTATCTAATCATGGACATTTGAAGTTGGAGGCTTTTATAGATGCAGATTGGGCAAGCTCGACTGATGATAGACGGTCCACCTCAAGTTATTGCACCTTTATAAGAGGAAATTTGGTTACTTGGAGGAGCAAGAAACAATCAATAGTGGCTAGGTCCAGTGCTGAAGCAGAATACAAGGCTATGGCTCATGGAGTCTGTGAACTCATGTGAGTTCAGACCTTGATGAGTGATTAGGTATTATAGATGATGGAAGACACTTCATCAAGGAAAAGTTAACTAACGGATTGATTTGCATGCCCTTCGTGAAGCCAGAGGAACAACTAGCTGATGTGTTCACCCACGGTTTTTGAGTTGTAATTCCTTCCATTTTATTGTAGGCAAGTTGGGCATAAGAGATATCTATGCACCAACTTGAGGGGCAGTGTTGGAATATGAGGGAATATTCATGTAATAAGTGTAATTAGCAGGATTTTATCACGTGGGGTATTATTGTAAATCGCATTTTTTACAAATATAAATACATGGGTGTAGAGATGTCAGACATATTCTACAACCCTTCTTTACATCTTTTTCTATACTTATTCTCTATCTTCTTTCTTCTTTCTTCTTTCTTCAAACCCTAATCATTCTAGACCTAAATTTTAACTGAATCCATACACGTGCTCTATCTATTGTTCAAAAACAATTGAGGAAACAGAAAGGAAGAAGAACTGATATTTCTTATTGTTATTAGAATTTATGTTCATAGAATAATTGAGACAAGGAGTAGCAGACTCCAAATAGTTGAGACAAGGCTTTATTGAATTGAGTTTAGTTGAATTGATATTTCTTATTACAATGACTGAGACACTTCAAAGCTAATATTGAAACCCTTATTGACCAATGCAAAATCGATGCCATAATTTACATAATACTTGAAACATAATGATGAATCATTAAACAGATAAAAGGAGAGAAGAAATAAGAACAAGGATTAGTTCTAGATGACAAGCATCGGAGAAAGCAGTTAACACAACCAGCACTTCTGACCATACCTATGTTCATGCTCAAGAAAGGATACACCTAACAAAACCACCTTTGAGTAGACCCACGGAGCTGAAAAGCATGAAAGAAAAGTAGCCATTGATTCAGAACTTGAAGACTGAGTAGCCTTTGTAGAAGAGCTGGGTAGACGGGAGTTAGATATCTCTATGCATCTTAAGACCAACTCAAAGTTGTTTTCATCAAGAGATTCATCCATAATTTGTGCTACTTCAAGAGCCTGTAATAGTTGAACGCTACATCTGGTAAAGCTAACAAAAAATCTCGAGTTTCTGCATAGAAATATATTAATACCTCTTCATAAGAAAGTAAATCATGTTGATCCAAGAATATTTGGTCTGAGATTATACATCTGTACTTAGGATACTTGACAACCCCCAGATCCACAAGTAAAAAAGCTGACAGATCCTGCTCTCCGTTTAGGAAGAAAAGCCTCTGTATGAAGCAGTAAATTCACAGAAAAAACTTCAGACGTAAATTAGATCCATGGTTAGCTAACACTTCATGAAGTTTCAATAAATCACCTCAGCACACCAAATAAAGGACGCACCTCAGCACGCCAAATAAGGGACTCGGCTGTTGAAGATATTCGAATACAACCTCCTGTTTTCTCCAAAACCAGACTTGGCAAGAGGGGACTTGCATGATCAAACAATTGAAGAACAAAATGGAAAAGTAGAACTTAAGACATACGACATTAATTAACAAATTGGGTAAATATTAAAAAGAAAATCAGTTATACCATAATCTATCTTCATAGAGAGAAAGAAGGGTTGCAATATAATCCTGCTTTCTTGTACTGCGATTGCATTTCTAGATCCCCGATATAAGAAGAAGAGAAAATGAAAAAATTGTAAATGAATCATCAGCAGAATAACCAAAAAAAAAAAAGGCAAACCAAAATACCACTTCCTATGAGCATAACTCTCATGATTAAGAAAGTAAAAATAGATTTAATCTGCAAATCGATTGCTCAAAAATAATTCATCGGTGTGGGAAGAAAAATATCTTGACCAAGAACTCCAAATGATCTGCTTCTGCATGTCTTTATGCGTGTTACAAACTATAATTTTGAGTGCAATGTTTCTATTTAACTTATCCAGAATGAAGTAGAGGTTGAAAATCCAGGTCCAACAATGCATGCAGGAATGTAAAAAGTAGTCTAACCAAGGTTTTGCCCCATTAGGCTCCCCAAAACCTACATTAAGCTAAGTAAAACAATGCCAGAAAAATAATGACTTAGAAGCACCAAAACACTTAAAAGTCATCACCAGTGTTAATCATGTCATGCTAATAAATGAAACTCATTCTTTAAAATTTTACTTAAAAGTTAAGCTTCGTCATTAATACTAAGCAATCTTTTGACGAAAAGAAGGCAAACAAAGATTGGATTAAAGGGACTTATACAACTAGTACATGCAAACAATGATTTTGGGTGTTTGTTATAGAAATGTGATAGAAGAAGCTTTCCTGCCCAACAAAAGAATAAATGAGTAAAAAAAAAACGAGTATATGTATGCGTGTATATATGTATATATATACATATATATATACATATATAGAGAGAGAGAAGAAGAAGAAGAAGCTTCCACAAATTTTGATGCCATAGTATAAATTTTGTATTTTTATTTTACATCAGTTTTAACATTTTCCTGCAAGAGAAGTATTAGAAATGCAATACAAGCACTCCAAGTATTTTATATATATATGTATATATATATATATGTATATGTATATGTCAGCAAAATGTCAGAAAAATGTCAGTTTATGTATGCAATATGCATGTTTCACGAAAGTAATGAGCAACAGCATGCCTTTGTGTTTGTATCTATGTCTATGTGACTATGCATGTAATTAGACATGTGCATATCAGCATATGTCAGTTGATATGTCTACACTCATTCTTGTATGCATGCATTCATATAGGGAGTACCTGGAATCCTTAAATGACATGTCAAAAGTGAGTTACAGTTACTAGTGTGGTGATCCCCTCTCTCTCTCCCTCCACCCCCAGGGCCAAATAGAGTCGAAACCCTTGATTCATGCATAAAATACGTATTTTCTGAGGTGGCGCAAGGTGCTCAGACACCAGCAAGCGCATAGCAACATAGACAGCGAGAGAAACTGGCAACAGTGGGCATAGAAGGCATGATTCTGATTTTAAGGACCCTAACAAGCAGGAACCTAAACCAATGGACAAGGCTAAAGATTCTTATATAGAGGTCCAAGGTATAGCTGTCGACTGGGCCACCGAGCCATGCTGACAAAACTGCAGATGGAGTTGCCAACATGCAGGCCTATTAAAGCTGCACATATGCAAATTGCACCAGCATGTCGATGACTACAGCTTACACGGAGTGGAACCAACTAAGCATGACATCTGTCCAAGAAACATCATTGCCTTTTTCCTCTCTATGGTCGAATGCAAGATCTGGCCACCAAGCTGAAAACCCCTAAACTTCCCAAGATTATGGAAGTATGAGGCCAAGATGATACCACCAATACACAGTCACAAACCGAATCCTTTAGAGTAATGGTCATGTTCAGATTTCTATGTTTCATATGCCTCAGCATGCGCTCAATGAGGGACATCCTTGAGAGACATCCATGGGGAAGGAATGCTTTCTATGGCATTCCAATGGAGAGCTCAGGTTTCCAGTGTCCAAAGGGTTGACATTGGAGGCTGCCATGTCATCAACCCATCAAATCATGTGAACATCAATCAGGAGTGCTTAGAATGGCCATGTAACTGTATCCAGATTTCAAGGAGCTGCCATGTCCAACACTTTGTTCCATGCCAAAGCATGACAACAGTGCCCATGTATGCACAGGATGCACACAAATGGAAGAAACTAATCAGCATATTCAAACTATATGAAATGTAAAATACAGGGTTGTAATAAATATCTGACCCGTATCTGTCCACACAGTAGATCTCTTGCTGTGTAGTCATCGAAAGCCAATATAACTTTAGGAGCAAAACCATGGAATTCAACCAAACTAAGGAAGAACCAACCATAATGCTCCACGGAGTATAAAGATTGTATGTAAGGTGACTCGGAAATGAATGAAATAGTTACACATTTAGTTTCTAAAATAGCACACATATAAACGGGAAAACTAAGTTTATAAGTAAAATATAGCATGCAGCTACATCATTCAAAACTGTTGGAGAATATATTATTGGAGTGATTTAAGCCTTGATAGAAGATTGATATGAGTGATTTAAGGGATTGATTTTAGGAATCTTCCATTAATGTGTTTTCCATGTTTATCACGTGTATTCTTTCACCTATAAATAGAGGTGGTCATTGTAAACAAAACTAAGAGAGAATACAATAAAAGTGATGTAGCCTTTGGACTTTGTGTGCCGTGGATGTAGGCCGTAGTGGCCGAACCACGTTATATTCTTCTGTTTTTCTTGTTTAATTTCTCTCTTCAATTTTATTTTATTTTATTAACAAATATAAAAATGCAACAGAAAACAAAAATGGTTATAAATTCAGAGCCTTAACACTACATATTGGATTACTTAATGTGAAATGGACTAGTTATTCAGGATTCACCAACACCTAATATCTTGCAACTAATGAACTGCCATGGCTATATGTGCAACTAGACGGATATACACTAAAGTTGACAGTATACCAATAAATGGCATTTCATCCAGAGCTCAATGAGTTTAAAATGAGCTTTTAACTAAACATTTTTTTGTAAGTAAGCGTTTAACCAAACATACAGGTAATAAATAATGTAACCTTATCATAAAGGCATAGTCGTGTCACTTAACATAATAATCACGAAGGATGAATCAGAAGGGCCATTTGCTCATACTTATTGAGTCTAAAAAAATGCATGATGTATCCATGTCAGACATACGACAGTCAAACATGTGGGATATGTGACACATAAGGTTGGACATACATCTAGAATATTTCAAGCTTATTATACAATTGTACAAAAAGCTCTTTTATTACATTCCTTTTGTAACTATTTTGCTTTTAAAACGAGTAAAAACATTATTTTACTCTATAAAAGAAATAAGAATATTCAATAATAGGAATATTTAGTCGTGCCTTTGTGCCATTGAGTTTGGAGATTTGATAAATCTGATAGTTAGGCACATAGCCGCACCCGATACAGCTAGCTGAGTTCATGTAACATATACTTCAACTAGATTAAAATTAGGTTTCTCAACATATTAAAATAGCAGATGTCCCATCAAATAATGCATGCATGAATAACACACAAGTGCCAAAGGCCATCACGCAGTGTGGTCAGGAGGGAGGCATAGACCAAACCTTTGGATTATTTGCACAAAGTGATTTTACTTGGCATCATGTACACATGCATACATAAATAATGAAACTAAAATTAAAATTAACAAGTATTTTAAGGGGGAGGAGGACAAGTTAAATGCAAACCTTGTTCAGCGCACACAAAATTTCACGCAGCTCAGAGACGTTAAGCACATTGAAAACTTCCTTCAAGTCATCATCATGTAGTTCCTTCTCAGATTTGATGGAACAAATATAGCCTGTTGCTGCAGTATAAAAGAAACAATTTTTTCATTGCCATAGCACATCATTAACTTGGCAATTAGCATGATAAGGTACTAAAAGTAATAACTAAAAGAACTGAATTACCAGAAAGTCCCTCAACTGCATGTTCACAATCAGAGATTTCAGAATAGGAAATAGTAGATACTCGGAACCACGGCCCTGAAGCAAGAAAACCAGTATATCACCTTCTGAGGGAAGAACAGAAAAGTCTCTGACTATCAATAAGCCTATTCTGGTGCATGAACACTTCAACCACATTTTTCCAAGCAAAACAACATCAATAAAGAAATGAAAATTCTTACCTTTACAATCAATAAGAAGATATCCCCCACTCTTTCACAAAACAGTGTTCATTGCATGTTGGTACATATATTGGTAATACCTAAATGCTCTTAAATGTGATAGTTCTAGTCTACTAGCTAGTATATAGAGTTAATAAGAAGATAACAACCCTTCCTTTCATAAGGCCGTGTTCACTGCATGTAGCAAAATACACTGGGTAATGCACTAAATGCTCTAAATATTTTCACAGTAACAGTTTGTTAGCACTATTTTTTCTTCTTCCAGAACAAGAGTCACAGTTGTACAATATATGCATCAAGAAACTGTTTAATAACACGTAGCTAAATTTAAGATACCACTTAGTTCTAGCCTAGTTACTTTATTCCTTAAATTATTCTTATATCTGATCAAGTACAGAACACCTAAAGAAGAAAGAACATAAATGTTTTAAAAAAATTGATATACTTTTAGCCATTTTGCATGATAACCTTGTATCAACTAGTAGCTACTCAAATGTACAAAACATCTTACAGTCAATAAATAAAAAATGTTTTAGTAGTTTTAGTATATTTTTTACCATTCTACGTGATATCAGATTAATAATAAATGATAAATTATTTCAGAAGCATAAACTCAAAATATATATATATGTGTGTGTGTGTATATATATGTGTGTGTATATATATATATGTATATGAACATTGGCATGATAAATTTGGTCAGAAGGAAGAACATAGTAATTTGTGAATGCTACAGATTGAACTACACACAGCGAGTATAAAACCTTTTAGCCATTTTGCATGATAACCTTGCATCAACTAGCAGCTACTAAAAAGTACAAAACATCTTAAAGTCAATAAATAAAAAACGTTTTCGAAGTTTTTAATATATTTTTTACCATTCTACATGACATCAGATTAATAATAAATGATAAATTATTTCAGAAGCATAAGCTCAAAATAATTATATATATATATATATGAACATTGGCATGATAAATTTGGCCAGGAGCAAGAACATAGTAATTTGTGAATGCTACAGATTGAACTAGACACAGCGAGTATAAAACCTTTTCGTGTATAAAGTCGAACAAAAAGCCTCTGACTATCATCTGAAAGCGAGGTGAAAGTTTCTGACAACAGAAATCACAAATAACTCCATGTTAAAATACACAGATAACTCCATTCTAAGTTTATCCCTTTAGAAAGATTATAAATTTAAATGACACCAAGTCTTAATAATGGTACCCAAGAAAACCTTTTCATCATATGTGAAAAGATGAGAGTAACTCCTTAAAACCTCTTGTATTAACAGCAAAAAGTTCTGCTGATATTTTGCCATGCTAGGTGGACAACTTTTTGCAGATCCAACAACATGTAAAGCATGTTTCCATAAGGACTTGAAGACCTGAAGATCTTCTTCTTTTTCAGCACACGATATCTTGCCTTGACACACAATCTGAATTGGAACAACAGCAAGAGCATGTTTCGGAGCAGAAGTTATGCAGCCCTACAAGACAATCCCATGGTAAAACGCCATAGTAACTTAAATCTAGTTATAATTGTAACAAAAAAAAATACAAATCCAGTAATCATTGAATTCTTAATTCTTCATCATGATGAATCCTGCTGTGATGACGATATGAGCTAGAATAACAATCAGGAAACAAATTTTCACAAT
Source organism: Cornus controversa (assembly GCA_026545225.1). Classification (NCBI taxonomy): domain Eukaryota; kingdom Viridiplantae; phylum Streptophyta; class Magnoliopsida; order Cornales; family Cornaceae; genus Cornus; species Cornus controversa. Next base: position 75,003,293 of record CM048846.1, read on the forward strand.
AACTTAATAATTAGCGGAGGTTATTATGCAAAATTGTAGGGCATGTGAGCTTGTAGCAATGTGAACGCACAAGGTAATATCAGGGAGATGAATTAGGGTCCCTAAAATTTGCAAAAGAACCTGAGAAATCTGTTTGAGATTTACCCTCATACTTTACTTTAAACAAATAAAAGTATATTTTAAACATAAAGCAAGAAAAATTCAATAAAATTTTATCCAACTACCATGTTTGCATAAACTTTTCTGATATTCTTGTGATCTACACTTTTTTTTTTGAAATAAGAAACACACCCATGCTTGGGGCTTGAACCCTCATCCTCCCCTTTGGGGCAGTAAAAGTTTATGCCAAATAGGCCTTCTAGTGATCTATTTGCTAACACTACTTATTAACTAACACATTTTTCTTCAGATATACAAACTTTTTAAGCTACTATATAAATAAAAATATAATGAAAAACTAAGTTTTCTAGAGGCCACAAATCTATGACAAACTCTTATGCTAAACTAGACAGGTCCAAAATTTTAAATGTATATGAAGTTATTTTAGAAATAGAGTCAAATGACAAAGTTAGCAGTTGTTAAAATGTCGGAACTTTTTAACTCAATTTAGAGGAATTTTATGATTCACCGTCTCAACGTAGCTCCAAGCAGATCAGAGATGCAAAAAACACCCTAAAGCACGCATCGATCTGAATGTTGTAAAGAAGATGTCTGAAAACAACCAAAATAAATAAACCGTAACATGAATAATATATATCAAGCTGAAAAAAATAAATAAAAACCTAACAATCCCAGTTACAAATATTTTTTCTATCGTATAAATCACCAAAGAACAACTATTTCTTCCCTTTTTGAGTCACTTGAAGACATGCATATTCTTTGACTGGGGGAAACTCCTACCTCACATCTTTTATCAAAGGGCTGTGTCTTTCTCGCATTTGTACATGTAGCAAAGCATCATGTGGATTGCATTCTCAGAGTATTCATAATTATTTTTGTATTTCATCATACTCACAATCTTGCCACATTCAGCCTTTAACTTCTTTACATAATGTTATGACACTCAATACAATTTTGATATTCATATTATTATGTCCAATTGTAGTATTCTGTCATGGTATTTAACTCATGCACAGGCCGTGGACAACGGGCTTACCACATTTTATATTTGCTAACAGAGCAGAAAACATTACACTTTAGTGACACTGAATTGGTAGTTCTTTCAATTATACAATTTGCTAAAATGGAGAAGGAAAAAAATTGCCAGAAGGATAGCAAAAGCATAGAGCTAATACGGAAAGTATATTATGTATTAAAAAGATACCCTAAGAGAGAGGAGAGACGCGAACAAAAGCTTGTGCACTACCCAATGTATGTCCCATCTACACAGGCTGTTGGGAGGGAACAATAGAGATAAACCTAACCTTTGAGACTCTAACCAGTGTCATCATCTCATGCCAGATGCAAGCATTAGATACAAACAGAAAATAATGCGTAAAAAATCAGAAACCACTTTTATCCTAGTGAAAGAGATATTATACCTCAAAGCTCAGGCCGTAGTTGTCCATTAAAGGAGACAAATATTGAGCTAACTCTCGAGGGAGGAAACCAAGCACTTTACAGCATTCAGAATCAGCAGAAAGAACCTGACTCAAAGGACCATACAATGCTTTCAAAAGTAAATAATAAATTGAAATCAATGTGAAAGCAAAGCCAAAAGGAATGAACCTTCACAGCGTTGGGATCCTTAACATTATCAGGATCTCTCAAAAGAGAGATACTTGCCCCAGTATTTAACTCCATTTCATCACTGAACCGGCGGCCAACAATGAAAGTTTCAAGAACCACCCCAGATATGCTGTCCAGAGATTCAGCCATGTCATAGTTAGGCGTCCCATTTTCAGCCAATGCCAAAGGCAAGTCAACCCCATAGTAGATAATGTCATCAGTGATTGAGCCTTCTATTGAAGCATCGCTGTGTGGTTGGATAACATACTCTGAATTTAAGGGTGATTTGCAATGATTACTGTCATTTTCTTCAATACCAACAAAATCATGCAATTTATGAGTGGTATCACATACAAAACTGTTATCACTGCCCATCTGATTGACATTAATCCCTATATGATCTGACTCGCTGGAGCAAATTTTAACTTTTGATCTTGAGCAGAAGTTTAACTGAAGAAGCGTGCTCTGGCTCAATTTCCGTTTTGTCCCCCTAGCTAGGCATGCATCTGAAATCATTGATTAAATTATGAACATCCGTAGGTTCTAGTCAAGAAACAACACAAGTACATCAATAAATTAAGACGCTTGTAGCATCCAACATTTTAATTCATGACAGAAAAACATAATAATCGGGAGTGTCTTAGACCAATAATAGAGGTTTCTTCCCTGCATTATAACTGCTGGTACATAATTAAAACTCAACAATCTGAGCACTAATTTCTCCAAAGATAAAACTAGTAATTGAATTTAGATATATAACAAACTAGAGCAGCTTTTATGAGTGGCAATTGACTTTAGACTCAATAGTTTTGGACTTGTGATTCTGAAAAAATAATTAGGATAATCCACAAGGTGCAGCTTTTGGGTTTCTCCAATAAAAACTATTGTCAACAATCGGAGCACTTACTTTTCCTAAGATAAAGCTAATAATTGACTGCAGATAAATGACAAACAAGTGCCAAGCTTTTATGAGCAGCAATTGACTTGAGACTCAAACTCATCGGTGGCAATAACACAGAGAAATTTGAATATGCACTTTACATCAATAATTAAACTCGCAACAAATGACAATAAGGGTATCGCAATAGAATACACATACCCAAATGAGAATTGATCGTGGAATTTTCGCCACTAACTGTGTTCCCGCAAACTGGACAAGTAACCCGATCAGAAGCAGACGTCTCAACCACACAATTACCACGTTGGTCGGACGAACCTTCTGCTCCAATAGCCGAGACGGGCCCACCATTTCTTTCTTCTGTGCATAGATTCAGAGAGCTCTAAATTGAACAAACAAAATCAACACAACCAACAATATCAGATGTACTGTGTGTATATAGCAGAGAAGAGAGAGAAACAGAGAGCAAAGAGAGAGTGCCTGGATAGGGATGGAGAGAAGAGCTTGACGGTTGGGAAGGAATCTACGACGCCTGCCGACCAATCTGATCAGGCTTTCTCGTCCGGTAAGCGTTTGACTGCTGTGTGAACTTTTGAGGGATGCCCTAGCCTTCATCCTGCTTCTTAGTCTCCCCCCAAAACTCCAATCCAAATATATATGTATATATATATTATAAAGAAATGGTCACGGTGATGAATGTATCGTCCCGCCAATTCGGGAACTTTTCGGTGCGTTCACGCGTATGTCAGACATTATGATGATCAGATCATGCACCGTCCGCTAATCTGTGTAAAACAAGTTGCGAACCCCTTTCCTCTCCATCTTTTACAGGGATTTAGACATGTGTCATACGTTACTTGTTCAATTTTTATTTATTTTTCAACACATACCCTTTTTGTTTCTTGATCGTTTAAGCTTAAACATTTAATATTCTGACGTAGTTCATCGATAATCAGAAATATTATTTGATAACTTATAAAAATGTTAGGACTTATTTTAAAAACAATAAACAAAGAATATTGCCTGTTAACTTTAAACTGTTTCTAAAAAATCCAACACAATAAATAAATATTAAATAAATGTGTATAAAACTTGTTTGATAATCTATAAAATTTTGCAAAAAATTGCAATATACTCTTTTCTTTCATTGAAGGGATGCTATTATGAAACTAACCCGGATGAAAAATAAATAAAAAAATAAAAAGTGACAATCCTTATATTCATGCTTGTAAAAATTACACACACAAACACAATAACAAACAAATATGGAAATTCAAAAATTATAAAACAATTATACACACAAACACAATATATATGTAGTTCTTCAGCCCACCTGGCCTATGTCTTTAGAGAGAAGAAATTTTTTTTCGAAAAGTGATGAGAAATTTCACTATCACGAAGAGATGAGATTACAATAATAAAATACAAATATTCAACACTTACACACTGTCTCATGAGAAATTACACTGATAGAGATTTTGAACACCGAACCGTGTACACACATTCTCTACTCAAGATATTGTGTTGGATAAATAAATTTGAGCATTTCACTCTCTACCACCCACTCGTTATCATCATCATCATCATCATCATCATCTCTACCCCTACACTAATGGATTTATATGAGGTGATCACCCACTCTTTTCTTTTCTCTCACTTCTCCATTCTCTTTTCTTTTTTACTCTCCCAACTCAACTCCCTCTTTATTTATAGAGTGTTCCCAACCCTACCTTGGTGAACAAGAGATACAAATTCTTATTGGGCAAGGAATACAACTACTTGGAACTCAAGTACAATTACTTTGGAGGCCAAGTCTGACAACATTACAATTCAAAACCCAACCTGATGAGAATTTGAGACAATGCACGACATAATCTAACCACAACCACAAGGTTCAATGCATGTTTATAGCTAACCAACCACAATTCCAAGGAAGCAAATATATATATATATATATCCAACTCATAAGGGTCCTCTTTTTCACCAAAGAAACACTTGAGAAAGCCAAAACTACACAAATAAATCTTCTTCCCATTTTACCAACAAAGATGGTCAATGCGCTCATAACACCTTTAACTTAGATCAAATTCTCCTTATTAATTCAATAATTGTTCTGTGTTACCTATGACTTAATTATCTCTTAATGACGTATACAATTTCTTATGAATGCACTCACACAATAGTTGGTGTGCCAACAATTCCCAAATTCTAATTGGGGAGAAAATTGTAGAATTAAGTTGATAGATTAGCACATTTCTAACACATGCATTTATTTTACTCTTATAACCAAATATATATGATGAATTTTGGGATTCACTCAACTTGTTACCCTTGCACTGAAAACGACTAAATTGTATATATATTTTTTCATTCATTATAAAGACAAAAACAACTCCATTACTCGCTAGAAACATCTGCATTTGTTCATTTCAAACTCAAAAGTTTAAGCCCCCAACTTTAGACTCAAAAATAGATCTAACTTTGTGAAAATAAAAAGGAGTGAAAGCTCAAATAGCATTATGCAATTAGATATTGAACCATAAACCATCTATCACATTTTAAGATTCATGTGCCCAAGTAAAGCCAAATTTTAATTTCAACTTGAAATGTACTGTCAAGTCAAACCAAGTTATCAGTTTCAAGCATATGCTTAAGTTTAAAGTGTCTTGCAAAATAAAATATGATACAAGTGCAATAAGTCACTCTTAATATCCAGTAAACCAAAAGAATTATACCTAGTAAACCAAAAGAAAACAATTGACTGTTGAGATTTAACAAGAATGATTTCTTGCCAACTAACAAGAATATTGTTGAGATTGTGTGTACCCTACAAAGCCACTTATTGATTGCATTTGACATTTAGTTTTAATAAATTCTGTTTTATTTATCTTCATAATACATATATGATGAATGCTTATTGATTAGCCCCTTAGCTAAGTGTCTATTAATGGTACGTAATGGAATGATTTATGTGCATAGGGAAGAGGCCCATGCATAGGAGATATAAATCATCAACATTCATAAATATTATGAACTTGTTCACATTCGTTGATAGAATTGAGATTTCTAATAGGAAGAATGTAACACATTGGTTTCAACTAGTTAGGGTGACTTATCCCAGTCATATGACTGAAAGGGTTGTTTGACACGTTAAACTGGATCAAGGATAAGTAGAGAATTATTTGAGCTATCACAAGTAAATTTCCTTATCATTACTAAAGAAAATAAATTCTTAATTCTGATAGACTTATGGGCTCTAGTTCATGCATGGTCATTATTACTTTGATTTGCTTGGGTGACATTTGGGTCAATACACTTGGATATTTTGGGTAATCATTGATTATGAGTTTTGGAACATATATCTCAAAATGGAATTCATGTAGTATTTATTTAACCCATCATTGAACTCGGTGAAATAGACGGCGTTTGACAAGTATGCCTCCTCAAGTGTGAAATGATTCTTCATACCTTTCACCATCGTGGGCCTGGACCCTAATTCGCGTTCATCATATGATAAGATGATGGTACTACACCGTGCGCGAGCATCCAGGCCCGCCCAAACAAAACGTGGGAAGGTTTACCATCTATCACATGGAACCTCTAGGTCTTCTGATTTTTCCCACCTTCAAATTTACAGTGACATAGCCTCGGGTATTTTGCTTCACCCCACTGAACCCTGATATAGGAATGAGATTCCCTCCTATCTTTTGCTCAGAAATACCCGTCTTACGTAACACTAATAGAGGCATTATGTTGACGGATGCCACATTATCTAAGAAAACTCTCTTGCTAGTGGCTGGAACATAGAATGGGTGATTGTGGGGACATTCTATCTGTTTATCAACTTTTGAGAATGTGCATGCATGCCCCTTCTTTTTCCAAGGATGGGTTCATTTGTCTGCTCCTTCTTGCTCATTTTGTCCCTCTTATCACCTTGACTAGTATTTTAGTGATGATCAATCTTGAGTCTGGGTAGAGGTTTAATTATTCAAAGAACTTCTTCATAACATCGCCTATCTCCATAATTTTTTCTTTCATATCCGCCCTCAATTCCATTGAAACTAAGGCTACCTTCAAGTCTTCTAGATTCATTATCTCGTTCATCTCACTCCTAATTATCATGTTGACACTCTTTTCTTGTTATAGAAAATGGAAAAGGGTCTCAATTTACTCCCGGTTTCCCCACTAACTCCAATTCTTTCAATTTTAATTTTCTTTTAAATAATTCCCTCAGTGTTCAACAGTCCATTAGTGGGTGCCTAATAGATTTATTGAAGTGACAAAATTGCGAGTCATTCTGTAATTTATCTGGGTCTTCCTCACTGGTGGGTGGCAACGTAACCAACTTGTCCACGACCCACTAGTTAAAAATTGCAAGCACTTGTCTTTTAGAGCATGGGAACGACAGTGGAGTTGTCTTAGTTTGTTTTCATTATTGTTCCACTGCAGCTATTTCTTTGCCTTCAGACTCCTCCTCTAGCAATGGGGTGTGGTTGTTTCCACCCATTCAACATTCGAGTAGTATTCTCGTCTTCTCAAACAACACAGCAAAAGTTTCGACATCGTGGGAGACAAAATGAAGCTCGTAGCCTTTGTCCATCCTTCTATGCATATTTTAACAAGCATCTCCTCTTGCACCTACTCATAGTAGTCGAGGGTCTTTTCTTTAAAGCATTTGACATAACTTATAATGTCCTTACCCACTCAGTGTTAATTTGGTCAAAGATAATGTCGTCACCACTTCATCAGTTTGAAAATATTTGTCATAAAACTTATGCACCATTTCATCCCATGTGGCAATAAACCCGGGCATCAAATTGCTATACCACGTGTATGCATGGTCTGTAAGGGATTTAGAGAATTCTCACAACTTCATCACTACTTTATTATTGTGGGCCCCCAGTGCGTCAATAAATTGCACCACGTGCTCTTTAGCATTTCCCTTTTCGCCTATCAAATTGCTTAAACTTGAGTGAGGTGTAACCATCAGAGTAAGGATGTTGAAAAGAATTGTTGGGTAAGGGGGTTATATGTCAAGTTTTGAATCTGCTTTATCTTCTCCCTTTTCCACAGTTATAAATGCCTTCAACTAATCAAAGGTGACAAAAAGGGTGGTGCTTTGCTGGGTAGTTGGTAAGTTACAAAGGAGGAAATGATATTGTGGTTCTGTACAGAAAATGGCTTTTGAGGAGAAGGTGTGAAGACATTCGTAGGTTGGGATGCATCTTGCACGTTTGAGAGGGAAATTCTTAAAGTCAAAAATTCAAACTAGTTTTCGAGTATTTGTTTTTGAGTTTCTTGAATGGCTAGCAAGGTGTCTACCATCAACACAGTTCTAATGCTGCAAGAAGAGGACTGATATTAAGTGGATCTTTGAGTTGACAATGATGTGTTTCATAAGTCGTTTATGGCAAGGTTTAGATCTCAATTGAGATGAGTCTTCATGAGATCGTTTAGGGGAGCGAGAAAGGTCAATCGTCGGTGGAACTCCACCCTCTCCCTCTTTAAGATTCTCCCCACTGGATTGAGGTCGAGTGGGTAGAGGAGCTTGAAAGAAGGCCAATGATGCCTGTCGTGCTTGAGCTGAATGCTTTGATTTTCAAGCCATTACTATGAGGAACTTCTTTCCCACTGTGGTTGCCAAAAATGTAAGTGTAGAATTGGAAATTTGTGAGAATTGATATAGAAAATTCAAAAAGAATGGGAATGAGAAGTTTTTATAGTGAAAGGAATGACTCAGAGAAAGTTCAAAGGAGAACAAAGAGAGATGAAGGAAAGAGAGCGAGGATCACAACCATTACAAGCACCAGACGAGAGGTAGAGAGATCAATGCCATGTCTTCCTTACCTCCCCCAAGTCATGCCCCTACTTCTTTCAACTTCCTTGCTATTTATAGACCTACCTCTCCATGAAGTTGTTATAAGATATTTTGCCTTTTCATGGTTGAGCTCCACGTGTCCTCTAGCACATGCAATGGGTTGTTAGAAGAGAATAAAATATTCCCTTGTGAGGAATGATCCTCTACTCCTCTTTCCACTACGATGATCCTGTAACCCTAGCCTCTAATCCACATGCTCTCTTCATTTCCTGCATAATGTGGCACACGTTAAGCTACGCACTCGTCATGGCCCCCAACATTTGATGGTTGTGACCAAATTGTGATATAGCTTATCGCGTCCCAATGATTGCTAGTGGCATGTGCACCTGCCTCAACAAACCCTCTTTCTCTCTTGAGTCATGACGCCCTGCAACTAGCATCATACCAGGACTACTATAGACTATAGCATTGACATACCAGTTAACTAACTTTGTAAAACTAATGTAAGTCTGAGGTACAATTCTAATCTAATGTTGTGAAAGGAGACTCTTACTTTCGCGACCCAAAGACACGACGTGGCTAACTCCTCCAAAGGATGAGTTTCTTTAGACACGCCCACTTTTTGAGAACCAACCTCCTTAGATCCAGATTTGCGTTTGGTTTCATGAAGAAACCGCGTAGCCTTTGCAAGTAACCCATTTATCCATGACAAGGGTCCTTGTTGTTGCTACAAGTAAATTCTTACCTGCAGATAGAGCTAGTTTGTTTTGGCCTACAACTGAGGCAAGGGTTTTGTCTTCCTTGCGGTTGAAGTAACTGTCGCGAATGAAGTAGATGCCATGGGTGTTTTGCCTCAGCCTTTTCTTCCTTTAATACACTTCATTTCTTTTATATCTCTTTACACACGCCATCTCACATACTATATTTGACTTTTTAAAAACATTTCTAATAAAATTTATTCCACATTAGTTGTTAGGATGCAATCGAGGGATATTCATTGTGGAATAAGTTTACATATTTATTTGTGGGTGCATTGAAATAATTCATCTCTTCAAGTTTGACACAATTTACACATTTTATATATACACATATATAAACATATAACCACACACATATATACACAAACATATAAAATGACGTAAACACACACGCGCGCGCGCACACACACACACACATATATATATATCCACATAAATACACTCACATATATACACACATACTTTCACATATAGACATATTTATATATATATGTATATATACGTGCAGAAATATTCATATATATACACAAACATTTTCCCTTATAGACACATACAAAAATATACACATTTACGCCTATATACACACACAAAAAAAAGTACACACATGTATACAATAAATGAATGCATGCATAAACACTAATACATTTATAAGCACATATAAGCAAATACATGCATATGCAATATGTGTATAAAAATATATATGTGAGTGTGTACGTGTGTATTTCCATTTTTGTGGACGTGCATATGTATATGTATATGTATATAGTGAATGTTTCCTTTTATTCCTTCAATTCAGACGATAAATAGTATAGAAGTACATGTATTCATAAATGTGTGTATTTTGTCGGTTTCTATCTCTATACTTGTATGTGTCGTATATGTATATATGTGTTTCTATGTGTATGCATGTGTTTATTTATGTTGTGTATATGTTCGTGTACACACGCATATTGTATATATCTGTATATCTATGTATGTATATATTTATATATGCGTGCATATATTTATTTATGTGCAAATTTTTTTTTTGTATTTATAAATTATTATACACATTTTTGTTTTTACATGCATATACATGTCTATATTAGTGCACAATTATGTGTGCTCATTCGTTTACATTTGGCTTGCATATGTTTGTATATTAATTTTAATATATTTTTATACAAATAAAAGAATAGTCCCCTAGATTATAATAAAACAACTTTACTATTGCGTCAAAATCCGCCTCATATTTGTATTTAAAAATTCATCCACATGATGAATCTAAAAATCAAATAAAATGATTGGAATTGAATATCGATTACAAATGAATTCCAAAATTGATCTAAATAATAAATTTGAAATTGAGTTAAACTTCCCAAAAAAAAAAAAAAATGACTTCATTGAATTTATTCCTGAGATCAAATCCCAATATACACCCTTTAAATCCAAGAGTCCAAATGCTCCCAAGGATGCTATTAGTGATTTCTATACTTTCGAGAAGCTCAAATATTTTTTTAATGGAAGCGAAGGACTCTTCCCTCCCTCCCTCCCTCCACCAATCCCAACCCCAAAGTAAAATGGCGTTAACAAGTAGGATATTATCATCACACAATGGGAGGCTTTTACTGGTTTACAAAAAGAATAGAAACATGAGAAAGATCATAAAGAAATTCTATCTTAACAACCTGTATGACCTAGAATTTGACAAACAACCATTTCAACCTCGACATTCATTAAAAAAAGAAAAAAAGAAAAAAGAAAAAGAAAGAAAAGAAAAAAGGAAAAAAAAAAAGAGAGAAAAAAATCAGTATGCAAAAGAAACCGTCTTGGCTATAGATTGTATTCCAGGATCACATATAACAAGGTAACAGTGAGAGTCCATCTTGTCACCTCTTCAAAGCACTGTGACATGATGATTTCCCATTCCACAAAATCTCTTCAGAGACAACAGATCACCAGCTGAAACAACACAGTGAAGGTAAATCAGCAATTTTAGGTGACTGCTCAAAGATATACAACCAAAACAGACAGCAAGTACTATAGATGACAGATATATATGCATATGTGCATATGCGTGTGTGTGTGTGTGTGTGTGTGTGTGGAGAAAGTGGGGGAGGTTTTCTTTACTTTCAATTATGAGTCCACAAGGGTTCAAAAGAGGGAGACTTCTCATTTCGGATGTGAGTTTGAGTCCCCGGGGGAGGTGCATGCACAGTTATCGGAAGAACCCACTCGCTTTTGTCTCTTCCCTCTATCAGAAGAGGATGCTCAAATCTGACATGAAAGGATTAGAAATAGCTAAGAAAGATGACAGAAATTCAGCAACAGCTAAAACAAATAGCAGTCGAGTACAACCACATCGTGACTGCAATACAAGACTTCAAATTTCAATGAAATTCATACAGTTATCTGTTACGCTTCACATCTGTATCAGTGTTTTAACCAATCTTGTTCATGCATAATTTCAATCTCTTTATGAAATGTAGGTAACACATTGATTAATTACTATATCAGGATACCTGCTAGTGCTGCTAGGGCAATTTATATCAACCCAGAAACAAGATTAAATATGGATGTGGATAAATGACACACTGTGGAATGGTTTCTAAATATTAGGCATTAGGATTGAATGATCTAAATGAAGTATCACATTATTTTTATTTACATTGACTAATACTAAAAATAAGTTGATGCAGAAAGGAAAAAAAAGAGTTTCAGACCACCTCATAAGTAAAAGAATCGACAAATGGTCATACCACAAAATTTATCAAGAACCAAACTAGTAAGCATGTGTGATATTTCAAATTTACAGTTCCATCAAGGTCTTGGGGACTCTTAACTCGTTGGTGATCCGCTGGGAACATGATGCTTGTTTGTATGACCGTTGAGAACAGACCATTCCACAGGGAACAGTCCGTTGATGAGGTTGTGCCAGGGTGATCTTGGGGAAAACGATGGTACACATGATGTCAGAGATCTGATAAAGGAGCCTAATAGGCATTGCCCAAAATAAATCCACAAACTGAGTGTTGAAGAGTTCAGTCAGTGTCTCAAGTCATTTAGGTTAAATCAGTTTTTAACATGATGTCAGAGATCTGATAAAGGAGCCTAATAGGCATTGCCCAAAATAAATCCACAAACTGAGTGTTGAAGAGTTCAGTCAGTGTCTCAAGTCATTTAGGTTAAATCAGTTTTTAATATTTACTCAGTCGTTGAATATTGTGATGTTGATCTCTTTACATGATACTGGAATAATTATACCGATATGATTCGTGCTTCATATGTCTGTGATATCTGATCAGACTGCTAGTTTCAAGGCCTGGTAGTGCATTTCAAGTCTGAGGTCAAGAAAGTGGTCAAGCTATAATAAAGGTTGTTTATCCCGTTGCAAGGCTCATAGCCTCTATGGCGAGTACCTGGGCTAGTGGCATACCTTGAAGTTACAATACTGCTCCAGAGGCCAGTGGACTCATCGATCAACCAGTGAAGGGAATAGAAGGAGTGAAAGAATGTTAGACCTAGATGCTTATTTATGAATACAAGTTGCTGATATGTAGAAAACGGACAGTAGGGACAGGGCATGAACAAGATTTAAACAGGACAAAAGCCTTTCATCTCTCCCCCAACCGCAAAGTTCAAAAAGAAAAAGGAGTAACTTACAATTATCCCATAAAGACAGGATTTTTTAGCTGTGTATAAATGAAACAGACCAAGAGATTCAGGAAAAAGAAAAAGACCAAGAGAAAATTTCTTAATTGACATGAAAGTACAAATTCATGAAGCTATTCTATGAACTTAAATTGTCAAAAAAACATCCTCCCTTCCACTTTTCCTTGAGGACAAAGATTTAATATTTGGTCTGGGTAACATAAGAACAGGTTTTAGTCATAACACTAGTTCAGGTGCACAATAACTTGTGTATGGTAGGACAAAAAACTTCTTTGAAATGACAAAAAATCCTAAGAAAAATATAAACATATTATAACCCACTTGTCACATTAATGAAAAAGGATAGCCTAGTTCACGAGCCTCCCACCATTGCGGGGTCTAGGGAAGGCTAGATGTGCACAGCCTTGCCTCCGCATGGCAGGTTAGATGTCACATTAATGATACTTGTGATAATATTTATTCAATCTATCTATGCTTTAAGTTGTTTAATGCACTTCATTTACATCTTTGGTTTGTTTTTTTTCCCTGAATGGGAATTTACATCTTTGATTTCACAGAATGCTGATTATGCATCTAACTTCTAACACCAAGAGAAAATTTCTTAATTGACATGAAAGTACAAATTCATGAAGCTATTCTATGAACTTAAATTGTCAAAAAAACATCCTCCCTTCCACTTTCCTTGAGGACAAAGATTTAATATTTGGTCTGGGTAACATAAGAACAGGTTTTAGTCATAACACTAGTTCAGGTGCACAATAACTTGTGTATGGTAGGACAAAAAACTTCTTTGAAATGACAAAATCCTAAGAAAAATATAAACATGTTATAACCCACTTGTCACATTAATGAAAAAGGCTAGCCTAGTTCATGAGCCTCCTGCCATTGCGGGGTCTAGGGAAGGCTAGATGTACACAGCCTTGCCTCTGCATGACAGGTTAGATGTCACATTAAACCTCAAAAGTGACTGAAACCGCATCTCTAAAAGGGACTTACTAGAAGAGGGAAAAAATGGGAAAAAAATATTCTCCTACGAGGAAAAGACCAAGGACACAATGCTGTACTGCCAGTGTAGTCCTTGTGATCACATTTCCTTTTACAATTTATGCCTTTTACAATTTATGACTGACTTTTATAATTACACTGAACTTTATTCAATAGAAAACTAGAGTTTCTTTTTTAAGTCATAGACAACTACGCATTTTATGGAGTGGCAGTATTATTTATTGTTTTCTTACAGACTTAATTGCGAGGAATAAACTGCCTGTGCAATTCTCAATTTCATTTTAAGGAGATATGACATTGTCAACAGAAAGAAAAGAGAACAAAGGAGCAAGATATGTCACACCTCCTCCCCACCCAAATAATAATAATAATAAACCAATCAAGAAAGAAAAAGAAACCAAAAACCAAAGTTGAAAGGAAATAAGTTCCAAGAAACAGGGAGGATCCCTAAGAAAAATTCCAATGTGAGCCTTTAAGCTGAGTGTCGATGAGCAGACCAATCTAAAGAACGAGAAAATACAACTGGAACCTGAAAGATCTCCTGATGAACAACTAATCTGCTAAGATACATTTGACGACAATACTACAGTCACTTCCTTAATGACAATATTGGTGAACCGTCTACATGTAATTTCTCTACTTGTTTGGATATTGAGTCATGTGTTGGCATATTTCTACTCAAAACCTGTGTTGTAATGTGTCGAAGTGTCTTGAGTCAAACGGAGACATCCGATGCAGACATGACGGCCACAGAATTGCAAAGATCACGACGGAATGTTCACATCCTCAATCACAAATTTAGGTCACAAGTAAATTGAGCTTAGACCTATTTTGATCCTGGTTGGGCTTATACTATCTTTTCCAAAACTTGAGTTTTAAATGTTTTTTGAAACTGGATTTCAAATGGAGAAAATAGTATGCATTGATTGACCGAACAGTTTCTAAATAACATAGATTGATGTGTTAATCGATCCAGGTTTTAACATAAGAATATTTTCAAGTCCAGTAAAACGTCAACCAATCAAAAGTGTTCCAAGTAAAATCCTTTTCAAAACCAGAATGCATCGATCGAAGTGTGATCAATCGAATCTTGTCCAGTAGTGGTCGATCGAAGACTCGATCATTTGAACCTGTCATAGATGTATTTTTGGTAACTCTCTCATAACACAATTTTATGGAGTTTTAACTACCTAAAACTTATGGGACTCCTATATTGACTATAAATATGGGCTTATGGCCAGTCTAGAGAAGGAAGAGAGAATCTCTAATCATCTTTAGAGAGAGGAAGTCCTATAGAGAGAAAATCTGTTTATTCAATCCAGGTTATCCATTGACCATCCTTTGTGTGATTGAATACTCATCAAGGAGAAGATCATCAATATAATCCTAAAAAATCATAGCATACATGGGCGAGCAATCACTAGAGAAGCAGATTCGTGAAGAGCAGATGCTGTAACAAGCGGGTGGACGGCTTGAAGACATTCAAGAGAAAGTTTGGCGTTATATGTGTTTAGAGGTAACTGTAAGTCTGTAAACCTAGTTACAATCTCTTTCTTGGTAGTAGATTGTGCCTAACTGGACTAGGTCCTGTGATTTTTTCCATCTAGAGTTTTTCATGTAAAAATCTCGCGTCTTTGCTCTCCTCTACTCTACTTTATTTTCTATTTACTGCTTAATTGTGATATGATTAATTGGAAGTTAAATATAATCTAAAAATCCAACTTCACAAACCAATAACTAGAATATAAGAAAGACTCACGAATTTTTGAAAAGTTAGTTGAAACCGAAATATATCCAGAAAACCTATTCAACCCCCCCACCACAAGGTCAAATTCATTGTTCGCACTCTGACATACAGAACCTCGGGTAACGGCCTTGCGCACTGTCAATTGGTATTAGAGCAAGTTACTCGACATAGAGAGTGATCTAGGGAACACTGTGTAACGACAAACAGCCGCGAACCAATCAACAACCCCCAAACACGACAGAAAACTAAAACAGCACCACACAGAGAACATAGGGGTGACAAAATTCAACACGACCCGACAACACGACTCGAAATCGACACGAAGTTAGCGGGTTTGGGTTGTAAACGGGTCGACACAAAAACAATGTGTCGAGTTCGGGTTCAACCCGCATAACCCGTTTAATTTGACGGGTCGTGTCGTGTCGGTTCGGTTCATGTCGTGTCAGGTCAATGCGGGTTGAATCGACCCGTTTAACCCGTTTAGCGTTAATATTTATTAATTTATTTTAAAATGTAAAAAATATAAAGCTTAATATTGTAAATTTGTTTTAGAATGTTAAAAAAATGTAAACATATATTTTCACACACACATATATATATATATTATCTTCTAATATGTTATATTATATAGTATAAATGTTCATTTATTTCATTCTTAAATCTATTAGTATTCATTGATTCATTTAGTAATAAAACAACTACTAACTTTTTTAATAAAGACATGGACATGGAATTTAGAAATGAATAATTACTTATACTAAATGGTCTCCAAGAAATCAATAAAATTCACTAAATTAATTAAAATTTATTAAAACTCATTTTTATCAAATTCATACGATAATCAATTTTATTTATGTTATACCGATGTGGGCTTGATTGTGTCATACTTGACCATGAGAGTGATGATTACTAAAGAGAATAATATATTTTCTTTTCTTCCTTATTATTTAATTTTGAGAAGGAGATGTGGATGTATATCAGATTATTGGGGTGCAGGTAATATATGGTGGATATATATATATATATATATGGAGGATATATATATAACTATATTTAGCTGGAGATATAAATATATAATTATATATATATGGTATATATATAATTATATATGAATGATGGCCATAATCGTTCTTTAGTGTCCCGAGATATATAGTATAAAATATAGCAGTTGTAAGTAATATAAGTTAAACCATTTTCTTATATTTTCTCAAATTTTGATTAATTAATTAAATGTTTAAAAAGTCAATTTGATGAATTTAAACCATTTAATATGAATATCTAATTTTATGAAATTAAGTTTCTTTATTGTTCCGAGATATATAGTATAACATATAATAGTTAAAGTAATATAAGTTAGACCACGCCTTTATTTTTTGTCAATAATACTTCAACATTAATATATATTAAAAAAATATGTTAATTCAATGAGATATATACTTAATGTTTGTTCTAAATGCTCTATTATTTGAGTGGTATTAATATTTTTATTTGATTTAAAGATAGTGAAAATTGTATTTTTGATTTAATTACTTAGTTAATATAATTAATAATGTTTGTTTGTTATATTCAAAATGAGGGGAAAATATTATTGCAATTTAATTAATGATTTAAACTTTCATTATTGTAGATTAAATATTATTGTTGTGGCATATGTAAACAAAATCATTGGTGGACTAGTGGTTGAAGTCGTTAAATAACTTAGAAGTTGCAACAGGGCTTAGGTTCGATTCCTTACAACAACATTCTTTTTAATAAAAGACCCACAATAGGTTACACGAGTTGTGTCCGTGTCGTGTCACCCGTTTAATAAACGGGTCGTGTCGTATTCAAGCTACACAACCCACCTATAAACGGGTTACACGGGTCGTGTCGTGTCACCCGTTTAATAAGTGAGTCGTGTTCGTGTTTAAGGTATGTGACACGATTACTAATCGTGTTGTGTTCGGGTTGACCCATTTATCAGAATACCCCTGTCTCAACACGACCCAAACACAACCCGCTAACCCGAATTGCCACCCCTAACAGAACACAACAATTTACATGGTCCGGCGATATGCCTATGTGCATGAAGATCCGTCGAAAGTTTTCACTATGCGAAAAATTACAAGTTTCAACCCCCCAAACCCTATCTCTTGCTCTCACTCTTTTATGCGATCTTCAGTGTTTTTTCTTATCCCACTCCAAACCCTAGAAGCCCTTATATATTGGTCTATAAGAGACCTAAATAGAATCCAAAACCCGCAAGTGAAAAAACAGGTCGCAACGTGACCAGGGCGAGACAATTCGGGCCACAACATACCAAATCTCCACCTTGGCTCGAATTCCGCCAAGCTCCGCAATCCCAGCTACTCCTTTCGCCTCCTCTATCTGCCCCTAAGGGCTTCAACAACTGCAAACACCAATCAAGCCTAGTGAACTTGATAGTAGGAATGACTTTAGTCATCATATCTGCCAAATTCTCTGTTATCCCAATCTTCATCACTGGAATAACACCCTATGTAATCACATTTATGATGAAGTGCAACCTGACGTCAATATGCTTAGGGATATTCCATTTTTCGGGTCCCAACGTGATCTGGGCCGAGACAAAATTCAAGCCACAACAGAACATTTTGGATATTCAAAAAATAGAGTCGGTTGATTTTGTTTATTCAGATGATTATGCAAGATAATCATGCTAGGAAATTAAGTCATGTGTTGGCATATTCCTCATCAAAATAGCAAGGATTATGGGTTATTCACTTACGCATTTAGGTTAAAGGTAACTTGAGTTTAGATAACCTCTTATTATTGGTTGGGTTTTAAAATATTTTGGAAAAAGTTTTTAATTAAATGTTTTTCAAAATTTAGCAATTTTAGTGTTTTTCAAAAACTAAGTTTATTTTGAAAATAGTGTTTATCGATGGAAGTGTCATTTTCCAATGAGTGTTGATCGAAGTGTCGATCGATTGAGAGGATATCCAGAAAAATAAATGAAAAACAGAAAGTGTTGATCAAAGTGTCAATTAATTGATGAGTTTCCAGAAGGTGTCGATCGATCGAACCTGTCGTATCCTTGCCAAGTCAACCACCTCTTTTTCTGAGTCGCAGCCAATTGTGGCACCATTCGGTGGCGTGAACTCCACTGAACCCATCCCTTGAGCATCATGATAAACCCACCCCCTAAGCATCATGATGAACACAACCACCATCCATACTTCCTGTGCAGCTTTTTGAAACAGCCCAACGCAGAAGGAGAAGAATGTGTCATTGATTATGTGGCATAGACCTAATGAGTATGCCTACAGCCTACTACAGAATGACAATGTGAAGCCTCCTCTAATCATGATGGTCTGGGAGGAATATCTCTTTAAATCAAGACATTATGTAGATTTCAGAAAAGACCTGAACAATCCACATCAGGCTCCACTAAATTAATTCACCTGAAATCATGTTCTTTCCTTTTAAGTACTACAGAAGCCCTGTTCAAAGCAGGACCTGAACCATGTACGTTCTCTAGGGGTAGCAACTAGCAAGAGACAAGATAACAGCTGGTGGTTCCTCATCTATACCATGTTAGATGCAAATTTCATCCAAATCTCGAAGAGAATATCTGTCGCTGATTATGTGATCTAGACATGATGAGTATGCCTATTACAGCAAGATAAAATAACACCTCAAGTAATTCCGATTGTCTAGGAGAAAAATGTCTCTGAATCAAATGCAATAGAGACTTGGGAAATGACATACCTGAATCATCCATATCAGGCTCCAGTAAATTAAGAGATACCTCAAAGCATCCATATCAGGGCTCACTAAATTTTACTTGTCTTTAAAAATCCGAAAACTTGTTTTGCCTCACCAAAATTGCCGCTAAACTGGCACAATTCTATGACGCCAACTATTTTACCACTATTTCCTAAATAGTATCAATAAAGAAAGATGTAATGCTTGTGAGATTACTTGGATGATATGGCTATTCTAGGATATGACTTCGCTCTTGACTCTTTTACCACCATTTCCTAGAAAGTGGCAATAAAGCAAGATGTGATGCTCTCAAGGGATGACTCAGATCATAGGCTGAAAAAAACTGATAGACTAGGCATGCACTGGGGGATGCATGCCCACTTCCATGAAAAAAACTGTCCACAGGAGAGCTCTAACACTGGGGAAACCTTGCAAAATCTAACAAGTCTGAATAGATATGGGTGTCAAAATAAGTCAGAATCTATTTGAATGGCCGAATCAATTAGCTTTTGAGTGATCTGTTTATTATATAGGACCTTTACAAGAGAGCTATACATGAAAAGAAACTAATTGCCGAGTGATTCTAGCAGTCTAGCTTTATATGAAAACAATATATTCTGTCAATATGCTAACTGTACAAGCCTACGTAAATTAAGTAAAGGTGAAATAAGGAAAGAAGAATAGAAGGAAAGAAGATTAATTATGGACAGCAGAGCTGTCCATTGACAGCCCCCCTCAAATTGATGCGAGTTGATCAACAAGCATCAATTTGCTACTTAAGAAACAATGTCGATGGCGAGTAAGAGCTTTGGTGAAGATATCAGCAATTTGTAGTTCAGTGGAAACATGTGGAAGACTGATAACACGAGCTTCAAATGCTTCACGAATAGAGTGACAGTCGACTTCAATATGCATTGTGCGCTCATGATAGACAGGATTAGCCGTGATCTGAATAGCACTCGTATTATCAGCATGTAGAGGTGTAGGATCAATCTCAGAAAAATCTAACTTAGCAAACAAACCTCGAAGCCAAATAATTTCAGAACAAGAAAGAGACATCGCCCGGTACTCAGATTTTGTAGATGACTTAGAGACTCTGTCTTGCTTCTTACTCTTCCAGGAGATCAATGCATCACCTAAGAACACACACCAACCAGTGATGGAGCGACGTGTATCAGCACAACCAGCCCAATCGAGGAGAATTGCCTGCAGGAAAGAATAAGCCACGGGCAGAAGTGCCCTGAACATAGCGTATGATCCTACGGACAGCAGCCAAATGAAGATGACAAGGGGTTTGAAGAAACTGGCTGACTTGCTGAATTGCAAAAGAAATGTCCGATCTAGTAATAGTGAGGTAAACAAGACTACCCACCAACTTCCAGTATAAACTGGGATCGGCAAGTAAATCACCCTCCTCTTTGCGAAGCTTGACATTCAATTCCATGGGAGTATCAACAGATGTAGCCTCCTGTAGGCCAGCCAGCTGTAGCCACCAGGTCACTAGCATACTTATTTGATTGAGGGAAATACCAGATGGACTACGATGCACCTCAAGACCAAGAAAATATGTGAGAGATCCAAGATCTTTCATGTGAAAGGACTCAGATAGATGAGTCTTGAGCTGACCAAGTAAAATAGAATCGGAACCAGTAATCACAATATCATCAACATAAACCAAAAGAACAACAATACCCATGTCTGATTTTCGAAGAAACAAGGAAGTGTCATACTTGCTCTACTTGAATGAGAAGTGTAATAAAGTAGTTCGAAATTTATCAAACCAGGCCCTCGGAGCTTGTTTGAGACCATAAAGGGAGTGACGAAGCTTACACACATGTGAGGTCGGAGAGGGAAACAATCCTGGGGGTGGCTTCATATAAATACACTCTTTAAGATCCCCGTGAAGAAAAGCATTCTTGACATCCATCTAATGTAGTGGCCAATCATTGGATGCAGCAAGAGCTAGAATCGTACGAACAGTGGTCATTTTAGCCACAGGAGCAAATGTCTCTTCATAATTGACACCATATTCCTGATTATTTCCAAGTGCAACAAGCCGAGCTTTATAACGATCCAAACTTTCATCAGATCGAACCTTGACTGAGTAAACCCATTTGCAACCCAAGGGAACTATGGTGGAAGGACAAGGTGCAATGTCCCAGGTGTGATTGGCCTCTAGAGCAGCAATTTCTTCCTGCATAGCTTGTCGCCAACAATCATGCTTGACAGCATGTGGGTAGCATGTGGGAATATCAAAATTGGACAATGTAGCAGTAAGAGCGGAAAATAGAGTGGCCAGAAGAAAAACCATACCGATCTGGAGGTACAGACACTAGAGAAGAGCGACGTACCAAGGACTCTGGAGGTGCTACAACTGACTGGTTTTGGAGCATGGTAGGATCAAATATCAGTGGAGCCACCGGAAGAGACTGTGGGTGGGAACGTCTCGTATACACAATACCTGGTTTAAAGCGAGAGCTGACTTGATGAAGATCTGAGAACTGCTGCTCAAAGGAGGGGAGGACCACAGTAGAAGAAGAGGGCACAGAGGACACAGGAAAGAAATGCTGATTTTCAAAGAAAATAACATTCCTAGAAATGCGTGTACGATGTAAAGTAGGATAATAGCAAACAAATCCCTTTTGACACACATTATATCCCAAGAATGCACATTTAACAAATTGAGCAGATAATTTATGTCGCTCATGAGGAGGTAAATGGATAAAACATACACAACCAAAGATACGGAGATTATCATAACTAGGTTGTTTAGCAAACAAGCGAAAATAAGGAGACTCCATGTGTAAGACTGAGGAAGGTAAACGATTAATCAAGTGAGTAGCAGTTTTTAAAGCCTCGACCCAGAACATGGATGGAATAGAGGATTCTAACAAGAGAGTACGTACCACATCAAGAAGATGTCGATTTTTGCGTTCGGCTACTCCATTCTGTTGGGGAGTAGCAGTACATGAACGTTAATGAATAATACCTTTAGAAGCCAAGAATGCCTGAAACTCAGTAGACAAATATTCACCACCAGAATCTGTGCATAATGTCTTAATAGTCGCAGAAAATTGATTGTCAACATACGCTAAAAACTCAGTGAAAGTATGAAAAACCTCAGATTTAGAACGAAGAAAATAAACTCATGTGAATCTGCTATGATCATCAATGAAAGTCACAAAGTAGTTAAAATTTTCATGTGAACTAACCGGGGAAGGTCCCCAAACATCACAATGGATAAGATCAAAACAGTGAGAAGCTCTACTAGCATGCAAAGGAAAGGGAAGAATTTTGCTTTTACCAAATTTACAAGAATCACACTCAAGAGATAAAGAAGAACGTTCTTTATTATCAAGAAAACCAGAGTGCAATACATGAGATAAGATCTGAGTATTGGGATGGCCTAAACGACGATGCCACACCATACTCAGATTAGGAACATTATTACAAGCAAAAGACTGAATAGAAGGAACTGGAGAAAGTGTTGGAGCAGGTAAAAATAGTGGAAACAAGCGCCCCACTTTAGGTCCCTTGGCGATCGGCTCCCCAGTTACCTGGTCCTGCACAACACAACCACCACCAGAAAAATTAACAGCACAATTGTTATCAACTAATTGACCAACAGAGATAAGACTCGTGGAAAGCTGAGGAGCAAGAAACACATCAGTAAATTTAGAAGAGGCATCTCCTACAGCAGTTATGGGCAAAGAACTGCCATTGGCAGTCTGAATGGCAGATTGACCAGCATAGGGCTAAACATGACACAAAGCGGTGGGAGTATTCGTCCTGTGATTAGAAGCTCCCGAGTCTACGTACCAAAGTTTAGTAGAATCTTTACCTTGAAACCCCATTGCAGATAATGCCGAAATTAGCATTTGTTGCACCATTTCTGGTGTGCAATAATTTGATGCAGGAGGTGCAAGATCAGAGGAAGCACCTGAGGAAGAGACATGTGCTACAGAAGTCGCTGTGGGAGGAACAATAACAGAAGTCTGAAATGCTTGGGCCTGACGATTCTGGGGACGGAGACGACATTCTTTGATAATGTGACCCTTCTTCTTGCAATAAGAACAATATTTCTTAGGACGATTAGCAACAATATGCCCATATTCCTTGCAGCAAAAACACTGCAAATGTTTAGAAGGCATAGGTGATCCTCGGCCTTAGGCAACATAAGCCACAGGTGTCGGGCCCGAACTGCCATGGGATTGCTCCAGAATAGCTTGAGTACTAAGACGTTGTTCTTCGCGAAGTAACTCACCAAAACAAATATCAAGAGAAGGAACAGGAGATCGGTTTAGTAGAGAGGAGCGAACAGATTCATATTCTGGACGTAATTTCATAAGAAATTGATCACGCCGGCTAGTCTCATGAAGAGTCTGGATAGTCGAAAGAGCACCAGCAGGAACATCTGCTGTAACCAAATCAGTATATTCGTGCCAAAGAGTCAGAAGGCCGAGTAGTAGTCTTGGATGGAAAGACTACCATGTTGAAACATGGCAATTGCATGTTCCAACTGAAAGCGACGAGCATCATTAGCTTAATGATAAACCTTCTTCAAGTAATTCCACATGGATTGAGCGGAGCGATGAGGCCGCAAGTCGGTAACAATATGTGGCTCCACAGAACCAAGAAGCCAAGACATAATCCGAGCATCAAGGACAGCCCATGAGGGAGAAGCTCCGAGATCGTTGGATTTGTCAGTAGAGGATTGTGGAGCGACATCTGTGCCATCAATATGACCCCAAAGATCTTTTCCTTTGAGGAAAAGTTCAAACTGAAAAGCCCAAGTAGAGTAGTTTGTGTCCGTAAACTTGACACACATAGGTGCAGAGTCCATCACAAAGAAACTAATTCACCAGAAGGATGCGACTACCGATATGAAAACAAAAACTACCGAGAAACTATGGAGACCAGAAACAGACGCGTTGAGAGGCTTACCAGAAGAGAACTCCTGCCAAGACTTGAATAGAGGCTGCCAAAAAAAAAAAACTCAAACCAGGAATAATCTAGAAGACGCCAACACACGAACACCGAGAGGAGAAAAAAAATCACGCGGGCGACAACCAAACCGAGAGGAAAAAAAATTCAACTTAGCTCTAATACCATGTCAAAATAAGTCAGAATCTGTTTGAATGGCCGAATCAATTAGCCTTTGAGTGATCTGTTTATTATATAGGACCTTTACAAGAGAGCTATACATGGAAAGAAACTAATTTGCCGAGTGATTCTAGCAGTCTAGATTTATATGGAAACAATATATTCTGTCAATATGCTAACTATAAAAGCCTACGTAAATTAAGTAAAGGTGAAATAAGGAAAGAAGAATAGAAGGAAAGAAGATTAATTATGGACAGCAGAGCTGTCCATTGACAATGGGCATGTGGAGAAAGCTGGTCTTCTGATTCTAACCCAATTCGCCAACAAGTTTTTAACCATTATTAGCTTAGTGACCCACCCAAATGTACAAAAAGATATCATCATCCACTGAGCAGAGGTATCTTGGACGTGCATACTTCTATCATTTTCATTCTTTCTGCTTCTTGTGTAATTAAAAGAATGCCCTATCCTTTATCTTCTTAAAGTCCCATCATAAAAAATTAAATAAATAAATAAGATTACGTGGATGTCAGAACTCAGCCAAAGAAGCAAAGGAGACCCTTTGATTACTCGCAACACTCACAAAGACACCTTGCATTGTCTATTTTTGGTAGGTAAGTCACACACTCAACCATTTATTCATTGGAGACTCAAACCTTCAAGCTTCCATTTGGAAAGAGATGGAGGGTACCACTTGGGCTAAGCCTTTGGTGGTAACATCTTACATTGTCAGCAGATGGCAAGTAATCGAATTCAGAAGTGGATTTTTCTCATTAAGAGTGGGGCATATGTTTGGAGGATACTTTCCCAGAAATCCCAGGAGGAAGAAGAAAGATGAACTAGTGGGAAAAAGATAACCTTTATGCTAAAACACAACCTGCAGACTTGCACCATGTAATAGTGTGGAAAAATCTTATCAGCATCATCCTGATACTAGTCAATATAGGGCCAATACAGTTGTGAATCCACAAATCTACAGTTGTCTTGCATGGGGAACAGTATTGACATTTATGGTTAACAGGCTGAAAATAAAAAGAACATTTTTATAACAAAAAGTAGGGTTTAAAGAATATCATGAGTTAAGAAAATAGTTATTAACCGTATCAGCTTAAAAAGGAAAAAAAATTGTTAATGACTAGAAGCAACCAGATCACATTAAAATTATGAATATGTGCATAGTCCATTTGTTTTTTTTCCTTCTTCCTCTTTTATCAATTATGGTAAGAATCGAGTCACTAACCCCTAACCTCCATTTTAGAAGCCATGCCCAAAATTTGCCATTGTGCTACAATGGCAATTACATGCACATATATAATAATGTTTCTATCATTACTGTAGCATCGAGTACCTGAGTAATCCACCCACCCCCCCCCCCCCCCCCACACCACACTAACACACACACACAACCACCACCACACAACACACACACAATGTTTCTGTCATTGCAATAACCAATTGCCAAAAGATAAATCCTATAACCCTTACAATGGCACAATATCTGACATTTATTTATATTAGTCAAAACATAAGAAACATTGGAATAAAATAATATGCTTTTGCGGTCACATTAGATGGTCATACCTAGTCCAGTCCACATTCTTTGGAGTGGTGTAGAATTCAAAACGAAGAGCCCATTGCACAGTGACATGCTGAGTGGAAAAAGACATAGGCCCATCCATGGGAATGGAAAAGAGAAAGCTTGTCTGAACCAAATCTGCAACAACCTCGTGGTGATCACTCTGAACCTACATAAATTGATATGAACCAGAAAACATGACACAAAATCACTTCCTTAAATGTTTACAAGCATTAAAGAATATCAGTGAGTTCTAATTTATATTGCTGTAGTGAAATTCAAGAGTTAAACAGAATCAAGAATGTCTTCCTAAAAAAAAGGTAGTGTTTGGGGAGCATTTGAGAGGCTCTAAAACGACTTCCGAGCCAGAAACTTTTAAGAGAAGTTCCATGCTTCAAAGTGATTTCAGTTAGAGCCCGTGAGGGTAGGTTTTAGAAACAGGTTTCCGTGAAGTCAGTTGAGGAATTAAATGACAGTTTTGTCCCTTTCTTTATCAGGTTATACCGAAAACCGAAGGACAACATCAACAAACAGATCATCAGCTGAACAGATAATTGACACTGGTGGTGTCTGCTAGAGGTAGATAATGGTGACTAGTGGGGTTTGTGACCCTCTAAGGTTTTCAAATTTGGAGAGAGAGACAGGGATGGTTCTAATTGGAAAGAACGCCAAGAGAGTATAGAAGCGGGGGTTAATACGCCCACTCTCTAATCTCTATGAACTCTTCACTCGCCCAATAGACCTGAATTTGCCACAAATATGCCCACTCCCTAATCTCTATGAACCCTTCACTCGCAAGCAAAATGCTGGGTTACTGCTCTCTTCCTTCATACTGTTTATATGAACATCCAAACCAAAAGAACAAAGAAAGAAGAGGAAAAACCCAGGTTATTGCTACCTCACATTGTTTGATTGATATTTTCATCAATTTAATGTTGCCAGAGATCCACCTTCTACCAGGCCAATTTCAGCCACAATCCCCCAAACCAAAAGAACAAGGCAATGTTGAATACCATCAATTTTAATTGTGTCAGGCTACTGATCATCATTGTAGATGTCTCATTTTGACATTCTCAAAGTTGTTACAGCGCTTCCATAGTCTTCTTTCTACTGTTCGAGTATCTCTTTGTTCGTTTAAGTATTAAGAAACCAATTGAATATCAATAAAATATAATATTTAATCATTGACCAATGAGAAACAATTCAAATTGCTGAAACATTAAATCAGTTCATAAATGTCTTTCTGTGAATGGCGATGTGAAATCTATCATAATTATTGTAATATTGCAAGTTGAAAGTTATATCAAGGGTAATTATAATAGATTTCACATCTCATAAATGTTTTATATATATAATTTTATATAAAAATTACAGTATATACTACAAATAAATATTCTATGTTTGTAAGATGAAATTCGTACCTTATAAATCACATAATTATTACCCTGCCACATAGAGAAGAAATAGTGATGATACCATGTATCCCTACATGAGTGTGTTTGTATATGTATGTAGACATATGCATGTTCTTATAACTCCTCTCCTACATGCGTCCCTACTCTTTCACCTATATTTTTAATATAGTGAACCTTTATATCAATAGAATTGCTTTTTTGGGTGTTGAAGGATTTATATATTTAAGTTCTACCCTATCTAACAACTTAAGCTTTTAGAGTAGATGGTGGTTAACATGATATCAGAGCCAAATGTCTCGTATTCAAACCTCACCGTCACCCTGATAATTAAAATTGAAACACGTGTTGGACCAAAAAAGAAGGCCACATGTGAGGGGGCGTGTTGAAGGATTTATATATTTAAGCTATACCCTCTCTAATAGAGATAGAGGTCGCACCTTGGTGCGATGGCAAGTGCCTTCGTCCAAAAGTGATATGTCTCGGGTTCGAGACTTGGAAGCAGCCTCTCCAAAAATGGGGGTAAGGTTAGCCGACATCTACCTCTCCTAGACCCCATTCAAACAAGAGCCTTAGCCCTTTTGGGCTTTGTGTTCTTCTTACTTAATTTCTCTCTTCAATTTTACTTTTATCAACATGCTTGATAAAAAAATAAAAGATTGAAAGGAGAAATACAGAATGAAACAACACAAGGATATACGTGCTTCGGCTACTATAGCCTACATCCACGACACACAAAGCTCAAAGGCTACATTACTTTATTGTATTCTCTCTTAATTTTGTTTACAATGATCACCTCTATTTATAGGTGAAAGAATACACATGTGATAAATATGAAAAATATATTGATGGAGATTCCTAAAATCACTCCAATCAAATATTCTATCAAAGCTTAAATCACTCTATAATTATATTCTCAAACACCCACCCCCCCCTCAAGTTGGTACACAGAGATTTCCTCAAGTGTCCAACTTGAAACTAAATAGGAAGTTGTCAAGAACCCAAGACAAGTTGATCTGAAGATCCAAGACGAGTTGATCGTGAGATCCGAGAAGAGTTGGTCCGAAAATCCGAGACGAGTTGATCCTAAAATCCGAGACGAGTTGATCCTGAGATCCGAGACAAGTTTAGAGTAGGGTAAGATAAACCTGCTCGAATACCATGTTGATAAAAATAAATAAAAGATTGAAGAGAGAAATAAAAAATGAAACAACACAAGGATATACGTGGTTCGGCCACTACGGCCTACATCCATGGCACACAAAGCCCAAAGGCTACATCATTTTATTATATTCTCTCTTAATTTTGTTTGCAATGACCACCTCTATTTATAGGTGAAAGAAAACACATGTGATAAATATGAAAAATATATTGATGAAAAAATCCTATAATCACTCCCATGAATCACTCCAATCAAATATTCTATCAAGCCTTAAATCACTCTATAATTATATTCTCTAACAACAACCAACTACAAGAGACTTATAAAGAGTACTATTTCTAGGGCTACATAAACCACAAAAACCTAGCCCTTGGTTAGTGCAAAGCTTTTTAACCTTAGTCATTGACACTATTTAAAAAGTTATGTGACAAGCCCATGACTTAGTAAGAAGTCTATAAAGTTCAATTAAAATGAAAGGTTTAACAACTGGCCCATCCAACCTTGCTACTGGTCTCGCTTGGCCCTTAAATGCACAATTGGGTGGAGGTATTGTGGAAAAACATTAACCCAAGAATAACATTGTATAGATGATACCAAAATAATACACTGAAATATTCTAATTTCCATTGCTACTATTAAGAAATGACATTGCACAATTAGGTACCCCATAATGCATTTCTCTCATCTTATTTACAGTCGTATCCTTCTTTTCCTTCCTTTAAGATTACCTTCCATTGTATGCATACAGAATATATCAAGATTGCCCATGTAATTTCCAAGCATCCTACTGTTACCAATTTCAACTTAAAGCTTAATGAATCTTCTGCATCTACAGTGCAGATATGGGACTGAGCTGTGATACATCCAAATTCTAATTCACATAAAGAGCCTACCAAGATGTCACAATTCCTATTCCACGGAGCAAAGCAATCTTTCTTCAAGGCCATACAACTATACAGAGTCACTAGAGGGATGGCACACATGAATTTGATGCTCTTGACCTCATTATATCTTCCTCTTCCCAAGTTATAACCCAAAGTATCTCCTTTAGTTGCCTCCAACTTTTGCAATTCCTCTCTAGATAGCCCCCCAGAAAAAGTTCCAAGCAGAAAAAGTCAGTGTCCTTGCTTGAAAAAAATAGAATATAAGATATAGTGTGTCTGAACCAACCACATTGCAGATTAGAACTTCACAATTACAGTAAAAGAATTATATTTTCGGAAAAGCAAGTCCCTTACCACTGGTTCAGTATTAAATGACTTTAAGCATCTTTAAAACGACAATAAGATGAGGCAAGCACAAGGCACATATAATGTATGCAAAAAAATACAAAATTCATGTTGCACAATTTTTTTTTTTAAAGAATGAACATTAGTTTCAAGATTTAATAAGTTTACAAGTCTTCAACAATGATGTCATGATAATAGCATTTGCATAACTTGACAAAACAAAATTGTTTACTTTTGTTACTTACAAATGTGATGGTACAATTCCATACAAAGTTATCAATGATATTGCAAGCATAACAGCTTAGAATCAGAAAGTATACCTTAGTAATTGTAGGGGAATGTTTCCGAGAAGGATGGATGAACCGACGACTTACAGCCTCTGACATCTCCAGGGTTACTGAAAGCTGGAAAGCACAATAATTCTAGTCAATTTCATATCAAAAACTGTAAACAATATGTTGATGACTATTAGTGTTTGATTTATTGTTTGAATTATGCAATTACCTCAAGGCATCTACGAGCTCCTTCTTCATGAAAGAAAGTAAGAGTGCCACCTATCTGTTACCAAAAATATAACGAAGAAATTGACATTGAACAAATAAAAAAGAGGTTAATCACAGAAGACTTGGTATAATTACCATATCACTGAAGTAGTAAGTTGAGTCAGAGTTCTTTGGTGAAAATCGGAGCAGAACTTGGTCATCCAGCCTGATATTGTAAGATCTTCCTCGAATAAAGCCTTCTGCTGCAGAAAATTGTTGGCAGCAAATCGATTTTCCAAAATTAATACAGTTACTAAGAGTCAATTCATATATCATACAAAGCCAAGGGTTAATCAGATCTGAAAAGAAACAGATCGCAGGATAATTTACATGCTACAGGTTCGACAGTTCCTGGAACAGTTGGCACTCCTGAATCATCATCTGTGGGAAAGGATTCTCTATGTTTAAGTTGCTGACTAGGAGAGACAATAGCTGAAGACTTTTGGGGTGCTAAAACATCTGTTTGCAGAGATAAATACTCATTCAAAAATGGAATTCTGTAAATTGGAAACGAATAACACAAGAAACTTTTCATCACTCTACGGAACATGCTGAAGAAATCTCAACAAAGATTATCCCAGTAATCTAACCTCATGAAAGAAGCAATCACTGTAACATTTCTGAACTGGAGAAAAATGAATTAAAAATACAGTAGCACAAAGAAATTTGCAACGTCCCTAAAATAGCTTACTCACCCCCACCAGAATCATATGAAACCTCAGACACAGATAGATGAGGAAGTGGCATATAAGAAGATATGCTACTGCGTCCTTCGAGGAATGAAGCATCTCTATTTGGTGATGACTTTGCAACAGATGACTGCAAGGATAATGAACTTCCAAAGGCTCTGTGTATCTTTTCCTTGGTGGGATTGTAGGAAGAAACAGATGAGATTTCATCCCTTGAGCTATCATAGCCTTCCTCAACTCCATCATATGTTTCATTTGCTCTAGCCTGAAAAGCAGTACCAAAACTTCAATATCCCATAATCAAGTAAATGAGTTATCATTTATATTTAAATTATCATTGATAATTAAGTTACTCAAACATATCATTAGTCTGCTTTTTGTGCACTCAATATGTAAATCTTAAGAAAAAGAAAAGATAAAGGAAAAGGATATATGGAATGAAAATAACTGGTAGATTTGAGCACTTACCCAATCAGAGTCTCCATCCACCTCCTTCCAGTAGACATCCAAAAGGATGGTCGAAGTAGGAAC
This sequence comes from Cornus controversa, assembly GCA_026545225.1. Classification (NCBI taxonomy): domain Eukaryota; kingdom Viridiplantae; phylum Streptophyta; class Magnoliopsida; order Cornales; family Cornaceae; genus Cornus; species Cornus controversa. The sequence goes on from CM048846.1 coordinate 75,034,868, forward strand.
AATACCTGCAAACATTGGTAAAAACATGCTAATCATGCTGCTCATTTAATGCGCAGAGATACAAGAAAAAATAAATAAATCATCCATTATCCAAGGCAATCTTCTGTATTTTTCAGTATATTAGACCAACGAAACCTTAAATCTGATAAAACCTAAAAAGGCAGATTTATCACAAGGACAAGTTTCAAAATATCATAGTACCAAATGCTATAACATTAACTATTATATGAATGAAGAGAAATAATGCTTTAGACCATAGTTGTTAAAGGTGCACTTAGGCTCCAAAAAGCCCCAGGCTCGTCAGGGTTCAACTACAGCACCTCAACCTAGTACAGGACAAGCCCTTTTAGTCAGGCTCACATAAAGTCCTCAGGCGAGCGCTTTTTAGTCGGTTCTAGGCTCAAAAAGTGAGCCTTTTATTTTTTTAGGATTTATTCATATCAATTTCTTTTTTATCAAATGACTATTAAATTAGAATGTTCTATACCATATCATGATCATGTTTAATGGATTGTATTTTTCAACGTTATGAAATATTTGACAAAATCCATAAATTTATGGTTCACTACTTACATTAATTGTATTTAGTGCTTGATTATGAATATTTATGATAATATATGTTTGAAGTGTTGCATAATTATAGTTTTAATTGTTTCAGATTTATAATCGCATTTAATTTGGTTAATGCATATGCATATGAAATGATTTATGAGCATTAATTTACCTGATCCTCTTAGTTGATATATCAAAAATTCAAATTTTAAATAATTTTTTATTATTTGTGTTGCATATTTTGAATTGCTTATTGTACATTGATTTTATTGAATTCATATGCAAATAGAAAAGATATATGTATGTTGATTTAGCTAGTTTATTGAATTGATATGTTGAAAATGTTCCTTATTTTGACATTGACAAGTATGTGTTGCATAGTTCAATTATTCTTTATATATTTATAATTAATATGCATTGTGATCACACATGCGCCTTACTTCATTCAGGCTCGCGCCTTATGTTGCGCCTTGCGCTTAAGCTCCAGAAGATATCTGGTGTGCCATGGTGCACCTTGAGCCTTTAACAATTATGCTTCTAGTGTTAATGGTTTCTTTCATTTAACCAAACAAGTTGGGAACATTAGGAATTATTTGTGAATGGCAGAAAGATGAGAATGCAAAATCTTTATCCAGCCAGATAACAAAGGAAATTTAGACAGCTAGACTAAAACCTATATACAATCACTTTGATCAAAATAAGAGTTTATTTTTTATATCCAGGACAACAAATTGTGGAAATAAAAAGAAATAGCACCATTACTTTTTATGTTTCTCTCACTTTTATTAGGACACTGAAATTTATTGGGCATGTAAGTCAATCAGCTGTGATGACTCAATCCCACGACTAGAAAGATCATTGCTTGTTTGAGTCTGAGAGTAACCACCTTGAGCAAGAAAATTTCTAAGGTATGGCCTTTCTCCAGCCTTTTCCTCCCAACCCCTCACATAGGTGGGACCAACAATGGGTAAAATGCCCTTTTTTAAAGCATTCTTATGCGCATCAACACAACTACTCTTCCCTAACCACACCAGGAAATAGAATTTAGAGTGCAGGCATGTATAATTAAGATATGACATTCGTAAAATTTATTACACACAATGTTCTTTGGGACAAAACTGATGAGTTTCCAAAGTAATTCCAAGGCTCGTTACTCTTGGTTTGAGCTAAACAATTACTAAACCAAAATATCTTGAAAAGATTTGCGCCAAATCAACTTCAAAGACACAGAATAGAATCTATCGTCAAGCTACAGTTCCTATTTAGTTAACTTCGAAGTGAGGAAAAAGGATAAGCATATCCATCCAAGATTCTCTATTACTGACAAAATAAAAAATTCAGCTACTATTTCAACAAAAATCTACTTTAGATTCTCATCATAAGGATTAATACACTTTTGACCATTCATATCACAGTATATTATTCTGCAGTTACAAATTTGAAATTGCAAAGAATTCTTAAAGCTATTATGACAATAAAGAATAAAGAAGTCCATTATGCAGTGTGGCAATCCGACCTAGTGCCAAAAAAGGGAAAACTGAAGACAGACTTCACCTTTAGTATTGTTTGGCATGAAGCGGCTGTTGGGATTGTGTGCCCTATATAGCACTAATTGGGTTGTAAAGACATTGGTTATTAATAGAATATGTGGTTTAAATGTTGTATAAACATATGGCGAATGTTATGTATTGGTCGGTTCATGAGATGAATTGTGATTGTCCATTATGCAGTGATTTAATATATGTGTAAGATGGGTGTCAGGTACCGACTGTAAAACTTATGTCAAATCTTCTTGATGAATTCTCACTCAATTGGAGAGAATTCAGGTGGTCAACTCCATTCATATGGGAATAAGGCAAGGATGCTGATGATGGTATGATGGGTGTTCATGCGGAGATTATATGAATCACAGGAATTGCATTATCATAAATATGTTCAAATTTGGTGATAGAGGATGGACTCTCTATCTAAGTAAGAATTGAACCGGATCGATGATAAGTTGAAGAAATTGTGATAGCCATCGTAGCAATTACTCCTTATCAGTGTTATGGCGATATGACTCAAGTATGAGAGAGGAATGGACCCTTGCACATGGTTAGTAATTGCTTTGATTTATTCGGTGGGCCCCAGGGTCCAAGATTCGGATATTTTGGGAAGTTATTGATCATGGGCATTGGATCATTCTCTCAAAATTGCATCTATGCTAATACATTTATTTTGGCTTGATTAGTTTGATCACAGTAAGACAGATCACTCAGTGGGTTTTTGATAAAATGGTTTTATATAAATATTTATCAAATATGTATTATTTTATCAAAGGAATTTCTTGTGATCAAACATGAATAATCAAGGAGACAAAATAATGGATCAATTGTTGAATTGGATTGATGGTAATTATTTATCCAATAGCCAATTGTGCGAGAGGAGTAATATCGCAAATTAACACAGTGGTTTAACCATTCTCAAATTGGAGTGCAACTATTCTTATATAGTGGAGTTAAGTAATGGCTAATGGGTTATTTGAATTAGGTCATGAGATGCCTAGGTCAATTAATAGCCCATTGGAGCCAAGAAGAGTTTGGGCCCAAATAAGATCCTCGCTACTAGCCCATGGAGTGGAATAAGCGAGTAGGGTGTAGAGAGTGCTTTGGGCACTCCAAGAGAGTGCAGGGATTGCTTTTTGCACTCAAGGATTTGTCTATAAATATGATGTTATAAACTCTAGTGTATTATGCCTCCATTTTCCTCTTTTTAGAGAGGCTCTCTCATATTAGACATTGTACACTCTCAAGGCTATTCACTTTCTCCCTCAAAACTTCCACAAGTCTTGGCTTAGAGAATTCACTGGTGATGATTCTTTGGGGCAAGCACCAAGGAGCCATTGGAGGTGGAGATCAAGGAAGACAAAGCTTGAAGGATCTACTTCCATTGTTGTGTTCTTCAAGGTAGAAAGGACTATACAATTTCCCTTGAGGTATATGGTTTTATATCTCTCTAGATAGCATCATTCACATACATGGTAAAATTTTTAAAGGTTCATGGTTCTACGTAACTCAAGGCTTCCATGCTTCCCAATTTCAAATCCCATTTTCCTTACAACAGCTGCTCTCATACTTGAAACTGCACCCACATTCTAGCTAGCCCACAGTGGCTGAGCCAGGACACTATAGTGGGGGCAACCTTCAACAAAAATATTCTAGAAAAAAAAAAAATTGAACCAAAATAATAAATAAATAATATTAAATATTAATTAATGATAATTCCACTCAATACATTTATAAGTGTCCTCATTGATTCAATACATTTGTTTCATAGTTCACACTTTGAAAATGTCGCATAATAATCTCATTAATATATCCTTCTCAATATGCACAACAAAGTAATCATTCATCCATTTATCTCTCATTCAATTGAGAAATCAATTCTTCACAATATATATAGAAAACAGTTCCCTCTACATGGTGGCAATCGTAACTCATAATAATAGAAAATTTTAATAAGTTTTTACTTGTATAATTTATTTTCTTTTACTTTTAGTTATGCAATATTCATTGACGAGACCAAACTAGATAAAAAGTTAGAGCTAGAATACCAACTTGAAAAACTAGCATCAATCCTAAAGCTAAAGAAACAATAAATAAAACCAATAGAGTTGCAATCTAGGAAGCATGGATATGGATACGGAACGAAGGTACGGCGATATGATAAATCTCAAAAAAATAGGATATAGGTACAGATAGGATACGGCAATATAAAGAGAATAAATTATATTTTTATATATGCAAAAAATGAGTTATTAACATTTCTTTATAAAATATTATCATTAACAAACAAAATAAGAGTTAAGAGTTATTGTATAATTAGCATGGATAAATTTTGTACTAAATCATGATATGTATCTCAACACTTCCGTTTTAAATGAATTTTAAACTTTTCTTAACAATTATAATATGATATTATTGTTGGAAAAACAATATTTGCATGTTCAAAACTTGTTAAAAATGTGTTTTGAAGTATCTGAGAAGTATAGGATACGTGTTAGAAATAAACAATATATATTTTAAAATTATGAATACTAGTAGGAAGTATCAGACAAGTATCCGGGAGTATCGGTATCGGATACGGACACGATACGGGTATGTTACTCTTGTAGAAGTATCTGTGCTTCCTAGGTTGCAATACACTAATTACTTCAACCAAAAGAAAATAAAATAGATAAAAACTTTTTCATTTTAGGGCTTTTAAGAGTACATCCCAACCTTATAGGCATAGCTTCGAGGATCAAGGTTGCCAATCAGAACAATTGGTGACAGGATGAACTTTGATCCACACCATTAGCAAGTCTAGAAACTTGCACTATTGGTTATGAATTTACACACATACAATCAAGAAGCAACCTCAGAGAACTACCACATTATAAGAAAAGCCTCACCAAAATAAAGTATCTTAACTGCGATATACTTTGCTGTTTCAAAATAAGTGATTAGAATCTGTTTGCAGATATTGGAACTTTCAAGCCAAACTTCAGAGTTAAAGTTTTATGTCAAATGCAATAGCACAATATAACATTTTACCACTTGAAGTAGCTAGGACCCAAGTAAAAACTTACCATCAATTCTATCTTGTTCAATTAGCAAACCATTGGAATTTTGAGTGACCCATATTTGCAACGGAATTCGCGCTTCCTGCAAAAATTGAAGTTCATTAAACTTAAAAAATGAATTATAAGAAAAACCAGAGTATATCTAAGCATGTCTCGAATGTTTATTTTTTAGAGAGAAGTTCTATGTATTTCTCTGTAATATTTGTACAAGTAAATAGAAGTCTAAATACAATATGCTCCTTACTTACAGCAATCCTAATAATCAAATCCCTAAAATAAAGGAGCTAAATATTTATAGCAATCATAATAATCAAATCTCTAAAATAAAGGAGCTGAATATGGTAGCAACTGTAGAAAGTCTAATTTACTGGAAAAAAAATAAAAATAAATTTACCGAAAAAAACTGTAGAAAGTCTAAGACTGGAAGATTTGCTATTTATACAGCTAATATTAGCTATCATAACTAACATCTTCCAACACTCTCCCTCAAGTTGGAGCATAGATGTCTCGAATGCCCAGCTTGTCAAGTGCCAAACTGAAAGTCTTGCTTGACACACCCTTTGTCAAAATATCTGCAAGCTGATTCTCTGTCTTCACAAATGGAGTGCAAATTAATCCTCCTGTCAACTTCCCCTTGATAAAGTGTCTATCCACTTCAACATGTTTAATACGATCATGCTGAACTGGATTGTGAGCAATGCTAATGTCAAATTTGTTATCATCGGATCCCGAGAACTAAAGCCCAACTCCTTTAACAAAGCCTTCAACCACAACATGATCAACATCTCGCATATACCACGAGCCATGGCTCTGAGTTCTGCTTCAGCACTGGATCTGGCCACAACAAATTGTTTTTTGCTATGCCATGCGATTAGATTCCCTCCCACAAACGTGCAGTATCCTAAAGTTGATCTTCTATCTATTAAAGATCCTACCTAATCAGCATCTGTATATCCTTCCAATTCCAAATGGCCATGTTTGGAGAATAGCAAACCTTTCCCAGGAGCATATTTTAAATAAATAAGAATTCTATGCATAGCCAACATGTGTTTCGCAAGGAGCATGCATGAACTGACTTACTACACTAACTGAATAGGCTATGTCAGGGCGAGTATGAGCCAAATATATTAGCTTCCCAACCAACCTTGGTATCTCTCTTTGTCGACAAGTGTGTCATTTGTACCTTCACCTAACCTGTGATTTTGTTCAATTGGAGTATCAACAGGTTTGCAAGCCGACATTAAAGATCCCCTGCTTCAACCTAGCAACTTCAATGCCCAAAAAAATACGTAAAAAACCAAGGTCTTTGATCTCAAATTCTTGTCAAATATGCTTTCAGCTTACTCATCTCCTCACTATCACTACCAGTCACCACAATATCATCCACATACATGATCAAGGCGGTAATCTTACCTCCAAGTTAATGTTTGAGAAAAAGAGTGTGACCAGACTGGCTCTGGTGGGATCCATACTTCTTTATGGCCTGAGCAAACATGTCAAACCAAGCTCTAGGTGATTTCTTCACATCAAACTGCTGAAAAGGCCACACTAGGTTTGCAACCAAGGATAAAAGGACCCTAATAGTATTTATCTTCACCATCGATGTAAATGTTTCCTGATAATCTATCCCATAGGTCTGGATATAACCTTTAGCTACCAATCTTGCCTTGAACCTCTCCACCGAATCATCTACCTTATGCTTCCTTGTGAGTACCTACTTGCAACTAACTGTCTTCTTACCCTCTGGTAGCTCAACTAGTTCCCATGTAGAATTTTTCTGTAAAGCTTCCATCTCTTCAATAATGGAAACTTTCCACTTCGGGTTGTCAAGAGCTTCCTGTAACTTAGTAGGGTCAGACATGAAGGACAACTGGTTTACAAATATTTTATAAGATGAAGATAAAAAATGCGAAGCCACATAATGAGAGATGGGATATTTTACAATTGGAAAGCCATAACGAAAGGGAGGTTTTCGTTCCCGAGAGGGATAATGAGCCTGATTCCCAAGAACTAACTAAGTATCGATCAAGTTGATCACTGATCAAGTCGATCAATAGATAACAGAGTATCATCATGTGACTGATCAAGTTGATCAACAGTTAATTGAGTTGACTTATCAATAGAGAGTTCTATAGAAGAAACTACCTCAGGACATCCCGAGACTTCTCTTCATTTCCTAATTTCTCCCCCTAAAGAGAAGAATCTAAATCTCCCCCTAAATAGTAAGCCTGATTCTTAAGAACTTACTATCATCATGTGACTGATCAAGTTGATCAATAGATAACTGAATTGACTCATCAATAGGAGTATCAATAGAGAGTTCAGAAGAAAGAACTACCTCAAGATTACCTATCACAAGAGCTGTAAAGATCCGAATTATTTATTTATTTATTTATTTTTCCGAAATAGGATTATAAATAGATTTGCACATGTTATAAATGTGATTTGCATATCTGGGCACTTGTTTAGAGGTCCAGAGAGTTTTATCAGCCATTTGGCTCATTTTGAAATTTTGGGTCGTCGGAACCAGGGACGGGGGTCGGGTGGACCCGGGAAACCGGATATTTTTTTGAAAATTTTAATTTTTGGTTTTAGACCAATTAGAATGTTAGAAGAGATGTAGAGTTGATTTCGAGGCCATAGCCACTTTCGGATTCAAAAAGGAAGGTGGGGAAGGTACGTTAAGTGAATTAGGGGCGTTTTGGTCATTTTACACGTTAGGGCTTATAAATATCAGAATCCAGATATTTTCAGCCATTTCTCTCTAAAAAGCTGTATCTCTCTCTTCTCTCTTCCCTTTTAAGTTCTCTAGCTTCTCTCTAGATTTCGGAGGCCTTAGGGCTTGATTTGGAAGGTGCCGAAGAAAGAAAGTTTGTTCTATGTGGCGAGGGCGTCATTTTGAACCGAACAAGGCTAGGTTTGGGCACCTTTTGAGTTGGTGAAATTGAGTAGCTTGAGATTTTATCTCGTGAGGTAGGGGGTGTGTGTTGTCTTTCAATACAAGTTGAATTTCATATTATGAACATAAAATTGATGTTTTCGTGTTATATATAAATGTATGAGCTCTTATGAAGAGATTTTTTATTTAGATTGATTCAATTATGTTCTTTTGGATAGAAATGTGAGTTAGAATGAATGAATTGCTAGTGTATGCTTTATGTGACAAATATTGCATATACGAGGTTTTGGTGACGTGTTGAAACCCTAGTCAATGTTAATTTTGTTAAAAAGGTCGAATGTGTGCATGCGTCAATATGATTTCTTGCGTAACATACTAGAAATGAATACAGGACGTAAAATGGGTGCAAATGCATTGAGACTTGTGAATGTCTATGCTAAACTTGACATGTTTGGTGTGTGTGGGATGATATCTCAGAAATGACTCATGTACAAAGTAGAGGGAGAATAGATCCTCCGGGGTGGAAAGACCTCAAACTTGCTCAAGAGGGTTGGTTACCGGTGGGTTAGTAGCCCGAAAATAACTAAGGACATAGGGCTTCGACATGTATCCGGATTAGATGTGTGAGTGTGAGTACAATTTCGAGAGCAATGAGAACAATGTGAGTTATGTGATTTTGTGTTTGACCTTGAGTTCGAATTTATTTTTGTCATATGTTATAGATATGATGAAGTTGTGCATTAAAGCATAGATTAAATTGAGCTTTTTGTGGTTGTCGAGTATCTTGATTTTCATGCCATGTGAAAATGTGAATGGTGGCGTTTGACTAGAATGCTAAGAAGCATGACACGTAGCTAGACTATGTATATTTGATTGACTTATGCATTGATATGAAATGTGAATTTGGTTGGATTGCACAACATGTGACCTTGAGTCCGTTGAATTTTGCTCATCCCCCTACATTAACAATTTCAGGGCATGGCAAAGAGGTTGTTGATGGTGATCAACCATGAGTAGGGTATAGAGATAGAAGTACTCTCTTTTTGGTTGTTTTGATGTTATGCACGTCCGGGATGTGGACATAGTGCACTTAATGTTGTATTTAGGCCTTTGTGCCGTGAATGTTGATGTTTGGACAAGAGAATGATATATAAATGGTGCTTTGTTTAATTATTGAATGTTCCATGATTTGGTTAATGTTTATGCATGTTGCGGATATGTATAAACTTGTATGGATGTATGTTAGGATGTGAGAATGGTTTGAGGCAATAAATAAGCATTTGAAGTTCAAGGATAGGGAAATGAGGACTCCTGCGGATGGGGCTGCGATCAATCGAAACAAGGATTTCGATTAATCGAACCTTGTATTTCGATTAATCGAAGACCTAGCCACATTTAGGAGCCAAAAACCTGTGTGTTTCGATAGAAGTTTCGCAAGAAGTGCGATTAATCGAAGCACTTCGATTAATTGAAGCTTCACTTTCAATTAATCGCAGCACTTGAAGTGTTGTTTGAGCTGGGTTAGACTGTTAGCTTGTTTGGGTGTCCTGTGAGGGGCCCAGTAGTGGGAATACAAGCTTGACAACATGGTATCGGAGTGTAAATAACCTCCCTTTCCTATATCGATTTGGGTATTGAAAATTGGGGTGTGACGGCATGGTATCAGAGTGTGATCAACGATAAATGGGTTGATGTGTAATTTCCTCACCCATGAGTCCTTGTACCGTTTTGGGTATGGGGATTCGGGGCGTGACGGGAGCGTTTAATTAGTCATTAGATTGAGCAAGAGATGGCTAAGTTGTTTGCCTTCTCCTTTCTTGAGTATACCAATCTATGTGGTTCAAGAAATCCCTTCGAAGTAGGTACAAAAGTTCTAGCAGATGAAGATACGCCGGGTAAAGGTAGTGATAGCACATCGCAAAACTTCTATTCATTTCCCAAATTCTTCCCTTAAAGAGAAGCGTCTGAATCTCCCCCTAAATAGTAAGCCTGATCTTCAACAAAAACATCCATGGAAACATGCATCTTTGTTGAAGGAGGGTGATAGCATTTGTATCCCTTTGGGGTTGCAGAGAACCCCACTAGGATCCAACTTACTCCGGTGTTGTTTGTGAATATAAGCATATCAAACACAACCAAACACTTTAGGTGGAATGTGAAGAAGAGTTGGAATAAAGTGTGATTTGGACAAGAACTGGAGAGGGGTTTGGAACTGAAAGACTTTTGAAGGCATTCTATTAATGAGATATGCTACTGTAAGGACAACATCTCCCCAAAAGGATTTAGGAACACTCATAAAAAAGAGTAATGATCTAGAAACCTCTAAGAGACGGCGATTCTTGCGCTCGACTACACCATTCTATTGGGGTGTATCAACACATGAAGTTTGATGAATGATACCATGAGCCTGAAAATAGACACTAAGACCCTTCTTAAAATACTGCCCTCCATTATCTAATCGTAGAACCTGTACTCTCGTGTGAAACCATTTGGTGAAAGAACTGGAAGGTGGAAAAAAACATCACTCTTTTCTTTCAACAAATAGATCCATGAAACACGAGTGCAGTCATCAATGAAAGAAGCAAACCATTTAGAACCTAAATGATTAGGCACACGGGATGGCCCCCACACATTACTGTGAATAATTGAGAAAGGCAAAGAACTTCTATTAAAACTTGAAGGAAAAGAAGTTCAATGGATCACAATTAAAATTAGAAACATTAACTCTGAAAAATAAAGATGGGAACAACTTATGCAAATAGCTAAATAAGGGGTGTCCTTATCTTTTATGCCATAACCAAATATGCTCTTTCGATGTTGACCTGCCAACTACTTGATTTGCTTTTCCATCTGAATCCCAATTCATATCCAAGTAGTGCAGACCACCTCGTTTTCTACCAAGACTAATCTTCGCTCCCCTAAGAAGATTCTAAAAGACACAATAAGTATCAAAGAATGTTACGGAACATTTAAGAGCCTTAGTAATCTGACTAATGGACAATAGGTAACCTAATAAACATGGAACATGTAAGACAGTAGAGAGAGACATAGAAGAAGTTAGAGGAATAGAACCTTCCTTAGACACAATAGAAGCAAACCCATTTGTTGTGTTAACCTCTTTGTACTAGGATGATTGCTATAAGAGGAAGAAAACTAGAATCATGTGTCATATGATCAGTAGTTCCCAAATCTGTAATCCAAGATGACTCATAACGACTAGAGGTGCTCAAGGCTAATTCAAAGTTACCTGTTTTGGCTAAGTTACAAGATAGCTTCTGAGCATACTCTTTCATCATTTGATCTACCTGGGCCTGAGAATACCGTGGCTGGGCAGAACCAGAAGATTCAGAGGTAACCTCAGACATGTTTTCGTGTCCATGGTGTGAAGAATTGAGGCCTTAAGATGTTGTCCAAGGCAATTGCAGTCCAAGACACCAAGAATAGGAGGGCAACCAAAATAGGTCAGCAGTAATCGCTCAGACTAGTGATCCACCCAGGAGCAATGAGAATAGGTCAGCGATAATCGCTTGGACCAGTTGATTTTTCTCTCTTTCTCACACTATTGCTCTGATACCATGTTAATTTTTTAGAGAGAAGTTCTCTTTATTTCTTTGTAATACATTTACATCTTGTACAAGTATATATAGGAAAAAAAGGAAAACTATAAAAAATTCTAAATACAGTATGCTCCTAACTTTCAGCAATCCTAATAATCAAATCCCTAAAATAAAGGAGTTGAATATGGCAGCAACTATAGAAAGTCCTAAGGCTGGAAGATCTGTTATTTATACAGCTAATATTAGGCTGTCACAACTAACATCTTCCAACATCGGACACCTCATTTCAACTTGTGTTCAACATTCAACGGATTTCCTCAAAAATTTCACCCCGAGGGGGGGCCGGGGGAACATAATCTCCTGACCCAATCATAAACAAGAGGGTGGAATGGAAAAGGAGTTTATCCAACCTAATGTGTACCAGATAAAAGGCGTTTTTACAAAAGCTTGAAAAAATGGATCTCTGGCTGAATTATTACTGTCATTGTTCTCAACCCTACTTTTTTCGTCACAGGACATGCACCCATAAGGAGTTCTAACCAATAATGAAGATCGGGCATAACTCATTCCAGTTGCTTATTAAGGGTTCAAAGAGGTCTACTCAGGACTCAGGATTAATGAAGAAATAATGCTTACTTACATTGTGGGGAAAAAAAATAAAATAAAGAAATAAATGGCTTTGGCAAGTTGGCTTTGATTAAGTGCATTATTTCGCATGAGTACCTAAAAGTTGGCCAAAAAACCTCACTGAAGGGGTTGTGAAACCTGACGAAGAATATATTTAACAATTGTGGCACATAAATTGCATTAAACAACCACTCAGAAGAATATAGTAGACAATCCCATGCATCTTTATTCTCTGCCATCAAGTGCAAGGTAGAAATGAAAAAGATAAGGCTTCCATTTGTAGGTCTGTTGATGCTCATGTTGTAAGTAGAATTGAAAGGTTGCCTGATGTGTCATTATAGACAATAATGTCATAACCCAAGGAACATAAGCTTCTCTGAGTTCACATCTCTCCACCAAACATTGAGCAACCGCTTCCTCTCTTGTTTATGAAGACACCACAAGCACAACATTTACTGAGCTAAACGATAAATCTGATGGGCTTTATGGCTTTTCCGATAGGTTTGAGCAGTGATGGTATTTCGTTGATTGGTTTATGTAAAGCTTGCATGCATGGTTGGTTGCAAATCAGTGGGTGTGTTGTGGATTTGAGTGGGTTTGAGAACGGAAGATTTCTTACAGTGGTCGATGAGGGTCAATTAATTGCTTAAATTTGGTTAAGGTGAAAGGATTTTCATCTTGGGTTCTGTTTAGTTCGAATTTCTCGTCTAAGGCAAATGCTGACGTACGAAAGCCTAGGGTGATGATCCTGCCATCCACAAATTTCTTCATCCTATTTACAATAATGAACATATTAACCTATGAAATGCCTTTACCAAATTAAAAATGAAATTCAATATTTCCATTAAACGAGTAACTTTCATTAAACAAACGTCAATCTTTTCCAAACAATGAATTTGAAATATGCATTACTAACAACTTCCAAAAGATCGGCTGAGAATTCTTTTTTCTTTTTTCTTTTTTCTTTTTCTGGATAAGTAAGATCAGCTGAGAATTCTAGATTAACATGCATCCCATCAAGCTTATTAATCTTCATATCTAAGCAAACAATGTTCTATAGAAGGCTTACATGGAAGCTACAGGCATTATTTCTCACACCTAAAGATCATTCAGAATACTAAAAAATAAGTAGGCAACAACACAGAAAACAACCATTCCTGAGAACAATTTTCAAAATGAGATATACAGAAATCAAAGTTTTAAAGATGGTAGCTCTTCCACAAGAATCTACATAGAAAATGTCATCTGCGTAACTCAAAGACAATAATTGAAGTTACAGAAAAAAAAAATCATAACAGCAATTAAGCAGTATAAGGAAACGAACCAGCTCAGCGAGATCTCTTACAGACTCTTGGTGAGTTTGCCCATTTCCCAATATCAGATAATGTCCAGTTAATGTACTTCTAACATAATATACATAACGAATGGTAACACCCCTGAATGATGGTGGTACAACACTTGGCAGAAAAATCCGCACCAAATCTGCAGATACAATAGTGCTTTGATGAAACCATTTTCTTGGTCAGCATTTGCAGAATAGGAAATCTGATAGAGTGACATAATATTGTTCACCAAAGGGTAAAGACAAATCACCAAAACAGATATGCAGTAGTGAAATAAATTTAACAACAAAATGCTAATTGCAAAATAAAACCAAGCTGAGATTACCAAGTATTTATTATAATAATAATCTATATGAAACAAGCTTATAGAAACCCAGAAAATACTTTGTCTCAGCAAAGTCAGGTGCATGGGCTTCAAAAGCTTGATCTTGAATCGCTAGTGATGAGCTTTCTTCAAATCTTCGAGATTGAAGAAGGCTTGAAATGATTTCCGATCAAGGGCCAATGGAGCTTGATCTTAAACAGTGGGTTGAAGGTCTTCAAAGAAGAATGACACTTGTGTGGAGAGCCTGTTGTTCTTCGTCTTCAGAAACATCGAGCGTAGTAGAAGTCTTCAAAGAAGAACGACATTTGTGTGACGTGCTTATTGTTCTTCGTCTTTGGAACTTTGGGTGTTTGGATGAGTTAGAGATTCGGAAGAGCTTTAACGGTCTCTTGGTCTCTCCGTGTCTGTGTCCCCTGAATATGTAGAGTGGCATTGTATTTATAGGCCAAAAGGCTGGGGTGTTTAATTTGAAATCTACCCAATAATTGTGCTAATTTCCATAAATAAAAGACATTTGTCTCCTTTTATATGGAAATAAATTTGAACTATCACACTTTCTTTAAAGGTCTGAACCTTCAGGATTTTGACACATGTCCATTGATGGGACCCACATTCATGGAATTTAATTGATCGAGAGCTTTTAACTGATTGACCAACCTCACAAAATTTTAGTGTCTACACATACTCCTCAAACACTTCCCAGCAAGGCTTGATTAAACAACTTAGACTCCGAACTCCCAAACCTCCCCATTTAAACACCTTGTCCCAGCTTACTAAATGATACTTGAACTCATCTCCTATTCCCCCCCATAAGAAATTCTTCTGCAACTTCTCAATCATTTTTACCACGAACAAGGGAATTTCAAATAAAGATAAATAATATGTATGGAGATTTGATAGAGTGCTGCTCTTCGTATAGCATAGCCGGTCTAATCATTTGTCCTATATACTTTCCCTTTTAGTTTATTTGGCATTCGTTGATCACATAAAACCCCACTAGCGTTCCTCCACTTTGTTCAACCTATTCCAATTCTACTGCTTACATCATCATCATCAATTTGTTTATTGAGATTGTCAAGTATATGTAGGCTTATGTATACTTTTTTTTTTCTTTGTTAGGAAAAGAAGGAAAGCATAGTTCTTGTAGACTAAAAGCCTTTTTGTTTACTCTGTCGTAGTTTGGATTAATCCAATGAATACGATTTAATTGACCTTCTTCTCTGCTATACTTTTTGACAATTAAACATGACTATGTGTTTCTGTTGTCCATTTTGATGGGTTTTTTACATAGTCTTCATCACTTGTTCTATTAATAAAGTGCACAGGTTAGTGTAGATTTTGATAACCTAGATGCAGTGCATGCTGACAGAATTAGGTTGAAAATGTTTACACAAGGAGAAATTTGAAGTGGATTTACCCAACCTTCAACCCCTTTTTGGTTCAGCTCTAGTTTAATCCAACTAATGTTCCACCTAGGAAAAGAAAATCGACATCAGTTGCAGTTGTTTGGAATAATTCAAGAAGGTAAAACTAGATAGTACAGATTATGCTATTTGCACCACTTAGTAATTCAAAACTCAAAACAGTTTGTAAGAATGGGGCAAAGAGTTTACCCTACTTGAGTAGTTTGTGACATAAAAACTATCTCATAAATTATTTCTTTTGGTTGTTTATACTTTGTAGGTACTCATTCAATGTCCCCATCTTGTACCATTGTGGTTTGCAATTAAGACGATGATGATGATACTAACCATATTTCAGAGGACAAATTATGCTTGGTTGAACTAATGTATACCTTATTTTTCTTACTTAATGATTTTATTTTTGTTTTTATTGATGATATAATTTATTAATGTTGAATTTGGCAACATTAATTGCATATGTTTTGTTTCTTTGTTTAAATCATAGTCACGAACTTTGATGTGCATGTACATCTTGTGTTGTAGTTTGACAAGATGGTAATGCGAGAAGGAAAAAGGTTTTTTTTTGTTCTTGTCAGTAGTTTCATTAATGAGATGTTTGATGAAAATATGGATGTTTATTTAGCGTATTTGGAACAAGTATTTATCTTATGGGTTTTATCATGTAGTAAGATTAATATATGATGGAAGTTCTTTTAAGATGACTGAGAATGAGTTTGCATTGCTTGTGTATGTTAATTACTTTATCATGTAACGATTATTTTGTTTTTTTTATAAGAAAAAAATGACAAATATTCAGAGGACAAGATGAGAAGGATCATACAAGAACCCCTCATGATGGCTTGTGTAATCAAAGTCCATTCAATAGTCAAAAAGCAGGCATGACATTTATAAACTCAAGGAGATAAATGTTAAACTACATGGTTTTACTTCAATAGGACCATGAACCAATAACATTAACTATAGAAACAATTAAAAAGTTTGCTTATTTCCTGTAGAAATCAAGTATACTATATTAAATGAAGATATTTGGATTAAAAAAAAACACCATCCAGGTTCTTCAAATAATTCAAGCACATGTTAAAAATGACAAGTGAGCTTACATGTTTTAGTGGCCCCAATAGAAACAATCTGATTTGAAACTATTGATGTCGTTGGACAGTCCATAAAAACATATTCGCCTGAAAAAGGATTATACTATACAAAATTAATAACATAAATATCTATATATATATATATATATAAAAGGACATCATGTAATAATTTTTTTTAATTGTTTTTGCTTATCTAAGTTGAATCCATGCAGCAACTTCTAGTGCCAAAATAATAGCCTTATGCTAGCAATATAGTCAATCATTTTATCATAGGCCACATAGCTTCCACCATGCCCAGTTGGGTTATTTCTACCCCCACCATTAGGGGACAGGAGTTGTAGGCTTGTAGTGGTTGTTTAGCAAGTTGTTACAGAACAGTTTGGTTTAGCTTATCTAAAAACAGTTCTTATTTTTTAAGAACTCAAAAATACAAAAGACAGTTATATGAAGTGAAGCGTAGATAATAGATTTAGGAAAACTGTCTATCAAAACATCTCAAGCAAGCAAACCTTAATTTTTTTCCTTATTGACATTCCCTTAAATTTTTTCCTTATTGTTCTTATTAGGAGGAATCTCCATCTTCCCACCACTTGAGCGTTAACTTATTTTTCCATATATGGTATATACGTGTTTCTTATTAGACTAAATAATAGGTCAATAAAGAAATTGGCAAATCCTCCTGTGACTGTAAATTAACAATGCTTTTTCGGTAAGCTTTAACTGAAAATGTAAAATGGGTCATTAAACAAACTCCCACCCTCCAAAAAGAAAAATAAAATAAAATAAAAATAAATAAATCATATAGGAAATGGTTCCTTTGCCTATTTTTGATCCCTACTTCCAAAAGAGGTTCCTCATGATATACATATATGTATAAAGACTAAATTACAAAAGACTACAGAAACAGTTATATTGTTGCGTTTGGGAGCAACTTTAACTATATTTCATCCAATTCCAATTCTAAGGTGCCGTTTTGGTGCTTCCAAACATAAATTATGGTCATTTTAATTGTTTTGGTGTTGTGCGCTCACACAAACAACAGCATGGATCTCAAGTAGTATAGCACTAGTCCTAAAAAAACAGAGAGATTGATTTATATGCATACATAAATGAATGTATATATTGTATCATTAAATCAGCAAATTAACACATGTACAACGATTAAATTACAAAAGATACAAAAAATTTATACATTATAAGTTCAAAACAGTATGGTCATTTTACTTGTTCTGGAGTTGTGCGCGCGCGCACACACAAACAACAGTATGGATCTCAATGTATGTGTATATGTATGATTAAAGCAGCAAATAAATCAGAAAATGAATCTGAAAATCGAAAAAAACAAACCTCTCCTGTGTTTCGAATCGGGTAATTGCTTCTGGGTGGTGAACCATTGCGTATCCAACTTCTGGATTCCTTTGATTTCGAAGGTAAGCCTTTCGACCAAAAGCGAAGAACATAATTGATTACCAGTAGCGTTGGGTGGGTTTTGAATCTCAATGGTGATGAGGACTGGATCACCAGGTCTATACACATCTTTGTCCGTCTGTAATTTCAGCAATGACGGAGGAGCCTTCACTTTCTCTCTCTTCGAATCTCCTCCTCCGAAGAAGGAAAATCCGCGAGGAGGCATTGACTCACTTTTTTCCTCAGTTTTCTTTCTTCTTTTTTTCAATTTAGAATTTTGGGAGTTTGATTTAGAATTGTGGGAGTTTGATTGATGAATCGGAAAACCCTAACTCTTCGTTGTTTGGTAAATCTACTTTCCGATAGCAAGCAAACCACTCTATAGACTCTAAACTAGACAAAGAATATCTGAGACACGACACCACACCAGACCAGACCAGTATTGTTCTAGCAGATTCCGCCAGTTTGGTGTTGAACTATTATATTTCTGCGTAAATATGAATAGAAACGGCAAGCGACGGGTTTAGGAGGAGACGACCCAACCCGTCCAATAATTATTGGGTATTCGGGTTTTCAGTTTTTCTAATGTTCAAGCAAAATAGGAAAAAGTAATGATAGTCACGGTGAAAGTTATTACGGAATTGAACTAGTGAATCACTCTCAATATTAGATAATACAAGTGAGACTCACACTTTCACAATTCAATAGATAGATACCATATTCACTATACATTTGGTGATAATATTTTCACTATACAAATCATTATCCAATACGGAATCGTGTAACCCATTTAATAAACGAGTCATATAATGACATGACTCAGTTGAATGACGTATTTAAGCAATTTAACCTAAATGGATTACAAAAAAGGCCAAATACAGTATTCATATTGAATTTGTGATGTATATATTTGTAATTGACAATATTCGGTGTCAAACCTACGTTAATCTAGTTGTAATCTTTTATTCATACTTTTGTAATCGATCATGGAGTAGAAGACTAAAAGCTTTGAAAATGTTCTTCATCAATGTATTATCTAAAGAGTGCCTTAACAAAGACTTTGGTAGGATGAAACATTCAAGTGACTACAAGTGAGCATGGACGTCGTTGATCATGATTTGAGCATCATTTAGTCCAGGTAAGTTGGTGCAGACACGTAGGTTCTTAAAATTTGTTTTTCGATCTTGAAATATAGAGTTTCAAAGTCACAATTTCATATTTTTCAAGGTCAGACCGGTTCAAGTCTTACTCGGACCAATCCAAGAGCTCTGAGCACTTGATTTTTGGTCACCAACATAGTTGGACCGGTCCAAGTGAAGGTTGGACCGGTCCATAATGTCTCAGTACCTCGTGTGAAGGTTTTAGTAATGCTAGACCAGTCCAAGTGAAGGCTGGAGTAGTCCAAGCTTTCTCATCTACCTATTTTGGTCTCCTTTGTCATGTTTTGACCCGAATTTGATTTTAAAATTTTCTTAAAAATCGAAATTTCTTTTCTGTTTATTTTTAACTTGTTTTTCAAAGAAAATTAGGGTTTTATTATCTATATAAACCCTCACATGTTTTTTTTCTAATTAATGCTTTAAAGGAGCTTTCATTATATATTAGAAAATCTTTTTAGAGAGAGAGAGAGCAGAGGAGATGTTTTTTAAAAGAGAATTTTTATTCTTTTGTTTATATTTTTGAGAGCACACACACACAGTGTAAGAACTGTGACTATTTTTGGTAGATTTCTTTTATTATCATATTAATATTTTAAATGATTATATATGTGTTTTAAATGTAGAAGACATGTTTGGGGACTTGTATAAGGATCCAGTGAAGGTTTGGGATGGTGAAATTTGAGTTTTTTAGGTCGAAGCGCTTGGAAAATTCGAAATTGTCAAAATGACACTAAATTTTGAGAGTAGCATAAATAAAATAGTTGATGCGCTATGGAATCGATTTTGGATCCGTATAAATTACCAAAAGTGAAAATGAAGCCCTGAAAAGTTTAGTGGGTGACTAGTGGCATTTTTGTAAATATGAGAGATAGGTTTATAAATAGAAAAGAAAAAAATACACCAATTCATTATCTTATTATTCATCAGTCGTGAGAGAGCAATAGATATACATATATCTCTCAAATTATCTTCTTCATTCTCTATTGAATTTGAGAGACTTGGGGCGAGAACTGGAAGGCGCCGAAGAAGAGAGAATTGGTTTATGCATCGAGGGCTCGAATTCGATCCATTCGGAATCAAATTCGAAGAAAGTTGATTTCTGTCATGCCCCAATTTCCATTTTCCAAAAATCAAGGGTGATTTAGCTACACATCCATTCTCCTAATCATAATTACTCCTGATATCATGATCTGATACCAAGTTGTCACACCCCGATTTATGTCTTTCAAAAATCAAGGGTGATTAAGCTAATCATCCACATCACTAATCTTACTTTAAAACCATTCAATTGCAGAAGCTTTCTAAATATATGCCATCTTATATAGGCATACTCATCATTATCCACCCTAATGGGACCCACATTGGTCTACATATCACTACATACTCTTTCTCACCCTATGTTATGTGAAATTCCAATTCAGCCCTGTTTCGGCTAGTTGGAACCCTCTTCGGTCAGCTAAAACATGGGCTCAACCGACCTTTAGGTTCACAGCTCTATCGGTTCATTATAGGGTAGCTTCGGTTGGCCAAAAATGAGCTTTCAGCCGACTGAAATCTTCCTTCAGTTGTCTAAAATAGGTACCCCATTTACAAATATTTGGGAGCCTTCTTTCAGTTGTTCGAAATAGGTATCCCATTTACAAATGTTTTGGAGCCTTCCTTCAGTTGTCCGAAACAGGTACCCCATTTACAAATGTTTGGGATTTCACATTTTCGGTAGGATGCTGCAGAGCCTAGGCGACCAAAAGTTCAAAAATGCTCCAAAACCTAATTTTCACAAGTCTAAATGCATTTCCTATGATCATGCATCCATTTACAATCCTAAACATGGATAAAACTCATACAAATCCGTGCATTTGAGCCTCATATAATGCAAGTAGATATATTTTCCAATTCTTATTCATAACCTACATTATCTTTGAAACAAACATCCAAGAGTGATCTATAGAACACCTAGCATGGTAAGGACATACAATTCTCATCTCTAACATTCATTCCCACAATTTCATACATAAAGAAGCTCAAAAGATTCATTATTCATACATTTTTCACAAGCTATACATGAAGGAGTTCATAAAACATCTATTTCCTAAGAGGTCTAACCATGCCATGTGTGGCATTTACATTTAAAATTTGAATACATGTAAGGAACCAATGTAAAGGCAACATTACAACTATAGTCGATATGCCACAAACCGGCATGGATCTCTATATACATATGTCCAAAAATAATTCAAAAGAAGCTCAATTCCACTCTAATACTCTATGCCTCATCCTCCATGGGAGTTTTAACTGAAAAGAGTTTGAGAAAAGGGGTGAGCATACAACTACGTCCAATAGGAATGATCCACTCAACTCTACCTCAACTCAAGCAACCATATATGAATGCATATGAAGTTTATATATGGTTACATGACAGGTATCTATGCTTTCACATTTAAAACATACATGTCACGCCCCGATTCTCGAGGCTCGAAAACCGAGGTGTGAACCCCGTGAGATCACCCTCACGCTCTAACCACACCTGATCATGCAACCTCAATTTCCTATCATTTTTACGAAAATTGGGTATGACCCATTCTAAATAATCAGCTCCTGGCATGATATACCTGCTTTACAATTTATATGGACACTTCTGGGCACGTGTCCCCCCAACATTTATATCTAAACAATAAAAATGGACACTTTTGGGCCCGTGTCCCCCCAATATTTCTACAACATGCATAATTCAATCATAAATATACATGCCTCAGTCCTTGAATGTCCGTATTAAATACATACATCACATGAATAAAATACAACTGAAGGAACTGAATCTACACAATCGCTTCATACATTTAATCCAAATGTAAAGCATCTATCTATCCACTATCCTGGACATACATTAGATTCTAAGGAATCTACTTACTACCTCTGCAACTGGGACTACTGATCCCCCTAACTGACTTCGAAATCAGCAATACCTGCAAAACCTGGGAGGGGGTGAGCTCAAAGGCCCAACAAGGTATGTAGAACCATACTATCACCATTGCAGCAGGTCGATCCTCACATATTCTCAAAAATATACATGCACTTAAATATATCACAATATTTAAGACCATGCCCCACCTAGCATGCATGAACTAATGATGTATATGGCTACTCTAGCACATATTAACATACAAAACCCACTACACGTGATTTTAGAAATCATTTTCAACATGCTTGAAAGCAGTAAACATTCAACATCAATATGTATATAGAACACATACGTCAACACATTTACATAAACGATGTAAATCCATCACCACGTCTCCTACTCAACAAGTAGCACAACTCAAATGCAATATAAATGCATTTAAACAGAAAAACATGCTTGACAGATAAACACATAAGCATAAAGGTATTTTTCACCTTCCACGGTTATAATCCGATACATAAGACAAGCATCAAAGCTTGCACATACTCTCACTCTCGGTCCTCATCCGATACCCCACATGATTGGCCCGCTCCGAGGATCATGTGACCTAAGACAACTCCGATAACATTCCTATGACCTGGACCACTCCGAAAGGTCATCCTACCATGGCAATGTATAGGACTGCCATCATATGAGGGGACAGCTCCGAGGCTCACATTCATTGGACATACTCCGAATTCCAGGTATGAAGCCTAAGCATGGCGGGTCCACTCCGAGGGTCATACTTGTTGGACATACTCCGATGGCAATATATTGGTTTGCCAAATTGTGAGGGGGCAACTCCGAATCTCACAAAGGTTGGACACACTCCGATTCTAGGCATAAAGCCTTCGTATGGCAGGTCCACTCCGAGGGCCATACGTAGTGGATAATTATACCACTTCTCGTGACACGGTTGGACCACCCCGAAGTCCCGTGCACCTCTTTATTTGTTAATTTTCCCGCAACCCCTCATTTATGCAAAATGAATGCATACGTAATCAAGCATTCTATTTTATGCTATCCCAATGCACCAGCTAGTATATAAGTACATAGAATGCATTTCTCTCTACTTACACCCACATATAACCACGTATGTGTCATTTCCCTCCTATGCATGCAATATGGATGCATATATACACAGCATAATACTTTCATGCTTCAACCCATGCTTATGAATACTAAAAACAAGTATTTGGCATACTTTTCATCACATTCCAACACATATAGCACATACATGTTCACAAACTTGCATAACACCTCATATATGCAACAACTTCAACTTAGCACATTTTATCGTGCTAGGACCAATGCATACATTCGATATATAAAGACAGTATACATTTAACTCACATAATCCCACATATAATCACGTATATGTCAAATCATGCATATACATTACATATGCACATATACTAGCATAAATACAGTCATGCTCTCATTCAATGCATGTGCTCACTACAAGTAGCTAACATGCATTCCAATCACTATATATATATATACACATATATATTACATCACCCACATATGTATCAAGAACATATAAACCACTTAGCACATTTCATGCTTTTCAAATGCTCGCCAAAAGTTATATTCAACTTAGCATGCATTTCTACCACTGCAACCATATATATAATCACATATATATATACTGAACATCATGCATAAAAGCCACATATGCATACAAGACAACACATAGCTAAACAGGTATTCTTTAGCATGCTTTTCATAGACTTTAATTTATACCATACGTGCATATCACAATGCAAGGAAGCATTTAAATTTAAACATGCTTTCGCGTCCCAAACCCACATCTATATGCACACATATATATATATTTTCACTCACATCCCACGTATACCCAATGTCCACCTCTATACATATATATGCACACATATATGTATATATACACAACCGCCACATATGATTAAATTAAGAGCATATGTAAATTACTCAATGTAAATAAAATATACGTAAGAGATAGAGGGAAGAATCAACTTGCCTTAAGTCCCGCTCTCCAATGAATCCACGTCTGTAAAGCGGTCCATGCCAAGCCCGGTCCGGCCCAGTCCTGTGTCAAAGCCCACACGACAATCCTCTGAACCATTTCCTTGCCCTTTCTAATTTCCATATTTGGTCCAAGTTATTTGTGCAAGCCCGTATATACAAACATAATCATTTTGGCTATTAAGCCCCAATTTGTGGCTGTCCAAACAAAGCCTAAAACCGTGACCTTCCCATGCTACCAATCCGAAACTACCATCACCAAGAAGACCCATCTGCTATGAAGTCGAAGGCTCAACAGCCCAGTAGCCACCATGGCTGTCCGCCATAGCTGCGACTCACCTCCACAGCCCGCTGCCCAGTCGTGAACCACCATTCAATCCACCTAAAACGGCCACCTGAAACCGTGGCAGCAAGCAACCCACGGCTCAACCCAATCATCCACCAGCCGTAACCACCAAACAACCACCCAAAGCCATCTAAACCCACCCAAGCTCAAACGTGAGCTACCAATCCAATCAGCCGAGCTCCAACCTCAGCCGACCTCACCGCCGAAGACCAACGCGCACCTGTCAGCCACCTCGCACCATGGAACTCCATAGACCCATTCCGGCCAACTAATCAATCAGAACCACCCGAAAACCCACCGTGATCGGACCCCTATCGAACCAGCCGAAGCTCCCCTTCGCGAACGGCCCAGCTGCGAAACCCCCCACTAGCAGCCAGCAACTTGCAACCAGCCACTGCCGTCGCCGTCAGCCGCTGCCGCCAACCGTCGCCGGAGTTCGCCGTCACCCAGGCGAAGCCCCGCCGTGAGCACCACCGGCCGATCTCGCCTTCGGCTTCTCTCTCTCTCTCTCTCTCTTCTCGACTTTCTCTCTCCCCGATCTCCTCTTCCCTCTTCTTTTCTTTTTCCTTTTTCTTTTCCTCTTTCTTTAATTGCAACCATAACTTTACTTACACCATTCTCCTCCACATAAAAATTATATCATACCTACATAATTTTGTAATGCCACATATACCCCGTATATGTACATAATACATATACGTATGTACATACACAATCTCCCACATAAGTGCAATTAAACAATTACACTTCTATATATTTGCATATAAGCCCCCCATATATTTATAATTGAATATAAATATAGGTACTATGTATATATATATTTAGATATATATATACATATTCATATGCCTTCCACCTGTGTGGAAATATATCCATACTTTTCTGAATTTTAATTAATCCGAAAATTTTAAATCCGGTCAAAATTTCACCCGGAACCGGTCAAAATATTCCGGTCCTTACAATACATGTTTTAGAAATCATGAGTGATGCTTTACATTTCAATATATGACAATTTATACAAAGTTACAACTCATAAGTAAACTCAAACCACAAAATCAAAAATCAATTCAACTAAGGACTTCAACTTGTCAAAATTTATAGTAAGGTCACTTTGGGACCACATACTCTGCTTACGCTGTACGGGTTGCTAACCCGATGGAAACGACATCCGCTTGTCCAAGTTTTGAGTTTTACACCCTAGGGTTCGAAACCATTATTAATTCTCACACATGTCCTAAAAATGTGACTTTCTCACATAAGTACACATTGCCACATAATACACCAAACCTCAAGATTTTCACAATTCTCACAAAATGCATAACATTTACAAGGTCAATGCATTTCAGTTCTCAACTCATGCATATTCAATTCATTTCAATCAACTCATGAAAATCACAACACTTGTGCATTTTTAAGAAAATGTTCTTTTATGCATATACTCCACATATGATATCAATTTTCACAAAACTCCTCAAATGAACACAAAACATTATATTGCATTTATAGACATCAACTACACATATGCAATATATAAATTTTAACTAAAACGTGTTAGACATTCTATATATATGCAAGAGGGTCGTACTCTCACAAAATTCTCAAAACAAGATTTCAAGTCATAAGATGTGACCTATAGAATCAAAATAGGGAAGAGATTCACACCCTTACCTAGAATCTCAAGCTTGTCCTAGCAAGTCTCAAATTCCAACCCTTTTTATCTTGTTGATAAAGTTTTTTTGTTATGTTTAAACCAAAGCCCTTGCCAAGTAAAGCAAACCATTTACCTTCAGCGATTACCGATTCAAAGCCTAACACCTCCGAAATGTAGAGAGAAGGGAGATAGATGAAGTGGGGAAGTTAGAGAGAGATATATTAATGTAAAATTGATAATATCTCAGCCCCTCTAGATATTTATATCTCATTGGGGCACAAAATGATCGAAACACCCCCGAGTCACTTAACGTACCCTCTCGACATCCGTTTTCGATTTTGAAAATTCCCCCGACCACAAAATTACTTCTTTAACTCTGAACATTTCTTTTGGTCCATAACCAAAAATTATATTTTCTCAAAAATTTTCTAGATTCCTGGGCCCATCAAATCGCGTCTCAGGCCCCGTTGACCCAAAAAGTAAAACTCTCCAAATGTTCTCAAAATTTTCCAAAACCTTAATACAACTCCCCCAAACATGTTTTCCATAATTAAAATATGCTAAACATCATTTAAAAAGTAATTAGGGCAAAAATAATTTTTAAAAATAAAAATCGATCAAAATTAGGCCTAGTGTCTACAATTTCAGTGAGAAACTTGGGAGAATTATTAAGAAGCTCTTCCAAATTGAGGTAGGGATGCCTAACCCATAGAATCTAGGGTTTATGTGAGTATATTGATTGTTTCTAACAACCAATTGGTTATGTGGACATAATAAGATGTATTTCAAGGTTAAAACATGCTAAATTATACTACTTAATGAATTATCAATGTTAAATGATGTAATTACATGTTTATAATTACCTTAGATGATTATATAAGCATGATGAGGTTGAATTGTAAAGGAATTATATAAATTCATGTGTACTTGTGAATGTGACACCCAAAATTCAAGTGTTAATAGCCTCTATCTCACCATCCATTCTTTGCTCCTCAATTACTTTACTTGCTAGAGTTGGTTGAATAATAAGAATAAAAAGAGTCACCGTTCCATCATCCTCACTGAAATATAATCCCATTTTTGAGATTTACTACATCATCTTCCATTCACGTATAACTATGCTTGCTAAGCTACCATGTGACTTCCTGCTTAGGGCATTCGTGATCATATTGGCCTTTTCTAGATGATATTGCTCGTATAAATCATAGTCTTTCATGTACTCCATCCACCTCTGTTGCCTCATATTCAAATCATTTTGTGAGAAAAAGTATTTGAGACTTTTGTGATTGGAGAACACTTTAAACTTCTCATCATATAAGTAATATCTTCACACTTTGAGTGCAAAGATCACCACCGCTAATTTCAAATTGTGTGTCGGGTAATTTTGTTCGTGTATTTTCAATTGCCTTGAACCATATGCCACTACTCTCTCGGTTTGCATTAGCACACATTCTAAACCAAGTCGTGAAGCGTCACAATAAATTGTGTATCCCAACCCACTTTCTGGAATGATCAAAATTGGTGCCAAAGTCAAACAACCCTTTAATTCCATGAATGAATGCTTGCAAGCATCGTTTCACACAAATTTCACTCCTTTTCAGGTTAGGTTGGTCATTGGTGCTGCTAACCTTGAAAAGTCTTTCACAAATCTCCAATAATACCTGGCCAATCCCAAAAGGCTATGTATTTCAAATACGCTCTTAAGTCTTTGCCAACTCATCACCACCTCTATCTTGGATGGATGCACGAAAACTCCTTCTTTAGACATGACATGCCCAAGGAACTTCACCTCCGCTAGCCAAAACTCACACTTCTCGTATTTGGCATATAGTTGGTGTTCTGTTAGAAGTTACAATACTATCCTCAAATGACCCTCGTGCTCTTCTTTTGAAGATGAGTACACTAGGATGTCATCAACAAACACTACCATAAATTTTTCCAAATACACATTAAACACATGGTTCATTAAATCCATGAATACTGTCAGTCCATTTGTTAAACCAAACGACATAAACAAGAACTCATAGTGTCTGTATTGTGTGCGAAAAGTGGTTTTTTGAATGTCTGCCTTTCTAACACCTAACTAGTAATATCCGGATCTTAAGTCTATTTTTTAATTGGAACTCTTTAGTTGATCGAACAAGTCATCTATCATTGGCAAATGATACTTATTCTTGATCGTTGCCCGATTCAACTTTTGATATTCAATGCAAAGTCGCAAAGACCAGTCCTTCTTTTTAGCAAAAAGAACCAAAGCTCCCCAAGGCGAAGTATTAGGGCATACCAATCCCTTGTCTAGTAGCTCTTGCAATTGGTCCTTTAGCTCTTTCAATTCAGTCGGTGTCATTTGGTATGGTGCCATAAAAATGGGCGTGGTGCCCAAAACAAGTTCTATGACAAACTCCACTTCCTGTTTCTGAGGTAATTCTGTTAAGTCCACCTAAAATACATCTATAAACTCACATAACCTCTCCTAGTGTCTCATCATCACCATCAACTAGCAAGCTTGCTAAGAAACACCAAGTCTTTTTCGATCACTAGGACTATGTGAAGAAGACAAATAGAAGTTATCTCTTTCTCCCACAAAGCAAACACTAACACCCTTCAGTATGCATAAAGTCACTCTTCCCTAAGAACAATCAATATTGGCATTGTAGGTTAATAGCCAATCCATACCCAATATCACATCAAAACTAGACATATCGAGGAGGATGAAATCAAACACTAATCGGTGTCCAAAAATCTCGATCTCGCAATATCGACAAACACTACCCAATGTCACTTTACCTCCAACTAGCAGATCAATGGATAAAATCGAGTCTAAATATAACACCTCCAACCCCAAAGTACAAGCAAATGCATATAAAATGAATGAATGTGATGCACCCAAGTCCACTAGAACCCTAGTTTATGAATTTGATACAAGGAATATACCTCAGACCACTGACGATCTTATCAAGGTCTTAGCTGGAACAAAAGTGAGGCATAACCCTGTGGTCTTTGGCCTTGCTGCCTTATACCCTGATATCCTGACTACTAACTAGGAGCGCTAGACGCGACTTCTCTAGCCGGTGTCCGTGAAATATGAACAGATGGCACTGTTTGTGGTGGTGGCAATGCCCTAAAACCTGACTGTGGAGCAGTAAGCTACGTAGGATGCTATTGAGAACCAACCCCACTCTGTGTACCCTTCTTCTATAGGCAATTCAAACTAATGTGCCCCATCTACTGACTATGGAAGCACTTCTTGTCTGTCACAGAAGTAGCTTTCCTTTGAGTACATTTAGCCATATAATGTCCAATTTTCTGATAGTTGAAGCAAACTACTTTAAACCGTGAAAATACAGTAATACAACCATAGATGGTGTCGATTGGGCTTGTTGTCATTATGAGAATGACCCACCATCCATTTGCTTCTTCCTAGCACGATTGTCCAGAAGGGACTTCATGCACCTCATTTAGTTATTTGCTTCCCTAGCTTTTTGATTATCATTGCTGAGCTCTTCAACTATCAGTGCTCTCTCCACTACCATCACATAACTAGTCAAATCCAAGACTACCACTCGATCTCGTATGAATGTTTAGAGGCCTCTTACGAATTCTTTTATCTTAAGCTCTTCCGTTGGGATCATCTCTCATGTAAAATGAGCCAAGGATGTGAACTTGGTCTCGTATTCCATCACTGTCATTGAGCTTTGAACCAACTCATAGAATTGTCGCTTTAGATTGTCCTCGATAGGCACCAGAAAGTACTTCTTGAAAAAAAAGTACTTAAAACATATCCCAATCCATCGTCTCGATGTCATGGTATTTTTCTATGAATTTTCACCAACGACTAGCCTCACCGTTAAGATAGTGGGCGGCCACTGTCACCCTTAGATCCTTCTCTATCTCAAGTACAGTAAGGAGTGTAACAATTTTGTCCAACCAATTTTTTCACCACCATAAGGTCGAATTCTCTTGAATATGATAGTGGACAATGTTTCTTGACATGTCCTAATGTCGTTATCATTCGACTAGAAAGAGCTGCTCTTGGCAGAGCTTGTGTCTCCTCTTTAATCTCTTTAGCTATTTGCCACATAGTCGCAGCCATGTCGCGCATAAACTGCTCTCCATCTATGGGCGTTGTTGCCGATATTCCTCCACGAGCTCCATGTGGTGGCATCTTACTATATTGATAACAAGAAGACACTTTAAAATTCAAAACATGAATATCATTGTCCAATTATCTTCATGCACACATAACATGCTAAATTACTTCATAGCTAGCATATTATACCAAGAAATAAGCACATAAGTAGTTCCATGTAATATGCACTTAGCCTTATACTTACACTCATAATCTCAAATATCTATAATCACAACCTCAAGTTCATAACTCCGTGAATCCTTAATCTTTTCAAATCTAAACGTGGTTCGACCTTTTCTCATCGTCCATAGGTATTCAAACCTAGTTAAGCTTTGATACCAAGTTATACGCCCTGATTTTTGTCTTCTAGAAACCAAGGGTGACATCCATTTTTCTAATCATAATTACTCTTGATATCATACCTGATACAAAGTTGTCACGCCATGATTTCTGTCTTTTGGAAACCAAAGGTGATTAAGCTAATCATCCACATCACTAATCTCACTTTAAAACCATTCAATTGCAGAAGTTTTCTAAACATACGCCATTTCATATGGGTATACTCATCATTATCCACCCTAATGGGACCCATATTGGTCTACATATCACTACGTACTTTCCTCACCCTATGTTATGTGAAATTCCAATTCATCCCTGTTTCGGCCTATTGGAACCCTCTTCGGTCGACTGAAACCTGGGCTCAAATTCGTGCATTTGAGCCTCATAGAATGTGAGTCAATATATTTCCCAATTCTTATTCATAACCTACATTATCCTTAAAAGAAACATCCATGAATGATCTATAGAACACCTAGCATGGTAAAGACATACAAGTCTCATCTTTAACATTCATTCCCATAATTTCATACATAAAAAATCTCAAAAGATTCATCATTCACATATCTTCCACAAGTTATACATGAAAGAGTTCATAAAACATATATTTCCTAAGAGTTCTAACCATGCCATGTGTGGCAGTGACATTTAAAATTCGAATACATGTAAGGAACCAATGTAAAGGCAACACTACAACTATAGTTGACATGCCATAAATCGGCATGAACCTCTATATACATATGTCCAAAAATAATCCAAAAGAATCTCAATTCCATTATAATGCTTTATACCTCGTCCTCCATGGGAGCTTTATCTGAAAAGAGTTTGGAGGAAGGGGTGAGCATACAACTACGCCTTGTAGGAATGACCACCCAACTCTACCTCAACCACAAAACTCCTTAAATGAACACAAAATCATAATATTGCATTCATAGACATCAACTACACATATACATTATATAAATTCTAACTAAAACATGTTATGCATTCTATATATATGCAAGATGGTCATACTTTCACAAAATTCTCAAAACAAGGTTTCATGTCACAAGTATGTGACCTATATAATCAAAATAGTGAAGAGATTCATACCTGTACCTCGAATCTCAAGCTTGTCCTAGCTAGTCTCAAATTTTAGCCCTTTCTATCTTGCCAAAAAATAATTTCGTTTGATTCAAACCAAAGCCCTACCAAGTAGAGCAAATCCTTTGCCTTTGACGATTCCTGATTCAAAGCCTAACACCTCCTAAATGTAGAGAGAAGGGAGAGAGATGAAGTGGGAGAGTTAGAGAGAGAGAGAGAGAGATATTGTTGTAAAAGTAATAATATATCTACCCCTCAAGATATTTATATCTCATTAGGGCACAAATTAACTGAAACGTCTTCGAGT
Organism: Cornus controversa; assembly: GCA_026545225.1. NCBI lineage: Eukaryota > Viridiplantae > Streptophyta > Magnoliopsida > Cornales > Cornaceae > Cornus > Cornus controversa. Next base: position 75,066,653 of record CM048846.1, read on the forward strand.
CACTTAACGTACTCTCTTGACCTCCGTTTTTGATTTTGAAAGTTCCTATGGTCTCGAAATCACTTCCTTAACTTTCTAAACATTCTGTTTGGTCCATTACCAAAAATAATATATTCTTAAATTTTTTTCTAATTTCCAGGTCCACCGTGAATTATCAATGTTAAATGATGTAATTATATATTTAAAATTGTCTTACATGATTATATAATCATATTGAGGTTGAATTGTGAAGTAATTATATGAATTCATGTGTACTTGTGAAGGTGACATTTATGTGTTTGATAAATTGCCTTGAAAGCATGTTTAAATGTGAAATATATTTAATTTTCAATATAAGTGATGTGAAATGTGAAAGATGGAAAATATGATTATTGTGAATGCATGTGAGGTTTATTTGAAATATATGCAAGCATGACAATTAAGTGATATTTTACCTTGAATTGTATGTACACGTTTAACACGAGTATGTAGAATCTATCTTCATTTATTGGGAAATGCATGGTGAGGTTGGTGGGCTTAATTGGGCGAAGTGTCCTCTTGACGAGTAGCGAGGTAATCTGGTAAAGGAACCTTCTTGGTTCGGTAAAAGAGCCCCAATGGAGTAATTCAGGTTGGAGGTCCAGTTAGATAAAAGAGGATACTCCCTAAAATGGAGTCCTACGATGAGGTGGATCGATAAAGGAGCCTCAGTTTGGTGGGATTGGGTGATCCATAAAATCGGAGCCCAAGGGATGTGTAGAGAGTATGAGTGAGTTATGCATATCATGTTGCATTATATATTACTTATGATATGGTTGTCATATACGAATATTTGCGTAACATGATTAAATACAAATGTATGTTATGTGGTATGGAACTTGCAGAATTATGTTTTAGACATTCCTATTGAGTGTGTTGTAACTCATCCTACGAGTATTAACTCTTTTTAGAAAATAGAAAGAAAGTGATGGAGTCTCCCCAACAGTGAGTTGGCATAGAGCGAAATTGGTTTCATTTAAAGAGTTTTATTGCTTTATGTAGGTGCATGTCCGGATTGTGGACTATATACATGTGGTGAATGTGTAAAGACCATTTATGTTTTTGAAAACATATTGTGATTATGCTTTATGATTGCATATGTTTAAATACGATTTTGAGCATGATTATAATTTCAGACTTTATATGTATGTTTTGTGCATGGTAAATGCTAGATAATGAATGTAATGATATTGCATTTATGTTTATTTTTACATGTATAAACTTATGAGAATGGTCATATTGATGAATTGGTAAAAATGTGGAGTGTATATGCTAAGCATGACGCTCAAAACATGAGAATGAACACTTAGAAAATTCTGTAGAGAAACAGTGTTTAAGGGCTTTTGATCAATTGAAACCCCTGTATTGATCAATTGAAAGGCTTCGATTAATCGTCTAAGTATCAAAAATTGTTTGATAGAAATAGTCCAATTCCAAACTGATTTCGATAGTACTTTGATACAAGTTCGATCAAGCCTAAGCTTCGATTAATCGAAACCTCAACTTCGATTAAACGAAGTGAGGCCTTCAATTAATCGAAGGGTACACTTCGATCAATCAAAAGGTGATATGACTGTGTATTACAAAGGGACTTATGTATGCATGTTTTCAATAATGGATTCACATAGTAGATCTGAATTGCCTATGCATGCATGTTTACATTGTGGTAATGGTAATGATTATGCTTTCGCTAGACTTTGAGATCACAACTTAGATTGATTAATCTATGTGACATTCTGGTGAGGAATTGATGTGTTGATGTATAAAGAATGCTTCCACTGATTTATGAGATGATAACTTAGATTATTGATTATTGTGATATTCCGGTGAAAAATTGACGTATTGATAATGTAAAGGCTTTCGTGGCAAGTAATGACCCGACAATTGGGGTGTGACAGCTTGGTATTAATGATGATGTCAGAGGGTGATAAATGGTAGTTTGCCATGGTTATTTGGGTCATGAGATGACGATTGGGCAATCATGAGATCTCACTATCTAAGTTTTGGGCTTAGACTAGGGGAGTCAGGCGGTCTAGATTCCAGGGCGTGACACACAGAGTGTTTAAATTGTGATGCTTTTCTCCATCTGATCAACCAGATTTTGAAAGACAACATCATCTACAAAGTTTGATCAGAGCAACAGTGGTGGTTTCATGATACTACTTGATTTTATCTGAAGGGGAAAGAAAAACGATCACTACAAAGGGATAAATACTCGAGGAGTATTTGTGTTCTTTCAGCTACCCTTTAGAAAGAATTGTGACGTTAGTAAGAAGTTTGACACAATTGGACGAAGAGTCGTAAGAGAAATCCTGAGGTGTTCTGCATCAAATTTCTTGTTAGAGTGGAGTGGGTGAGTCTAGGACGGAGTTTTTTGTACTTTGTTTTGATATAGTGGATTGGTTTCTCTAGAGGCATCTGTCTTACCTTTGTGGTTTTTTCCTTTCCAAGGTTTCCATGTAAAATTCCTTAGTTGCTTTATTTATTTTATGATTGATTTGGATGCTTAATTGATAATCATTACGGGTCATTAATCAATCATAAAAATTAAGCAAGAAGACCTATTCACTCCCTCTAGTTCTAAGTATTATCATTTCACTCTAAATTAACTGAACTGTTTTCGCGCCGTGTAACTCACATTTGGTGTAAGAGTGGGTTGCTCAGTCTTGAGTTAGATTTTGTTTGGTTGATTTAGTTGTGAATTCTAAGATGTCTCATATTATATCTTTTGATGATAATAGTGTTATACCTCAATTTTCTGAATCTATCATTAGAATGCATTCTGAATAGTCTAAGTTGAAAAGAGATTATCAAAATTTGTTGGAGAAATTGAAACTGGTTAAACTTGATTGAGATATTTATAAATTAGAGGTTTCAGTTATCAATAAAAATTTAGAGAAACTTAGACGTAATAGGATGAACCTTCTTGGTAAAGTTAAATTTTTAGAACAAGAAGTTAAATAGATTAAAGGGTTTAATAATTCACTTGAGCATAAGATTGATAATTTGAATAGTGAACTTGTTAAATCTAATCAGTCTTTTTAGAAATTTAACTCTCCCACTTGTAAATTTGGTAAGTTGGATTTTTTTAAAACTTTAGTAATAAAAAAGAATTAATTTCAACTTTTAAAGGATTCATCACTTCAAAAATCAAAAATATTTTTGTGAAAGTTAAGACCAAGCTTTCCGTTGTTACTCATGCTCCAAAACTTATTTTAAACTGTCATTTTTGTAGAAAAAAAGGTCACATCAAATATAAGTGTCAGAAGAGAAAAATTGAACTGAAAAGCATAAGATCTTAGACGGTTCAAGAGCTTTTCTTATTAAGATGAAAGAACTTGAAAAGAAACAACAAAAATTGAAAGAAAAAATTGATAAGGTGAATTGTTTTAATTCTGTTCTAGATTCTTATAAAGGTAAAAAAAAAGATCAAGAAGAAAGAGCCCTTGGAAACTAATAATTATGATTATGAAATAATTAGAAAATCACTTGATCATAAATCTAAAACTATTTGCATGAAGAAGGATAGTCTAAAATGTTTGGTCATGCACACTGCACTTAGAGCACTTGGTCTTATAGGTTGGTACCTTGATATTGGTTGCTCTAGGCATATGACTGGAGACAGAACATTATTTACCATTTTTAAGGATATTTTTGGTGGGTTTGTTATTTTTGGTGATAATAATGCATCTAAAGTGAATGGGAAAGGTAAAATTAATTTTCTTACTTTTTGTGAATTAAAAATGTTCTTTATGTTAAAGGTTTAACTGTAAACTTGTTGAGTACTCGTCAAATATGTGATAATAGTTTTCAAGTTAATTTTACTCAACATGAATGTTTTATAACTAATTGTCGAGAAAAAAAATTATTTTATAACTAAGAGAGAAACAATCTACGCATTGAGGGCTCGAGATTGGTCCAAACAAAATCAAATTCGGACAAAGTTGAGTTTGGTGATAATTTGGCTTGAAATTGAATTAGGAGTGTTCTCTCCACTTTATCATTGATTCTTTAGGAATTAATGTGGTTGTTGATTGGTTAAGTATGCTTAAGAGTGTTAGGAAGTGAATTTTGCATCTTTAGTTATATTAGTTCTTGTCAACTGATTATATAATTGAATTCAAATGTGTTTGAATGTGTATCAAAGGGGATTATGGTCTGAATTGTGCATATATGCCTAAGTGTTAGCAATTGTGAATAAATGTTACTTATTGACATGATTTAGAGATGTAAAAACTATGTTTTACATGATACATTTTACATGTTTGATATAATGCATGATAATGATCTTTTCTATAAATGTTGTATTGTTTTATGCATGGAGATACATTTTTTAGCATGGAGAATAAGTAGCTTATGATGCACTTGAATGTGGAATTGTTGTATTGTTATATGAATGGAAATAACATGTTCTAGCATGGAATTAAAATGGCTTATGATGCACTTGAAATTGTATGTATTGCCATACTTGAAACCTATGTGATTGATTGTTGATTTTGGGAGTCGGTTGGAAATGTAAAAAAGGCTCTGAGCTCGGAACTTGGCCAAGGCGATTTTGTCTAGACATTCGGGTTAGTAGCCCGTAAATTAGAATATTGATCTTGTCTAGACCCTCGAGTTGATCGCCCGTAAAGTATAATATTGGTTCTGTCTAGACTCTCAGATTTTACCCGTAAAGTAGAATATTTGAGAAAATTGCTCGAAAAACTTTTGACCCGTGACCTACGACTACTCTCCCTTGTGTGATTTCAAGATTTATATGACATGGTCTTTAAGTCTTGTTGTTGAATGGTGATATTCTTGTTGATGCTTATGTGGCCTTCTACTTTAATTGAGCAATGTTGAGTTTGTATTTTGTTTAGGTATTGAATTGAGATTCCATGAACATGTGCATTATTGTATGCCATGTAGTGTATAGGAATGTCATGATACTCTCACGAGCATTGAAGTATGCCATGTAGTACATAGGAATGTTGATAAGTGTATAATTCTTACACAACAAACCTCCAAAATTATATTTGTTAGTAATTTATTTTATATTATTTTATTCAATAAATGTGGTTTTGTGTCTTTTTAGGTTTATGGTGATGTTTGTGAAAAATTCCCAAATTCAACAAATATAAAGTCCTTCTCTGCGCAGCTTTACTATTTGGGCCATAACTTTCTGCCTGAGTATTGAATTAATACAAGTCTAGAGTTTTTATAAATCTTATTCATAGGGGAACAAATTTGTATTTTACGAAGAAGCCCTAATTCTAACTTTTAAGGGGTGAAAATCGCGTGTCAAAGTAGTCACAATATTCTGCGCGAACATTACACCAGTTATGGTAATTTGACCATATCTCTTGACTTGGATATCGGAATTAAGTAAACTTAATGACTGTGGAAAGCTAACTTGAAGCCCAAGAAATTTGTATTTAGTGTAAATTTCGTGAATCACACTTATTCAAAGTGAAAATTGGATTTCAAGTCAAAGAAAATATTCTGGCAGATTTTCTTCTCAATACTTTCCTATTTTCTTTTACTTGGAGAACACCTTAGAGGACCTTTATATAAGAGAAATAGATGACTAGAAGAGGAGGGAAGAAAATAAGTGCAGGCTAGAGCAAAGAAGCCAGAGACATTCCAGATTTTATTTGTTTATTTTATTTCATTATGTCTTTTATATTTTTGTTATCTTCTTCTACCATGTGTAACTAAACTCCTCAACTAGAGTTGAGGAGGAAAAATCCATTAATGAAGTGAAGTTATTTTGTTCATTAATAGATTCCCTATGATTTAAATGGTTATGATTTTTGCTTCTAGTTCTTTCACCATTTATATCAAGTATATGTGGTAATTAGAAAGTATTATAATTAATCTAAGCTTGGGTTTGTATTTCTTAGAAGTGATAATATTTGATCTTATGTTTTTCATTAAATTGGATTCATAAAATACTTAGAATTTTACATTAGTGAAGCGAAGAAAAATCTACCTTTTTGATATATCTTTTGTAGTGCTTTATTGTTAAATCTTGAGTAAACAATAAATTGATTTCTTGATTGTTACTCTAAATTGGAGAACTGAAAAATGAATATTTGAAACTTTATCATGTCTAACTAAACTCCTCAACTAGGGTTGAGGAGGAAACTAGCATTAATGAACTGAAGTTATTTTGTTCATTAATTGATTCCCATGTGTATAATTTAAATGCTTATGATTTCGATTCTTGTGATTAATTATTTTATAGTTCTTTCACCATTTATATCATGTAGATGTGGTAGTTAGAAAGTATTATAATTAATTTAAGCTTGGGTTTGTATTTCTTAAAAGTGATATCTTTGATCTTATGTTTTTCATTAAATTGGATTCATAAAATACTTAGAATTTTACACTAGTGATGCAAAGGAAAATCTACCTTTTTGATATATCTTTCATATGCTTTATTGTTAAATCTTGAGTAAGTAACACCTTAGCAATTTACCTTCTTGAATTTAATGGTGGTGGAATCCAACACTTTAGCAAATTTCTCTATTTAATTTCAATCGTGTTGTTTTATTTGCATGTTAGTTTAATTTCTCAAATCAACCAACTTTGTTCAACTAGATTATAGATTCATAAACTTGTGAGTTATAAACTTTTAAATCAACAAGAAGTTTTTTCCATTCTTGCATTTTATATAAGCCGCGTCGAGTCGATGCATAAGTTGGTTTAGGCATCTCTACTGGGCATGTTGATACTCACCCCCCTTCTCCAACTATTTTACAGATAAAACAACGGTCATTGATGGAGCTTAAGGTGCTTGAATTACGATATCTTCACTTCGTAGCTTTCGCTTATGTTATGTTTTCATGTGCCATGTTTAGGCATTTATCAAAACTGTAATTTGGATTTGAGTATTGGATTGATATGAATGAGCCATGTTGGCATTTGAAACCAATTAAGGACAAATATAAGACTTATGTTTTAAAATGGATTTCCTTCCCTTACATAGCATAATTCTGATTTATTGTTTGTTTATGCTTGTTTCTACATGTATAAACTTGTGAGATTAGTGGTATTCACATTCTGGGAAAATGATGAGCATGCATACTAAGAATGAGGACCAAATATGAAATTGGACTTGAATGGACAAAGGGTGAGACTGCAGGATTTCTACAGGGAATAAATTTTAATCGTACAACCCATATTTCGTATGATCAAAATTATCGATTGTACGGACCCATGGCTTTGCATGTGCAAAAAATTCCAAGGTGTCAAAGTCCTGAGAGATGAAAATCTTCACAAGCACTTCGATTGTGCGAAACCCACATTTTGCACAATTGAAATGTTCGATTGTGTGAAACTGCATTTTCATAAGAGCGAAAAGTTGCAGGCACTGAGAGTTATAAATGGACTTGTGTATGCCTATTTACCCAAGGCGAAATTCATAGTGGACTTGAATTGTTATGTATGCATGTAATCATGATGTTACTGGTATTATAAATGCTTCCACTGATTTTGAGATTACAACCTAGATTAGTTGGTCATGGTGATACATCCAGTAAAAGGGTGAACTTATTGATAATGTAAAGGCTTCCGCGATATGTCATTGCCTGACATTCGGGGTGTGACAGGTTGGTATCAAATCAAGATATCGAGGCTTGTTTGTTGATATGGGGTGATGACGTGTAACATGTCCACCCTCGATTTTCAGGAGTTCAAAATTGGGTCGTGACAACTTGATATCAAAGCATGATATCGAGACTTGATCGTTATTGAGTTGATTCATGTAGTTAAATGAATGGGTTCACTCTCAAAATTTGGGATCGTATTGGGGACTTCAGTGACTCGAATTTTAGGGCTTCACAACAAATATGTTTTTAGAGCTTTTTTTTTTGTCTTGAAATATAGAGTTTTGAAGTCACAATTTCATATTTTTTATGGTTGGACCGGTTTAAGTCTTACCTGGACCAGTCCAGGAGCTCTCAAGACTTGATTTTTGGTCACTAACACAGCTAGACCGGTCTAAGTGAAGGCTGGACCGGTCCATGATGTCTTAGTACCTCGTGTGAAGGTCTTAGCAAGGTTGACCAGTCTAAGTGAAGGCTGGACCGGTCCAAGCATTTTGGTCTCCCTATTTTGGCCTCATTTGTCTTGTTCTGACTTTGAAGTTTCCTTAAAAATTGGAATTTGTTTCCTATTAATTTTTAAAAATTAGGGCTTTATTATCTATATAAACCCACACATGTTTTCTCTCTAATTAATTATTTTAAGTAATTTTTAATATATATCGAAAAATCTTTTTAGAGATAGAAAACAGAGGATATATTTTCAACAGAGAATTTTTATTCTTTTGTTTATAATTTTGTGAGCACACACACATGGAGTGTTTAAGGTGTTATGCTCTTCTCTATCTAATCAACTGGATTTTGAAAGACAACATCGTCTATATAGTTTGATTAGAGCAACAGTGGTGGTTCCGTTATACTACGAAGGGGATAAATACTCGAGGAGTATTTTTATTCTTTCAGCTACCCTTCTGGAAGAATTATGACGTTAGTCGGGAGTCTGCAACAATTGGATGAAGAGTCACAAAAGAAAGCCTGAGGCGTTTTGCATCAAAGTTCTTGTTAGAGTGGAGTGGGTGAGTCTGGGACCGAGTCTGTTGTACTTTGCTTTGAGATAGTGGATTAGTTTCTTTGGAGGCATATACCTCACCCCCGTGGCTTCGAGATAGTCCAATTTTGACCGATGTTCTTTGTATTCATCATTTATAGTATTAAATTAATTTTAAATGATGTTATATATGTTTTAAATATGAAATGCATGTATGGGGACTTGTTTTGAGGTTTGGGGATATTTTTGAACCATTTGGCTCAATTTGAGATTTTTGGGTTAGCGCGGCCTGGGATGTGGGTTGGGTGGGCCTTGGTGACCGGATATTTTTTTGAAAAATTTTATTTTTTTGTTTTAGACCAAGTGAAATTTTAAAAGATATAAGGAAATGATTTTGAAGTCGTAGTCGCTTTTGGAATTGAAAATAGAGGTCGGGAGGGTACGTTAACTGGCGTAGGGGTATTTTGGTCTTTTTACATCGTAGATATTATAAATATCAAGTGGTCGGGATTTATCTTCATTTTTCACAGAGCAAGGAGCTGGCTGCTACTTATCTCTCCCTATCTACGTCTCATCTTTCTTTTCTCTTCATTTTGGAAATTTTAGAGCTTGATTTGGAAGGTGCCGATGAAAGATTAATTATTCTACTTAGTGAGGACTTTATCTTGGATTGAACAAAGTGCGAATTGGTGGAGCTTGAGAAACTAAAATTTTGAAGCTTTTGCTAGAAAAGGCTTAGGAAAGCTAGAGAATGGAGGTAGGTGTGTTTTTTCTCTCCTACTATTTGATTTATAGGTTTATTGATGAGTTGAGAGGGTTTTGATTGGTTTAGCATGCTTGGGAGGGTCAATATGGTTATGTATAGCTTTCTCCTTCTTCTATTATGGTTATTTGCATGCTATGCATGATTATATCTTGAGATATATGATGGTTGGGAGCATATACATGTTATATGTGTGAATTGGAAGCATATTGTGATATATGTGGATTTGTATGCATGTATGAAATATATGCATGATTGTGAACATATATGTGTTTATATGTGGTATGTGAGAGTGTGATGTATTCTAGAATTGCCATGGAGCATGAGAATGTAGTAATGAGCATGATAATTATACTAGATGAGATTTGATGCCTAATGTGCACATATAGAATTGTTAAAATTCTTGTAGTTGTCGGAGTTGACTAAGAGCACCGTACATAGCATTCGGTGATGCCCAACCATGTTATGGAAGTCAAAAATCATCCATTATGGTTTGACGTCAGAGTCGCCCCACATACCTAGGCTTATGCCTAATTATCGGAGTAGCCCAAAATTGTATGATCATCAGAGTTGCCCAATCATATCAGCAAATCTAAGATTTGTTGATATTGTATGGCATTCGAAGTGAGACTGACCATACTGTTGTTTTCAGAGTTAACCAACACTACATGATGTCAGGGTTGCCCAATCATGTGCCGTTATCGTAGTTTGACCAAATGTTACAACTTTGTAAATGCTTACGTGTTATACATATTTTAAGCATTGTGGATACGTTTATATGCATAAATGAATTGCATTGAGTTTATTGACAGATGAGTACTAAGTATGTCATGTAGTGTAGCGATACTATGATTGCATATCATGTAGGTCGGCGTCAGTGTCGGTCCCTAATTGGGTTGGGACATTTCTACTTGTATGCTCACCCCTGTTCCTCAAACACTTTTATAGATAAAGCACTAGCGATGGACGGGACTTAGAGTGATCTAAATGGAGTTTTTGAAGTTATTTTTATGTAGTAGGTGTATATTCACACTTGTATGTACCATATTGGTACTTTTGAAAAAAAAAAACATACTTGTAATAGAGGATGTGGTGCGAGTGTTTAGTACTTTGACATGTACTTGGTTATTTTGGATTCAATGTATGCATTCTGGATGTGATCGAATTTTCAATCAATGTATTTATGATATTTTCACTTACATTTATGGAAGGAGGATTGTATTAGCTTTAATTTGATAGGTCATGGGCCTTGTTTGGATTTAAATTGAGTAAAATATGCATGTTTTGTTGCGAAAGTGCATAATCTAGCCTATGCCCGTTGATTTGAGTATAACTCAAGTTGTGAGTTGAATTTTTATATGATTCAAACTGAGTTAAAAATTAGACATGTTGATGATTGTCCATGTCAAATTTCAGGTCAAACGGACTTATGGATTATAAGATCATAGAATTTAAAATATGGTTGAAAATTGACTAAGTATGGGTAGCAAGATTTTAGCCTTTTCATTAAATGCAATTGATCACTTTTTAGGGCACTCGATTGCCCTTGTAAAAACCCTAGAAGTTTAGCCTCGGTATTGAATGCAATCGATCGCCCTTTTTACGGCGATAGAGTGCCTTTACAGAATGCATTAACAAAATTTTGCCCAACTTCAAACAGTCATATCTCATTTGTTTCAAATTAGAATTAAATGATTCTTGTTTTGAAATCATGTATTTTTTAACCCTCTTTTCAATGGTGTAGATTTTAGTTTGAGATTCCAACCATAAAAGGAGTTTAGTCTCTAGATTTGAGAGGTTCATGAGAGTGAATCGGTTTAACTTTCATTAATCATCCCCATTTCCCTCGCTCTTAACCGAGTGTCAAAAATCAAGCCATGATTGAAATAATATATATGTTCATAGTAATTTGGTTAAAATAGGTTATTGGCTAATCAAATTGACCTGACACGATTAATTAAATGGGTCTAATTGAAAAAAAAATATTAAACGAGTATGATCGGGTTAAACAGATTGAGCTCTGAAACACAAATACGACACTATTAATTAAATAGATTTACATGATATGACACGAATACGATTAAAGTTAACCCAAACCAACTAATTTTATGTCATGTTCAAGCCGTATTGGCGGGTGTGTTAAATTTTGATGGCCCTACAGCTAATATATTGTTTCGAGCATGTTTAAACAGTTAACCTTATTTTTGAGCGAAAGAAATCATATCAATCTGAGTTAATATCATTCATGGTATTCAATATATCAATGATATAACCAAAGGTCTTGTAGTCCAATGGTATAACCTCCCCTCCTCTTTCTTATGTTATAATATTTTAATAAATAAAATATTTTTTTATTTGTGGTCCTATGCACTATTCTAAATTGGAATGCAATGTAATTATTGTTACTTGATGGGTTGAGCTTATACTTGTCAGTTGTGGTCTAATTGACAATATAATATTTATATCTAGGTTTCCATGATAGGAAGGGAGACTTAGGTATTTTATTTGTAAAGAAACCGCCCTCCTGTTGTTGTTATAAATAAAAGTTTCATAACCCTTATTCAGTCCTATTGTATGACAACTCTCAAACGGAGGTAATGTAATCTAAGAAACTCTTGCAGAAAAACTCAAAGGTATTCTACAGGTTAATCTTCAATCAGGCATGTCAATTAAATCTCCTATATAATTATTGCAGTATTCTTGATTTCTACGTGTTGAGTATGGATTAATTTCCAATAATTAGTATCAGAGCTAGGTTTAAGGCTAAGGTTTTTTTTTTTTGTTGTAGAAATCAAGAAATAATTTTTTTATATACTTGCATTTTTTATTTAAGTCATCAGATCGAATACATGTTCTATGGGAGTTATATGGAATTTTCAGAAACTGCACCTTTAGTGGGTGAATATTTTTCTCACGATTCACTGATTTTGACTAGACTCGTATATATATATATATATATATATATATATATATATATATATATATATATATGACTGGACATATATATAAATAATTTTTTTTGACAAAATTTATGCAACTTGAGACTTAAATCCTTGAATACCCATTACTTGTTTTGTATATTTGATAAGTGCACAAAACTTGCTATTTTATATCCTAAAATAAGTTTTTAATTCATCTTTTATTTTATTTAAAGGTTTTTATCTTTGCATTTTATGTTTTATAGGGGTTGATTTTCAAATAAGAAGAAAAGCAGCAAAAGAGGGCTAAAAAGGATATATATAGCCAAAGATGAACATAATAAGAATTGTAGGAGAGATGGTATTCTGTGCAATCTACTTCACAAGAGGTCTCAAGTTCAAAACTTTGCTAAATATTTTGTACACGGCCACGTCTGCAGTCCAAAATTGAAATTAAAGATATGGTAATCAAATTTTAGATATTTAAATTCAAAATTTTGTATTTTGAATATTTGTTTTTGAATTTTGAATTTTGAATTTGGTATTTCAAATTTGTATTTTGAATTTTGTATTTTAAATTTTTTTCACCTAAACCATTCCCCTTTAACTCTATAAATAGGGGGTCTTAGGGGATGGTGAAGAGGGGTTAGAAATTGTAAAAAAAATAAAGTGTAATTGTAAATATTTTCTTGTATTCATTTTTTTTTTTGTAAACACACCTCTCAAGGGAGTGATGAAGCCACTATGATGAAACATAAGTAAGTTATTTTATTTTCTTGGTCTAATTTTTTCTCCCAAGAGTATTTTTCTACTCTTCTATTCTGGATTTTTATTTTCTAAAATTAGAGGAAGGATTCTTTGTGTTTGCCAAATAATGGTAATTCGAAGAATGCCTACCTCTGTTTACCTAGCCAATGTGCATCAGATTAAGTAAAGAAATGTCTCTCTCATATATAATCAAGTCATTCTTTTTTATTCCATATTTTCCTTCATCTTTTCAAGTTCTAATTGGATTGGTGAAGTGTATTGATTATTGGAGTAAAAACTAGATAAGAATATTAGAAAATTTATTTATGTGGATTCGTGATGGTGGATTCCCTTCCCTTGAGATTTATTTTATTATTATAGTTTTATTTATTCATTATAATTCCAAAATAAAAAATGTTTTTAAAAAAATAATTTTCATTCCATAAATTAGTGTGTGAATTTGAGCTCATTCGAAATCTCACTTGAGAGTGGTTTGACCCTGCTTACTACTATACAATTTTTAGTAAAGTTTTTACAGGTTTTATTATTTTTTGTAGGAAGTGTAGAAAAGTAACGACAAACATCCACTATTCTACACCCGTCAGTATTTATGGACTATTCGGGGATTGATATGGTTGAAAAGTATTATATTATATTATATTAGGTTTAATGTTTTAAACCACACTTTGAATACACGTGTATGTACAGTAAATTGAGGCTTCGCTTTGTAGGTTTTGTGGTCTTGTAAATATGCTATTGTACAATCAGTTTGGTATAACATGCTATGGTTTAAAATTCAGAACAAATCCATATGTGGTATATAATGCATATGTCAAGTTGCTTCAATATTTTTTTTTGGTTACTGTGTATCAAATGTTTAACCATGTGGTCATGGTGCGTGGATGTTTTGACAAGGAAATTGAAACATGATATATTATTATGATGGTCTTAATGTTTGTTAATTAGTTTAACGATGCAGCGTAGCTAGTAAATACGTATGATATATATAATATATCATGTGTGTTGTTTCTTTTTAAATACCATTTTTTTAATGATTTATTGGTATACATTGAAAAAACAATTGTTATAAATTTCTTTTGAAATTTATTTGATGTGCATGAATGATTATAAATATATTTTCTTTATTTATATTCAAGTTATTTGTGATCCATGTTCATTTTTTGTTCCACAATATTTAGGTTTATTTTTATGTGCATTATAAAGAAGTTTTTGAACCTAAATAAAATGAAATTTTAAAGTGTAGGTCTTTCCTTGGGATTTAGAAGGATCGGTAAAGTGACTTATTCAAGGTGGTATCAAAAGTGAGTGATGCCTATCCAAAGGTGACATTCACTCATGAAGGTTATTTAAAAAAAAAATTAAGGTCTCACAGTGCACTTGCCCATATTAGGGAATTTGTTCTGCCCAAAGGTGATCAATATCTTAGTGTGAGTTAAGTGAATAGAATAGTTAAGAGTGTTTGGGTTAAAACTAAATAACCCTCTTGCCCAAAGGTAGTGGAAGTACTTAGCAATAATTAAAGCATAATCAACAACGTCTATGTGTGATTTAATCATACATTTGGGGGATAAATGTATTTAAAATTTTGCCCAAATGTGATTTTTAGATGAAATTTTACCTGTTCCCGCAGGGTGGAAGGTTTTTGCACATAGTAAAACACCTTGATAAATTCGACTTAAAACTTCAAGTACAAATTAAAATGATAATCCCTAAAGTTGTGACATATTATTTTATATGTTGTTTATGTGGTGTTATTTAATAGAACATGTATTGAGGTTATAAATATTTCTGCAATTCAGATATAGCTTACAGGTTTATTAAGGAGAAACTCCTTATGTCCATTATAAAGTCTTTTGAGGCAGTAAGGTTAATGCATATAAGTGGATTAAAGTAATACCATGGCTATTAGAGTAATCTATGCCTCTACTGGTGAAACTATTAGGGGTGGTATTCTAGTATTTGATACTGCTAAGATGTTTCTTGATTTGATCAGGAAGCAATTCATGGCACTAAGAAGTAACTATAGTATTATCGTCTGATACAACTCATGTCAGTTAGATACGATAGAAATGGTTTAGTGAGGGAGCATATCTATAAGATGTGCAAGTTGGTTAATAGCCCGAGGAAGTAGAGAATTACATTTAATGATAAGTTATTAGTTCACATGGTGATATATTCTCTGCTTAGGTCTTTTGAGACTTTTAGGGTAAATTATAATTCACATGAGATAAAAGGGACATGTAGCAGATATTAGCACTTTGTGTGATTGAAATGAAATGACTCAGATCGTTTAAAATTGAGTCAACTCATCTTGCCTCAGTAATAACAGCTAGAATAGTTTCAAGAAGAAACTAGGCGGCAAGAAAGAAAATCAGGTAAAATAGGAATAGAGAAAGCAGAACAATAAAGAAAAATGTATTAATTATGGGGATGATGAATGTTGGTTCTGTAAAAGTAAAAGACATAAAAAGAAAGGCTTCTATAGTTATAAGAATTGGTTAAAGAAAAATAAAGCAGATATGAACATTCTCAAGGTAATATTTGAGCAAAACTTGGTAAATGTGTATGTTCACAAATGATGGATTGTTTTGGTGTGATTATACCTACCTTTTATTTTTCTATGGACTCGATACCTTCCAGATAAAATCGTGCTTTCATTGGAGAGGATTCATCTATGCTATGGCATATGAAATTGGGGTATGTCTCTTGAAAGAGACATGAACACTTGGTCAAGGATGGGATTATTGGACTACTAAATTTTTTAGATTATAATTTATGTATTGACTGTGTCAAGGGGAAGATGCAGAAGAAATACAATTTTGAGGTTAGTCGGTTATTTGGTCTTTTGGACCTTATTTATACCAATGTTTGTGGTCTGTTTTCCATTACTGTCCGAGATGGGCAAATGTATTTTGTTATCTTTATTGATAATTTTTTTCAAAATATGGCTATATATAATTAAATTACCAGAAGTCCGAAGTATTGGATGTGTTTAAAACTTTACCAAGCTGAAGTTGAAAAACAGTTGGACAGAAATATTAAGGTTTTAAGATAGGACTGAGGTGGTGAGTATTATGGGATAATGGATATGGAGGGTGTGAATAGTGGAGTTTTAGTACATATTTCTAGGAATAGGGCATTGTGTCACAATATACCACTCTTAGTCTTCCTGAGCATATGGAGTTTCAGAATGGAGAAACCACACATGTTGGGTGGTTGTTGTTCGCAATATTATGAGTCATTCTTCACTACCTGAGAGTTTTTGGGATAAGCTCCTAAAATAACTATTTATATTCTTAATAGTTATGTAAAGAAGCTCCTGAAATACCTTTCACGTTTTGAACAAGTTCTCCGACATTTGTATATGTGGAGATGTCTTGCAGAGGCAAAATTGTACAATCCAAATATTATGAAGCTTGATCCTCATACCATTATTTGTCATTTCATAGAGTATCTCGAGAGATCGTTTGGTTATGAATTTTATTATCCTTCTAAACCAATGGAGATTGTTGAAATATGTCATTGCAAAATCTATTTAGGATGGACAAATCTAGTGGGAGTATAGAGCTTTGTAGTTTCTGTTTAGTAGAGGAGCAATCTTCAGTGCCTATTACATTTACTTTAGATTTTATTTCATTTTCTTTAATGGTTTCAGTCAGAGCTTCTATTCCCACTCATTCAGTTATTCCTTCGTAACCTCTTCTTTTAGTTCCAATCTAGTTCCTGAGACTATTTAGCTTAGGATATTTTCTAAGTTTTGGAGGTCTGTTATACTTGATTTTGAGGTGCATGATAAATATAAGAGGTGTTGATTTTTCTGAGATTTTCTCTCTAGTTTCATCAAAGGACTCTTTGAGAGTCATTTTGAGATTGTCACGCATTATGATATTGAGTTGCATTAGATGGATGTCTAGACATTGTTCCTCAATGAAGACATTAAGAAAATGATATACATTCTTAGCCTCAAATATGTCATGGACTAATGCATATACCTCAAGTTTAGTAGGAGTTAATTTGTTATCTTGTTCTATATGTTGATGATATTTTGTTAGTTAGCAATGACATCCATTTGATACATGCACTATACGAAAAGTTGGACTTTCTCAAAAGGTATGTATTGATAAAGTATTAAAAAATTTTTGAGATGAAAATTTGTGCACCTAGATTCTAGTTGTTAAAGGAAATATATTTTCAGAATAACAAGTGTTCCGATAATGATTCTGTGAGAAGTCAAGTTGATTTTAGCAAAATCTACACATTATTCATTGGAAGGTAGTGAAGAAAGTTTTAAGGTACCTCCAGAGAACCAAAGAGTTCATGTTGGTTTACATGAAATCAAACTGCTTAGAGATAAATAGTTGTTCTGATGATGACTATGCAGGTTGCTCAAGTAATAGAAAATTCACTTTTGAATTTATTTTTATATTGGCTCATAGAGCTAGTTGTCTTGTGAAAAAATCTCTCAGCAGTGTATTATCACAGATTCCACTATATGTGTATAGTTGGTCAGTTGTTATGAAGCAACCAAACTTGCCATTTGGCTAACAAATTCTATTGCAGATCCTCTCATTAAAGGTATTTAGCCACAAATTTTTAGAAAGCACGTGATCCGAATATGTGTTCGAGAGTCATTGTGTTATGATGTATGATATTTCTTTTATATCATATTACATTGCAGTTACCTTGTGGTGATAGATATTTGCATGCAAAATGAAGTTATGATGCATAATTATTATTATCTTCATATATTTGGTTTATGCACGTGTTATTATATTTGCTTGAGAGTGGTGTTACACTCATGAGGGTGTTTGGAATAAATGAGAGATTGACACTACATCGGTAAATTCAAACATAATTATTGAAGCTTGCCTAGGGAGTGGTATTACACTCTATGAATTTGTTTGGCTAGATGTGGGATTGGCATCGCATCAATAAAGTCAAACATAATTACTAAAGTGCCTGTGGGAGTGTTTCACACACCATGAGGATAGCTTGGGCTAGATATGAGATTGACTCCATATCGGTAAACTCTCACACTTGACAGAAGGTTGACAGTTTGTTGTAATATGTTCAAGTGACATACCGTGATAGTATGAAGCAACTTGTGGATAACTTGGGCTAAATATGAGATTGGCTCCATATCGATAAGCCCTTATATTGGATAGGAGGTTGGCTATTTGTTGTAATATGTCTATGTGACATACCATGATGGTATAAAGCAGGATGGATAGTGAGGTGTGCGTTTAAATCACATGCAGTTTGCATATCTCATGAAATACAGTAAAAACCACTATATTTGCTCGAATCCTAGATATAATCAGTTTTGAGACCATGGAACTATTTAGACTAATATATTACTTGTTTACGCATTCATGATCCACTATTGAGGAAGTCTATGGAAGAAAGTGTTTTAAAGTTTCAACCCATCTATTTCAATAATTGTATTTTTCTAAAATAAAATGTGTGGCCACTCGACTTTTTTAAAGTATTAAAATTCACGGTGTCGTTTTACAAAACCTAAAGTGCATGAACCAAATGGGAGATTGTTAGAATATTTTAATAAATAAAATATTTTTTATTTGTGATCCTCAGCATTATTTCTAAAATTGGATTGCAATATAATTATTGTTACTTAATGGGTTGAGGTTATACTTGTCAATTGTGGTCTAATTGATAGTATAATATTTACACCGTTGGATTATGGTTTTCCAACTTTATTTGGTGGGATTTAATCCTAACCGTTGATATCTAGGTTTCCGTGATAGGAAGGGAGACTTAGGTATTTTATTTGTAGAGAATTCGTCCCCCCTGTTGTTATAAATAAGGGTTTCATAACCCTTATTCAGCCCTATTGCAGTATTCCTGATTTCTACGAGTTGAGTATGGATTAATTTCTAACATCCCATCCTCAAAGAGGAGGTGAGGGATTCGAGTCCCAATGTGAAAAAAAAAGTGTGTGAGCTATCCTTGTTTATTATTGGTGTCCAAAAATTAAACCTTACCCATCCGGACCCATTTGACTAAAAAGATAAATCTTATTTTTTAATTATTTATGAGAGCAAATAAATAAGAATATGTTTTGTAAAATACTTTTAGTTTCCAATGTGAAACTCAAAGTTTCTTTTTATCAATCTGGCAACTTGTTGTTTGTATCTTAAAATAGAGAATTAATAAATTTAATTGCATTTTGTATTTTGAAACACACTCCAATATCATTTATGTTTTCATATATAGACACATACACAATAGTTGGAGTTTTCCTGTGTGAAACTCAAAGTCTCTTTCTACAAATTGGACAACTTCTTATTTGTGTCTTAAAATGAAGAATTAATAAATTTAATTGCAATTTATGAGATTTATAAAAGAAAATAAATTGTATTTTAAAACACACTCCAATATCATTTATGTTTTCCCATATATATACACACATATATTATTCTAGAAGATTCCACAGGTTTGATGTAGTAAAATTGCATAGCTCGGATGAACAGATGAAATATTGATGTTTGGAAATAAAATTACATTGTTCGGATGAATTATGCAATCTCAACTACAATTCCTTTCCTTGCTAATTTTATCGGATCCTGGCTCATTATGCGGTTGATTAGGTGAGCCAAATGGCCTCTCTAGCTCATTTTGCTGACCACGTGGATTGTCCAAGTTGGCATCTAGGGATGGCAATTTTGCCCGCCTCGTGATATTTCTACCACATCCCGCCTCGTTTAGGGCGGGCCTGAGACCATTTTTATGCCGTCGGGGTGGGTATGTGAATGAAAATATGAACCCGCCGCGGGTAGAGGGCGGATTCGGTCTGTGATAGAAACCCGCCCCACCAATCTACTTGTTATATAATTATAATTTATATTATGTATCCCTACTTTCCCAACCTTTAAATATCAATATGTAAGTTCTTTATATTCTTCATTTTCAGGTTTTGATTGGTTCTTGAATTGGAATTTCAAGTAAGAAAATGGTGATTGAAAATCAAAGTGTGATTCTCGAGTAATTTTGATTTTGTTTTTGAGAATTCTGAATGTAAGCTTTTATTAAACTTCATATGGTGAAATTTTGTTGTGTTTAATTTGGTTATATTAAACCTTCTTTAACTATTAAATCAAACTTGTTATTGAGACTTTTTGATTATAGAATGTAGACATGTAATCTTTGTAATGGGCTATTTATTCTGAATTTAATTGTTGGATCATACTAACAAGCTTGTAATATTTTAAATTTAAAAATGATAGATTAAATTTGTTTTTGGACTTCTAATCTCTATAATGAGAATTTAATTATTGAATCTAAGTACCAGGATTGTAATATTTTGAATTTAAAAAAATATTTGATGTAGAACAAATTTGTGGAAACCCACCCCGCCCCGTTCCGTCCCAAACTCGTGACGGATTTAATAATGCTATTAAAGATAACGGAACAAAAACGAGTTTAGGCAAAGCCCACCCGATTGCCATCCCTATTGACATCCGCTTTTGTCACATGTCGTGTTGTGTTTTGATGGTGCTTTGTATAGCTTTGATGCCCTAATTGGTGAAAAAAATTCTTCCATACTTTGCATAAAATTTTTCACCAATTTGATGTAACGGTCAAGATTAGAGGAATTAGCCGCATCCTGTCACTTTGAATCATAAGCATTAATTGCGGCAATCCCAAAGATCACATCGCTTGGGAAACTGGAGCAGCTTGCCCCCATTTACTGTGTTTTACAACTAATCATTATGCCTCTTTGAATTTTTTATATAGACCATGTGCTGGCACTAAAAAGTGGCTGCCAATTTTGAACCTATAGGAGAGTTTTGATTTTCACTCTTTTACAATCGCCTAATCTTTCTACTCATACGGGCTGAAGTAAAATGCATCGTTTATTCAACCTCTTTCTTTTAGTTTCTTTAGGACTCTGCTACGCCCACATTTTTAATTGACCAATCGATTTATCGTCAAATATATTTTGGCACACTCGTGCAGACCTAGTGTCGAAAGATTGCAATGCCAAACAAGGGGATAAAATAGTAATGATCAAGAGAATATCATAGGATGATACGTGGAAGTTTCAAGAGAATAAAAAATGTGAGCCTTTGTGACCTTTCCTCCCGATTTTGGAGTTATGAATCTTTCTCATATCCTTCCATGCAAACTCCATATCAATGTTTGAGTATTGAGGGTTGAGTTTATTGAATTTCCAATCAATTTGTGAATTTTTCTCTTTATCGACTTAAATATCGAAAAAATACACCGATAGACATGGTAGCACCGATACATTCAAATCTTTTTCCATGCCTAACTGAAGGAGTCTTTACCTAGAGCAGGCAATCATACTAGGTGGCGAATTCCTCCTATAGTAATATAGGTAAGAAGAAATAAAACTGATAAACTGAAACATACAAGATAAACAAGAGGGGTTCTTAACCAAATTTTGCTCATTCATCGAGCACAACAATAAAGATGAATAACACAATCAATTTTTAATTATTTGTTTTTTATATGAGGTGATAAAAATGTATGTTGAAATCCGAATTTTTCTTGACAACCAAAAATTAAAATTAAGAAAAATTAACTTCAACTAAACATTGGAGGACGACCGACCATGGCTTGTCCACCATGAAACAAGCACTTCCAAGTTTTTAAGTATTGACTAAATCTTTTCCCAATCTTAGTCTCCAGCCTTCATATTCTTACTCTCAAACACGATGGTTTTCTTTGATAGCTATTGCCTCTAGAACTTTGTATATTGTGCTCTTCTATGTCTCATATTCCATGCTTGTTACTTTTGGTAATTTACCTTTTTATATATAATAGGTAAGAAATTGACAAGACACAGGTAATATTCATTTTTCAAAATTGAAATAGGGAGAGGGTGGTTTTGTAAAGACCATAACGGTCACAATATATATATATATATATATAAGAGGGGCGGAGCCAGGAATAGATATTCATTTGGGTGTCAAACTAGTAATCTAAAATTAAAATTTAAAAATAAAATAAAATAATTGTAATAATTTTTTTATGTATATTTTTAAGAACATGCCTATAAATTTTAGCCCTTGCATGTCTATGAGAAGAAAAAAAATGGAGACAATACCAATTAGCAACTGATAAATGAGCTTGTTAAGTATCTAACATTTTTTTCTCTTGAATTCATAGCAAATAATATATATTTATATGTATGTACTAGTTTAAAGCATGTGCAATGCATGTGGATAAAAAATAAATTAAAATTTTATTATAATACTCAAAATATTCAAAACTATTACAACACATTAATTAACATGGAAGGAATCAAGTATAAATTACAAGAAATCAAAAAGTATAATTCTAACCATTCTTAAACAATCTATTACTATTCTTTTAGAAATTCTCAACACTTAAGCCTTTTTATATTTCTACGATTTTTGACTACGTCATTTTTACTGTTGTCTTCCTTTCCAACTTGTCATTTTGTCGTAAAATTCACATGTAAGCCTATATAGACAATGAAACCAAACTATATGGGTATATAGAATTAAAATAGCAAAATAAACTATGTAAATTGGAGAATAATAGATACAAAAGATGCTGAAAGTATTCTCAAAGCTCAGCCAAACTTGCTGAAAGGGAAGTCAAAAGACTAAGAATATAGACACCATCTCCAACTTTAGCTTCAAATGCTTGATAGCAATGAATTGGATGACATAACTCTTATTAGACCAACCATACAACAACTGAACATAATTCTTCGCAAACAACTTTCAGACCAGAAATAGCATCAAGACAGTGAAAATAGAATCTTGTATACATAATTCCATGAATAACAAACAAAACCACAATTTGCCTCAACCATATATGCATAAAGTTCCTGATCTTAAACTTTTAGGGAGACCAAAGAAATTTGATTCAATTGATCACCTCCTGATTTAACTTTTTTTTTAAGTGAACTATCACCACTCATTAAAAATAAAATGATCAGACAGGTTGGTGCACTTCCCGTAGACCAGATGAGAAGTCTGGAGGGCATGGTGATTGGGAAAAAGGTAACAGTCTACTTCATCAAAATAGCGTTTTAACTATGTTTGAAGAAAATTTATTGATGTTAATCAAATAAACATAAATTATTCAATCGTATTTATGTCCAACTGATCCAGCTCTTGACCTCTATACCTTGCAGGGTTTAGTTTTTATCGAAAACCTTAAATCACTTATCTAAATTAGTCTCTTAATCTATGTTTCAGGTTCCTGCATTGATTTCTGATTTAGGTGGACAAACGTAATTTTTTATTAAAAAGCTAATAGCAAACAATCCGTAGAAAAAAAAAAAAAAAAACGAAGAAGCAAAAGAAAAGAACTCATATGTAAGCAAAAATAAAATTGAATCGAATAATTGTTGATGAGATCTCAAAAAAAGCTAAGAGCCGCGCTGAGAGCCGTGTTGACGAGAGCTGAGAGGAAGATGAAAGCGGAGAGGAAGAATGGAGAGCCATAATCGAGAGGAATAGTGATTTTATAGGTGTTTAGGGCCTCATTGTACACTTTTTCTCGCGAAAAAGGGTTTGCTTTTTTAAATTTAGAAATTAGAAATAAAAAGAAAGGGTTAGTTAAAAAAGGAAAGGGTTTTGCCTGGGAAATAATTGAAATAAAAAAGTAAATTTAGAAATTAGAAATAAAAAGAAAGGGTTAATAAAAAAAAGGAAAGGATTTTGTTTGGGAAATAATTTAAATAAAAAAGTAAATTTAGAAATTAGAAATAAAAAGAAAAGGTTAATAAAAAAGGAAAGGGTTTTGTTTGGGAAATAATTTAAATAAAAAAGGAAAGGGTTTTGTTTAGATAATTCTATTTTTTTAATTTAAAAATAAAAAAATAGTGTACTGAAACTAAAAAACTCCTTCGTACTTTTAATAGTAATATAAATATGTATAATAGAGTACTAATATGTTGTAGCAAGAATTATAAAGATAATTAACATCTTTTTTTACTAGCTTTGAATTTTTAAAAGCAAAACTAAAAAGTTAAATGGACTTTGAAGGGGCGACAAGTAATTTCCTTTGCAAACCACCATTAATAACCATAAATAAGTGACTAAATAAAAAGGAAACATTATATTTCAATAACCAAAATTAAAAACTAATTTTTTTTAAGTGACCCCAGAAACATAAAAAGATAAAATAGTCACTAATATTAAACTAAATTGTTCTTTAGTGACCATTTTAGGATAGTTTTGTCCAATTGTTTTATTTAGGTATTAAAAATAAATAATTAATTAAAATATTAAACCTAATACTTTGCATGTTTTATTATGCATCTGACCTAATATAGAATTAGAAACTGCATGTAGTCATAATTAAACCCAACTTTGCATTCTAAATATATATATATATAAAGTTAGGGTTTTGATTGTATTTTATGGAAATACACAATTGAGGCCGATAATTCAATCTTGCAGAAATTCTCACCGGATATTAATCATATTTAAGGTTCAATTGAATAAGAGATGGTTAAAAATGAATAAGTATCATATGAGAGAAAGTTAAACAAAAATGTAATAATAATTCAGTACCATATGAGGGAAGTTAAAAAAATAATTGATTTAGAGTCGTATATAGAATGTAGATTCACCATATTTATATTATTAATATTTGATATACACAACATATGTAAGGGTGTGTATAAGCAATGCTTTTAGTTGGGGGAAAAAGAGATGTGGAGAGGGTATTTTTGTAATTGAGTCTAAAATTGTCACTAAAGAACAATATAGTTTTAGAATTGATAACTATTCATCTTTTTGTAAATTTATGGTTACTATAAAAAAATTATCTTTAATTTTGGTCACTTAAATCTAATTTTTTCAAATATAAATTTTTAAAAATTTTGGAAGGGCTAGTTTCTATTTTTCTATACAAAATCACCATTAATAACAAATAAATAGGGTTTTGAAAAAAATATTTGAGGGACTTCCGCCCCTCCCTACGCCCCTGTCAGGATGAAAGTTCCAGGAGAGTGAATTAACCTGATGTCATGAGGGCCAATTAGTATGTAATTATAATGTCAAAAATAGTCCATTGTTTATATCTCAAATTCCAAATAGAAGTATTGTGAATGAGATGAAGGGCCTTACTATCCTATGAGGATGATGTATCATTATTCTTTGAGTAATGATACAAATCACAAAAGTTATTACCGAATGAAAAATCGAATTACTCTTCATCCATCAGAAGAGATAGAATTTTCAAACATTTATTCTACTTTGACCATCCAATGAATAGAGTGACATTTAACTACTCATTGATGATAACCTTCACTATATTAATCATTATCATTTGTCTTTTTACTATATTTTTGTTACTTTCCCTTAAACAATTCACCCTTATAAAGTTATATATACACAGACAAACATATTAACATAAGTTTGGGATTAGTCTCTCTTACTCATCAGATAAATCAACTTTATTATTGATAATCATCAAATGATTTGTACAATCACCGATGATTCAACTTTTTTACTCATAAACTTTAACTTCAAGAAAGATTACATGGCTAAGCACCAATAGATGCTGGTGGATCGCAAACTATTTGGCATGTGCAGATGTGATTTTTTCCAGCATCATCACATCTGCAGTTGCGAGTCATTCTACTTGCTCCTTGCATTGCGTTTATGCGATCCCAACATTCTCCCTTGCCATTGGGCCCACATGGACCATCCAAAGTCAATGTAGTAGGACAAAACTTTAATTGCGCTACAAATCAAAGTAAAATCCCAAAATTTAGAACTTTGTCAAAAACAAATATATTCAGATATAGATATATATACACACACACACACATATGAAAAATAGAAAATAAAAGATGAAATTCTGAAATAAGTATACCTTGAGTGAGGGTATGTAGACTTAATAAGAGAGCCAAAAAAGCAAGCATGGGAAAAGTTACTGACTTCTTCATCCTCTTTGCTCTTTTGCCAAAACTGTATAATAGTAGTGAGGTTTAGTTCTACTTCTATTGCTGATGCAATAGACCCTTTTTATAGGTGTTTAGTGGACCAAATTGAAGTGAAATAAAAAATGGCATTTATGGTAAATAGTAGTGAGGTTTAGTTCTATTGTATTGTTGATGCGAATGGCCCCTTTTTATAAATGTTTAGTGGACCAAATTGGAGAGAAATAAATAATGGCATTTATGGTAAACAAGGAGGCGCAATATGATGGAATGTTATAATAAAATCGTAAATAAATTATATTAATGAAGCTTTAATGTGAATATTATTTTACTATTAAATTATACTAGTTAAATTATATTCATGATATTCCAATCATAATTTTCATGATTACTATAACTATTATAAATCATTTTTATCTATGGGTGGAAATGATCTCTTGCATACGGTTAAATATGATACATCCGGTAAAGGATGAACTTATTGGTAATGTAAAGGTTTCCGCGATAAATCATTGTCCGACATTCAGGGTGTGACAACTTGGTATCAAATCAGGATATCGAGGTTTGTTTGTTGATGTGGGTGATGACGTGTAACATGTCCACCCTCAGTTTTTAGGAGTCCAAAATCGGGTCGTGACAACTTGATATCAGAGCATGATATCGAGACTTGATCATCATTGAGATGATTCATGTAGTTAAATGAATGGGTTCACTCTCGAAATTCGGGCTCAGAATGGGGATTCCGGTGACTGAGATTTTGGGGTGTGACAACACATATGTTTTTAGATCTTATTTTTTGGTCTTAAAATATAGAGTTTTGAAGGCACAATTTCATATTTTTTAAGGTTGGACCAGTTTAAATCTTACCTGTACAAGTCCAAGAGCTCTAAAGACTTGATTTTTGGTCACCAACACAGTTAGACCGGTTCAAGTGAAGGTTGGACCGGTCCATGAGGTCTCAGTACCTCGTGTGAAGGTCTTAGCAAGTCTGGACTGGTCTAAGTGAAGGCTGGACCGGTCCAAGCCTTCTGGTCTCCTTATTTTGGCCTCATTTGTTCTATTTTGACTCTTAAGTTTCCTTAAAAACTGAAATTTGTTTCCTATTAATTTTTAACTTGTTTTTCAAGAAAAATTAGGGCTTTATTATCTATATAAAAACTCATATGTTTTCTCTCTAATTAATTCTTTCAAGGAGCTTCGATATATATCAGAAAATCTCTTTGCAGATAGAAAGCAGATGATATATTTTCAATAGAGAATTTTTATTCTTTTGTTTATATTTTTGAGAGCATACACACACGGAGTGTTTAAGTTGTTATGCTCTTCTCTATTTGATCAACTAGATTTTGAAAGACAACATCGTCTACATAGTTTGATTAGAGCAGTAGTGGTGGTTCCGTGATACTACTTGATTTTATTTGAAGGGGAAGGCGAACGATCACTACGAAGGGGATAAATACTCGAGGAGTATTTTTATTCTTTTAGCTACCCTTTTGGAAGAATTATGATGTTAGTCGGGAGTCTGCAGCAATTGGACAAAGAGTAGCAAGAGAAATCCTGAGGCATTCTGCATCAAAGTTCTTGTTGGAGTGGAGTGGGTGAGTCTGGGACAGAGTCTGTTGTACTTTGCTTCGAGATAGTAGATTAGTTTCTCTGGAGGCATCTGTGTCACATCCCAATTTTCGACTCCCGGAGACTGGTGGTGACTTCCATCCATTTCACCTAAACGGACCTTTTCAATATCTCAAATACCATAGGAGCTTGATTTCTCTCTTGCATACTCATATGCAAAATCTCAATTCCACCATTCTCAATGGTCGCCACAATTATCCTTGCTTGTGGACAAAAAAAAAAAATTTCTGATCTTATAATAGTTTGCACGATCAAACTCACCATTTCTCACGATCGGAACACTGGGTTCGCATGATCGAAAACGTTCGATACGTCTTGTTGCTTGCGAAGTACAATCGAAATATTGACCCTCTCAGAACTTTTTCATCCTCAAAAGCATGCATTTTCTTGATTGTACGAAATAGCCATTTCGCACAATTGAAAACTTTGATCATACGAAATGGTCATTTCGCACGATCGAAATTCTCTCGGTAGAGAATTCTGCTATCTCACAACTTGGTCTTTTTGATTCCCAACTCTCACTCTAATCACCTAGAATCATTCATACAACATTTAACTCATCTACCAATATCATTTCAGGACATACACAATACAAATCATCAATGGAATGCTATTATGTCATTCATTCCACTCCAAGTCATATAATGAACTTATTATTCTCACAATTTACACACTTCCAGGACTCATCTCCCTATACGATGAAAATTTGAAGCTAAATCCTACACCATTGGATAGAGAATCCAAAAATACTCAAATTAAAAAAAAATCGCACTCAATTCTGATCTAAAACGAAAGAGTTATGTCTATTTGAATTTCGGACACACTAAGAAATTTTAATCATGTGAAATTGCCATTTTGCACAATCGAAATTTCCTCTACGGAAAATCCTACAACCTGCTATATTGGCCATTTTGAGCCCAAATCTCATCTTAACAAGCTAGGATCATTCACACCTCATTATAATCATATACAAATGTTAAACCATCATGCACATACTCCAAAACCATACTTTTGAATCACAAAGTTCTCACAATCCTCATCCATTTCCATCAAAATTATACATATCTTTACATATATCCATAATTCTCATAAATTAACCTCATTATTTATACATACAAGGTCCAAATGAAATATATAAGTTACATAGAATGAATGTAACTACTTTATCTACATAATCCACATATCACATGCCGACATGGATAACCAAATACATATTCCACACTCAAAACCTCATAATACACCAAAATGCTCAAAAGTGCTCCTATGAGCTTCAGGCGACTACTCAAGTGCTTCTTGTCCGTCAATGGCCCCTTATCTGTAAATGTTTAAGGGAAAAATGGGTGAGCACCACGGCGGCTCAGTAGAGATACCCCAACCCTCCTAAGTGTCGACTCGACACTGACCTACATGAAATGCATGTTGTTACACTACATGTCATGTCAACAATTTCACAGTTAATCATCAAATGCCATTAAAGATGATTGCATTCCTTTACAATTCATGTTTAGAATATTCAAACATAAAAACATTAGAAAACATAAATGCTCTATTTCTCAGCCCTCTCCAATACCTCACATGATTGGTCCGCTCTAAGGGTCATGTGACCTTGGAAACCTCAGATAATCGGGACAACTCCAAGGGGTCATTATACTATGGCAATATATAGGATTGCCATAAAAGGAAGGGACAACTCTGAGGCTCACTAATCTTGGACACACTCCGATTCTAGGCATTAAGCCTTAGTATGGTGGGTCACTTTGAGGGCTATACGTAGTGGATAATTTTACAACTCCTCGTGCCATGGTTAGACCACTCCGAAGTCCCGTGCACCTATTTTGTGTCATTTTCCTGCAACGTCCCATATATGCAATGTGGATTCATACGTACTTAACATATTATTTTCATGCATTAGCTCATGCTTATTAATACTAAAAAGAAGTATTTAACATGCTTCTCATCACATTCAACACATATAACACATACATGTTCAAAACTTACATAATACCTCACATCTGCCAGTAACCTCTACTTAACACATTTTTATCATGCTATAACCAATGCATACATTCAATATATATCAAGCTAGAATGCATTTTACAACCACATTTTTCACATATAAACACATATATGTCACACATTGTACATTTTGCACATATACACCAAAGTTAGCACATAATACACATGCTCACATTTTCTCCTATTCACATACTTTATGGTCTCATGTTATACCCAACCTAAGGCATACAATTTTTGCAAAGATGGAACTTAGGAAAAGTAGAAGACATAACCTCCCACCCCTCTTACCATCCTAAAACATGCAAAACACAACCTACACCTCTCCTGTTCACCGGAAATCCTAGAATCGACAAATAGAAGAGAAGAGGAACCCTTACCTCAAAATTGAAGGTCGTCCAAGCACTTTCTAAAATTTTGGCTTAGTCCTATTTTGTAAAACATGAAATTATTCAGTTCAAATGGAAGCCCTAGCCATCCCCTACGTATTTTCCTTTTTTGACGAGTCTTGAATCCAAGCCGAAGCTTGCTAAAAGCTAGGGAGAAGGGAGAGAGATGAAGAGAGAGAGTGATCTATGAGAAATGGCTGGAATTCTCTCAGCCACTTGTTTTAAAAGGGTATAAGCACGCGAAATGTCCAAAATACCCCCGGGTCACTTAACGTACCTTCCAGGACTCCG
Organism: Cornus controversa; assembly: GCA_026545225.1. NCBI lineage: Eukaryota > Viridiplantae > Streptophyta > Magnoliopsida > Cornales > Cornaceae > Cornus > Cornus controversa. Next base: position 75,096,938 of record CM048846.1, read on the forward strand.
TTTTTGATTTAAAAAACTCCTATGGTCTCATAATCACTTCCTTAACTCTTTAAATATTTCATCTAATTCATTCTAAAAAATAAATATTTTTCAAAATTTTTCGGATTCTCGGGCCCACCGGGATCTCATCTTGGGCCCCAGTTTGAATAAAAAGTCAAACTTTCCCAAATGTCCCAAAAACTTCATAACATGTTTCCAAACATATTTTCCACTCTCAAAACATCTATATCATCATTTAAAACGCATTTATAGCAAAAAATGATGAAAAAAGAAAATCGGCCAAAAGTGGTCACGCTTGTTACAGTCTGCCTCACCCCCGTGGTTTTTTCCTTCTTAGGATTTCCACCTAAAATTTTTGGAATCATCTATAACTTTTCTTACTTGCTTTATTTATTTTGTGATTGGTTTGGATGCTTAATTGATAATCATTATGGGTAATTCATCAATCATAAAAATTGAGTAAGAAGACCTATTCACCCCCCTCTAGGTCTAAGGATTACCATCTCACTCTAAATTAACTGAACCTTTTTTCGCATCATGTAACTCACATAATTTATATTAAAATTGTAAAGACTGGGTCTAATTTTGACCAATTTTCTTTTTATTCATCATTTATAGTATTAAATTGATTTTAAATGATGTTATACATGTTTTAAATATGAAATGCATGTAGGGGGACTTGTTTTAAGGTTCGAGGATATTTTTGAGCCATTTGGCTCAATTTGAGATTTTTGGGTTATTGGGGCCCGGGATATGGGTCGGGTGGGTCCGGGTGACCGGATATTTTTTTGAAAATTTTTATTATTTTTGTTTTAGACCAAGTGAAATTTTAAAAGATATAAGAAAGTAATTTTGAAGCTGTAGTCGCTTTTGGAATCGAAAACGAAGGTCGGGAGGATACGTTAACTGGCATAGGGGCATTTTGATCTTTTTATATCGTAGATATTATAAATATCAAGTGGCTGGGATTTATCTTCATTTTTCAAAGACCAAGGAGCCAACTGCTACTTATCTCTCCCTCTCTTCATCTCTTCTTTCTTTTCTCTTCATTTTGGAAGCCTTAGAGCTTGATTTGGAGGGTGCCGATGAAGGACTAAATGTTATACTCAGTGAGGGCTTCATCTTGGACCGAATAAAGTACAATTTGGTGGAGTTTGAGAAGCTAAAATTTTGAAGCTTTTGCTAGAAAAGACTTGGGAAAGCTAGAGAATTAAGGTAGGGGTGTTTCTTCTCTCCTAGTTATCGATTTATAGGTTTATTGATGAGTTGAGAGGGTTTTGATTGGTTTACATTCTTGGGAGGGTTAATATGGTTATGTATAGCTTTCTCCCTCTTCCATTTTGGTTATTTGCATGCTATGTATGATTATATCTTGAGATATATGATGGTTGGGAGGATATACATGTTATATGTGTGAATTGGGAACATATTGTGATGTATGTGGATTTGTATGCATGTATGAAAATTTTGCGTGGTTGTGAACATGTATGTGTTTATATGTGGTATGTGAGAGCATGTTGTATTTTAGAATTGCCATGGAGCATAAGAATGTAGTAAAGAGCATGATAATTATACTAGATGAGATTTGATGCCTAATGTGCACATATAAAATTGTTAAAATTCTTGTGGTTATCAGAGTTGACTAAGAGCACCATGCATGGCATTTTGAGTTGCCCAACCATGTTATGGAAGTCAAAAATCATCCATTATGGTCTGAATGTCGGAGTCGCCCCATCATACCTAGGCGTATGCCTAACTATCAGAGTAGCCCAAAGTGGTATGATCGTCGGAGTTGCCCAATCATATCGACAAATCTAAGATTTGTTGATATTGTATGGTATTCGAAGTGAGACTAACTATAATTGTGTTTTCAGACTAAACCAACACTGCATGATGTCGGACTTACCCAATCATGTGCCGTTATCGTAGTTTGACCAAATGTTGTGACTTTGTAAATGCTTACGTGTTATACATAGTTTAAGCATTGTGGATGCGTTTATATGCATAAATGAATTGCGTTTAGTTTATTGACATATGAGTACTGAGTATGTCATGTAGTGTAGTGATACTATGATTGCATATCATGTAGGTCGACGTCGGGTCGATGCCTAGGAAGGTTGGGGACATTTATACTTATATGCTCACCCCTCTCCCTCAAACATTTTTATAGATAAAACACCGAAGATAGATGAGACTTAGAGTGATCCAAATGGAGTTTTTGAAGTTGTTTTTATGTAGTAGGTGTATGTTCACACTTGTATGTACCATGTTGGTACTTTTGAAAAAAAAACAAACAAACTTGTAATAGAGGATGTGGTGCGAGTGTTTAGTCCTTTGACATGTACTTGGTTATTTTGGATTCAATGTATGCATTCTGGACGTGATCCAATTTTCAATCAATGTATTTATGATATTTTTACTTACATTTATGGAAGGAGGATTGTATTAGCTTTATTTTGATAGGTCATGGGCCTTGTTTCGATTTAAATTGAGTAAGATATGCATATTTTGTTGCAATAGTGCATAATTTGGCATATGCCTGTTGATTTAAGTATTACTCAAGTTGTGAGTTGGATTTTTATATGATTCAAACTGGGTTAAAAATTAGACATTTTGATGATTGTCCATGTCAAATTTAAGGTCAAACGGACTTACGGATTATGAGATAATAGAATTTAAAATCAGGTTGAAAATTGGCTAAGTATGGGTAGCAGGATTTTAGCCTTTGCATTAAATGTGATTGATCACTTTTTATGGCACTCGATCGCCCTTGTAAAAACCCCAGAAGTTTAGCCTCGGCGTTGAATCAATCGATATCCTTTTTACGGTGATAGAGTGCTTTTATATAATGCATTGACAAATTTTTGCCCAACTTCAAACGGGAATATCTCCTTTGTTTCAAATCGGAATTAAATGACTCTTCTTTTGAAATCATGTATTTTTGAAGCTCTATTCAATGGTGTAGATTTTAGTTTGAGATTCCAACCATAAAAGGAGTTTAGTCTCTAGATTTAAGAGGTTCATGAGAGAGAATCGATTTAAATTTCATTAATCACCCCCATTTCCTCCGCTCTTAACCGAGTATCGAAAATCAGGTCATGGTTGAAATAATATATATGTTCATAGTAATTGGGTTAAAATAGGTTACGGACTAATCGAATTGACCTGACATGATTAATTAAACGAGTCTAATTGAAAAAAAATATTAAACAAGTATGATCGGGTTAAACGGATTGAGCTCCAAAAAATGAGTACGACACTGTTAATTACATAGATTTACACAATTTGACACGAATACGATTAAAGTCAACCCAAACTAGCTAATTTTATGTCATGTTCAAGCCGTATTGGCGGGTCGTGTTGAATTTCGACGACCCTACAACTAATATATTGTTCCGAGCATGTTTGAACACTCAAACTTTTTTTTGAGAGGAAGAAATCATATCAATCAGAGTTAATATTGTTCATGGTATTTAGAATATCAATGATATAACCAAAGGGCTTGTAGTCCAATGATATAACCTCCTCTCTTCTTTCCTATCCTCAAAGAGGAGGTGAGGGATTCGAGTCACGATGTGAAAAAAAAGTGTGTGCTAGTCTCCCAACCAGAAAAAAATATATATGAAGTGATCTATCCTTGTTTATTATTGGTGTCCAAAAATTCAACCTTACCCATCCGGACCCGTTTGACTAAAAAGATAAATCTTATTTTTTAATTATTTATGAAAGCAAATAAATAAGAATATGTTTTGTACAATACTTTGAGTTTCAATGTGAAACTCAAAGTTTCTTTCTATCAATCTGGCAACTTGTTGTTTGTATCTTAAAATAGAGAATTAATAAATTTAATTGCATTTTGTATTTTGAAACACACTCCAATATCATTTATGTTTTCATATATAGACACACACACAATAGTTGGAGTTTTCCTATCTGAAACTCAAAGTTTCTTTCTACAAATTAGACAACTTGTTGTTTGTGTCTTAAAGTGAAGAATTAATAAATTTAATTGCATTTTATGAGATTTATAAAAGAAAATAAATTGTATTTTAAAACACACTCCAATATCATTTATGTTTTCACACATATATATACACACACATATATTATTGTAGAAGATTCCACAAGTTTGATGTAGTAAAATTTGCATTGCTCGGATGAACAGATGAAATATTGATGTTTGGAAATAAAATTACATTGTTAGGATGAATTGCGCAATCTCAACTATGAGCCAAATGGCCTCTCTAGCTCATTCTGCTAATCACATGGATTGTCCAAGTTGGCATCCGCTCTTGTCACATGTCGTGTTGTGTTTTGATGGTGCTTTCTATGGCTTTGATGTCCTAATTGGTGAAAAAAAAAATCTTCATACTTTGCCTCCTATTTTCTCTAATTTGATATAATGGTCAAGATTGGGAGTAGATATTGGGTGAGTCGGGTATACCATGTTATTTGTATACCAAGCCAATTAAAATGCATCATTCAATGAAATATTCAATGAATGGGTCCCACTTACATATAACAACTACTCTCAACCAACTTGAATGATGTATTTTAATTGGCTTGGTATACAAATGACATGGTATACCCGGCTCACCCAATATCTACTCCAAGATTGGAGGGCATTAGCCGCATCCTGTCACTTTGAATCATAAGCATTAACTGCGGCAATCCCAAAGATCACGCCGCTTGGGAAACTGGAGCAGCTTGCCCCCATTTATTCTGTTTTACAGCTAATCATTATGCCTCTTTGAATTTCCTATAAAATAATACTCCAATAAAAAATAAACACATCATCTTGAATAACAAAATTAAATTTAAAATGCAATGAATAAGTATAATAAATGAGGTTTTAAATACAATAAATAAGTATTTATTACACTTTAAAATTGATGTGTTCATTTTTTATTGGAACACATTAGCGGTCAAGAGAGTTCAAAGTAGGTAAGTATTATCCTTTTCTACGTAGACCATGTGTTGGCACTAAAAAGTGGCTGCCATTTTGAACCTACAGGAGAGTTTTGATTTCCACTCTTCTACAATTGCCTGATCTTTCTCATGCTGGCTGAAATAAAATGGATAGTTTTATTCGGCCTCTTTCTTTTAGTTTTTTTTGGACTTTGCTACGCCTGTGTTTTTAATCGACTAATCGATTTATTGTTGAACATATTTTGGCACACTCGTACGAACCTAGTGTCGAAAGTTTGCAATGCCAAACAAGGGGATAAAATAGTAATGGTCTAGAGAATATCATAGTATGATACGTGGAAGTTTCAAGAGAATAAAAATGTGAGCCTTTGTGACCCTTCCTCCCGATTTTGGAGTTATGAATCTTTCTCCTATCCTTCCATGCATACTCCATATCAATGTTTGAGTATTGAGGGTTGAGTTTATTGAATTTCCAATCAATTTGTGAAATTTTTCTCTTTATCGACTTTAATACCGAAAAAATACACCGATAGACATGGTAGCACCAATGCATTCAAATCTTTTTCCACCAATGCATTCAAATCTTTTTCCATGCCTAACCGAAAGAGTCTTTACCTAAAGAAGGCAATCACACTAGGTGGAGAATTCCTCCTATAGTAATACAGAAAAGAAGAAATAAAATTGATAAACTGAAACATACAAGAGAAACAAGAGGGGTTCTTAACCAAATTTTGCTCATTCATCGAGCACCACAATAAAGATGAATAACACAATCAATTTTTAATTATTTGTTTTTTATATGAAGTGATAAAAATGCACGTTGAAATCTGAATTTTTCTTCACAACCAAAGATTAAAATTAAGAAAAATTAACTTCAACCGGACATCAGGGAGGATGACCAACCATGGCTTGTCCACCACGAAACAACGGCTTCCAAGTTTTTAAGTATTGACTAAATCTTTTCCCAATCTTAGTCTCCAGCCTTCATATTCTTACTCTCAAACACGATGGTTTTCTTTGATAGCTATTGCCTCTAGAACTTTGTATATTGTGCTCTTCTATGTCTCATATTCCATGCTTGTTACTTTTGGTAATTTACCTTTTTATATATAATAGGTAAGAAATTGACAAGACACGGGTAATATTCATTTTTCAAAATTGAAATAGGGAGAGGGTGGTTTTGGAAAGACCATAACGGTCACAATATATATATATATATATATATATATATATATATATATATATATATAAGAGGGGCGGAGCCAGCAATAGATATTCATTTGGGTGTCAAACTAGTAATCTAAAATTAAAATTTAAAAATAAAATAAAATAATTGTAATAATTTTTTTATGTATATTTTTAAGAGCATGCCTATAAATTTTAGCCCTTGCATGTCTATGAGAAGAAAAAAAATGGAGACAATACCAATTAGCAACTGATAAATGAGCTTGTTAAGTATCTAACATTTTTTTCTCTTGAATTCATAGCAAATAATATATATTTATATGTATGTACTAGTTTAAAGCATGTGCAATGCATGTGGATAAAAAATAAATTAAAATTTTATTATAATACTCAAAATATTCAAAACTATTACAACACATTAATTAAAACACTCAAAACTATTTCCATTATGTAACCCCTTGTAATATAAACTCACTTGTTGAAAAAACTAAAACTATAAGTTAACTATTATTCACATGGAAGGAATCAAGTATAAATTACAAGAAATCAAAAGGTATAATTCTAACCATTCTTAAACAATCTATTACTATTCTTTTAGAAATTCTCAACACTTAAGCCTTTTTATATTTCTACGATTTTTGACTACGTCATTTTTACTGTTGTCTTCCTTTCCAACTTGTCATTTTGTCGTAAAATTCACATGTAAGCCTATATAGACAATGAAACCAAACTATATGGGTATATAGAATTAAAATAGCAAAATAAACCATGTAAATTGGAGAATAATAGATACAAAAGATGCTGAAAATATTCTCAAAGCTCAGCCAAACTTGCTGAAAGGGAAGTCAAAAGACTAAGAATATAGACACCATCTCCAACTTTAGCTTCAAATGCTTGATAGCAATGAATTGGATGACATAACTCTTATTAGACCAACCATACAACAACTGAACATAATTCTTCGCAAACAACTTTCAGACCAGAAATAGCATCAAGACAGTGAAAATCGAATCTTGTATACATAATTCCATGAATAACAAACAAAACCACAATTTGCCTCAACCATATATGCATAAAGTTCCTGATCTTAAACTTTTAGGGAGACCAAAGAAATTTGATTCAATTGATCACCTCCTGATTTAACTTTTTTTTAAAGTGAACTATCACCACTCATTAAAAATAAAATGATCAGACAGGTTGGTGCACTTACCGTAGACCAGATGAGAAGTCTGGAGGGCATGGTGATTGGGAAGAGGTAACAGTCTACTTCATCAAAATAGCGTTTTAACTATGTTTAAAGAAAATTTATTGATCTTAATCAAATAAACATAAATTATTCAATCGTATTTATGTCCAACTGATCCAACTCTTGACCTCTATACCTTGCAGGGTTTAGTTTTTATCGAAAACCTTAAATCACTTATCTAAATTAGTCTCTTAATCTATGTTTCAGGTTCCTGCATTGATTTCTGATTTAGGTGGACAAACGTAATTTTTTATTAAAAAGCTAATAGCAAACAATCCGTAGAAAAAAGAAAAAAAAAAACGAAGAAGCAAAAGAAAAGAACTCATATGTAAGCAAAAATAAAATTGAATCGAATAATTGTTGATGAGATCTCAAAAAAAGCTGAGAGCCGCGCTGAGAGCCGTGTTGACGAGAGCTGAGAGGAAGATGAAAGCGGAGAGGAAGAATGGAGAGCCATAATCGAGAGGAATAGTGATTTTATAGGTGTTTAGGGCCTCATTGTACACTTTTTCTCGCGAAAAAGGGTTTGCTTTTTTAAATTTAGAAATTAGAAATAAAAAGAAAGGGTTAGTTAAAAAAGGAAATGGTTTTGCCTGGGAAATAATTGAAATAAAAAAGTAAATTTAGAAATTAGAAATAAAAAGAAAGGGTTAATAAAAAAAAGGAAAGGATTTTGTTTGGGAAATAATTTAAATAAAAAAGTAAATTTAGAAATTAGAAATAAAAAGAAAAGGTTAATAAAAAAGGAAAGGGTTTTGTTTGGGAAATAATTTAAATAAAAAAGGAAAGGGCTTTGTTTAGATAATTCTATTTTTTTAATTTAAAAATAAAAAAATAGTGTACTGAAACTAAAAAACTCCTTTGTACTTTTAATAGAAATATAAATATGTATAATAGAGTACTAATATGTTGTAGCAAGAATTATAAAGATAATTAACATTTTTTTTTACTAGCTTTGAATTTTTAAAAGCAAAACTAAAAAGTTAATTGGACTTTGAAGGGGCGACAAGTAATTTCCTTTGCAAACCACCATTAATAACCATAAATAAGTGACTAAATAAAAAGGAAACATTATATTTCAGTAACCAAAATTAAAAACTAATTTTTTTTAAGTGACCCTAGAAACATAAAAAGATAAAATAGTCACTAATATTAAACTAAATTGTTCTTTAGTGACCATTTTAGGATAGTTTTGTCCAATTGTTTTATTTAGTTATTAAAAATAATTAATTAATTAAAATATTAAACCTAATACTTTGCATGTTTTATTATGCATCTGACCTAATATAGAATTAGAAACTGTAGTCATAATTAAACCCAACTTTGCATTCTAAATATATATATATAAAGTTAGGGCTTTGATTGTATTTTATGGAAATACACAATTGAGGCCGATAGTTCAATCTTGCAGAAATTCTCACCGGATATTAATCATATTTAAGGTTCAATTGAATAAGAGATGGTTAAAAATGAATAAGTATCATATGAGAGAAAGTTAAACAAAAATGTAATAATAATTCGATACCATATGAGGGAAGTTAAAAAAATAATTGATTTAGAGTCGTATATAGAATGTAGATTCACCATATTTATATTATTAATATTTGATATACACAGCATATGTAAGGGTGTGTATAAGCAATGCTTTTAGTTGGGGGAAAAGGAGATGTGGAAAGGGTATCTTTGTAATTGAGTCTAAAATTGTCACTAAAGAACAATATAGTTTTAGAATTGATAACTATTCATCTTTTTGTAAATTTATGGTTACTATAAAAAAATTATCTTTAATTTTGGTCACTTAAATCTAATTTTTTCAAATATAAATTTTTAAAAATTTTGGAAGGGCTAGTTTCTATTTTTCTATACAAAATCACCATTAATAACAAATAAATAGGGTTTTGAAAAAAATATTTGAGGGACTTCCACCCCTCCCTACGCCCCTGTCAGGATGAAAGTTCCAGGAGAGTGAATTAACCTGATGTCATGAGGGCCAATTAGTATGTAATTATAATGTCAAAAATAATCCATTGTTTATATCTCAAATTCCAAATAGAAGTATTGTGAATGAGATGAAGGGCCTTACTATCCTATGAGGATGATGTATCATTATTCTTTGAGTAATGATACAAATCACAAAAGTTATTACAGAATGAAAAATCGAATTACTCTTCATCCATCAGAAGAGATAGAATTTTCAAACATTTATTCTACTTTGACCATCCAATGAATAGAGTGACATTTAACTACTCATTGATGATAACCTTCACTATATTAATCATTATCATTCGTCTTTTTACTATATTTTTGTTACTTTCCCTTAAATAATTCACCCTTATAAAGTTATATCTACACACACAAACATATTAACATAAGTTTGGGATTAGTCTCTCTTACTCATCAGATAAATCAACTTTATTATTGATAATCATCAAATGATTTCTACAATCACCGATGATTCAACTTTTTTACTCATAAACTTTAACTTCAAGAAAGATTACATGGCTAAGCACCAATAGATGCTGGTGGATCGCAAACTATTTGGCATGTGCAGATGTGATTTTTTCCAGCATCATCACATCTGCAGTTGCGAGTCATTCTACTTGCTCCTTGCATTGCGTTTATGCGATCCCAACATTCTCCCTTGCCATTGGGCCCACATGGACCATCCAAAGTCAATGTAGTAGGACAAAACTTTAATTGCGCTACAAATCAAAGTAAAATCCCAAAATTTAGAACTTTGTCAAAAACAAATATATTCAGATATATATATATATATACACACACACACATATGAAAAATAGAAAATAAAAGATGAAATTCTGAAATAAGTATACCTTGAGTGAGGGTATGTAGACTTAATAAGAGAGCCAAAAAAGCAAGCATGGGAAAAGTTACTGACTTCTTCATCCTCTTTGCTCTTTTGCCAAAACTGTATAATAGTAGTGAGGTTTAGTTCTACTTCTATTGCTGATGCAATAGACCCTTTTTATAGGTGTTTAGTGGACCAAATTGAAGTGAAATAAAAAATGGCATTTATGGTAAATAGTAGTGAGGTTTAGTTCTATTGTATTGTTGATGCGAATGGCCCCTTTTTATAAATGTTTAGTGGACCAAATTGGAGAGAAATAAATAATGGCATTTATGGTAAACAAGGAGGCGCAATATGATGGAATGTTATAATAAAATCGTAAATAAATTATATTAATGAAGCTTTAATGTGAATATTATTTTTACTATTAAATTATACTAGTTAAATTATATTCATGATATTCCAATCATAATTTTCATGATTACTATAACTATTATAAATCATTTTTATCTATGGGTGGAAATGATCTCTTGCATACGGTTAAATATGATACATCTGGTAAAGGATGAACTTATTGATAATGTAAAGATTTTCGCGATAAATCATTGTCCGACATTCAGGGTGTGACAACTTGGTATCAAATCAGGATATCGAGGTTTGTTTGTTGATGTGGGTGATGACGTGTAACATGTCCACCCTCAGTTTTTGGGAGTCCAAAATCGGGTCGTGACAACTTGATATCAGAGCATGATATCGAGACTTGATCATTATTGAGATGATTCATGTAGTTAAATGAATGGGTTCACTCTCGAAATTCGGGCTCAGAATGGGGATTCCGGTGACTGAGATTTTGGGGCGTGACAACACATATGTTTTTAGATCTTATTTTTTGGTCTTGAAATATCGAGTTTTGAAGGCACAATTTCATATTTTTTAAGGTTGGACCAGTTTAAATCTTACCTGGACAAGTCCAAGAGCTCTAAAGACTTGATTTTTGGTCACCAACACAGCTAGACCGGTTCAAGTGAAGGTTGGACCGGTCCATGAGGTCTCAGTACCTCGTGTGAAGGTCTTAGCAAGTTTGGACTGGCCTAAGTGAAGGCTGGACCTGTCCAAGCCTTCTGGTCTCCTTATTTTGGCCTCATTTGTTCTATTTTGACTCTTAAGTTTCCTTAAAAATTGAAATTTGTTTCCTATTAATTTTTAACTTATTTTTCAAGGAAAATTAGGGCTTTATTATCTATATAATAACGCATATGTTTTCTCTCTAATTAATTCTTTCAAGGAGCTTCGATATATATCAGAAAATCTTTTTGGAGATAGAAAGCAGATGATATATTTTCAATAGAGAATTTTTATTCTTTTGTTTATATTTTTGAGAGCACACACACACAGAGTGTTTAAGTTGTTATGCTCTTCTCTATCTGATCAACTAGATTTTGAAAGACAACATCGTCTACATAGTTTGATCAGAGCAGTAGTGGTGGTTCCGTGATACTACTTGATTTTATTTGAAGGGGAAGGCGAACGATCACTACGAAGGGGATAAATACTCGAGGAGTATTTTTATTCTTTTAGCTACCCTTTTGGAAGAATTATGATGTTAGTCGGGAGTCTGCAGCAATTGGACAAAGAGTAGCAAGAGAAATCCTGAGGCGTTCTGCATCAAAGTTCTTGTTGGAGTGGAGTGGGTGAGTCTGGGACAGAGTCTGTTGTACTTTGCTTCGAGATAGTAGATTAGTTTCTCTGGAGGCATCTGTGTCACGTCCCAATTTTCGACTCCCGGAGACTGGTGGTGACTTCCATCCATTTCACCTAAATGGACCTTTTCAATATCTCAAATACCATAGGAGCTTGATTTCTCTCTTGCATACAAATATGCAAAACCTCAATTCCACCATTCTCAATGGTCCCCATAATTATCCTTGCTTGTGGACAAAAAAAATATATTTCTGATCTTATAATAGTTTGCACGATCGAACTCACCATTTCTCACGATCGGAACACTGGGTTCGCATGATCGAAAACGTTCGATACGTCTTGTTGCTTGCGAAGTACAATCAAAATATTGACCCTCTCGAAACTTTTTCATCCTCAAAAGCTTGTATTTTCTTGATTGTACGAAATAGCCATTTCACACAATTGAAAACTTTGATCATACGAAATGGTCATTTCGCACGATCGAAATTCTCTCGGTAGAGAATTCTGCTATCTCACAACTTGGTCTTTTTGATTCCCAACTCTCACTCTAATCACCTAGAATCATTCATACAACATTTAACTCATCTACCAATGTCATTTTAGGACACACACAGTTCAAATCATCAATGGAATGCTATTATGTCATTCATTCCACTCCAAGTCATATAATGAACTTATTATTCTCACAATTTACACACTTCCAGGACTCATCTCCCTGTACGATGGAAGTTTGAAGCTAAATCCTACATCATTGGATAGAGAATCCAAAAATAATTGATTTAAAAAAAAACTGCACTCAATTCTGATCTAAAACGAAAGAGTTATGTCTATTTGAATTTTGGACACACTAGGGAATTTTAATCATGTGAAAATGCCATTTTGCACAATCGAAATTTCCTCTACAGAAAATCCTACAACCTGCTATACTGGCCATTTTGAGCCCAAATCTCATCTTAACAAGCTAGGATCATTCACACCTCATTATAATCATATACAAATGTTAAACCATCATGCACATACTCCAAAACCATACTTTTGAATCACAAAGTTCTCACAATCCTCATCCATTTCCATCAAAATTATACATATCTTTACATATATCCATAATTCTCATAAATTAACCTCATTATTTATACATACAAGGTCCAAATGAAATATATAAGTTACATAGAATGAATGTAACTACTTTATCTACATAATCCACATATCACATGCCGGCATGGATAACCAAATACATATTCCACACTCAAAACCTTAGAATACACCAAAATGCTCAAAAGTGCTCCTATGAGCTTCGGGCAACTACTCACGTGCTTCTCGTCCATCAATGGCCCCTTATCTGTAAATGTTTAAGGAAAAAATGGGTGAGCACCACGGCGGCTCAGTAGAGATACCCCAACCCTCCTAAGTGTCGACTCAACACTGACCTACATGAAATGCATGTTGTTACACTACATGTCACGTCAACAATTTCACAGTTAATCATCAAATGCCATTAAAGATGATTGCATTCCTTCACAATTCATGTTTAGAATATTCAAACATAAAAACATTAGAAAACATAAATGCTCTTTCTCTCGGCCCTCTCCAATACCTCACATGATTGGTCCGCTCTGAGGGTCATGTGACCTTGAAAACCTTCGATAATCGGGACAACTCCAAGGGGTCATTATACTATGGCAATATATAGGATTACCATAAAAGGAGGGGACAACTCTGAGGATCACTAATCTTGGACACACTCCGATTCTAGGAATTAAGCCTTAGTATGGTGGGTCACTCTGAGGGCTATACGTAGTGGATAATTATACAACTCCTCGTGCCATGGTTAGACCACTCTGAAGTCCCGTGTACCTCTTTTGTGTCATTTTCCCGCAACGTCCCATATATGCAATGTGGATTCATAGGTACTTAACATATTATTTTTATGCATTAGCTCATGCTTATTAATACTAAAAAGAAGTATTTAACATGCTTTTCATCAAATTCCAACACATATAACACATACATGTTCAAAACTTACATAATACCACACATATGCCAGTAACCTCTACTTAGCACATTTTTATCAAGCCATAACCAATGCATACATTCAATATATATCAAGCTAGAATGCATTTTACAATCACATTTTTCACATATAAACACATATATGTCACACATTGTACATTTTGCACATATACACCAAAGTTAGCACATAATACACATGCTCACATTTTCTCCTATTCACATACTTTATGGTCTCATGCTATACCCAACCCAAGGCATACAATTTTTGCAAAGATGGAACTTAGGAAAAGTAGAAGACATAACCTCCCACCCCTCTTACCATCCTAAAACATGCAAAACACAACCTACACCTCTCCTGTTCACCCGAAACCCTAGAATCGACAAATAGAAGAGAAGAGGAACCCTTACCTCAAAATTGAAGGTCGTCCAAGCACTTTCTAAAATTTTGGCCGAGTCCTATTTTATAAAACATGAAATTGTTCGGTTCAAATGGAAGCCCTATCCATCCCCTACGTATTTCCCTTTTTCGACGAGTCTTGAATCCAAGCCGAAGCTTGCTAAAAGTTAGGGAGAAGGGAGAGAGATGAAAAGAGAGAGAGATCTGTGAGAAATGACTGGGATTCTCTTAGCCACTTGTTTTAAAAGGGTATAAGCACGCGAAATGTCCAAAATACCCCCGGGTCAATTAACGTACCTTCCAGGACTCCGTTTTCGATTTAAAAAACTCCTATGGTCTCATAATCACTTCCTTAACTCTTTAAATATTTCATCTACCTCATTCTAAAAAATAAATATTTTTTAAAATTTTTCGAATTCTCGGGCCCACCGGGATCTCATATTGGGACCCAGTTTGAACAAAAAGTCAAACTTCCCCAAATGTCCCAAAAACTTCATGACATGTTTCCAAAAATATTTTCCACTCTCAAAACATCTATATCATCATTTAAAATGCATTTATGGCAAAAAATGATGAAAAAAAAAATCGGCCAAAAATGGTCACAGTTGTTACAGTTTGCCTCACCCCCGTGATTTTTTCCTTCTTAGGATTTCCACCTAAAATTTTTGGAATCATTTATAACTTTTCTTACTTGCTTTATTTATTTTGTGATTGGTTTGGATGCTTAATTGATAATCATTGTGGGTAATTCATCAATCATAAAAATTGAGTAAGAAGACTTATTCACCCCCCTCTAGGTCTAAGGATTACCATCTCACTCTAAATTAACTGAACCTTTTTTCGCATCACGTAACTCACAGAATTTATATTAAAATTGTAAAGACTGGGTCCAATTTTGACCAATTTTCTTTTTATTCATCATTTATAGTATTAAATTGATTTTAAATGATGTTATACATGTTTTAAATATGAAATGCATGTATGGGGACTTGTTTTGAGGTTCGAGGATATTTTTGAGCCATTTGGCTCAATTTGAGATTTTTGGGTTATTGGGGCCCGGGATGTGGGTCGGGTGGGTCCGGGTGACCGGATATTTTTCTGAAAAATTTTATTTTTTTTGTTTTAAACCAATCAAAATTTTAAAAGATATAAGGAAGTAATTTTGAAGCCGTAGTCGCTTTTGGAATCGAAAACGAAGGTCGGGAGGATACGTTAACTGGCGTAGGGGCATTTTGATCTTTTTATATCATAGATATTATAAATATCAAGTGGTTGGGATTTATCTTCATTTTTCAAAGACCAAGGAGCCGACTGCTACTTATCTCTCCCTCTCTCCCTCTCTTCATCTCTTCTTTCTTTTCTCTTCATTTTAGAAGCCTTAGAGCTTAATTTGGAGGGTGCCGATGAAGGACTAATTGTTATACTCAGTGAGGGCTTCATCTTAGACCGAATAAAGTGCGATTTGGTGGAGTTTGAGAAGCTAAAATTTTGAAGCTTTTGCTAGAAAAGGCTTGGGAAAGGTAGAGAATTAAGGTAGGGGTGTTTCTTCTCTCCTAGTTATAGATTTATAGGTTTATTGATGAGTTGAGAGGGTTTTGATTGGTTTACCATTCTTGGGAGGGTTAATATGGTTATGTATAGCTTTCTCCCTCTTCCATTTTGGTTATTTGCATGCTATGTATGATTATATCTTGAGATATATGATGGTTGGGAGCATATACATGTTATATGTGTGAATTGGGAGCATATTGTGATGTATGTGGATTTGTATGCTTGTATGAAAAATTTGCGTGGTTGTGAACATGTATGTGTTTATATGTGGTATGTGAGAGCATGTTGTATTCTAGAATTGCCATGGAGCATGAGAATGTAGTAAAGAGCATGATAATTATAGTAGAGGAGATTTGATGCCTAATGTGCACATATAAAATTGTTAAAATTCTTGTGGTTATCGGAGTTGACTAAGAGCACCATGCATGGCATTTTGAGTTGCCTAACCATGTTATGGAAGTCAAAAATCATCCATTATGGTCTGAATGTCGGAGTCGCCTCATCATACCTAGGCGTATGCCTAACTATCAGAGTAGCCCAAAGTGGTATGATCGTCGGAGTTGCCCAATCATATCGACAAATCTAAGATTTGTTGATATTGTATGGTATTCGAAGTGAGACTAACTATACTTGTGTTTTTAGAGTTAACCAACACTGCATGATGTCGGACTTTCCCAATCATATGCTGTTATCGTAGTTTGACCAAATGTTGTGACTTTGTAAATGCTTACGTGTTATACATAGTTTAAGCATTGTGGATGCGTTTATATGCATAAATGAATTGCATTTAGTTTATTGACATATGAGTACTAAGTATGTCACGTAGTGTAGTGATACTATGATTGCATATCATGTAGGTCGACGTCGGATCGATGCCTAGGAAGGTTGGGGACATTTATACTTATATGCTCACCCCTCTCCCTCAAACATTTTTATAGATAAAACACCGAAGATGGATGAGACTTAGAGTGATCCAAATGGAGTTTTTGAAGTTGTTTTTATGTAGTAGGTGTATGTTCACACTTGTATGTACCATGTTGGTACTTTTGAAAAAAAAACAAACAAACTTGTAATAGAGGATGTGGTGCGAGTGTTTAGTCCTTTGACATGTACTTGGTTATTTTAGATTCAATGTATGCATTCTGGACGTGATCCAATTTTTAATCAATGTATTTATGATATTTTTACTTACATTTATGGAAGGATGATTGTATTAGCTTTATTTTGATAGGTCATGGGCCTTGTTTCGATTTAAATTGAGTAAGATATGCATATTTTGTTGCAATAGTGCATAATTTGGCGTATGCCTGTTGATTTAAGTATTACTCAAGTTGTGAGTCGGATTTTTATATGATTCAAACTGGGTTGAAAATTAGACATTTTGATGATTGTCCATGTCAAATTTCAGGTCAAACGGACTTACGGATTATGAGATAATAGAATTTAAAATTAGGTTGAAAATTGGCTAAGTATGGGTAGCAGGATTTTAGCCTTTGCATTAAATGTGATTGATCACTTTTTATGGCACTCGATCGCCCTTGTAAAAACCCCAGAAGTTTAGCCTCGGCATTGAATCAATCGATATCCCTTTTTACGGCGATAGAGTGCTTTTATATAATGCATTGACAAATTTTTGCCCAACTTCAAACGGGAATATCTCCTTTGTTTCAAATCGGAATTAAATGACTCTTCTTTTGAAATCATGTATTTTTGAAGCTCTATTCAATGGTGTAGATTTTAGTTTGAGATTCCAACCATAAAAGGAGTTTAGTCTCTAGATTTAAGAGGTTCATGAGAGTGACTCGATTTAACTTTCATTAATCACCCCCATTTCCTCCGCTCTTAACCGAGTATCGAAAATCAGGTCATGATTGAAATAATATATATGTTCATAGTAATTGGGTTAAAACAGGTTACGGACTAATCGAATTGACCTGACATGATTAATTAAACGAGTCTAATTGAAATAAAATATTAAACAAGTATGATCGGGTTAAACGGATTGAGCTCCAAAAAACGAGTACGACACTGTTAATTAAATAGATTTACACAATTTGACACGAATATGATTAAAGTCAATCCAAACTAGCTAATTTTATGTCATGTTCAAGCCGTATTGGCGGGTCGTGTTGAATTTCGACGACCCTACAACTAATATATTGTTCCGAGCATGTTTGAACACTCAAACTTTTTTTTGAGAGGAAGAAATCATATCAATCAGATTTACACAATTTGACACGAATATGATTAAAGTCAACCCAAACTAGCTAATTTTATGTCATGTTCAAGCCGTATTGGCGGGTCGTGTTGAATTTCGACGACCCTACAACTAATATATTGTTCCGAGCATGTTTGAACACTCAAACTTTTTTTTGAGAGGAAGAAATCATATCAATCAGAGTTAATATCGTTCATGGTATTTAGAATATCAATGATATAACCAAAGGGCTTGTAGTCCAATGATATAACCTCCTCTCTTCTTTCCCATCCTCAAAGAGGAGGTGAGGGATTCGAGTCCCGATGTGAAAAAAAAGTGTGTGCTAGTCTCCCAACCAGAAAAAAATATATATGAAGTGATCTATCCTTGTTTATTATTGGTGTCCAAAAATTCAACCTTACCCATCCGGACCCGTTTGACTAAAAAGATAAATCTTATTTTTTAATTATTTATGAAAGCAAATAAATAAGAATATGTTTTGTACAATACTTTGAGTTTCAATGTGAAACTCAAAGTTTCTTTCTATCAATCAGGCAACTTGTTGTTTGTATCTTAAAATAGAGAATTAATAAATTTAATTGCATTTTGTATTTTGAAACACACTCCAATATCATTTATGTTTTCATATATAGACACACACACAATAGTTGGAGTTTTCCTATCTGAAACTCAAAGTTTCTTTCTACAAATTGTAATACCCCGGAAAATTTAGGTGTCAATTTAATCTCTTTGCATTATTACTTTATTTTATTAATTCATGTGAAATGTTTTTTTTGTTTAATATAGATTATCATTGTAGGTGAGTTGTTTGTCTTTTATACATGCATATTGTCATTTTATGTGAATTGGTATAAATTGTGTATTATTTTTTTTATTTAAATGTTTTGGGTTGGGCTAGGGAGGAATTTGGGCTAGGATGAGTGGACTAAGGTTATGTTTAAAATGATGGGCCTAGGGTTATAATAATATTGCTTTTGCTATATTTATTTTTATTATTAATTTGATTTTTATTAGTTTTAGGAAAAACAATAAATGAATAATTAAAACAAAAAGGAAAAGAAAAGAAGAAGAATTAGGGTTTGCCGTTGTGTTACGCACAGAACTAAAAGAGAGAAAACGAAAGAGAGAAGAGAGTGACGATCGGGTGAACCAGTTAATTCGTCAGGAAAAAGGCAAGTTTAATTCTTCTCTTCCCCCTTGAATTCGTATGCATAGTCTAGGTTCGAGCATATATTTATATTAAAAATTTGTAATTAATTGCATGTTAATATTTTTCTGCTATTGATAAATTTCGTGAGATTAACTATGATGATTGTATGTATATTTAATTGATTTTGTTCATGTAAGGTTATATGCATATGTGTTCATGTATATGTATATTGTGTTAAGGAAGAAATCATTTATTTATGCAATTTGTATGAAATAATTGTTTAGTTGTGAACCTACTGTGTTGGAATTAAATTTGTAAACAACTCTAAATCCTTAGGAAAACAGATCGTGAATTTATTGGGTTTTAAATTTTTGAATTTCGCAAAGAACCCTAGAACTTGTGAATTGGGGGTTTTTGATTCGGGTTGTTTCGGATGGGGCTTTTTGCACCAATACGTAGACGGCGTCGAGAGGAGAAGAATGGCGCAAAAATGGAGGCGAACGGTGGCCGGAGGAGGCCGGACCGTCGCCGGGAAGTCGCCGGCAGCGCGCTGCTGGGCGCGCTGGGGAAGAAGCCCCAGCGCAGGGGCTTCCCCACGCGCCTGGCCGGCGCGTGCCGGCGCGTGGGGCCGGCGCCGGGAAAAATAGTTTTGGGCCCCACTCGCGGGGGCCCACCCCTGGGTCCACTTTGGGCCCATTCCGATATATTTTAATATTTTTTTTGAATTTTTGAAATTTTTGGAAAAACTTGAAAATTTGAAAAATCATTTTTTTAAAATACTTTCATGATTCCAAAAATTCTGAAAATTTTACTGTATGATATTGGAGATTAAATAAACTAAATTTTAAATTTTCAACTCAAAACACTTTTCCCTTGTTGACCAATTAATTTTTAAAAGTACCCAAAAGCTGTCTTTTTCCTGTTTTGTAATTTTAGAAAATACTTTTACAACTTCAAAAAAATTCCCAAATTTTTACTGTAACTCTCTGGAGGTTAAATACACTTGGGTTTAAAGTTTCAACTCAAAATGATCTTTCCTTGTTGCTCAATTGAATTTTAAAGTGTCAAAAAGCTGGGTTTTTCCCTTTTTGTAATTTTAGAAAATACTTCTGAAATTCAAAAAATTCCCTAAATTTTTCTGTAATTGTTTAGAGATTAAAGGACCTTGGGTTTAAATTTTCACCTCGATTTGAGCTTCCCTTGATGTTCAATTAATTTTTAAAGTGCCTAAAAGTTGGTTTTTCACCTTCTTTGGTTTATTAAAAATGTTTTTAAATTACAGAAAATTCCAGAATATTTTCTTAGTGTTCTTAGAAGTGAAATAGGCCCAGAAACCTAGGTAAAAGTATGTTTAGATCCCCTCGGAGATTTGAGTGCATTGGAGGTTGGTTTGAGGAATGGTTTCCTCTAATGGGAGTTAAGTTGTTTTGAGCACATCAATTGTGCTTATTATATATATAAATGCTCATGGGATACTTGATTTAGGTTCACTTGTGAATGATTTGTTATATGGGGATAATTGCATAGCTGATAGTTCAAATGGATAGTCTGTGCAAAATTAAAAGTCATAATACATCTTGTTTATTTATTATTTCATATTGGGAATACATTTGTAATTTTATTTGGCATGTAAGGATTGCCCGGCGTGTCAGGATCGCCCATACCTAATAAGGTATCTATATTTTATTTGGCATGTAAGGATTGCCCGGCGTGTCAGGATCGCCCATACCTAATAAGGTATCTATATTTTATTTGGCATGTAAGGATTGCCCGGCGTGTCAGGATCGCCCATCCCTATTAATGTATACATGCATCATAATCGACATATCATGATTGCATAGATTTCATAAAATACATACATGTGTATCTTGATTTGTGAACATAAAGAAGGGGATCATTTTTACATTGTAAGGGTTATTGAGGAAATATATGAGATGATTTGTATTTTTAAAAGTATGAACTGAATAAGGAATAAACTGAGGGGTTGAACGTATATTTATCTATTGTGTCCCTCACATTGAGGGTATGTATATTAATTCTCTGATTGGGATGTAGTAGATAGAACTTGCTCGTGGGTTTAACCCACTTTGTTGATATTTCAGGTCCCAAGCAGTTTCCCCCGCGAGGATAGAGTACTAGGGTTGGGCTGTGACAGACATCTACTCTCACCAGTCTCAGGGTAGGAATCTACATTTTCTTCAGGAATAAAACTATGAACTCATTTAGAGGTTTTGGTTTTGGATTTTAATTTAAGTGTTGAACTTTTATTTCTTTCTGGTTAAGGGGTCCTTGGGTTACGGGACTTCCAAATTGTATTACCAGAATTTAATGTTTTATTTATCAAAATTTTTAATTCAATGGGATTTCTGTTCAGCTTTTAGCAATTGTTCTATTTCTATCTTTTGCATCTATGCTTGTTGCTATCAGTGGTTAATATTCCTCAGGTTTTGTGTATGAGACTGGCCACCTCATGCGCAAAATTTTTGGGGGGTATTTCACAAATTATACAACTTGTTGTTTGTGTCTTAAAGTGAAGAATTAATAAATTTAATTGCATTTTGTGAGATTTATAAAAGAAAATAAATTGTATTTTAAAACACACTCCAATATCATTTATGTTTTCACACATATATATACACACACATATATTATTGTAGAAGATTCCACAGGTTTGATGTAGTAAAATTTGCATTGCTCGGATGAACAGATGAAATATTGATGTTTGGAAATAAAATTACATTGTTAGGGTGAATTGCGCAATCTCAACTATGAGCCAAATGGCCTCTCTAGCTCATTCTGCTAATCACATGGATTGTCCAAGTTGGCATCCGCTCTTGTCACATGTCGTGTTGTGTTTTAATGGTGCTTTGTATAGCTTTGATGTCCTAATTGGTGAAGAAAAAATCTTCATACTTTGCCTCCTATTTTCTCTAATTTGATATAATGGTCAAGATTAGAGGGCATTAGCCGCATCCTGTCACTTTGAATCATAAGCATTAACAGCGGCAATCCCAAAGATCACGCCGCTTGGGAAACTGGAGCAGCTTGCCCCCATTAACTGTGTTTTACAGCTAATCATTATGCCTCTTTGAATTTTTTACAGGACAATACTTATCTACTCACCTTTGAGGACGATGTATCATTATTCTTTGAGTAATAATACATATAACAAAAGTTATTACCGAATGAAGAATCGAATAACTCTTCCTCCATTAGAAGAGAGAGAGTTTTCAAACATTTATTCTATTTTAACCGTCCAATGAACATAGTGATATTTAACTACCTCATTGATGATAACTTTCACTATATTAATCATTATCATTCTTCTTTTTTACTATATTTTTGTTACTTTCCCTTAAATAATTCACCCTTATAAAGTTATATATACACAGACAAACATATTAACATAAGTTTGGGATTAGTCTCTCTTACTCATCAGATAAATCAACTTTATTATTGATAATCATCAAATGATTTCTACAATCACCGATGATTCAACTTTTTTACTCATAAACTTTAACTTCAAGAAAGATTACATGGCTAAGCACCAATAGATGCTGGTGGATCGCAAACTATTTGGCATGTGCAGATGTGATTTTTTCCATCATCATCACATCTGCAATTGCGAGTCATTCTACTTGCTCCTTGCATTGCGTTTACGCGATCCCAACATTCTCCCTTGCCATTGGGCCCACATGGACCACCCAAAGTCAATGTAGTAGGACAAAACTTTAATTGCGCTACAAATCAAAGTAAAATCACAAAATTTAGTACTTTGTCAATAACACATATTTTCAGATATATATATATATATATATATATATATATATATATATATATATATGAAAAATAGAAAATAAAAGATGAAATTTTGAAATAAGTATACCTTGAGTGAGGGAATGTAGACTCAACAAGAGGGCCAAAAAAGCAAGCGTGGGAAAAGTTAGGCCCTGTTTGGATTGGCTTTTGAAAAGCGGCTTTCGGCTTTTCAAGCTCAAAAGCTGTTTTGGAGAGTATTTGGATTGGTAAGACGGAAGAGCTTCGGAGTCCAAAAAGAGCATTTAAAGGAAGCTGGGGGGTACCAGTTTCCTGATTTAGCTTCTGCTTCTCTTTTTCTTCTGCATAAAAGCCGAAGCAAAAGCGCTGCCAAACAGGGCCTTACTGACTTCTTCATCCTCTTTGCTCTTTCGCCAAAACTGTATAATAGTAGTGAGGTTTAGTTCTACTTCTATTGTTGATGCAATAGACCCTTTTTATAGGTGTTTAGTGGACCAAATTGAAGTGAAATAAATAATGGCATTTATGGTAAATAGTAGTGAGGTTTAGTTCTATTGTATTGTTGATGCAAATGGCCCCCTTTTATAGGTGTTTAGTGGACCAAGTTGGAGAGAAATAAATAATGGCATTTATGGTGAACAAGGAGGAGCAATATGATGGAATATTATAATAAAAACGTAAATAAATCATATTAATGAAGCTTTAATGTGAATATTTTACTAGTTAAATTATATTCATGATATTCCAATCATAATTTTCATGATTACTATAACCATTATATATGAATTCTATCTATTGGTAGAAATGATTTCTTGCATACCGTTAAATATGATTATGATATATATAAATTTTATTGAGACTTGTTACAGTAGTCACATTTCAAACCAAGTTATCTTCTATTTAAAATTCACAAAATCACTTTTTTCTATTTTAAAATTTCAAAATTAACCTTGTCTATTCTTTATTCTATATTTATGGTACAAAAACGTTAAAACATAAATTATTTATAAAGGGGCTCACTCGTATACATGGAAAATAAGTTTTCGAGTGTTCTATAAGAATCTCTCTCTATCGCTTTTTTCTTTCTACGAGACGTATTTGTGAGACATATATAGAGTAATTTACGTATTTAGTTTGGGATGACTTTTGACACAAGATTGGTAGATATGTGTTCAAAGAAAATTACTGACGGATATGTGCTATAATATCTTGGAGCCATAATAGAATCGTCATACGACTTTAGGATAGTGCTTGCATGCGTTTTATTATTGTTTTTCTTAATTTCTACTATTAATGAGAGGAACCAAAGGATAACAAGGCGCTTCTGATGATTAAGATCCTTTCAAAATTTAGCATTGATAGCTAACAAAGCATGTGATGGCATAACAACGGAAAAAAAAAAAAAAAAACATTCCAAAGAGCAACCTTTGATAAATTCACATGCAACAATAATATAACCAAAAGAGCAATATTTAGGAAAAGCACGTATGAAGAATGAGAGAAACTCTTCTAGAAATACCTAAAATGCCCTTGAGTACTCAAAAATGCAGAATGTGTTTGATACATGCCTTAGAGAGCTTCCAGTTCTAATTTTGTCATTGAACAGAGCAAATACAGCTAGGACATAGACCAACATTTACAAAATGAAGGAAAAGTTTAATTAATGTTTACAACCTCTTAAGCTACGTATTCTATAACTCATCATAAGTTCTTTTTTTTAACCAGTCATAGGTTGAATTACATATGTTGGTCTACAATGTGTCGTGTCTGTGTTGTATTTTACTTACATGGATGGTCTACAATGAGCCATGTGCTAATTTGAAAAAATAAAAATAAAAATAAAAAATTAAAACGATTTTGGAGGTAATAAATTGCAATAAACTCCCTTGAACTATATACTAAACATAATTTTTTTGAAATAAAATTTGTAACCTTTCACTTCATAGTGCAATGATAAAGAGAATGGGATTAGTAAACATCATGAATGGAAGATAATTGAATTGGAACAGTATACGTATTAATAGATAATTAAAATGAGAGAAATAGGATTTTAGTGTGATTTATAATTAATGTAGAACACAAAAGTATAATTATTGTTGAATTGAAATGATTTAAATATTATAATTTATTCAAAAATAAACAACAAAGTCTAATTAATGTTTATAGGTTTAAGTAGAGAGATAATAATTAATATTTACAAGTAGGGAGAAGTTTAATTATCGTTTAAATGTTCAAGTACGATCAAGATTATATGTTTTAATATTCTCTAATTATCCATTATTCCAACTGATCTACTTTATGGTATTTCAATGTTAGATGCATGATATCACATGTCTTAGCATGGAATCAAATGACTTATGATGCACTTGGAATAAAATGGGTAATTTCTTAAATTATATGTGTCTGTCATACTTGGAAACTTATATGTTGGTTGTTGATTTTGGGAGAAGGTCGGTGAAAGCAAGAAGGGCCTAGAGCCCTAGGGTGCAAAGCCCGAAACTTGGCAACGATGATTTTGTCTAGACCTTCGAGTTAGTAGTTCATAAAGTAGAATATTGGATTTTATCTAGATCCTCGAGTTAGCTACCCAAATATTAGAATACATGGGTAATTGGCTTAATTAGCACTTGCCCGGTGGATTTATGATGACTCCCACTATTGTTTGATTTTGGAATTTATTTGACTCTATGTTTAAGTCTTGTTATTGAATCATGATATTCGTGTTTAATGCTTTGTATGATTTTCTATTGATTAAGCATTGTTGGCCATTATGGTTCATGTATGTATTGTATTGTGGTTTCATTGACGTATAAACATTGAGAGTATGCCATGTAGTTGATAGGAATCACATATTGCATTTCATGTACGTTGCGTCAAGTAAGATGCATATGTTGGTTTGGGTATTCCTACTGTACATGGTGTCGCTCACCCTCTTCCCCCCAAACAATTTTTAGATAAAGCGCTGGTGGTCGATGACGTGTAGAAATGCTAAAGTTGAAGCACTCAAAGTTCATTGAGTTAAATTTTTATATGTTACATATGCCATGATTGGCACTTGAGAGGGACTATAGTTTAGACATGAACCAATAATCCTTCCCTCTTTTGAATGTTAAAGACATTATTATATTATAGATGGATAAGTTTCGAGTTTGGTTTCAATGTATCTACGTCGGATAAGATTCCGCTTATAATGATGTAATTATGATTTTGATGTTGCATATGCATGCTATGGATCATTCTAGATGTGTGTTGAATCAATGAGAATGTATGCATGCTAAGGGATGCGAATTGGGAATGAATTTGATTAAGTATAGAAAGTTAGAAATTTTCTTGTGCAGGAAAAATACAATTGATTGTACGCCCCAATATGATGGATCGTAGTATTACGATTACTCGTACTATCAATTTCTTATCCACAATCATACATTCACAAAGCATAATGTCGCACCTACGAACTTCTGTCGGTCAGACGATTCCCCTTTGTGGGTAGAGGGAGGTCGCTTGCTGACTGTCATTCCATGTATTGTGAAGGAGTTTGTGATGGCCCGGAGAAAGAGATGTGTGATGTTGTTTTAAAAATGTATAAATCTCAAGTGTACGAATTTATTGAAGTATAGATTGACAAAAATGAGGTCGAACCTAAGGGAATGCATTGAGAAGAAATATCTAACGCAAATTTAAATTAATTTAAAACTAACCTAGTTTAAACAAAAGTTGGTTGATTTGAAAGATTAAACTAATATGCAAATAAAATAACACGATTGAAATCAAATAGAGAAAATTACTAAGGTGTCGGATTCCACCACCATTAAATCCATAAAGTTTCAAATATTCATTTATTAGTTCCCAAATTTATAGTAGCAATTAATAAATCAATTTATTGTTTACTTAAGATTTAACAATAAATCACTACAAAAATAATATCAAAAAGGTAGATTTTTCTTCGTTTCACTAGTATAAAATTCTAATCATTTTATAAATCCAATTTAATGAAAAACATAAGATCATTTAAGAAATACAAACCTAAGCTCAGATTAATTATAATATTTTCTAACTATCACATATACATGATATAAATGGTGAAAGAACTATAAAATAATTAATCACAAGAAGCGAAAATCATAAGTATTTAAATCATACACATGGGAATCAATTAATGAACAAAAAAATTTCATTTCATTAATGGAGGTTTCGTCTTCAACCTAGTTGAGGAGTTAGTTACACATGGTAGAAGAAGATAACAAAAATATAAAAGACATAATGAAATAAAAATAAATAAATAAAACTCAAATTGTCTCTGTCTTCTTTGCCCTGGCCTCCACTCGTTTTCTCCTCCCCCTCTTCTGGGATCTCTTTCTCTTATACAGAGGTCATCTAGGGTGTTCTCCAAGTAAAAGAAAATAAGAAAGTGTTGAGAAGAAAATCTGTCAGAATATTTTCTCTGACTTGAAATTCAATTTTGACCTTGGATAAGTGTTATTCAAAAAATATTCATGAAACACAAATATCTTGGACTTCAAGCTATCTTTCCAAAGCCATTGAGTTTGCGCAATTTCGATATTCGAGTCAAGAGATATGGCCAAATTACCATAACTGGTGCAATATTCGTGCAGAATATTATATAATAGAGTACTAATATGTTGTAGCAAGAATTACAAAGATAATTAACATTTTTTTTACTAGATTTGAATTTTTAAAAGCAAAACTAAAAAGGTAATTGGATTTTGAAGGGACCATAAGTAATTTGCATTGCAAAGCACCATTAATAACCGTAAATAAGTGACTATAAATAAAAAAATTTTAAAAATTTGGAAGGGCTAGTTTTTGTTTCAAATAAATAAGGTTTTGAAAAATTAATTGAAGGACCACCACCCTTCCCTACGCCCCTATCAGGATGAAAGTTTCATGAGAGTGAATCATCCGGATGTCATGAGGGCCAATTAGTATATAATTGGATTATAATGTCAAAAATAGCGCATTGTTTATATCTCGAATTTCAAATAGAAGTATTGTGAATGAGTTGATGGGCTAGACTATCCTCCTTCGAGTATGTATCATTATTCTTTCAGTAATGATACACGTAACGAAAGTTATCACTAAATGAAAAATTGAATCACTCTTCATTCATTCTATCATAAAGTGACATTCGACTACCCAGGAGTAGATGATAACTTTCACTCTACTAATCATTATCTTTATTCTTTTCATTGTTATTATTAGTACTAAAATTAGATGCTATATTTTTGTTACTTTTCCTTGAATAATTCAAGCATATAAAATTATCTCTATAGTCTATAGAGGCGCACACACAATAACATCAGTTTGGGATTAGTCTCTCTTACTTGTCATATAAATCAACTTTATTATTGATAATCATCAAATGATTTCTACAATCACCAATGATTCAACTTTTTTACTCATAAACTTTAACTTCACCAATAGATGCTGGTAGATCGCAAACTATTTGACATGTGCAGATGTGATTTTTTCCAGCATTATCACATCTGCAATTGCGAGCCATTCTACTTGCTCCTTGCATTCAGTTTATGTCATCCCAACATTCTTCCTTGCCATTGGGCGCTCAGCTCATGGACCACCCAAAGTCAATGTAGTAGGACAAATCTTTAATTGCGCTACAAATCAAAGTAAAATCCCAAAATTTAGTACTTTGTCTGTAACACCTTTAAAAAATTTAAATAGGGCTTTGTTTTAATATCTAAGGATCCAAAGAAAATTCTAAGATTTTTTAAGGATAGAAGTGTAGTTATGAAAATGTGTGTATATATATGTATATATATGCATATATATGTGTGTGTATATGTCGTGTGAGTGAAGTTTGAGCTGGTGTGTTGTCATGTGAGTCAATTGATGTATGAAATGATGAATTGGTTGATGACAGACAACTTATTGCATGGTTGACACATGGAGATTTGGGCTGTGTAATGTAGATATTGTACTAAGTGATGTAACAAGCAATTTTTTTAAGAACCAAAGGACCAAAGGCTGTCCGATAAAAATAAGAAAAAGGGAAAGAAAGTGGGTCTGCAGAATAGAGAGAGAAACAGAGAGAAGAAGAAGAAGAAGAAAAAGAAGAGAAAAAGAGAAAGAGAAGAGAAGAGAAGAGAAGAAGATCACTAACCAAGCAAGTTGAATCTTGCCTTTCAGTTCTATGTATATATATATATAGATAATCATTATGCATGTATAACTTATGTGGGTAATTTCTGTTTTTAGTATAATTGTAGTAAGTTGTTTTGCATAAATTTCTTTTATGTTAGTGTTCAGATATAGATACATAGATATGTGCATATATAGTTATATAGATGTATTTGGGTCTTCGTTGGTTACGGCAAGAAGTGGGTCTACTTGATGAAGGTGGAGAGCACGGTGCTGAAAATGGGTCTTAGCAATGGTGCGGCTGGTAGATGGCTATGTATGGCGGTGGTGTGGTGGCTCAACTGTGAGGTGTTGTTGGGTGACAACCATGGCCATGACAGCTTGGGTTGATGGCTCACAATGGTGGTGAAGGTGGACCTCTCGGCTGGAACAATAGTGTTCGGTTAGCTATGGGTTCAACCAAGCTTGGCTTGGTCTTTGCATGGAAGATGGCTAGTAGTTCGGTTTGCCTATGGAATGGGCTGTCATGGGCAGCTAGGTGTTCCGATGGTGGAGCTCGGTTGGGGTTCAGCCATGGTGGTTTGTGGATTCTCGGTTGACTGTTCTAGAGTGGGACATTGTGAAGAGCTTCATGGTAAGATTGCATGGTTGAGCTAATGATGGTAGTGGGTAGTGCATGGGCGTGGAGGCTAGCCGTGGCTAGTAGGCATGGTGGAGTGGCTACCATGGTGAGGTGAGTTTTGGGTGATGGTTGGTCGGGGAAGACAACCCGAGTTGGGTCTGCTATGATGAAGACTTTGGTGGTCTGTGTGCTGCATGTAGTTTCAGCAATGGGTTTGTACTGATGGAGACTTCATGCATGACTCAATGGACTAGTGTTTGGAGGTGAACAGTACCTTCGGTCTAATTGATTTTTCGGCAGTGGTGAAGATTGCTGGCCTGCATGGCAGCTATGGTGTTTTTATGGAGACCAACTAGTCGTGGATTTGGTGGGTATGGTGTGGATGAAATGGACTCAATTTGGTTTATGCTTAGTTTATGGTTGTCCCAAAACATACATTTGGGCTTGTATCATATTAAGATTTGTTGGGCTACTTCATTTGGTGAGCCTTATGGTTAAGTGTGGCACACCCAAATGTCAGTTTGAGTCTAATTTTGGTTTATGGGTGCGTTTTGTCCGATCTGATTTTACGAGTTAGGAATCGGGTCAATCAGAAGCAAAGAATGTAATTGTTATGATTCTTTTTAGACAGAGCTAAGGAAAAATTCTTGAATGTTCCATAAATTACGAAAATTCTGAAATCATTTGCTTTAGCGCTATAGAACTTGTTATATTGAAATAGTTGGTCCTAAGGATTTAAGATTCGGTTAGTGATGATTTAAGCCTTATGAACACACACAATTCGCTCATTTAATTTATTAAATGTGAATAGCATTTAATAAATTATATAAGATTTTATGTCGGTAAAGAATGTTGTTCTTTTTGTTTCAATTTAGAGTGAATTAGGGAAAAATATCCCTTAAGCTTTAAAAATTACAAAAAGCTCTAGAGTTGTACATTTTGGCATAATAAACTTAATTATGCTAAAATAATTAAGTTTAAAAAATTTTGTGTGGTGAAATCCTAAAGTGATGAATTAATGTGATTAGTGATCACATTAAGAAAACGATTTGATTTATTAAATGTCAAAAGCATTTAGTAAATCCTGAAAGCCTGAAATCTTGAAAATGTGTTAAAATTCTTAAAGAATTTGTGAGGTATGGTTAAGGACCTACCTTTGGGGTGTGTACAACCCTTTTATTATGGCCATTGGGCGAAGAGTGCCCTTATTGTGTGGACGTGGTCCGGGACCATCTGGGGGAGTAGACGTACAAGCCCAGCCACATGTGCGAGCTTCCTTAATCCCGGACTATGTGATGCACACCACTTGTTGGCTAAGCATGCCATCTATCGGAGGGGAGCCCGGGGCTCACTGTGAGGTTATGTTAAGTTAATCTAGATGATTAGCTTAATAAGAAATTGTTGGTAACACGGTTCCTATGTGTGAACTTGATTGTGAATATGATAATTAACTAGCGTTTAATTATCATAAGAAAATTTGTGAATGAAATCAACAAAGATTATTGTATGTGTCCTTATATATAGTGTTTTGCAATTCTTGTTGAGCTTGTTGAGCTCACCCCTTTTTATTTTTAGGTATCGAGTGAATGGAAGCGCGGTACAGGACGATGGATGCCATTTACATGTAAATTTCTTAGCATGTAATTATTTTTGTTATACATAGTTGGCTCTCAGGATAAGGGATGAGGTCTCCAGATGATGTTTTTGTAATAGATGATCTAGACGATCACATATATGGATTGTAATATGTAAAGTTTTTGGATTGACGAATGGTATGATGGACGTTGTATTTCAAGTCGCGCACTAAATTCAAGTGTCGGACTAGACTTTCAGGTTTTGAAATTTGGGGCGTGACATTGTCAATAACACATATTTTCAGATACATATAATATATATATATATATATATATATATATATATATATATATATATGAAAAATAGAAAATAAAAGATGAAATTCTGAAATAAGTATACCTTGACTGAGGGTATGTGATGAAGCAAAAAAAACACCCCGAATTGGTCAAACATTAACCTGTAAAAATGTAAAAAATGACAAGATAAGGGTAATCGAAAGGGCACCGATGCGGTGCTGGCCAACTACGCTCCGATCATCAAGTTAAATATCGAAAAGGCTTTTAAAGCTGTATGAAAACTTAGAGGGTATTAATTACGTACCTTGATATATGGATCGTTTTGTATTTATAGTGACCAAATGAAGGTGTGCTCTAGTAAAACTCTGTCTCTTCAGCTTCACCTTCCCTTTTTCACTTGGAGATAACTAGCCTGAGTCAAAGCATTCTTATCTTTTACGTCACCTTAGCACTATCCTTCTACGTCACAGTTTCATGCTAGGAGTCAAACACTCCATCAGTATGTAGACTCAATAAAAGAGCCAAAAAAGCAAGCATGGGAAAAGTTACTGACATCTTCATCCTCTTTAAACTTTCGCGAAAACTAAATAATAGTAGTGAGGTTTAGTTTTACTTCTATTGTTGATGCAATAGACCCTTGTTATAGGTGTTTAGTGGACCAAATTGAAGTGAAATAGATAATGGCATTTATGGTAAATAGTAGTGAGGTTTAGTTCTATTGTATTGTTGATGCAAATGGCCCCTTTTTATAGGTGTTTAGTGGACCAAATTGGAGAGAAATAAATAATGGCATTTATGGTAAACAAGGAGGAGCAATTTGATGGAATATTATAATAAAAAAGTAAATAAACGATATTAATGAAGCTTTAATATGAATATTATTTTACTAGTTAAATTATATTCATGATATTCCAATCATAATTTTCATGATTATTATAACCATTATATATTAATTTTATATATGGGTGGAAATGATCTCTTGCATACCTTTAAATATGATTATGGTATATATAAATTTTATTCACACTTTGTACGATAGTCACATTTCAAAACTAGTTATCTTCTATTTAAAATCCACAAAATCACTTTTTTTTTTCTATTTTAAAATTTCAAAATTACTGTTACCTATTCTTAAAAAAAAAAGGTAATTAGCAAATCAATCAGAAAAGAGATATCATACTCTATTATGTAATTTAAATTCCCGTCTAATTAAATTATGTGCACCAGTGTCTTTTCAATTTCCATCTTCATATCTACAGTACATGCTACTATTATGCGCTAAGCAAGAAAACAATGAATCTTCATTGTTATACTTTCACTATACAAATTAAAATCCGAATAATTATTGTATTGATAAACAGATTATTGTAGACATTATATGCAGGCACGGAGGCAAGTGAATATTCCCACTAATCCTTAACATTTTCTTTTCTGTCTCTACTGGAATTTATTATTATTATTATTTTTATTACTTTATTCTTTATTCTATATTTATGGTACAAAAATGTTGCAACATAAATTATTTACAAAAGGGCTCACTCTTATACATGGAAAATAAGTTTTTGAGTGTTCTATAAAAATCTCTGTTGGTATGGGCCATTCATGCTATCCAGGGGCCGCCACGTATGTCCACGTGGCAATGGGCTCACTTTGACTTTTCCTCCATTTTGAGCTCTCTCAGCAAGTCCACGTGGCAAGGCCCACTTAGACTTTTCTCACAATTTTCGAGCTCCCTCAGCAATTCCACATGGCAAGGGGTCTACCTTTGATTTCCCCTCTTAATTGAGCCCCCCCTTGGATAGAGCGTTTCCATCGAGCTCCTTCTCAAATAGGGGATTCTAATTGAGCTCCTCCGAGGGAAAGTCTCTACCGAGCGCTTCCTCGGATAGAGGATTTCAATCAAGCTCCTTCCCTCATTATGTAGGGCACGCCTCCGAGGTGTGATCGCCTTTCTTTGGCGAGTCCTTCTCTACTGATGACACTTCGCGGAGGTCCTCTCTACGGATCAACCTCTGTTTTGCAAGGAGGCATTCCTCTCTACGGATAAAACCTTGCGAGGAGTTCCTCTCTACGGATAAACCTCAAACGAGTCTCCTTCCTTTCATTTGGATAAGTCTCGGATGGTGATGAGTTCCTCTCTACGGATCAACCTCCATTTTTACGAGGAGTTCCTCTCTACGGATAAACCTCTTTTTACGAGGAGTTCCTCCCTACAGATAAACCTCATGACACTCCGCGCTCCTATGGGAGGTAAGAGCTCGGATCACTGCCTTATGGGAACCAAGGGCTTGGGTTCGGAGGCTGGAGTCCAAGGTACGCTAAATCCGTGACGGACCTCATTTCTAGCTAGGATGAGGACCTTGCATCATGGATTGACCTGTCACATAGGAAAGAAGATAACTAGGTGAGGTGAGCGAATCCCCTTTTCTGACAAGTACAATCTCAGCCCTTGCTCCACAGATATTTACCACAGATATTTATCACCGCAAAACCTTGACCATTGGTGAGAAAAGACATTTTTGCCTATAAATAATGAGAGAAATGTAGAGAACCGGGATCGGGACAAAAGGACAGGACAAAAAGAACATTTTTCTTAAACAATCTCCAGTACACTCCAGATTTCCTCTTTTCCTACCGAATTCCTCCCCTCTTCTTACAATCCACCTAGAACAGTGGGCTCCTCTGTGACAGCTTGGACTCCCACCGGGACCCGCTCTCTGGCAACCATCATCGTGGAAAGTTTGACTTTAGTTTTAACAGAACCTAGTACAAATATTTGGCAACTCCATTAGGGAAACAATCTTTGCCACTATGAGTCTGCAAAACCAGCCAGCGAGCCAAGCACAGCTCGTTGACCACGAGGTCCTTCCGGAACAGAGCGCGAGCAACGTACCACTTGTGCCGGATCATAGAGCTCGCTCTGTGTCTCAGGCTCATTCCGCATCGCGATCATCTCAAGGAGGAAGTACCGAGCTATCCCATCGTATGGATCAGCTCGAACAAAATCAAGCCCAGATTATGACCGCGCTTCATAGCATGGCGGCCATAGGCAAAGGGTTGATGACGAGCGAGAAGCAGTCACGCCGGCACAAGCATTCGCCTATGTGGATTCTCCGAGGCATTCAAGAATCGTGATGCCCGAATCATCGTTTCGTGGCTCTCAAAGAGCCCTGGCTCCACGCCACGTCCCGGTACGACGAGCATGCTCGTTTACTACTCCCCTCGGCGCGGAGCATCCGTACGAACAGACCCGCAAAGTGACATGCTCCGCCGCCAGGGTTGAGCCGGACCCCCTAACAGCACCCTATGCCATGGTGGCAGAGGTTCGAGCCCTTCTGAGTGCTGAATAGAACAATCAAGTCTTGGATATAAATGCTGAGCCGCCGTATTCCCGAGCTGTAGCTGCCCTCCCTTATCCTGAAGGTTATTTGCAACCCAAATTTCTGAAATTTGATGGAAGAAAAGGAAATCCGCGTGAGCACGTGGTAAGATTCATTGAATCTTTGGGAAGACACACCCACGATCATAATCTTCGACTACGGGAGTTCTCTAAAACTCTAACGGACAGAGCTTACAAGTGGTATGTTAATTTAGAGCTTGGCTCTATCATCATTTGGGGACAGCTCGTTGCACGCTTCCACGCCAAGTTCTTCGAGGCAGAGGAAAAGATTACTACGCTCTCTTTGATAAAGGAGGTCCAGGGGCAACAAGATGCCCTGTCTGATTATGTCCGACGCTTCCATAATCAAGCTATGGAGTGTTATGAAGATACCAATGAAGAGGAGTTGGCCAAAATTTGCGTCCAGGGGATGCAAAGGGATTACCGAATTCATTTGGTAAATCTCAAACTGCACTCGTTCGCCGAGTTGATCACTGCAGCGAGAAATTTAGCAAAGGATGTGACTGCCGCTGCCGGAAACTTGATAGCAGAGGAGAATCGAGGGGGACGAAGACCCGTGGTGTTAGTCGCCAAGGAGCGTAACACCAAAGAGCGACGGGGGGACGGGTGCCTTGACATCCAGATTCTTTGCTACCGCCTTTCCCTTGCCCCCTAGCAGGTAGTGGCAATTGTTAACCAATGGATAGCTGATGGGTCAATTACCCACACCCGAGCAGGAGCGCCACCCGCGCTTCTGCATGTATCATCTCCGTTGTCGCCACCCGACGTACGATTGTTGGGCCCTGAGAAACATGTTTCAGCAGCGGATTGCAAGAAAAGAGTTAACCGTGGACCCACCCGATGTCAGGAGTAACCCATATCCCACTTATGAGCATAATGTAGCAGCGATGTTGGTATCACACGAAGAAGATGAAAGACTTGACCCCCATTAATATTCTTGCATTAAAATTTTAAAAAGGGCACAACCCCAGCAAGATAAGGAATGGATTTCATCACCAATTCCTTGCCCACCAAGATTAAAAATCTCCTTACATTTGTCTATCCCCAAGTCAAATTTAGTTTAAATTTAAAATCAAATAGACATTAGTCATAGGAATTCACATAACTTATAGGATCCTCTTGGACAGAGTTAACTCTTTGTAACTCCAGTGAGCACCTTCCAACTTCACAATGTCTAAGAAATTTATGAAATTGGGGTTCTAAGTGGGACCGTTTGTAACCCCTTCAATCTATCCTGAGAACTTTCCTGATTGTATTATTGGTGGGTCTTAACTGGTAATCATTTAGTTCTTTTGAAATAGAGTATGAGTTGTCTAAATAGGTAAGAGTTATTTTTGAATTAATCTAGATAATTCTTTAGGGAAAAAAATAAAAATAAAAAAAAATAAATCACTACCCTTGAATTAAACTTCAAATGAAGAAAATATTTGTTTGGGTAGTGTTCTTATTAAGTAAAGTCTTGACCTTCAGTCTTTTTAGTGTATGTTAGGTCGTCGTTCCATGAGCCCGGTGTTAGTATCTTTTGACTTTAAAATTGAGAGAACCCTTATACGACAATTAAAAAGCCAACTTGAACCAAAAAATCATTTGATTATGATGACTCAAACTGCAGCTAAGACCCTTAAGGAGTACTTCGCTCCAGTGACCAGCGTTACCTAACACTACTGTCACTCATTTTGAGTTGAAACCTCGTATTATTCAACTGTTGCCTAGTTTTTTTTTTGTCTATTTTTTAATATTTATAATATATTTTGTCATAAAAATTATTGTGTTCATTTTCAATTTTTTTTTTACTTTTAGCCCTCTCCACTTTCGATCCTCGCTCCGGCCATACATCACCAAAGCTACTGTTATTGATATCTAACTTTTCACCAAGAATGGTTTCTACATAAACAAATGAAGCCTAAAATATTTTGTAACATCAGATATTGTTAATAAAAATTAAAAATAAGAAATGTCTAAGCAGTGAATCAAACCCATCAAACAGTTTTGTATTGTAATAGTAACTTTTAATTCTCGGATTCCCCGGTCAAATGGCATCAAGATTCAGAAATATCTACCATATCACATTGCAGACTATGAACTTAGGTAAGCATGCATGTTTGAAGTATGACATATGTTAGAAATAAAGAAAAATTATATATTCAATTGTATTGTATTATGAACAATACATAAAAGTATATTTATAAGCACATAATTTTGGAGACAAAGTAAATTTAAGAGACAAGAAATCTTAAGTTGTTTAGGAAAGGCGATAAAAAATTCTAGATGGTTTAAGAGAATATATAATAATAAATATATATTCTAAACAACCCCTCAAACTCAAAGTGGGTTCTATGAAGCTAACTTGAGTTTGAAGACAAAATCTTGAATGCATCAGTCGTGACTGTGAACACATACAAAGAAGCTGCAAAAGAGCGGCTCCGTAGACAAAAGCAACTCATTGGAGCGACGAAAAGCGACTTGTTGGAGCAAAAACTAATTTAAAAATCAAACAGTGTGTGAACCGCAATTGGCTCAATTGACAAAACAAATAACTGTCGAAATCAGTCGGCAGCAATAAAAAGTGGTTCGTTGAAATCAGCGACTTTGACACACAAATGCTAGTGGGAGTTGATGAATTGAACTTGAGCTGGGCTACCAGTGGAATAGAGAGCTCCGAGGAGACCCAGATGATGGTTGTTGGCGGCTTTGGACAGCGTATCTACTGTCTTTGAGGAAGAAGAATTTGAATCTCTTCGCGAATCCAAGTTGAAAAAAAAGATGAATTCCCGCATATAAAGTCACAGTGAGGACAGTAGCTTCAAATGCATATTTGACCACCTTATTCTACTCGAAATATAGATGAATAATATATCAAATCAAAGCTCTTCGAATTTTCTATCTTCTGGAATTCATATCAGGTTGTTCCATTAGTAATGAAGAAATTATGACCAAAATAATTTTGTTGTGCAGAAAAGTAAGAACCAGATTTTTCAATCTTCGCGAAGATGCGTCAAACATCACAAATATGATTTTTTTGACTTCCAAACACTCCCAAATCTTGACTCCTATGTCATTGTATGGAATCCATAAACAAGAGAAGAGTGGGTTTCAAGTCACCTTTGAATTAAGAGAAATGAGAGAAAGAATTAGAAGACAATTCTTACGCCAATTGTGCAATGGTGCTAGTTAAGTGTTGATTTGGTGGAAGCTATTTTTTACGATTGACCGCCGTGGATGAAGCCGATGGTGCCATCCCGACGGAGACGACGAGGAACTGAAAAACTCTACCAACTATTAGTTAGCTCTGATACCATGTTAGAAATAAAGAAATATTGTATATTGAATTGTATTGATTGAATTGTGTTGTATTACGAACAATACATAAAGTCCTATTTATAGGCAGATAATCTTGGAGATTAAATAAACTTATAAGACAATTAATTGTAGGTGGTTTAGGAAAGGAGATAGAAAATCGTAGATGATTTAGAAAAAGATGTAATACTAAACATATATTCTAATAATATAAACCTCTTCCTTATTTATCTCTAACCCATACTGAATTGCTCTGCAAACCCAGACCTAATAATCAAAATACTGTCATTGTTCTCCTCAAGTAAAATGTTGAATATTGTCCAGCAGAATGATGTAGGTTGGGATTGAAGACCCTAGCTACTCAATGACCCTGCCTTTAAGGAATAGAAATAGCTATACATATAGAGAGAGAGGTTAATTTCAATGCACATCTATTTCCACTTGTTGATGTCTTTGGTTTAATTTACAGTAGTCTTAAAATAATTTCACATTAGTCTTACTGTTAAAATGGAATTAGAACCAGGAATATATACAGAACATATACAAAAAATATAAAAGCTATTCTTGCATTGGAACAAACAGTCCAAAAGAATTACAGCAGTCAAGAAAAGGAATTGAAAATTTTATGGGCTAAGCTTTACGGACTCTATTCATGAATCAATACAAATCAATAAGGACTGTGATGGGCACCTAAATGAGCCCTAATAATGAGTTCAAAATCATCTCATCTTCTAAATGAATCGAGTCACAAAAATTTTCCAAACCAAGCCAAACCTGAACTGTTAATATGTACGGAAAAGAAGTCTTACTGTAACTTGTCCAGCAGCTTCATCACTAGGTGTGCCATCATTGTGAACGTGTGCCTTGGAATATAGTTCTGCACGGGTCGGTGCTCTCCCTAATTCAAATTTCATCTATCAAAAACGATATATTGTTAATTTCTAGCTCAAATGCATAAACAAACCACTATCAAATGTGTAATTCAGATTATCAAAACAACAATAAACCTGCTCAGCCACACGTGCATAGCTCATTGTTCAAGTCGTATGAGACATATTTTGTTATGCACAGTTTTCTGGATTTCTTCTACTTCAGCTCTTGAAAAAGGAAAACAAAAACTGTCAGCATTAGTATAACACAAAATCGATCATTTACATCATTAGAGACATAAGTATTACCCTAAGCATTATCTCCTCCTCCTCGGAACTCCAAAAGTTGACTAGGTACTCCCATTGGTCCTTGTCAACCAGAGAAGAAGGTACATTAACCAATCTTTCTTCCTCAGAATCCCAACAGTAGTAATAATCCCTTTTCAGATTGGACTTGAAATCCCTCCATTTTTCTCCAGTTGACATCATAGTCCACTTTCTTACTATGTCCCCCCACAACAAAATTTTCCTGCAAATGTAGGCAAAAACAAATCTATATAAGCCAAGTAGAATTGACTTATAGCACCGCTACAAAATTTTCCTTCAATTACAGTACTCATTATAAATCATCAAAAACCATTCATTTCTTAACAGAAAAGTAAAATTTTCTTATTATGTTTACCAACCACTAAAGGTT
Source organism: Cornus controversa (assembly GCA_026545225.1). NCBI lineage: Eukaryota > Viridiplantae > Streptophyta > Magnoliopsida > Cornales > Cornaceae > Cornus > Cornus controversa. The sequence continues at coordinate 75,136,784 of CM048846.1, forward strand.
TTTCATCAATTTTAGAGGTGGGTAATCTTCAGAAGAGAAATGAGACAAAAACCACGTAGATGAGAAGGACAAGAACAAGAAAGAAAAAAAGTCTGTGGCTCAGAGTGATGCCAGAGAAAATACCTCAAAATGAACAATGTAATCATCCTCGATTACCAAAACTTTTCTCGTCTTCAACAAAAGGATCAGAAATTGGATATCAAGAATACTCCTTCAATTTTGCCTGTTGTGTGAAAGGAACTTCTTTTCAATCATGGAATGACAATCGATGCTCGCATCTTTGCCCGGTTCTCTCCTGTAGTACAAAGCACTATAATATATCAAATAAAAACGATATGGAAAAGAGCAGGATGATGTTGGCAGCCAGCACATCCTCCCATAAATCCTCCAATGACAAGAGACTAACCCTGTCAACAATAATTTTATTCACCATGTGGAAACTATAATTGTTGAATCTGAAGCTCCAAGGTGTAATGACATTTTAGACAATTCCTTAACAAGAAGCAAAATTCACTTTACAAAATTTGCGACACAGCAGTTTCATGTTTACAATTAGCCCAACAGGCTGTTGAAATAGGACAGGAAAAAGTGATTCATATTCCTGAAGGAAGTGTCAGATTAATTTATTTTCCCCGCTTTTTTTCTAGATGAAAAGATAAATAGAAATAAATCTTTGTGTAGGAGGACGTAATGAACATAATTAAAAGGGTTAAACATGGTATCAAAATGAAGAGGTTGTGAAAGAAGAAGTATCACCTGAGTCTGGAAAGTGCGAATTAATTGTACTTGTTCTACTCCAACCAATCAAGAATTCATTAGCCAACACAACACATGCACTCCATAAATGTAAAATTGTGGACCATTATGCTGCAATGGATTGAAGTGAAGCAAATCAAATATTGAAAGGGCAGACATTATAAATGGAAATGAGGCATGAGAGAGATTGTAGAACACGAGCTTACCTGACAGAAGAAGTCATAGAATGTAGAACATGGGGTGGGTTCAGTCTCAACTATAATAGTTAAGCAATTTCCCATGTATTCCAACGTAGGGGATGCGGGCAATCTTGGGCCAGTAGTCACCTCTGTCCTCCTCCGAGCACCGTTTTTCAAGTGGACATTCGTTGATTTGTAAACATTGAAGCGTGGAAGGCAGGCCTTCCTTTGGTAAGGATTGAAGCTTAGGGCAGTCGAAGATGCTTAGATGCTGAAGAGAGGTGAGATTTTGGAGGGCCTTGGATGGTATGGATTTCAGTTTCGGCAGATCTTGGATGCGTAATGTGGTTAGAGTTGTAGGAAGTAGACAGTACTCCTCATCAGGAGGAAAGGAAACCAACTCTGGATATCCACCACCAATTTCCAATTGTTGAAGAGAGGTGAGTCTGTGCAGACTCCACTCAGAAAAGGGCTTGAGTTTCCAACAACCGCCAATACGAAGATCAATAAGGTTGGGAGGGAGATGAAAATTGTCTTGAGGAAAGGACTCAAGAAATGGACAACCATATATATGTATGGATTCAAGTGATTCGAGGCTTTGAATCCGATCCAATGGAAATGAACTCAGTTTTTCGCAGGCAGTGATCCTAAGCCATCTCAGGTTGGGGGTGGACAAGCCAATGGACTCCAGACCTGAACATTTATATATCCGAAGGAATGTGAGTTTTTGAAGAATCTGGTCGGTCGTACCCAAGGATCTCAGATTCAGGCGACAGACAGTAAGAAATCTGAGGTTGGGTAAGCCTCTTTCTGGGAAGGATAAAGAATCCACAACATTGCAATCACGTATGTCCAGTTCACGGAGACTATCGAAATTATTTAGACAGCCAAGTAGCATTCCAATGTTTGGTGAATTCCGGATGATTAAATCTTGAACTGATGACATAATACTAATATTAATGTTGTCAAACTCCTCCTCCTGGTGTAGCATCATCAACTCTAAATTCATGCAATCAGAAATAAGAAGAAACTTAAGAGTGGTGGATAACATACTTTCGGTAGGCCAGGACCTCAATGATGAACAACTTTCAATCTTCAACTCTTCAAGACCAGAGATGCCTTCAGGCAGGGACTTCAACTCATTACACTTCTCTATCTCCAGTTTTCTAAGTGTGGGCGGGACACCTGTCTTTGGAAAGCACACAAGTTTTGAACACCTCTTCATTTCCAAAGACGTGAGAGACGTGAGCTTTTTCAGCTCATTCGGCAACTTCTCAAGATTCACACAATCACTTATATGCAATTTCTCAAGATTAATGCAAGGCACCTCATTTTGCCACAAAGCCATCAGTTGGTTACATTTCTTAATGACAAGAGTTTCAAGTGCTACCAATGCTTCCTCAAGCTGAGATAGCCCTATAATATTCTCAACTTCCAAGCTGGTTAGTGAGGTCAAATCAACAATACTTTTTAGCACCACCTCCTCACACTCTTTCAAGTATAGTTTGTGAAGAGAGGGAAGCCTTAAAAGTGAACCCATAATCAACTTGGGACAACAACGTATAGTGAGCTCAAGGAGGCAAGGGAATTTTCTTCCAGCTTCTTCAAGACCACTAGAAATAGAAGAAGACCATTCCTCCCATACTGGCAAGTCCTCAAATATCAGTGTCTTCAGTGATGCAAAAGCAACTCCCGAAGAAGAACAATCCCCATAGAACTCATCCCCCAACTTTTTCACTTCATGCATGCCTTGAATGCGTAGCTCTTTGAGCATGGGTAGTTGCCCCAATGGTGGTAAACATTTGCAATTTTTACAGCCTACAAGAGTCAGTTTGACCATTTCATAGAATGATGTTTCACCTATCCAACTTGGAAAATTTGTGCCCCCATAGAACATAATTTTGAGCCTTCTCAATTTTTCGTGAGGTCGTAGCTTGTCAAGTACATCCAATTCAAGGTTTTCATTACGAAAATCATTGAATTCTGTAGACCATTCCAACTCTAATTCATTGAGGTCCTCCTTATCCCTTAAATTTGCCTCATTTGCATCTTGAAGATCCATTACATTTTGCAATTCCGTAATAGAAATACTGTTTCGTAAAAGCCTCAAATTCTTCAACTCTTTTAGCCCTAGCCCATTATTTTTGCCCACAATGAACTTTGACAGTGTTTGCAAATTCGTCAGTCTACCGATACCTGAGGACATCTCTCGTAATTGGACAGTATCAACAATGTCAAGATGGCGTAGATTTATTAAATTCCCAATGTTTGGGGGAAGCATACGAAGACTTTTGCAACTGTGCAATAACAGTGTTTGTAAATTGTAGAGAGTTCTCACAGATTTAGGTAACTGGTTGATTGAAGTTCCAGATAAATTAAGATACCTTAGATGTTTCAAATCACCAATTGAGTCCGGTAGCTTAGTTATGGCATAACCAGACAAAGACAGCACTCTTAAACGTTGTGTCTTTGGAAATAAATCAAGCAAAACCTTGTTTGCTAAGTAGCCTCTTCCTGTGCCCAACAATGGCAGAAAAGTTCGCAAATGTTGAACTTTATAAAGAGGCCTGAAATTTTGAAGGACTTCAAATTCTTGACGAATAAATGACAAGTGTCGAGTTCGTTCAGGAATTTCAAATTGCGGATCACCCTCCAACTTATCCAGCCTAAAGCATATATCACCAGCGACTTGTTGAGCAAGATCATTTAGAAGGTCATGCATCACAAACTGTGATTTATTACCACCTATTTGTTGAAAAAATGATCTTGATAATAGATCATCAAAACACTCATAGCCAAAATCTTCCATTCGCTTCTTTTCTTTTGATAGCTGCAAAAGACCTACTCCCATCCACAACAAAACTAGCTCATCTTTTTCAAATACAAAACCTTTTGGAAATGTTGCACAGTAAGCAAAGCACGGTTTCAAATGAGATGGGAGATAATTATAGCTTAATTTAAGAGCCGGAAGAACAGAAATTCTTTGTTCGGGTAAATCCCATATTTTGCTATTCAATATAGCTTCCCACTCCCTTTGGCAACTGGTAGAGCGCAAGAGGCCTGCAGTTGATTTTACTGCCAAAGGTAAGCCTTTACATTTATTCACTATTTCCTCACCAATTTCTTTCAAATATGGATGTGCATCAAAGTTTCCTCTGCCGAGTGCATGATGAGCAAATAAAGATAGACAATCATCTTTTGACAGTTGTTTTAGATGGTAAGCCAGAGTTAGATCTTGAGTCATGATTGATGCAACGGTTTCATTGCGAGTTGTGACAATAATTTTGCTCCCAGGTGCCCCATTCATAAAAGGACGTTTTAAGAGCTCCCAGTCTTCATATTTGTCGTTCCAAACATCATCCAAAACAAAAAGAAATCTTTTCCCTGACAATTTCTCCTTAAGTTTCTGTTGAATCATATCCAAAGCGTCGAAGTAATGAGTTTCGAAAGTGACTGCCTCAAGAATTTTCTTTGTTACTCTAATAACATCAAAATCATCAGAAACACAAACCCAAGCCTTGAAGTCAAAACGATCCCATAGACGTGCATCATTATAGACCAGCTGAGCGAGAGTAGTCTTACCAATACCTCCCATGCCCACAATGGGAATGACAGAGAATTTGTCAACACTAACTTCATCCCTCAACAACTTCTCAACTATAGCCTCTTTATCTTGATCTCTGCCATAAACAGCAGATTCGTCTACCAAAGAAGTCGTAACCCGTCTCTCTCTTACTGTGTTGGACCTAATCCCTCCAACATTATCTATCAAATTCAGGAGATTCTTTAGGGTTTTAATATGTCCTAATCTGGTGATGAATTCCACAAGCTTAACAGAACTAGGATTCAAGCTTGTGCAACAAGTTGGGATGAGTTTACGTACCTTACTAGTGCTGGTAAGTCGCAAAGCTTTGATATCAACCTCGTCCAGTAAATCATCCAAATCATAAGCCAAATCGCTGAGATCCTCCATCCACAATTTAACTTCATCATCTGTCATTTGCTTCTCTTCTGCGTCAGCGAGACCAGCACCAATAGCTGACAACATTTCCTCTAGCTTCTTCAACTGACGATCGATTCCCTCTCGACGGCCATAGTATGACACCGCAAGAGAGACCAACCTGTCAAGCAGCACCTGAATCATCGGCCCCAGAAGGGTCCCCTCAACCTCCATTGATTCTTTGTGAAACAAAGCAATAAAGGAAGAAAATAGATGAATACGTTTGTGAAAGATTGAGCAGTATGACGAACCAAAAAGGGGTTTTGCTAATTGCACCTAATCCAATTCAAACCAAGCGCAAGAGCGAGAGAACATACTTTATAAAAAAGGTACAACATTTGAAAAAAAAGTAGTTTTGATGGAAAATCACAACCAAAGCATCAATCATTCACCGACAACCAATATAGAATCTTTGATCTCAATCACTCATTTTCTTAGGATGCCATTTGAGTCTCTATCCTATCTTGGATTTATTATAACACACATGGTAACTTCCTATCGGTCCAAATCCTCTGCCATACTTTTACGTGTCATACTGTGTCGTTTTGTTTAGTTAAGCAAATTTGTTTTTTTTTTTTTTCCTAAGCAAATTTGTTGACCGACCCATTCTTTCGTCTTCCAGTAATATTTTATTATCTCTTCAAGTTATAATAAGTCTGATATATTATATTATATACTTTTTAACTTTTCTGCATTGAACTGCCTTCTAAATATTATATTATATAATATTAATTTTCTTGAACTTCTTTCAAATATTATATTAATATATATTATAATATACACATTTATTTTTGTGTGAAAATTAAAATAAATGTGAATTTAAGGATAGTAAAAATAAGTTTAAGAGTGATGAATCGTAAATTAATTGTATTGACAAAATGTAGATTTCAGGGTGATAAAAATTTGACTTAAGGTTAGCGAGGTATAGATTAAATATGGTGATAAAAAATTAACTTATAATATTTCAAGTTTATTTAAATACAAGATGATGAAATTTAGAATTAAGAGTGATAGAATATAGATTTAAGTGTAACTAGTTATAGATGAAATGTGGTTACAAAAATTTAACTTATAATATTTCAAGTATTTATAGATATAAGGGTGGTGAAATGTAGATTTAAGAATAATGAAATATATATTCAAGTCTAGTGAGATATAGATAATATGTGGTGACAAAAATTAACTTATAATATTTTAAGTATTTTTAGGCAGAAGGATGGTGAAATGTAAATTTAGGGACGGTGAAATATAGATTCAAGGAGGATGAGGTATTGATTAACTGTGGTAAAAAAAATTTAATTTATAATAATTCAAGTTTTTTAGGTACAAGGGTGGTGAAATATAAATTTAAAGACGGTGAGATATAGATGAAATATAGTGACAAAAATTAATTTATAATATTTTAAATTTTTTTTTTAGGTATAAGAGTGGTGAAATGTAGATTTAAAAATGATAAAATATTGAATTAAGGGTGGCGAGGTATAGATTAACTGTAGTGACAAAAAAATTAACTTATAATATTTGAAGTGCAAGGGTGGTGAAATGTAGATTTAAAAGTGATGAAATATAGATTTAAGTGTGGCGAGGTATAGATGAAATGTGGTGACAAAAATTTAAATTATAAGATTTCAAGTTTTTTTTTAGGTATAAGAGTGGTGAAATGTAGATTTAAGGGTGGTGAAATATAAATTCAATGATGGTGAGGTATAGATGAAATGTGGAGATAAATATTCAACTTATAAAAGTTCAAATTTTTTTAAGTATAAAGGTAGTGAAATGTAGATTTGAAGGTAGTGAAATGTAGATTTAAAGGTGGTGAGATATAGATGAATTGTGGTGAGTTTTTTTAGTTATAAAGATGGTAAAATATAGATTTAAGAGTGCTGAAATATAGATTTAAGGGTGGTGAAATATAGATTCAAGGTGGTGAGATATATATGAAATGTGGTAACAAAATTTTAACATATAACATTTCAAGTTTTTTTTGGGTGTAAGAGTGGTGAAATGTAGATTTAAGGATGATGAAATATAGATTCAAAGATGGTGAAGTATAGATGAAATGTGGTGACAAAGACTCAACTTATAATAGTTCAAGTTTTTTTTAGGTATAAGGGTGGTGAAATCTAAATTTGAAGGTAGTGAAATATGAATTTAAAGGTGGTGAGATATAGATGAATTGTGGTGACAGAACATTAACTTATAATAATGCAAGTTTTTTTAGTTATAACGATGATAAAATATAGATTTAAGGGTGGTGAGGTACATATGAAATGTGATGACAAAAATTTAACTTATCACATTTCAAGTTTTTTTAAGTATAAGAGTGGTGAAATATAGATTCAAAGATGGTGAGGTATAGATGAAATGTGATGACAAAGATTTAACTTATAATAGTTCAAGTCTTTTTTAGGTATAAGGGTGGTGAAATGTAGATTTGAAGGTAGTGAAATATAAATTTAAAAATAGTGAGATATAGATGAATTATAGTGACAGAACGTTAACTTACAGTAATATTGCAAGTTTTTTTAGTTATAAGGATGGTGAAATGTAAATTTAAGAGTTGTGAAATGTAGATTTAAAGGTGGTGATGTATAAATGAATTGTAATGATAAAAAATTAACTTATAATAATTCAATTTTTTTTTAGGTATAAGGGTAGTGAAATGTAGATTTGAAGGTAGTGAAATATAAATTTAAATGTGGTGAGATATAGATGAATTGTGGTGACAGAACATTAACTTATAATAATGCAAGTTTTTTAGTTGTAAGGGTGGTGAAATGTAGATTTAATAGTGGTGAAATATAGATTTAAAAGTAGTGAGCTATAGATGAATTGTGGTGACAAAAAATTAACTAATAATAATTTAAATTTTTTAGGCATAAGGGTGGTGAAATGTAGATTGAAGGTAGTGAAATATAGATTTAAAGGTGGTGAGACATAGATGAATTATGGTGACAAATTTAGGTATAAGAATGGTATATAAAATGTAAATTTGAAGATAGTAAAACATAGATTTAAAGGTGGTGAGATATAAATGAATTGTGGTAACAGAACATTAACTTATAATAATGCAAGTTTTTTTTAAGTTATAAGAGTGATAAAATATATATTTAAGACTGGTGAAATATAGATTTAAGAGTGGTGAGGTATAGATGAAATGTGGTAACAAAATTAACTTATAATATTTCAAGTTTTTTTAGATATAGAGGTGATGAAATTTAGATTTAGGAGTGGTGAGGTATAAATAAAGGGTTAAGTTCATAAAATACCCCTGTGGTATGCATATTGTGCGTATTGCTCCCCTCCTGTTCTTAAAACACCCCCAAAAGTTTAATTTTTATGCGAATAAGTCCATTCCGTCACTGCACCGTTAACGAAATGATGAATTTACCAAAATGCCCATCCGTAAAAATAAAATAAAATAAAAAATAAAGATTTTAGTGAAATGACGAAAAAGGACACACAATAGTAGTTCAAAAACACCCCTGTTATATAGGTTTTGTGCGTTTGCCACCCCTCTAGTTCCAATTGTGCAGATAACCCCATAGGTTTGAAAAAAGTGTGCGAGTTGGTACCCTCTGTTAGCTAGCCGTTTGTTTTTATCCGTTAAGTTGCTCACGTGTTGGGCACGTGAGTCTTTAAATTTAAAAGGTCAGAAATACCCTTTTATTTATTGTGCCTTGTTAACCCACTTTGTATATATGTATACACGCGCACAGTCTCTCTGTAACCCCACTCTCTCTCTCTCTAACCACACACTCTCTCTCACCGTTCTCTCTCTCTAATTGCACACTTTCTCTCATCTGTTCTCTCTCTAACCACACACTCTCTCACTATTCTCTCTCTCTAAACTCCACTCTCTCTCTCTCTCACTGCAACGCCAAGATTTTCGCAATATACTCATCATTGTTTATGTATATGTGTGTATATATAATTGATGATTTAACAGTGTATGTATATACAAAATCTAGGGCCATGATTTGAGGGAGAGGGAGACATGTGGAGCCCACCGATGCCGGCTTTTTTGTTTTAAAGTCAATATTATATATATACTATTGTGTGTCCTTTTCCGTCATTTCACTAAAATCTTTATTTTTTATTTTATTTTATTTTTACGGATGGGCATTTTGGTAAATTCATCATTCCATTAACGGTGCAGTGACGGAATGGACTTATTTGCACGAAAATTAAACTTTAGGGGTGTTTTAAGAACGGGAGGGGGACAATACGCACAATATGCATACCACAGGAGTGTTTTCTGAACTTTACCCTAACAAGGCACAATAAATAAAAGGGTATTTATGACCTTTTAAATTTAAAAGACTCACGTCCCCAACACGTGAGCAACTTAACGGATAAAAATAAACGGCTAGCTAACAGAGGGTACCAATTCGCACACTTTTTTCAAACCTATGGGGATTATCTGCATAATTGGAACTAGAGGAGTGGTAAACGCACAAAACCTATATAACAGGGGTGTTTTCTGAACTTAACCCTATAAATAAATTGTAGTGAAAAGAATTATTCATAATATTTCATTTCTGTTTAGGTACAAGGATCGTGAAATGTAAATTTATGAATGGTGAAATATAGATTTAAGGATGGTGAGATATAAATGACCTATAGATTTCACCACCTTTAAATCTACTTTCACTACCCTTAAATCCACATTTCACTACCATTGTACCGACGAAATCTTGAATTCATCAAAGTTATTTTTTTTAACACAGTTAATCTGTGTTTCAATACCCTTATACCTACCTTAAATGCATAAAAATCTTCAATTGATGTCATGAAACAATTAAGCTTAAGTTTTTTTCCCAACACCCTTGAACATTCAATGAACAAATACAATTAAACATTTCAGTACCCTTTAACATACAATGAACATTGGAAGCTTAAAATGAACTATTCAATGGAGCACACTTAAAATGAACCATTTAACCTTTACAATGTAACATTATGTACAATTAAATATAAAATACAAGCGAAAAGTCACAGATAAAAGTGTAATATTATGAATGTTTCCAATTTGTTGTAACACCATATCTATTTACTACTTTTTTTAGCCAATATCCCTAAAACATTTAGGGCTCATTTGGATTGATGGAATTGGAAGGAAAAGAAAAGAAAAGAAAGGGAATGATAATAATTTTTGTATTTGGATTGTCATTAGTAAGAGAAAAGAAAAGATTATGATTGATTTGGAGGGATAGTTTATCCCTCCAAATTTCTCATATGCTATCCTCCCAAAAGTGGAAAGATTTGAAAAGAAATGATAAGAATAAGTTAATATTTCATAATACCAAAAATAACCCTAACATTTTAAATAACAAAATTTAAAAGACATTTGGGTATATTGTATAATATAAACACAAAAGGGCATGATAGTAAATTGATTAAAATGGTTTCTTTTCTTTTCTCTCCTTTACCTTTTCCATACAAGAATACAATCATTTCTTTTCTTTTTTTTCATAATTTATCCAAACATGAATACATGTTATCCTCTCTTTGCTTTTCCTTTTTCTCTCATAACTAATGTTATTATTTCTTTTCTTCTCTCCTGTTTATCCAAACAAAGCCTTAAGGTGTTTGTTATCTTCATGTAACAGAAGGTCAATCCAAGCTTGCATTTCAATTCATATAGATCTACCTAAGCCAACAAATAAGTTTGTTGTAACATTGAAACTACCATCATTTCAACAAACTACTCTCTCATGTCAATTATTTTTTCAAACAAATACCAAAATTCACATAAAAATACTCTACTTATGCAAAATGTCACTAAAATATAACCAAATGCATAAGAGTTGGAAGTGTATTTAAGACACTATTTAAAAAATGTTGAGAATTTACTCGTATGAACAAAAGTGGGAAGTGAAGGCTCTAGACAGTTTAGCAGATGAGATCTAAGTGCCAATATTCTACTAAAAGCAATGTAAATGAATTGACACCCAAGAAATATCAATCCAAAAGTTTGGAGTTTATTTGTAATCCAACCCTTTGGACAGGGTTCGAGGACTGATATCTTACATGTTGATGTATTGGTGAATCCGATATTAAACCTAAAAAAAGACTTCACAAAAGGAGACTTTTAGAACATATCAAACTGAAGTTTGTGTTGAAGTATAAAATATTAAAGCTAAGACTACAAAGACGGCCACAAAAAATTATATTCCAATTGTTTGCAAATATTCCTACTAAAAAATATTTCATTCCAATAAAAGAAACCAAATCAATCAAAGAAATCAGAATCAATCAAAGAAATATTCCATACAGTAGCTTGATGATGTGGTTCAGTCTAATCAAAAGTTCTGTAACTAAGAAATCTGAACCAAAAAAGGTTTTATTAAGTAGTAATATAAATAAATTTGAACATGAATTAAATAAAAATAGAGATTTCAAATGCATCAGTCCATCACCTCAAGGTACTGTTCATTTTTATGTCATGGTGTTGGTTGAAGGGACCTAAACACTACATTTTTTTTTCCTTCTAAAAAGAAACTAAAACTACATGGGTAAACCATTTGGAGAAATGTGGATTTAAGGGAGGTGAAGGTAAGTTTAACGGTGGTGAAATATAGATTAAATGTGTTAAAAAAATTAACTTGGGTCACAAACTGATGAAATATATATGAACATCCTAGTCTATTCAGAAATTAATGTATTCCAAGTGACAGTCCATGTTGACAACCAAGAACTATTTTTACCAAACAAAAAAAAAAGTAAATGAAACAGTTGTAATAACAACAAAAAAAATCAAAGATAGATTGACACTTAACATGATAGATGTTTAAGTTAAAGGCTACATTGGCCTTTAACATTGGATCAAGAAGATGATTGAAGATTATTAAAGCTTATGTCATCTCCAAAGAACTTTTGTTCAATTAAAATTAATAACAAATGCAATCATATGCAGTAATTGACTTACAGAAAAAATACCAAAACAAATTACAGAAAAAAGGAACTTTAATTTGTCAAAAAAATTTACCCAAAAAAAAGAATTAAAGTTCTTTCGGTAAATTTGTCGAAAAATTTACCGAAAGAACTTTAATTCTTTCGGTAAATTTATTTCGGTATTTTTTTTGTAATTTTTTTCAGTAATTTTTGACAAATTAAAGTTCTTTTCTTGGTATTTTTTTGTAATTTGTTTCGGTATCACCAAATTAAATAAATTTACAGAAAAAAATTGGTGAATTAAAGTTTTTTTTTTTTTACAAATTAAAGTTCTTTTTTTTTGGGTATTTTTCAGTAAATTAATCAGGTCTCTTTTTTTGTTTTTTTTTTATTTGTGAGGGTATTTTTGTCATTTTAAGTCAATTTGCTACAAAATCATGTTTCGTCGAAGTCTACAATTAGAGATGCCCCATATTGCAACGGTTGGTGCGACGAAAATTATTGGAATTTCTTTTATGTACTAGGGTCAGGAGATATATAATTGTAACCCTCATTCATTGTTGATGGTGAATTACTTCTTAATTAGGATCTCCCGTGGCATAGGCACAACACCAAACTACGTTAAATATGTGTGTTTTTATCTTTCTGTTATTATGTGTTATTGTTGCATGTGTGTGAGCAACATAATAAATTAGAGTTTAATTAAAATAAATAGGTAGTATAAATGTGTGTATAATTATATGATGTGATCATCATTTAATACAGCTTTAATTTAATTTAATTTAATTTAATAAAAGTAGAAATTATATCTTTTTATTTTAAAAAAAGTGAAAAATATATAGAAAAATAATAGTCATGACTTACTAATTTTTGAGACGTACTTTAGTTTACTATTTTCATTTTCTCTTTACATTTTTTATTCATTTTTTTATTCTCTTTTTTTAAAAATGAGGAAAAGTTTCTTAACAATTGTGTGAATATATATGTGTGTGTATAAATTAGAGTTTAATTAAAATAAATGGGCAGTATAAATGTGTGTATAATTATATGATGTGATCTTCATTTAATACCGTTTTAATTTTAATTTAATTTAATGAAAGTAACAATTATATCTTTTTATTTTAAAAAAAAGAGAAAAATGTATAGGAAAAATAAAAAAGCCTCACACTTTTATAAATAGTATAGTGTGTGCATCTATATTGTGACAATGATAGTGTCCGACCTCTTTAAGCATTCCATAATTTATCATCGGACACATCACACATGCACCAGACAATCATCGGAAAAATTCTTGAAGATGGCTCTAAAAGGATTCGAATTTCTGACCTGCAGGATGTGTGGTTACTGATATGTAAAGGGCTGATGGAATAGACTTGTGCAGTTATCTTCTTTAGCCTCTGGCGATTTTGGTACCTTGCGTCCTCTGTGAAGTCTAATTGGTAATGTGTTCTTGTTGATTTTGTTTGTTTCTTGATTATTGGTATTTTGTGACACCGAATGTCTTACTGATGGAGCAATTGTTTTAAAAGAAATGATCGTTGGAGTCAGATGACTTAGTTCAATTGTTCCTTGAGGTTAATATGATAATTTTTCATTTCACTAACTTAATGTTATGTTGATGTGAAGAGATGTTGATATTATAATTGTTATATTGAAGAACTAGATCTTGTTTCCAAGAGCATCCATACATGCTCACTATAGTTTTATGTGATTTGAGCAGAGATGTTCTGGCCTTGTGATGAGAGATCATTTGGGATGTGATATTTCAGTAGAAGGTTTCCTAGGAGGAGAAAGAGGATGATATATATCGAAGAAGGAAAAGGAAAAAAAAAACTCATATTGGTTCTTTTTTTCCTTTTTTTTTTTTGTATTTTATTGATTTTAAGTCTGAAAAATATGAAAATTACAATGAGAAACTCGTTTGGGGCAGTGATTATGATAAGGGAATAACTGAGGTAAAAAATGGGTACTGTTATGTTTTGACCTCAATTTTGTCTCGGTCCGGGTTGCGTTGCGACCCGAAAAATGAAAAAAAAAAATTATGACCTGTTTTTCACATACGGGTGAGAATTAGTTCTATTGTATTATTGATGCAATTGGACCTTTTTATAGGTGTTTAGGTGTTTAGTGGATGAAGAGAAATACATATTAAAGTAATGACAGTTATGGTAAACAGCGAGGAGTAATATGTTTGGGAATATAATAAAAATATAAATAAATTACATTAGTGATGTTTTAATGTAAATATCATTTTATCACAATAAATGGGTTTGAAATCTGACCGTTACATTAAATATAACGGCAACTATATAAGATGAAAATAAAATCTCTTACTTATCGGTAACCAAGAGATTAGTTTGATATAGGCACAAACAAACCGATGGAACCGAAAAATTGAACCAAACTAGCAGTTCGGTTAGATTTCGATTTCAAAATTATGGAATCGTTAAATAATAGTTCGGTTATGGTTTGGAGTTCTTCAGAATCAAACCGAACTGAACTGAACCCTTTAATGTATATATAATATATTTTAATATTATATTATATATATTATATTTTTTTCTATGTTTCAAGGCTAAAACCGAAATAAACCAAACCATTTTTCATGGTTCGGTTTGGTTCCAGTTTTTGTGGAACAAACCAAACCGTGTGCACCCCTAGTTCGATATATTTATGTATGTAACATTTATTATCTCTCATTTTTAGGGAATTTGACGTTTTATGTAACTTTACATGTGTATGTGCTTCATTATTTTATGAGTTTATGGACAACTAGACTCATATAGACTTGGACATAGTTTTTATGTGGTCGTGCACATAGAGGAGACTCTACTTCGAAGTGATTTGAGTTGTATCTTCAAATTGACTAGTGTCTTCTGTACTTGCAAGGAGGGGAGGACTATTAGTTTTAGATTATTGGAGAAATTTTCTTTCATTATTTTATGCACTTAATAATTTACGCAATAAGAAATATACAAAATATATAATTGAGAGAAACTAATCTTTAGGACAATATTTACAAATGATTAAAATATGAAGTAAGAATATATTAAACACGAGATGTAATTATATAAAATTAAAGTAAGAGTTTGCCTAGACACAGTTGAGTTGACGGAGAGCTAGAAAGCACGAACACTTCACCAAGGATGTCATACCCGTGTCGGACACTCGGACACTCCTTGGACACATGTCGAACACTTCATAGAAGTGTCCTGACATTTTTCTTTTTAGGACACTCCTCGGACACTTCTTGGACACTCCTCGAAGGCGTATCGAACACTTCATAGTAATGATGTATATTCTAAGTTATGATTAAAATCTAAGTTAAATATATGTAGAAGACTAAATAAGTTTGGTTCTTTAATTTATTTTAATCTATTTGTCTATTTTTGTTTATAAGTTTGTTTGGTTCTTAATTGTTTGATTATAAATTGAAGTATTTCTCAAATGTAATATTTTTTTATTGAATAATTAATATATATTAATATATTATATTATTATTTTATAGTCGTATCATCGCCGCGTCCATGTCCTATTTTTTTAAAAAAATTCGTATTCCCGTGTCCGTGCTTCCTAGACGGAGAGAGAAGCTTAAAGTGAGAGAGAGGATGGGATTTTTTAATAACATTATTTAGAGTGAGAGAGATGGTGGGCTCTCATATTCTTCGCTCATAGTTTGGAAGTTCGTTTTGCATGGGAGAGAGGAGTATATCTTCAAATGCCAACACGAGAGGAAGATTAATAGAGAAATTAATTGATAATGACTGCTAAAATCGGGGATGACCTAAGTTCTTAAAGAAAAGACAATACAAGTTGGGCTTGTCACAGCTAATTGAGGAGACTTATATAATTTATAATTTAAAATATATATCTATATATATAAATAAAAGAAAGGGAAAAAAAGGTAATCATATGCATAAACCTTTACATTATGGGTGCGCTTGCATGGTAGGTCAACTTAATAAAATTGACTTTTATTTAATTTACAGAGGGAGATCGCATAGGATATATCCCGATTCCCTTCTCCAATGTGGTGTGTGTCTATCTGTGCATGCATGTTTGTGCCTTCTCTCTCATGATGATGCAAATACTGCACCCAAGCAAAAGTTGCAACTAAAATCATATTCAAGCAATGGTCTCCGGATACAATAACAAATCAAACAAAAATTATGTATTTCTAAATGTTTTTAATGAGGAATTATTTTTGAGTTAAAAAAATGTGTTAAAGGAAAAAGGAGGAAAAATTGAAGGAAACAAATGAGAGAGAAAGAAAAAGGAAAAGAGTTGAAAAGAAAGGGAAAAAAAAGTTTATATTGTAGAGTTTCAGTTACCTAATGGGCTCCATCAGTCAGTTGACTGAACCTGAAATTCATTCCAGTGAGTTGGGCAAAATAGAAAAAGTTGGAACATTATTTCAGTCGGTTGTAGCATAGCTTCAGTCGACCGAAACAGTGTTATCAGCCTCTTGATGAGACCCATTAGACGGTTGGTAGAAACTGAAATTCATTCTAGTAGATGTACAAAATAGGGGAAGCTGAACATTGTTTCAGTCAGCAAAAGCATAGCTTCAGTTGATCGAAGCAATGTTCATCAATTGGCCGATGAATTCATTAGTTGACCAATACTAGTAGATTTTGAATCCTACGATTATTTCTTGCATTTAATACTCTCCCAACTACCCTAACAACCTTGTTTCAACAACTTCTCTCTATATAATGTCTATACACATTGAAGAGACTTCAACACACACAATTTGAGCAGTCACTTGAGCATTCAATACATTCATCTGCTCTCTTACAAAAAATCATTCAATTAACTTGAGCTTCAACTTGTGAATTCATTTATACTCTACTCTTGTGAGCTTACATTTGTGTATTCATCTCCACTGAGATATATTCATTGAGAGTTTCATGTTATAAATATATCTTTGAAAGATACGTTTATAAACACTCCTTCCATTCAAAAGGATTGGTTTGATCCAAAGGATGTCCAAAAGAGGTTGTTCATTAAGCAAGGGTTGGTGTGACCCAAGGAATATTAGGAGGAAGATTTTCTCTTAACAATAACATTTTGCTCTCCGCCTATAAGGAGGTGCCATATTGGATTCAGAAAGTCTAAAGAGGGTTCTTAAGCCAAGGTGTAGGAATTTTGAATCTCGTAAAAATTATCGTGTCATTGATGTTTAATTTCTCTATCTCTATCTCTTTATATTGTGTTTGAATTACTTCAATTCTTTATCTTATCTATATTGTATAATAAGAGAATTTTAATTAGGTCATATATCCTTTCTAGATCCAAAAATTATACAAGGTTTTCCATAGACCCTCCCCCCTCCCCCCCCCCCCCCACACACACACACACACACATCTTGGGTCAATATTTGGGTAAAAGGAAGAATTTATGATTGCTTCCTTGTTATCTGGTTTAGACTCAGACCTCCGTTGCTTTAAAGATCATATTTTTGTGAGTGAGACTTTGCCTACTGTTGCTAATGCTTATTCTCAATTATTGCGCTCTTCTTTGGGACAAAGCTCCACTGTCACTCCTTTAAAGTCTTTTACTTTAGTCTCTAGTAGTGGAGGTCATGGGTCTGGTTCTCGTGCTAGTTCTCGTGGTGGTCGCGAAGGTCGTGTCTCTCGTAGTGGTTCTAGGGGAAGTGGTCGTGGTGATAGGAAGTGTAATCATTGTGGTCGTACTAATCATACTGAACCTTATTGTTTGGTGAAGTATGGCAAGCCAAATTATGCACATCAGGTCCGCGATGGTACTACGCATCCACTGCTGACTCTTGTTTCATCTGGACATGTAACTCTCAACTTAGTGAGCTGGTTCAGACATTACGCACTAATCTTCGCTCTCCTTCCATCACTACCTTGACCAATTCAAGTAATATTGCATGTGTAGCCCACTCGCCTTCATCCTGGGTCATTGACTCTAGAGCAAGCTCCCACATGTTTGGTATATACTCTCTCTTTTCTAATTTGAACCCTATTAAACAACATATTATATTAGATTATGGTTTTTCTCAGCCAATCCTAGGTACAAATGTTCTTCATCCCACTAATTCCTTATCCTGACCTTCCAGTCTCTATGTTCCTGACTTTCCCTTTAACTTACTTTATGTTAGTCAGTTGACTAAAGCAATACACTGTTCTGTAACCTTTTCTCCTACTTCTTGTGTCTTTCAGGACCTCAAGACAAAGAAGATGATTGGTTCGGGTATGAGAGAGATGGCCTGGATCCTGGTGGCTTTTCCTTCTTCATTTCATCTACTTTGCATGTTACAGTTTCACCTCTTCAATGACATTTTCATTTGGGTCATCCATCATTGGCTAAACTTAAGTTAGCTATTCCTAGTTTGAGTCATGTGTCAAGTTTAGAATGTGAAGCTTGTCAATTGGGCAAGCATGCATCACCATAGTTCTTTTCCTCGGTGTAGTCATGATCGTCAGTCTGAGTCTTTTGTTGTAGTCCACACAAACATATGAGGACCTTCCCGTATTTCTAATTTGAATGGATTTCATTATTTTGTTATATTTGAATTTTCGTCCAACTTATCTTCTAAAAGAATTGAGACAAGTGGCCAAGTAGAGAAAATATCTGCAAAATAATATCTTCTGTAAGATTGGGCGATGCATCGAAGTAGGGACTTCGATGCATCAAAGCTTTGACTTCGATGCATCGATCTCTCCTTCTTCTGCAGATCTTCAAATCTTCAGCTTTCCGACTCCGGTCTTGACACGCCATTCACTATTCCTTGATATGAACTTTTCATGAAACATGATAGGACACAGAAATGCATTCTTGAACTGATAAAGGAGTCAAATAATGCCGAATTCTGAGTTTAAACCTGAAATCATCAAAAACACGTAAAAACTATACAATATGTTCAGCTATGAGATAAAAATACATAAGTAAAGGCACAAGAATGTCTAACATTCAATGCTTATCATATTTTATCGATTATATTAAAATTACAATTAGAAACTCATTTTGGATAATCATTATGGTAAAGAAATAACTGAGGTAAAAAAAATGGGTACTGTTATGTTGTGGCCCGAATTTTGTTTAAAAAAATTTTATGTCCTATTTTTTGTTTGCGGGTTCTGGAGCTCGATTAGGACTCTCTTATAACCAGATATATAAGGGCATCTAAGGGTTTGGAGTGTGTAATAAGAGAAAAGATTGAAAACACAGAAAGAGAATGAGAGAGCGAGAGTTAGGGTTTGGGCGTGAAACTTGTAATCTCCTGATTTTCGCATAGCGAAATCTTTTGCCAGATCTTCGTTGTGGACGTAGGCACATCACCGAACCACGTAAATTCTTGTATTATATGTGTTGTGCTTATTTCGTTTTGTGTCATGTTTCGTGATTATGCTTGATTCGCGGTTATGGGTGGCAAAATTAGACACGACACGACAGCATGACTCGAACACGACACGAATTAAGCGGGTTTGAATTTAAGGTAAACCGACACATTTAATTAACGGGTCGACACGAACACGACATGCAAAAATTGGGTTGGGTTTGGGTTTAAGCTGTCTAACCCGTGACACATTACGACATGAGTTATTCATATATTATGATTTTATACAAACTTATATATATACATAGTTATATCTATTGCAATTGTTTGTTTGCTTATGGGACTAATGTGGCCATAAAATGCAAAGATGAGATTGGTGTAGTGTCTTTCCCGTTGTTGAATCACCTTACTATATTTTTGAGTTTATATATAGATACAAAATATATAATATAGTTTGATTTTAGGATTTATGTATTGATACGTACTTTATTTTTTATATAATCTTCAGAGAGATTTTTAGGGGTGGAGAAACTCATATAATATAAGTTAAACAGATTAAAAATGTTATTAAACAAGTCATGCCATTATTGGACATATTTATTAAACGGGTCGACACGGGTAACACGTTTAATAAACGGAATGGGTTAGTGTTGAAGGATTATTAAATCGGTCGGGTTAAGGTTGAGCTGTTTAGTAAAATACTTATAGATCGACACGACACGAACACAACACGAATTGCCAACCCCAATTCACGGTTGTATTCACAACAGCTGCCAAGTATAGTAATCGTTGGATATGATCCAAGTATAAAAAAGGTAACTTTCAAAAATCATTTCAATCATATCTAATGATTGAAAGAATTATTTACTCGCTGGTGAGCAAGAGATAATTTCTGCACACAAACATATTAACATCAGTTTGGGATTAATCTATCTTACACATATAAATATAACTTTATTATTGATAATCATCAAAATGATTTATACAATCACCAATGATTCAACTTCATTACTCATAAGACTTGTGAAAACATTACATAGCTAAGCACCAAAAAAGCCTAGGGAGGACCGCAAACTACTAAGCATTGGCATATGTGATCTTTTCCATCGGGATGACATCCGCAACTCTGAGCCATTCCTCTTGCTCCGTAGATTCCGTTAAAATAGTCGAAACATTCACTTTGGGCCCCACATGGACCTTTGAATTCCTTCTTCTGAAGACAAAACTTTTCTTGCGCTACAAACCAAAGTAAAATTCCAAAATTCAGTACTTCGTGAAGAAAACATATTTTGATATATATATATATATATATATATATATATATATATACACACACTGTGCACACTTTAAATCCTCACTATTGGATATTTTCTATGGTAAAAATCAGAAACATTTTTTTTTTACCCACTCAATGATCTATTTAACGGTTAAAACTTGAGGTGTCCATACATTTTCTTGCACACCAAAGAGTAAATGAACATTTGTGTGTGTGTATATATTTATATATGAGCAATGAAAAATAAAAGATGAAATTCTGAAATAAGTATACCTTCAGTGAGGGTGTGTAGACTCAATAAGAGAGCCAGAAAAGCAAGCATACCAAAAGTTACTGACTTCTTCATCTCTTTGCTCTTTCACCAAAAGTGTATAGAAGTAGTTAGATTTAGTTCTATTATATTATTGATGCAACAACACCTTTTTATAGGTGTTTAGTGGACGAAGATAAATACATATGCATTAAAGTAATGACAGTTATGGTAAACAACGAGGAGTAATATGTTGGGGAATATTTTAATAAAAATATAAATATTTTATTAGTTAAATTATATTTTTGATGGATATTATTACAATCAATATGTATATATATGGAAATGCTCTCTCACGTGAACAAAGAATTTATCACACCTCTATATAATTATGATAGTTACCAAAAATATACAGCAATTATATATATATTATCTACACCTTAAATACCGGTCACATTTCAAACTTAAGTATCTTCTTTCTAAAAATTACAAACTCACTTTTTTTTCATTTTAAATTTCTAAAAAAAGGTAATTACCAAATTATCATAAGAGAGATATCTTACCTCATTATGTAATTTAAATTTCCGTCTACTTAAATTATGCTACTATTATTTGTTAAGCAAAAAAACAATGAATTTTCAATGTTATCGTTTTCCTTTGTAACTACAATATCTTTATTTTTTGTGAAATGCTTCACCATGAAGATAGATATTTAAGAGGTCGCTGTGTTTGGAACCTTTATTAAGAATAATCACATGCTAACATGACTCGAAGTTCGAACCACTTTCTTAGTGTTACAAAACAAAAAGAAAAAAAAAACCTATTTTCTTAGGCTTTTTAGTTCTTTTACATTTAGGGAAGTCGTGTGTATTCATATTCGTATCATAGACATTTTTTCTAGACCTGCCAAGTATCGGTGAATATTTTCATGTAATTTAGACCATTTGCTGATAAAATTTCATATAACTGTTTTATTGATAAACAGATTATTGTAGACATTATATGAAAGAAGAATTAAGAAAAGATAGCCATATATCCATATAATACGTATGTGATTTTGGTAATTACTCTTCTTTACAAGAAGTAAAGATTTGGAAATAAAGATTTTGAAAATTTAAAATAGGTAGAAACTTGTTATGTAGTTTTTAGGAAGGAGATAAGTGAGTTTGAAACATGACTGTTACATTAAATTTAACGGCCACTATATAAGATGGAAATAAAATCTCTTACTTACCAGTAACCAAGAGATTAGTTCGGTATAGGCATAAACAAGCCAATGGAATCGAAAAATTGAACTGAACTGACGGTTCGGTTAAATTTCGGTTTCAAAATTATGAAATCGTTAAATAACGGTTCGGTTATGGTTTGGGGTTCTTCGGAATCGAACTGAACCGAACCCTTCAATGTATATATAATATATTTTAATATTATATTATATATATTATTTTATTTTTTCTATGTTTCAAGGCTAAAACAGAAGCTAACCAAACCATTTTTTATGGTTCGGTTTGGTTCCAATTTTTGTGGAACAAATCAAACCGTGTGCGCCCCTAGTTCGATATATTTATATATGTACATTTATAATTTTTCTATACATATTAAAAAATTAAATGATGGACCCAAAAAATAGTATGGGTTTATCTTTAATTTAGTCCACTTTGGAATGTGGCCCAATGAGTCAGATAATTTGAAACCCAGACCCATCACAAATAAATGAGTTATAGGCTGATCTAAATTGTCTGAAAAGTCAAAGCTCACTTGAAAATGGGTCTAATGGATAATTATATATATATATATAATCATCAACAAAAATAGTTATTATGCATATATTAGATAATTATCAAAATTATCATAAAAGATAATTATAGGATAATTATCAAAAGAAAAGAAAGTTACAAATCTACTCCTCCGGTGAGCCTATAAATAAAGGTCCAAAGGTAATAAGAGATGGAGACCAGAAGATTCTCAGAAAAAAGCTGAAACTCTGCAGAAGTCTTCACTCAAAATTCAAAGTTCCAAAGCACCTAAACCCTAAAGGAAAAGAACAACAAGCATATCATCCACGTACCGTTCTTCCCCAAAGTTTCAATCCAATTCAAGATCAAGCTCTTGCAATCCTTGCAGCCGGATTACCAAGGAGATCGAATCAAAGGACTTTATCTTTCTTTTGTAAAGATTCACAGAGCCCATCTTTCTTAAATTAATAAAATCGTTTATTTGTTACCAATTTTTGTTCCTAAATTTTCAGACACGAAATTTGTGTGTACAAATTTCTGGCACGCCCGCTGGGACCATCTCTGCTTCTCATCTCTGTCTCCTACATCATACATCCAAAACTCTGTTCGTCAGAATCTATGACTCCTCCCAAGGTTCAGACAATAAACAAGAAAAACTCAAAAGAAACGACTGTTGCAATGGCTAACACCAAAGTTACCGCAAGTAGTGACAAGAACACTAAGAACCTGTCAAGTGCCAGCATCACCTCAGCAGGTCCAATGACGCGTAGCAAGACCAAAGCAATTGCTTTACTCAAGAATCAGCAAGATTTGGTGAAAACCAATCCTGCTAAACTAATGGATGTGAAAACTAAACATGTTAACACCATTGATCCTCAGGGGGCAAAGATTTTTGATGTTGTTTCAGAAAGGTCAACGCCACCACATTCACCCCGCTTCGTCTCTGACGTCAACTCTAGCATTGGTTCGCTCTCAGAGTCATTACTTAAGATTTCAGAACAATCGGTCCCTTCAAAGAATGTTGGCCCTCAAGGTCTTTCCTATTCGACTATTGTCGCAGCTATGATGACTGGAACAACATCAATGGAAAACCAACTGGCAGTCATAGCACGCACAATCGAAAACCTCACAAAGACTGTCAAAGAGAAAGACTTGCAGATCGCCGTGCTAATGAGGAAGCTTGAAATCCAAAATCTTGACAAGTCAACACATCTGCCTGCGAATACTTCAAATTCATCTCTTCAAGGTGACCAATCAAAAAATTGTCGTAACACATTGGCGTTAGGACACATGGCTGACGAAACTAACCCTACTTCGCCAGTCGCTTTGCTGTCTATCCAACAATTGTAGGATATAATAACGAACCCAATCTGAGCACAGTATAGCGGTGCCCCTCAAAGCACTCTCATGTACTCAAAACCCTACACCGAAAGAATTGACAGCTTAAAAACGCCAGTGGGATATCAACCGCCAAAGTTTCAATAATTTGATGGAAGAGGCAATCCCAAACAACATATTGCACACTTTGTGGAGACCTGCAATAACGCTGGCACCGAAGGGGACCTCTTAGTCAAGTAATTTATTCGTTCCCTCAAAAGGATTGCATTTGATTGGTACACGGACCTTAAAGCTCAGAGTATTGACTGTTGGGAGCAGATGGAACGAGAGTTTCTCAACCGCTTCTACAGTACTCGCAGAATAGTAAGCATGCTAAAACTCATAAAACACTAAACAAATGAAGGATGAGCTTGTGGTCGACTTGACCCCGAAGAAGAAGACGAAATACTTCCTAACTCAGACAATGAAATAGGTACATCTTACGTTACAAGCGTCGTCTCTAAAAACTTATATCAAGAAATACATCATGTTGCTTTAGTAACTTCATTTGAAAGTTCTTAGTTACATAAGACTTTGAGTCAAGAAAACATTGGTAGAAGACTGGACAGACAGGGGGCAAGCCATTCGTACAAAGCTCATTCAAGCTCTCCTCAAACAATTTCAAATAGAAATGATCAAAAAATTGTGTTCACATGGAGGCCAAAAAAGAAAGTTCACGATGAGAATAGTCTTGCAAAGATCTCGCAAGAATCATTGCCTAGAAACGCACGAGTGATTTCTCAAGAGTCACTTTCTCGAACTATCTCTAACAATCAGTGAAACGAAGGTCTCGAAGAAGAAAGCGAGGAACAAGAACAAAAACGTCTACAATTCCAAATGAAATGGGAGGCTCAAAAATTCAAAAGACTAAAGGAAGGAAAAGTGTGGGGACCAAAGCCCAAAGATGCTGTCTGGATCGAATCTTGCAGCGGAATCAAAGCATATTGGGTGAGGTTCAATCTTCCTAAATGGACCACGATGAATGAAATATCTCTTCCTTCTGGGTGGGGAGACGAGTTCAAAAAAGATATTTCTTCTCAAGTACGAGAAGAGTATAATGAAGAAACAAAGCAAGAAGAAAATATTCAAATTAATGCCGAGCTAATTCACACCTTTCAACACAAGCTTGGACTGTCTCCTGAATCTTGCAAAGCTGAAGACTAATTAAAGCTAAAAGTGCTCCCTAATACAAACCAAAACTGTCGATGATACTCTATGACACGAGTATAAACTATCTAAAAAAAAAGACACTCCTTGACGCGAGTATAAACTGTCTACAAAAAAAAAAAGATGACACTCCTTAACACACTTAAACTGTTTACCAAAAAAAAAACACTCCTTGACACGAGTATAAACTATCTACCAAAAAAAAAAAGATGACACTCCTTAACACAAGTATAAACTATCTACAAAAAAAAAAAAAAGATGACTCCTTGACATGAGTATAAACTGTTTACCAAAAAAAAAAAAAACACTCCTTAACACAAGTATAAACTGTCTACCAAAAAAAAAAACACTCATGACACGAGTATAACTTGTCTGCATAAAAAAAAAATCACTCCTTGATATGAGTATAAACTCTCTTTACAAAAAAAAAAAAATTTTGAAGCTTGCAAGAGAAGAGTTGGGTGACCTGACCTGCCGCCGAGATATTGACGATATCTACTGTATCGTGGTGACTTGGCCTACCGCCGAAGGAACAATAAAGTGACCCCGAATGGCACTAAGGGACCCCAAAGAGATAATAAAGTGACACCGAAGTCCACTAAGGGATCCCGAAGGGACAATAAAGTGACACTAAAGTGCACTAAAGGACCCCAAAAGGACAGTAAAAGTGACACTGAAGTGCACTAAGGGACCTTAAAAGGATAATAAAGAGACACCGAAGTGCACTAAGGGACCTCGAAGGGATGATAAAGTGAACCCGAAGGGCACTAAGGGACCCCGAAGGGACAATAAAGTGACACCAAAGTGTCCTAAGGGACCCTGAAGGAACGATCAAGTGAAACTGAAGTGCACTAAGGGACCCCGAAAGGACAAAAAAATGACATCGAATGCACTAAAGAACCCCGAAGGGACAATAAAAGTGACACCGAAGTGCACTAAAGAACCCCGAATGGACAAAAAAGTGACACCGAAGTGCACTAAGGGACCCCGAAAGACTAATGAATGGCGTCTGGAACTCCATATTCTGAGAGAAGCAATTTGACCTACAAGAATTGACAAAAAAAAAATTTGAAGCTTTCAAGAAAAGAGTTGAGTGACTCACATAAAGTTATCTTCCTCGATGAGTTCAATGGATATGTATATTTCTAAACGCAACACAAAGCTCAAGCAGAGCCTACAAGAAGAAACCGATCTGTACAAAAAAAAAAGTTATTTTCAAAGTTCAGTCGCATGTATACTTGGTTGCGAAGATTTGTAATACATGGGGTAGTTTAGAAGAGATGGCTTGGTCTTGTAATAACTCATTTAGTGCCTAATCATCCACCACGTCACTTCCTGCCACACCAGCAAAAATAAAAAAAAATAAAAAAAGAAGAGAGACAGAAAAAGTGGTGGCTAGGAGAAGAAGATAAAAAAAAAGAGGCAAAAAAAAAAGTACACAGTGGCGTGAAAAGAAAAAAAAAAGAAAGAAAAAAAACAGCAAGAAGAGCCTGGAAGAAAAAAAAGAAGAAGAAAAAATAAAAATAAATAAAGAAGGAAAAAAAAACAACAAGAAGCGACCAGAAGAGAAAAAGAAGAAAAAGAGAGAAAAAAAAAACAAGAAGCACCCAGAAGAGAAGAAGAAGAAAAAGAGAAAAAAGAAAAGAAGAAGAAAAGAAAGAAGAGAAGAAAAAATAAATAAAGAAGAGAAAAAAGAAGAAGGCGGTAAAAAAAAAAGAAATTAAGCAATGAGTCATGTGACAGAGAAAAAAAGAGCTTACCATTGCTAGAGTTCGGGGGATTTCTCTCTCTCAATTATCTCTGATGTGAAAAGTCTCAAACATATGTTACATATATATAGATGTGGATTAATTCTATTTGTCATTGAATTTTCAAGACTTCAATTCCACTTGGACAAGGAAAAAAAAATCTTATTTGCAATAGGATCCTCAAGTCTTAAATTTCACTTGGACAAAGAAAAAAAAATCCTATTTGCAATAGGATCCTCAAGTCTTCAATTCCACTTGGACAAGGAAAAAAAAATCATATTTGCAATAGGATCCTCAGGTCTTCAATTTCACTTGGACAAGGAAAAATAATAATATTTGCAATAGGATCCTCAAGCCTTCAATTCCACTTTGACAAGAAAAAAAATCCTATTTGCAATAGGATCCTCAAGTCTTCAATTCCGATTGGACAAGAAAAAAAATCTTATTTGCAATAGGATCCTCAAGTCTTCAATTTCACTTGGACAAGGAAAAAAATCATATTTGCAATAAGGCTTCCAAGTCTCCAAGTCAGTCTGAACAAGAAAAAAAAATCCTATTTACAATAGGATCCTCAACTCTTCAATTTCACTTGGACAAGGAAAGAAAAATCATATTTGCAATAAGGTTTTCAAGACTCCAAGTCAGTTTGAACAAGAAAAAAAAATCCTATTTGCAATAGGATCTTCAAGTCTTCAATTTCGCTTGGACAAGGAAAAAGTTCTATTTGTAATAACGTTTTCAAGACTCCAATTGAACTTGACAAAGAAGACATCCTCTTTGTAATTGAATTTTTGCAAGAAAAAGAAACTTTGCAAAAATTAAATACTTCAAGTCCCGCTTATAATACGTGACAAGCTCAATATAGCGCGAGACTTGAAATGGGGGCAATTTGTAGACATTAAAAAATTAAATGATGGACCCAAAATATAATTTTGGTTTATCTTCAATTTAGTCCACCTTTGAATGTGGCCCAATGAGTCAGATAATTTGAAGCCCAGACCCATCACAAATAAATGAGTTATGGGCTGGTCAAAATTGTTTGAGAAGTCAAAGCCCACTTGAAAATGGGTCTAATGGATATATATATATATATATATATATATATATATATATCAACAAAGATAGTTATTATGCATATATTGGATAATTATCAAAATTATCATAAAAGATAATTATAGGATAATTATCAAAAGAAAAAAAAGTTACAAATCTACTCTTCCGGTGAGCCTATAAATAAAGATCCAGAGGTGGGAGGAGAGGGAGACCAGAAGATTCTCAGAAAAAAGCTGAAATTCTACAGAAGTCTTCACTCAAAATCCAAAGCTCCAAAGCACCTAAACCGTGAAGGAGAAGAATAACAAGCACATCCACATGCCGTTCTTAACCAAAGTTTAAATCCAATTCAAGATCAAGCTCTTGCAGCCCTTGACGCCGGATTACTAAGGAGATCGAATCAGAGGACTTTATCTTTATCTTTTTTTTTTAAAGATTCACAGAGGATTGTACCCATCTTTCTTAAATTAATAAAATTATTTATTTGTTACCAATTTTCGTTCCTATATTTTTGGACACGAAATTTGTGTGTACACTCTCATTTTTAGGGATTTTGATGTTTGATGTAACTTTATAGAGATATATAGTTTCCACTATTTCTTCTTCTACATCTCTGCATTCTATGTTCTATGATGCTTATACATGTATATGTGTTTTATTATTTTACAAGTGTATGGGTAACTAGACTCATATAGACTGGGACATAGTCTTTTGTGGTTGTGCACATAGAGGAGACTCTGTTACAAAGTGATTGAGTTGTAATTTAGAGTTGACTAGTGTTTTTTGTACTTGCACGGAAGGGAGGACTATTAGTTTTAGATTATTGGAGAAATTTTCTTTCATTATTTTATGTACTTAATAATTTACGCAATAAGAAATATACAAAATATATAATTGAGAGAAACTAATCTTTAGGACAATATTCATAAATGATTAAAATATAAAGTAATAATATATTAAACACATGAGATGTAATATTATATAAAATTAATTGAAGATGACAGCTAAAATCAGGGATGACCTGGGTTCTTAATGAAGAAGACAACCCAAGTTGGGCTTGTCTCGGCTATTTGATCAATTGAGGAGACTTATATAATTTATAATTTAAAATATATATCTATATATATAAATAAAGGAAAGGAAAAAAAATGTAATCATATGCATAAACCTTTACCATGATTGGTGCCCTTGCATGGTGGGTCAACTTAATAAAATTGACTTTTATTTTTGCGGAGGGAGATCGCATAGGATATATCCGGATTCCCTTCTCCAATGTGGTGTGTGTGTCTATGTGTGCATGCATGCTTGTGCCTTCTCTCTCATGATGATTCAAATACTGCACCCAAGCAAAAGTTGCAACTAAAATCATATTCAAGCAATGGTATCCGAATACAATAACAAATCAAACAAAAATTATGTATTTCCAAATTTTTTCAATGAGGAATTATTTTTGTGAGTTAAAAAATGTGTTAAAGGAAGAAAAAAAAAGGAGGAAAAATTGAAGGAAAAAAATGAGATGAGAGAGAGAAGAAGAGAAACAAAAAAGAGTTGGAAAAAAATGAGAGAGAAAGAAGAAGGAAAAAAGTTAAAAAGAAAGGAAAAAAAGACCAAGAATCTTCCTAAGACATAGCCCTGGATATGTCGAGGGGGATGGGCCAAAGCTCTAAGAAAGTACCCTACGGAGGTAATCCAACCTTTCTAATTAGCGATTAAATCACACGAATAAGGTTTAATGGGTAGAAATTGTTAGAGTTGGTATTTTTAGCGTTAGTTATTATTTCCTTTATATTTACCCTAGGGGTATTAATATTGTATTTGTCTCACGTTTAATATAAATATATGACAAGGTGATGGAGCAAACTGATTTAGCAAGTGTATGCCCTAAACCTTTCCTCTTATCAGTTTCTCTTCTTCTCTCTTCTCATCTAAAAACCTAACCCTAATTTTCAATATTTTACACTTTAACTGAACAAACTACACTACGCGACTCATTGACAACATTTTTTTTTAGGAGTTTTCTTGAGGAGATTATCTCCTACTCATCTTTATGACATTAGTGTTATGATGTGAAGTTAGGAAGGACATTGTCCTTAATGGATCCAAGGCGGTACACTCTCGCAAGGTAGGTCACATATATCCTTGGAGGATTCACTTAAGTGAGAGTTGTTGTGAGACTGTAACCATGGGGATTAGGCTGTTCCCTGGAGCTCTCATGAGAATCAAGATACCAATGCATAGCCATTAATAGTGTTAACCCACAAACCAAGCCTATAGTTGATACTATGTGTGTGATATGTTGAAGTTTGGCTCAAGGGGCCGAGTTCAAGACATAGTTCACTCAAGTTTGGCTTAAAGGGACAATTAATTTATAGGCGTGCCAGGATTTGAAAATTTTTCAATGATAAAGCATACCAATATTCCAGAATATTGTAAGAAAATTAAAGTTCAATCCATTGTGAGAGAGCCTGGAAATGACCACTCTCAAGGTTCCTTTTTGCCTTTGGAACAAAGGACTTTGGGATTGTAATGACGGGAAGATTATGCTAATGAAAGCGAATAAAGTATTGAAATGCAAGACTTAAAGTAAAATGTTAGAATATTAAATTGCTAAAATTTAAAGTGTATTAATTGAAAAGTAACTGAAAGTACATTGCGGGAATGTAAGGTGCAGAAATTGAAACAAATTGAAAACACATTGCTGGAATGTAAGGTAATTGAAATGTGTTGTTATTGTGCGTGTTAAACAGGACTTCAAATGTTCACAAGCCTTCTATACTTGTAGAGTTTTTGAGACGGCAATTTAGCTGACAGTTACTCTGATAGAAAGATCTTCCGATAATTCTTTCACGTCCCTCCAAATCAGAATTAGCCATATATCTCATGTTTGCTCTTTTTTCTCAACTTTCCTCATGTTTAAACCATGTTTTAATGTATCTCTACTGCAGAATAGGGTCTCCAATGAGAAGATCTACAATGGTATAAATACACCGAGTGAATTTGGATCATGCGTGTTTTACACGTATAATAAAATATACCATGTGTGTTATACACGCACGGTCCAGATTCATCCGGTGTATTTA
Organism: Cornus controversa; assembly: GCA_026545225.1. Taxonomy (NCBI): domain Eukaryota; kingdom Viridiplantae; phylum Streptophyta; class Magnoliopsida; order Cornales; family Cornaceae; genus Cornus; species Cornus controversa. The sequence goes on from CM048846.1 coordinate 75,167,609, forward strand.
CATCGAATGTATTGTAGACGTACTCGTCTCCAACCCACATAAACTCCATGTTTAGAGTCACTTCCTTTTTGTGTTATTTCTATGCGAGAAACCTCCCACGTTTTGCACCTTGCATATATCTCCTCCTTCTGCTACACATCTCCCTTAAGTCTAGGTGTGCTCCAACAATCAAATAAAACTCCCACATTCCAATAAATCAGCTATCACTCCTTCCTAAATTGTAGGAATAACTTCAACAATCTCACCTAATCTTTGTTAAGTGTCCTAATGCTGCTAAACCACCATTCCACGTGGTGAATAAAAATTCTCCCAATCAATCTTCTGCTAACCAAACTTTGAGCCAATCAACTCTGTCATGTGTCGCCTATTCATTCATCCTATCTCCTTAATGGACAATACTTACCTACTCACCAGTGTGTAAGTGAACCCTCCTGACCACTGATGTATCCCAATAAAAATTGAACACGTCGGTTTTAAAGTGTAATAAATAAGTATAATAAATGAGGTCAATCTCATTTATTATACTTATTTATTACATTTTAAACCTCATTTATTATACTTATTTATTGCATTTTAAATTTAATTTTGTAATTAAAGCTGATGTGTTGATTTTTTTTGAGACACATCAGCGGTCAGGAGGGCTCACCTACACACCGGTGAGTAGGTAAGTATTGTCCCTCCTTAATTCGCTACCGTGTATCAAATAAATATTCCCATCCACTAGGATTGCAACACATAGTTTCTTCCGGTGGGATGTACCATAGGTGAACTTTTCTCTTTATTAATCTCTTTAATTAGGGAATGTCATCTTTTCATTAGCTATTATCATGGGAAAAGTTACTTACTTCTTCATCCCTTTGCTCTGTCACCAAAAGTGTATATATAGAAGTAATGAGATTTAGTTCTATTGTATTATTGACGCAATAGCACCTTTTTATAGGTGTTTAGTGGACAAAGAGAAATACATAGGCGTTAAAGTAATGTCAGTTATGGTAAACAACGAGGAGTAATATGTTGGGTAATATTTTAATAAAAATATAAATAAATTACATTAGTGATGTCTTAATGTAAATATTATTTTATCACAATTATTATATCTTAACTCTTATATATTAATTATATATATGTATATATATGGAAATGATCTCTCCCGTGAACAAGGAATTTATCACACCTCTGTATGATTATGATAGTTACCAAAAATAGACAGCAATCATATATATATATATATATATATATATATATATATATATATATGTGTGTGTGTGTGTGTGTGTGTGTGTGTGTGTGCGCGCGCGCGCGCAGAAATGATGTCTTGCATAAGAAGAGGTTTTATCTGCACCTTAAATATCGGTCACATTTCGAATTTAAGTATCTTCTTTCTAAAAACTATAAAATCACTTTTTTTCCATTTTAAATTTCTAAAAAAAGGTAATTACCAAATCAATCATAAGAGAGATATCATACCACATTATGTAATTTAAATTTCCGTCTACTTAAATTATGCTACTATTATTTGTTAAGCATAAAAACAATGAATTTTCAAAGAGAGATATCATACCACATTATGTAATTTAAATTTTCGTCTACTTAAATTATGCTACTATTGCATAAAAACAATGAATTTTCAATGTTATCGTTTTCCTATGTAACTGCATTATCTTTATTTTGAAATGTTTCACCAAGAAGATAGATATTTAAGAGGTCGTTGTGTTTGGAACCTTTATTAATAATAACCACATACTAACATGACTCGAAGTTCGAACCACTTTCTTAGTGTTATAAAACAAAAAAAATAAAAAAAATAATAATAATAAAAAAAACCTTCTTAGGCTTTTTAGTTCTCCTGCATTTAGGGAACTCGTGTGTATTCGTATCATAGACACTTTTTTCTAGACCTGCCAAGTATCGTGAATATTTCATTTCATTTGGACCATTTTGGTTTCAAAATTATGGAATCGTTAAATAACGGTTGGATTATAATTTGGGGTTCTTCGGAATCGAACCAAACCGAACCCTTTAATGTATATATCATATATTTTAATATTATATTATATGAGCAATGCTACATGTCATGAAAATATTTCATGAATTTTTATCTTGAATGATGTGGCAATTAAATGGTGAGTTAGTATTGGTGGGATTCCCCCCATACACGGAATGTCTATGATATTATCACTTGTCACATCATTCATGAAGGCAATTCATGATAAAATTTTATGATGTTTAGCATTTCTCTATATTATATATATTATATATTTTTTTTTATGTTTCAAGGTTAAAACCGAAACTAACCAAACCATTTTTCATGGTTCGGTTTGGTTTCAGTTTTTGTGGAACAAACCAAACCATGTGCACCCCTAATTCGATATATATATTTATACATGTAATATCTATTATCCCTCATTTTTAGGGATTTTGATGTTTGATGTAACTTTATAGAGATATATAGTTTCCACAATTTCTTCCTCTACATATATGCATTCTATGTTCTATGATGCTTACACATGTGTTTTATTATTTTACGAGTGTATGGATAACTAGACTCATATAGACTTGGACATAGTCTTTTTGTGATCGTGCACATAGAGGAGACTCTACTCCGAAGTGATTGAGTTGTATCTTGAAATTGACTAGTGTCTTTTGTACTTGTAGGGAGGGAAGGACTATTAGTTTTAGATTATTGAAGAAATTTTCTTTCTTTATTTTATGCACTTAATAATTTACGCAATAAGAAATATACAAAATATATTATTGAGAGAAACTAATCTTTAGGACAATATTTACAAATGATTAAAATATGAAGTAAGAATATATTATTAAACACATGAGATGTAATATTATATAAAATTAAAGTAAGAGTTTGCCCAGACACACAGTTGAGTTGACGGAGAGAAAAGCTTAAAGTGAGAGAGATGATGAGATTTTTTTAATAACATCAGTTAGAGTGAGAGAGATGGCGGCGTCTCATATTCTTCGCTCATAGTTTGGAAGTTTGTTTTGCATGGGAGAGAGCATTTTTTCTTCAAATGCCAACATGAGAGGAAGATTAATAGAGAAATTAATTGATGTTGACTGCTAAAATCGGGGATGTCAACACAAGTTGGGGTTGTCACGGCTATTTGAGTAGACTTATATAATTTATAATTTAAAATATATATCTATATATACATAAATAAAAGGAAGGAAAAAAAATGTAATCATATGCATAAACCTTTAACAAGATGGGTGCGCTTGCATCGTAGGTCAACTTAATAAAATTGACTTTTATTTTGCAGAGGAAGATCGCATAGGATATATCCCGATTCCCTTCTCCAATGTGGTGTGTGTGTCTATGTGTGAATGCATGCTTGGGCCTTCTCTCTCATGATGATTCAACTACTGCACCCAAGTTCAAGCAATGGTATCCGGATACAATAACAAATCAAACAAAAATTATGTATTTCTAAATGTTTTCAATGAGGATTTATTTTTGTGAGTTAAAAAAATGCGTTAAAGGAAAAAAAAGAGGAAAAATTGAAGGAAAAAAATGAGAGAAAGAAAAAGGAAAAGAGTAGAAAAGAAAGGGAAAAAAAGTTTATATTGTAGAGTTTCGGTTACCTGATAGGCTCCATCAGTCGGTTGACTGACCCTGAATTTCATTCTAGTGAGTTGGGAAAAATAGAAAAAGTTGAAACATTATTTCAGCCAGTCGAAGCATAGTTTCAGTCGACCGAAACAGTGTTATCAGCCGCTTGATGAGACTCATTAGACGGCTGATAGAAACTGGAATTCATTCCAGTAGATGTGCAAAATAGGGGAAGCTGAACATTGTTTTAGTAAGCAAAAGCATAGCTTCAGTTGACCGAAGTAATGTTCATCAACTGGCCGATGAATTCATTAGTTGACCAATACTAGTAGATTTTGAATCCTACGGCAATTTTCTGCATTTAATGCTCTCTCAACTACCCTAACAACCTTGTTTCAGTAGCCTCTCTCTATATAATGTCTATACACATTGAAGAGATTTCAACACACACAATTTGAGCAGTCACTTGAGCATTCAATACATTCAATCTAGATGTTAAGCTTGAACCCCGGCACATCGATTTATCAATCCAAAAGCCTGTGATTTCCCCCCACACAACCCTCTACTTGGCTTAACGCATCTACTCTCTTACAAAACATCATTCAATTAACTTGAACTTCAACTTGTGAATTCATTTATACTCTAGTCTTGTGAGCTTACACTTGTGTATTCATCTACATTGAGAGATATTCATTGAGAGTTTCATGTTGTAAATATATCTTTGAGAGATACATTTGTAAACACTTCTTTCATTCAAAAGGATTGGTTTGATCCAAATAATGTCCAAAAGAGGTTGTTAATTAAGCAAGGGTTGGTGTGACCCAAGGAATATTAGGAGGAGGATTTTCACTTAACAATAACATTTTGCTCTCCGCCTATGAGGAGGTGTCATATTGGATTCAGAAAGTCTTAAGAGAGGTCTTAAGCCGAGGTGTAGGAATTTTGAATCTCGTAAAAATTATCATGTCATTGGTGTTTGACTTCTCTATCTCTATCTCTTTATATTCTGCTTGAATTACTTCAATTCTTTATCTTATCTATATTGCATAATAGGAGAATTTTAATTTGGTCATATATCCTTTTTAGATCCAAAAATTATACGTGGTTTGTCATAGACCCTATTCACAACCCCCCCCCCCCCCCCCCCCCCACATCTAGGGTCAATATTTGGGTAACGGGAAAAATTTATGATTGCTTCCTTGTTGATGTTGTTTTAAAAGTGTAAAATAACTCGCAAGTGTACAAATCTATTGAAGTATAGATCAGCAAGAACGAGGTCGAATCCAAGGGAATGCTTTGAGAAGAAAAACTAACACAAATTCAAATTAATTTAAAACTAATCTAGTTTAAACAAAGTTTGGTTGATTTGAGAAAAATTAAACTAACATGAAAATAAAATATTACTATTGAAATCAAACAGAGAAAATAACTAAGGTTTCGAATTCCACCACCATTAAATTCATGAAGCTTCTAATATTCATTTATTAATTCTCAAATTTGGAGTAGCAATCAAGAAATCAATCTATTGCTTACTCAAGATTTAACAATAAAGCACTATAAAAAATATATTAAAAATGTAGATTTTCCTTCGCTTTACTAGTGTAAAATTCTAAGCATCCTATGTATCCAATTTAATGAAAAACATAAGATCAAAGATTATCACTTTTAAGAAATACAAACCCAAGCTTAGATTAATTATAATACTTTCTAACTACCACATATACATGATATAGATGGTGAAAGAATTATAAAATAATTAATCACAAGAAGCAAAAATCATAAGTAATTAAATCACATACATGATAATCAATTAATGAACAAAAGAACTTCACTTCATTAATGTAGGTTTCCTCCTCAACCTTAGTTGAGGAGTTTAGTTACACATAGCAGAAGAAGAAGATAACAAACTAATAAAAGACATAATGAATAAATAAAACCCGGATTATCTCTGTCTTCTCTGCGTTGGCCTTCACTTCTTTTCTCCCTCAAAACAGCCTCCAATTCACCTCTTTATACCTTAAGAGAATACATAAAGTCCTAATCCAATTAGGAGATAAAGTCCCAATCCAATTAGGAGATAATTAGGGTTTTCCCGCAACCCTAAATAGGTATATTTTTCTGCTGACATTCGGCCCAAGTTTTGACCCAGTAGAAGTCCGATTCACAAAATTTACGTGAAATACAAAAGTGTCCAGAATCGAATTTCGTTCAACCTATAAGAGAATTAAGTCAAATTGACATTCGAAAATAAGCTTTTCAGTCCACTTTCCAAAATGGAATTAAAACTAGATTAAGTGTAGAAATGGGCTTCAGGCCCGTGATCTTCTTAAGCAGTTGTAATTCTCTTGAACCTCTTCCTTGGGCTGATTTGAGTTGAAATATGGAGTTGAATGGACCCATTAAATGTAGACTTCATATAACCTTCTTGAATATCATCTTTAAAAGTCCAAAATCATGATTTTATCTGAAATAATTATTAAAGCCCTGAAAAAGACAGAAAATACAAAAACAGAGTAAAATCACATATAACCTATTACTAAAAGAATAAAATATGCAAATTAAGAGGCTAGAATGCGTAACATTCAACGCCGATCACTTGTTATCTGGTTTAAACTCAGACCTTCGTGGCTTTAAAGATCATATTTTTGTGAGTGAGACTTTGCCTACTGTTGCTAATGCTTATTCTCGATTATTGCACTCTTCTTTGGGACAAAGCTCCACTGTCACTCCTTTAGAGTCTTCTGCTTTAGTCTCTAGTAGTAGAGGTCATGGGTTTGGTTCTCGTGGTAGTTCCCATGGTGGTCGTGAAGGCTGTGTCTCTCGTAGTGGTTCTAGGGGAGGTAGTCGTGGTGATAGAAAGTGTAATCATTGTGGTGGTACTAATCATACTGAACCTTATTGTTGGGTGAAGTATGGCAAGCCAAATTATGCACATCAGGTCCACGATGGTACTACGAATCAACTGCGATGCATCGCCCAATCTTGCAGAAGATATTATTTTACAGATATTTTCTCCACTTGGCCACTTGTCTCAATTCTTCTAGAAGATGCCCTAGACGAAAATCCAAATATAATAAAATAATAATATCTTCTATAGGATTGGGCAATGCATCGAAATAGGGACTTCTATGCATCAAAGCTTTGACTTCGATGCATCGATCACTCCTTCTTCTGCAGATCTTCAAATCTTCAGCTTTCCGACTCCGGTCTTGACACGCCATTCGCTATTCTTTGATATGAACTTTTCATGAAGCATAATAGGACATAGAAATGCATTCTTGAACTGATAAAGGAGTTGAATAACGTCGAATTCTGAGTTTAAATCTGAAATTATCAAAAACATAAAAACACGTAAAAACTATACAATATGTTCACTATAAGATAAAAATACACAAGTAAAGGCGCGAGAATGTCTAACATTCAATGCTTATCATATTTTATCGATTATATGAAAATTACAATTAGAAACTCATTTTGGGTAGTCATTATGATAAGGAAATAACTGAGGTAAAAAAATGGGTACTGTTATGTTGTGACCCGAATTTTGTCTAAAAAATTTTATGACCTATTTTTCGTTTGCGAGTTTTGGACCTCGATTAGGACTCTCTTATAACCAGATATATAAGGGCATCTAAGGGTTTGGATTGTGTAACAAAAGAAAACACTGAAAACACAGAAAGAGAATAAGAGAGCGAGAGTTAGGGTTTGGGGGTGAAACTTGTAATCGCCTGATATTCGCATAGTGAAATATTTCGCCAGATCTTCGCCGTGGATATAGGCACATCACCGAAGCACGTAAATTATTGTATTCTGTGTGTTGTGCTTGTTTCATTTTGTGTCATGTTTCGTGATTGTGCTTGATTCGCGGTTAAGGGTGGCAAAATTAGACACAACACGACACGAATTAAGCAAGTTTGGGTTTGAGGTAAGCCGACACATTTAATTAATGGGTCGACACGAATACGACATGCAAAAATTGGGTTGGGTTTGGGTTTAAGCTGTGTAACCCGTGACACGATTACAACATGAGTTATTCATATATTATGGTTTTATACAAACTTATAAATACATAGTTATATATTTTGCAATTGTTTGTAATCTATGTGTTTGCTTATAAGACTAATGTAGCCGTAAAACGCAAGGATGAGATTGGTGTGGCGTCTTTCCCGTTGTTGAATCACCTTAGTATGTTTTTGAGTTTATATATAGATACAAAATTTATAATATAGTTTGATTTTAGGATTTATGTATTGATACGTACTTTATTTTTAAGGTGAAGAAACTCATATAATATAAGTTAAACGGATTAAAAATGTTATTAAACAAGTCGTGTCATTATAGGACAAATTTATTAAACGTGTTACACGGGTCGATACGGGTAACACGTTTAATAAACGGATTGGGTTAGTATTAAATATTAGTAAATCGGTAGGGTTAAGGTTGAGCTGTTAAGTAAAATGCTTATAGACAGACACGACACGAACACAACACGAATTGCCACCCCCAATTCACGACTGTATTCACAACAGCTACATTATAATGTCAAGAATAGTGAGTTTTTCATTGTTATAATTACTACTCAAAGTTGGACGCTCTATTTTGTTACTTTTCCTTAAATAATTGACGCATATAAAGTTATATCTATAGTCTATACACACAAACATAAGTGAGTAAAAAAATTTCTACTCATCAAGTATAGTAATCGTTGGATATGATCCAAGTATAAAAAAAATAACTTTCAAAAATCATTTCAATTATATCTAATAATTACCATACATGATATGAAATAATTTATTACTCGCTCGTGAGCAAGAGATGATTTCTGCACACAAACATATTAACATCAATTTGGGATTAATCTCTCTTACTCATATAAATATAACTTTATTATTGATAATCATCAAAATGATTTATACAATCGCCAATGATTCAACTTCATTACTCATAACACTTGTGAAAACATCGCCAATGATTCAACTTCATTACTCATAACACTTGTGAAAACATTACATGGCTAAGCACCAAAAAAGGCTAGGGAGGACCACAAACTACTAGGCATTGGCATATGTGATCTTTTCCATCGGGATGACATCCGCAACTCTGAGCCATTCCTCTTGCTCCGTAGATTCCGTTAAAATAGTCGAAACACTCACTTTGGGCCCCACATGGACCTTTGAATTCCTTCTTCTGAAGACAACTTTTCTTGCGCTACAAACCAAAGTAAAATTTTCCAAAATTCAGTACTTTGTGAAGAAAACATATTTTGATATATTTATATATATATATATATATATACACACACACACACATACAGTGTGCACACTTTAAATCCTCACTATTGGATATTATCCATGGTAAAAATCAGAAACATTTTTTTTTTACCCACTCAATGAGATTTAACGGTTAAAACTTGAGGTGTCCATACATTTTCTTGCACACCAAAGAGTAAATGGGCATTTGTGTGTGTGTGTGTATATATATATATATGAGCAATAAAAAATAAAAAATAAAAAATAAAAGATGAAATTCTGAAATATGTATACCTTCAATGAGGGTGTGTAGACTCAATAAGAGAGCCAGAAAAACAAGCATAGCAAAAGTTACTGACTTCTTTATCTCTTTGCTCTTTCACCAAAAGTGTATAGAAGTAGTGAGATTTAGTTCTATTGTATTATTGATGCAATAGCACCTTTTTATAGGTGTTTAGTGGTGGAAGAGAAATACATAGGCATTAAAGTAATGACAGTTATGGTAAACAACGAGGAGTAATATGTTGGGGAATATTTTAATAAAAATATAAATATTTTATTAGTTAAAATATATTTTTGATGGGTATTATTACAATCAATATGTATATATATGGAAATGCTCTCTCACGTGAACAAGGAATTTATCACACCTCTGTATAATTATGATAGTTACCAAAAATATACATCAATTATATATATATATAGAGAAAATTTATCTACACCTTAAATACCGGTCACATTTCAAACTTAAGTATCTTCTTTCTAAAAACTACAAATTCACTTTTTTTTCATTTTCAATTTCTAAAAAAAGGTAATTACCAAATTATCATAAAAGAGATATCATACCACTATGTAATTTAAATTTTCGTCTACTTAAATTATGCTACTATTATTTGTTAAGCAAATAAACAATGAATTTTCAATGTTATCGTTTTCCTATGTAACTGCAACATCTTTACTTTTTGTAAAATGCTTCACCAAGAAGATAGATATTTAAGAGGTCGCTATGTTTGGAACCTCTATTAATAATAACCACATACTTAGGGATGGAAATTTGCCCCGCCCCGTCGGATACCTGCCCCGCTCCGCTCCGTTTAAAATCCGTTTACGGAACCGTTTAAGGAAACGGGGTGGGGATGGGATTAGAGAAAATAACCCGCATTTAAATGGGGCGGGGACGGGGGTAAGACCCTACCCCGACGGGTACCCGCCCCGTTTAAGTATATATATATTTATACTTATATATATAATATATAGAGGAAATTTTAATAATGTATAAAGGAAATATTAATATTATATATATGATACAACTATACAAGTTTATTATATCAGTAATGGATGACTCAATATTATCTATTATGTTGCAAGTACCTAAATGTATATTTTTGGTGTATATGTATCAAAATATCAGATTTATTATTATAAAAAAATTTGCATTAAAAAAAAATGTATAAACGGGGCGGGGCGGGGAAAGTTAAACGGTTATAGGAATGGGGAAGTCAAAACCCGCCCACCACGCCCCGTTTATACACGGTTGCGGGGCGGGGTAAGTTAAACGGTTTCGGTTATGGGAAAGGCAAAACCCGCCCCGCCCCACCCCTTCGCCATCCCTACATGCTAACATGGCTCGAAGTTTGAACCACTTTCTTAGTGCTACAAAACAAAAAAAAAGAAAAAAAAAACTATTTTCTTAGGCTTTTTAGTTCTTCTGCATTTAGGGAACTTGTGTGTATTCATATTCGTATCATAGACATTTTTTCTAGACCTGCCATGTATCGGGGAATATTTTCATGTGATTTAGACCATTTGCTGATAAAATTTCGTATAACTGTTTTATTGATAAATAGATTATTGTAGACATTATATGAAAGAAAAATTGAACCGAACTGGCGGTTCGGTTCGATTTTAGTTTCAAAATTATAGAATCGTTAAATAACGGTTCAGTTATGGTTCAGAGTTCTTCGGAATCGAACCGAACTGAACCCAACCATTTAATGTATATATAATATATTTTAATACTATATTATATATATTACATTTTTTTTCTATGTTTCAAGGCTAAAACCGAAATGAACCAAACCATTTTTCATGGTTCGATTTGGTTCCAATTTTTGTGGAACAAACCAAACCGTGTGCACCCCTAGTTCGATATGTTTATATATGTAACATCTATTGTCTCTCATTTTAGGAAATTTGATGTTTGATGTAACTTTACATGTGTATATGCTTCATTATTTTACTAGTTTATGGACAACTAGACTCATATAGACTTGGACATAGTCTTTCTGTGATCGTGCACATAGAGGAGACTCTACTCCGAAGTGATTGAGTTGTATCTTGAAATTGACTAGTGTCTTTTGTACTTGCAGGGAGGGAAGGACTAGTAGTTTTAGATTATTGGAGAAATTTTCTTTCTTTATTTTATGCACTTAATAATTTACGCAATAAGAAATATACAAAATATATTATTGAGAAAAACTAATCTTTAGGACAATATTTACAAATGATTAAAATATGAAATAAGAATATATTATTAAACACATGAGATGTAATATTATATAAAATTAAAGTAAGAGTTTGCCCAGACACAGTTGAGTTGACGGAGAGAGAAGCTTTAAGTGAGAGAGATGATGATATTTTTTTAATAACATTAGTTAGAGTGAGAGAGATGGTGGGGTCTCATATTCTTCCCTCATAGTTTGGAAGTTTGTTTTGCATAGGAGAGAGGAGTATATCTTCAAATGCCAACATGAGAGGAAGATTAATAGCGAAATTAATTGATGATGACTGCTAAAATCGGGGATGACCTAAGTTCTTAAAGAAAAGACAACACAAGTTGGGCTTGTCACGGCTATTTGAGGAGACTTATATAATTTATAATTTAAAATATATATCTATATATATAAATAAAAGAAAGGAAAAAAAATGTAATCATATGCATAAACCTTTACATGATGGGTGCGCTTGCATGGTAAGTCAACTTAATAAAATTGACTTTTATTTAATTTGTAGAGGGAGATCGCATAGGATATATCCCGATTCCCTTCTCCAATGTGGGGTGTGTGTCTATGTGTGCATGCATGTTTGTGCCTTCTCTCTCATGATGATTCAAATACTGCACCCAAGCAAAAGTTGCAACTAAAATCATATTCAAGCAATGGTCTCCTGATACAATAACAAATCAAACAAAAATTATGTATTTCTAAATGTTTTCAATGAGGAATTGTTTTTGTGAGTTAAAAAAATGTGTTAAAGGAAAAAAAAAAGGAGGAAAAATTGAAGGAAAAAAAGGAGGAAAATTTGAAGGAAAAGAGTTGAAAAGAATGGGAAAAAAAGTTTATATTGTAGAGTTTCGGTTACCTGATGAGCTGCATCAATCGGTTGACTGAACCTAAAATTCATTCCAGTGAGTTGGGTAAAATAGGAAAAGTTGGAACATTATTTCAGCCTATCGAACCATAGCTTCAGTCGACCGAAATAGTGTTATCAGCCGCTTGATGAGACCCATTACACGGCTGGTAGAAACTAAAATTCATTCCAGTAGATGTGCAAAATAGGGGAAGCAGAACACTGTTTCAGTTAGCAGAAGCATAGCTTCAGTTAACCGAAGCAATGTTCATCAATTGGCTAATGGATTCATTAGTTGACCAATACTAGTAGATTTTGAATCCTACGGTTATTTTCTGCATTTAATGCTCTCCCAACTACCCTAACAACCTTGTTTCAGCAGCCTCTCTCTATATAATGTCTATACACATTGAAGAGACTTCAACACACAATTTGAGTAGTCACTTAAGCATTCAATACATTCATCTGCTCTCTTACAAAAAATCATTCAATTAACTTCAGCTTCAACTTGTTAATTCGTTTATACTCTACTCTTGTGAGCTTACACTTGTGTATTCATCTATATTGAGAGATATTCATTGAGAGTTTCATGTTATAAATATATCTTTGAAAGATACGTTTATAAACACTCCTTTCATTCAAAAGGATTGGTTTGATCCAAAGGATGTCCAAAAGAGGTTGTTCATTAAGCAAGGGTTGGTGTGACCCAAGGAATATTAAGAGGAAGATTTTCTCTTAACAATAACATTTTGCTCTCCGCCTATAAGGAGGTGTCATATTGGATTCATAAAGTCTAAAGAGGGTTCTTAAGCCAAGGTGTAGGAATTTTGAATCTCGTAAAAATTATTGTGTCATTGATGTTTAATTTCTCTATCTCTATCTATTTATATTGTGCTTGAATTACTTCAATTCTTTATCTTATCTATATTGCATAATAGGATAATTTTAATTTGGTCATATATCTGATAAGTGATCAATTCTATGCATTTGAACCCTCTTGATTACATATGTTAGTCCCGTTTCTACGTTTACCGAGATATATTTACGGTATTTTTATGTTTTTGATGTATTGCAGGTCTTGTAGCAAAAGGAGCAAAGTTTGAGGTCATTTGCAGTTGAAGAGCAAAAGTCAAAACTAAAGCTAAGGCATCTCGATCAATCGAGATGTTGATTTCGATTAATCGAAATCTCGATTGATCGAGATCTTGATTTCGATTGATCGAAATCTCGATCAATCGAGATTCCAATCTCGATTGATCGAGATTCTGCAGAGCTACTTGCCCACTTGCTCACCTGCTTTCCCACTTGTAACAAAATTCCCCTTTTTGCACGACTTAGAGGGATTGTTTGACTTGAACAAGACCTTTGGGGACCTTCTTGATATAGTTGATATATATATATATATGGTGGGCCCCAAGGTTGAAAAGGAGGCCATAAAGCACAAAATAAGGCCATTTCTCACATATCTCTCACACACATCAGAATACACAAGGAGAGACATTCGGGAGAAGAGAAGAAGGAGCTGAACCAGACCTTGAAGCTCCATTTTCTTCATCAATGGAAGAGTGCAAGGCAGCCATGAGCAACTAACTTCTTCACTAGGGTGTTGTTGAAACCCATAGCCATGTAAACTTGTTCATTGTTGTAGCATTTTGGGATTTGTTCTTAAATGTTGATTATTTAGCCTAGTGACCATGTACACTAATACATCTCTTTTATATATTCATTTGATTTTGGTTTTATTCTTGTCTTAGAGTAGAATCTATCTTGTGAATGCACAACATTTGTTTCTTCCACAAGAAGGGCAAATGATGGCTAAATAATGGTACTTTAAATGTATGTGGTGTGCTTGCTTGTATAAACCATGCCAAGATAAGGTAGTTTGGATGCATGTAGGTTCATTTAGAAAGTAGAGTAATTAGTTAAGGTGAAGAACTATGCTTGTTGAAGATGGATTATGATAGGTTGGTGCTCACATTAATCTTTTGATATGTCATTGAGGTCACAAGCCTAATGACATTGTTAGGCATTTAATTTATGAATCCCAAGCTTGCTACACTTATGAACATGTGAATGGCTAGTGGTAAAAACCACCCCTAGTTCTCTCTCTCAACTTTTACTCTTTAAATTTATTGTTATTACATTCATGCAATATTTTTATAAACAAAACTCAAAACCTTATTTTTAGGATTAAAGTGGAAGTAATCTTTTTTCAAGACAATTACGACTAGTCCTCGTGGGATCGATACCCTCTATATAGAACCGTATCTAGTGGTTAAATTATATTTTGATAAAAGGGACAAAAATAAGCTTACAATATAATTCAAGTCTAGCCACATCAATATCCTTTTTAGATCCAAAAATTATACATGATTTTCCATAGACCCTAATCACCCCCCCCCCCCCACACACACACACACATCTAGGGTCAATATTTAGGTAACAGGAAGAATTTATGATTGCTTCCTTGTTATCTGGTTTAGACTCAAACCTTCGTTGCTTTAAAGATCATATTTTTGTGAGTGAGACTTTGCCTACTGTTGTTAATGCTTATTCTCAATTATTGCGCTCTTCTTTGGGACAAAGCTCCACTGTCACTCTTTTAAAGTCTTCTGCTTTAGTCTCTAGTAGTGGAGGTCATGGGTCTGGTTCTCGTGCTAGTTCTCGTGGTGGTCGCGAAGGTCGTGTCTCTCGTAGTGGTTCTAGGGGAAGTGGTCGTGGTGATAGAAAGTGTAATCATTGTGGTCGTACTAATCATACTGAACCTTATTGTTGGGTGAATTATGGCAAGCCAAATTATGCACATCAGGTCCGCGATGGTATTACGCATCCACTGCTGACTCTTGTTTAATCTGCACATGTAACTCTCAACTTAGTGAGCTGGTTCAGACATTACGCACTAATCTTCGCTCTCCTTCCACCGCTACCTTGACCAATTCAAGTAATATTGCATGTGTGGCCCATTCACCTTCATCCTGGGTCATTGACTCTAGAGCAAGCTCCCACATGTTTGGTATATACTCTCTCTTTTCTAATTTGAACCATATTAAACAACATATTATATTAGATGATGGTTTTTCTCAGCCAGTCCTAGGTACAAGTGTTCTTCATCCCACTAATTCCTTATCCTGACCTTCCAGTTTCTATGTTCCTGACTTTCCCCTTAACTTACTTTATGTTAGTCAGTTGACTAAAGCATTACACCGTTCTTTAACATTTTTTACTACTCCTTGTGTCTTTCAGGACCTCAAGACAAAGAAAATGAATGGTTCGGGTATGAGAGAGATGGCCTGGATCCTGGTGGCTTTCCCTTCTTCATTTCATCTACTTTGCATGTTACAGTTTCACGTCTTCAATGACATTTTCGTTTGGGTCATCTATCATTGGCTAAACTTAAGTTAGTTATTCCTAGTTTGAGTCATGTGTCAAGTTTAGAATGTGAAGCTTGTCAATTGGGCAAGCATCACCATAGTTCTTTTCCTCGGTGTAGTCATGATCGTCAGTCTGAGTCTTTTGTTGTAGTCCACACAAACATATGAGGACCTTCCCGTATTTCTAATTGGAATGGATTTCATTATTTTGTTATATTTGAATTTTCGTCCAAGGCATCTTCTAGAAGAATTGAGACAAGTGGCCAAGTGGAGAAAATATCTGCAAAATAATATCTTCTGTAGGATTGGGCGATGCATCGAAGTAAGGACTTCGATGCATCAAAGCTTTGACTTCGATGCATCAATTTCTCCTTCTTCTGCAGATCTTCAAATCTTCAACTTTCCGACTCCGGTCTTGACACGCCATTCACTATTCCTTGATATGAACTTTTTATGAAGCATGATAGGACACAAATGCATTCTTGAACTGATAAAGGAGTCGAATAATGCCGAATTCTGAGTTTAAACCTGAAATCATCAAAAACATAAAAATACATAAAAACTATACAATATGTTCAGCTATGAGATAAGAATACATAAGTAAAGGCACGAGAATGTCTAACATTCAATACTTATCATATTTATCGATTATATTAAAATTACAATTAGAAACTCATTTTGGGTAGTCATTATGATAAGGAAATAACTGAGGTAAAAAAATGGTACTGTTATGTTGTGGCCCGAATTTCGTTTAAAAAAATTTTATGTCATATTTTTTGTTTGCGGGTTCTGGAGCCCTATTAGGACTCTCTTATAACCAGATATATAAGGGCATCTAAGGGTTTGGAGTGTGTAACAAGAGAAAACACAGAAAGAGAATGAGAGAGCGAGAGTTAGGGTTTGGGAGTGAAACTTGTAATCTCCTAATTTTCGCATAGTGAAATCTTTCGCCATATCTTCGTTGTGGATGTAGACACATCACCGAACCACGTAAATTCTTGTATTATATGTGTTGTGCTTATTTCGTTTTGTATCATGTTTCGTGATTATGCTTGATTCGCGGTTATGGGTGGCAAAATTAGACACGACACGACAGCATGACTCGAACACGACACGAATTAAGCGGGTTTGAATTTAAGGTAAACCGACACATTTAATTAACGGGTCGACACGAACACGACATGCAAAAATTGGGTTGGGTTTGGGTTTAAGCTGTCTAACCCGTGACACATTACGACATGAGTTATTCATATATTATGATTTTATACAAACTTATATATATACATAGTTATATCTATTGCAATTGTTTGTTTGCTTATGGGACTAATGTGGCCATAAAATGCAAAGATGAGATTGGTGTAGTGTCTTTCCCGTTGTTGAATCACCTTACTATATTTTTGAGTTTATATATAGATACAAAATATATAATATAGTTTGATTTTAGGATTTATGTATTGATACGTACTTTATTTTTTATATAATCTTCAGAGAGATTTTTAGGGGTGGAGAAACTCATATAATATAAGTTAAACAGATTAAAAATGTTATTAAACAAGTCATGCCATTATTGGACATATTTATTAAACGGGTCGACACGGGTAACACGTTTAATAAACGGAATGGGTTAGTGTTGAAGGATTATTAAATCGGTCGGGTTAAGGTTGAGCTGTTTAGTAAAATACTTATAGATCGACACGACACGAACACAACACGAATTGCCAACCCCAATTCACGGTTGTATTCACAACAGCTGCCAAGTATAGTAATCGTTGGATATGATCCAAGTATAAAAAAGGTAACTTTCAAAAATCATTTCAATCATATCTAATGATTGAAAGAATTATTTACTCGCTGGTGAGCAAGAGATAATTTCTGCACACAAACATATTAACATCAGTTTGGGATTAATCTATCTTACACATATAAATATAACTTTATTATTGATAATCATCAAAATGATTTATACAATCACCAATGATTCAACTTCATTACTCATAACACTTGTGAAAACATTACATAGCTAAGCACCAAAAAAGCCTAGGGAGGACCGCAAACTACTAAGCATTGGCATATGTGATCTTTTCCATCGGGATGACATCCGCAACTCTGAGCCATTCCTCTTGCTCCGTAGATTCCGTTAAAATAGTCGAAACATTCACTTTGGGCCCCACATGGACCTTTGAATTCCTTCTTCTGAAGACAAAACTTTTCTTGCGCTACAAACCAAAGTAAAATTCCAAAATTCAGTACTTCGTGAAGAAAACATATTTTGATATATATATATATATATATATATATATATATATACACACACTGTGCACACTTTAAATCCTCACTATTGGATATTTTCTATGGTAAAAATCAGAAACATTTTTTTTTACCCACTCAATGATCTATTTAACGGTTAAAACTTGAGGTGTCCATACATTTTCTTGCACACCAAAGAGTAAATGAACATTTGTGTGTGTGTGTATATATTTATATATGAGCAATGAAAAATAAAAGATGAAATTCTGAAATAAGTATACCTTCAGTGAGGGTGTGTAGACTCAATAAGAGAGCCAGAAAAGCAAGCATACCAAAAGTTACTGACTTCTTCATCTCTTTGCTCTTTCACCAAAAGTGTATAGAAGTAGTGAGATTTAGTTCTATTATATTATTGATGCAACAACACCTTTTTATAGGTGTTTAGTGGACGAAGATAAATACATATGCATTAAAGTAATGACAGTTATGGTAAACAACGAGGAGTAATATGTTGGGGAATATTTTAATAAAAATATAAATATTTTATTAGTTAAATTATATTTTTGATGGATATTATTACAATCAATATGTATATATATGGAAATGCTCTCTCACGTGAACAAGGAATTTATCACACCTCTGTATAATTATGATAGTTACCAAAAATATACAGCAATTATATATATATATAGAAATTTTATCTACACCTTAAATAGTGGTCACATTTCAAACTTAAGTATTTTCTTTCTAAAAACTACAAAATCACTTTTTTTTTCATTTTAAATTTCTAAAAAAAGGTAATTACCAAACTATCATAAGAGAGATATCATACCACATTGTGTAATTAAAATTTCCGTCTACTTAAATTATGCTACTATTATTTGTTAAGCAAAAAAACAATGAATTTTCAATGTTATCGTTTTCCTTTGTAACTGCAATATCTTTATTTTTTGTGAAATGCTTCACCAAGAAGATAGATATTTAAGAGGTCGCTGTGTTTGGAACCTCTATTAATAATAGCCACATGCTAACATGACTCAAAGTTCGAACCACTTTCTTAGTATGTGTTACAAAACAAAAAAGAAAAGAAAACGTATTTTCTTAGGCTTTTTAGTTCTTCTGCATTTACGGAACTCGTGTGTATTCGTATTCGTATTTGTATCATAGACATTTTTTCTAGACCTGCCACGTATCGGGGAATATTTTCATGTGATTTAGACCATTTGCTGATAAAATTTCGTATAACTGTTTTATTGATAAACAGATTATTGTAGACATTATATGAAAGAAGAATTAAGAAAAGAAAGCCATATATCCATATAACGTAGCCATATATCCATATAACGTATGTGATTTTGGTCATTACTCTTTTTTACAACAAGTAAAGACTTGGTAATAATATTTTGAAAATTTAAAATAGGTAGAAACTTGTTTTGTAGTTTTTAGGAAGGAGATAAGTGAGTTTGAAACATGACTGTTACATTAAATTTAACGGCCACTATATAAGATGGAAATAAAATCTCTTACTCACTAGTAACCAAGAGATTAGTTCGGTATAGGCATAAACAAACCTATGGAATCGAAAAATTGAACCGAACTGACAGTTCGGTTCAATTTCGGTTTCAAAATTATGAAATCGTTAAATAACGGTTCGGTTATGGTTTGGGGTTCTTCAGAATCGAACTGAACTGAACCCTTCAATGTATATATAATATATTTTAATATTATATTATATATATTATTTTATTTTTTCTATGTTTCAAGGCTAAAATAGAAGCGAACCAAACCATTTTTTATGGTTCAGTTTGGTTCCAATTTTTGTGGAACAAATCAAACCGTGTGCGCCCCTAGTTCAATATATTTATATATGTAACATCTATTATCTCTCTGTAGATATTAAAAAATTAAATGATGGACCCAAAATATAATTTGGGTTTATCTTCAATTTAGTCCACCTTTAAATGTGGCCCAATGAGTCAGATAATTTGAAGTCCAGACCCACCACAAATAAATAAGTTATGAACTGATCGAAATTGTCTGAGAAGTCAAAGCCCACTTGAAAATGGGTCTAATGGATATATATATATATATATATATATATATATATATATGTAATTATCAACAAAGATAGTTATTATACATATGTTGGATAATTATCAAAATTATCATAAAAGATAATTATAGGATAATTATCAAAAGAAAAAAAAGTTACAAATCTACTCCTCCGGTGAGCCTATAAATAAAGATCCAGAGGTGGGAGGAGAGGGAGACCAGAAGATTCTCAGAAAAAAGCTGAAATTCTACAGAAGTCTTCACTCAAAATCCAAAGCTCCAAAGCACCTAAACCCTGAAGGAGAAGAATAACAAGCACATCATCCACATGCCGTTCTTCACCAAAGTTTAAATCCAATTCAAGACCAAGCTCTTGCAGCCCTTGACCCCGGATTATTAAAGAGATCGAATCAGAGGACTTTATCTTTATCTTTCTTTTTTAAAGATTCACAGAGGATTGTACCCATCTTTCTTAAATTAATAAAATCGTTTATTTGTTACCAATTTTCGTTCCTATATTTTCGGACACGAAATTTGTGTTTACACTCTCATTGTTAGGGATTTTGATGTTTGATGTAACTTTATAGAGATATATAGTTTCCACTATTTCTTCCTCTACATCTCTGCATTCTATGTTCTATGATGCTTATACATGTGTATGTGTTTCATTATTTTACAAGTGTATGGGTAACTAGACTCATATAGACTGGGACACAGTCTTTTTGTGGTTGTGCGCATAGAGGAGACTCTATTACAAAGTGATTGAGTTGTAATTTAGAGTTGACTACTGTTTTTGTACTTGCACGGAAGGGAGGACTATTAGTTTTAAACTATTGGAGAAATTTTCTTTCATTATTTTATGCACTTAATAATTTATGCAATAAGAAATATACAAAATATATAATTGAGAGAAACTAATCTTTAGGACAATATTCACAAATGATTAAAATATAAAGTAATAATATATTAAACACATGAGATGTAATATTATATAAAATTAATTGATGATGACAGCTAAAATCGGGGATGACCTGGGTTCTTAATGAAGACAACCCAAGTTGGGCTTGTCTCGGCTATTTGATCAATTGGGGAGACTTATATAATTTATAATTTAAAATATATATCTATATATATAAATAAAGGAAAGGAAAAAAAATGTAATCATATGCATAAACCTTTACCATGATTGGTGCCCTTGCATGGTGGGTCAACTTAATAAAATTGACTTTTATTTTTGCAGAGGGAGATCGCATAGGATATATCCGGATTCCCTTCTCCAATGTGGTGTGTGTGTCTATGTGTGCATGCATGCTTGCGCCTTCTCTCTCATGATGATTCAAATACTGCACCCAAGCAAAAGTTGCAACTAAAATCATATTCAAGCAATGGTATCCGGATACAATAACAAATCAAACAAAAATTATGTATTTTCAAATTTTTTCAATGAGGAATTATTTTTGTGAGTTAAAAAATGTGTTTAAGGAAGAAAAAAAAAAGGAGGAAAAATTGAAGGGAAAAAATGAGATGAGAGAGAGAAGAAGAGAAACAAAAAAGAGTTGGAAAAAAATGAGAGAGAAAGAAGAAGGAAAAAAGTTAAAAAGAAAGGAAAAAAAGACCAAGAATCTTCCTAAGACATAGCCTTGAATATGTCGAGGGGGATGGGCCAAAGCTCTAAAAGAGTCCCCTACGGAGGTAACCCAACCTTTCGAATTGGCGATTAAATCACACCAATAAGGTTTAATGGGTAGAAATTGTTAGAGTTGGTATTTTTTCGCGTTAGTTATTATTTCCTTTATATTTACCCTCGGGGTATTATTGTATTTGTTTCACGTTTAATATAAATATATGACAAGGTGATGGAGCAAACTGATTTAGCAAGTGTATGCCCTAAACCTTTCCTCTCATCAGTTTCTCTTCTTCTCTCTTCTCATCTAAAAACCTAACCCTAATTTTCAATATTTTACACTTTAACTGAACAAACTACACTACGTGACTCATTGACAACATTCTTTTTTAGAAGTTTTCTTGAGGACATTATCTCCTACTCATCTTTAGACATTAGTGTTATGATGTGAAGTTAGGAAGGACATTGTGTAATACCCCGCTCCAACAGACGGTATGATATTGTCCGCTTTGGGCCTAAGCCTGTACGGTTTTGCTCTTGAAAACGGGTGTGAGTAGGCGGGTGCGAAGATAGACAATGGGTTGAGCTACCACACTGACAGGGTACAGGGTGCTCAATCCCACATCGCCTGGGTGTGGAAAAGGGGATGTGCTTATATGTAGTATGTTCTCTTCAAATGGTATGAGGCCTTTTGGGGTAAAACCCAAGAGTAAAACCGTGCGGGCTCAGGCCCAAAGCGGATAATATCATACCATGTGTTGGAGCGAGGTATTACAGTTGGTATCAGAGCCTGAACTCAGCTGAAAATGTGCCAACAAGGACGTCGGGCCTCGTAGGGGGGTGGATTGTAGTAACCCTTATGGACAGGTGTGAGTGGGCGGGTGCGAAGATAGACACTAGGCTGAACTACCACACTGATAGGGTACAGGGTGCTCAATCCCACATCGCCTGGGTGTGGAAAAAGGGATGTGTGCTTATATATAGTATGTTCTCTTCAAATGGTATGAGGCCTTTTGGGGTAAAACCCAAGAGTAAAACCGTGCGGGCTCAGGCCCAAAGCGGACAATATCATACCATGTGTTGGAGCGGGGTATTACACATTGTCCTTAATGGATCCAAGGCAGCACACTCTCGCAAGGTAGGTCACATATACCCTTGGAGGATTCACTTAAGTGAGAGTTGTTGTGAGACTGCAACCATGGGGAATAGGCTGTTCCCTGGAGCTCTCATGAGAATCAAGATACCAATGCATAGCCATTAATAGTGTTAACCCGCAAACCAAGCCTATAGTTGATACTATGTGTGTGATATGTTGAAGTTTGGCTCAAGGGGCCGAGTTCAAGACATAGTTCACTCAAGTTTGGCTTAAAGGGACAATTAATTTATAGGCGTGCCAGGATTTGAAAATTTTTCAATGATAAAGCATACCAATATTCCAGAATATTGTAAGAAAATTAAAGTTCAGTCGATTGTGAGAGAGCCTGGAAATGACCACTCTCAAGGTTCCTTTTTGCCTTTGGAACAAAGGACTTTGGGATTATAATGACGGGAAGATTATGCTACTGAAAGCGAATAAAGTATTGAAATGCAGGACTTAAAGTAAAATGTTAGAATATTAAATTGCTAAAATTTAAAGTGTATTAATTGAAAAGTAACTGAGTACATTGCGGGAATGTAAAGTGCAGAAATTAAAACAAATTGAAAACACATTGCTGGAATGTAAGATAATTGAAATGTGTTGTTATTGTGTGTGTTAAATAGGACTTCAAATGTTCACAAGCCTTCTATACTTGTACAGTTTTTGAGACGGCAATTTAGCTGACAGTTACTCTGATAGAATGATCTTCCGATAATTCTTTCACGTCCCTCCAAATCAGAATTAGCCATATAACTCATGTTTGCTCTTTTTTCTCAACTTTCCTCATGTTTAAACCATGTTTTAATGTATCTCTACTGCAGAATAGGGTCTCCAATGAGAAGATCTACAATGGTATAAATACACCAAGTGAATTTGGATCATGCGTGTTTTACACGTATAATAAAATATACCATGCGTGTTATACACGCACGGTCCAAATTCATCCGGTGTATTTACATCGAATGTATTGTAGACGTACTCGTCTCCAACCCGCATAAACTCCATGTTTAGAGTCACTTCCTTTTTATGTTATTTCTATGCAAGAAACCTCCCACGTTTTGCACCTTGCATATATCTCCTCCTTCTGCTACACATCTCCCTTAAGTCTAGGTGTGCTCCAACAATCAAATGGAACTCCCACATTCCAATAAATCAGCTACCACTTCTTCCTAAATTGTAGGAATAACTTCAACAATCTCACCTAATCTTTGCCAAATGTCCCAATGCTACTAAACCACCATTCCACGTGGCCAATAAAAATTCTCCCAATCCATCTTCTGCTAACCAAACTTTGAGCCAATCAACTCTGTCATGTGTCGCCTATTGATTCATCCTATCTCCTTAATTCGCTACCGTGTATCAAATAATTATTCCCATCCACTAGGATTGCAACACATAGTTTCTTCCGGTGGGATGGACCATAGGTGAACTTTTCTCTTTATTAATCTCTTTAATTAGCAAATGTCATCTTTTCATTAGCTATTAACATGCTGATGTGTTGGTATTAGGCTTCCCAAATAACCCTCCATGTGTTGCTTTCTTATTGGCGCGGCATATTGATAGGATAATCTTCTAAATTTCACTTGTCACATCTTTTTTGGCCATCAGCTCTTAATTAGGGTGTAAACAGTTACATTAATTTATTTGTCGATGTGAGGGAAATTTTGGAGAATTAAGTTTAAAAATCATTCTATTTTAAGTTTTAAATTGGTCTAACCAAAAACTAGAATGGTGATGATCATTCTATTTCTACATTTCATTTTTGCAACCAAATAGTAAAATGAAAATGAGTATTCCATTCCTTTTCTATTCTCATTCTATTTCTACGTGCATTCCATTCTTGTATACCAAACATAGCCTTAGTTGAAAATAAATATTTGAATTTTTGTCGCAATATGATTTGGCCTTAAAATTCTTGATGATTGATTTTGCCAAACTGTGTGAACATTGTTGTGATTTGATTAATAAAATTTGATGGTTTAGTTCACTGTAACACACAAGTATCTGAATATAAAAATCTTTCTATTGGTTGAAAAGTGCATTAAACTTCTTGTATCTTTTCTTGTTATTGATTGGAGATATATTTCTTCATATTTACATGTGAAGTCATATGTTGTCGTTAACATATTATGCAATTTGACTAACAAGGAAATGTTTTTTAAAACATAAAAAAATTATTTCCTTTTACTTTCCACTTTTTTTCCTCCATTGTATTTTTCTTTTTCCTTCAACTGATATGTTATAATCATAGAATGACACAGTTCATTTTGAAATTTTTAAATGTGAGGGAAAGTTAAAAAAAAAATCTTTACCTATTTTCAATTCAAAATGAATATATGTCATTTATCATTGTGGCAAATCAGTGGTGTGGAGTAGGGGTGCACACGGTCTAGTTTTGAAATTTTTTGGAACCTAACCGTATGGTCCGGTTCCACCAAAAATGGAACTGAACCGAACCGTTTCCTTCCATGGAACCGGACCGGACCGGACCAAACTGTGAATAACCGATTCGGTTCCACGGTTCCTAAACTTGTGCTAACTGCCCACCTGTTTCAAGCACTGCCAACCTGTTTCAAGTCTCTATTTTAAATATTTAACAGCTGCAATCTGCTAAGTGCCAACTTAATTCTAAAATCTCAAAACCAAATTCTCTAAATCTTTCACAACCACATTAGATTACCACACAGCCACCATAATCATTCAATGCAACATTTTAGTTTCATATAATCACACAATCACACCCAACCGAGGCCCACCATGGCCGTTACAATGAATGAAATTCTAAAATCTTATACTGGTTGTACATGATTAAAAACACCCAATCATAACATATATAAAAAACGAACAGAGAAGAAACACCCAATCATAATGTATGGAAATAATCTAACAACAAAAAATAATGGGTTACACAACATGCGAAATAGAAAAACATAACGCGATCCTACTAATTGACTGTTGCGATATTGGAGAGTGTGCTGAAGGCATAGATCTAATCATCTTTCTCTCTCTAGAAATATATCTATATATATACAAGCTTGGCTAACATCTTACTATGAAAGTATGAAGTGTGAACCCCCGAGATCAAAGTCCAAAGTGTCACGAAATGAATCGAACTCAAGCGCTGAACATGAAAAAAAGAAAGAAAGTACCAAAAATTTCTTAGGGAATGAAGAGATCAGAGACCCTCACTTCACTGGTTCTCTGGTCTTTAATGATTGAAGGATAAGTAAGAATGTAAAGGGAAAGCTGAGAGGAGATTTAGAGAGTGCGGTCTGAGATTTTTAGAGAGACGGAGAGGCGATTTAGAGAGGGTGGGTTCTAGAATTTGTGTAGAGATTAAAGAATGTAGAGATTTGATAAGGAAAGAAGAGAGGAGACTTAGAAAGTGGGATCTGGGATTTTTAGAGAGAGAGAGGTTGGATCTAGAATATGTGCAAGTTGTATTGTGTAACTGAGGGATGGTGAATATAATATAAATATTTACACGTATATTATAAAACGGTTCGGTTCGGTTCGGTCCAGTCCGGTTCTGAAGGATCCCAAATCGGAACCGAACCGCAATTTTACGGTTCTATTATTTTGAAACCTCAACCGGACCGAACCGTAAAAAAAAGGGACCGAACTGTCCGATTCGGTTTGGTTTTTTGGTTTGGACGGTTTTTTGTGCACCCCTAGTGTGGAGTATGTTTGTTGATGTAAAAATTTTCACGATCTAGTTCGACATATCCTTCCTACAAGACAAAAGAGATGTGACTGTGTCAGCGAAATGTCGATTTGGTACATTCCGACGATCAAGTCAATACTTGATAAAATATGGAACATAAATTAATTATATATTAAATTGTGGTGTACCTTTATATGTGTCCTGACTCTCTTTTTTATAGGAGAGTGTTGGTATTGTAGTCAAAGACCCCTTAAGTAACATTCTCCAATTCAACTAGAAGAGATATTAAGGGATAAAATAATTATCCTTATCCTTGTTGTACCTTATCTCAACCCAACAAGTAATCTTTGCCATTTGGACTTCCTATCAATCTAAATTTCCCATATCAATTGTCCCTCATTCTCGAGTTTGCTTGCCAAACATAAGGAATGTCCAATTGCTTCAACTCTTCCTATTTTTTCAATCTGACATAACCTGTCTTAGAGAGTATCTTTTTTTCTTGGGAACCAAGGTTATTTTGTGTCTGGTTAGGTAGCTTTTATTTTTCTCTTGAACTCTCGTCCTTTTGAAAAAGGAAGAAGATACCCCTTTAATAAGAGGAACGCCTTTGGGGTTTAATAGTGATCTCAAAATTTATTTATCCCGTCATTTTCAATGAAGGCCTTTTAATAAGGTGAACCTTTATGGGATTTGATAGTGATCTCAGGATTCATTCATCCAGCTTTTTTCAATAAAGGCTCTCTGATAAAGTTAACCCCGTGTGGTTTAATAGTGATATTGGGATTCATCCATCTCGCCATTTAATAAGGGTCTTTAATTAGGTGAACTCCTGTGGGTTTGATAGTGATCTCGGGATTCATTCATCCAACCCTTTTTGATAAGGGCCCTCCAATGAAGTGAAATCCCATGGGGTTTAAGAGTGATCTCACAATTCATCTATCCCGCCCTTTAATAAGGACCCTTTAATGAAAGGTATGCCTTTAATAAGGGGTTTAATTGTTTGTTCTCGGGATTCATCCATCCCGCCCTTTATTAAAGGCCCTTAAATGAGGGGTATGCCTTTAATAAGGGATTTAATTGTTTCGAGCTTCATGAGCTTGCTCTTTTAATGAGGGGGTTCATAGTTTTAAGTGTCGTGAGCTCGCTCATTTCATAAAGGGGTTCGTAGATCAACGATGTTGGTGACCCTTTAATAAGGGTATGTATTGGCTCTCCCTTCAATAAAGGGAGTTATTGGCTCACCCCTTTAATAAGGGGAGGTTGACAACTCGACCCTTTAATAAGGGGAGAAATTGGCTCGCCCTTTTAATAAGGGAAGGTTGACGGCTCGACCCTTTAATAAATGGAGGAATTAGCTCAACCCCTTTATAAGGGGAGGAGTAAGCTCGACCCTTTAGCAAAGAGATGAATTGGCTCAACCCTTTAATTAAGGGAACTCAACCCTTTAATAAGGAAAGGAAATGTCTTGACCTTTTGATAAGGGGAGACATTGGCTTGACCTTTTGATAAGGGGAGGAATTTTAATCATGCATTATCGGTCTTGAATAATCTTAATTCAATATGCTGCGAGTCTTTTGATTGTAGATGATTCTAAAATGTCTCCTATCAGAATTCAGTATTTCCCACACCCTTGAACACCAAGTTTAACAACTTTTGGCCCTTCCCACTGAATCATAGAATAGAACCAGCAACTTAGAACAGCTACTGGCAGTGCCGTGGATTTCCATAAAGTCTGATTTTTTACAGCAACATAACCCCGGATGTTATCTTCGATCTTGTGCTAATTTCAACCGATATCGAACAAAAAAGATATGCCCATTTTACTGACTGATGTTCTAAAAAGAACAGGATTAGGAACAACAACTTCAAACAAACTTTTTGGACATTATACAAACTCTTTTATGGCTGATATTTTTTGAGTATGTAGCTTATCCAATTACCTTTCTTTTAATATAAGACACAACTCAATCCGATGTGTAGATCAAAAGTTATGACTAAAACACCAAAGTATGTTCATAATAGTCCTGACAATAATAATAACACAGTTTTATAGGCCCATCGGAAAGTCTAGCCGAACTCCAATAATTCTAAAATTTTTACACAACATAATATGTTCGTTAGCTTCGTTTGGCAAAATCAGTGGCTGTATATTCTATTAAAAAAATCCTGCAAATTTCTCTTTTCACCTTTTCTTCAACGAGCTATTGACATTCATATTGGAAACAGTAAGCTTCAGCTCTAGATCATTTAGAGCACTCCTACGTTTCTCTTCACTTGACCTGTAATTTCCTAACAATATATCCCAATCTGTGGTATCAGTTGTGACGGAACGGAAGCTATAAATGTTCCCACACGAACAAGAACAACTTTGAATCCACAAAGTTAGCGTAATTGCAAACACAACTTACCGAGAAAATCTCATATATTATTGGTTCACTGCAGTACATGTATTTATAATAGAGAAATCATAATCTTAATAGCACAAAGAATCCTAACAGCAAAAGAAACCTTAAAACAAAATGAAAGTATCACCTAGAAAATAGCCAACAAAAATTCATCTTTCTCTAATAATTCTGAAAAAATTAACTAAGAAACCTAATCACTAAAACCTAATGAATATAAAATTTCAGCCCGATCCGAGTCCGTCTTGACCAGGAACAAAAATTTTGAAATAATTAACATGCCTCCTGTAAAATATTAAAACACAATTTTGAAGTCCTAGATGATGAAATTTGGCCAAAAACAGGGTATATAATTGCAAAGCAATGAGTATCATCGCAGTTTTATAGGCTGATCGGGATGTTTATCTGTTTTTTGTTTTCCCAAATAGTTCATAGATACAAATATTCAATGGTATATATGTATATACGGTGGACAATGTCATTTACTTCATACAATTATTCAGTCTAAACATAAGTGGAGGTACACAAGTCTATTGTGTTTGTATTTGGTTCGAAAAATTGATGTCACAGATTGGGATATCGAATCAGCCGGTATATGTGGATATTACATGAATGAATTACATATACCTACGTGTATATATATCTATACACAAACCAATTAATCGAGATGTGACCGCAAAAGTTCTGTATGCTTCATCTGATAACAAAATATTTAATTTAAGAACCAATTTCTTGAACGGTCTGAAAATAGGTTGAATATTTAGATAAAATGAATTCTCAGGCTCTGCATGGAAAATATCCAAAACCAGTACATTGCCTTTTGATGCATGTAAAATAATATTCAACTAAAAATATTATCATATCATATCATATATATATATATATATATATATATGCTGCAGGTATAAATTTTTTGTATATATATGCACATGGCAAACTGATCGAGACCATCTAATACTCCATATATGCTTCCTTGATCGACACTTGTGGATCATGAGAATTAATCTGATTGAAGACTAAATTCTCTTAACTTTATTCAATTCCACAATCTGACACTTGTTTTATATCCATACACTCATGAATTCCGATCATACATATGCCGATTCCAAGAGTGTTAAGAAAAAAAGTATTTTGTATTCAATCTTTCAATTCTTGATTTCTACACGAAAAATCCTAGCCCTAAGCTAGCTTGTTGGGTTTAAATTCAATAACAAACATGTACAAATAAAAAATAAAGCAATTAATTGAAAGGAAAATTTAGCAATCAAACTCGATTGGAAAAAATACTAGTTTCTCACGTATGGCGCCAACTATTGATACAAAAATTTCCACGATCCAGGGCGTGTCATTTCTGCAAGACAAAAGACAGTTCAACATACTCTTCTGCAAAACAAAAAAGATGTGACAGTACCGGCCGGAAACTTCCAACGATCAAGCCGATACTAATAAAATATAAAATAAAATTTAATTCATATTAAATTATGACGTACCTTTAGATGTGTCTCGACTCTCATTTATACATGATAGAGTCGGTATTGTAGTAGAAGACCGTTCGGTTACCTTTCCCAATATAGCTAGAAGAGAGATTAATTAGTTAATAAAATAAATATCCTTATCCTTGTTGAACCTCATCTCAACTCAATAATCTTTACCTTTGCCTTTTGGATTTCCTAATGGTAAGGAGACAAGTATCCTTTATATTATTAAAAGTAAATAAATAAATAAATAACCTATCTAGTAATATAGTCCAATCATATCATGCGCAAACCAAATTTAGTAACATACTCCACTTATATCATGCCATGAAAGTATTGGATAATCTTTACCTTCACTTAACGAAGGTTGTCTGTGTCTGTTGTCTGTGATGTGATCTCAGAGCGTGAAGCATGTAGTCTTGACAGTCATTAGCAAATGAGTCTTCTTTACACTAATGCTGAGCCATGCAATACAAATTTCTGTGACTTAACGAAGGTTGTCTATGAACTAAATATATATATTAAGACTACATGGCTCAGCAGTAGTGTAAAGAAGACTCATTTGCTAATGACTGTTAAGACTACATGCTTCACGCTCTTAGATCACAATACAGACAACACAGACACAGACAGAGAAGAATAAAAAGCAAAGTTACTGCATTCTACAACATTTTTCTTTCGAAAACTATATATATATAAATATTCCTCCCACCAATTTCTGCGGATTAACGTGTGAACATAAACACATTACATCCTCATCACCTCTTCAACAGGTGCTTGACAAAATAGAAACAGCAAGAGAATATAGAGGTTAGGGGACAGACTTCAATTAACATACCCACCCAAAGTTAAAATCACATTGTGTAATGTAATACAGCTGCACATACAATTTCAGATTGAAACAACCTTCTTCACTAACAAAAGTCATCCTCTTCTGATGTCAGTCAAGGATGCATATTTTCCTATTTAGTTTACTGACCTTCCTCGAGAGTCTGAGACCTATAAAAAAAACAATCAATTCAACAAAATAATTGTTAGTCAAATTCAGCAAACTGGCTGGAAGATCGTGGAGTAAACCAAAAATTAAGGGTCAATGAAAGATATTCCAAAGCCATCATATTCGGCTTCATTATGCCAATAGTATTTCATTAGAAAATATCTCCAATTACTAAAACAGAAAATCACTAAAAGGGAAAAAACTAGGGATGGCAATACTTGACACCACACGCTAACACGATACATATTGCCATCCCTAGTTAACCACCCATGTAGGGGAAAAAACTAGGGATGACAATCCTTCTCAATACTTGACCATCCATGCAGTGACCAAATTTATAAAGACAACAGTTTATTTGAGGAAGAAGTGATGCAAAAGAGATGCCAGAAAGGTTCAGAAAGAATTACACAAGGAAAGGAAAACCAGACTCAAGGACCAATAGGTACCTTGCAAGGATCCAATTTCGAACTTGCCTTAGAAATAATTACATAAAAGTTCCATCATTCAGCTGATTTCATTTTACCCTTTTTTTAACTCTTTTTTTGCGTTGGGGCGGGGGGGCTGCCTCCTGGAATTCTGATTGTTTGGTTAATTATCTTGGATCAGGTCCAATGAGTCAACTGCCTTTAAAGAAAGGTCTAACTTGTTGGAGCTTACTTAGCTTCCACGATTACATTGGTCACCGAATTTTCTCATCATCCGAACTATAGACTTCTATATAAAGTTATTAACTGAAACTGTTCTGGAGTAAGAAACA
This sequence comes from Cornus controversa, assembly GCA_026545225.1. NCBI lineage: Eukaryota > Viridiplantae > Streptophyta > Magnoliopsida > Cornales > Cornaceae > Cornus > Cornus controversa. Next base: position 75,199,501 of record CM048846.1, read on the forward strand.
AATAAATTTTTGAAGTCTTTTGAGTGATTTATGATGCATCTTTGAAGTGAATTTCACTAAATAAGGATCAATTTGAGTGCTTGGCAGTGGAAGATAGAGATTCAAAAAATCAAAATGTGTAACATGGTATACCGTTACAAGACAAAGAATTATTATTATTTTTTTCTTCTCTGCCATAAATTATTTTGTCATGTTCACATTTGTGATGTCATTTTTTTTTTAAAATTTTACATATATAAGGACCCTTACAGGTAATAGTAGTCCTACCGGTATATTATTACCGGTAAAAGTTTTCTTTCACATGGGCTCCTTTTTCAATCCAACAATGCTAGTTCCCAGTTGAGAGAGAATGTTGAGGGCTTTTACATAAAATTAAGTACTATTTAAGGATCAATTTGAGTGTTTGGCAGTGGGAAGATAGAGATTCGAAAAATAAAAAATGAGTAATGTGGTATATCTTTATGAGACAGAATAGTCATTATTCTTTTCTTCTCTACGACAAATTATTTTGTTAGGTTTAATACGGGAGGGGAGGTCGTTGAGGTCACGTGCCTAACCTCAAGGGAATACGATGTAATAAATGTCAAACATGATTACCAAATGTAATTAGGCCAAACCTCAGGAAGGTTAGTGTATTTTACCCCTAAATTTATTGTTACAATTTTATGAACTTGTTGTCGTGTTTTATGTTTCTGAATTTTTCTTTACCACTTTTTTTTTTTTTGAAAATAATCAAATACTATTTGAATCTTAATTATTGCACTATTACTGCACTTCTATTTTTCAGTTTGTTGTCTTCCTGCATTGTTAGTTGGAGAAAATATTTTATTTCATCATGTTCAGTGTGCCCCCCTAAAATGAATTCATTTACTGCTTTTTTTTTTGGGAAATAATCAGATACCATTTGAATCTTAATTATTGTACTATTACTGCACTTCTATTTTTCAGTTTGTTGTCTACCTGCATTGTTATTTGGAGAAAATAATTTATTTCATCATGTTCAATGTGCCCCCCCAAAATGAATTCCTAGTCCCGTCACTAGCCACAACCCAGTATTACCAATTGTTACTAGCCTTAGGAAGATTAAAGGTTTGAGATACATTAGAGACACAAGAAAAGAGAGAGAACACATAAGACAAAGTGAGAGAATATGTAGGCCCTGTTTGGCAGAGCTTTTGCTTCTGCTTTTACGCAGAAGAAAAAGAGAAGTAGAAGCTAAATCAGGAAGCTGGTACCCCCCAGCTTCCTTTAAACGCTCTTTTTAGACTCCAAAGCTCTTCCGCCTTACCAATCCAAACACTCTCCAAAACGGCTTTTGAGCTTGAAAAGCCGAAAGCCACTTTTTAAAAGTCAATCCAAACAGGGCCGTAATATCTCTATACCCCCATCTATTTATATTATTCAATAAGCAACAATTACAAAAATACCAAGTGCTAATTACACACTAATTACCCGAATATTCACTATTCCAACACTCCCCCTAAAGTTAGTATATATCTACCATACCCAATTCGCACACAATGGAATGCAGGATACCAGTATTAAAAAAATCATAGGCTAAATTTGGTACGCGATAATGGAATTGAATGGGAAAGGAATGGACTGGTCATTTTCATTCTATTGTTGGTTGCAAATATGAAATGATGTAGGAATGAAATGATCATCACCATTCTAGTGTTTGGTTGGACTAATTTAAAACCTAGAATGGAATGAATTTTAAATAAAATTCTCCAAAACACCCTTCCCGGTGACAGAAATAAAACTAACATTCTCCCAAAATATCCCTCTTAGTGGCGGAGTGGTGCTGGAGGTGAAGGAGACGATGGTAGCGATGGTGGAAGGCGACAGTGATACCTAACCTTCATTTGCCTCGATTTCCAAGCAAGCTCTTTAAAATTCGGTAGTCCATTTTGCTGATTTGGTTTTGCTTCCAAAGGCCCAAATCTGTTGCATAGCACTGGGCCTTGCAACATGTTCCCTCTCCAACCCAAGTTCCCAAGGCCCAACCTCTGCTTCTTGTGGTTGAAATGAGACTCTCTGCATAGGAATTGGGTCATTTAAGGTAACATTAAGACCATTTGGGCCTGATCTCACTCTACGTCGCTGGCCCTCCTCAAAATTAACTAACTGCAGTCCATTATGCTGTGGGTTGGACTTCAGCGTTGGGCCTTTTTAAAGTTTAACAGTCGTAGACCCATTTTCAGCTTCTTTGCCCCATTGGATCCGTCGACACATAGGTCTTTAGTTGTCATCCATCCATAACTAGAGTTGCATCCGACGCCGCCACATGTAGCCTCTGCCTCAGGTCTTTGTCCTCTCACACACGCCTCCCTTGTGTGATCTCCCCTTCATCCTTTACCTTCAAACTATCCCATCTTCTGCAACTCCATGTCAACTCTTCTTCGCACATTAGCGTTGTCGGTGGCCTTGCAATGACGTCTCCACCCCTTATCAACCATAACAGAAGTATTTTCGACCCATCTGTTCAACACATCAGTCTTCAGCTCCAATTTCTTTGGTCAGAGCAACTTTAAAGACCAACCACTCATCTTAAACAAGAATGAAAGGTTGAATCCTTCCTCCTTCAATGACCGTCAAAAGGATCATCTCAAAATCCACCAAACCACTAGCTTCAACACCCTAGTATCCCCCATAGAGATCACCGATCACTTCAAAGAGCTTCTGAAACCATAAATGGAGGGCCAAACCATACAAGAGAACCCTCCATTCCTTCCTCTTCCTCAAAAGCCCCGAACAACCAACTCAGGAAATCCAAGCATCTAGAAACAACATCGATTCTCCCCAAACCCTTTCTGCATCTTTCAAAACCCATTGAGCCTCTTTCTCCGATGGAAATCTAAAGAGAAGAAGCCCATATGACAAAGCCAAAACCCTAACCCCACTTGAGACCTTCCAACATTTCGATGCCCATTCCTCAATCCTTTGAAATCCACTAGCAAGTTTGTCAAATCTTCCAACCAAACAAAAGTGAAGTATCGCACATCTCAGAGCAATGTTTAAGTCATCTACTTGGAAGATGTGACCTTTCTCTGTTACCTTGCTTGCTTCTTCGAACATTGCACGTCTCAGAGCCCTCTTTGCTCCCTTGAACGCTCTCATTTTCAACCTACCATTTTGGATCACAAGTTATTTATATTTTCTTTCCAATCCCAATGTGTTTCTTGTAACATTTTTTTCTCTAAAAGCTATCCCTTTATTATCTTTCAAATCTTTCCATTTTATGTGTTGATGCCCTTTCTACGTTGGTTTGTTAAACTTTCTCCTGGGATTATTTTACAATCCTTACATGTACCTCGTTCCCTTCTTCTATATAAGCAATAGTCGATTTGTGTTTTATTTGTGCCACTCTTATAAGTCATTAAATGTTCTTTTTGTTTCTTAAAAAAAAGTATTTGCTATAGCCAAATAATATACCCTTGCAAATTCTAAGAGTGCGTCCCCGCCTTCATTTCTTTCTCCAAGGCCTCAACCCCCATGAATTCGTTCGTAACCCGTATTATTTTCCCCTACATGCCCTTTGAAAACACCTCCTATAACTATACTTTCATGGCTTGGCATATTTTGTAGTTCCCAAAATGTCGTCTTTATATTTTCATCTAGTGCTCCTTGTGGCGTGTACCCACTTATTATAATTAATATCATTGTCTAATACTAGTTTAATGGTTATAAGTCTATCTCCTTTTCTTTTAACTTCTACAACTTTTTCTCTCATTTGTCAGTCTACTACACCCGAGTAAAAAAGTTTCTATACTTCCCCAATCTCTCTTGCCTTTTCCCTTTTCCATTAGTTTCTTGTAAACATGCTATTTTAATTTTTCTCCTTTGAAGTGTGTCCATGGGTTCACTGCACTTCTCCGTTAACGTCCCTATATTCCATGTTCCTATTTTGATTTTCCGTTTTTTGTTTTTTTATTTGAAAGACAATTCATCACTAAGATTTGACATACTTTGGGTACCAACAATGGGACAGTCAATAATACCCTAGAGTTTTGTGAAAAATATCTACATAAAGTTTCTGCTCTATCAATATAATTTGAACTTTTAGTTAATTATTGATTGCAGATAGGCACCTGAATAATACATCCCACAAATAAGAACTAATAGCCACAAAGTATCTATTAAAATATATCAATAAGCAGGATACTACCAAGGTTCTATATTCAATGCATTGTGTCCCAAAGCGGTATTAGTAAATAGTCAAATACGTACAAGAAAACAAGACAGGTTAAAGGTGAGTATGTATGAAACCTATAGATATGAGACGAGTATGCCACAAGTTCAAGTATGGTGGTCAATCAATATATTGTTGAAGGATACGTGTATACAACGGCCAGATACAATCAAAATGATATCAAGTTTTGCCTACTGTGAAAATAATCAACAAAGACTCAATAATCGAATGCAAAAACAAATACAAAATTTCTAGATAAATATAATAACTAAGAACACATGTACTACTGGAAAAAATTATCCACAAAGACCCATTAAGATTCAATGCAAAATAAGTCAACAAAAATTTGTAATTAAGGTCAGTTCAAAGCAGATCAACAAAAACCAGGCATGAGAAAAAGAGAGATCAACACAGCAAGTTTGAACATACCCTGTATGAGTGAGAAAAGCAAGTTTGAAAGTACCTTATATAATCGACATGATATCTAGTTTTGCCTACTATGAAAATAATCAACAAAGACTCAATAATGATTGAACCCAAAGCCAATTACAAAATTTCTCAACGTATCCTAGATAAATGTAAGGGTAAATTACCCTGACCTTCCCTAAGATTTCCTTTTATTACCCACAGATTAAAGTTCTTAAAATACCGTGGTCAAACCTCCCCTAAAGTTTGGTTGACTTAACTCTTACCTCCACTACCATTTACTAATCGTTAAGGCCGTTAAAGTGAAGTCAAACAAAAAATCTAAAAGCCCAAACTACCCTTATGTGAGCACATTTACAAGATTAACCTTATCAACAAAATGAAATCACCATTTGTGTCATTAGTAATTAGACCAAAGAACCCCTTCCCCCTCTACAAGAAAATTATCACTCATCTCTCTCTCCCTCTCTCTAACTTTATAAATCCAAAAAGAAAAATAACAAAATTACAGTGCCAATCATAATAAATTGTTGTTGTTCCATGGATTTTAGATTGTTGTTACACACATTTGACATTAAAATACACATAGCACTGCGACGACATCCAATGGTCGGCACAGCGATTTCTCGTTGCTTCATCTTCTCCGCCACAACTCCCTCTCTCTCCTCCCATAAGCATCTCTTTTCCACATTTTGCACACACCTCCATCCTCCTCAACACCACCATCATTGCTCTCACTCACCACCACACTTAACCCATCATAACTCACAACACTTCCATTAATAAACACATCAAACATTCTTCGATTCCCACGGCACAGGACTTCCACAATCGAAAGATCATTCACTACCACCTCCAAAGATCAACCCACCTGTACCATAAAGCACACCACCAAAGTCAATTTCTCCTTATTTGACTCCGACTCTGATTCAGAAGACAAATACTCAAACCCAATTGACAACGAGGAAGAGAGAAGAGAGAGATTACTAAGTCCAAGTTACCCCTCCTTATGACCCATTTAACAAGGCAGTGATTGAAGAGCCAGAGGATCCCAAAAATTTGCAAGTGTTCCACAAGACATGCTCGAATGGGCTCATCAACAATGTCATCAAGACTCGACGCATTGTCATTGTCCAAGGACAGACTCACCCACGAGGCTCTTGAATTGTTTGGGCAGATCAAGGAAAAGGGCAACATTACAAATGCAGGGGCCCACACTGCTTTCATTGGGGCCTACACCAATGTCGAGCAAGGCAAGAATGCCCTCAAGGTGTACCTCCAGATGTTGGCGTCTAAGGTCCCCCCCCCCCAAAAATGCGTATACATATGCATAGGAGCAAGAGCGGCAGCACCACCAAGAGCAGGAGGAGCACCACTACCTAGATGGTGTTGAACCTGACGTAGTGGCTAAGCGTGATGTTCCTAACCACACACAGGCAGAACCCAATGAAGGCGACAAAGCTCGTGTATGCCACAAACCTGTTCATCGAGACACACGGGAGGTCGTTGAAGAAAGTGAGAAAGTAGGTGGCAGTGGCTGGAGTGTGGATGTTATTTTAAAGGGGTGGTGGTAGCGTTTGTGGTGGAGAGGAGTGGTGAGGATAGGAGGAGCAAGACAGAGACACGAGAGAGTTAGGGTTCATTTGAGATAGTCATTTTAGGTCTTAGCAATATTATTAGGGGCATTTGGGGAATACAAAAGGTATTGTTGAAGTTAGATATTGACAACACAAACTAGGGTTACTGTTGTAATTTGCCACTTTACAACAATTAGGTCATCTAACGGATTGTTAGTCTGACAGGGGTGAGGATAGGAGGAGCAAGAGAGATACACGAGAGAGTTAGGGTTCATTTGAGATAGACAGAGAAGAGAGTATAAATCAATCATCTATTCTTAGGTCTTAGCAATATTATTAGGGGCATTTGGGGAATTCAAAAGGTATTGTTGAAGTTAGATATTGACAACACAAACTAGGGTTACTGTTGTAATTTGCCACTTTACAACAGTTAGGTCATCTAACGGATTGTTAGTCTGGCAGGGGTGAAATAGAAAGAATGCAACACAAACTAGGGTTACTGTTGTAATTTGCCACTTTACAACAGTTAGGTCATCTAACGAATTGTTAGTCTGACAGGGGTGAAAGAGAAAGAATGCAAAAACTTTAATCTGTAGGTAATCAAAGGAAATCTCAGAGAGGTCAGGGTAATTTACCCTAAATATAATAACTAAGAACACTTGTACCTACTAGAAATATTTATGCACAAAAACACGTAAAGATTCAATGAAACATAAGTTAACAGAAATTAACAATTCAAGCCACTTTAAAACAGATCAACAAAAACCAAGCATGAAAAATAGAGAGATAAACAGGACAAGTTTGAAAGTACCTTTTATGTGTGAGAAAAGAAAGTTTGGAAGTACCTTATATAATCAAAATGATATCTAGTTTTTCCTATTGTGAAAATAATAAACAAAGACTCAAAAATGATTGAATGCAAAGACAAATACAAAATTTCTCAATGCATCTTAGATAAATATAATAACTAAGAACACTAGTATCTACTGGACAATTTTCTTCCCAAAGAGCCGTAAAGATTCTGTAGAGACTTGAATTTTTTTTAATGGTATATAAGTATAATTGTGTGATTTATTGTAATCAATATGCAAATATGTGTATAATCACAGTGTACAAATTACATGGGTTAATTCGGGAATATTCCTAGCGATATTTGGGATGTCAGGATATGTGGTTTGTGAGTTATTGATATAATAATTTGGATGAAGTTCAAACCTAATGCAACCAGCTTATAAAAGAAAAAATAATCTTTTAAGAAGGGAAAACAGAGAGCTAACAAAGAGCTAGATCAAGATAGAGAATAGCTAAAACACCCACAACTCAATTCCAAAAGAAGGGGAGAGGCAGAAAGTTGTTGTAGCTGAATATATTAACAATATAAAAAATACAAATAATGCTGAATACAACTTGGAAAAACACTTTTATAAGCCACAAAGGATGCCCTAACAAAGATTCAATCCGAACTCTTTATATAAATATAATCTAAGAGCTATATTCTGCCCAACAGAGTAAAAGGTGCTAAAAATGTCAAAATAGCCCTTAAATGATTACATGACTTGCTAAATATAAGCAAAATGACAAAAATATCCTAATTAGAGCTTAAGGGAAACATTAAACAAAAAATTAATCCATATTTAAAACTTAAATAAATTACTTAAAAACCATAAACAATGATTCTCCTATTAATGCAATCTCAGTATAGTCTTCTTACGATATTCAACTGTTTGAAGATAGTGCTCTTCCACTTGCTTTGCATCAGTCCCTCGAGGTGAGAGAAAACTCAACCTCGAGTTAGCATCATCCTCGCTTGAAGAGTCCCCTTGATAAGGAATCAAATGGCGAATGCCGAAAATATCAAATGTCTTGATGTGGCTTGGAAGCTTCAACATGTATGCATTGTCGTTAATCCTCTCAAGTACTTCACACAATCCAATCTTTCTTGCACTCAGCTTGTTGTACTCGCTAGCCAGATATCGATCCCTAGTCAAAACAACCCATACATAATCTCCCACATCAAAGATCACACGCCTTCTGCCTTTGTTGACATGTTCTTTATACTTTTGATTGCTCACCTTGTTGTGAATTTCTTTGATCTGGTCCACCAATTCTTCAACTTTAAAACTCACACAGCCCATTATTTGAAGTGAAAACAGATCTAAAACACTATTGAGATTCTGCCCATAAACTATCTCAAAAGGACTCATCTTAGTTTTTCAATTTCTAGACCTATTAAAAGCAATTTCTGCATGAGAGAAAACCTGATTCCACTGATTTAAATTATTCCCAACATGACTTCGAATCAGATTTCCCAAATTCATGTTGACAACTTCGGTTTGCCCATCGGTTTTAAGATGATAGACTGACCGAAGTTCAAATCAAACCCCAATTTTTTCCGTAAAGTCCTACAGAAATGACTGATAAACTTCCTATCTCGATCAAATGTGACGAACTTTGGCACAGCATGTAAACGAACAATTTCTTTGATGTACAGGTTAGCAATTTAAGAGGCATCCATAGTTTTCCTCCATGGTATGAAATGCGCCATTTTAAAAAATCTAACAACAACTAGGACAGAATCCATACCCCTTTGTGTTCAAGGAAGACCAAGCACAAAATCCATGCTAATCTCTATCCACAGAGAAATCAGAGTAGGTAGAGGCACATGTAAACCAGCATTAGAAGCTCCACCTTTTGACACCTTACAAAGTTAGCAACAATCAACAAGCCTATTGACATCCCTCCTTAAATTTGGCCAAAAGTAATTTGAATCAACCAACGCATAAGTTGTCTATGCCGAAGTGTCCCTCATTATGTAGTTGAAGTAGAATTTTCTCTCTTATGAAACAATCAGGAATACACAATTTTCCTCCTTTAAAGAAAAAACCAGATTGCAAACAGTAATCAGTCCTCTTACCACCTTCCACTACCTCTTCATGAATCCTCCCAAAATCAACAACATACTGATCCTTGAAAGTGTAAAAACCCACAACTTGAACTTGCATAGTAGATAGTAAATAAAACCTCCGACTTAAAGCATCAGCCAACTTATTTTGGACACCTGACTTATGCTTAAAAGTGAAAGTAAACTGCTACAAGTATGTTGCCCGTTTATGATGGTTCAACGTATGTTGCCCATTTATGTACTTCAAAGCTTCATGGTCAGAATAAAAAACAAACTTTTTTTTGGATCAAATAATGCTCCCAATGGTGGAGTGTCTACACAATAGCATAGAACTCCACATCATACGTAGAATGATTCGACCTTGCACCACTTAACTTCTCGCTAAAGAATGTCATTGGTCTCCCTTCTTGGCTAAACACTACTCCTATGCCGATTCTAGAAGCATCATAGTGGACTTCAAAGACTTTGTCAAAATCTGGTACAACAAGGATAGGAGTTTCAGAAAGCTTTTTCTTAAGTAATTAAAAACTTTTTTCAACTTCATCAGTCCACGTAAATGGTCCTTTCATCATGCAACTTGTAATTGGTGTTGCAAGTAATGAAATCCCAGAAAAAACAACAATAGAATGAGGCTAAACCATGAAAACTACGAACCTCGTGAAAATTGTTGGACTTGGCCAGTCAATGATAGCTTGCAGTTTGGATTGATCCATTTGGATTCCTTCTTAGGAGACATCATACCCCCAAAACACAACACCCCATCTGTCATAAAGCTACATTTTTTAAGTTTATGAATAGATTTTCCTCCCTTAAAGTAGTTAAGAGAGCTTGAAAGTGTCAAGATGTTTCTCTTTGGAAGGGCTATACACAAGAATATCATCAAAATACACGACAACAACTTCCCAATTTAAAGTTTCAACACATGATTCATCACACGCATAAAAGTGCTCAATGCATTTAACAAACCGAACGACATAACCAGCCATTCTTACAACCCCACATGAGTTTTGAAAGTTGTCTTCCACTCATCCCCAAGGCGAATTCTAATCTAGTGGTATACACTTTTCAGATCAATTTTTTAGTACACTTCGGCTTCCCAAAGATGATCTAGCATGTCTTCTAACCGAGAGATGGGAAATCTATTTCACTGTAATTTTGTTAGTGTAAGTTTGCTTCAAGTTAGCGGGTTGATTTGCCCGAGATTGCTAGTCCCCATGGTTTTTCCTCGCAATATTTTTCCATGTAAAAAACCTTGGTATCTTCTCTCATACCTTACTTTACTATTTCATTTTTATTGCTTTGTGTAATTTCTTTATTAGGCATTAATTGGCTAAAATCAAAAATAATCAAAAAAAAGCAATCAAACAAGCAAACTAGACCTATTCACCCCCCTCTAGATGTTTCTTCTAAAATCAAACTTCCGCACCACACAACTCACAATTGGTATCAAAACTTAGTATTTGGTATCATTATTTCCTACAAGAGTATCAAAGCAATCTTCTCAAAAAAATTAGTTGTTCCTTGTGGATGTTTTAATTTCAAAAATAATATTTCTTCTTTTGAAAATTCATTATGCAATCTGAGATGAGAGAGGATGGATCGATACAATGACATCCTTTGTTTGATGGGTCTAACCTATGCCGACTGAAAAGCTCGTATGAGAGCCTTTCTCAAATCTCAAGGTCAGAAAGTTTGGATTTCAGTAGAGGAAGGCTAGACTCCTCCAGTTTCTGTTGCTTATGATGTCGGAGAAGGAGCTGATAGGATAGTAGTTGTAAAACTAACAATTTTCTGGACTGCAACTGAAACTGAATGAGCTAATGCAAAAGAACACAAATTTTAGAAAATCAAATTCTTCTAAATTTTGTGGCAATGGCAAGAGAGAGTCGTCGTATAGAGGAAAGGAAAGAAAGGATAAAGAAAAAGAAGAAACAGACTCTAGGGAACCACGAATTATTTGTTGGACATGTGATGGCAAAGGCCATACATCTACAAAGTGTGTCAATAACAATAAAAATGGCTATATTGCAAAAAAGAAATATAAAGCCATGAATGTTATTTCTGAGTTTGATACTTGCTAGTGATTCTTTAGATGATGTTGATGTTTCTCTTGATTTTGTTGTTATTATCAATGATGATACTGCTAATGAGTCTTCTTCAGATGTAGAGGATTATAATAAATATGTGACATTGAGGGAAATTGGTTCTGATGACTCTAGTGATGAGCATACTGGAAAAGCCTTTGAGGAATTTTTTGCTGAAACTGTCAAAGTCAAAAAGGTTTACAAGAGATAGCCTGAACCTTAATTTGGTGGAAAGCAAGAAAGATGCCTTGAAGGAGGAGAATAAGCAGAACTTAAAGTTGATTGAGGATGACAAAACTATTATCCAGAACCTTTGGGACAAGGTATCAAACTATTTTATACAAGAGTTTCTCTTGTTGCTAAAATTAATTTTTCTTGAGCCTAAATTGAAAAAATCACAAGAAAAATTGATTGTTTTTACTTTTGGTCAGTTAAAGCTTGATGAGATGACTAGTGTTGCTAAACCTGTGAGATATAGGACTGGATTAAAATACACTGGATCTCCATCTAAGAAAGTGGTAAAAAAAAATAGAGAGAGGAAAGAATAAGGAAATAATGATAAAAAAATATTTATATAGTATGTAAATATTATATGTTATAACATTAGATAATATATTTATAATAAATTATATAATATATTATTTCGAATCGGATTATTATCGGATCGACCATAATCCATATTCAATTTGTTTAGCTAACGGATTATCAAATTCGAATTGCTAACAGATTATAGGATTGAATGTCTAATCCATATCCTAATTATTAGCTCAAATTCAGATCGGAATCATATCAAAATCTAATCCATTGACAGGTCTACCCTTACCCAAGCCTAAGCCAGAGTCAATGTCTCCCAAGTCCAAGTCCAGTGTTCTTTATTGTTCTTTTTGTGGCGGGACTGGACATAGTCAACACAATTTTTATGAGAAGAGAAGAAATTCTTCTTCGAGCATGCATGTCAATAATTCTTGTACACATAGAAGGGTTAATGATATCAAGTCAAACAATTTCAGAAAAATAAGAATTCACGTGCTAAAAAGAATTCAAATTAAAAGAAGAATACAATAATTCTCATAAATTCTTTCCGAATAACTAGCATGTCAAAACTATTTGGATGAAGAAAGGATTTGTTGAAATTTGCGCCTATAGATACTATAGGATTTACTCCCAATAGGTCCATAGGTGAAACCTTGCCTTCTAAGACCATTAGGGTCTTCGTCGTCATGGACCGAGCTTAGATTCTTATCTATATTTGATTGACCATCACTTAGTGTAGGTTTATGTTTGTTCACTTATTTTAGTTGATATGGGAATGTGAAAATCACATATTTCTTTAAAGTAATTTGACTTTTCTTTATTTCTTTTAAACTCACTATATTGATTCTGAATATAAATTGGGGCATATGGTTATCTATGGATGAAATTCATTAAATCATGATCTAAACGTTAATAACTAATTTCTTTATTTATATATTTTTAGTAATGAGTCTTTTGAGCCCGTCTTTTGAGTCCATACATTAGTACACTAGTCCAACTCTAAGATAATTGATTAGAGACCATTGTGAAGTTGACTAGATTAGATTGCATGAGTAGGTAATTGAGTAATTATGTGACAAAAAAAGATCATCGTGTTAATTGAATTCAGCATAAAAAGATACAAGAAAAACAAAAATAAGTATACGACTGAAAATCTAATGTAAGGAAATAGCTACCTATGGGATGCGTTCGCAGCTACCAAGACAATAGGGTATAATTACATATCAATATTAAATAAAATTATTTTAGAAAATAGCTGGTTGGCCAATAGAGTGAAAGCCACCGTACTTAGAGTTGAAGAGAAAGAAATTCAACGAAAATATATGTATATATATATATGTTCATGTGTTGTTCAGCATGCAATTTATTATCCAATGTGCTTTAATTACATGATCAAATGAATTTGATTGATTATCGACAATGTTGGATTGCACACACACATGGGAACGGGCCTAAAATAGTTAACAGTATGGGCTCATATAGGAAATACTTGGCCCAAAACAGCTTTGACATAATGGGCTCAAAAATAAGATATGATCGCCTGGCCCAATCTGTCGGCAGCTTTCAAAAGCACAAAACAGAGCTAAGAACACAGCGCAGAACAGACCAAGTTGCGAAGCAAAAAGAGAAGACATTTGCGATCTATAGGGGACGAAGAGAGGTCGACGAAGGAGAAGGAAGCCGACAGCCGTTTCAGGCAACCTGGAATGAGAACGAGAAACAGATCGCGCAGAACAAAAGGAACAAGAACAAGAGTCGAGAAGCACAAATGGGTTCCGAGGTCGGAAACGGAGAAGCAAGTCTTCACCGGAAAATCTAAGGCAAGTAACCCTCTTTATGATTTTCCTACCTCCTCATTTTTGGCGGGATCCGGAAAATCGAGAAAAGTGGAAGACGGGTGTAACGAGGAGATTCACAAGGAAAAAGACGAAGCTAAGGGCGACAAACCTAAAGAGGTTGCTGAAGTTAGTAACGGGGCGGTCTGCAATTCTATGACGGAGGGTAACGAGGAGATTCACATCTGCAACAGTAAGGAAGAGGATGAATTGATATTATGCATTGGCAAAGGGGTCAAGATGAGATTGAGGGAAGATACAGCAAATACTCTACTGGAAGAGCTAAGAAGGCACAGAGGTATAGAACGTCCAAGCAAGAATATAAATAAGGAATCACCAGTTGCAGCAGAGGGGGCTGGGGCTTTGGGCACAAACTTAGGCAGGCACAAAAAGGCAGGGGACAGGGGTCGGGTGCGAAGGCAGTGGACATAACAGACTTCTAAAAGAGACAAGGAGGGATCTCTCGCCCAACAACAGAGAAGAAGAGGCCGAAGCAGGATACGCTCTTGATCCTTTGTTCCTTCCCCCTCCAGTTTGGGAATGCAACGAAGAGCCAAGGGTTGACATTCTGCTGGCAGTTGCTGGAATAGCAAGGGCGGAGGATAATAATTTCAGCTCTTCAGTGGCAGTGGTTCAGGGAGATAGAACTGTGAGAAGTGCAAAGGAAATGGGAGAGCTGATGGGTCTAACGTTTGCTAGAGAGGATGGGCTTGACCTTGAAACTTTTCATTCTCTTGTGCAAGGATGGGATAAAACCAATTGCAAAAAGAGTTCGTCTAGGAAGGGAGAAAGAGAACTCAGAAATCTGATATCATATGTGAATTATGATGGGAGAAACGGTGGGAGGAGCGAGAGGAGTAGTGGAGGTAGGAGGGGAGAGGGGAGGGGAAAAGAATTGGTGTGTTATGAAGCTTAGAATAGTGTCGTGGAATGTCCGGGGGCTAAATGATCCGGATAAAAGAAGAGTGGTAAAGTCCTTAATCCGTAAGTGGGAGGCACACATTATTTGCTTGCAAGAATCCAAGATTGCTGATATGTCGGTTGGTCTGATAAGGAGTCTTTGGGGAGGTAGATTCATTGATTGGGAGGCCCTTGAAGCGGTAGGGTCGTCGGGGGGAATCGTGATTCTTTGGGACAAGAGGTGGGTTTCAAAAGTTGATTCGTGGAAAGGGAGGTCTTCTTTATCTCTGAGGCTTTCTTTGGAGGAGGATGGATCCCGCTTAATTTTCTCGGGGGTGTATGGACCAGTGGGGTGCGTGGAGAGGAGAGGGTTGTGGGAGGAATTGGAGTCTGTTAGATCGAGGTGGTCGGGCCCGTGGTGTGTGGGAGGTGATTTCAATGAGATAAGAGATCCTAGCGAGAGATCCTCAGGGGGAGAAGAACGCCAGCGATGTGGGAGTTTTCTGAATTCATCAATGATCATCAGCTTATTGACCTTCCTATGGAAGGAGCTCAATTCACTTGGTCGAGTGGGAGAGAGCATCCTACCCTTTCTCGTCTCGATAGATTCCTTATTTCGAGTGAGCTGGAGGAGAAGTTTCCGGATGTGGCTCAAGCAGCCTTGGCTAAAGCGGTGTCGGATCACATTCCCATTATTCTGGACTGTGGTGGGTTGAGCAGAGGGCAATCTCCTTTCCGGTTCGAAAACATGTGGTTGAAAGCGGAGGGTTTCAAGGATAAAGTCCAAAAAGTGGAACAAAGAAGTCTTTGGAAATCTCAATTGGCGTAAGAACAGAGCCATATCAGAAATTTTAGCGCTTGATCGAAAGGAAGGGGAAGAGGGCCTTAGTGATTTAGAGGTTTGCAGAAGGGAGGAGTGCAAGGCCGAGTTCGGGGCAATTGCAATGATGGAGGAAATTTCCTGGAGACAGAAGTCCAGAGCATTGTGGTTGAAAGAAGGAGATCGGAACACTAAATTCTTTCACAGAATTGCAAATGCTCGTCGAAGGGAAAATCATATAGGCACGATCATTGTTGAAGGGAATCTGTTATCCAGAGCAGAGGACATTCAGAGAGAGATTGTGAATTTCTATCAATAGCTTTACACAGAAAACTCTAGGCACAGGCCCTTGTTGGGAGGTCTTGAGTTTGCAGTTATTTCAGAGGAGGATAGGGTTTGGGTGGAGAGACCCTTTGAGGAAGAGGAAGCGGTGGAGGCTTTGAGAAGTTGTGTCAGGGATAAAGCTCCTGGGCCCGATGGATTCACGATGGCTTTCTTGCATCAGAATTGGGAGGTGGTTAAGGCAAAAGTGATGGAGGCCCTTTCAGAGTTCCACTCAACAGGGTACTTTGAGAAAAGCCTCAATGCATCCTTCATCGCCCTTATCCCAAAGAAGGGCGGAGCTGTAGATGCTAAGGACTTCAAGCCAATTAGTTTGGTGGGGGTTATCTACAAGGTGTTTGCCAAAATTATCGTTAATCGGTTAAAGAGAGTCTTGGACATGGTGATTTCAGATTCACAGAACTCTTTTGTGGGAGGTAGGCAGATTTTGGATTATGTGCTGATTGCAAGTGAGTGTGTGGAGGCAAGGGTTAGAAGTGGCCTACCTGAAATTGTATGCAAGCTGGACATCGAAAAGGCTTACGACCATGTAAGTTGGAATTTCCTACTGTATTTATTAGAGAGGATGGGCTTCGGGTCTAGATGGAGAAGATGGATACATCAATGTATTTCAACTGTTAGGTTCTCTATTTTGGTGAATGGATCCCCAGCTGGTTTCTTTCCTAGCTCTCGGGAACTGCGGCAGGGAGATCCGTTATCTTCTTTTCTGTTTATCATCGTGATAGAAGCCTTCAGCAAAATGATGAAAAGGGCTGAGGAGCTAGGGTTTATCCGAGGTTTTCCAATAGGGAGAGAGCCCAACCATTTAGTGGTGTCTCATCTGCTTTATGCAGACGATACTATTGTTTTTTGTGATGCAAGGGAGGATCAACTGAGACATTTGAAATTTATTTTGATATGCTTTCAGGCAGTTTCTGGCCTGAAAATTAACATCGGAAAGAGCGAGTTGGTGCCTGTTGGGGAAGTGGCGGGAATTCACGAGTTTGCTGCTATCTTGGGATGCGGAGTTGGCTCTTTTCCGACTTCTTACTTGGGAATGCCATTGGGAGCATCGTCGAGAACGGTCTCCACATGGGACCCTGTCGTAGAGAGATTTGAAAAGAGGCTTGCAGGTTGAAAAAAACAGTACCTATTGAAAGGAGGGCGGCTTACTTTAATGAAGAGCATTCTTTCGAATCTTCCAACTTATTTTCTGTCCTTATATCCGATGCCGATGGCAGTTGTGAGGCGGCTCGAGAGGATTCAAAGCAAGTTTGTCTGGGACGGATTAGGGGATGAGTTCAAATACTACCTAGTGAGTTGGGGGAAGGTGTGCACTCCGATTCAAAAAGGGGGTCTGGGAATAAAGAGGTTAGAAAATTTTAACAAGGCTCTTCTGGGCAAATGGCTTTGGCGCTTCGGAGTTGAGAGGACCAGGTTGTGGAGGAGGGTTGTGGCATGTAGAGGTGGAGAAGAAGCTGGTGGGTGGAGGTCATCGAAGTTGAACCTTCCGGTGGGAGTGGGGGTTTGGAAAGGCATTCGAAAAGGATGGGATGAGTTTTCCAAACACATTCGCTTTAGAGTAAGAAATGGGAGACATATCAATTTTTGGGAGGACATCTGATGCGGGGATCTACCTTTGGCCTGTAGGTTCCCTAGACTCTTCAGGATTGCCTCGAATAGACAAGCCTTAGTAGCCGACTGTTATCAGCTTGATAACGGACGACTGTCTTAGGTGGTGAGCTTTCGTAGGGCTTTTCAAGACTGGGAGCTTGTAGAGGTAGCGAAGCTGCTAACCTCTTTGTATAGTCACGTGCTGGAGGGAGAGGGGATGGATGAGATAGTGTGGACGGGATCCAAGAGGGGAACATTTGAGGTTCGTTCCTACTATAGACTCCTTTCAGATTTCACGAGTCCCAACTTTCCTTGGAAGGCTATTTGGAGAACAAAGGCCCCTTTGAAGGTGGCCTTCTTCACTTGGATAGCTATCCTGGAAAAGATTCTTACCATTGACAACCTTAGGAGAAGAGGCCGTTTTATGATAAATTGGTGTTGTATGTGCAAGAGGTCAGAGGAAACTGTGAATCATCTTCTTCTTCACTGCACAGTGGCGAGGGACGTTTGGTCCATGTTCTTGGTTGCGTTTGGTATGGACTCGGTGTTTCCTAGATCCACGAAGGAAATGATAGAGGCTTGGAGAGGGTGCACAGTGGATAGCCGAGCCAAGGATGCTTAGAGGGTCACTCCCCTTTGTTTATGGTGGGGTTTGTGGCAAGAGAGGAATAAGAGGCGCTTTGAGGACGTGGAGTCTTCTATTTGGTCTCTCAAGTACAATATTTTATCTCTTTTATTTTTTTGGGTATACGGGAAAAAATGTACATCGGATGGTCAAGTAGTGGACTTTCTAGATAGCTTAAAACTATAGTTGGCTGTTTTTGTTGTTCTTCGGGTTTGCTCCCCTTTGAGCGTCTTTTAATGAATTTATACTTATCAAAAAAAAAGAGAATGAATTTTGTTGATTAATTTGTATATTTTAAAATTTGTGATCATAGAGGTTTTTGATTTTTCTGAAAATTTTTAACACTCAATTAGTCTCTAAAAATTTGGTTGAAACATTCGCAATGTTTATTTCTTCATTCAGTAAAAAATTGAAAATTTTAAAAATCCCAGAAAGATTTTTGATTGTTTGTTTATAATCCCTGTGGTCTATATTTTGTACTACATGATTAATGCTCAATGAATGGACTTCCTCATCTTATGCTCTCTCTGTCTCTCTTTTATAAGATTAACTTCTTATTATTTTCCCATTTGTCAATTTGTGTCAAAAAGGGAGATGTGAAAAATGTTCCTCTATGTCAAAAAGGGGGACATAGCTATATATTAAGGGGGAGATGAATTGTCATTTTTATGCTCTTAATTAAGTTTAAGGGGGAGATAATTCTTTCAAGGGAAGTTTATGGTTTTATGCATGTTTATGTTTTTCTTTATTAAGATTTCACAGGGGTATTCTGAGTTTTGGTGTGGAGTGTGGGGCTTCAGAGGATTAGTTCAGTTGTTTGTTTTATTTTTGACGCACTTCTAATTTAGTTGTGTTAGGTGATTTTGTCACGAAATTGTTAAATGGAGAGATTATGAAAATATGTGTTTAGTGTTGGAAAATTTCAGTGTCAAAACTTAATAAATTGAGTTCTAATTTTATGTTCACTTTGAGTCTTGATTTAAAGTAGAACTGTAAGTGTGTGACATAAGATCAATACCTTTGGATCGGAATTATACATCAATTAGAAGAGTTGAGGGAATGTGTGAGTACACTTGTTTTTGAAAAAGTTTTTGAATCTTTTCAAGAGTAAAAATATATTATGAAAAAACTTGGAACATGAGTTGAGTGGGCCTTGAAACAATATCCACATAAGGTATTATATTCAGTCAAATTCTGACATGTCTGTCTTATTTTTGAAATATCTCACTCCATACTCGGAGTTTCAAGATAACCTTTATATGGACAAAAACTAGACTTAATATTCCTTTCCAACAATATATTATTTGCTCAATTTCGAGTTCGTTAGACCACTCAACAAAAAGACAAGTCCTCTGTGCCTATGTTACCCGAACTTGAGTACTAGTGTCGGGTGCGAGTACGTGTCTAGGGTCAAAGTCATTAGTCTATCAATTTATATGATACAGGGACTCAGGTATTTGGACACTTTGAAAGAAAAAAAATTGTAAGTTTTTTTATGTTTGTGACATCATTTTCCTAATAAAAATAAAAAAATAAATATATAAACTGTACTTTTTGACAGGAAAATTTATTTTATTACTGTATTTGTTTGTTCTCTCTTTCTAATGATGCTTTGACTTTGCAAATGATTAGTATATATACACTATATATATTTCTAAAAGTAAAGTACAGTACAGCTATAAACCATTATTTAGTTGCAAATAGTTGTAAACCATTAGACTTTTCACTATTGTTAAAAGGCCAAATGTCTTCATCTCTTCACAACTAAATAGACAAGTGGCATCACTTTGACCATTAAAGGCAGGGTATTAATAGCATGGTCAATAATCGGGCAATCACATGAAACCACAGTAGCTAGACACATAAAATACCGCAAAGAAAGCGCATATACACACAAAGTCGTCTTCAACCTTCAAAGACGCTAATTTCAAACCAGACTGCCGTTTTTTACCCAGGAAGCTTCCTAACACCATGAATGGAAGACGATTTAACAAATACAACATGAAAAAATTATATAATCGTTCACAAGCGTCTACACATCCTTTTGGGTGTTTTCATCATGAGTCGTGTTCAGTAGGCAATATGAAGAGTCCGACTCATATCCCGTGTCCGTGTCGACAAACACTCTGGCCGGCACCGGTGAGTCCAAAAAACATAGTTCTGCACAAATTTCAAAAAAAAACCATAACACTCCCCAACTAGTTGAGGTTTTGCCCAACTAGTTGAACACCATTCTGGAATTTGATTTTATTTTAAAGACCACTCCCCAACCAATTGGGGATTTGCCCAACCGGTTGGAGGTGTCCTAGGAGGCCTTGAACTTCATATTGTCTTTGTCTAATAAGATTTGAACTCCTTTTTCAACCAAAATTCAAGAAACATCCAATAGGATTTTAAAACTATTTTTTCAACATTTATTTGGACTCTTTTGCCTATAAAAAATCTTCTCTTACCTTGTAAACATACACACAGATAGAGACACCATTGAAGAAGCTTAGAGGAGTTATTGAGATAAAAATCAATTTATTTTTTTGAATTTGTACACATACACACGAGTCTTTTACGGCAATGCTCTTCTTTTGATCGACAAGATTGAGAGCCATCTACGAATTATAAAGTTCGATCAGAGCAACAAAATTTTTCTTACATCTTTGCACTTGTGAGTGGAAGGAAGGGGAATCAATCACTAAGAAGGGAAATGAATGTTAGCAGAATGATTGTATTCTTCCAACAACCCGTATGCAAGATCTGAGTAAGACTAGAGTCCGCAACAACTAAACATGAAGTCACAAGAGTTAGCCTGAGATGTTCATCGACTAGGTCTTGGGAGAGTGTAGTGGGTGCATTTCTAGCAGAATTGGTATAACTTTGCTTCGAGATAGTGGATTAATTTGCCCAAGAGGACCAGTCTCCACAGTTTTTCCTCGCTGAGGTTTTCCACATAAAAAATCCTGGTGTCATCTCTCTTACTTTATTATTTTATTTTTATTGCTTTGTGCAACTGCTTTATTAAACAATAATTGGTTAAAATAAAATAAAAAATCGGAAAATCAATCAAACGAACAAATTAAACCTATTCACCCCCCTCTAGGACTTTTGTCTGAGATCAAACTTCCACACCACTTCCGCACCGCGCAACTCACAAAAACTTCAACCTTAAAAAGTCAACCAAATAAATATATACAAATATTTTAAGGCAGATTTCTTATTGGGAGAATAATTTTCAAGGCATAAAAGGAAACTGACTGCTACAGATATGAGAATCAAGCATTTCAGTCAATAGATAATGAGGGAAAATCTATTGTGAATTTTAAATGCATATAACTTACACTGTAAATTTCTCAAAATCCTCCACAGCCTTTTTCATTGCATGAAGGGCCATTTTCTTCACCTGTTTTAAGTGCAACAGAATTCAGACGTTAATCATCACGAGATATAAATTTTAGCGCTTAAGAGGAGAAAAACTTTTTCAAATATAGATTTTTCAAAGAGGTATTGTGCTCTCCTAGACATCAGTTTAGGGGTGCAACCATTATATGATCCAACCCACCCAACAGCCATAAGAATGCAAGTGATACCAACAAAACAAGAATAAACAGCTTTCATCAAGAAGATATCCATGGTCCAAAAATCATGTAATACTACCACAACTGCTTATAAATTATGTAATCAACAGGATAACTTGTTCAAATACAAATTGTAGAATCAAATGCTACAGTTAACTCCAACAAGAACTATTGGGAAAAAAATAAAAAATTAAAACAATCATATTCCACCTTAGGATCATGGAAAGCGATCTATAGTAACCATGAAAGAGAAGAACATGCAAATAATACATGAAGACATCTAAAGAGTTCAAGACATCATTAAGGTATACCTCCAGCTTATCTTCTTTAGCCCTATGATTCTGGGGAAGTATGCGGAATTCCTCTGTCAAACGAATGCACTCATGAACATTCTCAGGTGAGACGAAGTCAAGAGCTACCTTTATGCATGACTGTAAAAAGTCCAGAAATGAGCATCAGCAAATTATTTCTGAACTGAGCTAATTAGATAAAAATTTCTTGTCTCCCTTTTTCCCAGCTGGTAGTAAAGATTAAACATTTATAAAAGGTTTTTTTTTTCAGTTTGAGCACTCAAAAATATGTAGAAGCACCCACTATAAAAGTATAAACACATGTGGCCTATAGACATGAAAATATAGCAATTCTATTTTTGGCATTGGACCATGACCAAGGATGGTTAAATTTAAAAGGCCAATCACCAATGTCACACTTTATTATGCACATGCTACACCACTTGGAACATTACATAAAACGACTATATGTATGAGGATGTTTGCAACAACAACACATGCCAATTCTTTGACATATAAACAAGTGTGTCCAATAAAAATACTTTCACAGTTACCTAAAAGTAATTTTAAGATAAATTATTTGCTTCTCATATTTCCGAAGGGAATAGTCTGCCTCCAAAGAGGGTGAGGACACCATCTGTTAAATTTTATTTTATTTTTTAAAAAAAAGTGTATCTAGAAAGATGGCCATACTAAGTTACACTGGCACTATGATTTAGAATTTGATAAATCTCACATCACAACATACATAATTGAACCTATCTAACATAAAGTGCTTGGAAACCTATACTTTGGGTTCAAAATGTAATGCAAAACGTTCTGATGTCTAATAAATAGCGATTGGCAGATAGAATCAACATGAGATTGCCAAATCATGGTCCCTTTTTTTTTGTATATTCTATTTGAAGGCTTGAAAATCTATGCAAGCACTGTCTCAATGTTCAAGGTGTGCATCCAAATATTCTCAAAAAAAAAGCATATATAAAATGACAGCCCAATGCAATAGAAAGAGTTCCTTCTCTCAAATAGCTAAGAATAGTGAAACCATCCAATAAGTTAATATTTTCAACAAACCAATATTCTTATATAAAAATTAAAAAACTAAGCCAATAATTGACAATATATAGCAGACATGAGACGACAACTTATTGTTGACATTGTAAATTTGTACACTTAAACCGATACATAAAATCCTATATTTGTTGTAGAAAAGATGTTTTCTTGATACTAGTCTAGAAATGATATAAACTAATTGATGCAATACTGCTATATATTGAATCATGAAACTTAAACAAACCAGTCAAACACCCAAGTATTTTACAGGTTGAAGTGCCATGCATGTAACAAAGGTGACATTCAATCTAGGATTATCCATAAAACCTAAAAATCATCATCTCACTGACTTGTATGATTGTACCAAACCGACTCCCAATTATTCTCATTTTAAATTTTAAATGATAATGCAATACAGAGTAGTTCGAAAGGAAATTTATACGCTCACAGTTACTCTCAACAGCACCTGCTCTATGAACTTCAAATTAAAATCCTATCTTCTATAGGGCAGTGGATAAAAAGGCCCACTTCTACAGTCTACAATACCTTCAAATTTCTAACTTGATGAGGACAACCGGCTGGTATAAACACTGCATCTCCTAGATTTTGCACAAAAGTCCATGGTTCAATTCCTACATCCAAAAACAATATCACCATGACAACAGGTTAAATGGAATATGAAACAGAACAAATCAAGAATTGAATCCAACTACGCCCATTGAACATATAGTAAACTAACCATATTCCTCCTTAAGCCTTCTCTTGTGCTCCAGAGTCAAGTAAAAGGTTTGGTCATGAATAGGGTGAACAACCTGTAGCATCAAGAGAATGATAATAATGTAAATTTGAGTATATAAGGCTAACAAACAGGTAATATCAACAATAGATTTTGTCATAAAGAAGGATATGCCAGAACATGTGACAAAAAAGGAAACTAAGCACACCCACAAATCCATGCATTTATCTCCAAGTCTCCTTAATTGATACTTCTATTGTTTGAACCTTGTGTCCAACTCCAACTATAATTGTGTCCAATTCCAGAACTTCATGGGTACACTCGGGAACGGAACCACGGAAACTGAAACTGACAAATTGCTTTAAGAGCATTTGGAATGATTTCAATGATTGAGCAGTGCAAGCTTCTTTGCTCAAATAAATGGTATTTGACAAGATTTACTTAAGAATCATGTTCTGTAATTTTGTTCCTCTTCTTTAATGCAACGAGTCCATTTATAAAATATGGTTTTGAGTCCAGATGTTGTGGAAATAAAATGAGATGATTCCATTTCCAATACCTCTATCCAAACAAAGAACCATGCAGTAACCAGATATAAGAGGCAAGTCTGCATAATCGCCGGAAATTCAGACCACGAATTAATAGGTTTTTCATACGCAAATTCAATTCACAATTATCTATATGTGCTGGTTTAGCAAGTCAACTTTATTTAGAAAGAGAGAGAAGGGCAGATGTTTAAACTTTCTCTCGCTTCCATTACTGTATTTCTCCTACAGTTAGAGAGAGTATCCTGGGACACTGCAATATTTAGAAGTTCTTGTATTAAAATCTTAAATAATTACCCAAGATGATAGAACAGGAAAGAGGGAGAGAAGTGAAAGAGGAAGGATGACTCAATGCACTACTTTAAGCTAGAGTCCACCAACCTTTCGCCTATAATTTATATCGTATACTTCAAAAAGAAAACATCACTACCAAGTCAAAGTTATTACTGGATAAGTTATCACCTGCTGCAATGGAGAGCAAAAAATATGTCTGAATTCCCTGAAGTGTTTCATAAGATATTCCTGCAATTTAGGAACATCTTGTCTCCGGAAAATGTCCCAGACAGCACCTCCCTCTGTGTGTTCGAACCCTTCTAAACCACTTGCAGAAGTTGCAGAGACACTACTCTCACCTGTTTTATCTCCAACCACTTTTGCCTCTTCACTTGTCTCAGAAGCTTCAGAAATATTTTGCTGGCAACCATCATTATCCTTTCTGCCCCTTTCAATAGAGAGACCATATTTTTCACATGGTTGATCAACTGAAGGAGCCTCGCTAATACATCCTTGTGTATCAGAGACAGTACCTTCACCATTTCGTCTGCTAAGATCCTTCTGGCTTTCTTCATCACTGCCAGTTTTTCTGAACATTGGTTCTGTAACAGCATTATCAGCTGCTGATCTCTTACAGTTCCTTTTTGAGCCTGCATGCAACTTTGCCCTCTTCTTCTTTCTTCTTTGAGGACCTGTCCTCTTTTTACTTTCTTCAATCTCGGCATTCCCCATTGTCTCTTCAGATGGTAAATCAGAACCAGATTCTTCAACCAGTTTCTCTAATACAACATCATTTAATTCATTACTCTTGGTTTTGCAACTACGATTACGTGCTTCATCTCCACGAGCAAGAGGGGCACTCCCATTTGCATTTTCCCCACATCCACCAATTTCATTCACTTTTTCTCCATTATCAACACTATGTAAGCTTGTCTCCACTTCAACTCCAACATTTAGCTTGTTCTCATTTGTATGGGTATCAAATTTTCTCATCGCTTTGGCTTCCTCATTCATGCCCATATTTTCTTCCACCACCAATTTTTGTGTGAAATCCCGTTTTTTCAAGCCAGATACACCAAGTTGTTGAGCAGTGATATCAACAGTTTCTTCAGCAAAAGCACCACCATTTTCCTCATCAACGCCATCAATATGTTGTTTACCATTCGCAGGCATGCTTCGAGCCCCACCATCATCCAAATGCTGGTTTGATGCTTCAGCAGTAGCATTTGCATCTGACTGAATTATATTGGAACCTGGAACATAATTCTCCTTGGATGGTGCACGCTTCTCAACCATTTGGCTTACCATATGACTATTTTCAAAAAATTCTCTTTCATCCTGAGCAATGTGTTTTTGCTTCAACTTATCTATCCTAGCAAGTTGTTCTTGTGTTAGCGTCACTGCTTCAGTATGCGTCAATACATTCACCTTAAGTAGAAAATCAAAAATTTCGTGAATTCAAGAAAAAAAAAAATAAGTATAAAGAATTTGAAACTGTATGATGAGGTTGAGCATAAACTCAGCCAAAATTAAACACTTTGCAAGGAAGGAGGGAAGCACAAATCCCTACCACAAAAAGATATTTAATCTTTTATCACAATTGCATGATTTCTATGTCTCCAAGAATTAATCCAGCATTATTAATGGAAAATAATAATGAAAACAGATGCACAATAAACAATTGGTGTCATTTTCCAGCATTGTAACAGGACAATCTAGAGATCCAGTCTTCTGTTTTTACGTTTGATCATCACATAAGAATCAGGAGAACTATCATGATGACAGAATCAAGCCGTCATAGAAAACATGTGATAACAGATCAATAGCAAGGCTCTATGTAACATAATAGCCGTAATTTTACCTGGAAAAAAAAACCATAATAGCCGTAGTAATAGTAACAGTAACAGTATGAGTAGCAGTGTAATGGACGCGGTATGTAACAGGGTTTAAGTAACATTACTGGTTGTCACAGTCATGAACTTATTTCAACCTCGCCCCAGCTATCACTCACACTACTAACATATGTTAAATTTCAGGTTCCTATAAGTTAGAATTTTATGAATCTTGTTAAATTCTAAAAGATGACTTAACATGAGCAACGTACTAGTAATTACTCCGTCTGTCTAAATTTAAATGTCCACCTTTCCATTTTTAGCCGTCTCAAAATAAATGTCCCAATTGAAATGTTCATACACTATTTTTTGTAACATTACCAAAGTATCCTTCTTCCATTAATATATTACTCCCTTAAAAAGTTGGATTCCCAAAAAAGGTAAAAGGGCAATTTTACAAATTCATATACTAATACAATAAAAAATATTAAATACTACTCCCTTAAAAAGTTGGATTCCCAAAAATGGACTTTTAATTTGAGACAGAGAGCGTATCATTTAATATATAATAAATTAATCAGTAATGTAGTATATAGTTATAAATGATAGTCTAGTATACTAATTTATTATACAATTTATACTATAGTATATCTAGATTTTTTTTTTTACAAATATACTATATCTAGATTTAATTAATCACTACAATAATAACAAAATAAAATGTAATTATACAATAAAAAAATAAAACAGAAAAACAAATTAAATGAATAAAAAAATCATAAAAGAGGAAACAGTTGTTATGCCCTATAACAATGTTATTTTAAACAAAGGTCGAGAGGGAGAATGAGTAATCTCATAACAATATCAAGCATCAGATTTCCTGCTAAACTCAATTTTATGTCATTCTTTCTTTTCCCTCTCTTTATTTTTTTGTGTGTGCATGTGTGTGAAATGAAGGGTGTTCCCACCCCCTTTAGGGAAAGGACTAATCCCTTTGGATACCAATAGTCATCCCCAAACCACCTATATCAGGTAATCCCAAGGCGGAGGCTTAATGCCTAGATGAGTTAACACAAGGCCAAGCCTCTATGCCAACTCAACTACCCCATTGGGGTTATGATTTATAAATCATTCACTTGCTCAAACAAAAGAAACAATTGAGAAAAAAATTATAATAAAGATTGGAAGATTTTTTATCTGACCATTGATTGAATGCAGTTTGTCTGATCACCGTAACAAAATGGACCAGAACAAAAAACTAATCCATTTGGGATGACCTAAATCATTTGAAATATTAAAGGAATAACTAAAAATTGATGAACTGCCTGCCATACTAGCTTTAAACTTGTTCAAACCGAATATTGAAGTAGGCTCATATTTGCATATCTACCTTCTAAGAAGGTACCAGGCTTGCATATTTTATTAATGACAATATGATTTGAACCCTAATTCCAACCCCCTCTTTTAGATTTCACAGTAACACTTCTACCATTGTGCAAGCTTTTTACCAATACCTTATAAATTTTCTACCTGATATCCAAATTTATGTTTAATCAATACAATACAATTAGATGATGACCTAATATGGACATTCAAATTGTAATACAAAGCATCATATAGAACAGCACAAATTAGACTTGTACAAATATCTACTGGAATTTTATATATTAATTCATCAGTTTGCACAAATTATATTATTATCCACAGATTTCTAACTGCATAAATGTGTGTATGTGTCTTTAACTCTTTATGTATGTACTTCCACAATAGTTGGTCTAGTGTTGATGTAAGTGCATTATATGCTTCTAAAGACCGTGATTGACTGAGCTTGAGGATGGAATTGTTAAAAGGCAGCCCTAGACCCCTGCCTAAAGTTTTTACCGTATTACCATTTCTCAAAACCATGAACAAACAACCCAACATTACATTTGCAGAACTGAAGGCAGGAACATAGTTCCAAGCAATCCTGCAATCCTAAAAGAAATTACCCAGTGGTGAATAACACAGAAATCTATCAGAAGTCCACAAATCAAAGCATACCGCGTCAGACATATCACAGTGAAGCTTGGTTACAGAATCTGCACGTCCCAGCTCCTGAGCAATTCCATATGCAATATATGTCTTTGGCCCCAAGTCTGGCTTCAAAGATTTTTTAGGTAATTTGACAGCAAGATTTAGGAAGCCAGTGCGAGGATGTGTATATTCTTTGAAGGGCAAGCAACTTATGAATTCAGCACCATGACGTGGTAGGCGTTCCTCAAAAAAACTAGAAGGGGGCCAGTCTTTCAACTTCAGAATCTGAGGCCACCCAACAGTGTCACACTGACCCTCCAGATACCCTTTAAAGAAATGGTGGATATTAATTTCTACCTGCATTTTATCACAAGAATATAGTCAAAATCATCAATCATCCAACAACAGAGTTCTCTCAATGTCACTTGAAAAATAACAAGCATAAGAAAAGGAGGAATATATATATCATGAACATTAATAAAGATACAATCAGCCGAGTATAAAATCAATCAATCATGGGTTCAAATGCACTGAACCAATAGACAAATACACCTTCAAACCAAACCTGATAAGTACAGAAACATGTGAAATAAAAATAAGGAAGCATACAAGAGCCTCTACATAACGATGTGGGGATAGAGTTTAAAAAGATTCATGAACATTAATAGAGCGGGGACATTACTCAGTTCTGGTGCTGCTACAGCAGGGTCTGGGAAGGAGGATTCAAGACAAACCTAACCTTTGATATTTCACAAAGTAGCTGCTCTGGGCTCAAACTCGCTCCAATAGCACTGATGTTAAGCATTAAACAGCCAAACTAGGCAAACGGCCGACATACAGATATGATAGAGAGAGAGAGAGAGCATCAGAAAAAACTACAGAATGGCTTTTTATTGTAGATTAGGTTAAGGGTAGAAGAACAGTGGTTATAAAATCAGTCTGAGCTCTGAAGGGAATTTCATATATTGTAGCATTAATAATTTTGACATACACAATTTCAAGTAGAAAAGATGTTCAACCAGAATAGAGTTTTACCTGTTTAGAAGGGCAAAAGCTGACAGGTTCCAAAATGTTATAACTTCTATAAACAGAAAATCAGTAGGCATCAGGTCAGGAATAGACTAAATAAAGTAACTATTCGAAACATGGAATCATACTCGAAATATGTGGTAAACCTTAAAAAAATGAAAGTTTTCTTTTCCAAAATCCCAATTTTCTCCAAGTAAACCTTCTCACATATGATGAATTCAATTTGATTTTATATTCAGGGTCTCCGAGCAGGGGCGGACCTAGGAAGCTCTATTTATATAATTTTGGGGGGCCAAGTGTCAATTTTTATAAGATTTTAATAGTTAAAGAGGTGTACTTAGTGAATTTTTTAAAATTTTGGGGGGCCATGGCTACCCTTGGTCCCTCTTATGGTCCGCCCCTGTCTCCAAGGGAAATAATTACTTTAACCCACTACCCATATAGTTCCTCTTATTGGCTTCATCATTCCAACCCATCTCCCAATATCTGGGAAATGGCATGAATCGTTTTCTAAATATGATAGGGAAAGGTTCTCACCCTAAACCTAAAGGTAATTTACCTAAAGAGCTCTCCTGATACTAATTTCCCAACCTGTGGTTGTCTTATTATCATTCAATAATAAACACTTACATGTTATTAAAATTTAAAACAGAAGTACTATTTAGCCATTCAAATTGTCAATGTACAGAAGCACATTAAATTTCAATCAAACTCAGTCCGACATAATCAAACAGGAGAAAAGAGAAACACAGCACAATTCTTCAAGAAGCTGAACTACAACAACATGGTTTGAGAATGCATCATATAAACAAATCCATTCCTATAGAAGTTAGAAAGGAGTTACAAAAAATTCTTCAAATTAACCGAACATTTAAGAAAACAGGAAAAGGTATGATATAATTGGAATCACAAAGGTAGCTATGCATTTTAGACTGCAATGCATGTAGTGGTATGAAACCATAATGAATAATGCACTGACATAACATCCACCTGAACTGATGATAGATCTAGCTTCCTCTAGAAATAGTTTTCATATATATTCGCGTGAAACCTAAAAAGAAAATATGATAGACCGGACGTCCATTGCTATATCAAGTGGATGTCATCAATTTTCAGCATTATTGATCGGCAAAGGTTGAAAACTGAACTGACCTCACACCAGTCCAAGCAATTAAGGGCAATTACATCCAGTTGTTGGGAATGCTTGGTATTTGTGATCTGACGAAATGCACGCCACATAACCATTGGTTCCCAGCTCAAACCAGACGTTGTTTCAAGCACATTACTGACAATCACAGGCTCCCCTTTGAACCAATGCCACTGAAAATGCTTCAAATCCCCATGTTCAATGTCTTTGGCTGTAGGACAGTACAAATAGTTATCACTAGAGTCTTCTCGAGAAGCTGCTTTCCGTAAATTACCACTGTCCATGTCAATTTCGCCCATCGAATTGAAACAGGAGCACCATTGTGCATGACTCTCAGGCATGTCCTTAAGTTTGTACGTACTGGCTATTTCTTCTGCTTTAACTAACAACTCTGAAAGACAAGCTTCTGGGAAAATACACTTCAATTCTAGAATCCCGTGACCACAACCACCAATGCTTTCTGGAGGACAAGTAATTCTACCATTTTCCTCGGCTTTCCACTCAGATGTTGACTTAACATGATCCACAGAGCTAGTTTCAACAGGTATACCTGAAGTTTCTCCCTTTTCTGTAGGCTTTCCACCATGCAAGTAATCTAGCCCATTGTCAATATAATGCATAATAACTTCCGGCTCACCTCCCTGCAGATTGCCACCACGGAACTCCCGGCAACAAATAAGGCATAGGTCATAAGAACAGTGAGGACAGCTTCTGTGGAAGTCAATAATGGAAGTTTTGCAATTGTTGCTGCATAAAACATGTAAAATATGAAGTCCTTCGTTAAAAAAATGACATACAATGATAATATAATTCCAGAAAACCTACCAATAGATGCGCTCATTAGATTTACAGTTTGCCTTTTGCAGTATTATCTCCGATAATGATAACCCTGGCCATACAAAAATCCATTAGTAAAGAAGTATAACAATATCAGTGGCTGAATCTAATTTTGTCCTATTCTTGTCATACATAGACATTGAATTTGAACCATCCCATTCAGTTACTTTATATGGTAACTCTTGGCTTTGTAGTGATTGGTCATGTAACTTGCAGAATTTACCTATCTCCCACCTATTGAAGTGTCCATTTTATTTTCCCCTAAAGAAGGGGAAGGAAAAAAAAGATATGAAGAAAGAAACCTCTTCCGCCATGGTTCCCGATATAATGGCTCAGCTAGTCCCTCTATATCATTTGTCAAATTTAGAGGCAATTATTATATTCATATAAGAAGCTTTTATACTTTAGGACATTTTTTTAATAACCTCAATACAATCTCAATGCCTTGTTCTATATTAAGAACCAAATCATGATTTTACCATGAACTTTTTACCTTACATGAGCATCCTAAAAAACTGGGAAGCAAATAATAAAAATAAAATTTTGAATCCCAAGTTAAGTGTGAAGGCTACCTAACATTAACATTAAACAAAAAAAGACTACCTTGTATCCTAGCCTCCAGCTCCTTCTCCATCATCTGTTCCAGATTAAATTGCTTCAAAAATGGGAGAAGCAGTTGTAAAATATATTTGGAGTGCTCAACTTTATCATTATCGCTGATCTCCAATTTTAAATTCTTTAGGTCCTACAGAAAATGGTGAAGAGCATACAATGTTTATGTAAAAGACACTTAGAAAAGGTAACAACAAACCATAAAGAGAAGAGCTAATGAAACTGACTTTAAGTGGCACATCTAAACGCAAACATGATTTGCAATTGCAATTATCGCGACAAACAGGGCAAGCCTCAGCAAAAGCCTCCTCTGGCATTTTAGGGTACCTACATATCATGACACAAATAATAACATAACAACATCAATTGCAACATATAGACAAGGAAAATATCGTGTTCAATTGCATGAAAGACGACTAAACCATCATCCGCCTGTGAAGCTAAAGTGTTAGTGACAAGACACATGCTTCACCACAACTCTCAGGCATGCATATAAATAACCAGAGCATAGATGAGGACGGGTAGGATATAACCTTTTTTCTTATTCGAACACAAGAATACACTTCCTCTTTTTTTTATTTCTAAAATTTGAAATATATGGCTAATTCATCAACTTGACATTAGGTAGATGAAGGCAGCAACTTTTCAACAGTACATCCTGGATCCAACCCTTTTTTTGGTAGATTCCATGATTCAACTTAACAAACCAAATTTCAAACAATAAATGGAACATAAGCGTGACTGTTCTCTTTTATACGGAGGAATGCACATCTTGAGTTCACAAACAAAAGGAATAACAAGAACTGAACAAAGCTTCATTAGAAAACAATAGCATCTCAATTTCAATGCTTCAAAAATAATTTCAGATAAAATGAAAGAGCAGATATGCTGCCAACCTAGCACTGAGAACATACCAAGAAGGAAATCAAGAAATAAGGCCAAGAAGCAACAAAAACTTTGAGCAAAAAATATCATCCATACCATCTAGTCATGCAAGGGACACAATATCGCTTCCTCTTACATTTTGTGCATCGAACAACTCGGCCTTTATCGTTCCTCTGGCATTGGTGACACATATTGGACTCAACTTCATTTCCCTGTTAAAAACAAAAGTCAGAAAACAGAGAAGCCACAAGTAAAAACAACCAAACAGTAGTATTACATTCTCAACCTTTATCTTCTTTCCAGGCCTCGGCTTCAATGCAGGTTCTTGTTTGACACTCGAAAGCCTAAGCGCATAACCCTTCACATTATCTAAACCTCCTATCAAATCTTCTTCTTCACCTTCTCGAGAAACCCTAGCCTCATTCGACTGCGGCTTCCTTCTCTTCTTACTACCTTCCTGGGCATTCTCTGCCATCACAGAATCACCATTTTCCTTCTTCTTCTGAACCTTCTTCCTCTTCTTTGGACCGCGTCTTCTCTTTTCAGGAACGACTTCATCGTCTTTCTCCGATGAATCAAAAAAGTCCACCATCCCGTCATCCATAGTTTCCTTTTCCTCTTCCTTTTTTCCCTTCACTGAGACAAGACCATTTCCTTTCCCCTCTTTGGCAGCAGAGGAATCTCCATTCTCTACCTTCTTCCTCCAACCTGTCGGCCGACCTCGCTTCCGAGGAATTGATACTACTGTATCACCAGTTTTTTCTTGATTTACCGGTAATTTTGTACTTTCCTCTCCCTTTTCCTCCTTCGCTGAGAGAAGACCATTTCCTTTCCCCTCTTTGGCAGCAGAGGAATCTCCATTCTCTACCTTCTTCTTCCAACCTGGCCGCCGACCTCGCTTCCTAGGAACTGATACTACTGTATCACCAGTTTTTTCTTGATTTACCGGCAATCTTGTACTTTCCTCTCCCTTTTCCTCCTTCGCTGAGAGAAGACCATTTCCTTTCCCCTCTTTGGCAGCAGAGGAATCCCCATTCTCTACCTTCTTCTTCCAACCTGGCGGCCGACCTCGCTTCCGAGGAACTGATACTACTGTATCACCAGTTTTTTCTTGATTTACCGGCAATTTTGTACTTTCCTCTCCCTTTTCCTCCTTCGCTGAGAGAAGACCATTTCCTTTCCCTTCTTCGACAGCCGAGGAATCTGGATCATCCACCTTCGTTTTCCTTCTTTGCTTCCCATGGCCAAAATCAATTTCTTCTTCATTTTCCTGAATTTTTTCTTCGTCATAGCCTGTACCGTTGCGACATCGTTTCTCGTCCCCATAGGCAATCTGGGCGATTTTATCATCTTGACCTTCTTCACCTTCAACCCCGTGAATAGCGTTCTCGTTCATGGCCGACTCACTCGGCTCTCACAGTTAGACACTAGTTGGTACTCAGTACTCGCCGGAGAGAGAACTCACCACAGGAATAGGTTTTCAACTAGAGAGAGAGACAGAGACAGAACACTGGCAGAAGAATAGGTTATATATATAGAGAGAGAGAGAGAGAGAGAGTACTGTGTGTGAATTTTTGGGCGGGTTTGCGTTGGAGGGTTTCTGAAACTATGGATGGTATGTTTTCATTTTGAAACATGAAAAGAAATTACCGCCATTCTCGGACTATTTATAAGAGAGAAGGAAGGTCATATGTCTTAGACTAGCGTGCGCTGTGATGCGCATGAAGTCCGGATTTTGCCAGTAACCATTAGATCGTATTGAGTGGAGTCCCGAGATCTGAGCTGAAAGTGCCTTTTCAAATACCAAGTACAATACCATGTCTTCCAAGTTCGGTTCCATATCATCTGTTTAGTATTGGTCACCCAACACAAAAGGTACACGCGATACGTGTTACATTACAACTTTAAGTACGGCAAAATATAAAAAATAAATGAATAAAATATATATATATATTTAACTTGTATGTAATATTCTAAAATGACTTTCTTGAAAATTAAAAAGAGTCGCGATCATTTCTCACGTCAAGAAATACTGAAAATTCAAAATACAATATTTTGAATATATAACTCTCTAAAATTTTATGTAATATCTTAAACCAATTTGTTGCGAGCAAAATACACTAAGACATAATATGTATATGTTTGTATGTGTATATAATTGTGTAGACACGTAAATTTTGTGATGGTTTAATCACTGTTCGATCGGTCAAGAAGTCAAACATTTTTGGTCAATTAAATTCTGTGATTATGGGTCCCATTGATGGACACGTGTTAGAATCCTGAAAATTCAATCCTTTAAAAAAAATCTATGACAATTCAAATTTAAATTTGAATTTATTCCCATATAAAATGAAACAAAATCTATTTATTCATGAAACTTGCCACAATTATTGGGGGTTACCAAATTAAACACTACACTCTAGCCTATAATACAAGGCACCCTACACATTCATGGGAAAAAACTGCAGATAATAAAAAAATGGGGCCAAGGGGAATTGAACATATTTATTTACCCGTTCTTTCACATGTTATATATGATATGAATTTTAATTAATTTAATGCTTAAATATTTTACTATTCATTTATTTAGTAAAATATTTTATTACCGTGCTCTTTTAATAACAACGATAACTTAGAAATTATAAACAGGTCACTAATAGTGTTAAATGGTCTTTAAAAATTCAATAAAATTTAATAAAAATTCTTTTTTTATTGTGTTATAAAAAGTAATGTATCTGTTATGTTTTTGACTTGCGTGCAAGATTAGAAAAAATTCACGATCGCGACATTCGATTTCGCATGTTACAGCTCAAGTCCATTACACCGTGACCGTGCCCGCCAACCATGGTTGTGGCCGAGTTCATGGAATTTGCCACACCTTATATGAAACCCTTTTGTTTGTAAATGGGCCTAGTAGATTTACCTTCATCAGGTAGCTTCTTCCTTGCCTTTTTTTTTTTGTCTTTCTAAAGGTTTTCTAATAAAAGATGGAAGCAATGGTACCACTCTAATCAGTTTTCTCATCTCCCAAAATGATACATGTCAGATGATATGTGCATGTACCTTCATGAATGTTTCTTTGTGGAAGTGGGAATCAACATATTCTTTAAGATTGGCCCTTTCATGAATGTTTCCTTATGGAAGTGGGAGAATCAACATATTCTTCCATATTAGTCCTTCTTTTGACTATGCAAGCTAATGCATGCTTGATGGGATTCTTGTAATTTCTTATTCCATGCATACGTACATCCTTTATGCCAAATAATTGTAGTGTTCATATGTTCAAAACCCCATACACATGGTGCCTAACATACCCTCTCGACACTTTTTTGCTTGTTTCTCAAGCTTCACTAACTGCGCTTACACATATGGATATAACAATTCTTCTTGCATTTTCATAAACTCCCTCTTCTCCTGAAACCATCTCGATCATTAATAAGTGATTAATCATTTCAAATATTTAAATTATTGGCTTGCCCTTTGGCCTGTGTTAGAGGCCGGAGTCTTTTTTCTCCTACATTGGATCTGAATGGAAAAAAAATGGGTATAAATGTGTGGGTAGATAACACTATCCAATAACTTAGGTTTTTGGATCATTGGTAAGCGTCCGACCCATTGCAGTTGGTATCAGAACCAAACTCAATTCTTGATTTAGTGCCACGCCTAGCCCTCACTCAAGTGGAGTCTGGGTTTGGATCGTTACTGGTCCTCCTGGTGTTAGGGGAGATGGGTAGGTTTTTGGGTTATTAATAAGTGACCGGTTGCAGCTTGGCATACTGTACCTAAGTCTTCAAATCCTAAATACCAAAATGGTGTTTTAGTGTTTATGTTTATGCAAAACAAAAACAAAAAAGCTTTATCTTTTTTTATCTAAAATGACGATTACATTTTTTTTTAAAATGTAAAGCTAAAAGTGAGAAAATGTATAAAAAAAAATACATAAAAGACTATTACTTGATACAACGATAAAAATGTTAGAATTATCATGTGTAAATAGAATTAAAGGGAATCAATTGCCTTGAGAAAAAATATATTGGATACAATATGAATAATTACTAATATACTTGATAATAAAAAATAGCTACTTACAGGGATACCCATGCTTTAAAAAAAACTTATTTGAGAAAAAAAAGTAAATATGTCTTAACCATCTCTTTGTTAAAGAAACAAAAATGACATTTTGTACTCACATCATTCATTCATTTTCAATGTTTAAGGGAAAATAGAAACAAAAAAAATGGAAAAGAAAGTAATAGCAGAAGAAGTTCAAGAGCAAGAGTATGCCCTTCAAATCCCTCTTCTCATTTCATACAAATTGGAAACTTTCAACTTTCCCATAGTTATATATATTTTATTCTTGTTAGGGCCTTCTGGGTTGTTGGTTATTCTAGTTTAATAGTATAATTTGCAGGGTATGGATATATATGTAACCCACTATTATTGATTTCTTTTTTATGTATATTTCTTGCTCTGTTGTTGTTGTATAAATTTGTGTAGCATGAACTTGACTTTTTATGTAGCTTATTATATTGATTTTTTAAAAAAATAATTTAAAGTTAACAAACATGTTTTTTTTTTTTATGATCTCTAAAACAAGTCAAACGTTTTTTTGTTATCAAACAAAAGTCATGTTTATGGATAAACAAAATTGTAACATAAACATGCATTTAAACAATAAACACTAAGCATAAACAGTTACCAAACAGACCCTAAAATTTTATTACTTCAACTCATATTAGTCTCTAATGTGGGCCCAATTAGGTTTGTGAGCACCATACCTATTTCGATTATAATAAATCATCGAGATTGTAAATACCCCATTTTGCCCCTACCCATTTGTAGGGACACCTTGGTAGTTTTCATCTATAAAGGGACAAAATCATAATTTGTCACTCTAACATATCCAATGTACAATACTAGTTTATATACATTAGAAAAATAGGATGATCTGACTGTCTTATTGAAAATGGACTTCGTCATTGCGTCTGAAACATTCCAAATGTTTGATCATCAAATCTCTAAAAGGAGGAGCAAAAGTGTCTAAATGAACCAATGAATAGTCTAAAATAGAGTTGGGGACCAAATAAAAACCTTAAGCAAAGTTGTTGATGCACATTTAAGAAGAAAAAACTAGGTTGTGACACCCCCTCAAATCGAACAAAAATGCCCCTAAAAAATCGAAGAGGTACGACACCATCGCGCCCTCGCGCCCCCCCCCCCCAAAAAAAGGATAAAAATGTTCCCGTCTCATCTCAAATTGCGACACCTCGCAATAAATTTTGATAAATTACATTTTCTTATTCTACACACCCATAACTTTATAAATAGGGGCCTCCACCTCCCCCCCCCCCCCCCCGCGGGGGGGGGGGGGGGCATAGACAAACATCCTTAGAGCATAGAAATCCTACCAATCACTCTCTACAACCCTCCTAGCAATCAAAAGCCAAAATTTGCCTCAAGTCTCTTAAAAAAATAAAAGACAATTTATTGTTCCAAAGGTAAATGTAAGGCAATGCTATAAACAAAAAGGGAGTATCTCTAACTCTATCTCTTTGCATCGATCTACTTCTACACTTTATTTGCATGCCCCCATATATTGTGTGCATGAGCCCTTGTGACTCCTACAAGTTGCATACCTAAAGTGGTTAAAGGAAGGATGAGTTCCCTTAGCCTACCTTTGAAACCTTAGACTCGTTGGTAGGTTTACCTTTTCTAAACCCTTATTAACAACTTGTGTGTATTCATACATCAAAATCAAATTTCTAAACACTTGTTTTTTTTTTCTTTCAAAAAACTCATGAACATATATATGGTGACATGTGTGTTGGAAAATGGATTTTTTAGCAGAAGTAAATCAACATTGTGTTCATGTATAAACCAATTTTTTTTAAGAACTAGCATTATATGTGAATTCTCTACAAATTATACTTATAGAGATTAAGAGTCATATAGCTCTTGGGATTCTAGTATAGGCCCAAACCGAGATAAATCTCTTCTTGAATCTTTAAGCTCTTCCTACCAAGCTTCTTCTTCCTCCTAACTTCAAGCCTGAAGAATATCACTCCTATGACCCCGTCTTGAATTCTCTAAGTTTAGGTTGGTGAGAACCTTAGAGAGAAAGTAAAATTCTTGCAGAGTTTATATATATGTGGAGAATATATTTTTACTCGTGGAATGAGAACCTTTTATGAGCCATTATACACATATAAAAAAATCTCAAGGAGTGCCCATAGTACTCCCTACTCTCTACTTACTTTTTCCATTCTCTAATTTAACATTCAAACTTGGTCTAAGAGTGAGTATCTTATTGGGCCCATTCTCCTCTTGGCTCCAATAGGTCATTTAATTGATCTAGTTATCTCATGACCCAATTAAATAAACTCATTAACCAAACTTAACTCCACTATATAAGAATTATTGCATTCCAATTAGAGAATGATGAAACCATAAAGTTAATTTACAAGATGACTCCATGCACAATTAGTCATTAAATAAATAAATATCATCAATCCAATTAATTAATTGATCCTTTTATTTTGACTCCTTGATTAATCTTACTTGTCACTTAAAATTTTCATTTTGATAAATATATAGTTGATAAAAAAAAATATATATATATATATATAAAAACACCGAGACCCCAAATTTCAGTGATCAAAGTAATCAAGTCAAAATAAAATTTCCTAGCATAGATGTAATCTTGAAATTATATGTTTCAATTTTCATAATTAATGACTACTCAAAATACCCAATAATATAGGACCGAAATAAATCAAAGAAATTGCAACTAAAGACAAGAGTTCATTCATTTCTCATACTTGAGAGTCATTCGTCGTAACATTTGATAAGGAGTAAATTGCTATAACGAGTATCACAATTTTTTTAACTTATCATGATTCAGTTTCATTCTTATCAGATAAAGAGTCCATCCTCTATCACTAAATATGAACTACTTTATGATAATGCAATATCCGTGATTTATATCACCTATACATGAACACTCATCACACATATACAAATCACATTACATAGTCGATACAAACTCGATTCATCTCATGAACCGAATAATACAAGCATTCACCATATGTGTATTTACAGTATCTAATTGACACAGACTTCAGTGATAACAATTGTC
Source organism: Cornus controversa (assembly GCA_026545225.1). NCBI lineage: Eukaryota > Viridiplantae > Streptophyta > Magnoliopsida > Cornales > Cornaceae > Cornus > Cornus controversa. The sequence continues at coordinate 75,239,284 of CM048846.1, forward strand.
AAATACAACTCATTCAATGTTATGAAGGGCATACAATGTGCACCTTAGTTGTCATGCCGTCGTAATGCCAAAATCATACTCACCTTAGTTTTCATTTTGCACGATGACATTTTATCTCAAAGTTGTGAAAATTCATTTTGTACTAAAACTGAAAAACCAGATTTTGATTAACTTGGAATTTGATTTTGAAACTATTTTTATTGAATTCAAATGGGGGGGGGGGGTACTTTGATTATTTACATTGAATAACTTAAAGTAAATCTCTCATATTAAATATTTTTTGATGTGCTTCTTTTCTTTTGACAATCAAAGTGTATTTACCACTCGCAATAGAAAGAATCATTGGTAGGATAGGGCTCTGTGTAGAAGGTGTCGATCCCATAGAGACTAAGTTCAAATAATTGGTTAAGATTGAAGATTGTTTCTGGTTCAATTGACAAACAATGGTTGTTTGTATGCTTAAGTTACTTGAATTATGGAAATGATAATAAATGTAAAAAGTTTGAGAAAATGGTAAAGAATTAGGGCTTAGACTTCACCACTAGCCTCATAAACATGTCCATTTCATAATAAACTGGGGAATGCATATTAATGTATACAAATAAAGCATTTGGCTTGTGCCCTACAATGACGTCGCCAAGAGGATACATAAACCTTAACATATGACAGTCTATTTGCGATTAGCATAATTTATCTACCTACATACATTAAACTACTTACCTAATTACCTAAGTATAGCAAAATTATCTTCTCTAAGCATGGACTATGCAAATCAAGAGTTGACATGTTTGAGTGAAAATAAGTACAAATTCATCACTTATAGTTCTTGTAGAAATATAAGTGTTTGAGGATCATGTGAAACAACCTAAAATTCTAAGACAAGAATGATGAATTGAAACACATGAACATACATAATTTGTAAACTTGTATAGTGTTGATAAAATAAAATAAAATAAAATTGAGAGAAAAATTAAACAAGAAGATCAGAAGAATATAATGTGGTTCAACCATTACGACTTACATCCAAGACACAAAGCCTGGAGGGCTACATCACCTTTATTGTATTATCTCTTAGTTTTGTTTACAATGACCACCTCTATTTATAGGTGAAAGAATACACGTGATAAATATAAAAAATACATTAATGGAAGATTCTTAAAATCAATCCCATAAATCACTCCAATAATATATTCTCCAACATATAAAAGACAAGACACAAGGCTAGGTACAAATACACACATATACACAAAAACCCCTCAATTCACTACAATTTTGACATAGTTACATGGCTAGGGTTTTGTCCAAACCCTAGAGAAGGATTATTTGATCATGATGGGGTGGAGGTACTCCATAGACAAAGATGAATCCAGCTTTACATGGTCTTCAAGGCTTTGTCAAGACCTCATTTGAAGCTTTTCCTCTTTAGAACTTCACTTCTCTCTTTAGAACTAAAAGTATGCTCTCTATTACAAAATATATTCTCTATCTAACTATGAGACCAAAAGTGTGTATACATTTGATTTCAAACTCAAAATATCATAAAAATCACATGCAAAAGCTTCTTGGAGAAGATTTGGGATAAGTGGCTAGTGGCTGAAATATCTTCTGCCAGTTGTCTATTTTCTGCAGAATTGGTGATGTATTGTAATGGCAACTTAGATGTATTGTAATTCCATGGCTGTTTGGGCCTTTAATGATTTTTTTGTCCTTGTCTCGGCTTTGGCGTGCAATTTGCTAATCCTCACTGTGGGCATTCAACCAAGTAGACTTTGAACTCGAATTGCATTCTTGAAACTTGAATGAGGTCAGATTTAGCCGCTTTTTGGAATAGAACCTGAAATCATCAAAAACACAAAACATGTAAAAACTATACAATATGTGTCACTATTGGATTAGAATACGTAAGTAAAGGCACGAGAATATATAACATTCAATACTTATCATTTTTAATGTAAATAAAAATGCAGTGTGGAGTGTACTGATGCACTGTGCAGGACTGAGTCTGAGAAAATGGCCAAGTCTGAGAACAGTTTCGATCAGGGAACTTTTAGTCACCGACTAATAGAAGCTAAAATCTAGACCAATAGCTAGTGTATAACTTCAAGTTCAAATTCATTTCACATATTTCAAACATATGTGCAAGTTTTTCAAAACAAATTTCTACACTCTTGACTAAGTTTGGTTTTTTAAATCAGATTTCAAATATACCAAATAATATGTTCAAGTTTTTTAAAACTCTTAACTAAAGAATTGTCTTATCAACTCAGATTCATATTATTAGATCATTTTGTCAAATGGAATGATTCTTTTCTTGCACTATAAATGTGTCTTAAAACACTTGTTTTACATAAGCTCAAACTGCCAGAAACATTCATCATATTTTGATATTCAATCTCTCTTGAGCCTTATTCAGTTCAATTCATCAAAGATATCTAGTGTGGAAATTTTATTTGTATAATCTTCTTAAAAGGAGAGTTGTTGTTCTATCTTTATTCAGTCTTGTAAAGGTTCGTTCTTCACTTGTAAGAAAGAACAAGGGCTGACATGACCCAAAACGAAAAAAGTGGTGTGCTTCTTGTGTATGTTTGCTCTTCACCCATAAGGAGGTGTCATAGTATATTTAGAGAAGTCTCAAGAGGGGTCTTGAGCCGAGAAGTATGAGTTACCAAACCTTATTAAAATCGTCTTGTCAAGTGTTTGCAATTTCTCTATCCCTTACTTATTTTTATTTGTGCCTATTATTATTTATTTCTTATCACTTGCTCCATTTATTACATTAGCATTCAATCATTTAAATCAAAATCTTTTTTATTGCTTGTCAAAGACTCTATTCACCCCCCTCTAGAGTCTATTATTGAGTAACACTACATTTTACAAAATTCTTTCAAAATACTTTTCTAAACAATTCTTTTTAAAGCTTTTAATCAAATCTAAATATTTGGTTAGGTTAAAACTCATCAAAAACTTTTTCAAAATCCTAAAGTACACATACTTTAGGTCTAGGTTCCTTAAAAACCTAGGACAACTCAATTTCTCAAAGTTTTCATAAAACAACTCAAATTCAATAACACACGTAAAACCCTAGAACTCTTAAATTTTAGGTCTAGGTTCCATATCAACCTAGGCCGCATCATTTCAAGTCTAGGTCTCATAAGTTTCTTTAAATTCATTCTTAAACTTCAGGTCTCTTAAGTACATAAAATCACTTTTTCTAAAGATATTCAATTCCAAACTCTAATTCATATAAAATTTAGATTAGGTCATAAAACCTCAAACTCAAGTTTTAGGTCTCGTAAGTACCTAGAATTCAAAGTTTCAAACTTTAGGTCTCATAAGCGCCTAAAAATAAAAAATTTCAACACTCTTCTCAAACATGGTTTTTACACCACAATTTCCTTAGAAATTGTCAAAAGTCATAAAATCCATTCTAAAGCATATAAAAACTAAAATTTATAAATTTTAGATCTAGCTAATTTATAAACATTTTCCATGTTCACTTAAATAATCAAAGTTTAAACTCGATCTATGCCTTAGTAATTAGGGTACAACAAATAAAATCTATTCAAAGCATGCACAAACCGAAATTTTGTAAATTTTAGGTCTAAGTTTTTTACAACCTAAAAGGTCATAACTTCAGCATAAAACTCTAGGTTTCTTAAAATCTAGGTTTTCATCAACTTACTTCAAGGTTAATTAATGTACAGAATATCCACATTCTAGGTCATCTTTAGAATATTCATATTTTAGGGTCCTCAAATCAAGTTTAACATGTGATTTTCCTTTAAAAATAACTTTTGTAACTCTCAAAGCATGATCTTTTAAAAAAAAAAAATCATTTAACAAAATACCATCTTTTCAACTCAAATTCAAAGCCTTTTTGCAAATACAAGTTTTCTTTCAAAACTCAACCCATTTGTCAAGGACAATTCTAAATCAACCACATGATTTTAAAAATCATATTTTCAAGTTGAATTTAAGAATTTTTCACAAGTCCTCTTTCAAGCCTTTCAAATAAGACATTTTTAGAATATTCTTCTTTAAAGTTTTCAAAAAACTTCTTTCAACTTTCAAAGTCATTTTCATGCAAAGGCAACAACATGAATATTATCTTTCAAAAGACAAATTTAAACAACTTTTTCAAGGTGAAATTACTAAAAACACAAACCCTTTTTCTGAAAAATAAAACTCCACATGTCCAATTTCCTCCTAGTTTCATATAAGCTAGATCATTTAAATTAAGTAAACCCTAGTTTCTTACAAGCTAGGGCCGTGTTTGGAGGAGCATCCTGATTCTAAATTCCTTTCCTTTGAAAGACCTTTGAAGAATGCCTTCAATAAAAGGAATTTAAAAGAAAAAAGTTGAATGGTGAATGTATTTTTTGAAATTCCTTCCACAATAACTACAATTTTAACTTGAAAATTTTATCCTTAATAATTACTCTCAAAAAAAGGAGCAAGTTTCACAAAATAAAAAGGGGCAAAATGTCTATAAAATTTGTTACTCCAAAATAATTTTGGCTTCCTTCTAAAAGCATGTTTTCCTGTTTCCTTTGAATGGACTTTTTAGGACTTTGACTTTTATCACAAGTCATTTTTTTCTTGTTTCACACAAACACTAACATGTTTTTGGGAAAGACTTCTTGTCTTAGAAGCCCGTTTCAATCTCCCAGGAAGCTCCCCCAAACCGACACTAGGTCATTCAAGTCAAAATCCTGAGCTCCTAGGTTTAGGTAAACCTTTTCAAACTTATCCAAATCCATTCAAATCAAGTAACACTTAACCCTTGGGTTTTAGGTATACTCACATCATATTATGTGACCCTTAGGTTCATCAAGTCATTCAAGAACCCATAGGTACACCCACTTTCAACATGACAATTAGATTTACCTTAATTAGAATAAGTTCATATAATTTAACATGACCTCTTAGGACATTATCAAATCCCTCAAGTACTTCACAAGTAAACGAACCATTAGCATGTCAATTAGGTTACCTTTAATTTAAACCTATATTCACTACATCCACGTGAGTTACGAAGACTCCAAACCCTCAAGACATTCCCAACCTAACAATATCAAGTCCCCTTTCAAGTTAAACTCATGAGTAAGTGAACTTATAGGTCCAAAACTCATAAACATAATGATGTGGTCGGAACTAAATTATATGTAAGCTTAATTTTTCCCTTTTTATCAAAATATAATTTAACCACTCGCAAGAGCACGAATCTTTGTAGATAATGTTCTATATAGAGGGTATCGATCCACACGAGGAATAGTCGCATTGTCTTAAAGGAAGATAATTACACTTTAATTCTAAAAACAGGTTTTTGAATTTGTGTTTATAAACTATTGCATGAATGAAATGACAAGAAAAGTAAAGAGTTTAAAGTTGGGAGAGAGAACTAGGGTTGGTTTCCACCACTAGCCGTTCACAATGTTCATAAGTGTAAGCAAGCATGGTATTCATTAATTAAATGCCTAACAATGTCATTAGGCTTGTGACCTCAATGACATATCAAAAGATCATGTGTGTGCTAACCTATTATAATCCATCTTCAACAGGCATAGCTCTTCAACCTAACTAACTACCTAATTACTCTACTCTTTAAGTGAACACTACATGCATCCAAACTACCTTGTCTTGCATGGTCTATACAAACTAACATCCACACATTCATTTAAACACCATCATCTAGCCATCATTTGCACTTCTTGTGGAATATGCAAATGTTGCTGCATTCAAGTGACAAAATCTACTCTAAGACAAGAATAAATTCCATATCAAATGAATATATATAAGAGATGATTTGTGTACATAATCACTAGGCTAAATAATCAACATTTAATTACAAATCCCAAGAGCTACAAAGATGAACAAGTTTACATGGCTAGGGGTTGAAACCACACCCTAGTAGAAGAGTTAGTTGCTCATGGTTGCCTACACCCTTCCATTGATGAAGAAAGTGAAGCTTCTTGGTCTGGTTCAGCTTCTCCTCTCCTCTCCGAAGGTCTCTCTTCAAGTCTTCTGATGTGTGTTGAGAGATATATGAGATATGTGTGGCCTTTTGGTGCTTTTAGGCTTCTTTTTCAAACCTTGGGGCCCACCATAAATATATATATATATATCTATTGCATTAATAAGGCCCCCAAGAGTCTTGTTCAAGTCAGACAATCCCCCTAAGTCTTGCAAAAAGGGGGATTTTGTTGCAAGTGGGGAGAGCAGGTGAGCAAAGTGGCCAAGTGAGTTCTGCAGAATCTCGATTGATCGAGATTTCGTATCAATCGAAATAAGATCTCGATCAATCGAGATTTTGATTAATCGAGATCAACATCTCGATTGATCGAGATGCCTTTGGCTGCATTTTCTGATTCTTACCTTGACTGCAGAAAGCTTTAAACTTTGCTCCATTTACTGCCAATACCTACAAACATCAAAAACATAAAAAATAACCGTAAACATATCTCGGTAGACGCAAAAACGGAACTAACATATACAATAAAGAGAGTTCAAATGCATAGAATTGAACACTTATCACATAAGTCAAGTCCAAACCCATGAGAAAACGTACCCTTAGGTTCGATAACCCATACATAGTCCAAACACGTGCCATCTACGGCACAACCAAGTCAACTCAAGGCTCGTATGCTAATCATTTTTTCAAAACCCACCCTTTTTAAATCAAGATTTTTCAAGTCAACCCCACTTTTTAAGACTTCAAGTCAAGTTTCACAATCAACTTTCAAAGTCAAAAGTAATTTTTCAAGGCTCGTATGTCAAATCAATTTTCAATTCAAAAATCCCTTTTTAGATCAATTTCAAGTCCAGTTTTCAAGACCCTAAGTTCACTTTTTTTAAGTCAATTTTCAAGAGCTCTTATGTTCACACTCCAAAACTCTTTTTCAAATCAAAATATGCCTTTTTCAAGACTTAGAACTTTCAAGTTCACACATACGCCTACTAAGGCATATATCTTATCACTCATTGATATGATTTATCTTTTCAAGACAACATTAAACCAAACATCCTTAAATGATACATTCCAAGCTTCGTAAAATACATCTAATTCCATATTAGTGAGTATGAAAAAGTAGGTAAATGTGTTGTACACGAATGTGTGAGGTTTCCTAACACCTTTCTCATGCATAAGCAAACTCTCAAATCCACTAATTTGGTTCACGAAGAATGGAATCCAACACAATCTTGGCCTACATTTGGAGCTCGCAATATGTTTATATAACCAAACACTCTCAAATGTATTTAAAAATACATAGGTGACCTAGCACACCACAAATCAATATTAGGTGGTGACTCCAAACATACATCAATTGGCTCTTTCACAATAATCACCAGCTCTGGCCACCCTGTCGCATTATAACAAGCCATTAGAGAAAACTCTGGGTACGATAAGGATTTTGTAATATCCAATAATGGACATGATCAGGGAGTTTCAAATAATTCAAATCCACTATAAAGGTGGAGTTTTATCAATTTTTACCACTTTGAGTCATTTTCACCATCTAAATATGAAATTAACCTCAAATCGAGTCTCAATTAGGAATTTTGGTATACTTGATTTCAATCTTAATCAACATCACGAGACCATTGATTCGTGTGTGAGTGTGACTCAAAAAGTATACCAATTAAAAATTTTCACACTTTGCAATAGAACGAATTCCTTGTAGAATAGGCCTATCGAAAGAGGTATCGTACCTCAGGGATTATGGTCTGATGAGTTGGAATACGGAACTAATTCTAATTAAATTTATAAGAAAAGAATTCTGATTTTTAAACTAATTAAAAAGATAAAATAAAATAAATCAAAGTAAACAAGATAGTGAAGATAATAAGAGAGAAACCTAGGGTGTTTGACTTCACCACTAACTCCACAATCAATGGTCAATTGAATCAACTATAGGGGAATTACATCATGCATAAGTGGTGTTGGTGGCTACAAGCTCACCTTCATCCGTCAGGAAGATAACATATGATTAAGGCTAAGCCATGGACTATCTTCGATTGGCATGGGCCATCTGCCTAACTACTCTAATCTAGGGTGCAGTATGGTTCATCTTCTCTAGGCATAATCCATCAAAGCTCATAATAATATATTCAGTGATTACCATTGTGTAATAATCTCTCTTATGATCACAGAAAATAAGAGGGATTGAGTTCAATAACAACAACTAAATATTTAAGACAAGATAAGAAATCATTGAGATTGAATTTACAAGACTTTTATTGCTCAATTCTATAATAAGAATCCTCACAATTACACAATCTATGCATGTACATAAAGGTCCCCAATAATTAAAACAATCAAACCATTGATGCTTTGTTAGGGCTACATCAAAACCCTAGTGGATGAACTAGCCGCTCATGGTAGAAGAAGAAGCTTCAACTGTTGAGGAAGAAGGCATCATCTTCATGAATTATGCGTATGACTATGTTCTCCAATGGCTCTGCAATATGTTTCTGTTCTCTTTCCAGCCCTCTCAGACTCTCCAATCTCTGTGTAAGCTCTCTCAACTCAGCCTCCAAGTCTTCACTTTATTCCCCAAGAGAATACACCAAAGTCCTAATCCAATTAGGAATAAATTAGGGTTTCCCGCAGCACTAATTAGGTGGGTTTTTCCTGCTGACTTCGGCCCAACTTTTGACCCACTAGAAGTCTGATTTACGGAATTTTCATGAAATACAAAAGTGTGCAGAATCAAATTTCGTTCAACCCCACTCGAGAATTATGTCGATTTGAGGCTCGAAAATAAGACTTCTGGTCCGTTTTCCAAAACGGGATTAAGACTGCATTATGCGCAGATTTGGGCTTCAGGCCCGAAACCTTCTTAAGCTGCTGTAATTCTCTTGGTCCTCTTTTTTGGGCTGATTTGAGTTGAAATAAATGGTTGAGTGAATCTCCTTGATGTAGGCTTCATCTCACCATCTTGGATGTCTTCTTTAAAAGCCCAAAAACTTGGTTGCCCTGAAAATACAGAAAACACTAAAATAAAGTAAAATCACAAAATAATCTATCACTAAGAGAATAAAATACATAAGTTAAGAGGCTAGAATGCGTAACATTCAACGCCGATCACACCCCCAAACTTACATATTGCTAGTCCTTTAGCAATAGAATAAAACAAAACTAAAGCAAAGAAACTACTAAACACCAACTAAACTACCCAACTCCACTTTCGTGGGAGAAACGATTGCATTTAGCATATGCAACAAGCCTTTAAACCCCTAGGTTCCCCCTAGTGGACGAGTTATAGTCTCGTGAGGGTTTCCAGAAATGTTACCCACAAATATTCAAAATTCTGTTTCAACATTAATTCAAAAAGAAGATTACAATACATAGTTACAAACTTGCATTCAAGAATAATTTCAAACTTTCAAATTCTATAATTCAAATCAATGGTCCCCATGCATAATTCACATCAACATATCTCAAAATAATCAACTCCAGCTCCCTCGTGAAAAGTGAACTAGCAGTCATCTCATGTAGTATAACCAAGCTCTGAATCTATTAAGGCACATACACCTTCAACTCACTAGCTCCCCTTATTGAAATCATACTTCCCAACATGAATACATGACTTTTCCATTTTTTTTTTATATTCTTCTTTTTTTTTCATTGCTTTATTGGTTGTGCAATGTCTTGATCTATTAAGCTTTCTGAAAGACCCATGTAGCAAGCTTTCAGTCAGTGACTCCCAAACCAGATGGCTTTAGGGCACTAGGCTTTAAGATACCCCAAAGACCTAATTACTCGAATCAGTCAGGCTACAAATCAAGACAACCAATGCTCATCTTTTCTCACCCTTTCACTTTTGACGCGAACACTCCGTGCTTCCTGAGGCATAGAGGCCCGGTTACTCATGAAAAGGATCAAATTGATTTGCTTATTCATCACTTTTTTTCTTTTTTTCTCTTTTCTTTTCTTTCATTGAAGTCAAGTATAACACATCATCGGTACTCATTCTCAAGAGATACTAATTAATATCAAGCATATGTAACTTAATAACTCAAAACCAAAGTCTATACCCCATAAGACTATGCTAGTGTGTTTGTGCATGTAAGGAAACTAAAATTAATCACTTCAAAACATGTTATTGCAAATCATGATTAAAACCACATAATTGAAACCATAATTTTCAAAATTTTCAAACATACTCAAAAATTGCAAGTTATGCACCTACATAAGGTATTAATCCTTTGAATAATGTCAAAACATTCTATCTAAAAACAAAACAAAATAAAATAAAAAACAAACTAAGAAAATAAAATAAAATAAAATCCTAATACAAAAAGATTTTCACACCAATTTCCCCCCATATGCAATAAAGCACAAAAATAGGCATCGCCTCACCCCCAAACTTAAACTGTACATTGTCCTCAATGTACTACCAATCAAAGCATAGAGAAGAGTAAGAACGATGTTACCAGGATCATGGAGTAGTGGAAAGAAAATAGAGTACATCACTAGTACGAAGGCAATGCAAGCACACCCCCAAACTTGGATGTTTCAACCTGTCAAAACAAACCACTATACCCCAAAGATCAAGAGAAAATAATATGGGTGAAAATAAATATGAAAGAGAAAAATCCTAAAAATAAAATATTTTTTCATTTTTCATTTTTTGTTTTTTTTGTTTTTTTTTATAATAAAAATCTAACTAAAAAAAGAAAAATAAATAGAAGAATAAAAGCTAAAAATAAATTAAAATACAAAAGATGATTACCTTCCTGTCAAGGATGTGGTGGTGACTGAGCATCCGGATCCAAGTTTGCTTGGCGCATCAGTGCACGCATCATCCTCCTCATCTCTAGTTGCTCTTGGCGAGTGTCACGAAAATGATCCGCCATCTCTGGTCTCATTGCACCAAACTGTGTGGAGACCTCTGTCTGTAGGGTGCCAAATTGGGCTGTCAACCCAGCAATCTGCCCTTCTAAATATTGATAATCATGGTCACTAGCCTGTGCATGCACTTCCTCTTCCTCTGCCTCCATCTCCTCTGGATCTTCCACCGGTGGTGGTATATCTACATGCTCTCCTCCCTGGGCCAACCGAGATACCTCACCAGGCGCCGCTATGACTCTCTGGTGCATATGAGATCGACTCAGGTTCCAGTCATGCGTGCCATAATGAAGATCACGTGGAAAGGCAAGCTCGTCCTCATGGACTGCATACCCCTGTGACACAAACAACTGGTGAATAATAGTAGGGAATGGAAACTCCTAGTCACTTGCACTGTCTGGTGCCTTAGCCACAACTTTGGAATAGAATTTCTCCATCTGGCCCCAGACAATCTGTGGGAATGACAGCCAATGCCCAAAATGTATGGCATATAAGGCTCTGAGGAACTCCTGACGTCTTTCGGTTTTATGTCCAATTGGATATACATTCTTGAGTAGAACAGCGTCAAGGAACCATAAATGATTTGGCATTGAGGACTTTGAAGCTGCATTCCTTTTCGGCCCAAAAAATTGGTTGGCACACAATCGTGCAACCACATTGCCTACCGACAACTCATCGGGTAAAGGAGTATAGATATGAGATAAATCAGTTGGGCATTCATGAGGACAACCCATGGCAATGGCAATGGATGACATGTCCACTCGAACTATTGTTCCATCGAAGGAAGAAGTAAGCACATCCCGCTCATCAGGTGTCGGCATTAAGTTCTGATAAAATACCTTGACAAGCCTCGGGTAAATGGTAGATGAGAGTGGAACAAAAATGGATGCCGACCGACGACGACGGATGTCGGAAATCCCCCATCGTGTCTCGGGAAACATACCATAAAGTTTAGCTATGTCAAACGTTGTTTCGAAATTCAACGCCCTTGGATGCCATCTCTCTTGAATACCTTCTCGGCGAGATCGTGAAGAACCTGTGGTCGGATCATGCCTCGCTCGGCGAGGATTACGTGAACTTGAAGCACCTTGGTGACTTGCTTTCTTTGGTGCCATAGAAGTAGAAAAAGTGTGGTTGAGGAATTAAATTGAACACTTGGTGTGCACAATTCTTTTGTAACGTTCAACCTCCTCTTTTCGGCAATTTTTCCACCCAAATCGAACAAATGAATGCACCAAATTGATCCCCCAAACTTGGTCTTCAAAAGCCCTCAAAAAGATTTGAACAATTTCTTCAAAGAAAAACTTCACTTACTTTGATGTTGAACTTGAAAAAGTGAGAGCTTCCTTTGAGAACTAGTGATTTTTGATCCAATTTGATGTTGAAGTTGATGATGATCAATGTTGAATTCTTGTATAATAATCACTAATTGAAGAAATTAGTTTTCCGGATGATGTAGGACTTGAATTGGAGTTCAAAGAGGCTTAGGATGCAAGTAGTAGCAACATAGGAGGATAAGGAGTCCATTTATAGCATACACTTTCGGCCAGCCCACCCATGGGCTTGGGCGATCGATCCCCCCTAGGGTGGGCGATCGATCGCCCACCTGCTGGTGGGGAACTTCTAAAAAACACATGGGGCGATCGATCTCCCTTGACTGGGGCGATCGATCCCCCTCCTGAAGGCCTGTTTGACCCTCCATCGCCCAAGTTCGACCGAGACTTGATATTTTTGAGTCTCCATCGCCCAAGGTCGATCGAGAGCACTATTTTTCACCCGTCTTGAGTTCGAATACCTCGGTACACCTCTTGGCATCCTCCGGAAGTAACTTATACATCAAAAACTCAAAGAAAAACCATTAAAACGCAACTAGAATTGAAGAAAAACTTAAGAAAACTAAAACTAAAAATTAAAATAAAAGAAAACTAAAGGAAATAAAGTATAGAAATACATACAGAACCTACAATTTAACGTCCGTAGGAGACGATTGACTCTCCGAAGGGATTAAGTCGGATAGACGAGATCCGTCAAGTCGACGGACTCCACGTCTCTTCTTGGCACAGATCCTTCCACACAATGTTTCAACCTTTGGCCATTAACTTTCATCAAAGTGGTATCTCGAAAGCTTCGAATTTCCACGGCACCATGAGGAAAAACCGAAATCACTTGGAATGGTCCATCCCACTTTGAACGCAATTTTCTGGGAAACAACCGAAGCTTGGAATTGAAGAGCCACACTTTATCACCTGGAGAGAAGGACTTTCGTGAGATATGTCGATCATGAAATGCTTTCGTCCTCTCTTTGTAAATTCATGAACTTTCATAAGCATCACGTCTAAACTCTTCTAATTCATTCAATTGCAACTTCCTCTCCTCCCCAGCTCTTTTTGCATCGAAATTGAATTTTCGAATTGCCCAAAGTGCCTTGTGCTCGATCTCTACTGGAAGATGACATACTTTCCCATACACCAACCGATATGGTGACATACCGATAGGGGTCTTGTAAGCAGTCCGATATGCCCATAGTGCTTCACTTAGTCGCAATGACCAATCTCTTCTATCCGGTCTCACTGTCTTCTCGAGAACATGCTTAATTTCTCGATTGGACAGCTCTACTTGCCCACTTGTCTGAGGATGATAAGGCGTCGCCACCTTATGTGTCACTGAATATTTAGCAAGCAAACCTCTCAAGAATTTATTGCAAAAGTGAGTACCACCATCACTGATCAAGGCTCGAGGAATTCCAAATCGACTCAGAATATTCTCATGCATGAATTTGATTACCACCTTGTGATCATTGGTTCGAGTTGCAATGGCCTCCACCCATTATTTCTCCACCACTGCCGTCACCGTTACCACCACATCGCATTGCCACATTCCTCCACCAAACCACCACTTCCACCGCCACCCCCACCACACCACTGCCACCACCTCCACCACCACTTCTACCGCACCACTTTTGCATAGCCACCGCCACCCCTGCCGCACCACCTCCATATCTCCACCCCCACCCCCACCACTCCACTCCACCACCTTTACATTGCCGCCACCACCCCTACCGCCACATCGCCACCTTTCTCCATCGCTACCCCCACCACACCACTCCACCACCTCCACATCACCATATTCCTCCACCACCACCACCTCCACATCACCACCTTCCTCCACTGCCACCACCTCCACATCACCACCTTCATTCACCACCACACCTCGCCACCACCTCCACATTGCCACCTTCCTCCACCACCACATGTTTGTTGGTTTAATTTATTTCTCACTAAGAGGGGTATTTTGGAGAATTTGATTTAAAATTTATTTCATTCCCACTTCATTTCATATTTGTAACCAAACAGTAGAATAAGAATGGTCATTCTCATTCCATTCCCAGCTTCATTCCATTCCATTCGCTCATACCAAACACAACATTAGAACTTAAAGGACTAAAAAATTGATTTTGAAGAAGCAATGTTGGCTCAAGCCACTTGAGTTAGATTGAGTCACTTAAAAGTAGCTTGAGCCCCATCGGGCCAGATTCCAAATCCTGATCTGCTAGGGTTTTGTTTTGAGCCCTAATTTTGGGGGTTTCTTTATAGGGGTGGCCATATGACGTGAGAAGGAACTTTTTGAAAAATTTTGAAGGAGAAGAAGAGCAGGGTTGATCAAAGATGTATTGCCCAACCATGGAGTCATTCAGCTACAACATGAGCGATTAATTTCTTCATATAGGGGAGTGATGTACCCTTAATCACACATCAAGGGTTTGATTGTTTATTGTTAGGGTTTAAATTCATGTTTGAAGATCATCTAACTCAGAGAACTGGTTTTCAAAGTTTATAATTTAATTTTCAATGAAACTCTATCTTATCTTATAATTGTTTTATTTTAATTGGAATTCAAATCATTATTATTTTCTGTGATTATGATAATGATGGTTACATGATGGGAATGATTGCAAATGAATTAAATTGATTTGATAGGCCATGCTTAGGGAAGTTAAATTATTTATAATCTTAGTTAGTTTAGTTAGGTGGATGATTTATCTTAACCGAAGATGAGTTATGCTTATTGATTAAATCTATGTATCCTCTAGAAGATAATGTATGAGCTTGTAGCCATGCATATCATTGTTCAAACATGAAGAGAAACCTAGTAATTACAATTGACCTTGATGTAAGATTAGTGGTGAAATCATAACCCTAGATTCTCTTTCATATTACTTTTCTTCGTTGATTCGTGTGTGAGTATGACTCAAAAAGTATACCAATTAAAAATTTCCACACTTTGCAATAGAACGAATTCCTTGCAGAATAGGGCTATCGAAAGGAATGGGTATCGTACCTCAGGGATTATGTTCTGACGAGTTGGAATACGGAACTAATTCTAATTAAATTTATAAGAAAAGAATTCTGATTTTTAAACTAATTAAAAAGATAAAATAAAATAAATCAAAGTAAACAAGATAGTGAAGATAATAAGAGAGAAATCTAGGGTGTTTGACTTCACCACTAACTCCACAATCAATGGTCAATTGAATCAACTATAGGGGAATTACATCATGCATAAGTGGTGTCGGTGGCTACAAGCTCACCTTCATCCGTCAGGAAGATAACATATGATTAAGGCTAAGCCATGGACTATCTTCGATTGGCATGGGCCATCTGCCTAACTACTCTAATCTAGGGTGCAGTATGGTTCATCTTCTCTAGGCATAATCCATCAAAGCTCATAACAATATATTCAGTGATTACCATTGTGTAATAATCTCTCTCATGATCACAGAAAACAAAAGAGATTGAGTTCAATAACAACAACTAAATATCTAAGACAAGATAAGAAATCATTGAGATTGAATTTACAAGACTTTTATTGCTCAATTCTATAATAAGAATCCTCACAATTACACAATCTATGCATGTACATAAAGGTCCCCAATAATTAAAACAATCAAACCATTGATGCTTTGTTAGGGCTACATCAAAACCCTAGTGGATGAACTAGCCGCTCATGGTAGAAGAAGAAGCTTCAACTGTTGAGGAAGAAGACATCATCTTTCTAAATTACGCGTATGACTTCGTTCTCCAATGGCTCTGCGAATATGTTTCTGTTCTCTTCAGCCCTCTCAGACTCTCTCTGTGTTCTCTCCAATCTCCTTGTAAGCCCCGTCTAATCTCTCTCAATTCAGCCTCCAAGTCCTCACTTTATTCCCCAAGAGAATACACCAAACTCCTAATCCAATTAGGAATAAATTAGGGTTTCCCGCAGCACTAATCAGGTGGGTTTTTCCTGCTGACTTCGGCCCGATTTTTGACCCACTAGAAGTTCGTTTTATGGAATTTTCGTGAAATACAAAAGTGTGCAGAATCAAATTTCGTTCAACCTTACGCGTAAATAATGTCGATTTGAGGCTCGGAAATAAGACTTCTGGTCCGTTTTCCAAAACGGGATTAAGACTGCATTATGCGCAGATTTGGGCTTCAGGCCCGAAACCTTCTTAAGCAGCTGTAATTCTCTTGGACCTCTTTCTTGGGCTGATTTGAGTTGAAATAAATGGTTGAGTGAATCTCCTTGATGTAGGCTTCATCTCACCATCTTGGATGTCTTCTTTAAAAACCCAAAAGCATGGTTTTAACTGAAATAATCATTAAGGCCATGAAAATACAGAAAACACTAAAACAAAGTA
This sequence comes from Cornus controversa, assembly GCA_026545225.1. NCBI lineage: Eukaryota > Viridiplantae > Streptophyta > Magnoliopsida > Cornales > Cornaceae > Cornus > Cornus controversa. Next base: position 75,255,816 of record CM048846.1, read on the forward strand.
AAATCACAAAATAATCTATCACTAAGAGAATAAAATACATAAGTTAAGAGGCTAGAATGCGTAACATTCAACGCCTATCATTCGTTCATTAAGATTGTTCTTAATTTAACAATTTTATCTATTCATTTATTTTCAGTACTTATAGGATAGAAAATAACTCAATTTTTTTAAGATCAAATGATAGAAAACAATTCAATCTTTTTAGGATCAAATCAAAGTTAAACTTCTATAATTTAGGAAAACGCTACATTAAAAACAATTCTTGAGGTTTGACACCCTCCATTAGAACTAGTAATTGCAATTGACCTTGATGTAGGATTAGTGGTGAAATCATAACCCTAGATTCTCTTTCATATTACTTTTCTTCGTTCATTAAGATTGTTCTTAATTCAACAATTTTATCTATTCATTTATTTTTAGTACTTATAGGATAGAAAACAGCTCAATTTTTTTAAGATCAAATGATAGAAAATAATTCAATCTTTTTAGGATCAAATCAAAGTTAAACTTCTATAATTTAGGAAAACGCCACATTAAAAACAATTCTTGAGGTTTGACACCCTCCATTAGAACTTTATCCTACAAAGAGTCGTACAATTGCGAGTGATTAATTTAAACTTGACTCATAGTACATCAACATCATCTTGTATCACAATTCACTTGATTCTGCTATTTAGTTTAAAATGTGTCCAACCGTTTGGTGCAATTTTGACAATTCACACAAATTAGGGATTTTGGCTCACACTAATTCCCAATTTCGCTTCATCATCATCTAATAATCATTAAATTTCAAATTGACAATTTTATGATAAAATTCAAATAATTTTATCTTGAAACATCTACAATCATATTTTGCTTTGGTTACTTTTAATGGTTGATCTTATAGGAAGTCACAAAAATTGTTCGATCATGTGCAAAACTTCTAGAATGCTCAAAACGGAACTCAAAGACGCATTTTAACCCCCAAAATGTTGAGATAAACATAAAAAAATGTTGATTCTCATCAAAAAATCCCGAGCCAACCCAAAGGGGAGAGGGGAAAAACAAATTGTCATATTTGCAGGTGCAACAATCTGTAGAATGCCATACATGTAGCACACACACTTAAAACATACTTACCTGACATTTTTTCTTGCACTTGAACCTCTCTACAATCTTCAGACACTCCTTTCTCAAGTCCAATGCATTAAACCAACTCTCTTATACTCCAAAGTCACTCTCTAATCATCTATTGAAGAGCAACGAAGAAGATTAAGACCACCTCCATTAAAGAAGGAGTTGTCAGAAAATAGTTTAACTATGAAGTGACAAAAACTGAGTTATTCTCCACATTTGTTTTTGCAAATCATAAAAAAAGAATACACCACATAGTTTTGGGCAAAATAAGCTTCAATCAAAAACTCTAAACAAATTGGGCTTCAATTCACCTCTTGACCTTCACTCATGTGACCTTGAAGGAACCCACAAACTTTGGAAGGGTAGTCTCCAATGGAGCAAAAAAGAACCCTAAGAGTAATTAGTTAGAAAGAGATGAGTATTACACTTTTTGTACACCTTGGCCACCACCCTCCCCATGCACACACACACACCCACACCCACATATATCCATGCTTGTTGCCCTAGGGCAACATGTGTGGGTTGCTCCCTCTCTCCAACTTTCTTTTTTATTCTCAAACTCTTTTGCTTGCTCTCCAATCAGGGCCGGCTGGAGCCTTAGGCGACTTAAGTGGTCGCCGAAGACCCCAACCAATAAGACTCATTTATTAGGCTCCTAAAAAATTTCATTTCCTTGTATTTAGGCCTTAACCAATTAAAGTAGGCTTCTATAATTTAATTCATCTTATTTTCATTGGATAAGTGGTATTGAAAGCTGCTAAAGCTTTCCATCTACTCCTAGATTTTCTCTATTAAACTTTTATTTTTAATTTTTAACTGTTATCTCTTACATTTTCCTTTCTCTTATCCTTCTTATAGACTTTTTTTTCTCCTCTCCTCATTTTAGCCAATAGGGGTGTATTCATATTAGTACAATCTCTCCATGAACCTATCTGTCTCACTATCTCACTTCATCTTCTATATATATTATATATTTTATTCTCTTACATATTTTGTTATTTTTAGACTCTTCTATATTTGTTTCATTATTAACAAAAAAGTACTGATTTTCTATTTGGGTTCAATAACTTGGTGGAAAGCTGCACAATAGTAGTAAAATTGAAGAATTTGCTGGAGTATTGGACAAAATTTTTATAGCATCAGGTTTTATTGGTCTTTAACTTAATTTATTTTGTACTTTTATTATTATTTTTTATCATAGAAATTGTATATTTAGTTTGTGGCCATTTTTATTTATATTATTGATTATGTCTAATAGAAAATATGAATCACAATATAAAAATCTTAAAAAAAAGAGTAAAGTAGATAAAATAATTCAATCTAAAAAAGAGCTCCTGGTAAATTTATTATAACTAATAATCAAAATATAACAAAAAAAAATTAGGTAAAAATTTAATAATAAATAATCAAGTCATCTAATTAAATTATTAACTATTATTTGATATTAATATTTTGGGTAAACTTCATTGACACCCCCTGAGATTTGAGATATTGTCACGTGGCTATAACTTTGTGTAATTTTGTCACCAACACCCCCTGAGGTTTGTGCTGTATATCACATACACCCCCTCCTGCCAAAAGTAGGCCATGTCAAATCACTTTTTGATGGTGAAAAGACCATGTTACCCTTTGACTTTTGACCTAACCTTTTTGAATACTAAAATTACCTATTTAACCCTGCCTAATGGACCAAAATGCCCCCAACTATGCCCTATTATTACATACCCACTGTTATTACATTATATATATACACACATATATATCTATACATATATATACATATATATATGTGGAGTACCACCACCGCCACTAACCACAACCACCATCACCATTTTGGAAGATTCGATCTCGTAAAGTGACGATCATAGGACGGCTGGGAGATTTGGATCCATCAATCGAGAATCGAATTGACAGTGACGTAGACGCGAATCCATGGAGATTGACGCGTGTCGGTGAAGCAGATCGGTGGAAGAAATTGCTGAATAGAAAGGAGCAGAAGCTAGAGTTCGTCGACAAAGTGAACTACGAGGTATAAGACAATGTATCAGAAATTGACGATGACAAGAACTGACCGGAGGGAGAGATTGCTTGTCGAAAAGTCAATGCGATCGGTAAAACTGGTTTGGGGTTTGGCTTGCGGCAGTGGCAGTGGTAGTGGTTAACTGGCGGTGGTGGTTGTGGTTGGTGGCAGTGGTGGTTGTGGTTGGTAACAGTGTTTTGGCACCAGTGGGTGGTGGTTTTGGCGCTGGTGTGTTTGGCTTGTGTACTGCGATTGTTGGTTTGTGGTTTGGGTTGCTAGTTTGGGCTTTGACTTGCGACGGTGGCAGTGGTTGTGGTTAACTGGTGGTGGTGGTTGTGGTTGGTGGCGGTGGTGGTTGGATGAGGAGATGTGAAAGAGAGAAACGATGGTGGTGGCTGTGGTTAATTGCTGGTGGTGGTGGTGGTGGTTGGTGGTAGTGGTGGTGGTGGTGGTTGGTGGCGGTGGTGGTTGGAGGAGGAGATGAGAGAGAAAGAAGTGGTGGTGGTGGTGGTGGTGGTTGGTGGCTATGGTGGTGGTGGTTGGTTATGGTTGGCGGCGGCGGCGGCGGCAGTGGTTGGTTAGTGGCGGTGGTGGTTGAAGAAGGTAGAGAGAGAAATAGTGGGCATATAATCACGAGGGCAGTTTTGTCTACAATTCTAATATTTTTATATTAGAATTCATTTAAATAATCAGGGGCAATTAAGACATTTCACTTATTAAAAAATTGAAAATTCTGATATGGGGTGTTGGTAACAAAATTGCACAAAGTTGTAACCGTCTGATAATACCTTAAACCTCAGGAGGTGTCAATGAAGTTTACCATAATACTTTAAACATAATGCCACTTTTTTATTTTTCGCCTAAGGCCTCAAATTTTATCGAGTCACCCCTATCTCCAATTTAGGTTAGGAGTGGGATCTAAATGGGCCAACTCAAGTCTTGGTTCCAAGAAGATAAATTAAATGACTTGTCAACTCTTGACCCATTTAACTAGCTTATTAATAATTTAACTCCAAGACATGAATAAATTATAGAAGCCACTAATGTGCTAAATATTACAAATTAACTCTTCCATGTTCATTAGTGTTTGGATACCATCAAGGTAATGCCATCAACCCACTTACATTAATACATTCATATTTTGGTCTCTTGATCTATTCCATTTGATCACATAAGAATTAATTTGACAAATATATTTAATACATATAACAATTTATCAAAACTAACAAGCTAGTTTTCTGTGATCAAACAAATCAAGCCAAAATAAATAATATATCGTGAATTCCATTTTGAGAGTATATGTTCCAGAATCTGTAATCAATAATTACTAAAAACACCAAGTTTATTGATCTTGAAATATATCACCCATTGATAAATTAAAACAATCATGACCAAAGACAAAGGTCCATTATCGTAATCAATAAATCGAGCTCGATTTAGGCTAAGTTTGTTTCATAAAGAAACCTCTTTTGATATCAATTTGTGTTTGGACTTGGTTCGAGCCAGGGCCGGCCCTGGGTACATGCCACCCAGGCGGCCGCTTTGGGCCCCACATTTCAAGGGGTCCCAAATTTATATATATATATATATGTGTGTGTGTGTGTGAGGACAAAAAAATAATTTATATATATATAATATGAATCAGAGGCACATTTGTCTTTTTAAAAAAAAGAATGAGAGATATGCGTAGAATAAATAGTGATGGAAGAGAGAGAGAGCGCTATATATATGTGTGTGTGTGTGTGTGTTTGTGTGTGTAGTCATGAGTGGAAGACAAAATCAAGAATGATGGGAAAAGAGAGAGAGAGTTGTATTAAAGAAAGAAACGTTGGTATGGAAAAAGAATGAAAAATTAAAAAGAAGCAAGAGAGAAATAAATAAACTTAAATACACCATTTTGTTGATTATTGTAGACAGAAGAAAATGAGGGTAGGGACAAAGACACATGCTATTTTTCTTCTTCTTCGGCAGATTCATGCACGCTATATATGTATTTTTTTAATCTATTTTTTTCTGTTTTAATTATTCAAGTGATCTCTGTTGTGTTTTTTTAAATCGGTTTTTTTCTTTTTTAATTAATTTAAGTGATTTGTGTTGTATTTATTTTATTATTTGTTTTTCTGTTTTATTTAAGATAAATGAACCTTATTGATGTTCGGTAATTTTTTTATTTATATTTTTTGGAGCCCCAAATTCGAATCAAAGAGAGATTGATAGTTTGGAGTTTGAAGATTGCTTGGATTATCTACTTATAAGATTAGTTATTTTTCTTATGTCTATTTGAAAATTTGAATCTAAGTATAAAAATAAAAAATTTGATTCAATCTCAATAAAAAATTCTTCCTAAGTTTTTTTGAAAACAATAAGCAAACAAAATGTGTCGATTGTGTCATTTTAATGAAACAATTGCACTGTTATAAATTTTTTTGCATTTGTGAAATTATATGTATAAAGGGCCCTTATTTGAAAAATTGCTTTGGATTACTTTTTATTTTAGGATTCTCAGGGCCGGCCCTGGTTCGAGCTCCTCTTGTCCCATTAATGAACTTATACCATCCTATACAAATCTATATTAATGAAAATATGTTCATGAATTTATACAAATTTATTTTTATGAACTTCTTCCTGAGCCACTGCTCACGAACACATACATATGATATGAGCTTGATGAGCTTACACGAGCTCACTGTTGAGCACACAAATCAGGTCAGAACAATATTCCAAACCTGACTTTACTTATAAATGAGCTAAAAAAATCGAATTCGATTTCGATAGTCGATCCCTTGACGAATGATTTGCAATCCTACTCCCATCCCACGGCAAGCTAGCTGAGTTTGGCGCAAAGAAGCTAGACATGACCAGTGACCTCACTCCTCAGGGGCGGCACTGACAGGCCTCTCCCTTCTTGAACTCGGATTCAAATATTTGTACCTTTGGGCCGCCTACTACCTTCCTACCTTTAACCTCCCAAGGCAAATAATAGCCTGTCCTCCATTAGAGCTCCTCTAAGCACGCTTTCCTGCTGCTTCCCAGCTACACTACAGCAACAGCAGGTAACGAATTCTCACATCGGCATTTCCTTCTTGCATCTTTTATATATATATATATATAGAACTATCTGAGTCTTTAATTATAGGTAGTTGAGATGATTATAAAACGACTATTCGACCATCGTCTCCGATTGCACCTTCCTTTCCTAGACCAAAACCGTGCCTTCATCAACTTCTTCTCTTCAATCTCGCATATCAATTTACATAATATAGAAACCCAAATAAGATCCCTCTGTGAAAAACCCAACTCCCAATTCCTCGATGCGGTTTTGCTCTTCGACGAATTTGTCGATTTGGGTCTTATCCCTTCTGGGTTGACCTGTAATTTTATTGTCAAAGCCCTTGTGAAGTCCGAAAACTATGAATTGGCTCTCAAAGTTTATAATAGGATGACCCGTTTTGAAAATTTGCCGAGTTTTCTCTCACTGAGTGCTATCATTGAGTGTTTTGTGCATGCTCATAAGCCCAAATTTGCAGTTGCAGTAGTGGGGTTGATACTAAAGCGCGGATTTAGTGTTAGCACATACCTTGTCAATACTATATTGAAGGGTTTATGTCAAAATAATGAGGTTGTTAAGGCCATGGAGATTTTCCGTGAATTGCATAGGAATTATGTGCCATTGGATGCAGTTAGTTTTAACACTCTTATAAAGGGACTTTGCAAGGCAAAAAAATTGGAAGAAGCTTTGAGTTTGAGGGTTGAGATGGAGGCAGCAAATTGTTTTCCCAATTTGGTCACATACACTATTTTAATAGATGGTCTTTGTAAGGAGGGAAGAGTGGATGAAGGGATGGTTCTGTTGGAAGAGATGAGGATGAAGGGTTTGGATGTGGATGTTGTTGCATATGGTGCACTCATAAATGGTTTTTGCCATAAAGGAGATGTTGATAGAGGGAAGGAACTTTTAAATGAAATTTTGGGGAAAGGAATTTCTCCAAATGTGGTTATATATACCAGTATAATAAATGGTCTTTGTAAGATGGGTAAGTGGGAAGAAGCCACTGCAATGTTAAATTCTATGACAGACCGTGGGATCCGTCCTGATGTCTATGCTTATACAGCTTTAATCAATGGACTTTGCAAAGATGGGAGGGCCACAAAAGGTATGGATTTACTGCATTTGATGCTAGAAAATGGTGTAGAGCCGAATAACATAACATACAATTTTCTAATCAATGGATTATGCAGAGAAGAATTCATGGTAGATGCTTTTAAAATTTTGGAAATGATGTTGGAGAAGGGAAAGAAGCCTGATGTGGTTACTTACAATACATTGTTGAAGGGGCTTTGTGAAAATGGGAAGGTTGACGAGGCAAAGACACTTTTTGGTTCAATGTTGAATGAAAAGAAGTACGTTGAGCCAGATGTTATGACATATAATGTGCTAATTGAAGGGCTTTGCAAAGAAGGACGTGTTGATGAGGCTGCAGGGATTCATCACAGGATGGTTGAGAATAAGAACTCTGGTAATATTGTAACTTATAATATGCTCATTGGGGCTTATCTAAATGCAGAAAATGTTGAGAAGGCTATAGGGCTTTGGAAGCAGGTATTTGAATTGGGATTTGTTCCGAACTCATTTACCTATAGTGTTATGATTAATGGATTCTGCAAATTGAACCTGGTTAATATTGCAAAAGGTATTTTTAGTCAAATGAGAACTCATGGTTTTAGTCCTACCTTGTTTGACTATAATACATTGATGGCAACCCTGTGCAAGGAGGGTAGTTTGGAGCAATCAAGGAGGTTGTTTCAGGAAATGAGGAATGCCAACTGTGAACCAGATGTCATCTCATTTAATATTATAATTGATGGAACTCTTAAAGCAAGGGATAGTCAATCTGCCAAAGAATTACTCATAGACATGCTTCATAGGGGTCTGACCCCTGATGCTCTGACCTTTTCCATATTTATAAATACGTTTCTGAAACAGGGACAATTAGAGGAAGCTAAAAGTGTTTTTGAGAGAATGGTTGCTTGTGGTTTCACACCGGATACCTTTGTATATGATTCTTTACTAAAAGGCTTTTGTTCAAAGGGCAAGACGAAAGAAATCTTTGATTTGCTCCATAAAATGGCAGCTAAGGGTGTCGTTCTTGACTCAGAAATAACTTCTACAATCTTGACATGTCTCTGTCATATCTCTGAAGATCTCAACATAATGGAGCTTCTACCAAGTTTTTCCCAAGAAACTTCAGAAGGATCAAGCATTTCTTGCAATGACTTATTGATGAAACTCCACAAGTCTCTACCTGAGCTTCAATTGTCTGCCTCTTAATATATTTCATTCATCTCGAGAAGGACAGATTCACACTGTAAATATGTGCTTCACTCTTTGCAAGTTTTTTATTTCTTAAATTTTGATTTACTTGTATTTCTCTTTGAATAGCTGAGTAGCTTCAATGGAAGGATCCCTTTTGGAACACAAGTTTACTGACACATGGAAGAAACTTCTCATAGATTGCTAGCATTTAAAATACTTATTCTAGCAAATGTTTCTCTCTCTCTTTCTTTGTCTGCCTGTCTCACTTTCTTTCTTACCCTCTTTTTTTTCTTTCTCTAAGTTCAAAATGGTTTGCTTAGATTAATTGCATTATTTTTTCTGATCTTATACTTAAAATGTTCCCTGTTGTCTTGTATATATAGTGTATTGGAAAAAGTTATAGATTTTTATTCCTTTGCTTTATGCATTTACTAGTCGACAATAGATTTTTTTTTTCTTCCTAATTGTGATGTGGGACATTCATTAAATAAAAAATATAAAAGTACAGAAGATTAAGAGGAGGCATACCCCCTCTGTACAAAACAGGAAATGGAAAAAGCCCATTTCCAATACTGCCCAAAAATAAAGAGCCTCAAATGAAAGACATACATAAAAAGGCTAAAATAAACTAGACAAATCCTCCATAGAAAGCTGCAACAGCAACAACACTTCCCAAATGATGGATAGGGCCACACAGTAACTCTTATCTTTGCTTCCCAAGTGAAGAGCTGAGTTTCTCTCCTTCCAAATTCTCCATATAGATGTTGAAAATAAGCAAGAAAGCACAGAACTCCGAACTGATTTCACTGACGTAGCCTCCACAAAGTCAACAATAGATTGAAAAGGCTGCCTTCTTGGTTTTTTTAATTATCTTCATCTCCCTAGCCCCCAGGTGTTATCTTGATATCTTGAATCTATTGCATAATTGTGTATATATTATCTTCCTATCTCAATCTAGTTAAATTCTCTGAAATGGTATAAAATTATATAACTGCAATTGAGGAGGATATATGAGGGGATGTTGATTTATCTGTACATGTTCTGCAGGTTAGTCTTGCTAAAATTATCTTAGAGTAAGTCATCATCATCATCCTTGCCTTTATCTTAGAGTAATTATTATTTATTATATAGACCATATTGCAGTGGTAACATCACTAAGCGTCTGGTAAGACATCAAATTAATTGTAACTAGAATTATATTGAGATGTTGATAACTATTGTAAGACTTGGCAGATAGAAATGCTGATCTTGTTTCTGTCAATACGATTGGCAGTTTGAGGAGAGTTGTTCAGGGTTTGAAATATGCCCTGAGCTTCAGTCGTACATGACTTGTAATTCATCTCAAGAAAAAGATTGTAGATGTTTGACCATTACCTTTGTTGAAATATCTTTATTACTTTTATTTGATTTATTGGGTGTTTTTATGTAAGATACCCATAATCATGGGATCACGTAGATTGTGGCATCTTTCCTGTTTTTCTTTTGATTTGGTTTTCTTTTGTTTGTACCCTATTCCTGTATATAAATATAGCTCTTGGCTCTTGGCTCTTGGTTGGAGTAAGCCAAAAACCTGAAACTTCTTCTTTTATCTTTGTATTGCAGGATTACTTCTATGCTAGTGTTCTTTGTTTACAAATTTTCTGTACCTTTTTTTTCCAATTCTTCATGGAGCTCGAATCAGTTTCCTGGGTGAGGATCACTTTGAGATACAAGATTTATGGAAGAATAACAACTTTTTCATAGGTGACAAGACACATTCAAGATGAGATTCCTTGGTGTATGTTATTGGCCGATGATATTATTTTAATCGATGGGATTAGAGAAAGAGCCAATGCTTAAGTGGAGGTTTGGAGGGTAGCTCTAGAACTAAAAGGGTTTAACATAAGTAGAAATAAAACTGAATATAGAGTTTAACTTTAGTAAATTTAGAAATTTAAATGAGGATGTAATGAAGCTTGAGAATCAAGAGGTACAAAAGTGAACATTTTTGTTATTTATGCTCAATTATTTATAATGAAGGAGGAATTGGAGATGTCGTTAATCATAAAATCAAGGCAAGATGGGTTAAATGGAGGAGTGCATCTAAAGGGAAGTTCCATTGAACAACTATTAGAATGTTGGATAGCTAGGAAACAACTTATGCATAAAGTGAGTGTGATAGAAGTGCAAATGTTGAGATGGACGTGCGGTAAGACTAGAAATGATCACATTCATGAGATGGTTGGAGTAGCACCAATTGGAGATAAAATGAGAGAAAATCAGTTAAGATGGTTTGTACATGTGCATAGAAGACTTTTAAGTGCGCCAGTTAGAAAGAGAGAGTCCACATTGAACGTAATACCAGGGGAAGAGGTAAGCCAAAGTTAACACGGGTAGAGTTAGTAAGGAAGGATATGATGACATGTGGTTTGACTGATGCCATGAACTTAGAGCATAATGGAAAAATAGGATGTAGCCGACCCCAAGTAGTTGGGAAAAAGATTTTGGCGGTTGTTGTAGCAGCTTTTTCATAGGGTTGTACTGAAAATTTGAAACAGTAATTTAATAATCTGCATTTCCACCCTTCACCCCATGAGGCAGGACTCAGGAGTGAGGGTGTTTCAAGATGGTATGTTTAGGTTAAAAAAGAAAAGAAAAGATGGTATGTTTTTTTCAGGAAGGTAAATTTCTTTATAAACAAAGCTTAATTGTATCTTTTTCCATCATTTCCACTTAACTCTTGTTTATAATAGAATTTATTATTGAAGAAAGAACTCTTGATTCATTCCATTGGTTTAATTATTGACTAGTAAGCATTGTCTCTGGAAAGGTGATCCTCTTGTTGTTCAGGTGGTATTATATCTTATATCTGATGGACACTATTGCAGAAAACCTTTGTGGTGTCAATATGGTTTGTCTGAGTATGGATAGTCCTCATCAAACTACTGAAGTAGAACCAATACATGTTATTTGCAAAGCACCAAGTGAATGGAAGACCTGATGCGACATGTAGGTATCTTATATTTGGAGAGTACTTTAGAGGATGCTTTTCAGTGAGCTTCATACATTCTACAGGGTTATCTCCCTAAGATTGTTACCATTTACCTACCTATCAAAGATATATATATATATATGTTCACTGTATTGAAGTGCTTCTTGTAGTTTTGCCCAAATGTTAAAAATAAAGAGAAGAACATATTTGGTCAACTGGGTGAATTCCATTGTGGCTCAAAATTGTTGATAATTGTAGGAGCTTGTGGATTAAAAGCTGTTTACTTATCCTCATAAAGTGGTAATAGAGATGATTATGTGTAGAAATAACTTTTTACTGTCAACACACATCTTATTAGTAGAATAGTTTGTAAACTGTGTCACAATCACAAGGCAGTCAGCAGCTAAGTACTGCATGTTGTCTTGTATGTAATGTATGTGGAAAATTACACACTTGCATTGTCATATTCTTGTTCCATATGCAATTTTTTTTTTATCAAATAATGAAAAAAAAAAATACACCTTTAGGTGTGGGTTTTTTGTTTGGGCCTACCCTGACCTAGCCAAGTTATAAGGAACCAGTTAAATCTTTTCTCTTATAAATAGAAGAAAGTGTTCAGCTAACTAAGGGGCTGTTTGGAAAAGTTGTCAAATTTCATTTTCTGATTTCAGAAAAATGGAATCGGGAAACCAGCTGTGCTGTCATTTCTGTCAAAAGCAAAATCTGTTTGATAATGTTTTCTGCTGTCAAAATTTTAAAAGCTGAAATTTGAAAATATGTTTGGTAACCCAAAATATATATATTTTTTAAAAATAGTAGTATCTTTGGTTATAAATTGTGTTTGAGTAACATAGTTCCAACTCATTTTAAAATACATATATATTTATAAATTATATTTATATATATATATATTTTATTTATTGTATTTTATAAAAAAAATATTCTTATTGACTTATAATTTTGTATATATTATATTATATATAATTGTATTTATATATAGCTCTTATTTTATTGTGTTTTCTTCTTATATATCTCTTTATATATATATATATATTATATTTATTTATTATTATATATATATCTTTATATATATATATATATATATTTATTGTATTTTATAAAATATTTTTATTCTTATTGACTTATAATTTTGTATTTATTGTATTTTATTTATATTTATGTTTTTTATTTACTGTATTTTATTTTGTTATATTTATATTTTTTGAGTAACCAATTTTTTTTTATTGTATTTTCTAATTTTTGTATTCTTGCTTTTTATAAAATTTTAATTTATTGTATTATATTATATTATATTTTTGAGCAAGCAAAATTTTTATTTATTATATTTTATAAAAAAATCAAAAATGAAAACTTGAACTGAAAAATAAAATCTGAAATTGAAAGCTTTGTCATGAAGCTTTCAAATTATGCTCAAGGATTGTTAAAATTTTGACGTTACTTTCATTTTTTCAGAAATGAAAACTGCATTACCAAACGCGATTTCTGCTGTGACTTTCAAAAAAATAAAAATGAAAGCTGAAATCGAAAGTGTTACCAAACAACGCCTAAGTCTATAAAGTAGTTTTCCTCCCCCCAATTAGTTGCAAAGACGGCGTGGCTTTTTTACTTTACTTTTCTCTTTAACATTGCTGGGGCGACGGGCTAGTGTTCCGCAAACTTGCTTATCTAAAATATACTTTTCAATATAACATAATTCTTAAGAAAGCCAAAGCCTTTTTCTTGAAAAGCTTCGATATTGCTTCTTAGAGCGGCATTAACCAATCATCTACTCTAAAAGCTTGAGCTTTTAAAGAGGGTGTAGTTTTAATATTTAAATCTTCTAACACGTCCCCTCACGTATAACCTTTTTTTGGTGCAATACATATTTTAATTTTAATTATCAAAGTTTGTGTTTTATATGATACCAGATTATTGTTAACCAAGAAAAATCATTCGTGGTAAAGACGAGACACATTTGGACCAAGAAAGCCTCTACTCCAAAAAACCCAAAATATGTTAGTTTGGAGAACTACATTCATAAACACCAAATAGTTACACCATCCTGCTAATGAAGATTCTCCTTGTTGGGAAGCAAGGATCAAGTTGCAATTTCATCTGCTTCAATATATAGAATTGTGGCACATTTACCCTCAGGTCAGCCTTAAGATGCAAGACGCAATATCATCTCATAAGCTTTAAAGTTACCCAAAAAAGTTTGAGGAAAAAAAACTGTTCTATATTATACATCAGTTAGTCACAACTGCAACAGTAAATTAGCATTTATATTATAACAAATTAAACAATGAGGTCCACATTTTTAGGGACCATTAAAGTGCAATGCTTAAAGTATGGTATGAACAAAAGAGAAGGCAGCCACTAAACTACTTTCTTATGCTAGACATCTATTTATAAACCTCAAGAATCATAAAGTTCTGTTTTCAAAATTTAAGGATGATCACAATAGTTTAACCATATTCTTCTAAAGCTAATGTTACAAGTGACTAAAGCAGAGTAGAAAAACATATTAGACATTGTATAAAGCTAATGCTACAAGCATTGTCCTCCCATAAATAATGACCTTGTTTACATGAAAGTACATCTGTGGTTTCTTTACAACAAAGCGACTAAAGGATCTTCCTTCTCTTGAGGATTTTCAGTTGCCGTTATGTGCTGCTTGAACGAAGCTGCAGCTTCTTCCCTTTCCTCTAACCGCCCCAGCTTGTCAAATACAATAGCCATCAAGTAGAAAGCTTCAGCCACCATTTCATGATACTGTGCACCACAAGCATCGTCATCTCACCGGGGAAACGAAAGTTGAAAGCAATGAACAAATATATAACTCTAGCAATCATGTATTGACAAAATATTTTTACACAGAAATCAAAGGTGAAAGATAGCATATATGGGATGTGGAGTGGGTTTTAGACTCAAGACACTCTAAAAGATAGCATAGACCATTTTTATAAGTATTGACCAGTATCTACCAAGGATGTATCAACAAAGAGGAGAAATCATTTACCTCAGTGACGGGCATTAAACTTTAGTGTGTTTTGGTTCATTTACTGAGTTTCAAAAGTACATCATCGCTGTATTTCCACACGAAAAGAGAGAAAAAAGAAATAGCCAGATTATCTTTGACTTTTTAGCCCCTAATGTATAACACAAACCATTGTTGTACTTACTTTCCATGGATTGAGTATTTATTCACTTAGAATTGTTCTATAAAAGGTGGTCTTTGGATTGGATGCTTGCTTTGCGTGATTCAAAGTTCCTCAAACAATGGTACTTGCAATGTGTAATAATGCAAAATACAAACAGACACGTAGTACGTGACACATCTGAAACATGGTTGGAAAGGAATAGGACTATACAGACTGTGTTACGACAAGCGCTCCGAACCAAGAACAAATCAAGCAATTGACAGAATAATAAACATGCACTACACACAAAATACAATGATTTACGTGGTTCCGCGTAAAGCTTACTGACCACACGGTGAAGATTTGGCGAAATATTACACTATGCAATAACAAGGGGATTACAAGTTTTAGCCCCTTGGTCTCTCTCACTCTCTTTCCTGCGGTTTTCAGTGTTCTCTCATACCCCACTCCAAACCCCTACAAAGAGAGTCCTAAACAAGGTTCAAGACACGCAAGAGAAAAACGGGTCAACTTTTTTGGGGTTACCAAAACAAAATTCAGGCCACAACATCATACATCGGATTAGGATCCTCTAAATTATCGTAAGTTGAATTTCTCTGTAACACAGCTTTTTTCTCAAATCCATTGCTTGGATCGTCCATTTAAGAAACAAGATCAAAACGACATTGTTTTTCTAGGCAAAACTCTCTTCCTTCTCCACCCATCTTCTCTCTAACACATGGTTTTTTTTCTCAAATCCATAGCTTGGATCATTCATTTAAGAAACAAGATCAAAACGACATTGTTTTTCTAGGCAAAACTCTCTTCCTTCTCCACCCATCTTTTTATCAAAGTCTTGTGTTGTTTTGAAGAGAGAGAGAGAGACGGTTAAATATTAATTCAGAAATATTAGCTCTGATGATTCTTGGTTTGGCTCATACTCATGTATTTTGTAACTACAGTCCATTTGTTTGCAGCAGAGAACAGGGTGACAAGTCATTCCCTATAGACAGCCGAACACCCCAATTTTAGCTAACAAATTAATAGACATTCATACATTTAAAATCAGAAATATTAGCTCTGACCATTTTTGGTACTGATCATACTCATGTATTATGTGACTACAGTCCCAAATTCGTTTGCATTGGAGAAAATGGAGACAAGTCAATCCCCATACACAACCTAACACCCCGTTTTTAGCTGACAAATCAGTACACTACATTTAAAGTCACAAATCAACTGACCTCAAGAACTTGAAGCTCTTCAGAAGCTTGCTTTAAAGGAGCCAGCACAATCTCAGGATCTGCAAAAACTGGAAAGAAAATAGCAGAAATATTAGAAGCTTAAATAAGGAGTGAATATAAGACTATAGTACTATTACTCATCATTTTGGGGCAGTCTGGGCTTTGTGGGGTTTTTTTTGGTGGGGGGTGGGAGGGTCAAAAGTCTATTCAAAATCATCATTTCGGGAGTTACTACAAAATCACTTCTGAGAACGAATCAATCACAAGTTATATCATCTCTCAATGATAAAAAACTTACTAGAAAAAACTAGCACAAATCATGCAGCAATCTTCAGATTATATTGCTTTTTGGATCTAGTCAACAGCCAGCAAAATGTTTGAAATATATTATACAACTAAAATTTACACCAGCAACAACAAAAAGTAAGCATTTGTTTCATTTTTATTGCAGATACTGTAAAATAGAGAATTATGTCAAAATCAACTGGATTAAACCTATACATATGGTGTCAAGGGCGTGAGTTTGCTGACCGTATCCTTCAAGCCAAATCACCAGACAAGCAGATCCACACTTAACTAACTTGATATCTATCTAGTCCGACCAAGCCCACAGGCTTTGTCTAGTAAAATTTGTTATTGTGGCAACCGAAGCACAGTAAATTATCCAATATTTTAGAGCTTAAATGGTTACAAAATCATACCATGATGTATAGAAGACGTGAACTCTAACAAGTTATGAATTATAACTTCGTAAAAACACAAAGAGTCAGTATTGCTGCTAAGCAACTCAGCAAGATCTACGCATTTATATTAATATCGATATAATCACATTTGCTATCTTGTGGGGGAAAAAGCACTTTGGCATGTTAAGAAATTAACTGGCTAGATAATTTTTTATCCTTGAACAGTACTAGCATTAGAATTACAACTACACTATACGATATTCATACTTCAAAACTTAAAAGGAGATGAAAAAGAAAGCAATATGCTTAATAATACCATATTCCTCTAATGACATAAAATACTATACTGCAAGTTCACTTTGGCATCATGAGAGAACACTCCAGATTTTTGAGCTCTTACAAAATCTTCTTCCCAGTCGTTATTTCCTATAGGCATTTGCACATATTTTCCAAGTCCTATTAATCCTCTCTTGCACAGTTGGTAGGATGGTTATTGTTAGAGGGTCTTGTCCCACATCGGATCCAGATGGGAAAGTGATTGGGCATAAATGGGTGGATAGGCAACACTACCCAATAACTTAGGCTTTTGGGTCATTGGTAAGCACCCGACCCTTTACAGTTGGTATCAGAGCTAGGTTCAGTCCTTGATCCGGTGTCATGCCAAGCACCCATCTGGGTTGAGTCTGGGTTCGAGTTGTTACCGGGTCCTCCCGTAGTTAGGGAGGACAGGTAGGCAGGGTGGTCCGACCGCAACGAGGGCGTTGCGAGTTCGGGTGGGGGAGAATGTTAGAGAGTCTGTCCCACATTAGATCCGGATGAGAAAGTGATTGGGTATAAATGGACGGGTAGGTAACACTACCTAATAGCTTAGGCTTTTGTGTCATTGGTAAGTACTCGACCCGTTATAGTCATAATATTCTAATCGTGCTGCCCAGAGATTTTGGAACAATATACTCCACTAGTTGCCAAGTGGAAGAACCTCATACCTCAATATGAATGTGGCAAAACTCAATAGATATAGAGACTTAATTAGTGTTTTGCAACCCACATCATTCATCAATGGAAAACAGAAGTAATTAAAAGGTCAAACAATTTGAATGGCAAACCAACCGTATTATCCATAACATAAAATTTAAAATTTGATACATACAAATATAGAAATATTTACTTTACATGCCATTTGATGAAAATTCCATTACAATTGAATGGAATTATTTTAGGGTTAATTTAATTTTTGACCATTTTTGGTGGCCTAATTACAAATCTGCCAAATTTTAAATAGTGTATGGTCAGAAAGCAACTTATACAAAAATATTTATGTATTTGACACTTTTCCCTGTTCCACAATACATAGGACTAAATTACCCCTCTGTAGCTCATTGTGCATTGTTTAATATTTTGTGCAGTAAAATTATATCACGATGCAGTTAAAGTATTAAATAAATGCAGTAAAACTATTATATTGTGCAATAAAAGTTTTATATCTTTTGAATGGATACCCTTACAAAAAAAATGGTACACTATTTAATGTTTTGTGTAGTAAAATTATAATACCATGCAGTTAAAGTATTACATAAATGCAGTAAAACCATTATGCTGCGTTTGATACGCAGGAATGGAATGGAATGATCATTCTCATTCTATTGTTTGGTTGCAAATATGAAATGAGGTAGGAATAAAATAATTTTAAATCAAATTCTCTAAAATAACCCTCCTAGTGACAAATAATTTAAACCAACAAATGTGTGGTGGTGAAGGTGGCGGTGGAGGTGGTGGTGGAAGGTGGCAATGTAGAGGTGGTGGTGGTGGAGGAAGGTGGCGATGTAGAGGTGGTGGAGTGGTGTGGTGGGGGTGGCGGTGGAGGAAGGTAGCGATGCGGAGGTGGTGGACAAAGGTGGCGATGTGGCGGTGGAGGTGGCAGAGGAAGGCGGCGATGTAGAGGTGGTGGCAGTGGAGGTGGTGGAGGTGGAGGTGGTGGCGATGCGATGTGGCGGCAGCGGCGGTGGTAGAAGGTGGTGATATAGAGGTGGTGGTGTGGTGGAGTAGGAATGTGGCGATATGGAGGTGGTGGGGTGGCGGTGGTGGAGGCGGTGGTGGTTGTAGAGCCAATGGTAGTGGTGGTGGTAGAGTCGGTGTGGTGGTGAAGGTGAAGGGTTTTTGGTAATATGATTTTTTTTTAAATCTTACTGGGAATTCCATAGGTTAAACCATGGAATGGATTTTCATTCCAAGTGAATGACCATTCTCACCTTAAAATTAATACCAAACAAAAGAATGGTTGGAATGGGCATTCCATTCCATTCATGTGCACCGAACGCAGCATTACATTGTGCACTAAAAGTTTTAGTAAATTGATATGTGAAGGGCCTTAAGGGCAATTTGGACCTAAATAGTATAAATTGTCGTATTTGTAATTACTTTTTGAAAAGTTATTTTTTGATCGTATACTATTTGAAAGTTGGTGTATTTGTAATTAGGCCACCAAATGTGGTCATAAATTAAATTAAGTAATTAACCCTATATTTTAACAATAGTATCAAAGTGGGCCTATCTGAGAAGCAAATGGTGCTTGGTCGGACCATGGGTGGTTTGATTATCAACAATATATATATATATATTGGCTATCCTTAAAAACAAGTTACATGGTGTAAAATGTTATATGTAATAGCATTTGTTTGCAATCCAGCGAACAATCGTCTAAAGCGAAATGTTTGACGACTTAATCACAGTTGCAAAACATTAGCTCAATTGCATTCTGTTGTTATTAAAACAATTTAAGCAATTAAGACCAGGAAACAACAATATAGCACCCTCGTTGAGCTTTCAGGAAAGAGTTTAACAATTGAAAACTAAAGAAGAATAATATCTATCTCATTTCTTATTCATAGAAAATACAACAATATTTATACTGCTATACAACTAAATAGGGAAACTAATTATACAATAGGTAACCCTAGGAATTAGTGGGTCAACTACCTAGAATAAGTAAATTACAGAAAATTAGGGACCAAATCTGGGAGCTGCCTCATTTAAAGAGAATCTCTAATTTAGAGAAAAATATCCCTTAATTGTGAGATTAGTCAACTTTCCCTCTTAAGAGGGAATCTCTTGATTTTTCTCTAATTAGCCCAAATTCTTCAACTTGACTAAATCAGATTTGATTTCGTCCACACTCCCCCTCAAGCTTGGCTGTAGATGTTGATGACACCAAGCTTGCTCACAAGGAACGCACATGTTTGTTCTGTTAGTCCTTTTGTGAGTATATCAGCTAGTTGTTGAGAAGTGGAGACATGTTTAATGTTGATCATGCCCCCATCAAGCTTTTCCTTGATAAAATGTTGATCTACTTCTACATGTTTAGTCCTATCGTGATGGACAGGATTGTGAGCTATACTAATGGTTGACTTGTTATCGCAGTAGAGGTGTATAGGTTCTTCATATTTGATCTTCAACTCTTCCATCACTCTCCTTATCCAAACAACCTCACAAACTCCATGAGTCAAGGCTCTATATTCAGCTTCCGCACTGCTTCTTGCGACAACAGTTTACTTTTTACTACGCCATGTCACCAAATTTCCCCATAATAAGGTACAATACCCAGATGTTGACTTCCTATCGTCGATAGAACCAAATCAATCTGCATCAGTAAAAGCTCTAACTTTTCGATCATCAGTTTTAGCAAAAAATAGTCCCTTTTCCAGGTGTTAGCTTCAAATACCTCAAGATTCTATACACAGAATCAAGATGACCTTGACACGGTGCATGCAAATACTTACGAAACTCACAACAAAAGCTATATTAGGTCTTGTATGCGAGAGGTAAATAAGCTTTCCAATAAGATTGACTCAGGTAAACCTCCTCCTCAAGTTCACCATTAAGAAACGCATTCTTTACATCAAGTTGACGCAGTGGCCAATCAGAATTTGCTGCTAGTCAAAGTAGAATTCGGATGGTATTGAGTTGGCAACAGGAGCGAAAGTTTCGATGTAGTCAATGCCATATGTTTGTGTAAAACCTTTTGCCACCAATGTTGCCTTGTACCTTTCAACAGAACCGTCAGCCTTATACTTTACTGTGAACACCCACTTGCACCCAACAGTACTTTTTTCCTGTGGCAATTCCACTAAGCTCCAGGTATTGTTTTGTTTTAGAGCACACATCTCTTCGAATACAATAGCTCAACTGTTAAAGCCTCTTCAATAGACCTGGGAATCACAACACTAGAAAGATTTGACGTAAAAGCACGAAGTGGAGATGACAGATTAGAATAGGAGGTGAACTTGGAAATAGGATGTTGAGTACAAGATCTAACACCCTTTTTAATTGCTATAAGAGCATCTAGATCAAGATTAGGATTTGGATTACCTGACTCAATTGGCAATTGAGGTCCTACCATCGGCTCAGCTTCTTGACCGTGAGTAGGATTCATGATTTCTTTGTTTCCTTAGGAGACCTTTCTTCTAGAGTAGACATGTAACTCTTGCTAATTAGGTATAGTCGATTCTCCCCTTGTCTCTAATACTCGTATATTGTCGGATGGCAGACTTAACTCTGAGATGGGAATTATTTCTGAAATAGTTGTTGGATCAGATAAAACAGAAGCTGGACTCGAAATATTAGGCAGACTAGAAGTGGTAGGTAGAGGAGGTAGAGGTTGTATGGTGTTTTCTACTCCGAGTAATGGCAAGTTAAGAGTGTCCCATTAACAACAAGCTTCTTGATCCTGATTCTCCCCTTGAAACAAAGTTGTAGAGAAATAAGGAGTATCCTCAAAGAATGTAACATCACAAGAGACATAGGTTTTTTCTTTGTTTGAGGACAATAACATCGATAACCTTTTTGGGTGGGAGAGTAGCCAATGAAGATAGTTTTGAGAGCACGTGGATCAAGTTTATTTCTATGATGAATGTGAACGAAGGTTGTATATCTAAAGGTTCTTAAGGGAAGAGCATTAGAGGTGGAAATATGTGGATAATGTTCGGTGAGAACAGAGAGAGGAGTTTCGAAGTTGATGGTGCGACTTGGTAGGCGATTGATAAGATATGTGGTTGTTAGGATAACATCTCCTTATAAGTATTTTGGGACTTTCATGGTAAACACAAGGGCTCGGGCTACCTCCAACAAATGACAGTTTTTTCTTTCAGACACTCCATTTTGTTGTGGAGTGTCAACACACGAGCTTTGATGTAGAGTACCATTTTTCAACAGATATTCACCAAGTATAGAATTAACATATTCTTTGCCATTGTCTGTTCGAAGAATTCGGATATGAGCTTGGAATTGATTTTGAATCATTTTGTGAAAATTTTGGAAGATTTGACAAGCCTCAAATTTTTCTCGAAGTAGATAAACCCAGGTAGTGTGTGTGTGGTCATCAATAAATGTGATAAACCATTTTTTGCCATGGGAAGTGATGATTTTGGAAGGTCCCCATATATCACTATGAATTAAAGAGAATGGAGTGGATGGTGTATAGGGTTTGGTAGGAAAGAAAGTGCGGGTGTGTTTGGCAAGTTGACATATTTCACATTCAAAAGAAACAAAATTTTTATTGTCAAATAAAGATGGGAACAAACACTTCAAATAAGAGTAACTAGGATGGCCAAGTCTCTGGTGCTATAACATTATTTCCCTAGTACTAGAAACAGATACAAAATCAACACCAGACACAAAAGCTTGTTTACACTTTGGAAGATCATCTTCAAAGTAATAAAGACCATTATGAATCTTGGCACTGCCAATCGTCCTCCTCGATGATTGGTCCTGAAATTGACATGACAAAGATAAGAATTTAGCAACACAGTGATTATCATGAGTAAGTTTGCTAACAGAGATCAAATTGCATTTTAAGGCAAGAACATGAAGGACAGACTTAAGAACAAGATTTGGAGAAAGTCTAATGGTGCAAATCCCAGCAACAGAATTTAAAGATCCATCAGCAATCTTAACGGTGGTATGATTAGAACAAGGAATATACGAATAAAAACAATTAGATCCACTTGTCATATGATTGGAGGCACCTGAATCAATGATCCAAGGGTCCTTAGAGGAAATGAAAGAATGTAAGGCTGAATGAGGGTTACTAGATTGAGCCACAGAGCATGAACCGACAGTGGAACCTGATGAGAAATTAACATTGAAGGATGGCTGATTCAGAAGATGACAGAGATGTTCAACTTGCTCTTTGCTGAACTGAATATGAGTGCCAGTTTGTCCAACCGTGTCGTGGCCAGAATGAGCCTGATAGGCACGCCCTTCAGCCTACTTTCTGGGTTGCCAATTGGCTGGTTTCCGTGAAGTTGCTAGCACTTCTCTCGAGTATGACCAGGATGACTACAGTGATTACACCATGGTCGTTCTCCTCGTTTGTTCATGTGAGGGTCATGATTATGCTGCCCATGTGAAGAGGAATTTCTAGACACCAAGGCAGATCCTTCTGGGGCAGAGGAAAAAAATGGTTGATCATCAGTCAACATCACTTTGTGACGACCCTCTTCACGGCGAACCTCAGCAAAAACTTCCTTCGTTGAAGGAAATGGGTCTCGTGCCACCACTTGGCTCCGTACCTCATCCAGATTTCGATTAAGACCAGCAAGGAAATCATAGACGCGTTCATTTTCAAGCTTGCGCCGCTGCTTGACACTACACTCAGCGCAGGGGGAATCATTTTCAAAGAAAAGATCAAGTTCTTGCCAAAGATCTTGAAGATCAGAGAAATACTGAGTCACAGAATTAAAGCCTTGTTTCATCTCAATTAATTTTGAACAAAGCTCAAATTTGGGAAACATTTCCAAGATCTGAGTATATCCGGCGATCAGCATCCCAGACCTCTTTTGCAGTTTTAAAATACAGATAACGACGGCTGATTTTAGGCTCCATGGAATTGATAAGCCAGGCAAGAACAATAGAGTTCTCAGCCAACCATGTCTTGTATGTGGGATCGGTCAGAGGAGCAGGAAGTTCACCCGTGATGTAGTCGAGTTTGCCTCGACCACAAATGACAATCTTGACAGATTGAGCTCACTGTAGGTAATTTTTTCCATCTAATTTGTGGGTTGCAATGTGAATAGACGAGATATCACTACAGGAAAAAGCAGGGGTTGGATGCTCAGCCTGAGTCTGGCCAGAAGTTGGAGAGCCGATATTGTCGCAGGTCATGGCTGCATCGTTATCAGCCATAGATTATTGGGAAAGAAGGAAAAAAAATGGGTATAGATTGCTCTGTTTTGGAATTGAAAAACAGAGGACAATCAAAAGGCTTGAAACGAAGAAGAAAATCCCAAAAAAAAGGCCAACCTGCTCTGATAGACTAATACCATAAAGAAGAATAATATCTATCTCATTTCTTATTCATAGAAAATACAACAATATATATACTGCCATACAACTAAATAAGGAAACTAATTATACAATAGGTAATCCTAGGAATTAGTGGGTCAACTAGTTACCTAGAATAAGTAAATTACAGAAAATTAGGGACCAAATTTGGGAGCTGCCTAATTTACAAAGAATCCCTAATTTAGAGAAAAATCTCACTTAATTGTGAGATTAGTCAACTTTCCCTCTTAAGAGGGAATCTCCTGATTTTTCTTCAATCAGCCCAAATTCTTTAACTAGACTACATCAGATTTGATTTTGTCCACAAAAATACTAGTTAAAAAAAGAATGAGCATGGCCAATCTGTTATCATTTCAAAATATATCACAAAAGCAGAACGTACTTCAACAAATAGAATACTAAAACCAACAAAAAGATTGACATGACACAGAGAAAGCCATTCATCTTTGATTTTTTGTTCTTTTTCCTCATTGTGTGTCGGTTGTGTGTCTACATTTATTTTTATTATTTATTTAATAATTATGATGAGTAACAGCATTGGGTTTATAATGATCTATATGCTTTCATGTCTTTCAGTTTATCCAGATTAAACTTCAGCCTCTCGATTGTGTGCCTACATTTATTTCTAAGGTGGCCTTTGGATCAATTCAAATAGTATAAAAAAGATACTGCACATCTCTTACAATATTTCAATTGGTATTGCATTGGTAATTATTTATCCAGATTAAACTGCCAGCCTCTCATAAGTGGTTTCCTTGCCCCCATATCTATGGTGGCATTTGGTTCAAGATTCAACTAGTTGGAAAATGTCGTTCTCCATACATCTTTACAAGTTCAGTTCACAATGCACTGGTTATTATAATCTCTCTCTAAAAACGAATGTGCATTAGTTAACATGCTATAACTACGACATAAAATCATAGATAGATTAATTTGAAACATTTCTAAGTGAGCAGAAATACTGAGTTAGCTAGGTTTATGCAAATATAATCACATATGCAAATGTCAGAAATTAAACAGATAATTGGACTGGACATTTGAGGACCTAATGCAAAAAAAAAAAAAAAAAAGTGTTATAGCATTGTAACAGTGTATAAGATCACAAAAACCTGAGATGTTCTGCTTACACTTGGCATATTATTTATCATTATCAATATACAATGTTGCAAAGTCCATATTCATTCCAAGACATGTGTTCAATGGAGAAAAAATAAGAAATTTACTAGAGCACCTGAAAAGCTTGGGTCCGATAGGTAACATTTTGCTTCTGCAATGTAGGCCCGGGCACGAAGCTCCAAACCTCCATGACCAAGAATCATTGGGAAAGCACCATGTACAAGGGTTAAAGCCCTTTTTGAATGGTTTGATCCGAGTGAGAGCCACAACTCAGAAAGTGTTAGCATAGCCGAGGCTTTGAGAAGATCCAAGTTAAATGACTGGCAATATGAAAGGCTTGCTAATGCATAGGGAATTCCTAAAACAGCATTGCCTGACTTCTGATAACAACAAATAAGAGAAGTTTTAGCTTTACAATGTTCCAATTAAAAAAGAAGAAGAAACAATCAGAAGCAAATCCAGAGATACTGGCCAATAGCTTTATAATATTAAGCATGGTGCATATGTTATATAAGGGTTAATTGTTCGATTTGTTTCACCAATGAATTATGCAACAATTTAATCTACAAATATTTTATAGTAATTCAAACTATTAACTGGAGAACACATTTCATGAATATATGGATATAATATATATACTCATGTTGCTTTCAAGATTCACCCCTAGAGTTTTCATTTCAGTTCATTGAGTATATTTTTCTGTAACAATATTAGATTCCACCTGCAGTTGCAAGCTACAGCAATGCTACAGGTTGCCCACTGAGGAAACTGGCTGAAACACTCTAGCACAACATCCAATTTGATTTCAAATTATTTTACCTTGTGGATCTCAGCAAGTAAGAGAAGAACAGTAGCATTCTGAACCTGCAGATTGAATTTGTAGCACATGCAGAAGAGGGAGTGTGCAACAGCTGCTGCCTGTAAAGAATATCATGCATCAGAATGGATAGAAAAACTTGTACAACACAAAGAAGCAAATCGTTTCTAAAACCTCCCAACTAAAACTAATCACGTCAGAGAGCTGCCAAATGGCCGAATTCTATCAAACAAAGCTAAGGTTTTCATTGCTAATTATATAGACACACATACCCTATATATCCTATAAATTGGATTTAGTGGTGTAAGAAGCCAAAGAAGACGGATAGCCCAGGAGATGATACAAGCGTAGTAATGCTGATCATACCATGTTCATCACGCGGCCTAAGGGCAATATCATTGTATATGTAGATGACTGGGGATGATACTGAGGAGGTGTCCAAGTTGAAAGCTCACTTAGCCTAGGAGTTTGAGATTAAAGACTTGGGGAATTGACAGTATGTCCTTGGGATAGAGGTTGCAAGATCAGATAAGGGCATTATTAGTTTTATTTTTATCCCTCAAAGGAAGTACATCCTTGACCTTCTAGAAGAGACAGGCATGTTAGGCTGTAAACTGAAGACTCGCTTATTGGGATTAATCATTGTCTTCGGAATGGGAGGACGAACAAGTGGACAAGATAAGATATCAAAGTTGGGTGTTACTAGCCAATTTATGCATGATCCTCGCACCACTCATTTAGAGATTGTTTATCGCATATTAATATATTTGAAGTTTGCTCCAGGCGAAGGGATCTTATAATCTAATCATGGAAATTTGAAACTAGAGGCTTTTACACTGCAGATTTGGCAGGCTCAGTTGATGATAAATGGTCTAGCTCAGGTTATTACACGTTTAGAGGAGGAAATTTGGTTACTTGGAGGAGTAAGAAGCAATCAATAGTAGTTACATCCAGTGCTGAAGCAGATTACAGGAGTATGTGAATTCATGTGGATTCAAACCTTAATGAGTGATTTGGGTATTATGGATGATGGACCTATGAGAATATAGTGTGACAACAAAGCAACCATTAGCATTGCACATAACCTGGTCCAATATGATAGAACGAAGCATATTGGGATTGACACACTTTATCGAGGAGAAGTTGTATAATGGAGTGACTCGCATGCCTTTCTTGAAGTTAGAGGAACAGCTAGCTGATGTGTTCACTAAGGGTTTGAGTAGTAATTCTTGCCATTCTATTGTAGGCAAGTTGGGCATGAGAGATATCAATGCACAAACTTGAAGGGGAGTGTTGGAATATGTGAGAATATTCTTGTAATGAGCATAAAATTACCACGTGGGATATTATTGTAAATCTCACTTATCATTAATATAAATATGTGGGTGTATAGTTGTTAGAAACATTTACAACCCTTCTTTACATCCATTGTCATTCATTCTTTCTATTCTTTCTTCAAACCTAATCATCCAAAACCTAGAACACAATAAATTTTGTATCTCAGCTATTCTACATCACATCAATTATGAACTCCCCTCCTTATGTTGGAGAAATATTTCTGTGATGTGCAACTCACCCATGACCACTCTACGACCACGGTCTTTTACAAATTTGGACATAAACATGGTTGCCAGTAACTGTAATATAGTTGATGAAGATAAAGAGAGGATGAATCACTAGGACAATCTATTCAATAGCTGACAATGCCTAAATTCACTTATCCATGTCTCAACTAATGAACATAAAATATATTTTGAAGAGGTTGCTGCCAGGTTTAAGTCTATAGATTCTACATAAAATATACTAACCTGTTATACAATCTAACACTATATTCCAATTAATGAAATAAATTCCTCAGTAATCTTTACAGGAAATTTATCCTACTATTCATCAGCAGCAACAAAAATGTACTTAAAAGTACATGAGCTACAGCATAACAAATAGCACTATTGTACGTACATCTTTCAGAGTTCCCTTTAGGATTGCTACTTTATCTTCATCAAGATGAAACAAGCAAGTTATATATATGCAAAAAATGGTAAATTGAAAATATTCAACCTGGCTAAACTGGTTTGCAGCAAGCAATGTCCGAGCACGGCGAAGGCTTGATTCTGTCTTCACCTCCATGTCTACACCAGTTACTGGAGATGCCAAAGCTCCAAGCTCATCACATAATTGTTGAGCTAGTTTCAGGTGGCCCCTGCAAAATACTCAGCATCATATTGAACATGAAAGAAAGAAGGTATGAACAAGCAAATATCAACATTTCAACATGTACTCAAAGAGACATCCAAGGTTGCAGTTAATAAGTTACCTATGCAAAGCACGTTCATGAAGCAATTGAAGTTTTAGCAGCAGGATTCGTGACTTTGAAATGGATAAGAACTTTTCTTCTGCTATTTTAAGAGCAGCAAAGGCTTCTGTAGATATAATAACACGATATAAGGTCATCTAAAGTAAGAAAGATGAACATGTATTTGAGCTACTGTGGGACTTAGTTGGAAGAATTGCATTTTAAAGGTAAAGGACTCAAGGGGTTACATTGTGACTGTTGAGAAAGTAAGCCCCCAATCACGTACCATCAAATATTACGATGCGACAATAAGTAAACAAGCACGAAGCAATTTGCAAGAACACATCAAGAATTATACGTGGTTTGGCTAAACAAGCCAGCATCCACGGAGAGCCCGATTTCACTATGTAGATTGTAACAATACAAGTTGAAGGATTGTATCAAGAGTACGCTCAACTCTCAACCCTTATACACCTAATCTCACTCAAAAGGAAACCTATTTACACAAGGAATTTGAGACACAATTCCCAACATTCTCCACCTTGGCTCAAATTCCATCAAGCCAATCATCACTTCCCACAACATATCAGGGATGCTCGACCTCCAAGGCTCCACCTTCACTACTCAAGCTCCATGCCATGTAACCAAGCTGATTGATTGACTCCACTGGCAACTAAAACTCATTGCAACATCTGTTGAGACTCCTTATGTTTTCTGGATCTCCTTCATCTTCGGCTTTCCATCCTTCCCTTTCAATGCCTGCGCAAAGCCTTGCTGAACTAGGATGTACTTCACCCTCCCTTGCCATAGGGTAAAGCTACCCTTACCATCAAATATTGCCACCTTGTACTATGTTGCAATATAACCGGCCATGATTGTCACAACTGCCCAAGACGGACAATACCCGTGTTATGAAGAAAAAATCTGGACAAGATTTTTATCAACACCATGTGTGCACCTTGAAATCTGGGGATGGTTTGGATCCTGCTGTAGGTGGGAGGATTTCAGTCAATTGAGATCATTTCATGACCTGGTGAATTGGTTCATTCAATATTCTTCTACTTCTCAGCTGAAAGTCAATTTGACAAGGAATATATTTTTTTTAATGCATTTCTGTGGCAGATTTGGAGGGAAAGAAATTTGAGGTTGCATGAAGACAAAAGTAGGGAAGCTGCAGCTGTTGCTAAGAGATTTGTTCTGATTGTATTAATTTATAGGGATGAGACTTGAAGCTTTTATTTTTTACTTTTGAGTTTGTTTCTATTGGAGTGTCTTCTGTTTGAAACAGCCAACCATTCTAGTGTTTTTCTGATGTTCTGAGGGGTCTTTCCCTCTCTTTTTTGTACTCATTGTTTATTTTGTATCAATAAAATAACCATATTCAGGGAGAAAAATACAAAATAATTTCCATTCGTGTCATTTCAATTCCTTACCTTACTTGCACTTTAATTCCACACCTTAGTTTACAATAGCTATCAATCAATCACCTTCCTCAATTTGTAATCTCAAATTTCCTTGTCTACAAGGCATTAGAACCTCAAGAGAGGCGTAATCCCTTTCACTTGACAATCACCTGATCTTCTGGTCCTCTCGACCAAAGCATGGGGATACAGTGTTTGGCATCCTTCTGAGTCTGGCATGCCCACATTCTTCCATATCGAGTGATATATAGCCAAACATATTTTGGCAAGCCCGGTGAGACCAGTGTCAAGGATAGTGATGGTAAGAAAATGAAAAGCTACTAGATCCACTCTTTTAGAAGTTGAAGAGCAGGAAGAAAAACACCAACCAGCACACGCTGGAAGTTCTTATTCCGGCAACAACGAGGAGTAATTGGTCCAAGTGGTTGATGGAAAACTGACGGAGCTCAAGGATCAGATGGCTGAAGCCATAAGCAAGTTGAACTCACGCATTGAAAAGATTCAAGTCTCTGTTTCAGCCATCGGCCGTTTCCACAGAACAGGCTGATTCATACAGTGAATTCCAATGTTGTTCAGGAATCGGTTTCTCAACCGATACCACAACAACCTGTTCAACCTTCTGCTATACCAACCACCCGTGGTTCATCCACCAATTAGTACACAAAAGACTCAACCAAATCTACTGGCAGTTCCAAGTCAGCCGAAAGCGCAGCCATATGTTCCTCCATTGCGACCACAGGTAGCGCTACAAATTCTCCTGAAAGAGAACCTCCAAACCCCGGGGCCAACCGTATTAGTGGTGACATCCAAACCCACTATTTGCTCCCTCATCCCAACTTGCGTTGCAAGGGGGGCAACCAATGGCCAATCGGACACAAGGTTGGCCAGAATATTAGCCGCCAGTAGTGGCAAATCAGCCGGGCTAGCCAATTGTGTTGGACAAAAGCAAGCTGGCTGGTTTGAATAACCAGGAATACAGTTTGGCTGTCAAAAGGGTTGTGACCAATGTACAAAAACCATATCCTGATGAAGTGAAGTTTTCAAGAGGCTACAAAGTATCAGATTTTGTTACCTTCAATGGAGAAGGGAACCAGTCAACTGTTTACCTTCAATGGAGAAGGGAACCAGTCAACCGTAGAGCATATCGGTTGAGTTATAATCCAATGTGGTGAAGCTGGTGCTAGCACATGGCTGAAAATGAGACTTTTCCAAATTCTCTAACTAGGGCAGCCTTCTTGTGGTATATCAATCTTCCAACTAACTCTGCTCACATATGGCAGTAGTTGAAAAAAATGTTTCATACCAAGTTCTACTAGATAGAACAGGAAACCACTTTGGCTAATTTATCAAGGCTCAGTGCCGAGCGAATCGGTCGAGGCATTTATTTCCAGGAGTTTGAAATCTAGGCCATTAAGGGCTAGTTTACATATTCTGGTTTAAGAAAGGCAACACAACATTTGAAGTAAATGCCTCGACCGATTCGCCTGACAATTGATTGAGCCTAGACAAACCAGCCAAAGTGGTTTCTTGTTCTGTTCGCCAAAACTAGGTATAAAACATTTCTTCCAACTATTGCCATGTGGGGACAAAATTAGCTGGAAGATTAATATACCACGAGAAGGTTGCTCCGGTTAGAGAATTTGGAAAAAGTCTCATTTTCAACTATGGGCTAGTGCCAACTTCACCCCATTGGACTGTAAATCGATTTATATGCTCTACGGTTGACTGGTTCCCTTCTCCACTGAAGGTAACAAATCTAGAACTTTATAGCCTCTTGGAAACTCCACTTCATCAATCACATCAAGATATGGTTTCCTGTACATTGGTCGGCCAACCCTTCTGACGGCCCAGACCGTATTCCTGGTTAATCAAGTCAGCCAACTAGCCTTTGTCAAGCACAATGAGCAGGGTCGGCTGATTCGCAGCTAGTGATGGCTTATATTCTAGCCAACCTTGTGGCTGATAGGACATTGGCTGCCCCCTGTGCATTCAGCCATACGTCCCTTGGCCACCATGCGTCTTCCATGTACCCACTAATTAGTACTACTTGAGCCCACTTCCATCTTTATAGGGGTTTTAATATATATATATATATATATATATATATATATATATATATATATAAATATTTGTGATTGATATTATGGTGTGAAGGCTAAACCTAATCTAGAAAAGATAGTTGATGTAAGCAAGATTAAATTTTTGTCAAACATAGGTGTCACATTGTAAATTATTTTTTACTACTTACAAGATTTGACAACACACTATACTCATCCACACATATGAACATGGGATTTGATAGTAAGGAAATTGATGTTCACACCAGTTTTACTAAAACTGATTTTAAAAAATTGAAAATAGGTTTTTTGAGTAGCAACACTATATGACCAGCAATGTTGTTATCAACATTTAGTGGGAGTATACAATAATAGAATAAATTGTATGTGTATGTGTTAGCTCTATTTTAAAATTTCATAGCAAAAGAAAACCATGTTGTAAGCATTATGCAGTAAAATTAATTTATAAACTCTTCTCAACTCACTCACTCACTTAAACCAATGTACATGACACAAGAAGAGTTGAGATTGATTAGCTGATTCACTCAATGTACGAATGGGGGCAGTAGGGTCATTAAGAATAATATAGATGACATGTTTTAGGTGTCTTCATATTACATATTTGATCTTCCTTTTGCAAGAAAAAGATAAATACTAATGCTTGCATGATATCAGTGTTTGTATTCTTTGCTTGATATGTGTCTAGCCCACTAACCGTATTGCACCAGTCAACCCATGATTCTAGCAATAGCCCATGATCCACAATTTTAGCAACTAATTTGTCCACTTAGCAGCCCACCTTCCACCAATCTAGCTGCCAAGTGTCACGATCTGCCATAATTTTGGCCAGCAAAATCATGCCACTGCTATGTGTCACTTCCCCATTCATCCACGTCAAAGTCTGTCACGCCCCGTTTTCCAACTACCGGAAACTGAGGGTGATTAGGTTTTCACATCATCAAATCACATGTCTAATCTCACCATGATACCATGCTCTGATAGCAATTTGTCATGCCCCGTTTTCCATCTACTCGGTTGGGAGCGAGGGTGAACAGTGAAAGTCCCACTAGGTTCACACTCATGAACCCCTCAATTCCAGAACTCAACTTCCCGTGCGTTTGGAATTTTAGAATGATACTTAGTCCATTAAAAAGGATCCAAAAATACTCAATTTTAAAAAAAAAATCACGCTCAATTCCAAGTTAAAACGAAGGAATTATGTCCGATTGAAGTTTGGAACAATTATGCCCGATTGAAGTTTGGAAAAAAACCACGCTCTTATGTTATAAGTATGATGAAGTTGTGTATTAATGCATGGAACTAGATTGAGCTTTATGAATTGTCATATGTATTGCTGTCTATGCCATGTGAATGAATCAATTGTGGCATTGACTAGAATGCTAGGGAGCATGACACGTAGTTATGCTACGCATTTTGATTGATTTATGTATTAATATGAAATGTGAGGACTTGAGTGGATTGCACAACATATGATCATGAGCCGTTGATTTTGCTCACCCCCCCTACATTAACAATTTCAGGAAATGGCACCGAAGTCGTTGAGGGTAACCAACCATGAGTTGGATTTAGAGTTTAGAAGAACTCCTTTTGGTTATTTTGTGTTGTGCACGTCCGAGATGTGGACATGGTGCATTTAGAGATGTATAAGGAGACTTTTATTTTGAGATATTGTATATAGGCATCTGTGCCTTGAGTGTTGGTTTTGGACAAAAACAACTATGTATAAATGGAGTATTTGTTCACTTGATGAGTATTCCATGTGTTAGTTGATATTTATATATGTTAAGGTTGTGTTGTGATGTATGTTAGGATGTGAGGTTTCACTTATTCACCCTTGAGTTTTTGTACTGTTCTGGTATTGAAATTCGGGGCGTGACAAAGAGCGACAAAACAAACTGTGACAAAATAAAACTCAATCAATTTATATAAGAAAACAAAAGTTAAAAAATAATAATAAGAAGAAAAAGAAAAACTAGATAACTAATCATTAAAACATTTACCATTGACACTTATACTATAATAAAAAGGTATGATTTTTGTAATGCCCAAAACCCTAGTTATGGTGACTTAATGGCCTCCGGTGTATCTTTTGGAAAAAATTTGAGATGCCACTCCACTATGAAGCATGGACACGAACACAATATGATACAAATGAAAAATTCTTAAAAAATATGATATGAATATGACAAGGACATAGCAACGTATGTTATATAAACGTAGATATGTATAAAAATCAATAGGTATACATATTTATATATGGATAAATTTAAATAATAATTGTTTATGTTATATTTTGTTATTAACATTTCTTTGTAAAATATTATGATAAACAAGACGAGAGTCCAAAGTGATATTACATGTGTTAACTACCGTCTACTCTAAAAGCTTAAACTGTTAGAGTAGATGTAACTTTAATATTTAAATCCTCTAACATGCCCCCTCACCTTCTTTTGGTCCAACACATGTTCCAATTTTAATTATCAAGGTGACAGTGATGTTTGAAATCTTGCTGCTTTGATACTATGTATCTACACTAAAAGCTTAAGTTGTTAGAGTGGGTGTAACCTTAATATTTAAATCCTCTAACAACATTGATAAATTTGGGGCTAAATTAATCATGATATTTATCTCAATACATCTTTTTTGAAAAACAATTGAACTTTTCTTAACAATTATACTATGATATTATTCATGCAAAAGTTACATTTTAATGTTCAAAACTTGTTAAAGATGTGTTCCAAAGTATTTGAAAAGTATCGGATACAGGGTCGAAGTTTCTAAGAAGTATCAAATGCGTGTTAGAAATAAATAAAAAAATATTTTAAAATTATTGATATGTTTACAAATATCAGACACGAACACACTATGGGTACATCACTTTATCCAAGTATCCGTACATTTTCACATGTTCTAACCTCCCGGATCCTTCAGGATTTTTTTCCCTGAATAGATCCTTCAGTATTAATGATCAGAACTTAATATCTTCATACTTAATAGTTATTCAAGGCAATGTTCCAAGAAAATTCCTATTCATAATTAGGGTAAGAATGAAATCAAGGCTTCTAGTTCCTTACTAAAACATGCATTTGCACAGGAAGAAAGATTCTCATACAAAAGCAGAGTATATTTTCTTTTCTTTAGTTGTTTTTTGATTGGAGGGCCTATCTATAAATGAGCAATTACAATTATCCAATGTCATTAAATAATTTCATAAAATATGAAAAGAGCAACATGAAACTATTAAAAGATATATACCTTTTGAAGGTTGTGCTTAGCCCATGTTGAGCCACGAATATAAAATCTAAAACTAGTACAAAAACTCTCTCAATTGTGAATTCAATGAAAATAAAGCAGCAAAAAACTTTGCTCCAATCAATCCATTAGAACTGCCTATAATTTGATATTAATAGAGCATATCTTAATATACAAAGAGCAAGAGGGTCATGATGACAGTGATGCTTAGAAGATAACATGAAATATAGAATTTAATTTCTAGAACCCAACAGCAGCTAGAGAACTATGAGATGGTTCAAGCAAGTGACTTGTATAAATACTCCAGGTGACAAACACGTGTGAAGTAAAATGCAGTACTCTGACAGAGAGAGACAAGACTACTTTACATTTAAGCATTTAACCTGACCTTTATATCCTTTAAAAACTGCTAAATGTTGGATAAGCTTCGCATATGCTAATGCAACATCGGCAGAACTGTGTAAGTCAAGAAAAAAGAAGAAGCCAATTCCTGGTTAAATAAGTTGCTTACACGATGACTGGTACAATATAGGAAAAGGCATATCACAGTTAAGCACCAGAATATGTAAAATTTGTGATAGTTTAGCTCATAATTACCTTGACGAGTCAGCAAAGCAAGTTGCATAAACCAGTGCATTTACTCGAGCAAGAGGGGCACTGGAAAATGAGGTCGAAAATGCCGATTAAACAAGCAAGACAACTGAATAAGCATTTTAAGACTATCAAGCAATCATGTCATGTAGCATTAGATGTAGAACTAGAGAACTCTGGAACACATTAAAGAACTACTAGCAATGAAGTAGGCATAGAATTATCTCGTAAATAGGGATGCTAAAGAGCAGAGCTGAGTCGATTTTGAAGACGATTAAGCTCGCCTCAATCAACCATAGAGTATCCTAGAGCTCAGCTGAACTTCCAGAATTGCTGATTGAACTCAGCTCGAGAATGTTATCAAGCTGCTTGGATCGGGTGGAATGGTTTGTTGGCTTGAGATAAGAAGGCAATATGCCACTATGGCACCGGTAGTCATTGTTAATCAGTGAACCCATGGTACTAACGACTTGTTGGACACATTGGTTAGAACCACCAGCTAGGAGTCAGTTCCCGAGCAACATGACTTATTTGTAGTATTAAAATTCAATTGACGAATATATAGTAGGGTTCCAAATAAACCTGACATATGACAAACCAGAGGACATGTCTCCCTCACGACTCAGGAAAAGCCCAAACTCAAAAAAGGCCATTGCATGTTCATATATTTACAGGTTTACCCTATCGTACAGTATTGACATTACTCATTTTCAAAGCAACTACAATCCAAATAAATGCTTAAAACTGATAAGTTTTAGTGGTTTTTCCCACTAGTGCATCTGATAATGCATCTGTTATCCCTAAAAAACAATCACTCAAAAGAGGGTCTCAATTTTAAACTAGAAAGACTCGGCTTATCACTAAATGTTTAATGCAGCAAGTGAAATACAAAAAATTTACTAATTTAATCTTTTTTTTTTGTTCTACAAATTCAACACTCCAAATCATCAAGACAACCAATTCAATACTAAAATTTCTCAGTGCTTTGTCTTCAATTTTCTCAAATAGCACCTAAATTATTTTACAAGCAACGTTGCCGAGCCAAGTCAACCGTGGTTTCAATCGAACTCATTTCACTTTATAAACAAACTTATTAAAAAAAATCTCAAGCTTTGCTTAAATACATAAAAAAACAAGCTTAAACAGACAAACACAAGCCTAGAATGTTTTTTTTTTCATCCTTACTTGCAGGTGCAAAGTCAATATATAAAAGAATATTTCAGTTATCGTCTACCAAATCGCCTCCATTATATATTGGGAGTCAATGTACAACCAAGAGAAGTTGAGGAAGAGAAACCACTCCACAGCTGAGAACCAAAATAATTCTAATATGTTTGAAACAACACCGAAGCTTACTAATTCAGACAGAAAAGATAATTCTTATCTAGAGAAAGGTGAAAAAGATGAAGAGCATTTTTTTTTCTCTTTTCTTTTTAGGAAAGAGAGAATAAATAGAATGAAACATATTAATACAGAATGGGATTGCCTTGAGTTGAAATTTAGGCTTTGGATGATTAGGGTTTGAAGAAAGAAGAGAAAAAGATGTAAAAAAGGGTTGTGGAATGTATCTAACATCTCTACACACATGTATTTATATTAGTGAAAAATAATATTTCCAATAATACCCCACATAGTAAAGCCCTGTCAATTATGCCCATTACACAAATATTCACATATTTCAATACTCCCCCTCTAGTTGGTGCATAGATATCTTGGGAGGAATTACAACTTAAACCCTTGGTGAACACATCGGCTAGTTGTTCCTCTGACTTTATGAAGGACCTGCAAATCAGTCCATTATTTAACTTCTTGTTGATGAAGTCTAGTGGTTGCTGCTTTGTTGTCACAATAAAGTCTCATAGGCCCATCATCCACAATACCCAAATCACTCATCAAGTGAATCCATTAGCCATAACCCTGTATTATGCTTCAGCAGTAGACATATCAATTGCTGATTGTTTCTTGCTCCTCCAAGTAACCAAATAATCTCCTATCAAGGTGCAATAACTTGAGGTAGACTATTTATCATCAACTGAGCCTGTCCAATCTTCATCTGAAAACGCCTCCACCTTCAAATGTCTATAATTAGAGAATAAAATTCCTTTGCCAGGTGCAGACTCCAAATATCTCAAAATCTGATACACAA
Source organism: Cornus controversa (assembly GCA_026545225.1). Classification (NCBI taxonomy): domain Eukaryota; kingdom Viridiplantae; phylum Streptophyta; class Magnoliopsida; order Cornales; family Cornaceae; genus Cornus; species Cornus controversa. Next base: position 75,293,356 of record CM048846.1, read on the forward strand.
TCTCTAAATGAGTGAACATGCATAAATTGCCTGCTAACACCCACTACATATGCTATGCCTGGACGAGTGTGGCCAACCAATCATTAATATCTCATCTTGTTCAACCTCGCCATTCCGAAGACGATGATTCGTCTCAATAGGCGAGTCTACCAGTTTACAACCTAATATAGCATATGCAGTGGGTGTTAAACTGTTAGTAGCCAATTTATTGTCTCTTCTAGAAGGTCAAGAATATACTTCATTTGAGACATAAAGATGCCCTTAAACTTGCAAACTCTATTCCAAGGAAATATTATAAATTCCCCAAGTCTTTAATCTCGAACTCCGAGGCAAAGTGAGCTTTCAACTTGGACACCTCCTCAGTATCATCTCGAGTCACCACGATATCATCTACATACACAATAAAAACAGTGATCTTGCCCTTAGCTCACTTGATGAACATGGTATGATCAGCTATGCAGCCTATGCTCTGCTTGTACCCAAACATGATCATGGCCTTCTGAAATTGGTCAAACCACACCCTTGGAGACTGCTCCAAGCCATAAAGTGCCTTCTTTAATTTGCATATCTTCCCTTGAGTAGCCCTAGAAGAGAAGCCTGGTGGAATCTCAACATAAACTTCCTCCTCAAGATCTCCATGGAGAGAAATGCATTCTTCACATCTCCTTACTAAAACCTCCACCCTAAATTGGATGCACATGACCAAAAAGCACCCAAATGGAGTTCATTTTATCCACTGGTGCAAACGTGTCTTGATAATCCATGCCATAGGTTTCGGTATAACCTTTGGAAACCAACTGCACCTCGTATTTGTTTATAGTTCCATCTGCTTTTTGTTTGACAGTGAATGCCCACTTGCATCCCATGGCTTTTCCCTATCTGGAAGTGGAACAAGCTCCCACGCCCCATTCTTCCCTAAAGATTTCATCTCTTCTACCATTGCTTCTTTGCACTTGGGATCTGCAAGAGTTTGCTTCCAACTCTGAGGGACAGATAAAGAAGAAAAAGAGGAAAAAGGTGCATGATAGGAAAGGTACAAGGAATCATAAGAAACAAACTTAGAAATAGGATGTTGGGGACAAGTTCTAACTCCCTTCCGAACAACAATTAGAAGATCTCTACTATCAACAACAGGAATGATAGAAGACTCATCACCTAATGAGAAGGAAGGAAGAATTGGATTTGAAATTGGAGTTGGTGATTCCAACTGGTGTCAAGGCACATGAGTGGTAATCTGCTCCATCAAACATCTAGGCCGATGAGCATTCCTTTACAAATACAATGAACACGTCCTTTACTCTGCTCCCCCTCATAAGAAGGATTGCTAGTGGAATCCTCCATCTGTCTTGAAGACACCTCCAAAGCTTAAGCTTGACCAGGAATGTAGGCTTGGTATTGAGATTGAACCTAACAAAACATCTCTTTTGATGCCCTCTCCCCCTGAAGAGATGGTTTTGAAGGAAGAAAATAAGCCTAAGACTCATGAATAGTGGCATCCACGCTAACAAAAGTTCTTTTAGAGGGAGGATCGTAGCAATTGTATCCCTTTTGTGTTGTCGAGTATCCAATAAACATACTTTGATGCCTTGGGATCAAGTTTCCCTTTAGATCTTTGATGATCATGAACACAACAGACATCCATATACTAGTGGAGTAATGCTATGAATGACTCCACTACCTTGAAGTAAGTCAATAGGAACCTTAAAGTCAATAGCTTGCTGAGGCATTCGGTTAATGGCATGTAGCTATGAAAACATCACCCCAAAAAGTCTTGGGAAGACCCATGCTGAACATTAAAGACTGAGCTATTTCAAGAAAAGTGATTTTTCCTTTCAGTCACCCCATTCTCTACTGGAGTATAAACACAAATAGTTTGATGAACAATCTCATGCTCAGCTAGGTATGCTTGGAAAGCACCCTTAGTGTACTCCATCCCATTATTAGGTTTAATGATCTTGATCTTGGCAACAAACTGAGTTCATACCTACTTGTGAAATATCTTAAAACATGTAGACGCCTCACTTTTAGGTTTAATGATCTTGATCTTGGCAACAAACTGAGTTCATACCTACTTGTGAAATATCTTAAAACATGTAAACGCCTCACTTTTATGTCGTAATTGGTATTCCTAGGCATAGTTGTTAAAGGCTCAAGGCGCACTAAGGCGCTAAGGCTTCCTGGAGCCTGAGGCACGAGGCGCGGGCCTGACTGAAGTGAGGCGCAAGTTGAATTTTTTTTTAAAAAGATTACATTTGTAGTGAGTGAGTGAAACAATGTAGAACAACTACAATTGAGAGCAAAAAAAATGCATATTTATGGTAATTAACAACAAATGAAACAGAAAAACAGATTCCGGAGTGAGTGAAACAGGTTCTGCAGGCTGCGCCTCAGTGCTTGAGGCGCACGCCTCTTTCAAAGCGCCTCGCGCCTGGCACCTCAACTGCGCCTCGCGCCTCAGTGCTTGAGGCGCGTGCCTCTTTCAAAGCGCTTCGCGCCTCGCACCTCAGCTGCGCCTCGCGCCTCAGTGCTTGAGGCGCACACCTCTTTCAAGGCGCCTCGCCTGGACATACCCTAGGCGCAGAGGCTGCGCCTTTGACAACTATGTCCCAGGTAACAAACCACCAATATCCAAAAGAAGAAACAACGTTGGAGAGTTCCCATGCATTAAAATGAACAATCATAAAAGGATTAATGCTTCTATTATTACTAATAGGATAACAGTTCTGTTGATGTTTTGGAAAGTCACAAGCATCACAAATAAAACTATTATTATTACACTGCTTAACCAAAACAAGAAAATGTTTCCCTAATACGCTAACGGAAGGATGACCGAAACGCCAATACCACTGATGTAGCTGGTAGAGTGCAGGGAATTAGCCTGATGGGAAAATGAACAATCATCGGAAGAAGGGGTATACTTCAAGAGATGAAGTTGGCTTTGATAGGACTATAGCTTTTGGAGTTAGGGAAGTTGGCATACAACTTTCAGAAGAAGAGGTATGTTTTAACCTTAGCCCCATTTCCGCACCGCCAACTCCACCTTTGATAGGGCTATGACTTTTGGAGTGTCTAAGTTGCTATGGCTGAAAACATCATGACAGACTTGTGCCTTCCAGTGCCACTTCCATTCTCACTTTACTGTGACAACAAGTCTGCCATTAGCATTGCAGCAAATCAAGTTCAGCATGACATGACTAAGCATATAGAGGTTGACCAACACTTCATTCAAGAGAAGATCATCTTCGGTCAGATTTGCACTCCGTTTGTCACTACCGCTTAGCAACTTGTAGACATTCTTACAAAGTGCGTCAGCAAGACCGTGTTTGAAGATTCATTGTCCAAGTTGGGTGTCTCATATATCCACGCACCAACTTGAGGGAGAGTGTTAGCCGAAATATTTTAGCCTAGAATAATGGGATTTTACTTTATTTACGCATAATTTAGGCATAGAATCTATAATGCTTTTATTTGATTTCAGTTTCTATAATATTTAACATGTGCTCTTTTCATACAAATACCAAAGTTGTGAATGGGTGATTATTCTCATTCAAGCCTTTACATATTTCTCCTGTATTTCTTCTAATAGGAAAGTTGGTGAAGGAATGCATCACAAGGTCCAGATATGTTAAGTCAACTTAACATAAAACAAGAATCACTGACATGGCATTATCAAAGATCACCTGCCATAAAGCTCCCACGCTGTGGCACGAACCAAGTATGAAGAACCCACCAGTTGCAGTATAGACCCAGGGATAGATGTCGGTTGTGCACAGAAATGTGAAGCATCATAATTGCTTCCAGATCCATTTTCTTGAGAGAAAACTAATGAACCCATTGGCTTTTCCAAATTCTTAAGCCATGCAGTACTGAAAGCACCATCAGTTGTCATTAATGGACTTTCAGTGCCAAATTCACTAATTAAATGAGAAATGAATCTCAGTTCCTACAACATTCATAGTAAGAAAAAAATGTTAACAATAAACAATGATATGTATAAAAAATCTGTCAAGAACCACGCAAAGAATAAAGGCTGCTGATCTATAATTTGATATTACCTTACAAACATTAGCTGGGCATGTTTTAAGCTTCATGAAAGCTTTGGGACCAAATGATACCAAGGGTCTCTGGACATGCTGCAATTGATGATACAACAATCTCAATTCCTTCGGTAACAATATTAAGGAGGATAAAAGGAAGAAAATCTCACACTTTACACTCACCACCACCATATGATGGATGAACATTACAAAAGAAATATAAATAATCAATATTACATAAGAAATATGAAATCTCTCACAACTGCACTCTTTTATTATAGATTACACATTTTCAGTTAATTCAACACAACCCACGTGGAAGTCACTATTTCAGTGAAATTTAAATAAATTTTAAGTCAACCATCAAGGGTTGTAGCCTAGTGTTATCTCTTCTACCTCCCAAAGTGGAAGGTGAGGGTTCAAGTCCCCATAGGGGCAAATGAGTGTGAGATTTTTGCCGAGGCAAAAAAATTAAGTCAAGAACCAATCGATTGAAGAAGATGGAGAAAAGTAAAGATGTACTATTTGTGGTGTTGAAGAAAACTGTCCTTTCAATATGATGAGTAATAGGCATAATAACATCCAGGCAAACAAGAAAAATCATAAAAACAGTTGTATATGATCAAAACATCAATATGAAAATTATATCCCATAATTTGAGCTTTGACATAAAGTTTCATACTTCTGAATACCCAATGCAGGTTAAATTTAACATATCTATGATGAATTCAATAGCTTGAAGAATTCATATTCACGAAATGATAAATTAGACGAATGAGTAGTATGATTTGCTAATGCTGCTATTATAACTAAGCTGGAGTGAGAGAATATAGCACAAGTCCAATCTTCATCAGGGGAAGGGTATATATGCTCAAACACACACCCTAAGGACTCCAGGAAAGAACAAAAGAAGTTTACAAAAAGAATAAAGTAATTCAAATTCGTACCATTAAATCAAATTTAGCCATGGCAAGATGATTGGATGCCACCAACCGCTTTAACTTCAAATTCTCTGCTCTTTTTAAGGACCTTTTTAATAGCACAAATAATTGTTGCTGAATGGACTGTGAAGTGCCTATACTGGTCGCACTTGAGTATGATGATCCAAGAATTCCCATTGTGTTTGAGATACCAACTTCAGATAACAAGTTGCAGATGGCTGCTAAAGTGTATGCAAGGCAAGTATCATCATTGTGCTGTACAGTTAATGAAGAACAAAACATCAGGCCTCACTGCATGATTATTTTTTTTTACAAAAATGAACACAAAAAAGCCTATTGGTAAAAGGTTACTGTAATATAGACCAAATAACAACTTTCAGCTCGGTCTTCAATCTATTATCACAGCTTCAATGCTGATGACAAATCCTCTGATGAAGTGACACAACAATATAAACCAAAACACAACTTTTGTTCAGGGAATATGCAAATGCATGATGCTTTTTCCTAAAACAGCAGACATGGAAAAACTGTTTTATTTAGTTGAATCAGTTTGAAGTGTTGAATATAGGCAAACAACAATCCAACAACACTTTTGAAGGAAGATCTTGGAAAGGATTTAGAGTTCAAACCATCTCATTGTACAGATGTTATCAAGGTAGGTGATGACTTTAATAGACAATTTATGTCTAATTTATGTACTTTTGTGGGTGATAATATGGTTAAGGAGTAAGAAGCAAGATATGGTAGCGTGGTCTAATAACTTTAATACACAGTTTATGTTTGGTTTATGCACTTTTGTGTGTGTAAATTTGGTTACTTGGAGGAGTAAAAAGAAAAATAGGATAGTGCGGTCTAGTGCAGAGGCAAAGAAGGGTAATGGCTCATGCAACATGTGAGATGTTTGATAAGTAAACAATTGTTAGAAAGCACCTAAGGGGGTGCATTTATGTACACAGAATGTATACACCAAGAAGTACACCAAAACTATACCCTCACATCCCCCAAAGACTACAAAAGACACGTCTCATGTGAGATGTTATGGGTGAGACTATTATTAAATAAAATGGCGTTTTCAAATGGCAAGCCCATGAACATGTTTTGTGATAATTTTGTCTACATTGCTGGTAATTCAGTATTCTATGAATATATCAAACTATTGAGGTTGTCTGTTATTTTGTCTGATATATAGTTATTGTTGAAGAATTTATATATTTAAGTTACACCCTCTCTAACAGCTTAAACTTTTAGAGTAGATGATTGTTAACATGGTATCAGAGCCGAAGGTCTCGAGTTTAAACCTCACCGTCACCCTGATAATTAAAATTGAAACACGTGTTGGACCAAAAGAAGGTCACACGTGAGGGGGCATGTTGAAAGATTTATATATTTAAGTTACACCCTCTCTAACAGCTTAAGCTTTTAGAGTAGATGGTTGTCAATAGTTCTGAAGAAACAGATGACAACTTTCTATGGTTAAGTCATGTGATTAGTTAAGAGATCTCTTTACTTAAGCCTTGAACAAGAATCAGTGTTCCAATCTTTATAACTTAAGACATAGCAGAAACAGAGCCAACATGAGAAATTTATGCAAGGAGTTGTCTTTGTAGAATATTAGTGATGATCTACAAGTATAGAAGCCAGCCTATCTTAGGGTCTATCACTCATTCTCCTCATTCTATCTTCTCTCTGTTGCAGCCATCACAATATGTTAGTTATGCAAAAAGAGCCCCTTTAACTGGGAATGCATTAGTCTCTGATGGTTCGATTATCACTCGATTGCAACCACCAAAGAGATATTAGACACATAAATCCCTTTAGCATCGGGGAAATATTTGTTTCTGACCATTCCTCATCTATAAGTAACACAGCCTTTTCAAAAACCCGTTAGATTAATCTAGTGAGCATATCGTCTCTCCACAGCTGAAAATTTTCCTCCACCAATAGTCACTCCTAGCAATGTCATATTAAATCATTTTTGTGGCTGAATTGCATTTATCATACACCACTTCCCTACTTTTCCCACACGGCTTTGGAAAGATCAATTTAGAACCAATTTTATTGATGATTGACTCGAAACAGATGTGCTTACTTCGAGGCATCTATTGGCTATCAGTCTAAATTATAATGCTATGTCTGTGCTCATAACAAACCTCTGCAGGACCTTTTCTACCTAAAAGTATTATTTCGCATCTTATCAGAAAATCAACATGATACAAAAAGGAGCAAAAGGCATAATTTTGACACAAAAACGAATGACAGTGTGCAGTAAAGAATACAATTTCACCGGGAAAAAAAAATCACAAAAAATGGAAAACACAAATTTAAAATCATACCTGTTGAGAAACCTGGACTGCTTCAGTTAAAACCTGAACATTATCAAGAAAACAAAAAGATTGTAATAAGAACATAAATAGACAGTAAAATTGGCAGAACTCTTAGACGTAAGAGCTCGCAAAGTAAAAGAAAAGTGAAGAGGAGCAGGTATGCTAGAGGGTGCAGTCTTTCCACATGCTTACCTCCAAAGCTTGCTTAGAGTGCCCAAAATGAAAATGCATTATCCCTAGACATAATAAAGCAACTTCGTATCTTCCGAAGCTATTGCAGCAAGAAGAAGAATGGGGCACAAACTCAAATCCTTCAGTCCCTGCACTTTAGTAACAATATTTACCAGATCAGCTCATCTGTTTAAAAAAAAAATTAAAAATTAAAAATTCTTTCATGATCTTCATCTTTCAAGGTACATCACAGGGAGCCAGCAAAGCAGTTGAATGCCAATAACAAATTTACAAATAAGATATAAGTGTAAATGACACATCAAAAGCATCATATGTTCATTTGATCCCAATGAATTCGAAAGACTTGATATCCTCGCTTTCAACAAGATTGAAGTTTACAAGAATCGTAGAAGGCATATATCGCAGAGCATAAAGAAGAGAAGAACTCATGAATGATTGTAAGAAGCAAAATATTTGTCAATGTTAGGTCAATAGGATTAAGTTGGCAAATTTCGTAGATGAAAACATGTTAATTTAATTATAGTTTTTTTAGTTAGTTTTGTTCTAATTGTGAGGTAAGTGAGAATTATCTCCGAGATGAAGATCGAACTACTACAAAGGTTAAAACCATAAACTTCGTCAAAAAGGATACGAAGGCAAATTCACACTGTGATGCACACTCACCAATTAGGCTCATGCATTCATATTCATGATTTCTAAATTTTAAAGTTTTATAAACTTATTTTGAATCCTAAATATGGCTTTTAAATGCATAGAACAAAACTTAAATTCTGCAATTTTTCTTAGTATTAGAAATTGCAATACTTTGATCGATCGAGCTAGCTATCGATCAAAGCTTTCTGGAGTTGCCTCAAACGATCGAGTAGTACTTCGATCGATTGAGCAGGTCGAATTTCAGAATCCTGTTTGGACTGAACTACTGAGTTTTGACCTATTTCTAATACTTTTCTAGGGTGCTTATAAATAGATATGATCTCAGAACACCCCAGGAAGGAGTGTTTTTCCATATATTTTTCATATTCTTTGAAAAGCGACAACAATTTTATTTCTTTTTACACAAGTTCAAAGCTCTTGTTTTCTTATGAGTGAAAAGTGCATCATTTTGTTTTCAATAACCATCATATATCTTAGTTTTGGTGAGTTGTTACTTTTTCATGTTGATACATTTGCTACTGAGCTACTCAAATTTATTCAACACCTTTAGAGTAATCATCCAGATTTGGACAGACTAGTGGTTGAAGATTAATCACTAAAGAAGCAGATTCGCAGAACGAATGTTGTACACAAATCAGTAGACGACCAGGAGATCTTCGACCGCACTGAAGGTTTGGTGTCTTGTTGTGTCTAGGGATCAACTAGGAGTTCGACCGTACTGAACTGTGACCTAGATTGTACCATCTGTTTCTTTGTAGTGGATTAATTTGCCGGACTTGGTCCCGTGATTTTTTAACTCTCATTTGAAGGTTTTTCCACGTAAAAATCTGGTGTTCATTATTATTGCTTTCCTAATTTAATTTATATATTATGGTTGAATGCTTGTTTAATTTGAATTGAAAATTGCATATCACTCAAGAAAATTAAAACTCCAACCCCCCACCCCCACACAGCAGGGGGGGGGGGGGGTGTCTAGATCAGTGGACCTATTTATGGTTGCATACTTGTTTAATTTGAATTGACAATTGCATATCACTCAAGCAAATTAAAACAAGTGTTTATTGTTAGTTTTGCAATATTAACCATATAACCAGATTAAGGGTAATATTAAAAACAGAATTTAAAAAAAATTCTACAAGACCTATTCAACCCGCCCTGCCCCCGGTCTAGATCAGTGGGCCTTGCACGACTTTGTTTCAAAACCTAAAATTCAGTCTATTTATGTTTCACGCATGTAAACCCATCAGTTAATCTAATCCACTGTACTAGAATATTGTAATATTTCCATAATGCTAGGAATAATTAATTGCTATGCAATTCTATTTATAGAAAATGGTTGACAAGGATCAAGGAGTTTTTTATTTTTTTATTTTTATATCTACATAGTGTCAAAATAAGTCAGAATCTGTTTGAATGGCCCAATCATAGCCTTTGAGTGACCTCTTTATTATATAGGACCTTTACAAGAGAGCTATACATGGAAAGAAATTAATTACTGAGTGATTCTAGCAGTCTAGCTTTATATGGAAACAATATATTCTGGCAATATGCTAACTGTACAAGCCTACGTAAATTAAGTAAATGTGAAATAAGGAAAGAAGAATAAAAGGAAAGAAGATTAATTATGGACAGCAGAGCTGTCCATTGACAGCCCCCCTCAAATTGATGCGAGTTGATCAATAAGCATCAATTTGCTACTTAAGAAACAATGTCGATGGCGAGTAAGAGCTTTGGTGAAGATATCAGCAATTTGTAGTTCAGTGGAAACATGTGGAAGAGTGATAACACGAGCTTCAAATGCTTCACGAATAGAGTGACAATCGACTTCAATATGCTTTGTGCGCTCATGGTAGACAGGATTAGCCGTGATCTGAATAGCACTCGTATTATCAGCATGGAGAGGTGTAGGATCAGTCTCAGAAAAAATCTAACTCAGCAAGCAAACCTCGAAGCCAAATAATTTCAGAACAAGCAAGAGACATCGCCCGGTACTCAGATTCTGTAGATGACTTAGAGACTCTGTCTTGCTTCTTACTCTTCCAGGAGATCAATGCATCACCTAAGAACACACACCAACCAGTGATAGAGCGACGTGTATCAGCACAACCGGCCCAATCAGCATCGCTATAAGCAGTAAGTCGAGGAGAATTGCCTGCAGGAAAGAATAAGCCACGGGCAGAAGTGCCCTGAACATAGCGGATGATCCTACGGACAGCAGCCAAATGAAGATGACGAGGGGTCTGAAGAAACTGGCTGACTTGCTGAACTGCAAAAGAAATGTCTGGTCTAGTAATGGTGAGGTAGACAAGACTACCCACCAACTTCCGGTATAAACTGGGATCAGCAAGTAAATCACCCTCCTCTTTGCGAAGCTTGACATTCAATTCCATGGGAGTATCAACAGATGTAGCCTCCTCTAGGCCAGCTGTAGCCACCAGGTCACTAGCATACTTATGTTGATTGAGGGAAATACCAGATGGACTACGATGCACCTCAAGACCGAGAAAATATGTGAGAGATCCAAGATCTTTCATGTGAAAGGACTCAAATAGATGAGTCTTGAGCTGACCAAGTAAAATAGAATCGGAACCAGTAATCACAATATCATCAACATAAACCAAAAGAACAACAATACCCATGTCTGATTTTCGAAGAAACAACGAAGTGTCATACTTGCTCTGCTTGAATGAGAAGTGTAATAAAGTAGTTCGAAATTTATCAAACCAGGCCCTCGGAGCTTGTTTGAGACCATAAAGGGAGCGACGAAGCTTACACACATGTGAGGTCGGAGAGGGAAACAATCCCGGGGGTGGCTTCATATAAATACACTCTTTAAGATCCCCATGAAGAAAAGCATTCTTGACATCCATCTGATGTAGTGGCCAATCATTGGAAGCAGCAAGAGCTAGAATCGTACGAACAGTGGTCATTTTAGCCACAGGAGCAAATGTCTCTTCATAATTGACACCATATTCCTGATTATTTCCAAGTGCAACAAGCCGAGCTTTATAACGATCCAAACTTCCATCAGATCGAACCTTGACGGAGTAAACCCATTTGCAACCCAGGGGAACTATGGTGGAAGGACAAGGTGCAATGTCCCAGGTGTGATTGGCCTCTAGAGCAGCAATTTCTTCCTGCATAGCTTGTCGCCAACAATCATGCTTGACAGCATGTGAGTAGCATGTGGGAATATCAAAATTGGACAATGTAGCAGTAAGAGAGGAAATAGTGTGGCCAGAAGAAAAACCATACCGATCCGGAGGTACAGACACTCGAGAAGAGCGACGTACCAAGGACTCTGGAGGTGCTGCAACTGACTGGTTCTGGAGCATGGTAGGATCAGATATCGGTGGAGCCACCGGAAGAGATTGTGGGCGGGAACGTCTCGTATACACAATACCTGGTTTAAAGCAAGAGCTGACTTGATGAAGATCTGAGAACTGCTGTTCAAAGGAGGGGAGAACCACAGTAGAAGAAGATGGCACAGAAGACACAGGAAAGAAATGTTGATTTTCAAAGAAAATAACATTCCTAGAAATGCGTGTACGATGTAAAGTAGGATCATAGCAAACAAATCCCTTTTGACACACATTATATCCTAAGAATGCACATTTAACAGATTGAGCAGATAATTTATGTCGCTCATGAGGAGGTAAATGGACAAAACATACACAACCAAAGATACGGAGATTATCATAACTAGGTTGTTTAGCAAACAAGCGGAAATAAGGAGACTCCATGTGTAAGACTTGGGAAGGTAAACGATTAATCAAGTGAGTAGCAGTTTTTAAAGCCTCGACCCAGAACATGGATGGAACAGAAGATTCTAACAAGAGAGTACGTACCACATCAAGAAGATGTCGATTTTTACGTTCAGCTACTCCATTCTGTTGGGGAGTAGCAGTACATGAACGTTGATGAATAATACCTTTAGAAGCCAAGAATGCCTGAAACTCAGTAGGCAAATATTCACCACCAGAATCTGTACGTAATGTCTTAATAGTCACAGAAAATTGATTCTCAACATACGCTAAAAACTCATTGAAAGTACGAAAAACCTCAGATTTAGAATGAAGAAAATAAACCCAAGTGAATCTGCTATGATCATCAATGAAAGTCACAAAGTATCTAAATTTTTCATGTGAACTAACCGGGGAAGGTCCCCAAACATCACTATGGATAAGATCAAAACAGTGAGAAGCTCTACTAGCATGCAAAGGAAAGGGAAGAGTTTTGCTTTTACCAAGTTTACAAGAATCACACTCAAGAGATAAAGAAGAACGTTCTTTATTACCAAGAAAACCAGAGTGCAATACATGAGATAAGATCTGAGTATTGGGATGGCCTAAACGACGATGCCACACCATACTCAGATCAGAAACATTATTACAAGCAAAAGACTGAATAGAAGAAACTGGAGAAAGTGTTGGAGCAGGTAAAAATAGTGGAAACAAGCGCCCCACTTTAGGTCCCTTCGCGATCGGCTCCCCCGTTACCTGGTCCTGCACAACACAACCATCACCAGAAAAATTAACAGCACAATTGTTATCAACTAATTGACCAACAGAGATAAGACTCGTGGAAAGCTGAGGAGCAAGAAACACATCAGTAAATTTAGAAGAGGCATCTCCTACAGCAGCTATGGGCAAGGAACTGCCATTGGCAGTCTGAATGGCAGATTGACCAGTATAGGGCCGAACATGACACAGAGCGGTGGGAGTATTCGTCATGTGATTAGAAGCTCCCGAGTCTACGTACCAAAGTTTAGTAGAATAATTACCTTGAAACCCCATTGCAGATAATGCCGAAATTAGCATTTGTTGCACCATTTCTGGTGTGCAGTAATTTGGTGCAGGAGGTGCAAGATCAGAGGAAGAGGAAGCACCTGAGGAAAAGCCATGTGCGACAGAAGTTGCTGCGGGAGGAACAATAACAGAAGTCTGAAATGCTTGGGCCTGACGATTCTGGGGACGGAGACGACATTCTTTGATAATGTGACCCTTCTTCTTGCAATAAGAACAATATTTCTTAGGACAATTAGCAGCAATATGCCCATATTCCTTGCAACAGAAACACTGCAAATGTTTAGAAGGCATAGGTGATCCTCGGCCTTGGGCAACATAAGCCACAGGTGTCGGGCCCGAACTGCCATGAGATTGCTCCAGAATAGCTTGAGTACTAAGACGTTGTTCTTCGCGAAGTAACTCACCAAAACAAATATCAAGAGAAGGAACAGGAGATCGGTTCAGTAGAGAGGAGCGAACAGATTCATATTCCGGACGTAATTTCATAAGAAATTGATCACGCCGGCTAGTCTCATGAAGAGTCTGGATAGTCGAAAGAGCACCAGCAGGAACATTGGCTGTAACCAAATCAGTATATTCGTGCCAAAGAGTCAGAAAGGCCGAGTAGTAGTCTTGGATGGAAAGACTACCATGTTGAAACATGGCAATTGCATGTTCCAACTGAAAGCGACGAGCATCATTAGTTTGATGATAAACCTGCTTCAAGTAATTCCACATGGATTGAGCGGAGCGATGAGGCCGCAAGTTGGTAACAATATGTGGCTCCACTGAACCAAGAAGCCAAGACATAATCCGAGCATCAAGAACAGCCCATGAGGGAGAAGCTCCGAGATCTTTGGATTTGTCAGTAGCGGATTGTGGAGCGACATCCGTGCCATCAATATGACCCCAAAGATCTTTTCCTTTGAGGAAAAGTTCAAACTGAAAAGCCCAAGTAGAGTAGTTTGTACCCGAAAACTTGACACACACAGGTGCAGAGTCCATCACAAAGAAACTAATTCACCAGAAGGATGCGACTGCCGAGATGAAAACAGAAACTGCCGAGAAACTATGGAGACCAGAAACAGACGCGTCGAGAGGCTCACCAGAAAAGAACTCCGGCCGAGACCTGAACAGAGGTTGTGAAAAAAAAACTCAAACCAGGAATAATCCAGAAGACGCCAACACAAGAACACCGAGAGGAGAAAAAAAATCACGTGGGCGACAACCAAACCGAGAGGAAAAAATTCAACTTGGCTCTGATACCATGTCAAAATAAGTCAGAATCTGTTTGAATGGCCCAATCATAGCCTTTGAGTGACCTCTTTATTATATAGGACCTTTACAAGAGAGCTATACATGGAAAGAAATTAATTACTGAGTGATTCTAGCAGTCTAGCTTTATATGGAAACAATATATTCTGGCAATATGCTAACTGTACAAGCCTACGTAAATTAAGTAAATGTGAAATAAGGAAAGAAGAATAAAAGGAAAGAAGATTAATTATGGACAGCAGAGCTGTCCATTGACACATAGAAGGTCTAAGGGCCTCAAAGTCACAATTCTTAAGTGGCATAGTCAAGAAAGTTGGGACCATTTGGCAAAATTCTCTACCACATAACGCTTTCATGAGTCACAGTTTGGTCCACTAACCATTTAGTTTTTATTCTTCATGTCAAATTTGAATTAATTAAACTAAAGCTTTGTTATTAAGGTAGACTAATATTCATGATATAGTAGTAAACCTCGACCGAATGGCTGATTGATCGAGATTTTGCAAGAATTTTTTTATTAAAAATCAGTAAGTTTGACCTATGGCTTGATCGATCGAAGTAGTGCAATGGTGCTAGATCGAAGGCTCAATCAATTGAACAATGTGAAAACACTATTATGGAAACTTGAAATATTATATATATATATAACACTGTTATGGAAACTCTCTCAAATCAGTTCTTAAAGTATTTTACTTACCATTCTACATGGATCTCCCATATTAGCTATAAATATGGGGTTATAGTTAGTTTAGGGTATCTCTCACAGGATATTTTTAACACTTTACATATTATTGAGAGAATTTATACCTTTTAGAAAGAGAGCTTTATGAATCAATCTAGAGTTCTTCATGGTTTACCATAATTATATGTGATTTAGAGAATCAAAGCAAGGAGTTGAAATGAAACTATCAGACAAAGTACCAACCTAGTGGTCCGAAAAGAACAAGTTGAACGGATGTCACTAATTGTGAAGGTCAAAAGTTCATGGAGAAGCACATAGTGTGAGGAGCAAGTCTGTCGGTAAATCAGCAATTGGAGGATTTGGGTTTGATCTTGTGTAACGCAAAGTCGGGAGGGACTAAGGAATTATTAGTTAGAGTCTATTATTTTAGTCTGTAAACTCTTTCCTGTATAGCGAGTTTTGATTTACCTGGACTAGATTTCATGGTTTTTTCCTTTCTATGGTTTTCCATGTAATAAATATCATATCTCTGTTTTATTTTATATATTGCTTTGTGTTTTTGTGATTGCTGTTGGGACATGTAATAAAAAAATTAATTGATATTTAAATATGGAATGAAGATAAATTGAAATGTTAATTAATCCCATGTGGTGGCCATTTTAGCTCTAAAAGGACCACTGTAAAAATCTTGCAATCGGGATTTTATTGGCCCACCCTTTTTAAGGACACTCATACCTACTGTCTCGCTTGTATTGGATGTCAACTATTAGGTAAGATTACCAAGCGTAATGAGTGACCCCAACAATCAACTCTAGTTGTCAAAATCTTTGATGTTTGGGGTATTGACTTCATGGGATCCTTTCTTTCCTAATTTGGGTATATCTATATCCTTCTTACTGTTAATTATGTGTCTAAATGGGTAGAAGCGTTAAACACCAAGACAACGGATCATAGAGTTGTGATAAATTTCTTGAAAGACTTTATTTTGCCTAGATTCGGTGTACCTCGAGCCATAATTAGTGATAATGGTTCCCATTTTTGAAACACTTAGCACGATGACTTATTTTGGGTGTGGGCAGTAAGGGCACATAGTGAGGCATTGTCCACAGCAGGGTGGTCAGAGTACACAATAGAGGCCAGTTTAGACCGTGACCGCACAGTCAGGTTATAGAGCATTGTCTCCACCACAGCCAGCTTTGTCAGCTCAGAGTGCACGACCTATGAGGGGATCTAACCCTAGTGTGTCCACACAATAGTCTGGTTTTCATGGTAGTGGAGCATAGGATCAGAGGACTCAAGGCAAAGTGTATGTTGTGACACCTTTAGACTCTTCAGCAGGACCTTCAGTGGTCAGAGGTATATTTCTGGTGTATAGTTCTTGGGGCTCGTGTGTTAATTGATTCGAGTGTGTCATACTCATTCATTGCTACATTATTTGCACAGGCATTGGGGCTAGAGGTTAGTCCATTGGGTAGAACTATTTGTATTGGTATGTCAGTGGGTAGCACAGTGATTCTTGACAGAGTGTGTTGGGGATGTGCTATTGAGATAGCCGGACGGACACTTGAGTTAGATTTCATTCTCCTTGACATGAGTATTTTGATATCATCATTGGAATGGACTGGTTGTCAAAATTTCATGCGACGATTGATTGTTTTAGAGGGCGAGTAACGATTTGTACGCCTGAGCCCGAGAGAGATTGCTTTTGTTTTGTGGGAGATCGGAGTGATTCCTATACTTCTCCATGTTATGGTATTAGTGGTCGGGAACAACATAATTTTATCTTGGCTAGTCTTTTGACCAAGGGAGAAGAGACTCCGAGAGAGGTATATCTAGTGGTGGTATGTGACTTTTTGGATGTCTTTCTGGAAGATTTGACGGACTTACCTCCCAAGAGAGAGGTAGAGTTTGGCATTGATCTTATACTTGGTACGACGCCCATTTCTATGGCACCATATCGGATGGCACCGGCGGAGTTGGTGGAACTAAAACGTCAATTGGATGATTTGAAAGCTAAGGGCTTTATTAGACTGAGTGCATCACCGTAGGGAGCACCAGTGTTGTTTGCTAAGAAGAAATATGGCTGTTTGAGATTGTGCATTGATTATTGAAATTTGAATCATGTGAGAATCAAGAACAAATATCCAGTTCCGAGGATAGATGACCTATTTGATCAATTGAAGGGAGCTCACTACTTCTCAAAAATTGATTTAAGGTCAGATTATTACCAATTAAGGGTAAAGGATGAGGATATTCATTAGACGGCTTTCCGTACGCAGTATGAACATTATGAATTTCTTGTAATGCCATTTGGTTTGACTAATGCACCGGCGACATTTATCGATATAATGAATAGGGCATTTCGTAAGTATCTAGACACTTTTGTGATAGTATTTGTAGATGACATACTTGTGTACTCATCTTCAGAGGAAGAGCATGAGTTGCATTTGAGAACTATTTTACAAATTCTCAGAGAGCAACGATTGTATGCTAAATACGAGAAGTGCGAGTTTTGGCTCCAAGAGGTGAACCTGATATCCATAAGACCTATTCATGAGTAGCACGCACTCTGACGTGTTAGAACATAGAGCAACCGTCAACTGGATGGGGCTTAATCACCATTCAAGTCAAACATCACATTATTTTATTTATTCCATTCCATGACATTGCTACAGTGAGGACCGGTAATTTTGAAATATTAAAGTAAAATATATATATATATATATATATATATATAATTACTGTTAATATAGATATTCATTTTAATTATAAGTATTAAAGAGTCTATGACTTTATAAGTCCTTGTGCTTGTGACCTTTAATGTGAAACAATGGTGAATGACATCATGACAGCCCTATAATAAGAGTTAGTGAGCTGTTATCTTTCTTAAATATAATTATTATCACTAAAAAAAAAAAATTTACTCACATGAACAGTCATACAATTATTACAAGTAATTACATAACTCAACTCTTTAGTCTCCTATGAAGAGTCATAATTTATTAATAATTTACAAGTAATAAAACTTATAACTCACTTCTTTACAAGTAATTACATATGAAGAGTCATAATTTTGGAGTATGAAAACTTAAATGACTTGTCTCTAGTTTCGAAATATATATATATATATGATCTGACGGCTTGCATGTATTGGAACTCGTACTGAAGTATGGAAAAAGTAATACTTGAAGATATGACTAGTACAAGATTGTATTTTGAGGAATACTACATGAAATGTATCATGTGTACTATCCATCGTTTTGTTTCAATTCCGTGCAAGAAATATATATTTTTTTCTTTCTTCTCTCTACCAGTCTCAAGACCTTGACCTGTGGCTTGGGTGTTAAGACCCAAAGCCACCAAGCTTCATTCAAGAATTTCATTTTGTGAAGACTTTGCAAGAACTGTATGATGTGCAAGAATATGCAAGAATTGTGCTTTGAGTGCGTGTGCTTGTACATGCGTAGCCAACAAAAAATAGGTAGGGAGAGAAAGCCCTTCAGTTAAAAGACCGAGAATTATTCCGGAACAACGGTCTGCCATGAGAATGACAAGAAATCCAATGATGTGTGTGGTATGCATGTCGTGGTCATCTTGCTAACTATGCTTTGGCTAGCTTGTATTATTCAAATTTGAATGATGATTGGAGTTGTTATTTTATTTAATTTTTTTCCAATTACCTTATATAGAAACATATACATATTTATCAAAATGTAGTTTAATTTTCTTTTCGTGTTTTATTTGATTGTATATATAAATTTAAAGTTAGTTTTCCTACTGGATGGTTAGGCTCACCTTACATTTTACAGGTTCTATAGAAGCAAAGAGTGAAGAATTTCCCGAACTCACTTGAGGACGACGTTAAGGATGTTTGTATGAATAAGAAGTCATTAGAGGAAGGTTGAAGGCAATATCATTTTAATTTTTGTAATTGTCGAAGGACTATGGTTATGAAGGTTTATGAAAATGTTTCTTTTGCATACTATAAAATTTTAAATTAAGGGTTTGTGGGTTAAGAAATTTATTGATGTGGCTTTTCTTTATAAGGTAATTATATTTTATCTTTTTTATCATGCCCTTCAAAAAAAAAAAAAATTGGGGTGTGACAGTTACTTTTGACAAAAATGTCATTTTCTGCCAAATGTTATTTAGTTCTTAAGGGCAGAATAAAATTTGTCTGTGTCAAAAAAAAAAAGCTTGACTTGGCTCAACATGCTGGTCTTCATCTTTTTGTTACAATAAACAAAACTTTTTGAAGCATGTTCAACAATTAATGGATAATTTTGGAACCCTGTTATCAAAGGATGATTTACAAACAGCTCTCAGTTTTGTAAGTATATTAACTTCTTCCTCGTACAGATAAGATGTAGTGTGATGACGATTTAGGAGGAGAAAACAAAGGCAAGGAAGACTAGTGAGATAATTTGATGTTTGTGCTTGTAGAATACAAGTAGTTAGCTGTAAAATAGCATTGTTCAGAAGCAGGGAAACCATGATGCAGGCCTCAAGTCTTTGCTAAAAGCCAAATTGAGCTATCTCAATTAAGTTATTATGAACATTATTTATAACTTATAAACGTGTGAAAGTAATAACTTGACTACTGCAGCATCACTTCCAAAATTAGCACTTGAAAACATTCATAAAGGTTTGGCATTCACCTGTAATCAAAATAGCGGTGGAGATTCTCTAAAGCAGCAGGATAATCATCATGATAGAGGTTGTTCAAGTAACGCAAGAAGTGAACCTGCTTTGTAGTGCATTACAAAGAAAACAAGAAATAGTCTTTAGCGAGTGAAATAATTTCCAATGGAAAATAATAAATGAACAACCTGAATAAGCAAATTGACTTACACGATGCAGTTCTGGTGCCATTTTTAAAAGTTGCTTTAAGATATACTCAAAAGCATTTAAAGGAACTGAGCTGCCATGCCTGACACAAGGAATTCCTTGATTTAAAGGATTCTGAAATGTTTCTAATAAGAAAAATAAGACCAGATTCAATGTAGAAAAACCAAATAACAAGACAGTTACTTTTCAATTGCATCAGCTTTCTCAAGCAAGTATCCCTGTATCTGCCAGTTTGTACGTAGGAAAAATCCTCCAGGGTGATCCAAGCCTCTCAATGCATCAGTTGGAGGGTTTGCAATTGTACTAACACCTCTAGGTTTGTCACTCTGTGAGAGTTTTGGGCCAGCAGAAACCTCCATATCTGCATGCATAACAATATATAAAAAGTGTAGTCACCTCACCACTTAGGACATCAAGAAAAGCACACAATCAAACCCCTCAATACTGGAAACATTAATATAACCTAAGATAGTTGAAGCTCAAACATTATATTAAGATTCCTGATATAGGTTTTATGCATCAGATAATGTGGCAAGTGCTAAACATTTTGTTTTTGAGGATCCATAAGAAAAGGGCCAGGTAGTTTCAATTAATTTAGCAAATCATTATTCACAAAATTGGAAGTTTCAATATGTGTTCTGCAACATTGCAATGGCAATTGATAATCAAATCTGCAAAAACCTACCAAGCTATCAATTATTGATGCAAACTTGATAATCTGTTGGTATGCTCACATTTTTCATGGCTTCCTTGCCAAATTTAGGATACTCAGTAGCAATTGTTTGCATTCATTGCAGAAAAAATAGTCATAATTTACATCAAAAATAAAGAAAAATGAAATTATAATGATCTTTTTTGCACACTTTTAACAAATATGGAAATATTAAACTAAAGAGAATGAAAACTGTACAATTACATCAAAAGGAAGAGGCATAGAGTTACACCAAGACACGAATTAAGAAATTATCAGCCAAGTCTCCAGCCTCTATAAACCACAAAGGGATCTCTCTCTCTCTCTCTCTCTCTCTCTCTTATAGATACTTCATAACGCATTATAGAGCATATCATTGGGGGACTGAAGCAAACAGAGATAAACAAAAGCCCTCTTACAGCAGTAAAAAAGACTAGAATAACTCCAATCAGCGGTAGAGCCTAGATTTCTGAAGGAAAATATGGGAAAAGCCTGAAGAGAAGTTAATAATCTGATAATATCTCAAAATTATATCGATTAAGACTTTTTACAACAGATAAAGAGGGCTGTCCCTTTTATAATACAACTAATAATGACACTTGACTTTTCTAGGCAGACTTTTAAGCTACCCACAGAGCATTAATAACAACTTTACCACTTCCCCAAGTAAATACTTAATAATTCCAAAGCTTAATTACAATTAGTACCCAAAAACAAGACTGCCTTTTTATTTCTTCAAGACACTTTCCAAAGCTCCATTAATTATTTGCATCAATCCCTCCTCCTTGAAGAAAACTCGCCCTCGAGTTTGTAGAAATTTAACATGATCTATTAAAAATCCAAATAAGGCCTTCCATCCTTTCTTTCTTCTTTTACGTAGTCGAACAAAACACGCTAATATGACAAAGAATACCTTTGCACGAACTTTCAGAGCTCTCTTTTGAAATTTAGTAGATTTCCGAAACTTGCTTGAACACAAATCATGAACCAAGACCTGAATTAATCTGATTTTTGCATTGGAACAACTCCTGGCTATATGTTGCGCCATGAATTCATCCCAAATCAGATCGCGAATATGGAATTCATTATTTTCAACTCCATGAACAAAGAAGCGTCATTTTCAACCAAATTATTCAAGTAAACTACTTCTGATGTATTGTCTAATGCAACACTTACCCCTGGAAATTCAATGGTCTTAGCTTCAAATTTTCCACCTCTTTGTTTGTCGACCAACGTAAGCTCTGAAATTACTACAGCTTGGGAATCAACTTGAGATACTTACTTCAATTACTTTAATGGCCCCCACTTTTTCACCTCAAATCCATGAAATGCACACTGAATAATGACATTTGCCTCAACTTCTGACAAGTTGTTGGTTGCTTCTTCAGACTTCTCCTTTTCTGCCTTATTTTTTTCTTCATATTTCTCTTCATTGTTGTCAAATTCTGGAGTGAGAAAGTTGACTTTTCCTTCAGTCTCTCACCTTCTTCATCTACCCACCTAGTAAATTCATCCCAAGCAAATGTTACATCCACAAAATCAACATAATTTCCAACGTCTTACTCAATGATCAGTTGTTTTGCGTTGATAATACAATTATCTAAAACTATTGAACTCTTGGCAAACTTGTATCTCAACTCCTCATGTGTGTCATACCAAAGGTTCACCATTCCTGCCCAAGTGTTTTGCAACTGTTCAACTGATTTGGCAGCACCCCATTTTGCACTTTTGAACTGCTTATTGATGGGGATTGTGAGATGTTTCGCACCTATGTCAGGTGTAGTCGTAGGGACATTTTGTTGAGTATTGGGCTCTAATACCAAGAAGAAATATAGAATAGAAAAAATAAAAAAGAAATATGTAAAGGCTTGAATAAGTGTGTTAATCACCCATTCACAACTTTGGTATTTATAGATGAAAAGAGCACATGTTAAATATTACAAGAAAGGAAACTAACTAAAAACATTGCAGATTCTATGCCTAAATATATGCATAAATAAGGTCAAATCTCATGATCCTAGACTAATCATATCTCAGTTAATATGGTAAGTCAAATCACATGATTCTAGGCACATATCTCGGATAACAGTGTAATCCTTTGGTCTTGATATGTTATATTTATATTTTCATTTTCTGATACTTTATTAAATTTACATTCCATGTACGCTGCTCTAGTTTTACTAATTCTTAAGGCTTTTGCTTCTAATTTATTTCTCCACATTTCTAATTTTATTGTTAGGGATTCTTTAGAAGCATTTAATAACACTATGCCATCAGCAAACAACATGCACCAGGAATAATCCTTGTGTGTCCATTGTTATTTCATATAGCACCATAGTAAATAGATATGGACTTAGCACTGATCCTTGATATAATCATACTTTTATAGAAAAATCACTACTCTCCACGTGAATAAGAACTCTAGCCGTTGTTTCACTATACATATCCTGAATAATATATATAAGTTTTACATATCGTTAACTATTGGAAACATAGTCCTCCATATCAGCCAAGTCTCTAGGACTCAGCTGAGTCCGAGTCCGATGCTCGCTGATATATCGGAATCACACAAGACTCGACCGAGGCCCTGGCAAATCAGCTGAGTCTCATCCGAGTCCCTAAAGAATCAACCAAGTACCCAAGGAATTGGCTAACTAAGCATATCTGATGGTGTGCAACGTTGAGAAAATTTCACGATTGTGATAACTCATTCTATTATGTTACGCCCAATATGGCCCCGAATCCATTACACCATTGACATGGACGGCGGCTTAATCCGCAACTTCAGACGATTGGACATTACAATGTCTATATACACATACAAGTTAAAAAAATGCAGACCTGTAACTATACCATACCGTCAACAAGTCCAAAAAGTACTTTTGGTGCATGATTGTGAAATGGAACTCTTCCACTGGCCTTTTTATTCGCTTCAATTTCTTCAGTAACTTTCTCAAAAACAAAATTCTCCAAATCCATGTTTTCATATTCTGATAATGCTTCCAGATCATTGGTAGAATCATCTGAACAAGGCAACTCATAAGGAGGAAGACTTGAAAGGGCTTCTTTACAATATGTTCCTATATTTGACAAAAGATGACACACGCCCTGCATTTATAAAAAAAGAAAAATAATAAAAATATCAAGTTGTTTTACTTACTGTGGGAATTTAATTTAACAAGTTTAACTTTTGAGAAACCAAAAAACAATGTCAAAAGGATGGGTACAACGAAAAAAGAAAAACAAGCACTTGTATGTAATTACTAAATCACAGAATCTTATAAACCAAAAAGCAGATATCAGAGAAAGAAGATGATGTGGTGGGTGAAGGGCAAAGAGCACATAGGGAAGGGACAAGGTATTGCAGGGATTATATGTGCTTTTTTCAATACCATATCCTCAACTTCAACTTCAGGTTCATTTTAGTTACAAGAGGCGTGACAACGCATGTTTAGTACTACAGTAAATACTCGAGTGGACAAGCATGAAGAGAGGCAAAAAGATATCCTTACATATTTCATCTTTAAGCAGGCATGCTGTCTGTCTTTCACTTCTCTGAAAGATCTACTTTGGTTTTAAGCTCTGCAATTAAATTTCCTTCAAATTATTCTCATAAACCCAAGACATAACTTTTTCAATATCCCAGTATTCTGCAAGCTGCCCTTGCTTCCAGCAACTTGCTAAATGTAAATCTTAACCTATTCAAACCTCTTGCTCAATGAAACAAACACCTAAGCCTTTATGCTTTCAAGTCTACTTCAACCAAACAATTTGAGCGTGAATTCTTAGTGTACTGAAACAAATTCCACAGAAACTAAAATTCTGTCTTTTCAATTGCTGAACTTTGTTAACTCAACTAGATCACTGCAACTTTCCTAAAACAGGACCTCCATTTCAGAAGTAACACAATAACAAATCAATTTTAGATATTAGAAACAAAATCTAATGAAAGAACACTATATTACAACCTCAAGCCTGTTGATTGTTATGCAAGCATCGTCCTACACCAAGAGTAGAGCAAAAAAGAACTTCCGGAAGGAATATGAAAAAACAGCCAAGTTTCTACTGTGTTGCCCACTTAATTCAAATTCAAAGTTAATACAATTTTATTTAACAGCTACAAAATCTAAAAGAAGATGCACTGTTCCCATGGAACCACAATATATTTGCAAGCAATTCAGCATATGAGCTAAAAAGGCTCTATTCCGCAGTTCACAAATTAATTTGTAATATAAAATTAAAACCAGCAAAAAGGACATCATCCCACCAACAGAGCAACTACCAGGATCAACCCCACCTGGAAAAAAACTATTTTCAGGAGTCTGTTAACTAAGACAACCAGCAAGGATGAAACCTAGTTGTACAACGAACCACCTAAATTACCTTTAGGTTGAGAAGATGCCATCTACAGTGGGATGACAACAAGTAAAGCATATTATCTTTAATGCTCAAGGTGAACAGCAAGCAAGATAGATCGATTTAAAGAATCATAAAAAAAAGATTCAATTTATTGGCTGAATAAATTTCAATGCTTTCATTGAATGAGATAACGAAAAGTTAGAAACATAATCTCTAAGTTCTTTTTTTTTGAAAAAAAAAGGGGAATTTCTAAAATAAATAATTTTAAAAATAAAAAATCAAAATGATGCTTAAAGGAGTTAAAAGGTGTCCCATCTAAAGCAGTTGTATAGCTCACTAACACATAATTAAGGGAATTGCTAAAATAAATAAATTTAAAAATAAAATAAAAACAATGCTTAAAAGGAGTTAAGAGGTTTCCCATCTAAAGCAGCTGTATAGCTCACTAACACATAATTCATAAATCCTCTTTCTCAGAAGTACATCCACAGGTCTGGAAAATACTAGATTTGATCCCAAAGCTTTAGTAATGTGTCTTTTTGGTATTTATCGTCATAGCAAGAAGTGATTTGTGACAACTGGCTCTCCTTTAATGAGCACACCAATCTGATTAAGAAGAGCAAATGCTTCTAAAATGGAGAGGAACTAGTTTAAGGTCTGGTTGTTTAGGGTTTGAGGGCATAGAGAGTAGTTAACAGCAGATGGGTTTATGGAGCTTTCAAAAGAGAGAGGGGTTCAAAAGCCACATTCTGGAGCAAAACGGGGTATTTATAGACTCTTGGGACCAATGTGACATGCATAGGAGCAGCAAAATTTGTTTAGTTGAGCACTTGGTAATTGCATAACAGTACAAAAATGTCTGCTATGCACCCACGAGGTGCATAATCTTTTTCCACCGCGAGATTTTTGGAGTGCAGCTAATCAACAATAGACTTTGCAACATTTATCCAGTTTTTAGGGGCTAAACCACAGTTTTGAGCTACATTTTAGATGATTACACGGTATTCCAAAGTGATCCAGTTGTGTGGTAATCTTGATTGATTGTGGGCCAAATAGACTGAATTTAAGTATGAAAATGTCAATTGAAGTGTTTGATGAAGATCGATAACAATCAGTGGAAAAAGCAGGAGCCGATTTGGATCCAAAACCCCTAATGTACAAACTTGACTAAAAGCAGGAGCCGATGTGGATCGAATGTTTTAATTAAAACAATTATTATGCAAAATGATATTATGAAAGTCCAATTGAGTTCGGTAAGGTTTCCAGATGAGGATGAGTATTGCAATCGATTGTACCACAATTCGAATCAAGGTTTGATTTAAGATACAATCTTTGATCAAACAGTGATTTCGACTTGAAATATATGGAGGATGGTAAGAGTTCACCTTTGACTAAATCTAGACCCTTGGGGATCCTCGTTGTATCAACTGTCAAATTTTACAAAATCCGTACAAAGAAAAGTTGATCCTGGAGAGTCCTACTTGGATCAGGACTGTTGCTAGAGTATAGAATTTGAATAGAGAGGGGCGGGGCAAAATGGGGTGTCTAGACCCACCAAATTATATCCCTTGATACTCTATCATATGCCTTTTTTAGGTCCATGAAAACCATGTGTAGATCTTTTTATTTACTTCTACACACTTCTTTTAAATGTATTATTAAGTTAATGGCCTCAATAATGGATCTTCAATCTACTAAAAAACCAATAAAATAACTAACATCTCTTATTTCACAAGTATAAACTAAATAGATGAAATTGAAGTATTATACCTGATATTTGTTCACAACAATTTAACACGAGACTTATTTTTTAATTCTTTAAGAGTTTGGATTAGATGTGAATAATTTTATAGTATATGAGATTCAAATATAACCAAGTACAATCAAATTTTGATTTGTTTAAAATTTGAAGTAATCCTTCTGATAATTGGATTTTTAGTCCTTTAAGGATGATCTTAAACTTCGTATCTTCAAACCAAAAGGTTGACACTCCACAACTTGCAACCCAGCCCATAAGATTTATTTCAAAGCTTTTTAATAACTTTGATTTATAAAATTCCTATTTTCAAAGTTTCAATTATGAATCAAACTAGGGAAATATTCCTAGGTTGCAAACCAGCCCATAAGATTTATTTCAAAGCTTTTTATTTTTTGAAAAATGGAAGTTGTTATTACATCAGAAAGCTTACATTTAGAAGCTCTTTACTTGCCACATAAATTGGGCGGAGAGATTGAAAATTGGAGAGTATAACTGAGAAGAACTTCAAGACTATCCTTTGTACACAGTGTATGTCTCACTAACGTTGAATGCCAACAAGACTGGAGACAGTTTGACATTATTGTATCCTTTGTACACAGTGTATGTCCCACTAATGTTGGATGCTAATAGAGAAGACTGGAGACAGTTTGATATTATTATACACTGCTCTACAGACTTGAACATCCGAGCTTTTACCATTGTAAGCTAAACCACTTCATACTTAAGCCTTTATGAAACACCCTACAAACTTAAAAAATAAAATTAATAAAAATATTCCACAGAAAATAAGAAATTAGTATAAAGGAAATATACAGCTTTGCAACAAGCCATACCATGGAAACTTGGTAAAAATTTAAGAATGTGATTATTCTTTCTTTACAGTAAAAAAGGAGCATGAATCAAACCAACTTATTAATGCAACAAACCACTAAACATAAGAAATCAAGAAAAAAAGATGGTTGTCTACTAAACATTAATGAGAAAACAACATAGAAAGTAGAATACCTCAAATGATAAAAGATTGAATGCAAGTAAGCAACGACGAACAAATATTCCTAGGTTGCTATTTGGGTCCAAAATGATCTGGTCATCATCTACAACACTTGAATCGGCCCCCCCAAGGATGCCTAATCAAAATTGCATCAAAACAAATTCTAGTTGGATTACTTCAAAAAAAAAAGTGAGATGACTAATAATGGTAAAAAATTGTACGAAAAAGAAAAACAACAAGAAATAGAGAAGAAGAAAATTTCACAAATTGAAGATAATAATTAACTCACCCCGCAAATCACTGAAAAAGTTAAACAAGTCATCAGGAGATGATAATGATGACAGCCTGCTAGTTAAATGATCGCTTAACCAGTGATTTAATGAGCCGCCAATTTCCCTCAATTGAATAATAAGTACATCCAGTTTCGGCTCCAAAATGTCATCACAGCACTAAAAGACAACAATGCCAAAACTTGAGTTTAGTCTTATAATGCATAGAACAACAATAATCAATTAATTTAAAATTCAACATAAACCAAGTAATGAAGGGAACTAATTTCTTTTACCCTTTACTTGCAACATTGGTTGAATATAAAAAATGTTTAGTATAACCAAATCAAAAACCTCCAGTAACCCCACTTTCCACATGCTAACAAGCATATTCACAAGCAGTTGGCATGTTTCTCGAGAATTCAAAATATTGGATTTAATTTCGGCTTTTCTCCCACATTTCTAAACAAATGGAGCTTTAAAATTTTATAATCAACAGTGATGGTAAAAGAAAGGAGAATAAAAAGAAAAAATGTAATCTTGTTTGGTTTCTGAGAAAACGGATAAAAATATATAAACATATTTGGTAGAGAGAGAGACATTGAAGCTAACCTTTGTGAGTGCCAACAAGAACAGGCCGAGACGATTGTGCTGAGAAACAGATGAAAAAGGGAATGGCACCGAAATTTGAGCGGGAGGTGCGTAGATCTGTAGAAGGATGCAGACTGAAACTTTGTGGGGTGTTATGGCGAAAGCACCTGGCGCCTTCAAAATCCCGGCCATTGAATCACCAGTCTTTGCTCAGTTACTGCTACAACAAGTAATTGTAATGGTAATGGTAGAGTTCAACGAGTGATTATATGTATATATATAAATATATATATCTTTCAAAGCCCAAAACAAAGAGAGAGTTTTGCCCGCTTATCAATTTTTTTTCAAACGACAGTACTTCTCTCCTCCTGATAGGAGGAACTTTCTCCTGGTAAAGTTTTTTTTTTTTTCTTTTCCCATTCTCCAAAGTGGCGAAATCCCAAAAAAAAATAAAAATTACACGTCTATTAAAATTAGGACAATACTTGCCCTGTGCCAGAACTTCATGGTCCAATGAAAAACAACAAGTGTCCTAGAATTTAAAGTAAATAACCAGTGGAACTGGACTCACCGGAACTGGACTGGAACCGTAGTTGAATCGAACCAGACCATTTATTACGATTCCTATTTTAAATTGGGTAATGCTACTTAGACAGAATTCATAGGCAGAATTCATAGACAGAATCATTTACATCCATTGGATGCATGTGGTGAGTGTATGTGGTGGGGCCTACTACATACATCTAATGGATGTAAATGATTCTGCCTATGAATTCTGCCCAAGAATTCTGCCTGAGTAGCATTACCCTTTTAAATTTTAAGAATTATTTCATTATGGAATCATTAATATATATATATATATATAACACTAGAACTTAAAAATTATTCTTAACTTAAAAATTATTCTTATTCATTTATATATATATATATATATATATATATATATATATATAAATACTAATAACTTTTAAATTCTAGTGTTTTATTTATATCTAAAGTATAAAATATATAATGTATGGATAAATACTAATAGTTTTTAAGTTATAATATTATATATATATAAATAAATATTAATGGCTTATAATCAATTGTTATAACTAGAGTTGTACAAGTATGAGTGTGTGTCTTGTCAATGTTAAAAATAAATAAAAAATAAAAAATTAACAAAGAATCGTTGGAACCGATATTGGGACCAAACCGAACTCATCGGTTTTGATTCCAAAATTAAAGAGTCGTTGAGAACGGTTCCAGTTCGACCAGGAACCGTAAGGACCAAATCGTGTGCACCCCTAATACGAACTCATCTGAAAACATGATTACTCTCTCTCTTCTTTCCAGAGCAAATATCCACCGTGGCTCTTCCCATCGTGCTCGTTTGACATTGTTGTTGTAATAATGAAAGCATTTTTATCAGTAGCTGTTATAAAATTGCAGCTAGTACAAAATATGTTAGGTGTTTGGTGATGTACTCTTTAAAACTCTTTCTATACTTGAAGTACTTCTAAATTTGTTTGGTAACAATGTTGACTTTGTTTTTCTTCATCAGATGAAGTTAAAGATGAATACAATCCATATAAGCTTTCTCCTCTATGAAAGCAGGAAAAATATCAGAAAAACACACAGTCTCCTTCAATCTCCACTTCTGTTAACTCCCATTCTTTTGCCCACTTAAAGTACTTCTAAATTTGTTTGGTAACAATGTTGACTTTTTTTTATTCATTAGATGAAGTTAAAGATGAATACAATCCATATAAGCTTTCTCCTCTATGAAAGCAAGAAAAACATCAAAAAAGCACACAGTCTCCATCAATCTCCACTTCTGTTAACCTCCATTCTTTTGCCCACTTTAACGCAAATCTTGTAGACATTGCTTCAGATACTATTGCATAAGCCACTTTTGGGAAGAAGTGAATGATTGCTTTTAAAACCCTACCTGCACAATATCAAAGAACTAAATGAGTAGCAACATTTTTGTAACAATGTTGCTTAAAACACTTTTATTACTAATTTTACTAATCCATACACTAATAAATATATGCATTAGCCGAAGGGTGCAACTTGGGCGGACCAACACAAACCTAGTCCAATTTGGTTGAGGAGCCAATAACTCGAGCTCAATCCGAACTTGAATTTTAATTTTAATTTTATATATTTTGTATATTAAATATACTATATATATTTCAAATTATAGTCAAGTTGCACCCTTATGCACTATCCAAATATTAATTACTGTGAAATATCATTGACTTCAATTATTATGTGAAGATCAGTATGTTTTGAATTTCTTCTTTATTATCACATTTTTTGTTTATTATATAGTACTGTATTTAAAAAATACAAATAATTTAAACATATTTAATTCATTAACTTGTATTGAGGTGTAAAGGTGCTCCCATTAAGTGTTTGTCTAAAGCCTATGGAGGTTAGACCGAAAAACATAATGCATCCATCAGAAAGAACTGAATTGGGGGGGGGGGGGGGGAGCAAAATAAAGCACACATTTTGAGGCACATATGCCAACGATCTTTTATAAAATAAAACTACACACTTCAGCCAAAATTAATGATCATATTACTAGTTATTTAAAAAAAAATAGCATGGAAAAATAACATAAATGTATTATAGTCATTTAAAAATATATAATTGTATAATTCAAAAGTTATATGATCACGAACAATCCCCATCTTGTTGTCTTCCCCAGTGAATCTATCATATGCCTGGTCATTACTCTTATTCTCGTCTTTATCGACATTAAATCCAAATTCTTATCATAGCATTGAAATTTCTCATTAATAATAGCCATTTGTGTTATGAAATTATGAATCTTCATGGACGTGATAACAATCAAATACAAAGCCAAAATCTAGGAAACTCTCATCTATTTACCATCGAGAGGATATGAATTTATATGCAAAGTTTACAAGAGATAGGAGCCGAATACAGGCTATCCCTTAACATCTATGATATACATGGTAAATGTAAATATGGAAAATAAACGTTACAAGAATAACAGAGGAATAACAAAGGGCACAATATATTGCAGGTCCTTAAATCACGTTTGGTTGATTTTAGTCATTGTTGTCAAGATCGTTTACGGTGGTTTCCTTAATATGCCCCTTCAAGCTCATCGGGCAAAGTTGCACATTGAACTTGTCCCTGAGAAAATTGAATCTGGCCGAGACTATTGGTTTGGTAAGTCCATCAGCAAGCTGGTCCTTGCTTGAAATGAATCGAACTTCTAGTGACTTTTGTTGCACTTTTTCCCGGACAATGTGGTAGTCGATTTCGACATGCTTTGTTCGTGCATGGAAGACTGGGTTGGCTGTGAAATATGTAGCCCCGATATTATAGCACCACAGTATTGGTCGTTGAGGAATAAAGATGCCAAGTTCACGCATTAGTGACTGTAGCCAGAGGGATTCGGCTGTGGCATGGGCAACTGCTCAGTACTCGGCTTCAGCGCTTGAGCGTGCTACCATCGGTTGCTTTTTAGAACTCCATGAGATTAAATTGTCACCAAAATAAATACAAAATCCAAAGGTTGACTTTCGATCATCGGGGCATCCCGCCCAGTCGGCATCAGAGTAAATAGACAATTGTGTGGATGAGCTAGGCCTGATGAGGAGACCAAAATTGATTGAGAATTTTAGGTACCTTAGAATTCTTTTCACTGCTGTCCAATGTTCCTCAGTGGGTTTGTGCATGAATTGGCAGACTTTGTTGACTACAAAATAGATGTCGGGTCAAGTCAAAGAGAGGTACTACAAAGCTCCTACAACATTCCTATAGTTGGTCAGATCAGAGTGTGGTGCACCCGAAAATAAAAAGAGTTTTTGTGAGGAGGACATCGGGGATGATACTGGCTTCGCATCAATCATCTTTGTACGTTGAAGGAGGTTGTAAATATATTGACTTTGGGACAACAGGAGGCTGTCGGCAACTTGAATGGCTTGGATTCCCAGAAAATAGTTTAGGCCCCCTAAGTCTTTGATAGCAAATTCATTACTTAGATTTGTGATCAGTTGAGTGATTACTTTTGAGCTGGAGCTAGTGATTAAGATATCGTCGACGTACACTAGGAGAAATAGTGTATTCGTGCCTTGTCTGTAAATAAAGAGAGATGAATCGGAGTTAGAGTTAACAAAGCCATTAGAGAGGAGGTGCTCTTGCAGTTGATGGTACCAGGCCCGTGGGGCTTGTTTTAGCCCATAAAGAGCTTTGTGCAGCCAACAAATGTGGTTTGAAAAGTTGGGATGCACATAGCCGACGGGTTGATGCATAAATACCTTTTCTATTAAGTATCCATGAAAGAAAGCGTTTTGAATGTTGATTTGATGAACCGGCCATCGTTTAGAAATAGCACAACTAAGGACAAGTCTGATAATGGTGGGCTTGACCACCGAACTGAAAGTGTCTTCGAAATCAATCCCCGGTTGTTGGTGATAGCCTTTTGCAACTAAATGGGCCTTCCTTCGCTCAAGGGAACTGTCCGACTTAAGCTTTGTTTTGAATATCCATTGGGAACCAATGATGTTCATGTCTGGTCTTGCAGGGATTAATGACCAGGTGCCATTTTTCATAAGGGCCGTGAATTCTTCGTCCATGGCTTGATGCCATTCGCTGTGCTAGGACGCCTCAGAGTATGAAGAAGGTGCTTCAGGGATAGTACCTGTAACAGCAAGAAAGGACTGTGGCAAAGGGTACCTGACTGTGCCATTCGTGAGTTGTTTTGGTTTTACTATATTATTCTGAGATCGGGTGGTCATTTAATGAAGACGAGTTTTCAGGGGTGCAGCAGCAACGACATTATCTAAAGATGAGGAAAATGGAGACACGTTTTTAGTAATGGAAGTGTGGGGAAGGTACGTGTTATCTGGTGATGGAGGCACGGTTTCAGCGACAGGCAAAGATTGTGTGTGGGACGAGGAATCGGAAGGTTCAAATGTACATGCATGGGACGAGGACTCTGAGGAAGAAGGGTCAAATGACGTCGTGTGATTTAAGTTGGTATGGGAGGTGTCGTTTGATGGAGGGACGACAAAGGAATATTTGGGGAGTTGCCGTTTATAGGGATAAGGAGTGGAAGATTGACAGTTGGGCTCGACGATGGACTAAGACCGATTGATTTATTTGGTGGGCTTGCAAAAGGGAAGGTTTGTTCATCGAAGATAACATGCCGTGAGACAAAGATCTTGCCAGTGGAAATATCAAGACATTTGAACCCACGATGCATGTTACTAAAACTGAGGAAAACACATTGTTTTGATCTGAAATCGAGTTTGTGACGATTAAACGGACGAAGGAAAGGAAAACACGCGCAACCAAATATTTTAAAGATGAAAAATTTGGAGCATGGTTGTGAAGTTTTTCAAAAGGTGAAATTCCAAGTGAAGTAGTTGGAAGCCGATTAATGAGATACGTGGCCATTAGAAACGCATCATCCCAGTAAGCATGAGGGACACTGCTATGGGATAAGAGTGAGAGTCCGGTTTCAACTATATGACGGTGTTTCCGTTCAACGGACCCATTTTGCTGGGACGTATGAGGACAAGTGACTCGATGTTGAAATACCAATGGATGCAAAATAGTTGTGTAGATAGCGATACTCTCCACCCCAATCAGTTTGAAGAGATTTTATTTTGCAATTAAATTGGCGTTCAATAAGTTTTTGGAATGAGCAAAATATTTTCATAACATCGGATTTGTTTATGATGGGAAATAGCCACGTAAATTTGCTAAAATGATCAACAAAAGACACGTAGTATTTATTCCCATTTGTTGACATAATAGGATAAGGTCCCAAACATCGGAGAAAATTAATTCAAGTGGTGAATTTGAAATGGACTGAGAATTTAAAAAAGGAAGGCGATGACTCTTTCCTTGCTGACATGCGGAGCATACACCCGACAATTTATTGGATGAAATAGGGAGGGATAACTTGGAGATGAGATGTCGTACTGTCTGATAAGATGGATGACCCATCTGACAGTGCCAAACATCAAGGGGAGCACATTGAGAAATGAAAGTCTGAGGATATCTTGTGGGAGTGGCAGTGGGTGGAAAAGTGTAGAGTCCGTCTCTAGTTTTGCCGCGTAGCAGAACTGTCCCCGTTGCCTCATCCTTCACCAAAAAAAAAAAGATGAGTGAAATTCAATATAAACATTATTGTCATGGGTAAATTGACTCACAGAAATTAATTTTTTTTTAATCTGTGGCACATGAAGTAACTGATGCAAAGAAAATAACTTATATGCTGTCAAGAGAGTAGCAGAGCCAATATTCTTAATGAGTAAACCTGCCCCATCACCGACATGGATCTGGTCAGTGCCGTTGTAAGGTTCAGAGTGCACAGTGAGATTGTGGAAATCATTTGTGAGGTGGTTTGTTGAACCGGTGTTAGGATACCAGTTGACATCAGTTGGTGACGACGGCGAGGTCAAGTAAGCTGCCATGTTGGGAGGGGTGCCTTGGTAGGCATGATTAAACTGGTAGTAGCATTGCACGACAGTGTGCCCAGGTTTACCACATACCTGACATGTAGGGCCTGGGTTTGATAAAGTATTCGGTGATTGACCACCTCGCCTATGTTGGCCACGTCCACGGCTTCTAGAGTTGGAGTTGAAGCCGTTAGGGTGCTGCTGTTGTGAAGAGCGTATCTAGGAGTTGGATCTGCCACCTCGTGAACGTCCATCATTTCGAGTAGCTATATTTGCGAAACCAACCGTGGCTTCGAGAGCAGATTGGTGCTGCTCAATCTGTAATTTAAATGCAAGGAGATGATTAAACATCTCTTCTGATGACATTTTGTCTATTTGAGTTGAGATATAACATCATAAGAGCTATCAAGTCCTCCAAGGAGATATGTTGAGAACTCATGAGCTTGAAGAGGCTGACCAATAGTAGCCAATGTGTCCGAGAAGGATTTCATCTTCTGGTAATAGTCTGAGATAGACAAGTTGCCCTTCTTTGTGAGGGCCAAAAATTACCGAGTCTGAATAGCTCGTACGGAACAATGAGAGGAAAACATTCTCTCAAGGGCTGCCCAGACTTCTCTGGAGGTGGAGAGCCCAGCCATTTGTCCCAAAATGCTTTCAGATAGAGAAGAAACCAGGGAACTTAGGACGGTTTGATCTTGGTCAAACCAAGAGGTGTATTTAGGATTGGTGATTTCGGGGGTGGTGGAGTCGAAAGTATTGGTAGTAGGGTTAGGTATGGTGGGAGAAGGAGGGGAGATGGTACCATCAACAAAATCGAATAAGCGTTGGCCATGCAAGTACGGGACAATTTGAGTTTTCCATAGGAGATAATTATCTTTGGTGAGTTTGACAGTAACAAGGTTGTGAACGTTACTGGGGGTGATAGGGATTGAAGATGAGGCCATGGGATCGGATCTGGAAGAAAAAAAAAGGATAGTGGTCATGTTTAGGCTCTTGATACCATAATACAAAGCCAAAATTCTGGGAAACTCTCATCCATTTACCATCAAGAGGATATGAATTTATATGCGAAGTTTACAAGAGATGGGAGCCGAATACAGGCTGTCCCTTAACGTCTATGATATACAAGGTAAGTGTAAATATGGAAAATAAACGTTACAAGAATAACAGAGGAATAACAAAGGGCACAATATATTGCAGGTCTTTAAATCACGTTTGACTGATTTTAGTTATTACTGTCAAGATCGTTTACGGTGGTTTCCTTAATACAATCGCAACTTGTTTCAAAAACTAAAACTACTCATTCATGATAAAATTCGTTACCTTGCTTTCCAAACACCAAAGGTTATTTCCATAAAATTTCTCAAAAATGAGTGAGCATGATTAAAGAACTCATAAGGGCCTTGGTTGACTTCCATGACGAAAATCTAGAAGATGGTTCCACTCTCTCTTGGAAGGCACTAAATATCCTTTCATGTTAGGATATTCTTCATCAACTAAATAATATTTACCTACGAAAGTAAAATTTTAGAAGACATTATTCCATAGGAAACCAAATAACTAATGAAATATTAAGTAATTTTTTTTTCAAGAATAGACATAATTAATTAGATAAAATTTGTACATACACGAACCTTCTGGAGGTTTTAGAAAATTCAAATTTGTTATCTCAATTGCCTCCAAAAGAATCTTAGTGTTATGAGTAGTTCCCTCCACCCGACCCATGCAAATGTCAAAGGTACATTGAAGTCACACACGACCATCAAATTTTGAGTACAATACCCTTCCTTCTTATGTATGGAATTTTCTTATCGTCGGGGATAACAGCATGAATATGTGCCCTATCAATTGCTCCGATACAATCCTAAAAACAATTACAAATAATTAACAATTTTTAGTAGACTTAATAATATTAAATTAAAACAATAAAATTTTATAAAGAATTGGTCACCTTAAATTGTGGCCAGTAATTTCAATTTTTGTGAATATATTTGGGTACTTCTTTAAATTCAGGATTAAGAGGTTTTATAAAACCTGTAAACATCTTTAGACAACAACTAAAACATCTATAAAATGTCTACTTACGTTTCACCTGAACATTCTTGAATCATCATGTTACTTACAGTGTGTCCTATAGTCATTAAAAACATAGCTACTTGCTCATACACGCCAATTTCTTGACTTCCTCTTAATTCATACTTTTCCTCCCAAAATTTACAAATTTTTTTGAAAACAGGTTTTTCCATTCTAAATTGTTCATAACCTCATCTGTCATGACCAACAAGAATTTTCATCAAAAAAATTTAAAAAAAAAATATTTGAGAAAATAACCGATAAGCCCAAATGCAAGAGAATAAAATAATGGCCAAACAAGTCGTCACTAGAGAGTGACATGAAAAATGGGTGGGTTAATTAATTCTCTAACTTGTTCTTGCTTATGCCATGCAATTTGTGTTTCAATATCATTAAGTGCCACGATCATCTCCCTGTTTTCTATTTTTATAAATAGCCTTGTTGTAAGCATGAAAAGTTTACTCCCTCGAGGAATTTCTGGGATTGCATACACCATTTCCATTATTTCTTGAATGTTGTATCTTGATGGGTCAACTTGCAAATAAATAGTAGAACTTCTATTCTTTACAGTATCATGTATTCGATCAAGTTGTCTAGATAACTTTGTTGAAAAAGAAATTTTCTTCGGATGTCTTTCTTGTATTGGTTTTGACTCGTTTGTTTTATTTCTTTGTCATTCAAAACTCTCAATATCAATGACAACGTCAATATTGTAGACACCCTATTTTGTCCCACCCAATTCTCAAACACAATCCAGGTTTTCGCCATAAGTTTAATTAACTCTTCCCAAAGCACACACCGTCAATGTCTAAATAATCTGAATATCGTATCAGAAATTTGACTTCGCCATCGCATTCAGAACATCCCAAAACCCCAGGGACGACTGGTATCACATCATATTTTGATCACGGACACTTTTGTCTGAAAAGGGCAAAAATTGTAGTTTTGCACTTTAGATCAAAACAAACAAATCCAAACACCGGATCAATGATTGGATTGCATAAATGTGTAATAAACAATTAAAAACCTTAGGAAGCTAAGGATCACTTCATAAAGTGACCCTAATCAAACAAAAATCACAAAGGCAAAATCATAATTTTGCTCCCGGACTAATCCTTAAGTTGGATAAAAAAATATGACACCGCCAACGTGACCGAAATTTCCAAACCCAAAAAATAGCTTCATTGGGATGGTAGTCCCATCTCGTACCATTGATCAAAGAATCTCGAACAAATGGCTCAGATTAGCCAAATAAACACAACCTTATATAGGGGTATACACAGTTCGTTTTAGTTCAGTTTATTCCATAAAAATTGGAACCAAACTGAATTGTGAAAAAATGGTTTGGTTTCGCACTTACAATTGTGGGTGATTTCCTTTTACTACGAAAATTCAGTGTCCGCATCTTTACCCAAAAAGTAGCTATCCGCACTTGTAGTTGTGAATAGTTTCGCAGTAGAATGAAAAATCACATTTTAGCAGCTCCCACATCAAATACAATGGTAAAGTTGAGGCATTTAACTCTCCTATAAGAGGAGTAGCTCGTCCCACATTGACCAAGAATTCTTATTTGAGAGTTTTGAGAGTCTATAAGTATGAGTGTCTCCTCTCCTTCTTCATACATGGAGACCCATCAACATATACACACATTCTAGCCTCAACACACACTCTCTCCCTTAGTGTGGAGGAGCCTTCACCCACCATTTCCAAGCCTCCATTCAAGTCAAGATGATAATGGTAGAAAGAAGTATTCCTTAACTATAACTTTTGCATTTTATTCTTCTACTCCATTTTTTTGCATAGCCTTCATGTATGTGTGAATATAGCTGTTATCACTATTACTACCGGTGGATATAACCATCCTTATATGACAATTTTGGCATTTGAGGGTCGTATTTACAGAAATATATTCATTAAGGAGATGTGGGTTGTCGATGTCCATGGTCACATCTCCGTTGGTTGTTAATATGAATGAGCATTCTTATCCACCCTTTTCAATCCCATAGAGCCCCATGGGTTTACTTTTATGCTAAGCCTATTTTTCTATTCTTGTGTGATCATTCATGCTAAAATGAATACTAAAATCAATCACACTCACGTTTTTCAAAAACTTATGAGCATGTGCATTTTCAGTGACATGGCACCCTAGTTGTCATGCCGTCGTAATGTCAAAATTTTTACTCACATGACTCTTGTAGGATACATATTATCCTTGTGCCGACTACTAAGTCATCATATTATGGTGTATGGATATTTCTGGTGCGTTTCGGGGTCATGGTTTTCAAAATTACACACTAAACACCCCCGCATTAAAATCCCCACTCGACGCTCCTAAGCTATTACGCTATCAAAATTGGGTAAAAAAAACCCCTAGGACTAAAAAAACTCCTTTTCCATTCTGCCAAAATTAGGTCATAAACTCCATTTTCAACTCAAAACTCTGTTTTCTTAAAAATAGACATTTTCAACTCAAAAACTTCATTTTTGTAAAAACATATATTTTCAACTCAAAACTCTATTTCTGTAACAACAGACATTTTTTACTCATTTTGCAACTCAAAACTCCATTTTCTAAAAACAGACATTTTCAACTCAATTTTAACTAAAAACTCCATTTTTGTAAAAATGGATATTATATTTTAATTCAAAACTATGTATTCTAAATACATATCTCATTCCTAAAATCAGTTCAAATCTTATTTTTGTTGGCCAATTATGTGACATTGGACTTATGTCACATTTTCTAGTACTGATTGTTGTGTGCAGGATCCACGAACTGTACAGACCTTGAGATAGGGCATAAATCTGGATGTGTCTTTGAGCTCTTTAATCTCCAGATTCCTTCTAGTCTTTCTTCTTCAATTCAAACCGCTACTTCGGTCTCCTCTACTCCTTCACTATAGCTTTGAAAATAAGTTCCAAATTGTTAACAAGTGATAACATGAGAATCATCCATACATATATATGAATATGAATAAATAAATGGAAGCCGACATTCGCACTCCCCTTTTGGCCAAATGCACTCCACTTTTAAAGTAAAATGACATAAGTGTCTCTAACTCGTAAAAAAGAAAACCAAGTATTAGGGGTATATTTGTTATTTATGTTAAGAAAATAAGAAAAGGAGTGCCTTTAGTTAAAATCCGAGTGCATTTATCACCTCCCTAAATGAAATATAAGTAATAATTACTATATATTGATATAACCAATCTAGATTATTAGTGAAGTGCAATGCAACAAGCTTGATTTTTAAATTTTTTTTTTAACATGATTTAACATCAAGTGTTATGTAGCATAAATGTGATTTGAGAAATGCTAAACGTCATGAAATTATTTCATGAATTTGTATCATGAATGATGTGGCAGGTAACGTGGAGAGTTAGTATTGGTGGGATTCAGTGATAATATCATGGGACTATGTGTATGGGGGCATCCCACCAATACTAACTCTCCACATTATCTGCCACATCATTCATGATACAAATTCATGAAATAATTTCATGACGTGTAGCATTGCTCATGTGATTTATAAGATAAAATTGACTAGCACACCAAATACATCTATTTGCAAATTGGCATAAAGAACACACCATATACCCAAACTAAAAAGTCAACTTTCATACAAAATTGTGTGAATGAGCACCAAATAATTAGGTCACAAAAACTTGGATATATTGCAAATTATTTGCGCAAAATGGTACATCAAGAGTTCATCAATTGACATGTCATTTACAAATTTGTGTCCTTATAACTTTCAAAAGTTATAGTCTCGTATTCATGTGCTAGACTCCTTTTTTTTCTTGTTGTCATCATTGAGTATGAGGTTAGCAATAAAACTTGGCACGCATTGCATCCACATTAACCTGAAAATTATTTAGCATCAACAATATATATATATATATCGTACTAAGGAGCACTGTAAATGAATAACATTTAGTAATCTTTTATAATAAAATAAGCTTTAATTGAAATTTTCACGCCTCTAATGATATTAGATTCGAAAACAAATTTTCAACATATTGGAATTTAGGGGGTTATTATTTGGTTTTGCGTTTTGTGTAGAACATCCAAATGCACGTAAAAGTTAAAGCCGAAAAGTCAAAAAACAATGTTTCAAAATTAGTCAAATCCCTTAATTTGCGAATTTGAAAATAATCTTTGTCGACATTATGAGATTTAGTGTTATTTAGTCATAAAATGATATTTCAAGAATTTATTTTTAATAAAATCCAAGCCATTTAAAATCTGAAAAAATTAAAACAAGTGCAGAAAATCAAATTTTATTCATCGGAGAGAGTTGACTTTTTTTATTTCTTTGGAATTAGATTTTTTTATAGATATTTTTATTGAATTCAAATGAGATTTTTGTTTATTTACGTGTAATAACTTAAGTAAATGGGGAATGAAAAATAAAAGGGTTCAACACACTAACAAATCCTGAGATTATCCCTAATTAAAGATGGCAGTCTATTTTGTGTAAACTTATTCTTGCACCCTTGACATTTAGCGTCGACACTCCTACATTTATTGAGCCATTTGGTGGGCCACTGAGATCATGCTAAATGACATTTCTACCCCTTTATGGTGAAAAGACTTGCCTAACCTCAATGACCTGATGAAAAAGACCAAATTACCCATTCCTATTTTTTTGAAGGTTCCAGTACTATTTTTTTCAAATAAACAACCTATGGTTATATTCCTTAATTCCTGGCTTCATTTGGAATGATGGAATTAGAAAGAAAAGAAAATAAAGGAAGGGATAGTGATTTTCATGTTTGATTTGCTATTGAGCAGAAAAAAGAAAGGATAAGGAGAGAGTTGGAGAGATATCTTAAGCCACCAAATCTTTCCTTTGCTATTCTTCCAAAAGTGGAAAGATTTGGAGAGAGATGCTTAAACTTATGTGAAACTTTCATAATACTGAAAATAACCTTAACATTTAAAGAAATTTAAAAGACATATGGGTCCCATCTTAACAAAAGAGTATGATAGTAAATTGGTTAAAATAGTTTCTTTTATTCTCTCCATTAACTTTTCCAAAAAAGAATGCTATTAATTCCTTTCTTTTCCTTTGTAATTTATCCAAATATGAATACAAATTATTGTTATATTTTCTTTTCTTTTTCTTTTTTCTCATAACTAATGTTATCTTTTATTTTCTTTTTCGTCCTGTAAATCTAAATGAAGCTTAAATCTTCAGTTTCTCTCCAATTTTCTCTCAAACAAAAAGATCCATACCAACATGATCTCAACACCCCTATAAGAACACATTAGGTATTTACAACCAATTGGTCTCGCCATTTTGGTAGAGACTGGGTCTTATCCACAACATTGATCAAGCTTATCTTTCTCTTCCTCTCTGTATCCCTCTAATTTCTTAATCAAATCACACAAAAATTTGAGGAGAGAGAGAGAGGTGATACTTAGTTACGAGTCTTTTTAGTAATTTTAAGGTGTGAGAAATTTTTGGTTAAAAAAATTTATATAATAAGGGATGAAATTGTCATTTCATGTGAAATTTTAATTGCATTTGAACAACTCTGACGGGGGTGTGAGTATATGTTTTTCAAAACTAGGTCATCAGTGTGTAATTAGGGCAAACCTTAAGGGATGTGAGTTTATTTAATCCAAAATAAAATAATGTAAATAGACGACCTAGAAGGGATTTCAGAGTTTTTCTTGCATTGGTGCAATTCACTTCTGGACTAATTTTCCTACAAACTGGTACGTACAAGATATCTTTTACTGGTGCAACCTATTAGATTGTGTAAAATGGGTATACTTTGTTTATACCTAGGAAGCATGGATACGGGACATAGGTACGATATGACACAGACACGACGATACAAAAAATTCTAAAAAAATAGGACACGGACACGACGAGAATACGACTATAAAATAATAATAAAATATATTAATTATTCAACAAAAAAAACTACATTACAGAAATAATTCAATTCATTATCGAATAATTAAAAACCAAACAAACTTATAAATAAAAATAGACAAATAGATTAAACCCAGACTTATTTAGTCCTTTACATATATTTAGCTTAGATTTTTAATCATAACTTAGTCGTATATAATTTCCTTTCGAAATACTTGAATATACATCACTGTTACGAAGTGTCCGACACGTGTTAAAGGAGTGTCTAGGGAGTGTCCTAAAAAGAAAAATGTCAGGACATTTCTACGAAGTGTCCGATAGTGTTTGAGTGTCCGACATGGGTACGGTACCCTCGGTGAAGTGTCCGTACTTTCTAGGTTTATACCCTAACTTCTAGCTACCGGTAGCCAATATAGAGGCAACATGTGGAAGGTTATAATGAGTTTTCTTCACAAGTGATTAGTATTATCAGTCACTTTCTAGTGGAAGATTGCCACAATTAACTTACAGTGGAAGACTATTGCTGCTAACTTCTAATGAAAGTTGATATCCTCTAGAAATTTCAGCATATGAAGGGCCAATTGGAGAATGTCATGTGACATTGTTTGACTAATTCAAAGGCCAATAGGGGAGTGATACATGTCATTCTTTGACTAATTTAAGGCTACATAGAGAAATGTACATATGGCATAAGTTGAAGGAGTTGATTGAGGGAAATTCCTAAAGTGTAGGAGAGGTGGCCACAAAAGGAGAAACTAGCATTAGATAACTCTAAGACATGGGACACGTTGTAATATTTGATTAGAAGGACGTAGAAGATTCTATTGAGTAACTACTAATTTGAAGCTCTAAAAATGAGGAGACATATATATATAGGCATACAAGCATGATGAGGATAATAAGGAAAATGAAAGACACGTGACAAATTCTGATAATTGCCACATGAAAGTCCTTAACTGCCATCAGAAATCGTTAGCAATAACTTCTAATTTGAAGCTACAGAACACAAGAGAATATAGGCTCAATCATATAAGAATAATGAGAAGATCAAGGAAAACATGGGACACTTGGAAAAATCTGGTTACTTCCACATGAAAAGTCATAACTAGCACTAGAACGGTCATCAGAAAGCTGCCATATGAGAAGTCTACAAATAGATAACTTTTATGAAAATTACAAACCATGTTCAATATACAAAACAACAAGACCTTTCAATTATTTTTACATTCCCGCAATGTATTTTCAATTCATTTCAATTTCTGCACTTTACATTTTCGTAATATACTTTCAATTCCTTTCAATCAATAAATTTTAAATTCCAGCACTTTAATCTTCCAGTACTTTTCTTTCACACTTCAATTCCTTTACTCATTTTTAGTAGCATAATCTTCCTTTCCATTTGCAATTTTAAAGTCTTTTGTTCCAAACATAAAAAATAACCTTGAAAGTGATCATTCTAGACCTTCTTTTAATTGCATGATTCTTTCAATTTTTTGTAAGAACCGTGACCATTTTGACCGATTTTCCTTTTATTTCCTTTAAATGCATATAAATGTGTTTTAAATATAAAATACACGT
Source organism: Cornus controversa (assembly GCA_026545225.1). Lineage (NCBI taxonomy): Eukaryota > Viridiplantae > Streptophyta > Magnoliopsida > Cornales > Cornaceae > Cornus > Cornus controversa. Next base: position 75,337,731 of record CM048846.1, read on the forward strand.
TTAAGGACCATTATAAGTGTTTGGAGAAGTTTTGGGAGCGTTTGACAAAAGTTGACTTTTTTGGGTCAAGTAGGCGGGCTGGGGGTCCCGCGGACCCGAAAAATTTGAAAGTGTCGGAATGACACCAAATTTGGAGAGTAACTTAAATAAAATATTTTACGTGTTACGGAATTGATTTCGTGTCAATCGAAGTTATCGAAATTGAAAACGGAGGAGAGACTAGTGGCATTTTTGTAAATATGAGAATTAGTCTATAAATAGAAAGAAGAGAATACAAAATTTATATTCTCTCATTCTCATTAGCTGTGAGAAGCAATATAGATATACATATATATTTCTAGTATACAATTCTAGGGCACGTGTATTGATTGACTCAGGTGCATCTTATTCATTTATTACTACATCATTTGTACGGGCACTGGAGCTAGAGATTAGTCCATTGGGTAGAGCAGTTTGTGTTGATACACCAGTGGGCAGTACAGTGAATCTCGATAGAGTGTGTAGGGATGTGCTATTGAAATAGGGGAGGACACTTGAATTTGATTTCATTTTCCTAGATATGAGTAGTTTTGATATCATCCTTGGAATGAATTGGTTGTCGGAGTTCCATGCGAGGATTGATTGTTTTTCAAGGGAGAGTGATGATTTGCACACCTGAGGGCAAATGGGAGATCAGAGTGACTTATATACTGCACATGATATGCATAACTCTCTCATCCTCTCCACACATCCATTGGCCTCCAATACCCTTGGACGGACCAATCCCACCTAATGGGGGCTCTTATACCAGGCCACCCCATGAGGTTTCCCTTTACCGGATCTCCTTGTCCCTTATAAAGAGGACATTGCCGTCCAATTGATCGCACCACCCTCACCATGCCAATGAAGATAAATCCCTACATGTTCATGCTAGTATGCATTTATAATTCAATTAATGTGGCAATAATTGTCATGCTTGCATATTTTCAAATAACGTCACATGCATTCACATTGAACATGTTGCACATTCTCCATATTTTAAATCAATCATATTGACAATTAAACATGTATTGCAACTAAACATACTTTCAAGACATTTCATCAAACACGTAAGTGTCATTTTCACAATTACACATGAATTCACATAATTCTTCAACAATTCAATCTCAACATTCTTATATAATCATTTAAGGTAACATAAACATGCAATTACATCATTTAGCATTTATTATTCACTAAGTAGTATAATCTAGCATGCTTCAACCTTGAAAGACATCTATTTATACCCACATGACCAATTGGTTGCTATAGACAACTAATATACCCACAAAAATCTCGGATTCTATGGGTTAGGCATCCCTACCTCAATTTGGAAGAGCTTCCAAATGATTTCCCCAACTCCTCGCAAAATTTAACTTTTTTTGAATTCAATTTCAGAGGATCAAACTCGAGCCCTCAATGCGTAGACCAATTTCTTCTTTTTCGGCACTTTCTTATTATGGGCCAAAGTCTCTCAAATTCAATGGAGAAGTGAAGAAGAATATGTAGAGATATATATATGTATGTCTGTATTGCTCCTTATGGTTAATGAGAATGAGATAATGTAAATTATGTATTCTCCTCTTTCTATTTATAGACCTAATTCTCATATTTACAAAAATGCCACTAGTCTCTCCTAAAATCTTTTTGGACTCCGTTTTCGATTTTAGTTAACTCCGGTTGACACAAAATTGATTCCATAGTGTGTAAAATATTTTATTTAAGCAACCCTCAAAATTTGGTGTCATTTCAATACTTTCAGATTTTTCGGGTCCACGGGACTCGCGCCCAACCCACTTGACTAGAAAAAGTCAACTTTTGCCAAATGCTCCCAAAACTTTTTCGAACACTTATAATGGTCATTAAACATGTATTTTACATTTAAAACACATTTATAATCATTTAAATCATTTATATGCATTTAAAATAAATAAAAGAAAAATCAGCCAAAAATGGTCACGGTTCTTACAACCTACATAACTTAAAAGGATTTCGTCCCCGAAATCATATCATACCTAGAGGAAACAAGTCTGAATACTTAGAATGAACTTCCTACTCTCGTTCTTAGGTAACCTCCTCAACATTGTGATGATGCCACAAAACATTGACCAATGGGATAGTCTTAACCCTCAGAATTTGCTCTCGAGCATCAAGAATCTGAACCGGTCTCTCCTTATAGGTGACATCCTTGTCAACCTCAATGTTCATCCAACTTAGAACATGTGATGGATCAGGTTCATACTTTCTCAGCATAGAGACATGGAACACACTAGAACCTTTTCCAACTCTAGTGGTAAGGCCAATCTTTAAACCACCTCACCAACACACTTAAGGATCTCAAAAGGTCCAATGAATCTAGGCAATAGCTTGCCACTTTGCCCATAATGCATCAATCATTTCTATGGCAAAACCTTAAGAAACATGTGGTTTTCCACTTTAAAGGATAATGGTTGCCACTTCCTATCGATATAGCTCTTTTGTCGACTCTGAGCTATTAACAATCGTTGTCTAATCAACTTGATCTTTTTTGTAATCTCATGCATAATATCTGGTCCTAAGGCTGCTGTCTCGCCCACCTCAGTTCAACAAACTAGAGATCTACAAAGTCTGCCATACAATGCCTCAAATGGTGCCATCTCAATACTGGCCTGATAACTGTTGTTGAACGTAAACTCTATAAGTGGAAAATGGTCCTCCCAACCACCGCCAAAATCCAAAATACAAGCACGAAACATATCCTCCAATATTCGAATAGTACGTTCTGACTGTCCGTCAGTCTGAAGATGGAATGTTGTGCTAAAGTGTAATTTTGTATCTAATACCATCTGGAATCCCTGTTAGAATCTCAAAGTGAAGCGTGGATCCCTATCCGATACAATGGATACTAGAACTCCATGTAATCTCATAATTTGCTCTACATATTACTTACTGAGCCTCCTCATATTATCAGTTAACCTTATAAGCAAGGAATGTGCTATTTTGGTCAATCTATCCACGATGACCCAAACTGTATCATTGCCTTTGTTTGATCTCGGAAGACTCGTCACAAACTCCATGGTATTATGTTCTTATTTCCACTCTGCCACTAGTAATGGTTGCAACAGCTCAGCTGTCTTTTGATATTCTGCCTTTACTTACTGGCAAGTAAGACATCTCGCTATAAACTGTGCTATATCCCTCTTCAAACCTCACCACCAATATTGGCGCCTCACATTGTGGTACATTTTGGTGCTACTAGGATAAACTGTAAAATGAGATTGATGAAATTTCGGTTATACATTATCACGATAATCAGAAGGAACTACCATCAACCCTTTGAATCGTACCCCCATCTGAATGCAAGGTCCAATCCCCCACTGTCGTACTGCTAACAATCTGTGAGTGGATGGCCTCTAATTCACTATCTCATTTTTGTGTCTCAATCACCTTACTGACAAGCATAGGTTGAGCTATCAAGCTAAATAACGTAGATGGCTCACTATCATCACTGAAGTACAATCTCAACTCTGAGAAATCTTTCATCATTTTCCATTCCCGTATGGCTATGCTAGCCAGAGTCCTATGAGAATTTTTGCTCAATGAATCCATCACTATGTTTGCTTTTCTTGGATGATATTGCAAATCAAAGTTGTAATCCTCCATGTATTTAACCCATCGCCTCAGTTTCATGTTCAAGTTCTTTTGGGAGAAAAGGTACTTGAGACTCTTATGATCCGAATACACTTTGAATTTTTCACCATACAAGTAGTGTCTCCACCTTTTCAAAGCAAAGATCACAGCCGCTAGCTCTAGATCATGCGTAGGATAGTTATGCTCATGAGTCTTTCATTGTCTAGACCCATAAGCAACTACTCCATCACATTGCATCAACACACAATCTAGTCCTCTCCCTGAAGCATCACAATAAATCACATACCCCAAGCCATGCTCGGGTATCACCAAAATAAGATCTGTTGTTAATCGCTTCTTCAATTCACAAAAAGCAAACTCGCATACCTCATTTCACACAAATTTTACACCTTTACAAGTAAGTCGTGTCATAGGGGCTGCAATAGTAGAGAAGTCTTTCACAAACCTTCTATAGTAGCCGGCTAAATCAAGAAAACTCTGAATCTCAAAAACACTCTTCGGACTCTCCCAACTTATCATGGACTCAATCTTAGATGGCTCAACTGAGACTCAACCTCCAGAAATAACATATCCAAGAAACTTCACCTCTTGGAGCCAACATTCCATCCTCAGACTGACGGACAGTCAGAGCATACTATTTAGATATTGGAGGATATGCTTCGTGCTTGTATTCAAATTTACATGTATAAATTGGTGATAATGGTTATGCTGATGTAATGGTAAATATGAGGAGTATGTGTGCTAAGTATCACGCCCTAATTTTCGTTACCCGAAAATAGGGGTGATTAAATCACACGTCATCACCTCATATCAACTATTCAACACTGATATCATGCTCTGATACCAATCTGTCACGTCCCAATTTCATAATCTCACTATGTTACCATGCCTTGATATCAATCTATCATGTCCCAATTATCGGGTCATGGCTTATCGCAGAAGCCTTTACATTATCATCACCAATTTCTTACCTCATCCATCATTTTTATAACACAGTGGAAGCTTTACAATCTCACCATAGGCCCTTAAGTAAAGCACACGAACTCTCAATACTCAACAATACATTTTAAGCTCACATTCAGGTTTCAGTTAGCTGATGGATGTCCCACCAGCCAACTGAAACCTGGGCAATCTATTGGCTGACTACCCTTTAGTTTTGGTCGGCTGAAGGGCTATTTTGATCGACCGAAATAGGTACCTACAGAGTCTGCAGATGCAAATGTTCGGTATCTAACCATTTCAGTCGACTAAAGGATGTGTTAGCCGGTTGAAACCCTCCAGAACCTATTTTTCACTATTTTCAAGCCTTAGTTTACCCTCCATAAGGTTCATAACTCAAGGAATTATTCTAAGCATTCATACACATCATTTCACCAATTCAATGACATATCCATTCTCACAAGTTTATATATGTGAAAATTAAATATAAATAAAGGGTCATCATTTAAACATCTAACATTCTACCATGCTCATAATGTATGAAATCATAAGACATAAATAACACATGCTTAAAAACGTATTTAAACGTATACAACCACAAAGCATAAACACTATGTGTTCTTGAAACACAAATGGTCTTTACATGTTTTTCACATGCATATAGTCCACAATTCGGACATGCACTCAATTAAATTATATAAATTTTTAATGAAACCAAAATCCGCTCCACGCCAACTCTATCGTTGGGGAGACTCCATCACTTTTTTTTCATTTCTTGAAAAAGTTAATCCTCATGGGATGAGCAACCACACACTCAATAGGAATGTCTAAAACACAACTCCGCAAGTTTTGTGAATACCATATAAACATACAATTACATTTAATTATGTTAAGTAATATCCACATATCACAACTATATCATAAGCAACGTGTAAATACAACATGATATGTACAACTCCTTAATCCTTTCCACTTATCCATTGGTCTCCAATTGCCTTTGGACAAACCAATCCTACCTATCTGAGGCTCTTATACCAGTCCACCTCATGGAATGACTTCATTTTTGGGAGTATTCTCTTCCATTATAACTGGGCTCCTTTACCGGTCCACCCTGTGAGGGTTCCATATATCAGATTACCTCACCACTTGTCAAGAGGGCTTACTATCCAATTGAGCTCACCACCCTCACCATACCAATGAAGATGCATCCCACATGTTCAATCCAATGTACATTCATAATTCAAAGATCAATGAGGCATTCAACAATTATACTTGTACAAATTCTCATTTAATCATCACATGCATTCACATTGAACGTGCTTCACATTTTTCATATTTCATATAATGTCATATCTTCCATATTTCATATAATTCATATATTGACAATCAAACCATGCTTTCAACATGCTTCCAAGGTAAATTATCAACTCATAAGCATCACCTTCACAATTATACATGAATTTGCACAATTCTTTCACAATTCAATCCCAACATATTTCATAATTAAATATGACAATTATAAACATGTAATTATCAAATCTAATAAAATGAATTCATCAATTAGTATAATTAAACATGCTTTACTATTGAAAAATATCTAATTATCCCACATAACCAATTGGTTGCCCTAACAACCAATATACTCACAAAAATTCCAGATTTTATAGGTTAGACATCCATACCTCAATTTGGAAGAGCTTCCAAATGAATTCTCCAATTCTTACCAAAAATTTAACTTTCTTCAAAATTGATTCTAGACCGATCAAACTCAAGCCCTTAATGCGTAGACCGTTTCTCCCTTCTTCGGTGAACTTTAATTATGGACCTAAACCCCTCAAAATCAATGAAGGAAGAAGAATATTTTGCTATATATAGATATATGTATAATGTTCTATTCGGCTGATGAGAATGAGAAATGAGGGCTAGGCATTCTCCCTTGCTATTTATAGAATTTAACCTATTCTTATTTACAAAAATGCCACTACCTTTCCACTAAATTTTCTAGGCTTAGTTTTTGAGTTTCGTAACTCCGATTGATACAAAATCGATTCCATAGCACATTAAATATTATATTTAAGCTACTCACAAAATTTAAAATCATTCTAATACTTTCAGATTTTCTAGGCCCATGGGGCTTGCGTCCCGAGTCAACCGAATCTGAAAAAGTTAACTTTTGTCAAACGTTACAAATTTTTTTTCAAACCTTAAATAAGTTCTCTAAACATGTATTTTACATTTAAAACACATATATAATCAATTAAATCATTTATATGCATTTAAATAAAAATAAAGGTAAACCAAACAAAAATGGTCATGGACAAAAATTGTATCGGATAGGGATCCACAGTGCACTTCAAGATTTTGGTAGGGATTCCAGATGATGTTGGATATAGAGTTGAACTTTAGCACAACATTCCATCCTCAAACTGATGGACAGTCAGAGTGTACTATTTAGATATTGGAGGATATGCTTCGTGCTTGTATTCAAATTTACATATATAAATTTGTGAAAACGGTTGTGCTGATGTAGTGGTAAATATGAGGAGCATGTGTGCTAAGAATTGGAAATTGGACTTTAAATGGATAAAGCATGAGATTGCATGATTTTTCACAGAGGGTACTTTTAATTGTGCGAAACCATTATTTCGCTTGATCGAAAGTTTCAATTGTGTGAAATCATAGTTTCACATGTGCGAAAAATTGCAGGGTGTTAAAAGTCTCGAGAGTTGAAGACTTTTGTAAGTACTTCAATTGAACGAACCATTTCGATTGTGTGAAATCCACATTTCGCATGATCAAAATGTTTGATTGTGCGAACTCACAGTTTTGCATGTGCGAAAAATTACAGAGACTAAGCGATTTAAATGGACTTGTTCATATATATTTTCATTAAAGGGTATCCATAGTGGACTTGAATTGTTTATGTACGCATGTGTACATGATGTTAATGTTATAAAGAATGCTTTCGCTAATTTTGAGATCGCAATATAGATTAGTTGACCATTGTGATATATCCAGCAAAGGGTGAATGTATCGATAATGTAAATGCTTCCGCGACGAGTCATGATCTGAAATTCGGAGCGTGACAACTTGGTATTAGTGGGGATATTAGAGGGTGATAAGTGACAACTTATTATGATTGCTCGGGTCGTGAGATGATGATCGGACAATCATGACACCTCACTACCCGGAGTTCGGCTTGGATCGGGGAGATCCCGGCGGTTCAAATTTTGGGGCATGACATTTTCCATATGGAATATAGTTTGGATCCTCACTTGGAACTTTCTAAGTTACTGGCATGCCTACATTTCCACCAAACCCAAAATGTTTTAAGACCAAAAATTTTAGCATGCCCAGTGGGACCTCTCATAAAGAAGTGTCCAAATGGCTGGAAGTTTTCATTCATCCAATTATGACAATTTCTTCCAATGAATGGCGAAAGAACATAAGGACTCTTACGAAGAATGTAAGCAATATTTTTGAGAAGTTAGGCAATATTTCTGAGAAGAATGCAAGGCCGATGTTTGAACCTTTGTGGCAGAATGAAGTAGGTTCCAAAAATGATTACAAACCCTTCAACAAGCTCGGCTAAAACTGCCATCGCTAGCACTAATTCCATTTATTGTGGAACTGATTCCACTTTTAGTGGAATCGATTCCACAATAGGTGCCACATTAAGGACAAAACCCGCTGCCAGTGGTAACTCCACCTCAGGTTTGGCTCAACAAACCTCAAGTTAACATTATGCCACCTAACACTATACAAAACACGACAACATTTAATCAATTGGTAATTTAGCCACACCTTCCTCCAACACTTCAAACCCAATATAACATTTCACTTCAAAATGTTCAACAACATGTAGTCTAGTCACAACTAAGGCCACCTATGGCCTTTTATTTACCGTTTGTAGGACAAACTTTGGTAAAAGAACACCCTACAAGGAAACCTCCGGACCTGGGGGAATCTATGTGCAATAAAAGAACAACCCTCTAGCATACCTAAAGCCATTTCCAGTGGCGTTTGGGGGGCATCAAATGCAAACCAACCCCAAGGTTGTTTAGACAATAACTACCAATAACCAAGGCCACCTTGGAGGACAACCCCCTCCAAGGAAACCTCTTAATCAAGTAGGTGACTGAGTCTGCTAGAGGAACAACTCTTTGGTAGACCCAAACCCACTTCTAGTGGCATTTGGGGGGCTTCCATTGGCCAACCGACCCCAAGGTTGGCTAGCTAAAATTCTTCCATAGACTCTGCCATAGCCATTACCAATTCTCTCACCAGAAGAAATCAATATCCTTAGGTAATAACACAAATTTCTCAGCCGTTCTTGATTCTTCCACTGGAAGAAAATATTTCACGGCCTTATTTTCTTCTAGAAATGGCAAAATTTTCTCATTTATTGCATATTCTTCCATTGGAAGAAAATCAATGTGAAAGCTATTTTCTTCCAATCATGGAAAAAAAATTAAGAGTATTTTTTGTCCCAAATTCACACTTTGTAAAAATTTTGGGGGGCAAAACATGGCCAATCAATTAAGTATTTGGTAAAAAAAAAAAATTGTAGGAATTCATGTTCCACATAAACCTTTAGACCCTGGGGGGCAATGAAATTAGACGGAAGGCTTCAAATCTCACGATTACAACTTTCGCCCTAGACAATAGGCCAATTACAAAATTTGGCCAATCGGTATATCCTGTCCTATTCATAAGCCAACAACGATATCACATGCCAAAATTCACTTACAAGATAAGATTTTATAGGTCTTACTATTCTTCGGAGAATATCAAGCACATAAACTTTGGAGGGCAAAGTTTATATCCTAACTTCTAGCTACTAGTAGCCAATATGGAGGCAACACGTGGAAGGTTACTGTGAGTTTTCTCCGTACAGTGAAAAACTGTCATTGCTAACTTCCGGTGGAAGTTACTATCCTCCTAAAATTTTAGCATGTGAAGGGCCAATGGGAGAATGACATGTGGCATTGTTTTGACTAATTCAAAGGCCAATGGGGGAGTGATATATGGCATTTTCTGACTAAATTAAGGGCACATGGAGGAAGGTACACATGTCACAAACTGAAGGAGTTGATTGAGAGAAATTCCTAAAATCTAGGAGAAGTGGCCGCAAAAGGAGGAACTACCATCAGATAAATATATGATACATGACAATATCTAATTGGAAAGACGTGGAAGATTCCAGTGAAAATTGCAACTTCTAGTAACTGCTGATTTGAAGCTCTAAAAATGAGGAGACATGGATATAAACATATAAGCACAACGAGGATAACAAGGAAAACGTGGGACACGTGGAAAATTCTAAAAATTGCCACATGAAAGCCCTCAACGCCATTGCAAACTGTCAGCAATAATTGCTGATTTGAAGCTGCAGAACAATAAAGAATGTGGGCTCAAGTATACAAGAACAATGAGAAGATCAATGAAGACATGGGACACTTGGCAAAATCTGGTTACTTTCATGTAGAAATCTTAACTGTCACTTGAATGGTCATCAGAAAATTTCCATCTGAGAAGTTTATAAATAGAAAAGTTCTATGAACATAACAAACCCTGTTTAACACACACAACAACAACTCTTTTTAATTATCTTTACATTCTTGCAATGTACTTTCAATTCATTTCAATTTATGCACTTTACATTTTCACAATGTACTTTCAGTTCTTTTCAATTAATGCACTTTAAATTTGAGCAATTTAATCTTCTATCACTTTACTTTCAGTCCTACACTTCAATTCCTTTACTCACTCTCAGTAGCATAATCTTCCTTTCTATTTGTAATCCTGAAGTCCTTTGTTCTAAAGGTAAAAAAGAACCTTGAAGGTGGTCATTCTAGACCTTCTTTCAATCACCTGATCCTTTCAAATTTTCATCTAAAATATAGTTTGGATTTTCACTTGAAACTTCTTGAGTTCCTGGCATGGTCGCACTTCTATTAGAATTAAAGATTATTTTCCGGCCAAACACACTCTAACTAGAAATTTTTTAACAACGCAATATATACATAGCTATGCATGCATCATTATACATTATAACATATGCACATGGACATATAAGTGTATCTATCGACATCTAAAGACATATTGACAATCACACACACACAAAAACACCCATCTTCCTCACTTAAACTTTAGAACATGAAGAAAATAATAAAACACAATAATGGAGAGAATTACCTTGGTGTTTTCTGATGTGTCATCGGAGTGAGTGTGCTTGAAGATATCTCCGGAGTGGTTGGGTTCTTCTCACCAGAACATAGGCCGTTGATGAATGAGTTTGAACTTTGAGAATGAGAGATAGAGATAAGGAGAGACTAAGACATTATACTGTAAAGTATGAGGGAGAGATTGGTCAAACTTGTTTGAGCGGTAGGTGTGTAAAGGTATTATGGTCTTTTTCTAGTAATTAGTAATGATAAAAATGGGTATTTGTTTTTGAGCAATGCTATACGTCATGAAATTATTTCATGAATTTGTATTATGAATGATGTGGTAGGTAACGTGGAGAGTTAGTATTGGTGGGATTCCCCCCATACACATAGTCCTATGATATTATCACCGAATTTCACCAATACTAACTCTCCACGTTACCTGCCACATCAATATTCATGATACAAATTCATGAAATAATTTCATGATCTTTAGCATTTCTCTTTGTCTTTAGAGCATCTTCGCGCATTTTGGTAAATTGCATGGAATTGGGCTGATGGGCACTTTGACTCAAGAAAAAGTATGTATAGTGAGTAGTGCTAGATTTTTAATTAGTTCTGAAAGACTGATAGATAGTGTAGATATTTTTGCAAGATGGTAATTGGTAATTTGGGCTCTAAAATTAGTCACTTTTTAATTTTTCCCAAAGAAGAAACCATTACTTGCTGCTATATATATATATATATATATATATATATATATATATATATATATGCAGGGATGGTTAAACTAACCAAGATTTATATATTACTATGATCTGTGTTTGCAGACTTGAGAGGAAACAAAGTGAGCAACTCTGGTTCAATGTGTCCTAGTGATTTAGACCGTGGTGACTGATGCAAATAAAAACGCCTCTCTTTGATGGCTTTCTCTTCTTCAGCAGTATTCAGATCATCAGATAATAATGTTGATTCTCGTTTGCTTTGTTTCGAGCCAGACATTGAAGAAGGAGAAGGCGAGAGGCTTTGCCACTCATTTGGGTGGTCATTAATGTTGTTGTACATAGGTGGCTGCAGAAAAAATTGGGGATGAGTAGTAATGGAAGGTTTAACTATCTCCAGCTTTGAACATAATTTCCTTCTCTCATGGAGCTTAGGCTTGGGTACTTTTCCAGCCTTCGGAGCTGATGATAAACCTTCGCTTGCTGTGTCGGATATGGATTGTCCGGTCAAGCGCTGCACCACATCTCGAAAACTGGTTGAGTCTGCCTGCACAAATGTTGTTGCTGGTTTAGAACCACCAGGTGTGCCTTGGCTCATTAGAAACGATGGTTATTTTCTGTATGTATCGTTTAGGCTCTCAACTGCACCAAAGAAGAAGTACGATATATTTAATATACCTGTTTGTATATATATAGACTAGTGTATGCCATTGTCAATGTGGAAGGAATCGTGACTGTTCGATCGTTGTTGAGTTTAATTTTAAACAAGTTAAAGATATTTTGGACCAAGTTTAAATGTAATATCTAGACATAGATATAAAGTACATATCGGATTGAATATGATGTTTTCTTGAATTTTATTTTATTAAATTGATTAAATGTATCTTTAATTGATTAGAAGACTACAATATATTGAGTCTTTAGTTTATTAAATAGTTAGTACAATACATTGAATCTTTAGTTGGTTAAATATATTATTAATTAATCATATGAGTACAATACATTGAATCTTAATTGATTAAATGAGTACAATGCATTGAATTTTTAAGACTATTGAGAAACTAAGTATTTTGAAAAATTGAGAATTTTTATTTGTTGAATGTGTAAGGAATATGATACTCTTCAACAGTTTTTTAGTCACATAAAATAATTCTTTAAAAGAGGATAATGTGGTTATTAAGACTATCACTGGAATTGTCATATACTATGGGTCATTTCCTCGTATAAGGGTAAATGTCCCAATTTAAAAGTGAGAGATAACTCGTATAATTTTATTTTTATTTTATTTTTTTAACCTCGTCAAGTAACTAATATACTCAATTGTTTCTAAAGTAATTTTTAAAGGTCAAGAAGATACTATTATACTATAACCCTTCTATCATAAGTTCAATTATGAGGGCAACCATTTTGCATAAAATAATGCAAATAAAAGTTAATATGAGTTCAACTAGTTTCTATAAACTAATACCACAAGGTAGCTTTCAATATAGATTTCAACATAAGCATCCATGTAATTGGAATTTGAGGAAGTCAAATCCAAATCTATTGTTTGGATCAATTTTCCTTCCATTTGGAAAATTGAATTACAAATCTATTGTTTGAATTACAAATCAATTTTCCTTCCAAATCTATTGTTTGAATTCATAAAGATTTGAATTACAATTCCATTTTTTTTCCTTCTAATAAAACATCCATTTGGAGTTCAAATTTTAAATGCAAAGAAATATTGCATTTATAAATGGATGTCTATATATTATATGTTATATGAAAATATATGCTCGTATACACAAACATATATACATATTTATAAACTCACATATATAAACATGGAAGGCGATATTCGCACTTCTTTTTTCTCTGATTGCACTCCACTTAAATTTTTTTTTTTAAAATGACAAGAATGTCCCTAAACTCATTAGTGCATTATCTCCTTTTTCTTTTAAAGAAAATGATACAAGAATGTCCCTAAACTCACTAGTGCATTATCTCTTATTTTATAATATTGTAACTACCTTTTATACTATAAACTTTTATCTCTTTTTACCTTCTTTACTTCTTTTAGTATTTTTTTTTTGGGTCCTAATACCATTTTTCTCTTGGTTATTTTTTTTTTCCTGTCAAAAGAGATAATTTATTCAACACGTATAACCTTTTTTTTTTTTGTCCTATCAAAAGATATACTTAATTTATTCAACAGAGATAAATTTTTTTAGGTCATTTTATTTAATTTTTTTCCTACTCTATATATATATATATATATATTTGTACTCTATCAAAAGGAGATAATTTATTCAACAAAGATAATTTCTTTTTGGGGTCATGTAAAAAGTGATAATTTATTCAACATAGATAACATTTTTTTTATTCTGTCGGAAGATATAACTTTTTTTTTTGATAATTTTTTTTTGGATTCTGTCGAAAGAAACCGAAAATATTAAAGATGTGAGACAGCGATATCTGAAAGGGAAGTTGTGTAATTGAAAATTTTTTAATCATTTAGTTGTGAAATTAGGATTAGAAGTGTCAGTTCTTTTAAGATGAAGTGCAAACATAGAAAAGGGGAGGGTGAATATCGCCTCCCTATAAACATATATGCACATATATATATACACACACACACACAAATGCACACATATTTACACATTTATACAAATATATAAAGACATATATGTATATATACACTGAGATACATATATACACATATATGCAAACATATATACATATATACGTACATATATATACATATATACGTACATACATATGCACATATATATAATTATACAAACAAATATATACACAAATTAAGATTTAAGGTCAAGGAGGTTGAAAAGAAAAAGGATCATCCTAATTTGAAATATATGTAATATAATTACATTTTAAAAATATATAAAAATAAAATTTTAATTCGAGTTCGGGTTCGGGTTACGCTCACACCTCAACCCAAGTCCAACCCCAATTAAACTCGGGTTGAGATTTTTCAACTCTAGTCTAACCCTCTATAATTGTAAAAATAATTGTCCAAGATTGTTAAAAATCAGGTTAGGTTCAGGTTGGCCCGCTCAAATTGCACCCCTAATGTTAGTGATGTGTTTGAATTCGATGCAAATTTGGAATTTAAAATCTCAATCCCGTTTTGGAATTAAAATCATTGAATTAATGTAATTGAATTCAAAATTCCTTTTTAAACAGCCAAATAGGGAAATTGGAATTGGAGCACTCAATTCTAATTCCAAGGTCCAATTTTGTGAACAATTGAAGACACCCTTAGGCTACGTTTGGTATAAAGGAATGAAATAGAATACAAGTGGGAATGAAATTATTTTGTTGCAAATATAAAATGATGTAGGTATGGAATGAACTTCAAATTGACCCCATACCACCTTACCTCTTTGTGCTTGTTATGAATGTTCTTGCATTCATAGTGCATAAGGTCATCTGAAATAACCCTCTCTTTAAATTTCATTGGAGGTGCAAATCCATCAACATTATCTATCTTTTATTTGTTAATGATTCACTCCTTTTTTGTTTTCCTGCGGGGACCACAATTATGCTCAAACACTTAGAAACCTCATTGACACTTTCTCACTTTTCTAGCCTCACCCCAAATTCTTACAAAAGTCTTTATTTTTTCTCTGAGATTGAAGACTCAATCAAAGCTACTAGTCTTCACCTGTTTAGATTTGATTCGAACAGTCTTCCTATTGAATACCTAGGAGTACCCATACTTACATCTAAACTTATTCATTGGATTACAAAATATTCATGGATAAAATATTCTACAGGATTGCTAGCTATTTTCTACAGGATTACAAAATACTTATTCTATTTTCAACTCAATAAAAAATAAATGTCAATCAGATCTTGCAAATGTCCACGAGCCAAATCCATTACCTTAACTTGGAATTTTCCTAACTCATTCTTTGATGCCTTTGATAACAACCTTTTTCTATTTTTTCACCCCTTGAATTCTATTTTCCTGGTGCCCTAAATGCTCAAGGTTTGTTCATGGTTGCCTGGTCATCGACATCTTTAGCTTTGTTATTGGGTCATATGCTCAAGGTTTGCTCTCTTACTCTCAATTTGATCTTTAGTTGGGGCTTTATGTTATCTATGATTGTCAGCCCTATTCAGTAATATTTTAGCCTTGCTTTTGTCTTATAAAATTTTGGCTTTTGGTTGGGTTTTTGCTCTTTCTATAGTAGGTTATAGTTTGGTGCTTTTGGGACTTGGGATCATGCCGCGTGTGAACATGGTCACACTTTTTCTTTTTATATACACTTGAATTACAAAGAAAATATAAATTTGTACACCAGGTGATGTTTGTTTTCTATCTTTGTAATCTTTTTACTAAATATAATGTATTGTTTCTTTTCATTTGTGAATTGATGTAGGCCATTATCACACTGAATCACATAAAATCTTTCGATTCTTTATTATTTGTGAATAAATATCTATGGATTATATGTTCATTAGGCCAACAATGCAATCAAAGATGAGGGCTTGCCAATATAATTTTGTTGGTACACAACAATGAGCAACTGCAAAATTCAACTAGTTACAATATTTCCACCTTACATGCATTCTCATGTGGGATATGTGATCAAATGAAGAATCAAAGTAAACAAAAATTCTGTTCTAGTTTTTTTTAAGCCATTCTTGGATTTGGTTTTGTTGCCTAATTTGGAGTATGAGCTGAAAAGAGGGGGAAGAAAAGAAGAAGAGAGGAAAAATTTGGAAGTAATATGTATATATATTGTGTTTCGTTGTACATGTTTATCTATCTATCTCACTCCTTGCAATATGAAACTTAATATATAGTGGGCTAATACTAGTAATAAATTTTTTTTTTGGGCTGGGCTAAAATTGGCTATAGTAATAGTTTTTTTTTGGGTGGGTTTGAGCACACCAAAGCCCATCCCTAGATCCGTCCTTGATTCAAAGAATCAAATAGGTGATAATAGGATAGGACGATCAAATCTAAAGAGATTGGATGACATAATCCTACCAGATAGGTTGGATAATATGGGTAATTCAAATTCAAAGAATAGAATTGATCAAAGGAAAAAATAATGGAACAGATAGGAGAGTCGAATTTGGATACGTCAAAGGCGCCTCCATAAATGAGGGAAAACGACTTAGGTATAAAGGATCTTTACACAACGATTAATAAAATAATGACTAGAGCATTTATTATTCTCCTTTTCACATTCTCTCTAATTTTTAACTTACGCGTCGAGGGTGGTCCTCGATCGGCATCTCGCCGACTAGTGTCATCTCCTTTGTCTTGTAAGAACACAACGCCAAACCGAATCGTGAAGGGACCGTGCAGAAAATTGCATCAACAACTGCTGTCGTTTGTGAAAAATGAAAAGTTTCTTGAAAAGATTAGTTCCAATGCGATCCAATTTGGAAATAGTCAAAAATCGTTCATTGCAAATTTCTGGTGGCCTGGGGGCATTTATCCCAACCATTACAAAATCAGTGGGGAAACCCACATAAGGATCCCCTGCCCATCACAACTAGTAGGGAAACGCAAGTTAGGACCCCATCCTGCGTAACTAGTGAGGAAACCAACGTCAGGATCCTTCATTCAGCACAATCAATGGGAAACCCACATAAGAATCCCCCATTTAGCATATTCAGCATAATAAACCCCACTCGAAGTAGATCAAGACAATCTCTAGCAACTGATGCAATTGATTCGAAGAGATCAAAATCTCCCGATCTGGCCAGCTCTCTAATATGGCTCATCTTTAGTTAACCTCTCGCTCTGGCCAACCTCTTTATCTGGCTAGCCACGCTGATCTCCTGATCTGGCCAGCGTCCTATTTTGGCTTACTTGTTTCCAAGGCATACCTGCCAAGGCCTACCTGTCAGACTTGCTTGTTGAGGCCTACCTGTTGACGCCTGCATGCCGATTTAACTGTCTAGCTAACCAAATTGTTGGCCTACTGAGACTAAGTTGATCCGGTCCACAAAGCAGTGACATAACCTCAACGAATGGGCTTGTGATTCAGGCTCCTTAGCCTCAACCACGGTGATGATAGATTTCTTGTGATTGTCAATGCATCTATTTATAAGGAAAAACAACAGCCTAGCATCACCTTCATATACCACCTGTTAATATGCCTTCTAGCCATTGGTGAGCTAAGAGGTGATCAGGTTACAACTTAGATTGTTAAACACTCGACAAAGGGAAAAGTTGCATTACAGAGTTACATACAAAGATCGAGGGCATTTTTGCCCCAGCCATTAGAAGATGAACTCAAGAAGCTCAAATCTATGAACCCTCTCATGAGAAGGGGTGAGAGTAAAACTTCAAAAACTATGAACCCCTTATTAAAGGGGCAAGCTCTTGAAACTCATCCCCCCTCAGGAGAAGGGGTGAGCAATAAAGCTCAAAAAACTATGAACCTCCTTATTAAAGGGGCCAGTTCACGAAGCTTAGATCTACAAACCCCCTCATGAGAAGGGGTAATCAGTAAAGCTCAAAAAACTATAAATGCCATTATTAAAGGGGCGAGCTCACGAAGCTCATATCTACAAACCCTTTATAAGAAGGGGCGAGCAGTGAAGCTTGGAAAACTATGAACCCATTTATTAAAGGGGCAAGCTCATGAAGCTCGGGTCTATGAACCCCCATAAAGGGTTGAGTAAAGATCGAAGCCATCTTTTATTTAAGGAGCTATACTAAAACTCTCGTAAAAGTTGAGTGAAACTTGGGGCTACAACACCTCCCTGTTATCGAAGGGTAAGCCAAAAACCTCTCCCTTATCAAAAGGGTGAGTCGAACATCTCCCCTTATTAAAGGGTGAGACAAAAACTTTCCTTTATCAAAAGGTGAGTTGAACATCTCCCTTTATTAAAGGGTGAGCTAAAAACCTTCCCCTTACCAAATGGTAAGCCGAACATCTCTCTTTATTAAAAGGTGATCGAGCTGAACTCCTCTCTTATTAGAGGTAGAGTGACCTTGCTACAAGTGCTTCCCTCTTATTAAATGGTCAAGCGTAAAAAAGAATAATAATAATAATATTAATAATAATAATAAGAATCCAACACAACTAAGCTGAAAAAATACCGAGCACTGGCTTGTAGAAAGAAAAAAAAGAGTTCAACACAGCCGAGCTAAAAGAAGAAAGAAGAAAGAGCTCAACACAGCCAAGCTTGTAAAAAAAAAATGAAGAGCTCATTACAGGAGAGGTGTGACTTGTCCTACCTTTCCCAAGAATTCAGATGGGAAAATCAAGTCCCAAATAATCAGATGGGACCGAACATTTAGTCCTAAGCAATCAGATAGGACAGTCTAGTCCTAGGCAATTAGATGGGACAGTCTTAATATCCCACCTCTTAGAAGGTGGGACAAGTCACTTATGAATCCTACCTCTTACAAGGTGGGACAAGTCACTTACAAGTCCTACCCTTTAAAAGGTGGGACGAGTTAGTTTTACTAGTTGATGTCGCATGATGGACTCTAGACTAAAGAAGGGGATAAAGATTATGATAATAACCAACAACACAGATGGAGTTTGGAAACAGAGACGAGAATGGAAACGAGAACAGCAAGATGATATCCATCCTCTCCACGACTGTTTTTCCAGCAACCTTTCATCCTATGATCGACATTCATGTCTAATTAAAGATTCTCTAGAGGGGATAGTGAACACAAAGAAGCTTAGATGATCATCAATACTGCCAAAAAGGGTACTTCTAACTCACTAAACATATCACATCATCAAATATTAAAATTCATCAATATTACTGAACATGTTCTATTTACATGATCGGGACTTGCACAAAAAATTCCTTCATTTCACATCTACACCAAATAGACAATAATTTGAACCAGACATTTGGTCAAAAAGTAACCCTTGTCAAGTCTGCTTTGTTTTAACTAATAACGAGTCTACTTTTTCTAGCTAATCGTAAATTAGGGTAATCAGTGGTTTCCACGTGTCACTCCCATGCCCCTTTTAATCACTTTTATTTCAGAACAGAGTATCGTTTCTTGCCAATCAAACTCTACACATGGATACATGCCCACCAATTAACCAATCATTTTGGTTCCACTCACTGTACTATCCTATTTATTTGCAGAAGAGTAGGTTGCTTGCCAGCAAATATTATACACTTAGATTGAGATCAAATTGATATGAAACAAATTTGATGTGTACTATATCTACAATTCGAAATATTTACTACTACATATTCGAGAAGAATAAAGTTGACATTCCGGTGATTCAATAAGCAACTCTTCGGAATGAGGGCAACTAATGCAAAAAATTGATAAAGTAATCATAACAAGCGGATTCAAAGAATCAAATAAGTGATAACATGATAAGACGATCAAATTCAAAGAGATTGGATGGCGTAATCCTACCAAATAGGTAGGATAAGACAGGTAATTCAAAATCAAATAATCGAGCTGATCAGAGGAAAAAATAGTGGAACAGATAGGAGAGTCTAATTTGGCTATATATGTCAAAGGTGCCTCCACAAATGAGGGCAAACGACTTAGGTACAAAGGATCTTTACGTAACAATTAATAAAAGAATGACAAGAGCATTTATTATTCTTCTTTTCATATCCTCTCTAATTTTTGACTTAAGTGTCGAAGGGTCCTCAACTGGCATCCCGCCAATTGATCTCATCTCCTTCGGTTTGCAGGAACACGACACTGAATCGAATCGCGAAGGGACCGTGCATGAAATTGCATCAATATATAGAATTATAGACTATTGATAGAGAGTTTGAATTCGGGCTCCAACTCATTTTCCAAGTTAATATTTTATATGAAAGTGGTAAACACATTAATTAATTTCTACAATGCATGTCACCCTTGCACAGGGAAGCTTTTGCTTGCAAAAACAAATTAACCAGATGTAATCCTAATTTGTTGATGCAGCATAGAATGCAAAACCATCTAATTCAAATTCCCTAAACACAATGATCATCTTGAACTATATATATATGTGTGTATGTATAGCACAACAGAAATATATGAACATGTGATAATAAAAGAAGTTTGAACAAACCTTAGAGACCCTCTGATTAATTTCCCAGGGATAGAATGTGGAATTTGTCGAGCTTTCAACTGTGGATTTGATGGAAGAAAGCAAGAGAGAAAAAGAGAATTTAAATGAGAGAGAGAGAGGAGAGGAGAGGAGGGTGTGAGTCTTGTTATCAATTACAACTAAAAGCAGCCAAAATTTTCTGTCAAAGAGTCAAAAATCAAAGAGTCAAAAAGCCAGTTAGGACAAAGAAAAAGTATTGCATGGTCCACTCTTGGTTGCTAAAAATAGTTACCTCAGTCAAAGAATTGGATTATTTTCCACCTTTTACTCGATCGAGTTAACCATCACATGACTCAAAGGAATGGATCCATATCGTAGGATTTCAAGCTTGCCACGCATGATTGTTTAATATCAATTACTGAAACAAACAAGTCACACACACATATATATAGAAAGCTGACATTTTTGTAACTCAATCTACAAGGCTATAAGCGGATTTTTCTTTTTCTTTTCCTTTTTTTCCCTTCCCCGAGATAACCGGGTTGGCATTTGAGCCTTTCCACACATTTTAAAATCTCATCTTCAATTCATGAAGGTACTAAGCCACCTTGGGTTTGCCCTATTTCCATGAGTTGGGGACAGCTACAATTATTCAAGGGAATTAAGATCGGGCTCAACGAGATGGGGACAACCTTTGTCACAAATTTTTATTTATTTATTATTATTATTATTAGTATTTATGTGCTTGTTGCATGTAAACCATTCCATATCTTTTGTTGAATGATTTAATTAATAAAGTTACAAACTCTTTGATAATTTAAACTTTTTTAAAAGTAGATAGCTGTTAATATGTACGGTCCTTTACCTCCACCTAAATCTAGATGGAATTCGATTCCTCAAGTTTTCAATGGAGTAGCGTAAGTAAAATTTGTGACACATTTTTTAATTACAAGTACGAACAAATGAACAGATGTATGGAGTTTTACGTCTAAATATGCAATATTGGTTTTGCATGGATTTCAAAAAAATGGTAATGTGTGGAAAAAAAAAACCTTGAAGATAAACCTTCGGTGTTGCAATAATAATAATAATAAGCTTATAGACAATTGGGGTTAATATAGAATTTTAAGAAGTTTAAATTGTGATTAGTAAAAGATGTGGAGTTAAGTGGTGATTAACAAATTTCAATACATTATAGTGAACACATGTACATTTATTAGATTGACACCTAATCTCCACTACAACATATGTATACCATATGAAGATACTTAGCTTTCAACCCACTCTTATAAATACAATGCATGGGCTGGATGTTTAGAGGAGAGAAGAAGAGAGAAAATTGGAGCTTAAAGAATTTGAAAGAAAAGAGAAGGAAAATTTGAAAAAGCTTCAATAGATTTTCCAACTTTTTCAACCTTTGAATGTGCTGTTTTTAATTGCTAAAATTTAGTATTTTTATATAAATGCCTCTTTACATGAGAAATGTGGAATTAAGTTATGGAATTGGTTGAAGTTCTAATAGATGTTTGAAATGAATCTATGTGTTGGAAACTGAACTGAATATTATAGCTTTAGAGCTGGAATTTTTATACTTTGACTGTTAATTTGTAAAACAAAATTTGAAATATTAAAGTACACATTATAAGTTTACAAAATTTTATTGGGCTCAAAATTGTTGAGTATTGTATTTTTGGTGGATTTTTTAAATTGGATATCTTGTGCTCGAAATTCAGTTTTGTGATCAGAATATTTTCCTTCTTTCTCCTCAAAACTGATTTAATTGGTAAGGAAATCCATTAATTTAAAAATAATTGTTTCAAAATAGTCTTGCTTTGAAATGGTGATGGTATTATGCAAAATGAGTT
The DNA here is from genome assembly GCA_026545225.1 of Cornus controversa. NCBI lineage: Eukaryota > Viridiplantae > Streptophyta > Magnoliopsida > Cornales > Cornaceae > Cornus > Cornus controversa. The sequence goes on from CM048846.1 coordinate 75,360,086, forward strand.
ATAAATCAATTTTTGGTGAATTTATAAAGAGAACTCAAATTTTCTGAAAATTTGTATAAATGTTTTGGATTGCTGTGAATTTAACTAATTTTATTCCATATCTACAGTCTATTTTTGAAGATGAAATTTTGGAAAATTAAAAGAGACTTAGTAAGGTTTATACGGAATTTTATTTTACCAAGAAACATGGAATATTTGGTTTTTAGTGAATTTTTGAAGATGAGTTACTGCTGCTGAAGAAAATAGAATGTTTATTATGTGAATATTGCTTCGTCTCTTTGGAATTGAATATGGTCCCTCAAATGTGACATTAAATAGGTAGGGTAAGATTTCCCTTGTGTTCAAAGACCCTAAAGGCCCGGGTTTTTCACTAGACAGTATTCATAGTCCCTGAATGCGAGCCCTAAAGTCGAAGAACAGGAATAGCGGTCTCGGAAGTGTTAGGATCACACACACACTATTGGAAATAAAACAGAGAAAAACATACACACACACAAATAATACAAGATATATGTGGTTTGGCAAATTGCCTACGTTCACGGGCGAAGAACAACTTTTTTTACTTCAATACTTTGGTTACACACTTTTTCTCTCTCTACAATTATCTCTCTCTCTCTTTATCTACAACCTCTCTTTTCAACATCACATCTATTTATAAAGTCTTTAAATTTAATTCCTTGTTGAAAAAAAATTACAATTCCTTAGAGCCCAAGACAACTTGTGCTAAAAAAATTACCTATTAAAATACAACTCTTTATGGAAACCTAATTATATTAGAAATTTGAGACACAATTCCTAACAATCTCCACCTTGGCTCAAATTCCATCAATGCACTCTTCCATAACTCCACCTCAACTGAAGATTTTTCCACCTTAAACAAAACACCTTCTTTCTTCTTCTTGTTCTTCACCATTTCATTGCATTCACTTATTGCGAGCAAACTCCAAGTTCAAATAGTCAAACTTGGAATCTATTCTCACATCACCAAATTGAATTCTTCTTACTTTTGGAATAAAGGTTGGTTGTAGAGACCGAAACCAAATTTGACCGATTTTCTGATTTTTTTTTATCATTTTCGCTATAAATGCATTTTAAATGATGTTTGAATGTTTCAAGAGTGAAAAATATGTTTGGAAGGTTAATTTAAGGTTTTTGAAAGTTTTTGGAACATTTGGAGAAGTTTGATTTTTATGGTCAGCGGGGCCCTGGGACGCGGTCCTGGTGGGCCCGAAAATTCAAATTTTTTTTGAAAAATATTTAATTTTGAATTTGGATTTAACAAAATTTTTAAATAGTTAAGGAAGTTATTTCGAGGCCGTAGGAGCTTTCGAAATCGAAAACGGAGGTCAGGAATGTAAGTTAAGTGGCCCGAGGGCATTTTAGTCATTTCGTGCCCTAGGGACATTAAATATCAGATATGCAAAGATATTTTCATATCTCATTTGTCCCAAACAGCCATCCATGGCTTCTCTCCCTCCTTCTTCTCCTCTCTTCATTCTCTCTTCATTTCGGAGGCCTTCAGGCATGATTTGAGAGTTGCTCGTGAAGGATAAATCATAGGGGATGACAAGGGCTTTGGTTTTAACATAACAAATAAAAATTTTGGCAAAATAGAACCTGCTGGAATTCTTGGTGATTGCTTCAAAGGTCTTCAAACTTGAGGTAGGGGTGTCCTTTCTTTCCTAAGTGTCGATTCTAGGATTTCAGGTGGTTCGGGAGAGGTGTGTATGAAGTTGGCATGTATGAGAGTGATGAGAGGGGCTGTGGGTTTTGAGTTCCTTCATCTTTTATGATTTTTACATGCTAGAGAGGTTCATATATTTATATGTGAGGTGTTGCGTGTGTATATGTATTATGTGCAAAATGAGAACATGTTAAACTTTGTTGTGTATTGTATGCATATGTAGATTATGTGTATAGTTGAGTGCATATATGTGTTTATATGTTGATTGTAGAGCTATATAAGAGTTGAATGCATGCTAGATATGTATAGTAAGTGTGTGCATTGGTGTAACATGGTCAAAGTATGCTAGGTTATGGGATGGTAGGCATATGAGTATGATATGCATGACTTGGAGCATATATGTGGTTATATGTTGGTTATGAAGATGCATGGTAGATATTTAAAGCAAGTGTGTGCATTAGACAAGCAAGAACCAAATGTGTTAAGTTGTGAATTGAATGTATAAAATAGTAATATACATGTTGTGTGATCTATATGTGGTTATATATGTTGTAGCATAGTGAAAATACATGTTTGATCAATTATAGCATGAATGGAATTGGAAGAGCATGAAAATGGTATGCTAAGTGTGATATATGTTCAAAATGCATATATGGGAGATTGCAGAAAAATGGCGTAGATAGGATGTGCACAGAATATCAGAGTGGTCCAACCGTGTTGTGAGAGTGGCATGATTATTCATTAGGTATGACCCTCGGAGTGGTCCCGTCATACCAAGGCCAAGGCCTAGAATTGGAGAATGTCCATAACTAGTGAGCCTCGGAGTTGTTTCCTCACATTGTGGCAATACATTACATTGCCAAGGTAGTATGATTTTTGGAGTTGTCCCAATCATACGGTCGTCATTGGAGGGGTCTAAGGGCACATGATCTTCAGAGTTGGACAATCATGTATAAATATCAGATTAGGGCCGAGAGAGAGAAAGAGAAAGAGAGAGAGAGAGAGAGAGAGGGTGTCTATATCTTGTTTGCTTATGTGAATAACTTGTTAAGCATGGTACTAGTGTTAAATTCATTCATTCATGGTTTGTATTGAGTTGGTTGGCATGAGGGCATTGGTATGCCTTTTGGTGTAAAGACATGTAGGTCGGTGTCAGGTCGATGCCTAGGTCAGTTGGGACCTTCCTACTGAGCCATTGAATTGCTCACCCCTCTCCCCTCAATATTTTTACTGGTAAGACATTGAGGACGGACGGGAAATACTTGATTAGTTACTTGGAGCTCATTGAAACATTTTGTAGCATTTTGATGCATTTTGGACATTTTATCTATGAATTATGTATATTTGGCTATTCATGCCTGCATGTGGCATGTGGACTATGTAGACCTAGTAATTACATTCTCATTCATGTAACTTGTATACCTCATTTGGAGCTTGTATGTAAAGACAATGAGTTGGTATATTTATACATTGTGGCTTTATGTTAGACTATGTAGATTTTCATGGAAAATGTATGTGGATTGTGGGATCATAGTGATTCAAAGGTGTGATTAGAACCATGTGTAGATGATTAGAATGAAAACAATTGAGATATTTTTCAGCAGAGAATTTTTATTTTTGTTTATTTTTTAGAGCACACCTATACACTAAGTGAATTACGATGGTGTTCTCTACTTGATCAATCGTTCAGAGATTGCTTTAGATTTCTTATTGATCAAGGCACTAGATTGTTTGATTTCTTCTCAACTGTTTGTTTGTGAGGAAGGAGAAGTTAATAGCACTACGAAAGGGACATAATATTCACAGAGTGTTCGTGTTCTTCCAGCTACCCTTCTACAAAGATTATAATAGTCACGCCTCAATTTCCAATACCCAAATCGATATAAGAAAGGGAGGAGATTAAATCGAAACTCGTTATACGTCACCACTAAACATACTCTGATACCATGCTGTTACGCCTCGAATTCCCATACCCAAATTGATATAGGAAATTGAGGTGATCAATTCCAACATCATCACTCCTTAATCTAATTTACACTACAATACCATGTAGTCACGCTTGTATTCCCACTACTGTGCCCCTCACAGGACACCCAGACAAGCTAACAATTCAACCCAGCTCAAGTAGCACTTCAAGTGCTTCGATTAATCGAAAGTGAAACTTCGATTAATCGAAGTACTTCAATTAATCACACTTCTTGTGAAATTCTATCAGAACACAGGTTTTTGGCCTTAAAAGTGGTTTGGTCTTTGATTAATCGAAAATCATGGTTCGATTAATTAAAGGTTTGATTAATTGAAATCCTAGTTTCGATTGATCGAGCCCCATTCGCAGGAGTTCTCATTTCCCTATTCTTGAAACTTCAAAAACTCATTTGATGCCTCAAACCATTCTCACATCCTAACATACTCAAATGCACCATTAACATGTATAAATAGCAACTAACTCATAAAACATTCATCAATTGAACAAAACACCATTGATACATCATTCTCTTATCCAAATATCAACATTCAAGGCATAAGCACATATATACAACATTTTAAAATGTAAGTCTCCTTATGCAATTTTAAATGCACCATGTCCACATCTCGGACGTGCACAAAATAACCTAAAAGAATTCTCCTGACTCTATATCTAACTCAAGGTTGGTTACCATCGGCGACCTCCTTGCCAGGACCTAAAATTTTTAATGAAGGGGGATGAGCAAAATTCAACGGGCTCACATCCCATCCTCCTCATATGAAGCATTTGAACAACATTCATTAAATAAACAATTATAAAACAAATGCTAGCAAAATAAAGGAGTAAACCTATCAAAATGGTACTTGAACAATTATCTATGAATATGATGTAAAGAATAAAACTCACATAAACAATTAATCAAGTACTTGGAGTGCTACTCATTCATTCATAAAATGGTTCATTGGATAATGAATGAAATGAGCTAAGTGGGTATATGTTTACCAATGCCAAAATGGAATTAAAGCTCATAAAGATATTTTATCAAACACATGGTGTGCAACTTAATTGGAGATGAATAATCAAATGAGTACTCAATCAATCAACATACTCCAAGCATTCATCCCATCATCCTCATATGAATTAAAGCATATAAACTAATAGCATTCATATATAAAGCATAAAGAAATTAAATATATAAAATGCTATTAAGTATAGGAGTTAAGGATTAGAGAGATGCAAATCAAGCAACACCACAAAATTTACATGGTTCGGCAACTCCGGCCTATGTCCATGCCTCAAGAGCTCATCTTGAGGTTTCCACTATGAAGCTTTCCTTAAGGGTGGAAAGCAAACCTCTACAATCGCCCAAGTCCAACACTTGGTCTTCTTTGCTTCGGTGAACACTTCACCAAGACTTCATTGCCAAGTGCATAACTTGATCTTCCATTCACTTTTGACGGCTCAAGTGATAACCTTTACAAGCTTCCATGAAGCAATCCCTTTTTGTCAAGAGCATATCTTGGACTTCCTCTCAAATAGGATGAATAGGAGTTTGAGTACAATAAAAAAATATCCCTCAATGGATAGATACACAAATGATAGCTCACATACCTAGAGTTACAATTGATGAATCAATATGAAAGCTCAACTCTAGATGAATATGAAAGATGAACAATAGATATGCAATGTAAGTTCACTCTTTCTCTTTTTCTTATAAGAGAGTTTCTACCAATTGATATGAGATGAAAGATTCATGGTAGAACTCACTCATAATATGTATAAACTAAATGCACAAGGTGAGTTTCTCTATTGCTCTCTTTTCTCTTAGCTAAATACAGCCCCAAACACATATATATAGAGTCTTTGAAAAATATAGCTGTTGGAGGATAGTTGTGAGCATTAAATGCACTGAACTAGCTGTTAGATCCAGATCCAGCAACTTTCAGTCGGCTGAAAATAAGGTTTCAGTCAGCTGAAAAGTGCTCCAGATATATCAAAACCTACTACCATTTTCAGTCGACTGAAAGTACATTTTCAGCAAGCTGAAACTGAACTTTCAGCAAGCTCAAACTTAGGTTTCAACAAGCTCAAACTTTCAGCAAGCTCAAACTTAACTTGAAGTTCATTGACTGAATGTGAATATTGAGTATGTAAGATATTTCCAATTGGAGATCATCTCAATATTACATAAGGCTTTTTATGATTTAAACATATAATTTCAAAGCATTATTGCTCTAATTCCTAGAGACCATTCCAAATGATATGATTGAAATACATGGTCGTAGTTATGACTTAATAATTGAGTTCTTCCAAAGCTTATGAAAGCTTGAACTAACTCAACCTTTAAAAAAGGCCTCATGATGTTATAAATGAAGTTAATGGCCTATAACTTATACTCTAAGGACTTATGAATGATATGAATTATATGCATTGGTCCTAGAGCTTTCATGTGAGTACATCAAAGTAACTTTACAATAAATACAAGCATTCACCCAAGACTATCCTACCCAAGTCTTTTGATCTTCAAATCTTTAAGCTCTTGGGTTCCTTTATCACGTGGCTTCACTTCAAGTTTGTCATTGATCTTGATTATTGATTTTTGAGCTCTATGATCACGTGGCTTCATATATCTTCTTGTAAGTCCCTTTGAAGTCCAAAACCTTAAAGATACTTGAGATAATTTTATACCTTGTAAAATGCACATTCAAGTAAACTTATTAGATCTACACTACAATAGATTACAATAGATTGTTATCATCAAAATTACTCAAATAACCTTTGGTTGAAATCTTGAGGCCAACATTTGGTATTGGTAAAATTAAGAAGTAGCTTGAGATTTTATCTTTTGAGGTAAGGGGTGTGTGTTGTGTTTTTCAATACAAGTTTAATTTTATATTATAAGCATAAAATTGACGTTTCTATGTTATTTATGATTATATGAAACTGTAAGATGAAAATTCTTGCTTTAAATTGATGTATATATGTTTTCTTGGATAGAAAATGATTGATATGTGATATAGAATGTATGAATTGCTAGTGTATGTTTTATGTGAAGTATATTGCATATATGCCCTTATATGAGTATATTACCGTTTGCGCAAAATCGACCCTTACTTTTTAAAATGAGTTGTATCAATCTCTAATTTTGCAAAAAAGGTGCATATACTCCTCTAATCACTTTTTGACCTAAAATAATAATTTTATTCTAGTTTTGCCCTTCAACATACCCAAAATGCCCTTCTGCAATTCTTATACTAAAAAGTCAATTTTTTATCCCCCTGTGAGTTTCTCTCACACTGTATATTGAGCAACAACATCAAGTGATTCAAGTAATTACTTGAGCTTTGTGAAAGGATTAACATTTTTCGGCAATATATACGATCCCAATCTTACCTTATCGAGGATTCTTTTTCTTTTTATTTTTTTTAATTTTTCATTTGGGAGCTAGCAATCTAGAAGTAAAGTGGGACAGAGGTGGATATGAGTAATGGGTTAAACAAAAATGACGATGGTATGTATATACAGTGGGAGTGAAGAAGAGGTAATTTTGTAATGGAATGTGAACGGTTTGATGTGGGGAAAGGTGTGTCACTGTGTGTGTTGTATGTCCTGCACAAGTACAAGGTTTCTTGTTGCTCAAAGCATATCCCAGTGTGTATACAAGTCCAGTGCATAAATCATGTATATAGGCCCCGTGTGTATATACATATATTGATGTAAATATATATACGAGTATTTAGGCATATGCACATAAATGTTTTTAATGATGAGAGAGACGCCAACACTTGAAAAGTTAGAAATTCAGTTTGCATTTATTTCGTCCAAAACAATCATTTCACTTTAACTTTATTTTTTAATATTACTTTATCATATTCATATAAGGTCATTTTCATCTTTTGCAATTCATAAGCCCTTATTTGCATAATTTTAAAACATGGAAGTGTTTTAATACAAAGGAAGGGATGTGCATTATAAGAGTTTTTCGCACTTTACCTTTTTTTTTTTTTTTTACTTAATTTTTCTTTTTTACTTTTACTTTTACTTATAATATGTTTCGTATTCTCTAATTTTTCATCAAAGCTATTATCTACTCTACCAATTTCATAAACAAAATCAAAATCATATTTTTGATTTTCTATAACGTGGTCAAAATTTTAGATTCATGTATTAGATACTAGAAGTTTTTTTAAAAAAATATTTTTGTTGTCCTAAGTTAAAAGAACTCTAAAATTAATTCCCCATCAACTAACAAAGAGTAGTATTACGTTAAGACAATTCCTAACCTGGCAAGGATTCATGAATTTTAAAAATTATATTTTTCTTAACTACTTTTAACTAATGCTCCAGTTTAACAGGAAGAAAAAAAATTAAATGAAAGGAAAAAAAGAATGAATGAATGAAATTTCTCTATAAAAGATATTGTATTATTTTCTTTTTTATTTAGTTGAAGAGAAGAAAAGAAAATAAAATAATACTCTACTTTTTGTCTAGTAGAAGAGAAGGAAAAAAAAAAAATTTAATTTATTTTTATCATTATATCATTTTTCTTTATAACTACTCTGAATTTATCAAATAATTATAAAGATAGTTTTATAATTAATTTTTTTTGGGAAAATTAGATTTTGGTGACCAAAATTAAAAAAATTTAACTTACAATGACCTTAAACTCAATAAAAGGTAAATAGTGACCAATTTTGACAAGTAATTGCTAATGACTGACCATTTAACTTTAATGTCCAAAATACCCTCCATTTTATTTAGAAATTCTCAATCCCTTATTCGTCTTCTCCAATCTCAATTCTAAATATCAAATATTCAAAAGACATACAAAGAATCTAGAAAAGAAAGTATATATAGAGAGAGAATCTATATATATATATATATAGACATATATGTTCATCTTACAATTAATGCATGTGCATATATGGAATTTTTTTTCTTTGGTAGATTTTAGGACTCTAAAGATACAGTAAGAGTTATAACTTGAAATGAATTAACTATGGGATACCTGATATAAAAAAATATATATATATGAGGCAGTAGGTAATATGTTTATTAGCCAAGTCTATTCAAATCCTCCAATATTCCTTATTAATAATTAATTGCACCCAAATTAAGTTTTGTTTTTTCTTTTTTTGTTAATGAGATATTAATATACAAGAATATATATATATAAATTATATCTTCTTTAGAATGTATATATGTTCATATATTGTATACAAGTCATTGAATTCTTTAAATTTTTTGATATTTGGATTTGAAAAAAATGAAGAAAAGATAGGGATTATGGACAGAATAAAGGGTATTTTAGGATTTAAGATTAAATGGTCACTTATTAGCAATTATTTTTTAAGTTTGGTCACTATTTACCTTTTATGAAATTTAAGGTCACTAAATAGCAATATTTTTTTAATTTTGGTCACTGAAATCTAATTTTCCCATTTTTTTTTTAATAGCGTTGCATTTGTTTCTTGCCGGTTGTTCATTCCTTCTCATCTTCAGCTTTCATCATTCCTATCAAACCAAGCATAAAGTTATGCCAAGTGACTCCTAATTTACAAGGTTAAAACCAATCCCATTGAGAAAATCTCAATTTGATATGAGTCAGTATTGTTAGTTTAAAGTTCAGCGCTACATGATTCCTTGCACTTCATTTGGTTGTAAAACACGGCTGGTCACTGCTGATCTTCTCTCTTCATCTTTCACTCTACCAAGCAGCAGATCAAAGGCCTCTTCTCTACTCTCGACGACAACTGGCCGGAAAGGTGCATTTTTCTCTTTTCTCTCCTCTGTTCTTCTTCATTGATCTGTTGTTTCTTCACTTGATCTGTGAATTTGCTTATACACACTGAAGATCTGGTGGGTTATTGTTTTGATTTCTACCCCTACTACTCTTCTATTGGTACTGGTTCTAAATTTTTGAGTTGTGATGATGAAGCTTGAGCAATTGTGATGGAATTTGGTACTAGTTCTAAAAATAAAAGTCATCTTGAATCTCTTGTAGATGCTGTTCCTTCACTTGTATCATCTGGGTATGCTTTAGATTTGGTGGGTGTGCCTATAATTTAAGTAGGTTTGGTGGATTGACAATTGAATTAAGCTTTGATTGGGGTTCGGTTTATAAAAAAAATTACGGTATGTTTGGCATGCATTTGTGGTTTGCGTGTTTATTTTTATCTAAAACAGAAGATCTGGATTTGTTACTAGTGTTTTGAATAGTAATCGAAAATACTTTTTTTAACAAAAATGTATTTTATTTTTTATTTTTCCACTATAATAGCTGAAAATTTTATTTTTTATTTTTCCACCACAATAGCCGAAACACAATAAAAATACCAAAATGGTGTTTCCAATTTCGGCCTAAAATTTTGAAATATTTTTATACTATTCAAAACACAACGGGCGAAGCATGCTTTGTTTCTACAGTGGCGAACCAAAGCAGAAAAAATAAAAACAAAACGCATGCCAAAAGGCCCTATACTCTATACTATCCTATCCCACAGTGATATATTTCTGTACTGCTGCTTTTAAACTGTGAAGTGGTGGTTCCACCGCCCCTGTCTAGTTTTGGATTTGGCTTTCTGACTGAAACATTTTTTCTTAAAAATTTTTGTAGTCACCCTTTTCTTTGGATCATAGAAAGATAGAGATGGAGATGATTAAACACTTCAGCCACAAGCATCGCTTGACCCTCTACCATCAGAATCGTAAAAAATGTGATGAACATACTTGCAGTGGGTGCGGGATGAGAATCTCGAGTGCTTTCTATGGTTGCAAACAATGCTTTCATTACATCTGCAAATCATGTGCCGAATTGCCGCAAGAGATGCAGCACCCCTTTCACAGAGAACATCCCCTCACTCTTCTCGCTACCAAATTAGATGGTCCTTGCTGCAATGCCTGCTCGAACAGATGTCATAAATGCTTCTTTTTCCACTGCTCCAAATGTAATTTGACCTGGACGTTAATTGCGCTAAGCTGATGCCCACCACCAAGGAGGAGGAGGATGAGCAACAGATCACTCACCCGCATCCCTTGATTCTCTGTGATAACAGGAAGAAGGATGAGGTTGATTTTCAGTGCTCTGCGTGCCAGCTACCCATAAAAGAGGACACCATCTATGTTTGTTTACATTGCAGGGCTATCCTCGATGAATCATGTGCCCAACTGCCACAGCAGATCACACATCATTTTCACCCTCATCACTCTCTCACACTCAAAGCTTCTTCTGTTGATTCTTATTTTAATTGCAAAGCCTGTGGTGATTATAAAGGCTTCCGTTACAGCTGTTCTGAGTGTGCAGCATTTGATCTGGACGTAAGGTGTGCTTCTCTGATGCCCAAAGCCATAACAAACTATGATGATCAGAGTTTAGAAAGCCACCAGCTGGTTGTTCAACCATTCACCCACCAGCATGTTTTGATTTCCTGTGATACCAATGGGCATTTTGGTTTTTCCTGTTCTGCCTGTGAGATATCCATTGACGGTACTGTCTACGTTTGTCTTGAATGCCGGTTTTCCCTGCACAAATCATGCGCTGAATTGCCAAAAAATATCACACCCCCCTTTAATTCACACCATCCTCTTGTGCTCGTTGATGATGTACAGGGTTTCACATGCAAGGCATGTATAAGAAATGTTCGGGGATTTAAATACCGATGTACCTTTGGTAGCCACTTTGAAATGGATATTATATGTGCTTCGCTAAGGAACACTGTCAAATTTCAAATTCACCAGCACCCTCTTGCTTTCTTCAACATGAAATATATGAATCCCTTTAAGTTCCACCGCGATTGTGCGGTTTGCTCCAGACCTGACGTAGATTTCCCTTACTTCTGTTGTGTGCCATGCAATTTCAATCTCCACTTGCTCTGTGTTCCGTCATTACCACATACATTTAAACATAGCAATCACAGACACTCACTCACCCTCACTTGTTCTCCCATCAAAGACCATTCAGACGACGATGAGGACTCCGAATATTACTGTGACCTTTGCGAGGAAAGAAGAAACCTGCAAGAGTGAACTTATTATTGTGAGGAATGTCACTATGTTGCTGAAGTTTCTTGCGTGTTCAATGAGGTAGGCTCGAATTTTCTGCTTTTTGATTTCATATGTATGAGTTTTTGTACTCCAGTTTTGGTCATTGCACGCCTAACGTTGTGTTTGGAACAGCAGAATTTCGATGGTTTTAAAATGGAATTTATGGTGTTAATAAATATTATTTAAAAATCTCATGAAAATTAATTGGATTTCAAGGCATCAATTCCATGATACTGAACAAAAGCATAAGCAGACTTTACAATATGTCCAACTCTGTTGCGCTTGTACTTTTCTAAATTTCAAATTATTCCAAATGTATAAATGAGATTTCATTTGATTTCTTTTTCTTTTCCGAAAACCCAATCCTAAAAAGATTTGGTTCTAACGGTGTTTTCTTGCAATTTTTTTACATGATTAAATTGTAGAACACTTCTACAATTTGTTTTTCATTGTTTTTTTAAATGCATTGTTGGCAGAAACGAGAAATTTATATAAACATCCATAATATGTCAAATAAATTACAAAAGCTACTCAACCTATATACTATATAATAATTAACAAAATGTATATATTACATCTTATTAACAAAGATTTCTACGTTGAGTAAAAAATCTCCAAGTGACAGGCCATCTGATTTTACACAAAAATTCTGATGATATACTTCAAAAATGCTTGTTGTGAATGAATAATCATTAAATTGTAGGCCGTTATATAAATTTATTGTCATTCATCCTAGCAAATGATGGTTTTCACGTGTCTTGTGTAAAAAAAAAAAAAAAATTGTTACTTAATGTACTAGAGCTAAACTCTTTAGCTTTTGGTTGCTTGTCAGATTCTTCCTTTACTAGAGAGAGAGTGGTGTGATGAAGAAATTGTAATGCTTCAAGCAGAGGTAGATGCACTGATTGCAAAATTAAAGACACTACCAGCAAAATTGGGTGAACTTAAGGAGAGACGTGAGCAGCATATCACTAACTACCAAATTGGTAAGTTGTTCTGGACTCAATTATAAGGTTGTACCCAGTGTATAAGGCTTCCGCTTGAGCGGGGTTTGGGAGAGGTAGATGTCGGCTAGCTTTACTCTCATTTTTGGAGAGGCTGCTTCCAAGTCTCGAATCCGAGACCTATCGCTTTTGGGCGAAGGCACTTGCCATCGCACGAAGGTGCGACCTCTGTTCAGTACTCAATTATATCAGGTTAAAGTTATCATGTTTATTATTGGGCATGTGAAGTGTGATTAATATGTAAGCATGATGAATTGAGAATGGTCCTTGGCTGGTGGACATGATGATTAGAAGGATGCAATAACGATGCAGGGGTAATGGAAGTGGAGACTAAAAATGCATCAACGGATCAGAAGGCGTTTTTAAGTGCCGCAACAGATCATCCTGCCATTGTTAAAACAAATGAAGAGATTATAATGCTTGAAGCAGAGGTAGATGCACTGACAGTAAAATTAATGACAGTAACAACAAAATTTGATGAATTTAAGAAGAGACGTGCGCGACATATTCATGACTACCAAACTGGTAAGTTGTTTCGTACTTGGTCGTGTTAGAAAAGATTATTTTGTTCATTGTTGGGCATGTGGAGTGTGATTAATGCTTAACATGATCATTTGAGAATCATCTTTTGTTGGTGAACTTGATGATAAGAACGATGCAGGGGTAACAAAAGCGGAGACTAGAAATGCATTTAGTGCCGCTTCAGATCACCCTCCCATTGCCAAACCAGACGAAGAGATTGTAATGCTTCAAGCAGAGATAGTTGCAGTGACAGCAGAATTAGAGAAACTAACAACAAAGTTGGATGAACTTAAAGAGAGACATCCGCAGAACGTTGGTGGCTACCAAATTGGTAAGTTGTTCTATACTCAGTTGTAATAGGTAAAATTTCTCATGTTTGTTATTGGGCATGTGGAGTATAGTAATATGTAAAATGATCATTTGGAAGAAATTGATGTTGTAGGTGTTTCAATGTGTTATGATGGTATACTTTAATAAATAATTCAAAAGAAAAATTTTGCAACGAGAAAACCATAATTGATTGTGGATTTAGTTTTCACTTGCCACGACCTCCCCAACTTAGATCTTACCACCTCTCTGAATCAGCTTTCATGCCCTCTCCCTCGTTCTTCTCTCTATAATACTTAAGTTATATATATATATATATATATATATATATATATATATGATAAGTAACTTTCTAAAGGCATATATGTAATGCGAAGCTATGTCTTGTTTTGTGGTTGAGAATTCTTGACTCCATTGGTATTTCTTAGAAGGTATACCTTCACGGGGCACAAATTCATCTGTGACTATTCTCGACGACTCTGATGAGGTGGTTGAAGAAGACTGCAGTTTGGAAAGTACAGGTAAGGAAGATGAAGACGAGGAGAGTGATGGTGCATTCTCCACCCTTGCTGAACTAGATGCAGAGATAGAGGCAACAACAGCCAAGTTAAAGGCACTCAAGAAGAAACGTGCACTTCGCGTCTCACGTCTTGAGCTCAAATGACGAGTCTTTCACTGAGGTTTCGGTATGGAGTCCAAGGCTGTCAGGATTGGAATTCTACGTAAGATCGATCTGAATTCCGTAAAATCGGATCGTGAATCGTAAGATTTTGCAAAACTAGTAGAAAAACATTGGAGTCACCATGCTGAGGGTCTCTACTGTATGTGTGTGTTTCTTATTTTTTTCTTTTCAGTTTAGGGTTCTGCTTCACAACAGAAGCATGATTAATTTTGTAATTAATTGCTTATAGATTACTGCTTCAATACTAATCTGCAAATTATAGGACTTCTGAGTAGCAATAAAACTTCTCTTACAGCTCAAGTGGAAAATTGCACCAACAAAAGAAGAACTAGAAAAACCATTTCAAAACCATAACAAAACAAAAGGACCAAAGAAAGAGCAGAGCAACAGCAGAAGAACACCAATGAACAATAGGACAGGGGTCCTACACAAAAAAAAAAAAAAAAAAAAAAAAAAAAAACATCAAATCATTAAAGCCAACTAGATAAGGAGTAGAGCAATCCCGGCAGAAAAAATATTCAAAAATTTTTTTTTATTTAAATATATCACTATTTTGGAGAATGAATTAATTTTTTTTAGATAAAAGTAAACTTAGTACTGATATTTAATCAGAACATTTATCAAACAGTTGGAGTTAATTGCCACCAAGAGTTTAGCCTTAAGTGGTATAATATAAAAAGTTACTCAAATGGTTTTTAAAAATTTTTCTATTTTGGAGAATAACAAAAAACTTTCTAATGGAAAATATACTTGATTATAAATATTCAATAAATTATAAATATATAATTACAAATTATGGATGGTAAACTTGCAGGTTTGAAATTTCAAACTATTGAAGAAATATTATTAAAAAGTAAGATTTAGTTACTTGTAAGAACATCTAAGATTTAATTACTGGTAAAAAGCATTCCGTATAACTTCACTGTACCGAATTGTGATGATTAGTGAGCTAACTCAGTTGGTGTGAGGCTTATCACATGATAAGCCTCACACCAGTTGGCTACAAGTTACAATGGAGTGTGGAGGCTTGTGGCCCGCCTATCTTTTCTCTCTCTTATTCTCGTAAACTCTTTTTTATCTTTCTATTTATATATTTTAATAAGAGTGACAGCTCGCTTAATATCATATCGACTGATCACAATTATAGAGAGTCACGTCAGTGCAAAAAGCTGACGTGACTCTCCACAATTTAAATGTAATCATTTTTGTGGCTATCCGTCACACCCCATGGCATAGGTCGGATCTTATTTTCACAAATGGGATTACTTAAAAGTAGTTATCTTCTCCTCGTTACAGGACTTCTGATCCCCTCTCCCTCTCTCTCCCAACCAGTTCCATATAAATTTTAATAAGAGTGACAGCTCACTCAATACCATATCGACTGATCACAATTATAGAGAGTCATGTTAGTCCAAAAAGCTGACGTGACTCTCCACAATTTAAATGTAATCGTTTTTATGGCTATCCGCCACACCCCACGGCATAGGTCGGATCTTTTTTTCACAAGTGGGCTTACTTAAAGTAGTTATCTTCTCCTCGTTACGGGACTTTGGTCCCCTCTCCCCCTCTCTCTCTCTCTCCCAGCCAGTTCCGTATATATCCTTTCAGTCTCATTAGTGTTCATTAAAGGTCTGGGGTCTTCATTTTCACCTACGCCAACCCCCAGCTTCCAGGAGGTTATGTATACCTTTCAAAATCAATACAAGATATATATATGTATATATATATCATCCGAACAATCCGGCGCTAGAAGAAGTGACCCAATTCACATTTAAAACCGACAGTGATTGAATCTCATCAATCAATTCACATTTAAAACCAACAGTGATTGAATCTCATCAATCCATTATATAGTTATTCATGCAATATATATATATATGTGCGTGTGTGTGTGTGTGTGAAACTAGCAATAATACTCCCAACATTGTGAAGTTGATCATGGTTACAGATGAATTCAGCTTCCCAATAGTAGTCACAGATAACCACAATGTCACAGTTTCGCCGTCACTGTGGCGTATATCTTCTGTTGTTGATCACTCAAGTCATCATCAATGTGGGAATGGGAATATTAACAACTATATTCATGATAGGAAGTGGTTTAGAAAAAGCTTCTCCAGCAGTGCTGAGCTAGAGAAGGAAATGAAGAGAGAGAGTACATGTACTACTAGTGTTGAGAAGGAGATCAAGATGGACATGTTGTGGGAGGAGTGCTTCTTCAACGAGTGTCACGTAGAAAGTGATTCATCTTCTCCGGTGAGCGGTGGCAGATCAGAAGCAGCAGTGGCTAATTGTGAAGGAGATGATCACAAGGTAGAGCTTTGGAACTGTGTCGAGGCCTTGAAGACTTCTAAAACAGGCATGGAGTCTTCTGAAACAGCCATGGGTATGCCGTCATCTTCCAAGAAACCCCGTGTTGCTGGAGTGTTGAAGGTTTTGAAGAAGCTTTTCATTCTTCGCAAAAAGACTCGGCGGCCGCACCGCACGTGTAGTGCACCGATGGTTCAGATGCAATGAGTACACCGATGGTCTAGATGCAATGAGTATTTTTTATTTTATTTTTTCTTTACATCCCTTGGTGATGGACGAGTATTAATCACTATTATTCTTATAGTGCTCGTTTGGGGAAATTTTTTGAGAGAATTTTTTGGGGGATTGAAACGAGATTCCAAACTCAAAAAGTCATTTCCAAAAAAATATTAGTATTTGATGAAATAAAAAAAATAAAAAGTCAAAGTTCTAAAAAATTCATTCAAAGGAAGCCGAAAAACTTTGAAGCCACAAAAACTAGCTTTCAGAAGCAAGTCATAGTTATTTTAAGTAATAAATTTTATAGACAATTTTGTCTCATTTTATTTCGTAAAACTTGCCTATTGAAAATAATTATTACGGATAAATTTGTCAAGTTAAAAATATGTTAATTGTGGAAGGAATTTCAAAAAATGTATCCATTAAACAACTTTTTTCTTTTAAATTCCTTCTATTGAATGCATTTTTCAAAGTCATTTTAAATGGAAAGAATTTTAAAATCAAGAAACTCCTTCAAACACCGCCATAATCTATGAGAATATTGATGATATTCACCATTTCTTTGGTCTCAAGCCGATGGCTTGCTAGTTACCATATGGAGTTTCTATCATTATTGGTAAACTACTTCAAAAAAAAAAAAAAAAGGTTATTATACATTGCATGCTAGCTATATATAAACAGCAAAATTATATGCGTTCTAGATTTTGATAAACAGGGTTAAAACAATATTTTGAGTTATCTAAATATCAAACCTAGGTCATAATTGGCCTCTATGGTCTTAACTTATCTTAACATAAATATGTAATTGAGTCTCGAACAGATTTTTGGCATGTTCTTTCCCAAGCTCCATCTCCATCATCTTTCCTGGTTGGAGAGACAAATAATTAATGACACTTTAACACAATACAATCCAACACACCCTCTCCTTTAGGAAAAATTCTTGAATACACCAGACGTACCGTACCCCCAATCACCCCAACCAATCATGTATTGTTTAAGTGATATTGTTTCTTATACTTTGGGTTCCTCGGGTTGGTGGAACCCTTACCCACGTCTCATCCAAAATGAATTCGGGCTTTGAAATTTAAACCCGAGTCCAACCTCAAGTTACCAAATTTTGAGTTAGACTCGGGTTGCTCTGGTTAGACCTGTCCAAATCTAACCCCTATTAGGGTAAGGATTTGGTGAAAGAGAAAGCACTCCACCAAAAGATAGGTGGAACTGCGCCAAAAAAATTTCAGTACTGTCAAGAAAAATCACATAACTAGAAAGTATAGTAGCCAATTGTATCAGCCTCAAATGGTATTGCATCAGAATTCTACAACAATATATATCCAGAAAATAAAGCATAACTATCTTCATAGCTAATTCCAAACGTCTGGTCTTTAAATATGGAAGGTACTTAAGCATCAGCTATTACCCACAGCAGCTTGGCTGAGCCACTTTCAAACCTAGCATTGACAGTATAAATTGATGGGACTTGATCATAAGGTTCAACAAGGAAATTGAGACAAAAAATTCATACTCTGAACTGCTTCACTCAGAGCCCATAGATTGCCCTGGCTCTAAAGTAGGTAAGAGTGCCGTAGCCTCGCCATCAAGAACAAGTTGGTCATCACATTTGAAACACTTCGTTGAGAATTTTACACTGATCCACATAACCGAACACTAAATAGAGTCAAAGCCAGTTAGATGCACTTCATTTCAAGGAAACGAGAGAGAATGTTCCAGTTCGACTTACATGTATTTATTCTTGATTTCTCTTATATTAGTTGCTTGTACTACACCAGTAATATTCTCTCCAATATGGACTGGCAACCTGAACTGCAGACTCTGTGAAACATAAACAGCTCCAGGCTGCGCAATACCCATTATAATACTATCAGCATAGACTCGAGTCATGGAACTCGAAAGGGCTTGAAAAAAAATTCTGAAGCCGACCTACGATCGAAGCCATACTATCACAAAAATTATCATGACTGAGCCCAGTGGTACCTCCTAACATCTCTCAAAGTAGAAGGTTGAGGGTTCAAGCTTCCACAGTCCACAGAGGCAAAGTAGGGGTGTGAGTTATTTGCGAGAGAACAGAAAAAAAAAAGAAAAAAAAGATAATGAACTACATGACTGCAGATTGTTAGTGGCATTATACTTGTTACTGTCTACAGAGTAAAATCATATAACCACTTATCATCATTATCATTGCCTTTATCCCATATGGATGGGGATCATATAACCCTTAATGGTCATTAGATAATAAATGATGAACGTACTTTGGCTTAATATTTATTTTCTCCAATCATATGACAAAAATCATGTGATGACAATCAACATGCACAAATCTCATAGGTTTGATTTATTTTGTTCAGTTCTGACATACTTGTAAGTATTGCATCTTATCCATATGATCAACCTAAGTAATCACACATGCATATCCTTTCAACTTAATGTTTTTCCTGCAGAACCTATTTGTAGAAATGAAAACTATCTCCTGGAGAAAATGTAAAAGATGATGCTCTTTCTCATAAACTTAAGTTGATACCTGTGTTCCATGTCACAATGGACATGATAATTAACAAGCTTCTGGGTGAATGCAGAACATACAAAGTTTGGGAAAGTATTCTAACAAACAAGGTTGAATACATCTTTTATTTTTTCGATAATTAACAAGCTTGAATATATCCTTTCCATTACATGATTTTCTTGCAGGCTCTATTGGGTGAAATGGAAAGTATTTTCAGGAGAAGAGGTAAAAGATGATGCTTTTTTTCTCATAAATATGTGTGTTCAGTATCACGATAGATATGAGTGATGAAAGCAACAATAGGATTTTTTTCTAGCAACTTTCGTCTGGGTGCATGCACAACATACAAAGTTCAGAAAAGCATACTGGCAAACAAATTTTAGCTACACCATATGAACTTCAAACCAGATTGTTTATGAGGCACTTGACTAAAACACAAGACTTTGTCCTTGTTTATTTATTTAATTTTGTAGGAAACAATTGCTTCCTGAAACAAATGGAAAGCATAAATCTCTGTTCAATGACTACTGTTGGAATGTGTTCGGTTATCTTAGTTCTATAAACAAAATCCTGGTCCAACTGATTTCATTGCTTATACCTACACCATAAATTAAAGAAATTAACAGAAAAAAAGAAAGAGATGTAAATGTAAAAGTTGACTTACATAATGCGAAGCAATGATCCTAGGAAATAAGGAAGCAACAAGCATCCCGTGAACAAGCCGATCTCCAAATCCAGCATTCCGAGCACAGTCGGAGTCAAGATGCAGAGGGTTTGAATCACAGCTCAGCTTTGAATATTCAACAACATCTGCATTTGAGAATGTCCTTGCCTGTTTTAAAATGTCTCCAATTTTAAGCCTATTTGATGCCGATAATGAAGAGATTTCAAAGGAAGGAACAAAGATCGAAAGAAGACGATTCATGTGCATCATTCTGGAGGTTTCTGATAGGAGAGAGACTAATGCCTCTGGGATTGGCAAGGAATTCGCTTGCTAGACCATCAAATGATCTAGCATGGTTCCTGCTAAGAGGTAAAAGATAAAAGCATGCTATAAACCCAAATAAGTCACAGGAAAACAAAAAAGCTTTGAGTACAAAATGGTTCCCACTCAAAAATTTGAAAAGAGCAGCACTTGGTTTTCATTTTCTCTCTTCTGACTGTTCCTTTAAATAACTACAGAAAAAACGTTTTGCTTGCACCTATAAGAGGCAGATCAAGCAATAAAATTAAATACAATAAACAGTTCTATGTTGACAAAAAGAAAACATTTCTTTGTATTTTTAGTCGTTATATTTATTTTTGGATGAAGTATTACTGTGAATAGATTTATCAAGGAAAATTTTGTTTTCTTAATATAGCTAAAATTGAGACAAGAAAGACTCCATGCAATCCCCAACAAGGCAATAAAACATTGAGGTAATTGAAGCATCATGTTTTCAGGTAGCATCCAATTGTATGTGATTCAGAAGTTCAAAAATGTAGAAAGATGGTCAAGAAATATATAAAATATGGTGTAAAAATATAGGTTGAGAGTAATAGAGAGAATGATGGAGAAAAGAGAAGATGTGCAAAGAGAGAGAGAGAGAGGTTGATCCTAAAATAGAGAAGAAGTTTGAATGTGCAGGTATATATGATCTCCACGATTACTCCTTTTATAAGTTATTAGGACTTGCCAGTTACAATAATACACAATAAACATGTGTACTAAAATCATGGCGATAAAGGGGCCATTAAATATGTAAAGGAAGATTCAAATTTAAAGTTGCCATTATAAAATTTGACTAAAGACTAAGCCAAAAAAAATTAAATAAATATGGGCTCAAGAATAAGGTCACGTTTGGTACATTGGAATGGAGAAAAACTTAAATGATCCCAGTATAGTGATGACATGGTATCACACACCCATTAAACACCGATACATAAGTAACAATGCATCTCTTTCTCGTTGGAATGGAATGACCATTCCACCTTTTGATTCCTTCTCTTTAGTTATTGATCAGTGTTTATTAGGACAAAAAAAAAAGCCCCCTTTGATATTCCAGCATAAACAGTTTTCTCACGCAAGAAAACTGTTCATCACACCCAACCACAGCAACACATCCAGATACTTCTTCAGTTATTGATCAGTCCTCTACATATAATTTGCTAAGAATCAAGAACATACTTTATAGGATAATTTGGGTTGGCTTGTGTTGTTCCACCTCATCAGTGGCAAAGCACCGACATAGATCAGAGAGAGAGAGAGAGGAATACCTCCAATTTAGGGCACAACAAGGCCTGGTTGCTTGCAGAGTCAGGTGGGTGTGGTAGAGAGTTGACAAATGTTGAGCCACAATCTGTTCACTCCTCTTTCAGGTTCAGTTCTGCTCTCAAGTTGAACTTGATGTGACTAACTCTTCTTCTGCAACAGTTTTAATGGTAAATTTGGACAATGGATTGACCAAATCTCGATCTTGAGAACCTAATAAAGGGCGTAGAATTGTGTCACTTGAAAGGAATCTCTCTCATGTGGTCCATGCATTGATTAGGTTCAGCTATGATGAAATTCTTTCCTCAACTGGCAATTTTTCAGCAGGTATTCATTAGGGTTTCTCTCTTCTTTTTTTCCCCTTTTTTTGGGGTTAATTTTATGAAAAGTAATTTGTGCCACGGCTATTTTGGAGAAAATTCATTTCATTCTAGGTTTTAAGATAGTCTAACCAAACATTGGATGCATCATTCCATGTTTGAAACAAAACACTAGAATGAGAATGTCCATTTCATTCCTTTCTCTTTCTCATTCTCATTCCATTCCATTCCTCCATACCAAAAATATTAGAATCAAATTGGGTCTCAGAGTAAAGTGGGTTGGATTCAAGTTTTTTTTTTTTTTTTTTCTGGACTAAGTTTTGAAACCTTTTACTCATAAACTTCAACCATTCACATCAAACCCAATGCCATAACCTTATCAAGACCTAAATTTCATAATACTTTCATCATATTGATACCAAACCCCCAAAAGCACCAAAACCCATTTAAAAAAATAAAAGTAAAAAAGGATAAATAAACTAAGACACCAAAAGATGGGTGCACAGTCTCACGACAAACCCATTCATTAAACCAAAACCATGGCCGAAACTCCCATCATTATCTTCTAATTCAATCCAATAGAACACAAACAAAACTAATATCTATCTAAGCAAAACCATCCAATCTCCTGGCACAAATTGACCAAGAGGGTCTTGAAACCACAAAATGAATCAAAAAAGAAAAAAAAAGAACCAATAATACCCCAATGTCGCAAGCCCATATGCACCATGCACACATAAAAATAAATATACACAATTAAACTTAACCAAATCAGTCTTCTAATCCATACACAAATTGACTAATCATCAATCAAGGATAGATGGGATAAAAAAAAACAGCAGAAAAATCGACCCCAAGAACACCCAAATCCAAAGACCCGCTAGCCCACACACATACATATTCATACAGATAAACACACGTACTCAACCACTGAAATTCGATCAAATCTTCATTAAATTAATACAAGTTGAGGTTAAACATGAAATGGAATCTATTATGAACACAAACCAATCAAAAAAATTCAAGCGAAAATAACTAAAATTGAAACACCCGCAACATATATATGTATATATACACTATACACACATGATTCAAATATCAAATGAGAATTGAGTCTAAATCAACACATTATCATCTAAGACTAAAACAACACAAAATTTGGAAAAAGTTTCAAAAACCAAAATGGGTAAAGAGGGGAATCTTTCAATACTAACCTTGATGTTCAAAGCTTTAATCCACTCAAACAAGTGTAAATAGTGTAGATTCAAGTCCAAAAATGCCAAATAGCGTTAGAAGATTATTTGGCATTGTGTTGAAGTAAGAAACGAGGGGCGGCGACGAGGGAGAAACTGATACAAGTCCTATTGCATGCAGAGATTCTAGTATCTCATACCCATATTGCATCATTTGCAGGATTGATTAGAGGATATGAAATATTAGGGTTTCGAGGGGTAGACACTGATACAAAAAATAGGAACAAAAAAGGGAATTCACGTCGGGGATCAGTAAAAAAACTAACCGCCATTGACGTAGCTCTTTTCTCCTTTTCACTGAACGGGCTTTTCGGAAGTTGGATTTTTAATTGGTTTAACAATCATTCGTTAACTTATATAATTAAAGATATTAATTAGTTGTCTCGGGGTGAAACTTGGGTTGAGCAATTCTAATTCAATTCAAGTTTATCTTGATTTTTTATTTGTTTGGATAATTATTTTTACAATTAGGGTTGAGTTTGTGTTAAAAAATTTCAATTCGAACTTAATTAGGGTTGAACTTGGGTTGAGGTGCCAACAAACCGAGCCCAATCCGAAGCCGAATTGTAATATTATTTTTATACACATTTTTTATTTTAAATATATTATTCAAATTATGATAACATTTTTCTTTTCAAATTTCTTTATTTAAATATTAATTTATTGTATATTAACACTTTGGATAATTAATTTCCTAAAAACTTGTTTGTAATTTTTTAAAAATTTATATTAAGTTCTTAATTTTGTGTGCGTTTAGGAGTAATCTAATGTGAAACTTATTAAAGATCACATTAAATTTTTAATATGGAGATTGGTGATATAGATAACCCGAATTAACCCGACTTTTCAACTTGAAATTTCAACCCGAGTTTAAAAATTTAAGGATTGATTGGGGTAGGGTTGAGTAGTTAGGATAGGAAGTAGAGTTAGGGTTGAACATTTCATACATAGAGTTGAGCCCAAGTTGTATCTCTAACCCGTCGGAGTTGCAACCCTAGTTGTCTCCTACTTTTATGAAAAACGAAATAGTAATGTTACGTCAAGTGAGTTTTTTAACTCGACAATCAACTGACTCATGATTTGGCATTAAAGTAGTTCAGTTTTTGTAGGACATTGAAAACATAAAAATTTTAGACTAAAATATCCTTAAAATTTTATAATATGCCATCTCTTTTTATTTTCCTAACCAATTAGTACCCTCTCTCCATTTTTGATCATCTTTCTCTTTCTATCCAAATCAAACAACCCTCACCACATCCAAACACATTCTCGTTTTTGAGCACAACCTTATTCATACAAAATCTTCTCTCTCTTATTATGCATTCTTATTTCTTCTCTCTACTTCTCTTAAATTCAATTGAATCATACTATCCTAAATTTAACTCTATTAAAATCCGCCGCCACATAACCCACTTTCAAAATATTCTCCCTCTCTTCTTCAAGTCATATTAGTCGTATATAATTTTTTTTTAAGGGTAACCATATAAGTATAATATTAGTTGAAGACAATAGAGAGACAAAAAATTCATTCACTCCAATGCAGCTAAATCTTTTAGGTGGCGGCAAAAAGATTTTTTTTTTTACAATACAAAACAGGAGACAAACTACCGATTGATTGAGAATATCCTTATCTGGAGTTACTAATAATATAGAGGGAGAGATGTGAAGAAAAGGGGTGAAATGGTACTTTTGTCTAAAAAAACTTAATGTATTTAATATGTGATTGAAGACTTGGAGAATAATGTTAGGATATTGCCACGGAAGAGTCTGTCTTTTTTTCGATTTTATATAGTCGTAAACTCTATCATTTTTCATATTATATTTTAGGACATTATTAGCACTTCTAATATCTTCTCTATTTCATCATTTTTTACTTGCTCATCTCTCTCTGTTTACATGCGTGTGTTTATAAACAACTAAGCCTTATGTTAATGAATTTTCTTTTTTTCCAATCAATTAGTTTTCTAGTTAATTGATTATTTCTTTTTTTTTTTCAATATATATGTGGGAGGAGATATTCGCACTTCCTTTTTCTACGTTTGCACTCTCATTTTAAAAGAGATGACATTTCAATCCTTAATTTCACTACTGAATGATTAGTTTTTTTCAAATTACTCAACTATCCTTTATGATATCTCTTCTAATCTTTAATGTTTTCGGTCTCTTTTGACAGGATAAAAAAAATGACTTAAAAAATAGTTATTTCTTTCTCTTATGATAGGACAAAAAAAAATATTATCTATGTTGAATAAATTATCTCTTCTGAGAGGACCCAAAAAAAATAGTACAAAAAAAATGTTATCTTTATTGAATAAATTCTCTCTTTTGACAAGAAAAAAAAACCCCCCCAAAAAAAGTATACTATTAAAAAAAAAATGTTATCTCTTTCTTTTGACAAGAGCAAGAAAAAAAAAAGTACTAAAAAAATATTATATCTGTTGAATAAATTATCTCATTTGACAGGATCGAGAAAAAAGTATGGCACGTAAAACTAAAAATAAAAAGACCCAAATTTTTTTATCTCTATTGAATAAATTATCTCCTTTAATAGCACCGGGAAAAAAAATTTTATGGGACAAAAACAAAGACGCAAAAAAAAGTTCTCTTTGTTGAATAAATTATCTCTTAATTATGACCGTACTAAAAAAAAAATAAAGATCCCATTATCTTTTTTGACAGGACCTAAAAAAAAAAGGTTCTCTTTTGATAGGATAATAGATAAATTATCTAAGAAATTTTTTTCTTTTGGCAAGAACCCCAAAAAAAAGTACTAAACAAAGTAAAAGTTAAAATTTATATTATAAAGGGTAGTTATGGTATTTAGGAACTTTTTTGCCTTTTTTTTTAAAAGTGAAGTGGAGTGCAACCGAATAAAAGTGGAGTGCGAATATAGCTTCCCAATATATAGATATCACTTCCTATTTCCTATCATCTATCATTTGCTTGTCTATCAATGAACCATCCCCATCTCTCTCACAAAATAACTAAAACTCAATTACACAATTTTACTTCAACTAAAACTAAATTTCATATTTTTACTTCAATCAAAACTTCAAAAATTTATCCAATTGGCTTTAATCTATATATAAGCAATTGGAAAAAAAAAAAAAAAGGAAACAAATCCATTCACACTAGTTGATTGAAAAAAAAAAAAACTAATTAACAAAGAAGATATTATTAAAAGGGTACTAATGTCCAAAAATATAATGTTTTTAGTTTTTCATAAAAGTAGGAGAAAATTAATTAATAGTTTTGATTATAGAAGTTATTATTAGTTGTTCAACTAATCAGAAGTGCGACTGAAGAGGGACAATCGCGTGCGTAACTGTCCTTAGCACTCCTCTTTTTTGAAAGATCACTTCAAAATCTTTACTAAATAGGAATAATGATATTATGTCCGATTGAATTTAGTCTCATTTTTTTACGTGAGTGGAGGTGGTCGGTCCCATCACATGATATCATGTGTGGGGCCATCACCCCACTCACATAAAACTATTTTCGGACTAAATCTGATAGGTCTCTTTGTCATTTCTCTACTAATCAATATTATCTTTGAGAAATGCTTTATGGTCTTAAAGCCCCGTTTGAGATTCCAGGAGCTCTCCATACAGGACCTAATTTGTTCTGTTAGCTTTTTCATGTTAATGAAAGGAAATACAATAAAAAATAAAAAGGAAAGAATGGATAAAAGAAATCAATTTGTTTGGTACAGGAACCACCAGAGAAAGTGAGGTACTGATGATGTCAAGGTCGTAAGTGTAATTTTCTAATTTCTTATTAAAAATAAAGAAATTAGCACGCATTGTCATTCGGAGTTTTATGTACCTTTTGGAACCAATAGACCCTTCAATTCAAATAAAAACAGAATTCAATATGAAATATCAGTTGTCCCCCTTAAAATTACAAAAAAAAATCCCACTGTGCCCCCCCTAATATTTTTTTATACCTAAAGTCACTCACTCTCGCACAATACATGCCTACCTTTGGAGAATCAGAAAGCCAGTGTCTATAATTTTCGTGCAAAAAATTCTCATAAATTATGTCCAAATTTATAAATAATTCCTCTAAATTATATTTTGTACACAAAATATCTTGAACTATCACATTTTGTTACAAAATGCCCTCATGTATAGTTATTTTTCATTAAATGATCATAATGACATTTCTTATTTAATTACACTTAATCCATTTTTCTTATTAAAATAAATTATGAAAAAAATTCATAATATTTTTTGATAACATATTCTCCATCAAATTTGCATGAATATACTACATGAAAAAGAATATATTTTTTATTTAAGTAATTTTTTAATTTTTCATGAATATATTGTATGAAAAAATGTATTTTTTTTACCGTAAAATTTTAAACTAGGTATAATAAGTTTTATTATAAATAGTAAAGTTTTAATAATAAGTTAATTATTTTAGAAAATGTGTTAATTTAGTAGTAGTTATAATTGTGTGTTTTTTTTCCATTGTAATGATAAATTAATACCAATAATAAAATTAATTTAAATGGTATAGTTAATATTTTTATAAGAGAAAAGATAATGAAGATAATTTAATAATAAAAAACAAATTTAATAAGAAAGGGTGAAATTGTCTTTTGTGATATGTATGTTCTTAATTGCAACAAATCATTAGTTCAAGGGGGTTATTTGCAAAAAAATAATAGTTTAGGGATTTTTTGCACTATATCCTATTTTTTTAGTCTCTCTCTAATTTTTTAATATTTCTCTCTCTCTTTGTCCCCTCTCTCGGTCCAATTTCTCGCTCTCACTATCTGTTCCCCTCTCTCTATATCTATAAAAATAATTTTAAAATAATAAATTCTTGTAAATTTTTTAATAAATAAATTAAAACATAATAAAATACAGTTATTCATGTAAATGTAATCAGTGAAAGTTACATTTTCTTTCTTTATTAGGACGGTTTGAATTTATTTATTTTATTATTGTTAAGGCTGCTCCCCTCACATAAATTTTTGGTCCGTCATTGATTGTGACCATGACTATTGTAACGAGTCACGCGCTTACCAATAAGCCAAAAGCCTAAGTTATTGGGTAGTGTTGCCTACCTGCCCATTTATATTCGAATCCGATGTGGGACAAAGAAGACCTAACTCGCAATACCCTCGTTGTAGTCGGGTCACCCTGCCTACCCATCTTCCCTAACAACGGAAGGACCCAGTAATGACCGGACCTGGATTCCACCTAGGTGGGTACTAGGCATGGCACCAAATCAAGAACTAGGTTTGGCTCTAATACCAACTGTACGTAACAGGTCAAACGCTTACCAATGACCCAAAAGCCTAAGTTATTGGGTATTATTGCCTAACCGTCTATTTATATTCGGATCTGATGCGGAATAAATTAGAAGACCCCTCTAACAGCTAGACACTGTTAATTTTGCTAGATCAAGCATCACATGAGTTCATTGCTCTGACGATAGCAACAAAAGATTGAGTGATTTTGTAACAATTTTTTTCATCTCTAAGGGACTTCCCTGATGTAGTAATTAATCATTAAGCCTTTTGAGTTTAATGGCTAAATGTCTTGGGCTTAGATTTTGTGTGCAGCAGCTCGTGTCGTAACCCTGGGCACCTGCCCTAGGGCTCAGCCTTACACGTCCTGCCTGCTATAGATCACATGTTGACTGGTTTCGACCTACTTTGGCTTCATCAGGAGAACAACTCTAGTTCACAACCAGTTTGTGCAAGAATAGCTAACTCCATTCTTCATAATTAAGTCCCTAACTAGTGACAAGCTCCCCAGACTCAATCGGGTCGACTTGCCTAACTTTGAAGTGACACTCTCATATGCCCATGCACGCTCTTTCTTTGGAAACACTCTTAGAAGAACGTCTACAATGCACCTGGTATAAATACACCGGGTGAATCTCATTCATATGTGTTCAATACGCACTATAAGACTCTCTACACATATATAACACGTACGACCCAAATTCACCCTGTATATTTACATTGGGCGTAACGTAGATCTTCTCCACTCTTAGCCCTCTGTGTCCCCATGCCAACCAACATGCGCTTCCACTGTGTTGTCATCATAGATGAAAGAAAACCCATCTAACACTAAAGCAACGTACAACATGCGTTTTCACTGCGTTGTCATGACAGATGAAAGAAAACCCATCTAACACTAAACCAGTTCCTTGCTGTAGATATTATAATTGGTTTGGCTTAATAATGCATTATTAATTTTTATTGATTTTATTTTTATTGTGCAAAGAATGGAATACTCAACACAGTCCTTTCAGAACAAGCTTGGGCTGGTGAATATCCTTGTAGAGTTTGCAAAAATATAAAAATACACACACAAAGATTTATTTTATAATTAAAACAATGCAGACATATCTACCGATACCAAATCAATGAGTATATGTGGGGGGAAGAAAAATTCCCACCAATAGAAAAAAAAACACCTGAGCATAAGAAGGGTCAACATGTGACATGTGGCAAATAATTTTGCCAACATCAACATTATACGTGACAACTACAGTCAACTAGAGATATCATTAAATCAAGTTCAAATTAAGAAATATTAGATTCCTTGAGAGAAGGGATTGATACAAATCCTCAAATCAATGGAGAATCAATGAATAATCGGCACCAAATCAGCACTAGAATGGTAGCACTCCTCGTATAAATATATATAGAAAATTCCATGAAAAAGGAAAAAAGAAATACTAGTATTTAGCCATGGCTAGGCTAGAGAGGAATATAAAGAGAGAAATACTGATTTTTCGTTGTAATATCTCATGAAACATAAAAGAAAGTTTTCTCTCATTCATGGACGTAGGTTAAATTGTGTCGAATCATGTAAATTTTGTGTGTCTACTCAATATCTACAATTATTGAGTGTTGTAGGTGCGTTAAGCGATTTTTTGCAGTATACTAAGTTTCCTTCTATGATTTTCTGCATGCAAGAGAAGCCCTGAACCCCAAGGAAGAAATAAATAAATAAATAAAATATATATATATATAGAGGAACATTAATTATATGCAGCTGCTAATGTTCTTTGCAAGACAAGCCGTGTCAAACTAAATCACTATTAAAAGAGAAATGCTAAACGTCATGAAATTATTTCATGAATTTGTATCATGAATGATGTGGCAGGTAACGTGGAGAGTTAGTATTGGTGAGATTCAGTGATAATATCATGGGACTATGTGTATGGGAGAAATCCCACCAATACTAACTCTCCACCTAACCCGCCACATCATTCATGATACAAATTCATGAAATAATTTCATGACGTGTAGCATTGCTCAAAATATTAAACTACAATAGTCTTCCAGAAATTTACACAGGCCATCTAGACTTTAAGTCAAGAAAATCAGTAGAGAATTTACACTTCTATATAAATAGAGCATACATAAATCATCCACATAGGTACTTGTATATGTTTTGTAATAGATAGATATATATACACATGTATCGATCTTATATTTTGATGGGTGAATATTGCATATATTCAACCTTGGAAAGAGTGTGTGGAAAGGAAAAGGTGAAGAGCAAGAGTTTGCAAAGAAGGAATTCATTGAAGGCATGAAGACCTTAGAAGGGGAGCTTGGAGATGAGCTTTACTTTGGGGGAGATAGAGACAATCGGGTTCATAGACATGGCGCTTGCTCCCTACTATTGCTGGTTTTTATCCTTTGAAACTTGTGGAAACTTCAGTATAGAGGCAGTGTCCTAAGCTTGTAATTGCATGGGCTAAGCGGTGCATGGAGAGAAGAGAAGAGAGAGAGAGAGAGAGTGTCTTAAAGTCTCTTTGTGACCCTCACAATGTCTATATATGACTTTGTCTTGCAGCTTAAAAAGAGATTTGGCATAGAATAAGCATTTGACGAATGTCTAAAGTAAATTAGGAGCTTAGGATCGAGAACAAGAAAATAGGGTTTGGTAGGATCAGAGTTTGAGTTTGCTCGAAGAAATTATTACATGGTTTCGAGATTATGTGATCCCGGCTAATCAAAGACTAAGACGCCGACACATTTGATTACGTGTCAGTTTATGATTGATTGAAATCAATGATCCCGAAATCATATAATAATTTCGGGTGCCATTGGCCCATCACTAATTCTGCAGCAGCTGATCTCTTGCATTAATTGTGAGTTTTCTTCTTTACTATTTTCCCTCTTTATGGTGAAATAAAGTAGTGGTCACAGTTTCTTATTTTTTTTGTGTTCTTGCAATAAAACATTTTTCCAGTGAATTGCTTACTTAAAATTTGAATAATTTTTTTATTAGCTTTTCATGTTCATTTTATGATGGAGATAAAAACAAAAACAAAAACAAAAACAAAAAAGAATAATGGATAAAAAGATGACAATACGTCTATGAAGTATTGTGTTTAGAGAGTCACATTCGAAGTATATGGGTTAAATATATTCACCCATATACAGGAATCAAAAGCGGACACTTGTTAATGTAGTTGCGAAAAGATGCACAGATTTGCTGTGAGAACCAGTGACATCAGACGAAACCCTAAAGTCACAAAATTGGGAAGAAGTTAGAGCTCCGTTGGAATCGCCTCAAGTTGCCAAAACTAAGTCGGGGTAGAGGAGAGAGAAATTGGTACGAAGAAATGAGGTTTAGAATTTTTCTTTTTGTAGCTGTTTCAGTTGTGTATTAAGTTTGTTTCAAGTGTTGGGCCGCTACAGTATAAAACACTCAAAAACACCGATTTGGTGTTTCTATTTTGGCCCCAAAAATCTCAAATGTTTTGGTACGGTACAGAACAAAACAATTGGCCCAGAACATGTTTTGGACTCCAAATCTGCTATCACGCCTGTCCAAAAACAAAAGCACAAAAAAACAAAAATAAAGTGGATACCAAACATACCTTTGTAATAGCATTGCTACAGAACAAAGACAAAATAAAAATGGCACAGGAGAGAATCTGAGTCAACACCTTTTAACTTCACTTTTTTCTTGCATTAGTGTATCTCCAACTCCAACTGTCTTTTCCCAATTTCTTTACACCCTAAAAGTGCTGTATGTATATATATGTTTCACTCTGTCAGTAAAATGGGCTGGCCATTTTTTGATGACTAACTAATGAGATCCAAACCCAATGTCGCCATCTAAATACACTACAACAAAATTGGTATATGGCAGCAAGATCGTTTCAGTGACATAGGGCCTGTTTGGCTTTGCTGTACTGTTTTAGTAATTGGGTATTGTGTGGTTATTTTGCACAGCCAAATGCCCACATGATTTGCATTTTTATACAAAAGCACTTCCACTGATGTAACATTAAATAATTTGAGTGTGTGTACATGTGTGTGTGTGTGAGAGAGAGAGAGATTTATACTAAGATGACAAAAACCAGATTCAACAAAGATAAAAGCCACATAGTGACACATACATAAGATAACATCAAAGGCAATGAGCAGAGAAGCCATGCCTAGACAGGGTTATTGTTATATATTGCAGACACACAAGTAGTAGTGAAAGACAGACCAGTACTAGATCAAACACACACACACACACACACACACACACACATATATATATAGTCTCAACATTAATGGATCACACTTGTAAGTAGCTAGCAGTGTTTGGTACAGAAGCATCGACGACGGAAACCCCTGCAGTGTCCACCATGGAATCCCTCCGTCTGACAAACAGTGGCGCAATTGCTCTTCCTCAGGCATGTTCCCTTGAACCGGTGGCTCTGTGACTCACATGTCCTGCCTTCCGCAACCATTAATGGTCCCATATCTGCAATTAACACGTACATATTATATATATATATATATATATATATATATATATATATATATATGATCAACAAATTAAATCAAACTATATACTTGCTTAATTCACTACTACATATATATATGTCCAATATATGAATTAAACTTAATAAATAAATATGTGTAAATAAACAAGAATATTGTATGCCACATTTTGTAGCACACATGGCCTCAAATACAATATTCAATAAAGTCGTACACATATTTATTATATATGATTCATATTACCATCAATAAATATGTGTAAATAAACTAGAAATATTGTATGCCCATTTTGTCCAAGAGGCAGCTACAATTTATGTCCCATATATTGATCTTTTGCTATATATATATATATATATATATGGCTGTACTTAAATTAAACTAAAGTTCTCGATCTACTACAGTAATAAATAATATGTCAATGAATGTTTTGGTGCAAAGTAAGAAAGAGAGAGAACCAGTGGCCATGAGAAGCATCAGCAGAACAAAAGCAGTTGAAAACAAACGCATAGAGCGCTCCATCTGTGTGTGTGTGTGTGTGTGTGAGAGAGAGAGAGAGAGAGAGGGAGAGGTGTTGCAAGTGCAAGGAGGGGAGTGTTTGGTAGTTGATACAGCATAGCATAGGTGCTTTATATAAGGTTGATCATGAAAGGGATGTGCTTACATTCATGCATTACTTTGAATGATCGAGAAAAAGATGAATAGACAAGTGCATGTGCATGTCATGATTACTCAGCACGCACTGATTTGTGTTTGTACTTTCCTTTTACATATTTGATACACACTTATATACATATATAAAATAAAATATATGTATCTATATCCATACATATTATCTGTCAATCACAGGCTGCCTAAAAGTTTTGTTACATTACTATTTAATAATCGATTTCTCTTTTGTTCCTCCTATTCTTCCGTCTACACTTTTCTATATATACTTTCTAAATTCACCTCTGTAATAGTGAAGCTTCATAACTATGAGCACGTTTCACAATTTTTTTTGTTTTTCTTTCATATGAAACAAAAACACTGTTTTTATTGTTCTGTGATTTATTTCAAAACAGAAACTAATCAAATTTGTTGCACGATGTTTCCAAGCAAATAAAATGAAAAAAAAAATGTTTGGATGTTTGTAAAATAAATATTGCACTTACATTACATTGGAAAAGAAAACCTCCATGCAGTTGTGTAGTTAGAGCAGTGAGTATATATATATATATATTTGGGTCAAGTACTATATAGACAGGGAAGCCAGAAATTAGTCTAAGGGAGGCCTCGTATTAAACATGATAAAATAATTTTTTTTCCAATAATTCAAAAAACATGATGTAAAAAATAAAAAACATAAAATACAGACATTAGGGACAATGTTTCATAAAACAAAATGTTTGACTTATTTTTAAAATTAGTATTTACATTATATTATTATTTTAAAAAAAATCATTACAGTTGTTTAACTACAATAACAAAAACAAGTGAAAAAAAAAGAAAGGAAAATAAAGAGAGAATAATATGAGAAAACTTTGAAGGAAAAAAAAAAAGATTTTGATTGAATAAAGGGATTTTTTTTTAAGGGAATGAAAAAAATGAAAAGAAAGAAAGAATTAGAGAGTTTTTTTTAAAAAAAGTATAATGTTTGGCCTCTGTGTACAGGCATAACAAACATTATCAAAAAGACTTTCTTCATATATTTTTATTTTTTACCCATTTGACAACAAAAACATGAAACAAATAAAGATGGTTGCCAAACAAGTTGTACTAAAATGAAATTTGATATATATATACATATTATGTAAAATGTGTCAACATCGATCCTTCTGTGTGATCTGTCAATTCATCTTTTGCCCATGTGTTCTGGCGATTTATAAACCTTCCCACTAACACAACGTTTTCATTTCTCCCCCATTTGGCAAAAAAAAAGCTTTTTTTTTTATTTTGAGATTTCAAAAACAGCAAAGTTTTCATTGATTTTGATAATGACCTTTAACCATTTGGCATTAATTAATTTATGGGTAAATTACTCTCGCGTTTTTGGCTTAATTATCCTAAAATTAAAGTTATTGCAAAATTACTCTGACACCCCTGACAGACTAACGGTCTGTTAAACAAAATCACATATAATATATAATTATAAAAGTACCCTCAAGTTATAATGTTTTGTACAAAAATAACCTTAATTTATAATCCTTTGACTGAGATTAACATGTTTTATATACATATTTTCTCTGTCAATGCCACAGTAGTACTACCGCCATTGAGGGTAGTTTTGATATTTTGATTTTTTTTATGCTAATTGACTTTAATATAGCCGACTGTCAATTAAGGCAGATGTATTTAGAGTAATTATGAAAAATCTCAAGAGAGATCAGAGTAATTTACTCTTAATTCATTGTTTCTCCACCAATTCACAATGGGTTAATTAAAAATTCATTGTTTCTCCACCAATTCACAATGGGTTAATTAAAGGCAAGATAAAGCAATTAATAAATATCCAAAAATATAGTGATTATATTTGATAAATACACACCCTATGTCCTATCTAATACAGTCTCCGGAATTAATAGGTAATTGCAATGCAATTAGTTCATATTGAATGGGACTTCATCAGTAATATTCTTCCTTCTAGTTTAAACTAGAGCATGAAGATAATATCACAACAAACAATTTGAATTGAAATATATATATAAGTCGAAATATGTTCTCCCTGTTCCCACACTGGTTAGAATTAGACTCTGTTTGGTTAGATGGAAACAACAAGAAAAGAAAGAAAATAAAAAAAGTCGGAGCATTTTAGAAGTTCGGTTAGCTGGAAAAGAAATTTTTTGAGAAAATATTACTTTTTATAACCACCGAATTCTCCTGTAAAATTTTTCTACAAAAAATTAGGAAAATTTTAATTTCTTGAGAAAGTTTTATGAACTTACAATAGTGCCCTTTCTTTTATTATAACTTTCATATTATTCAAACCATAAAACGGTAATTTTTCATAATTTTCTTGAATTTTTTTCATGCTAATCAAATACACGTTCTGTCATTCACTTCACCATCTTTTACTTTCAATTTCCATTATTAATTTTCACCTAACCAAACAGAACCTTAATGTTAAACTAATTGAAAATCTTCAAATACACGATAAAAAATTTATTTTTCTATCATTCACTTCACTTCCTTTTACTTTCAGTTTTCACTATTAATTTTCATCTAACCAAACAAAACCTTAATGTTAAACTAATTGAAAATCATCAAATACACAATAGAAATTTTATTTTTCTATCATTCACTTCACTTTCTTTTACTTTCAGTTTTCACTATTAATTTTCAACTAACCAAACAGAGCCTTAATGTTAAACTAATTGAAAATCATCAAATATACGATAGAAAATTTATTTTTCCATCATTCACTTCAATTTCTTTTACTTTCAGTTTCCACTATTAATTTCCATCTAACCAAACAGAGCCTTAATGTTAAACTACTTAAAAATAATCAAATACATGATGAAAAATTTATTTTTCTGTCATTCACTTCACTTCATTCCATTCCCATTCTATTTCATTCTTGCGTACCAAACTAACCCTTAATATTAAACTAATTGAAAATAGTAGCCATGATTTTCTTTACATGTTATTCAAACAACTTATTGCTGTGAAAGGATGAAAGATACTACTATGCTACAGACTTGGTAATTAATATGTTTAGCTCTGAACCATTTTACATATATAGAAGATAAGATGCGACTTAAAAGGAAAAATATTTATTTACATCTTGATAGGCAATATTGTGGCATAATATTTTTCCAGGGCCAAGTTCAGATCTAGCTTTTGAAAAGAAGGAAAGATATAAAAGCCATTAAAGTACACCGAAAGGAAATCTTTTTGACTTTGATTTGTTGAGTTCAGATTACTGTGTGGTGTGAACATGTGAAAAGAAAGAAAAAACCATTAACATGTTGTTGCAAGTGTTTATTGCTTGTGCAAGCAAAGAAACTTTCAAAATCAACCACATTAACAACAAACAGTGAATGTTAAATCATTTGGCACAATACAGTAACAATCACATTTAAAGCTCATATGGTTCATTCAATGGAAATACACTTCTAATAACAGAATATATATATATATATATAGATTGAAAGAAATTAAAACAAAAGCACTAGTAAAAAAAAAAAAGAACCTTCATATGGAGAACATAGATGCCCAAAATAGTGACTGTCATGGCCCAATAAAAAACATCAAGATATCTCATACCATTCCAAATATGGGCATGATTTAAACCACATTTCACCATTCACAAATTACCAAGCATTACAAAATGGAAATTGAAGTCAATAATAGTCCAACTCCATACATAAATTCAGTACTCAAGTCCCACAAAGTTAACCACATTAACAACAACAAAAGCAAAACATTACATTGTCACACTACATGAGTCTCTTTACTACTAAAATAACAGCTAACATTAAGTAAAGATCACCCGCCAAGTCTTCAGTCCTGCTCCGCACAAGCCTTACCTGAAATGATAAACAATGGGTGAGCTCACAGCCCAACAAGATTATAACTCTTACAACATCTCAATAATATGTATATATGATGTCAAATCCTATAATATCTAATGAACATGTGCAATATTTTAACTTGTCAATTTCACATTCTCGGTCAATAATTATAAGTTAATCCTCTTAATCAACTGTTAACTTTGATTCTTAACTATCCTTTAACATTTATTGTCTTTAATTTATTATACAAGAGAACACATCTAACCTCTTAAGTAAGGAACATATCCAACCTTCCAAGTAAGTATGTTAGGTAAGGAACACATCCAACCTCAATTAAACATGCTCAATATTAGGTAGGGATCATTTATCCAACATTTCAAGAGGGGAATGGATACAAAGGAAGGTAGGAAACACATCCAACCTTTGATAAACACATTTTTAATTTGAACATTATAGTTTGTTTGTTCTTTCTCTTATGGAATTCTAAGAAGGCCGATACGGGAGAGGGATAACGCCGAATGCTCCTGGTGGGGTGGGGTCCTGACGTGGACCATTGTCGCAGGAATCAGGTGCTGCAGGGTGCGAAAAGGTTGGCGACCTGCACATTGTGGCTTGTGTGACAGAGGATAGAGAGGAAATCACGAGAATTAGATTAAGGGAGACTGAGGGAGAGTTCAACAACCCACAGCGATCTGTGATACAAGTTGGGTCCTTGGTGAATGTGAACAGAAATGGGGAAACGATCCTATGTGTTGGAAAGGGGATCCAATTGCGATTGGGAGAAGATTCAGCCAGCGCATTGCTAAATGAACTGAGAATGCATGGAGGGGTTGAGAGGGCGTGTGAAGGAAGGGGAATAGAAGTCCACACAGTTAGGGTGGTTACGGCTTATTGCAATGAGACTAATTCAGAATGGGAAATGGTTAAGGGTCAGTTACAGAAGAGGGGGAGGGTCTTCCAGCTGACCCATTTGGTTACTCGGGGGATTTGGTTGCTCGGGGGGAGGATGCCGAAGGGGAAATGGGGTTGTTTCAGCCTTTAGCAGTCATGGGGCTTGAGGGAGTGAGGAAAGGGCGATGGAGTTGTTTTATGTGAATTATGAGGGGAGACAGGGAGAGGGGAAGGAAGGAGGGAGGGGAGGGGGAGGAAATGCCATTGTGTCCACATGAAGCTACGATTGGTGTTATGGAATGTCCAGGGCCTTAATGACATGAATAAGCAGAACGTGTGAAGTTATCCTTGAAGAAGTGGGGAGCTCAGGTGGTGTGCATTCAAGAATCAAAGTTAGCAACATCATCAGATAGGATTGTGAGGAGCATATAGGTGGGAGGTTTGTGGAGTGGTAGGCATTGGATGATATTGGTTTAACGGGCAGTATTTTAATCCTATGGGATAGGAGAGGGGTGTCTAGGGTGGATGTGTGGAAGGGGAGGTTTTCTATTTCTTGTTTGTTCTCCATGGAGGAGGATGGATCTCATTGTGTCTTCTCAGGGGTGTACGGGCCGGTGGAGGATGAGGAGAGAAGTTTGGTTTGGGAGGAATTAGGGCATTTTCGGAGGAGATGGGATAGTCTTTGGTGCATGGGAGGGGACTTCAATGCTATTAGATCCCTAATGGAGAGATCCACAGGAGGGTGTGGCTCGAAATTCATTAACGACCATCAGCTGATTGATTTGCCGATGGAGAGGGCCTCCTACGTGGTAGACAGATCCCCACCTTATCCCAGTTAGACAGATTCTTGATTTCGAGAGATTTGGA
Organism: Cornus controversa; assembly: GCA_026545225.1. Classification (NCBI taxonomy): domain Eukaryota; kingdom Viridiplantae; phylum Streptophyta; class Magnoliopsida; order Cornales; family Cornaceae; genus Cornus; species Cornus controversa. The sequence goes on from CM048846.1 coordinate 75,399,202, forward strand.
GGAGAGATTTTCGAATGTGATTCAGGTGGTGTTGGCTCATCTGGTCTCAAATCATATCTTGCTGTTGTTGGATTGCAACTTGGGGGGGGGGGGGGTGTTAAGGAAGAGGAAGACTCTATTTAGGTTCAAGAACATGTGGCTTAGTGCGCAGGACTTCAAAGAGAGTGTTAGGAGTTGGTGGGATAGATGGGTAGTGAATGGGAACCCAAGTTTTGTGGTGTCAGGAATCTAAAGTCCTGTGGCTCAAGGAGGGTGATAGGATCACGAAATTGTCCACCGTATGGCCAACGCTCCCCGGAGGAGCAATCTCATTAGAAGAATTTGTGTTAATGGGGAGCTATTAAGCAAAGAGGAGGAGATTAGTAAGGGGATTACCTTATTGTATCAACAGCTTTACTTAGAGAGTTCTAGTTGGAGGCCATAGCTTGACGGTTTAGAGTTTGATAGTATTTCGGAGGAGGACAGAGAGCGTCTAGAGAGGCCATTTGAAGAGGATGAAGTCTTTCTAGCTTTGAAGAATTATGAAGGGGACAAGGTGCCAGGTCCGGATGGTTTCACTATGGTTTCTTCCAACTGAGCTGGGAAGTGGTTAGAAGAGAAGTTATGGCTTCTATGCATTTTTCCATTTGCATGGCAAGTTTGAGAAATGCATGAATGCTTCTTTTATTACTCACATTACCAAGACAAGTGGGCCGACTGATGTGAAGGACTTTAGACCAATTAGTTTGGTGGGGAACATGTACAAACTAGTAGCTAAGGTTCTAGGCTTGTGTCTAAGGGTTGTCATTGATGACGTGATTTTAGAATCTCAGAATGCCTTTGTTAGTGGTTGCTAAATTCTAAATTCTGTCTTGATTGCTAGTGAGTGGATGGACTCCAGGCTAACTAGTTGAGTGCCAGGAGTGGTTTGTAAGCTGGTCATGGAGAAGGCTCACAATCATGTGAGTTGGGGAAGTAGTTATGGAGATATGGGGTGGATAGACATATCCTTTAGAGGAGGGTTATGTGCAAAAAGTTTGGTGAGGGCAGGGGAGGGTGGTGTTTGACTGAGGTGAGATTGCTGGCACAGGTGGGTGTTTGGAAATTCATCTGAAAGGAGTCGGATAAATTTCAAAACACAATTGTTTTAGGTTAAAGAGTGATAGGTGCGTTGGGTTAGGGAAGGATGTATGGTGTGGGGATCAAGCGTTGGAGTCCACCTTTCCGATATCTTGGTGGCTGACTGCTACTGTCATATTAGCGGGAGGTTGCTGTGAAATGTGTAGTTTAGGAGATCCTTTTACGATTGGGAGTTAGGAAACTCTTGTGCTTTTCTGGCTCAGTTGTATTAATAAGATGTGGGGGATTTAAGCGATGATAAGTTGTGTTGGATGGATTCCAATCATGGGATGTTTGTGGCAATATTATTTTATCGGAGCTTGATGAACGCTCGCTGGCCTTTTTCCCCTTGGAAGGCAGTTTGGCATAGTGTGGCCTTTTTTAAATGCACAACAGTGTTGGGGGAATCCTAATGATTGATAATTTGAGAAAGAGGTGACATATTATCATTAATTGGTGTTGCATGTGCAAGGGTGCAGAGGAGTGAGTGAGTCACCTCCTCTTGCACTGCATAGTGGCTAAGGACAGTTGGGCCATGATCTTTGACTTTTGGAGTCTTGTGGCCTGAGTGTTATGCCGGAATCCCTAAAGATCATGTTTGAGACTTGGAGAGGTTGTATAGTGCAAAGGCAAGCCAGTGATGATTGGAGGATGGCGTCCCTTTGTTTATGGTGGGCCTTGTGATGTAAGCGGAACACAAAGTCTTTTGATGGGAAGGAGGTTCCGATTTGGGTGCTGAAAATTCCCTATACTTAGTTCTTTATTCTTTTAGGTACAAGAGTCAAAAAAATTTATGCGCCGATTTGGGTGCTGAAAATTCCCTATAAGTTTTTTATTCTTTTAGGTACAAGAGTCAGAAAGAAGTGCTGATACGGTGAACTTTTTCCCAACGTTTGGTTGTTTTGAGAAATTATTGAATGTCGCCTTTATAGCCCTCATTCCTAAGACAGGGGGGCATTGATGTGAAGGACTTTAGATATTTTAATTTGGTGGGCTCTCTATATTAACTAATAGCTAAATTCCTTGCTTTGAGGATGAAGGAAGTGATGGATGGAGTGATTTCGGAGGCTCGGGATGCTTTTGTCAGAGGGCGGCAAATCTTGGATTCAGTCTTGGTAGCCAGCGAGTGAGTGGATTCCAAACTGAGTAGCAGGGTGTTGGGGGTGGTCTACAAGCTTGACATCGAGAAGGCCTACGACCATGTGAGTTGGGACTTCATGATATACATGCTCTATGGGCTTTAGGGAGAGATGGAGGAGGTAGATTAGGTTTTGCATTTCCACTGTTAGATTCTCAGTTCTGGTGAATGGGGTACCTTCCGGATTCTTCGGTACTTTGAGGAGACTAAGGTAGGGACCATTATCCCCCTTGTTCCTTATTGTGATGGAGACTTTTAGCAAGTTGACAAGCCAGCCGTGAAGCTTAGATATATCAGAGGGTTTAGAGTGGGTGGGGATCCTTTTAGCCTGATGGAGATATCCGATCTTCTATTCGCTGACGAAACGATAGTATTTTGTGATGTGGATGAGTCTCATCTGAGATTTCTTCAGTGTGAACTGGTTTGTTTTAAAGTTGTCTGGCTTGAAGATCAACCTCGAGAAGAGTGTGATTGTTCTGGTAAAGGAGGTGGGGCAGATGGAACACATGGCCAGCATTTTAGGGTGTGGGGTTGGAGCTTTTCCGTTGACATATTTGGGCTTACCTTTGGCTGTTCTGGCAAAGAGTGTGTCCATATGGGATTCAGTTGTCGAGTGGGTGGATAGGAGACTAGCAGGTTGGATGAAGCAGTATCTCTAAAAAAAAAACTATAACACTCTTTTGAATAGCACTCTTTTGAACCTTCCTACCTATTTCCTCTCTTTGTTCCAGATTCCGATTTCTGTAGCAAAGAGGATTGAGAAGTTATAGAGGAACTTCCTATGAGGTGGAATGGGGGAGGAGTTCAAATACACCTTGTGAATTGGGAGCAGATTTGCAGCTTATTCAGTTGGGGGGGGGGGGGGGGGGTGGGGTGGGTGTCAGGGATTCAACGTCTACATATTCTCAACAAGGTGTTGTTTGGAAAGTGGTTGTGGAGATTTAGAGTGGAGCGCCAAACGCTATGGAGGAGGGTTATTAGTAGCAAGTTTGGGGAAGGTAGAGGTGGGTGGTGCTCCATGAACATGAGGGCCTCAGCTAGAGCGGGGGTGTGGAAGTTAATTCGGAAGGGGTGGGATGATTTTTGAATCATATTCGTTTTAAAGCGAAGAACGGGAGGAATATTCAATTTTGGGGGGATGAGTGGTGCGGAGGGAGGCCAATGTCGGACGCCTTCCCGAACCTTTTTTGGATTGCGTCAAACATATCCTCCTCTGTGACAGATAACTATCATCTTAATAGCAGGAAGTTTGTTTGGGATATTCAGTTTGTGAGACACCTTCAGGATTGGAATGTGGAGGATTGTGATCAGTTCTTGGCCCCATTGTACAGTTAGCAAAGTGGATATAGTCAGCTGCTTCCCATGGGAGATTTGAGTTTCATTCCTTCTATAGGAGATTGGTGGATGTGTAGGACATTTATTTTCCTCGGAAGGCCATTTGGCAAACAAAAGCCCCATTGAAGGTGGCTTTCTTCGGTTGGACGACAACTTTGGGTAGAATTATGACGATTGATAGTTTGAGGCAGAGGAGGTAAATCATTGTCAACTAGTGTTGCATGTGAAGAGAGACAAGGAGACAGTGAACCATCTCCTCCTTCATTGTCTGGTGGCTAGCAAGCGTTGGGATCTGCTCCTTGCATTTTTTGGAGTGAGTTGGGTCATGTCGTCTTCCACGAGGAGCATGCTTGATGCTTGGAGAGGGTGTACAGTGGTGAGGAAAGATCGAGATACTCGGAAAGCAGTCCCACTTTACTTATAGTGGAGCCTATGGTGGGACAGAAGCAAGAGATCCTTTGCAGGGGTGGAGTCTGTTAGGTCCATAGGACTGGGTCGGCAAATTTCGTAAAACAAAACAAGTTGAATGTAATTTTGTTTTTTTTTTTTGTTAGTTTGTTATACAGTAGTTGTGAGTTAAGTGAGAATTACCTTGGGGATGAAGACAAGCTTTAACGAAGCCTAAATTCATCAACTTTGTCAACAAAAGGTAAAAAGGTAAATTCACACTTCAATGAACTCTCACCAACTAGGTTCATGCATTACATATTCATGGTTCTTAACTTCAAAGTTTTTATAAAGTTATTTTGAATAAAAAAAAATGGTTTTCATAATGCATGATTTTTATATGAAAGTCTAAAATTTCTGTAAGTGTTGAAAACAGTCAGTAGGGGGCACACTGGAGTTTCCACGATCCATCATTGGACTTGGAGATCAATTGCTGGGTATTGAGATTTGGTTTTAGAAATTCTGGAGTATTGGCGATCGTTAGAATTGTCATTGACAATCAATCGCGACATCGATCGTGAATGCTCCAGAAAGGAGTAGTTTGGTGATACACTCACGATGATCGATCGTGGGATGTGACGTTTGATTGTGGGTCACGAATTCTGAATCCTAACAGAATTCAACTACTTAAGTTCTTACCTATTTTAACTACTTCTAAGGGTTGTCTATAAATACTAATGTTCTGAAAAACCTAAAGAGAGTCCAGAGCACACCATATAGAGCTTTTTATCATTCTTCAATATTTTTGAGCTCTTACACTTTATGTGTTTTCACACAAGATCAAAAACTCTTTTTCATCAAATACTTTATATTTTGCTGAGAGTTTTTCTTGTGAGTAAAAGTGCATCAGATTTATTTTTCAACATCCATTATACATTATAGTTTGGCAAGTTGTTATTGAGTATTGATACATCAGTTGTTGTGCTACTTCGATTACTTCAGCACAGTTTAGATCAATCTACCAGATTCTCTTTCGGACAGACTTGGGGCTGAAGATAAATCCGTGAAGAGGCTGGTTCGAGTGTACTGAACATTGTAGACAGATGAGTTGATGACCTGGAGATCTTCGAGTGTACTGAAGATTTGGTATTAGCTGTGTCTAGAGATCGATTAGGAGTTCGAGTTCGAGCGTACTGATTGTACATCTCTTTCTTCAGCAACAGCTAATTCAGGACTCCATTTACTAGCCTCCCACAGCTAATTTCATTACCCTCACGCACTGATAGTCCTTCGTGAGTGCGGCACGCACCTTTTTGTTTGTTTCAGAGCCGTTTGGGTGGGGCGTACTAAACCCACTACGTACCACACCACCGGGCGGCTTGCATGAATGCTTGTTGTAAGTTCTTCTCAAGATTCTACGATCCTAAGTCTAATCCTACCGATCCTACTGCAATCCTGCTTCCAAGCTATTCTTCATGGGATCCGGATCAGTTTAGGAACTTGGGATCGTAGGATCATACAATCCGAATCGAGATTTTAACAACCATGTGCCAAACTCTCCACTTGAGTCTCCAAGTTGTTACCCATCTACAAATTCTCTCTTCACACAATCCGTTTCTCCTTCAGCACATTGATCTCCATGTCTATTAGTAGTCTAGGTTTGTGTTCGATAAGTAGTTGAACTTCTAGGTGTTGTTTTCTCTGTTAGCTCAGTACTCAGATGATCAACACCTCAAAACACACTCACCATCTAATGCAATGACGATGTATGATTAGCAGAGGATTGCTAGGTTTCACTCAAATATGCTTTCTATGCTCTACATGTGCTCGAGATAGCCTATACTCTAATCTCCATAGGCTTCTTCATAGTTTAGAAGCCCTAAGGAGACTAGGTTACAAAGAGATTCAATTTTATTTGAGAACTGAAATTTGCAGGTCTCAACTGGTCAAGCCAAGTGTCAATCAGTGAACACATGGTCAGTGGCCTTAGATTGATCTGTCGACCGATTGAAGTTCCCTGTCCTTTTAACATTGGGATTTTAAATTAGGAAAATTCAAAAACATGTTTGCATGAGTGTTGAATTTACCTTTTTGCCCCTGTTGGAAATCCAATTGTATTTCTATTTATTATAGGTTTATTACCTTTTTTCCGTTTCCTTAAATAGAGGCTTGATGTGTTCCTTAAATTAAGGATCTTCTTGATTTAAGGCTCGATGTACTCCTTAAATTAATGTGTTCCTTAAATTAAGGATCACCTTGATTTAAGGCTCGATGTACTCCTTAAATTAATGTGTTCCTTAAATTAAGGATCACTTTGATTTAAGGCTCGATGTTCTCCTTGTATACATATATAAAGGATGGCTAGTCTCATTCTAAGCTAAGCCAATTTACTCATATTCTTTATTTTATATTTCTCAATTTGGTATCAGAGCCTCAAACCCATGCCTCTCCTCTTTCTCTCTTTCTTTCACCGAATCCTTCCCTCTCTCTCTATCTCTACCTTGTCACAAGGCTCTCTTTTTCAGGCTGCCATTGTAGTAGTCCTAAGGGGAGCTTATCTCCTCTAAGCTCGACCCCTGTAGGGGAATTCCCTTGGTGTTTCTCATGTACTAAGGGTCAGAAGGTGTCTTTGCAACTATTTAGGGCTGCCGGGATATTTGGCAGCATTTTTTTCAACCTGCCGTGTCTCCGGCTACTTGAGTTGATCAAATTCAGGTTTATCTATACTTTCCTTGATATTATTGGTGATCTGTTGAATTGTTTAATATTATGGCTGAAACAAGTAATAATAAGGAGATTCTCTCTTCGGCACAACACACACCGGCTCAACGAGTTACTAGTGTGCTATTGAATGGCCGTAATTTTGCCTCCTTGTCTCGTTCCCTCCGCCTTTATGTTGGTGGAAAAGGTAAAACAGGGTGGCTTTTGGGCACTGAAAATAGGCCAGATATTAAAGATTATAAATATGCTTCGTGGGATATAGACAATTGCACTATTTTAGGATGGATGTTTAATTCCATGGAGGAACGAATTTATAATATATTCATGTTTTATGACTCTGTTTATGACTAGTGGACTGCTTTGAATCAAATGTATGCTCATTCTAGGAATGATGCTCGTATTTTTGAGTTATACCAGGATATTGCTAAGGCCTCATAGGAAGGCCTCAATTTGTCCGTGGCTGATTATTTTGGGTATTTGAGATCTCGTTGGGAGGAACTAGCTCAATATGAGCCTCTAAGTGATTTTTCTTCTGAGGCAGCCTCTCTTCTTGTCAAACGTCTTGACCGCCAGCATACCTATCAATTTTTGATGGGACTACGTCCAAAATTTGAAGCACTTAAGTCTCAGATCTTGAGCTCATCACCAATGCCATCCTTGTTGGAAGCCTTTGCTACTGTTGATGGTGAAAAACGCCGACACCGTTTACTTCAGCCCTCACTTGTTCCTCCACCAGTGTCTAAGTCTGCTGAGGATAATATGGCTTTTGCAGCCAACTCTGGATCCCGTCCTACTGGAGGTCAGAATATTTGTCATCACTGTGGAGTGGTGGGACATATTAGAGCTCGCTGCTTCAAACTTCATCCTGAGTTAAAACAAAAATTTGCTAGGAACTGTTGAACTAGTTCTTCTCGTACTGCTGCTGTCACAGAGAATGTTGCAACTACTGGTGGACCAACTCTTTTTCCTGGACTGAGTCAGCTTCAGTCTCAGATTGAGCAGATCCAAAACCAACTTGGCTCCCTTACTTCCAAAGTAGGTATTCCTCCAATTGCTCCTACTGCCACTATTGCTACAGGTACTCCTACTGCATTTCATGTTAAGGCAAAGCAACCTACTTGAGTTTTGGATTCCGGGGCAAATGATCCCATGACCGGTGAGTTATCAGTTTTTTCTTCCAATGTCACCCCTGTTACCAAATATGTGTGTCTTGCGGATGGCTCTACGTCTTACATTCATAGTAAGGGTGATGTTTGTCTGTCTTCGGATATTACTCTTTCCTCTGTCCTTCATGTACCTAAATTTGCGTTTAACCTTTTATCGGTTAGTCGGCTTGCAAAAAATCTTCAATGTGCAATTATATTCTTACCAGATCACTGTCTTTTGCAGGACCTTCATTCGAAGAAGATTTTTGGCAGGGGTTATGAGCGTGATGTACTTTACTACTTTGGGGAACCACCAGGAATGGGTCTTCAAGTTTTTGTCTTACCTACTTCCAGTACTTTTGATGTTTCTTTTCGCACTATAAGTCTATGGCATGCTCGTTTGGGGCATGTAAACTTTCGGTATTTGTGTTTGTTGTTTCCTTCCTTAAATAAAGCATGTAGAGCCAATAAGTTTCATTGTGAAGTTTGTGAGCTTTCTAAACATACTAGAACTAGTTATATTTCTCATATGAGTCGTGCTCCTAGTATGTTTGATCTTATTCATTCTGATATTTGGGGTCCTTCACCAGTTATTGCTTTCTCTGAACATCGATGTTATGTAACATTTATTGACGATTATTCTCGCTGTACTTGGGTTTATTTACTGAAAAAGAAATCTGAGGCGCTTCCTTTATTTACCCAGTTTCTCCAAATGATCAAAACTCAGTATAACACTGTTGTTCGTAATATTCGTTCTGATAATGGGTGTGAATATATTTCTAATGAATTCCGGACTGAATTTATTAACAAAGAAATTTTACAACAACTCACTTGCCCCTACACTCCTGAACAAAATGGCGTAGCTGAACGCAAAAATCGTCATCTTATGTCTGTGGTCCGCTATCTTTTGTGTGGTATGAATGTGCCTAAATTCTATTGGCATATGGCTGTTCTTACAGCTTCGTTTTTGATTAATCGTACTCCCAGTCAAGTTTTGGATGGTAAGGCCCCACTTCAGATTCTTCAGCCTGATTATACATTGTTTCCCCTTATGCCTCGTGTTTTTGGTTGTACTTGTTTTGTTCATAACCGTATCCCTTCTCGTCATAAACTTGATAATAAATCTGTTAGGTGTATTTTCTTGGGGTACTCTTCTATGTCTAAGGGCTATCGTTGTTATGATCTTGTGGCCAAACACATGTACCATTCTCTTGATGTGACATTTCATGAAACTATTTCTTTTTATGATACTAATTCTGTGATACAGGATTCTCTTTCTTGTGCTCCGGCAACGGAGATCTCTCCTATTGCCCGTCCTGTTCCTATCTTTGACAATCACCCAATCCTAGAATCTCCTTCTCCCATGTAGGGTTCTCATCCTCCTTTGCAGGTCTACTCTCGTCGCCATCACACTGAATCTCCTCTGCCAAACTCCTATTCGGATGCGGGTCCAGGTAACTCTCCTTCTTTTGTGGCTCCTACCATTCCTGAGCATACATCTCGTTACCCTACCCGTGTTCGTCACCCTCCTATTTGGTATGGTTTCTCTCAAAGCACTGACCATCCTATTTCCCAGTATGTCTCCTATGATGGCCTTTTAGGTACATATAAAGCTTTCCTAGGTAAGATTAGGTCTGTTTCTATCCCTCGACCAGTGACAGAGGCCCTCCAAGATCCCAATTGGGTGTCTGCTATGACAACAGAAATGGACGCTTTACAACGTAATAATACATGGGAACTGGTTTCTTTGCTTGCTGGGGAAAAGATAGTTGGATGCAAATGGGCCTTTACGGTGAAATTCTTAGCCGATGGTTCTATTGATCGGCATATGGCTCGGTTGGTGGCAAAAGGCTTTACCCAGATTCCAGGTAAAGACTTTGGTGCTACCTTTGCTCCTGTGGCAAAGTTGATGTCAGTGCGACTGCTTGTCTCCTTGGCTGCTGCACATTCTTGGCCCCTTCATCAGTTAGATGTCAAGAATGCATTTCTTAACGGAGACTTACTTGAGACTATATATATGGATCCACCCCCTGGATTTCGGGCTGAGGGGGAGTATGCTGGGAAAGTTTGTCGGCTGTAGAAGTCTCTTTATGGTCTGAAGCAATCTCCTAGAGCATGGTTTAGTCGTTTCAGTGATGTTGTGCTATCTATGGGTTTTGTGCGCTACCACTCTGACCATACTTGCTTTATTCAACGTCACTCTGATGGTCGTTGCATTATATTATTAGTGTATGTGGATGATATTATTGTCACAGGGGATGATACTTCAGGGATTGCTCAGGTAAAACTTTATCTTCAAAAGTCCTTTGATGTGAAGGACTTAGGTCCTCTTCGGTATTTTCTTGGAATTGAGGTTGCTAGATCTCGTCATGGTATTTCCTTATCTCAAAGAAAATATGTTTTGGATCTTCTTCAAGATACTGGCATGCTTGGGTGTCGACCTGCCTCCACCCCTATGGACCCTAATCTCAAGCTTTCTGTTGAGTCAGGAGAATTACTTCCAGATCTCTCCGTGTATCAACGTCTGGTTGGTCGTCTTATCTACTTAACTAACACAAGGCCCGATTTGACCTTTGTTGTTAGTGTGGTTAGCCAATTCATGCATGCCCCTCGCTCTGCTCATATGAATGCAGTCTACCATATTTTGAGATATCTCAAGTCATGTCCCGGTCTTGGTCTATTCTACACCTCAGGAACTCAGTCAGGACTTTCATGCTTTACTGATGCAGACTATGCTGGTTGTAAGACAGATAGACAATCTACTTCTGGCTTCTGCAATCGATTCTGGGAGAGATGGGTCTTGTAGAGAAATGTTCTTCAAGGTTGTTTTGTGACAATAAATCAGCCACTATGCTTTTTTCCGACTCTGTGTTACATGAAAGGTCAAAACATATTGAGGTAGACATTCACTTCATTCGAGAAAAGGTTCAGTCAGGTATCATTAGTCCAATTTTTGTTCCCTCTTCAGAACAGACTGCAGATGTGTTCACAAAGTCTGTAGGGCCTTCTCTTCTGCAATCTTCCATAGTCAAGCTGGGCTTGGTCAACATATTTGCTCCAGCTTGAGGGGGAGTGTTGGAAATCCGATTGTATTTCTATTTATTATAGGTTTATTACCTTTTTTCCGGTTCCTTAAATAGAGGCTTGATGTGTTCCTTAAATTAAGGATCTTCTTAATTTAAGGCTCGATGTACTCCTTAAATTAATGTGTTCCTTAAATTAAGGATCACCTTGATTTAAGGCTCGATGTACTCCTTAAATTAATGTGTTCCTTAAATTAAGGATCACCTTGATTTAAGGCTCGATGTTCTCCTTGTATACATATATAAAGGATGGCTAGTCTCATTCTAAGCTAAGCCAATTTACTCATATTCTTTATTTTATATTTCTCAATTGCCCCAAATTGTAGCTTCAACTTTCAAATATGACCTTGGACAAGACGTAACTGTTGATAAAATAAAATAAAATTGAAGAGAAAATTAAATAAGAAGAACACAAGAATATAACGTGTTTCGGCTACTACGGCCTACATCCACAACACACAAAGCCCAAAAGGTTACATCACTTTTATTGTATTCTCTCTTAGTTTTGCTTACAATGACCACCTTTATTTATAGGTGAAAGAATACAAGTGATAAATATGGAAAATACATAGATGGAGGATTTCTAAAATCAATCCCACAAATCACTCCTATAAATCTTCTATCAAGGTTTAAATCACTCCAATAATATATTCTCCAACAATAACAAACTAACTTCTGGAAAAACAAATTAAAAGCTAAATAAAGAAATATAGACTCAAGCTTCTCTAACAAAATTAGCCAACCAATTAATTAAAAGCTAAATAAAAAAATATAGACTCAAGATTTTGAAACGAAATTAGCCAACCTAAGCCCTAATGACCTAACATGTACCTTTAGAACTAAACAACTCTAGATACCCTTTGCAAATCTCAGTTTCAAACTCCCATGTAGCTTCCTTTACACCATTATGATGTTGCCAAAGGGATTTGAGGTTTTATTTTGCAAAACTTGATCCATTGTCCAAAATCCTATATGACATCTCTATACAAGGGGCATCCTCTCGAATCTCTATGTCTCCCCTATCCATGACATGTGTTGGGTCAGGCTCTTCCTAAGCATTGAGGCATGATATACGTCATGAACCTCTAATAATTGTGGTGGTAGTGCTATTCAATATTCAATATGCCACCTCTTAACCTTTCAAGGATCTAAAAAAACTTAGGGCTTATTTACCAAATTTACAACTGATAATAAAATTCTCCCAAAAATTTTCCCTCACCCATCTCTCAGGTATCGAGAAGATCTAGGATGCACCCAGTGTAAATGCACCGGGTGAATCTAGGCGTACGTGCACAACACGCGCGGTGGACCAAATCGTGCGGGTTGTACACGCACAGCTAGATGTACCAGGTGCATTGTAGATGTACTCCTAGGTAACCAAGCCAACCGCTCCTCAACTGAGCTTTATGGATAATTCTATTTTTAATTTTCACATGGCAGGTCTCTCAAGACAAACCTCCATCAAGCTGACTTGTTGATTTGGTAAGACTCACTCTAACATTCTCTTAATTGATAAACAATTGATACATGTACATTTAATATGTTATGTAATATATAATTTTGTATAGTATATAATAATATTCATTTCAAAACACATGTCCTGGAAATAAAAATGAGTGCATGCTTGTGTGCACACTGCACATCGGTGCACCATAACAAAAAGGTAAGCTTTTCTATTTATCACAAGATCATGATTAGCTTTTAGACCCTATTATCTAACACAATAATCATTGGATGAGTGCACTAACCTTAATATGTTTTTGAGCGACAAATATTGTAGGATCATTTTCAATCAACTAAAGATTTGAATGTAGCTAGTAATTAAACCATTACTATTAATTATTCTTGACCACATTTCCAATTTATACATGATAAAAGTCATAGCTAAAGATCTAAGCCCGAAGATCTTTCTCTAGTTCGATGAGCTATCTTTGGGAATATTAATATCCCCAAAACTCATGCTTCTTTATCAAGCATGACTTGAACTAGGCTGCCCAAATATCTTAGAGAGACATTAATGAATGCCATATTTGCCTCAGGATGGAAGCTTTATTCAACAATCCAATGTTAGGCTTGTTAGCCAAACCCAAGCCTCCGTCGTTTTAGCTATCCAACAAAAATGATTTAATACATCTTTAACTGAAATGATGAACAAGGTTGTTATTAGAGATATTTGTCCTCGAAAGGCAATATTTGTTTATTGGTTTATTTAATTATTAAATGATGAATTATGAATATTGCTACTTAATCCAACCTTCATGTGCGTGTATCTTATCGGTATGATATTAATGATGCCCTTAGTTGTAGAAAAAAGCTTAGAATAAAATTTTATGCTCCTATTTAATAATTTTTACTCATTAGTGAAAAGATGAAAACTTCATTTTGAGACCGACATATATCATGGTACCACATCTATATGTCGTTATGTCTTAACCATTAGTAACATTCACTTCTTCAGTAGATATTTTAATGCACATAAGGAGGTATATATATCAAACTTGTTCAACTCAACTTTTCTCACATAACCATATTTCAGAAAACTAGAGAAATACTAATCTAGTGGTCTTTGAAACTAGAAAAACCAATAAATCTATAAAAGATTACGTAGAATTTTGATATAACACATGTTATGACAAACAGCCGGGAACCAACACAATCGCGAAACACGACAGAAAACGAAACAAGCACCACATAGAACACAAGTATTTATGTGGTTCGGCGATGTGCCTACATTAACGGCAAAGATCTAGTGAAAGTATTCACTATGTGAAAATCAGGAGATTACAAGTTTCAACCCCAAAGCCTAGCTCTCGCTCTCTCACTCTCTTTCTGAGATTTTGGTGTTTTCTCTTTTGTTCCCACTCCAAACCCTAGATGCCTTTATATACCAGGCTACAAGAGAGTCCTAAACAGGGTCCAAAACCCGCAAGCAAAAAATGGGTCATAAATTTTTTTCCGGGGTGCTGCCCCCGAACCCCCATGTCCCATTTTTCAGTCAAAACCGGGTCGCAACGCGACCTGAGTAGAGACAAAATTTGGGCCACAACATAACAACACAGGTGATGCCCAATTACAATCCATATATGAGCATGAATATATAGATCTTTAACAAGGAATCTAAAACTATGCTAATAAACTAAAGATGTTATTCCTATGACTTCAAAGTCATTGGACTATCAAATCCGGTCAGGGTGATCTGATAAAAATTTATCAAACAGTTGCATATTATTTGTCGATTGAACATATTATGTTCTAAACGTTTTATGAAACAATTTTAATAGTTCAATGACCAATTAGAATTGACGGTAATACTTAATTGATGATGAGAGTAAAATAAATCAATTCACATAATGTGTTTATATATATGTGTGTGTGTGGGTGTGTGTGCAGTTATGAATTCACCTAATATATATATATATATATATATTTGCAGTTTATGTATATAGTTTTGAAAGTTTTGTAATAGATGATAATTGGTGAAGTTGTATAACAAAGAAGATCAAAGGGAAGTTTCGTCAATCACATAAAAGACTTGACACTTAGATTATTAAGTGAATTAATCTTAGAACCTTCTCTTTTACAAATCAACAATTTTCCAAGTTTTCTAAGAATTGGTAGAAGAAAGCACACAAGATGAACCACTGATTATACCTGAGGACTACATATCAAAAATTTATTCTAAGTAAAAATCTAGTCTTAAATGATGGTTTTGAAGGGCATGCCAGTCAACTGACTTCCCCTGAAATGCAACTCAATATCAGTGTTGAATACAAACAAGGATGTGCTTTTAAAAACAATTGACTGAATAATACACACATAATAATTATGGATTTAAGGATGGAGCCCTAATGCCGGGCAACTCTAGTTTGAAAGTTAAGAAGGCAGTATATCTATTCCATGAATTAAACAAAATGAAGTATTTGACAGCCAAAGAATAACCTCGAGATATGTTGAAGGGAGAAACCTTTTCAACCTGGCAAAACTGTCTCGATATTTTCCTATATTCTACATGAAATGAATGAAATTATCGAGCACCACAATAAGCAGTATAGTGAAAGCAAATCTGCATCAATCTTGAAAAGGGAAAGATATTCTTAAGAAAACATTTTACATTAAATATCAGCATATGGGAAATATAGATTTTGAAGGGAAAAGACGGCATGCATCTCTGCATATTTTTACAATAAAAAATTTTCATTAACAATATCTCAAGCAGGTCACTTAGGAAATATATATATATATATCAAGCAGGTTAGTTCAAAGTAGATTCTAATTGATAATGCAGAAGTGAACGTTACTCTTACACTTGCAGAACAAAGTAGTGAGTAAAACTTACAAAGCAATTATTGGAATATAGTAATGGATCCGCAACTGGTACATTACTGTCTTCACTTGACATTCACAATACTCAAACATTCTGTGCCAGCGACATCCTTGAGTGAAACAAAGCTTGAAAAGTAAGTAACTCCATAAAACCTTAATTTGGTACCATAAACCTTGAGTTTAGTAAAACTCCCCTTGTCTGGATTATAAGAAACTAGAGGACCACAAAGTCCAAAGCATGAAAACAAGATCTCTCCATCTTTCCAAAGTGTGATTGGGCAAAGATCGTAATTATGCATCCCAGGCGGAAGTGAGGTTTTCAAAATGCGGTTTTTAGTCCAAAATTCAGCTACCCCATAATCTTTCATTGACCATATATCAAGATGAAACCCACAACAAACAAATATACTGAGGCAATTTCCTAATACTCCCAGTCTCATGAAAAAGTTCTCTTCATCTCTATACTCAGGAGGATGTGGGATTGTGCGGATCTGTTCTTCATCAATGTCAAATGAATATATAATTTGAGAACTTGTAAGATCATCAATCAACCAATGAAGAGCACCATTAAAAGTAATGCTGCGCCCTTTCTCGTAATGCGGGAATGGGACATCCCCAACATTTCTCCATGTATCAGTTCCAAAAGTATAAATCTCAGCCTTTGAGATAGAGGTTCGACCACAATTTTTTTTAATTCTTAGGACCTTATACTGTTTGGCGGCATGACTAAATCCAAACATGTAGTCCACCATACCAACTTTTTTCTCTCTTATTGGTTTTGGAAGGGTAACATATTCGCCCAAAACCGGATTGCATATGCAAAGGGTGTCAATTGAAGAACAATCCAAGAAACAGAGCAAGCCATTACAAGAACCCACTAATTCTATTTGTTTCTTAGGGAGGTTGAATTTGGTTTTGAACTTCATTGGCCAGTGAGGTCGATGAACATAATTAGAGTCATCTCCAAGCTCAAGCAAGTAGAAATAACCTTGAATGAAAAGCATAACATCGCTCACAACTGCTCTCGCGAGGCGATTTTTATTAAAATAAGGGTCTGAGAGTATGTTATGACAGGTTTTACAAACGCACCTACAGTGAAAAAGAGTCCTGGTTGGAAGCCTTGAGAGAATATTGACAACAATGACGGAAGGAAGATCTGACATGGAAGCACCAGAGTTTAGTGCTTCTTCATTACAATTGCTTGAAAAGGTTGTTGCTGCACTTCCTGTTCCGCGTCTTTTGCGCCTCCCCATGGTGTGATTTTTGGGTTCTCTATGTGAAAATTATTGCAACCCAACCACAGAAGGAAACCCTAGAACAAAAAGGAAATGAATATTTTCTGCAAGGATTAAAGGTTAAGGTCACTATTTACTACTATTAATTCTCAAGCGTCTACTTCTAAAGGAAGGTAAATTACACATACAAACTCAGATTTCAAAGATTTAACATTTTCCTGAGAGGGTTCTCATATTTATTATTTTCCTTTACTTTTTGAAACTAATTGGTAGAATACTTTCCAAATGCAATTGAAAAAGTTCTTTTAGACTTATCAAATTACTCCTATATAAAAAAATAAAGCAAGGTTGTACGGGTGCACAAGGCTCCAGCTTGAGCGGGGTCTGGGAGAGGTGAATGTCGGCAAGCCTTACCCCCATTTTTTGGAGAGGCCGCTCCCAAGTCTCGAACCTCGACACATCGCTTTGGACGAGGGCACTTGCCATCGCACCAAGGTCTGACCTCTAAATTACTCTATATAATATATTTCCTAATAAAAAACCACAATTATTGGAAGAAGAGTAAGTCCACCGTAGGGGTGCTCTTACTATGAACGTGCACCCTCAACTATTGGATGGAAGACGTGAACCCATGTGAGAGTGCCTCATGCTAAGCTTTTTCATTATTGGAATGTTCTCTCTCATTTACATCTTCTAATTTTCATGTTTCTTCAAAATATACATTCTGCCTTTGAAATTTCATAATCCCATGGTTGTCAAAGTAGTGGCTTTGTTTTTGCCCCAAGTTTCTTATTATCTTTTTATGATCCTGGCAAGGTTGTTCAAAGGTCAGTATCTTCCAGTTAAAACTCATGCCACAAGTGTTTCCTGTTTCATATAAAATAAAAGGAATTGAAAATATGACATACTAAAATAAGTACTCTTAAGCAATGCAGGAAGGCTATTGGATGGGTATTGGGCAGGCACACAGTGGGCATACATAGTGCTTCGCTATTATGTACAAGCTAAAATCCTCTCCCTTGAATTTGCCATCTGAGCATTTATCAAACGGCAGGTATGGCAGTGCCATTCCATAAATGCCCACGATGCCATCCAATAAATGCTCATGGAAAATTCAGGAAAGAGGATCCTTGCCAATTATGTGGGTCAAAGTAATTGGACTCCGTCTTTTCAAATATCCTTGTTTCTTTGCATATCATGCTAAGATAACATATAATGCAATCCTATCTTATTTCCTCCAATCCTAACTTAGTTAAGTTGTTATGACATATCATGCTATCATGGAACTTGTATAACAACTAAAATGGCAAAAGTCCTTACTGCACCCCATCACTTCTTATTTATTGTTACCTTTTTGTCACAAAAAAACATGAAGTCAGTCCATGCATAAGCATCATCCTTCAAAAACAGGTGCAACAGCCAGAAATACACCTCCCACTTGACAACAGAGTACAAAGTGTTCCATGACCGGCTTAGCCTGGGCAATAATATTCATGTCATTACTCATTGCTGGGGAGGAAGTAGGAACCATATCTATACCTTATATGAAGTAGATTATAGCCAAAAAGTAAACAAACAAACCAAATTCTTGTGCACAAGCAACATTATATGTAAAATAAACCTTGTGTATGTCCACCTTGTCATCAATATTTATTGCTAACATTTCGATATATATGCAAGCAAGGATATGTGTATTATTATTATTATTAGTTTAGGTGTGTTTCTGTATATGTATGTATGCAAAAAGTAATACATGATTATGTAATTAATAGATATAAATATATATGTCCTGCTAATACAGATTTGGAAAGAATTGCAACATTTTGTACTTATTAAGGAAATATAAAAGTGAAGTTAGGATTGTAGTAACTAGTAACCACCTAGAAAGGAAATAGGACACACAATTGCTCAACATTCAAATTTAATAAAGAAAAATATAATAAAAAGCTAAATTTATTAGGAAAAACAAAGGATAAATTGCAAAAAGAAACTTCTTGAACCATCACCATTTTGTAGATATCACCTGACGTTGCAAATAACCCTCTGAAATATTGAAAATGTGCAAATCAGGCCACACCTTCTGTTTGTCATTACTGGCAATTTGAAAGAGGGAAGGATCCTATAAGATCCCATGCATAAGCTCCCATAAAAACCTTCCTACGATACTTTCTCAATTTTGTGAGAAACCACGCAAAAGCCCCTGGAGTGAACCTGAAAAGAGATACCTGAATTTGTGTCACAAGTGAGAGCAAAGGAGAGTCAAGTGGATCACATATAAGACAGTTAAATGAGGTGATCCTAAAGCCTTCTCTTCAGGAAAAAAAATGTTGCAGATAGGAGATATGATATCCAGTTCACGAAAAACAATGAAACTAATTTTATAATTAAATTTATTTCGAAAGTTAGTTTTCTGTTGCAACAATGTGGAGACAGGGACCACCAAGGCTTTAGGTAAAGTGGTATCACCGTTCTGGAAAAGAGGATGTGTGCCTGAGTTGGGTGTGTGTCTTTGCTTACCTATCGAAAAAAAAAATGGTGGAGATTGGAAAAGGGTTATAGCTCAAAGGCCAGGTTAAAGTATTTGGCTAGAGCCCTTGATGTCCAAAGTAAACCTTTAATGCTAAAAGATGTTAACATATTTTTAAATTCTCCAAGAAATAGTATAAGAAAACTACACAAGATGAACCACTGATAAAATGTATGGACTACGGATCAAAGAATTATTATTTTTCATCCGTTTAACAAAAGTCCAATTTCAATGGCGTTTTTAGCCGGAGTGTCAAGTGTCAACTAATTTCCCCTAATATGCATTCAACATGGTTGTTGAATAAGAACTAGGATGTGCTTCTATATCACTTGACTGAATAGCAAGGAATGGATTTTCAATGGACGTAAGAGAGGAGCTTGAATGCTGGGAAACCCTAGCAAGCGTAGTTTGAAAGTTAAAGCATGTAGTAATTGTCTTATATGAGTTACATAAAACGATAAACTGGATAGCAAATAAAAAACTAGGGATAAATAGAAGGGAGAAACCTTCTCTACCTGGCAAAGCTATCTTGATATGTGTGCTACGTGAAACTGATGAAATCATCGAGCAGCACAATAACCAGAATAGAAAAGATCAGCCTAAATCACTCATTGAAAGGGAATTCGATTCTCAAGAAAATATTTTACAGTTAAAATCAGCATACAAACCTCATAAAGCTCATCCAATGAAGTCGAACAAAACAAAAGGAAGTACATCAGGTTCCAACTTCCAAGGCTTCATGACTGAAGTTCTGCATCACTTTCTTCTTTATTAAAAATGAATAAGTAGAAAAGAAAAATATAGAAATGAGAGAGGTGAAAACCAAAGAGTTTGGTGACCAACCTCTGCTAAAGGTCAAAAGTGCCCCCAAACCCAATTCAAATGGGTTAGAAAAACTATAAAAATAAAAATAAAAGGAGATACTATTTAATCAACTAAATAAGCGTGTAATAATATTGCCTACAAGGAAAGTGCTTGCATTAACATTTTCTTGCCTTGCTGCAGAATCATCAATACACGTGGCTTGCTATTGTAACTACAGATTTTTTTTCCTTTTTGTAAATAGGGATATTTTAAAGAATACTAAGAGAACAGCAGAGCATATGGGTTATATGAGCCCAATAGAATCCACATACATAGAAAATATAATAAAACTAGGAAAAGTATAATACAAAACAAAGAAACATCTGTCATGAGAGCATCCCAGAAAAAGTTCGCTTCACTAACTAAGGAGTAATTTCCTTCATTTTCCTTCTGGTGCAACCAGAGATCACAGGACTGATGTGATGAGTTATGTAGAAGTTTTGAAGCAAATTAATCAAGTTTCGAAAGCACAACAATAACCCACCCCATTCAATCCCCCTGCCCTTCTGTCCAATCTGGTGAAAGTGGGTGTTGGTCAAAGAATACCAAAGTGAAGACGAAATTCAATGTGACTAGAGAACAAAGAGAAATATATACAGGGAAAGACTTTCCTTCTCCCTTTAGTTGCAAAATAAAAATGAGGCACAAGTTCCAATCTTAAATAGCCATAGCATGAGATCCTTAGATAAAAATAATATACTTTAACTCGATAAAGAAACAAAGTTTAGTATACACTGGTACTCATAGAGTTTATATACTAACATAAGTTTGAAAAATCACATATGTATGCTTTGACCAGGATTCAGTGAAATCCCAAATTACCAAAATGCATAGATATTACCAAAATGCACAGAAAGATCTGCATCAGACTGTGCACCCAAATTAAATTAAACGTAATTTAAGTCTGAGATCCGGGAACCAGTAAGACAACCAAAAGGAAAATAGGAAAAACATGTATTTAAATCCTGAAATGCCTTATTATGAGATAGTATAAACAAAAGCAAAAACAAAAACAAATATAGATTACAAAAATTGTATGTAAAACATAATATAATCACCCCAATCTCAAATCTCAAGTGCAACTGAACAGATAATTCATTCCCTAGGAATGTCCGTATGCCTCATTAACGCAATTTGGTTTAAAACTCATACAAGTTTTCTCCAATTGTATCATGACTGAGCAAAACAAAACTTTCAATTTAACCAACTATATAAAGCCTTACCAAAAAAAGGCTAAACTATTTATCTTGAATCGAAGGCAAAAATTTAAAGGATAACCAGACACATGTCAAGGTTATTCTCACAATCAAAGATATTGCTTCACAAATTGGAAAGCAAGCTAAATCAAAGAATAATCTAGCTAATAATTGCAAAAATATATTTTACTCAATTACACGAACAAAACAATGTCAACAAGTATGGTTAAGAATTACAAGAGTACAACAGTGTATTCCTTAAGTGACAAAAATACGAAAGTATGTTTCTTGACCATTATTAAAGTTCCCAATTTTAAGAACAAAAAAAAAAAAAAAAAAAGCAAAACAAAATAAAAAATTCATATGGAAGACCAAAATGATTGCATTATATTGGGGATTGAGAATTATTGAATATGTATTTGGAATGAGACATCACAGAGACATAGTACGAGCAAAAGAATCCTCAAACGCCCTTAATTTAAACAACTATCAATGCAAAATGTATATACATTTAAATGTTATTAAAGTACAGTAGATGAATCTCAATATCTGAATCCTAAGAACAATTTCAATGAACTATTCAATCAATGTGGAGTGTCCATGTGCCCCATTAACATATAATGCAGTCTTAAGTTTCAGTACAACTTTTTTGTACTACATTATTCCTAAGCAAAAAACATGGTGGCAACTGAGAAATCATTTCAAACACCTGCACCTGATAAAAAAATTCAAATTTATTTATGTTGATGGTGCGGACTAGATTTTGAAGGAAAAGGAAGGCATGTGCCGCTGGACATTCTTGCAATCAAAATTTCATTGACAAAATCTCAGGCATATTAATTCAAAGAAGACTCTAGCTGATAAATAGCACAAGTACCATCTTTACTCAACCACACATGGAAAAAGAAAAATTACATAAGCCATACAAGGTAGTATCAAAACATACTGATAAAATTGCTTGCAACACATGACATCCACAATCCTTGAACATTCTGCAATCACAACATCCTTGAGTGAAAGGAAGATCGAAACATAAGCAATTGCTATAAATCCCAATTTGATGCCATCAATCTTGAGTTTAGTAAAACTCCTTTCTTTTGGGTTATAAGAAACCAAACTACCAAAATAAATCACATGAAACCAAACTCCTTCCTTTTGGACATCCAGCATCCCATATATAATTGACTCTCACAATGCGGAAAAAACTTTAATGTGCCGGGAATAACAATGACATGGCATCACTCATTAACTAAATACTGACACCTAGTGATAGGACGCTCTGAAATGATGCATTTCTACTTATGTGACAAGATATAACTGATTGATTACAACGATGACATGGTATTTCTGATGCAAGGAAAATCACAATGCGGTCTCTAGTCCAAGATTCGGCAACTCCATAATCTTGCATTCATCATATATTTAATTGATCAATACGGGAAGCATCAAATATACTGAGAAAATTTCCTAACTTTGCCAAGCTCATGCAACAGATTCTATTTCCAATTTCAGAGACTGGGTTGTGAGTACATAAAATAAGCAGAACTTGTGAGATCACCTATCCAATAAGAGCCCCATTCAAAGTAATGTCAAACCATCTTCTGTAAACGCAAAGGGGTCAATCCCCACGCTTCTCCATGTATCAGTTCCGAGAATATAAACACTTGTAAACCAATTTAAGTACTTGTTTCTCTCTTTTGGGAGAGACATATTCTCCCAAAATCGGATTGCTTATGTAAAGGGTGTCAATGAAAGACCAATAATCCGAGAAACAGAGCAAGCCAAGCCAAGCCAAGCCCATGCCATGCCATTACAAGAACCCATTAATTCTATTTGTTTCCTAGGAGGTTAAATGTAAGTTTTAGAGTCTGCTGGAGCAAGTAGAAAGAAGCTTTAATAATGGAAAGCACAATATGGTTATACAAGACGCACCTGCACAGTAGGAGGGTCCTCATTGGAGGCGTCGGAAAAAGCACCACAAGAGGTTTCAGTGCAATTTCTTGAATGGGTTGTTCATTGTTGCTACTTGCTACACTTGCTGTTCAAATTTTTTTTTTTTTTTTTTTGTTTTGGGCGGGGTATTCATAAAATCAGTTACAATCTCACATTGTTCTTATTAGTGGGGGAATTAGGGCAGGCTAGGCCCAAGTCCCAAGAAATTCATGGATCTCAGGTCGTGCCGTATTTTTTTTTTTAATATTTTGGGATTTCTTGTTTGTATGAATCCAATCTAATTAAAATTCTTTATTTTTCATAATAATAAAAAGTACATTATTTGTATTGAATGTGATACTAAATTCTTAGTGCCTATCATAAGCTTTTGTGTTCCTTTTCACATTTTAGGAAGTTTTATAGTTTTTATTTGAATTGTTTAAAATTTCAATAATATAAAACCATTACAATGAAACTATATACATTTAACTTGAAATAAAATTATTTAATTTTGTGGGTTCCTTCTTTATTATAATTTGAAAAGGAATCTAAACCTTATACTTTTAATTATTTTGTATATAAATTTCACTTGGTATCAATTATTACAATTTACTTTAAATTTTAAGTGTTGTCACGATAGTAATTACAAGTAACATTATGTCACCAAAAAATAAATTTTAAGTTGCTCAACTTAGTAAATTCTTTGTCCAAATTTCACCTAAAATAAATTCAGATTCTAAAATTTAAACTCAATTCTAATTTCATGATCTCAACTACCTTACCCATTTTGGTAAAATTTTTGGACAAAACCTGGATTGTTTGAATTAGGCCTATCCAAGTCCCACTTGTTCCTATGAGAAACTAGAATTTTCGACCTTCTCTTTTGTAAAATGAGAAAGTATTAGGAAATTATAAATCTTGGCGGCACCTAGCATTTTGTATCCAACCTTGACCTCAAATTTTATCTTCTTTTTTTTTCCTATCTTTTTTGGGTAATTAAAATTATAACTCATTTTCTTTCTAATTATCTAAACAAAACCTTAAGTGTATTTGCAAAGAGGTTCTCCTAGTATTTTGTATCCAATCTTGACCTCAAATTTTACCTTTTTGGGTAAAGTAAAAACATGACTCATTAGTTATAATAATAACCACCCTTTCCACTCGTCAGAGTGGGGTAAATTGTATTAGAAATTGATTTTGAAGTTAATGTTATCAAGAAAATTTTGGACCAAAATTAAAGTAGGTCCACGCTGAAATGCGTTGATTTCCAAGAATAGATGATTGTGGTATATGAACTAAGTTCAAAACTGTTTGATAAACATATCAAAAGGTAAAAATGAGTTTGTGGGAATGATTGTCCGAATTTAAAGGAACCCTTGTTGTGTATATAGATAATATAACAATGTAGACACTTGAGTTTACAAAAACAATCATGTAGTGAGTATAACACCTACCATTCTAGCTAGGCCTCGGCTTTTCAAAAAAATAAATTTTTTTAGTTTTGAATTGGGCTTAAGTGTGTTTGTGACCCAAATGACTTAAACTTTTTAGAGATCCAAAGTAGTTCTGATCAGCACACACCAAATCAGAGGTGGTTAAACCAAACGCAAACGGGTATGGGATGGGCCTACGTGGGCCGAACAAGTGTCTGTTAGCAGTATCAAGCATCAGAATTAGAGTGGTTAAACTTAGGAGTGCACAAAGAACCGGTGAAATCGGAATCGGAATCAAAACCTTAAGGAACCATACCGAATTGTTCACTACGATTTCGGTTCCGGTTCCAAATTTTAAGAACCGTTCACTAGAGTTTCGATTCCGATTCCAAGTCAAGGAACCGAACCGGAACCGTTAGAAAGAAATATATATAATATATAAATGAATAATAATATCTTCTAAGTTATAATGTTTTATATAAATATATAATATATAAAGTATAAAATATACAATATACAATATATAAATAAATACTAATATCTTCTAAATTATAGTGTTTTATTTATATATAAAGTATAAAATATATAATATATAGATAAATACATTTAGCTTCTAAGTTCTAATGTTTTATATATTTATATAATATAAGATATATAAATAAATACTAATAGCTTCTAATCTATTGTTATAATTAGCGGTGTACAAGTATGAGTGTGTATCTTGTCAATGTTTAAAAAAATATATATAATTGACAAAGAACCGTTGAGGAACCGGAACCGAACCAAACCATACCGAAGTCAACGGTTCCGGTTTCAGTTCCAAAATTAAGGAACGTTGGGAACAGTTCCGGTTTCCGGTTTACCAAGAATCATAAGGAACCGTACTGTGTGCACCCCTAATTAAACCCAACGAGTAACGGTTAAGTTCGAATTACTGGCGAGCAAGTGGGTGGTTATTATCAAACGGTTACAACCATTGTGTCTGGATCCTCCATAATACCATGGAGTCAGTTGCCAATTAAGATATCACCTTCTTCTCGCATCATTCTTGAGCCCAAATCATTGGCATTCGAACCAAATGATTTAGATTAGGGGTGACAAAAATTCTCAACCCAGCGGGGACTTGTCTCGTCTCGCTCCATTTAAAGCGGGTTTGGAGAATCGTTTATTTAAATGGAACAGAGATGGATTTTGTTATTGAAAACCCGGTCGGTTTCGGGGCAAGGCAAGGTCACCCGGCCCCATTTAAAATCCGTCCCGATTATAATACACTTAATTATTTATATTATATTACTTATGTGTATATATACTTTAAAAAATGTTAAATTTCAAATTATTTGATTTTGTTGGAAATTGTGTAATCCTTTATTTTAAGCAAGAACAACAAAAATAAATAAGAAAATTTTAAAAAGAATAGAATGTTAATGTTTGGAGAATATTAAAAATTCATGAATCAAATGAGTTTTAACCGGTTATGGGACAGAGCAGTTTGGGACGAGGTAAATTAGGTCGGTTATGGGACAAGAATGGGATAAATGAGAAAATTTATAACCGGTTATGTGACAGTTATAAAATTTCCAAAATCAAACGGTTATGGGAATAAGAATTGAGATTCCCACCCCATAACAAACCCGTTGCCATCCCTGATTTAGATCGAGTCCAAATCATTTTTATTAGTAATATAAAATTCATTTTGTATCCGAGTCAAGTCAGAGAGGGAGAGGGTAAAACGGGGTGGTTCACCAGTTCAATTGATTTTGGAGTACTGCTACTGGTTCACCCTTGGAACACTATTAAAACACAATGTATATGTTTCTGAACAACAATATTTCATTTTTGTATGAAACTTTGAATTTCTAAATTAAAATCTCAAACCAAAAAAAACAAAATATATCAAATAAATGAATTTCGTTTATTACAATTGGATATATGTAATTTGAAATGGATCAGTATAGGGTTTGAACGTGTTTTATAAACAAGGACAAGCTTTAGAACACAATCAAACATAAGTTCATGTACACTTCCAGCAGATGGTAAAGAAACTCCCTGAATAATTAACAAAACCAAAAGAACATAAAACAGGAAGTGAAGTGAACTGTCAAATTCCTTTTATGATGGAATGTTGATTCCTCCTACCATTCCAACTCTTTTCTTAGAAAAAGCTTCCAAATGAATGGGCATTCCTACTTGGTAAACATTTTACTGGGAATTCAAACAAAAACAAAAGGGAAGAAAAATAATAATAATAATAATGACGAGTATCAAAACCTTAGGAGAGAAATCCTCCCAAGAAAAATTTTACAGTGCTGTGCTGTTACAATTTTAAATGGTTCACATCAAACCTCTCAGTTAGTCTTCTTCTCCTCTTCTTTTAATGCTGTCACTTCTGTACTAGCGGAGGCGGCCCCATCTTCATCCTCGGCGGCAAAACCAAACTCGTTCACACGTTTCCGGTCAACTGGATAAACCCACCTCTGATATAGATATATCAGAAATATAACATCTGCAAGGTAGAACAAGGCACAAAAGTCAAAAGGAATGGTCCTATAATTGGATTACAAGTAACCAAATTACCAAAAAATTAAAGGTGTACAAGTGGAGTAATTTTATTGTATTTTGTAACCATCACCAAAAGGGGATTATTCTTAACATTAACAGAAATTTTCTCTTAGTGATTTGCAATTCTATGGCTCAAAGGTGATAGTGATACTCTGCGCGGGGAGGGTGTGACAACTCCTTGTCCCACCATTTATGTCTGTGCAAGCGTTGGAAGGCTACAGGCAAGACCCAAAATACATTTCATCAATCTTTATTCAGGGGCTCTAAGATCAAAGACTGAGGGACTTGCCATGGTTAGGAATGTCACCATCGCTTGCGTTTATTTCAAAAACAACAGCATAAAATAACTTGCCGGTATTCAATTAATCTTCTATGTTTAGTAGCATGGAATTGGAATAGGAGAAAATTTAGTTTAAGGTACAAATTCCATGCTACCGAACATAACTTCAGGTTTTTACAGCTTCTGTACAGTGATGCACAGTGCAGAATTTTTGGTCGGAAATTGGTTGGCCTAGGGGTTCAAGTCAGGATACATAAGAAGAAAAAATGCTGAGGCTGCCACATGACTCTTTGCCCTGCATCAGTAACACATTCAACTTTAAAACAGTTGAAACTCCATAATGGTTTGCTGCAGTAGCCCTCTCAACCCCGCATTATGTCACGTCAAAAATTTAGGCATATGACAATTAATCTATAAAGAGAAACCAAACTCCAAGCTTAACTCACCGTCACGGAAGACAGAAAGACGATGCAGTATTGGCATCTTTATGACGAACGCAAACAAATCATCAATGATTGTATTAAGAAACTTGTAAGTCATCTGTCTCCAGGGTAGATGAGCCACAGATTTCAGCTTATAGTTGATGAACAATTGAGGGCACATCATAATGAAACCTGCGACAACAAAGTCATATATAAAAATTAATATGTAGCATCTTATAGAATTATGGAACAAAGATGAAAGGCTAATCGATGCTGAAAAGACTTAGAATTGGCATGAGGTTCTGAAGATATATACTCGGTTAGACTACTGCAAATCATGCATGCTCATCTGTCATAATAATAATAATAATAATAATAATAATAATAATAAAAATAAAAATAAAACGGAAAGATAATAAAGAAAAAGAAAAAGAACACAATAACAGAAAAAAGGAAAGATAACAATAAAAACAAGTGACTAAAAGAAGATGATGGGAGAAATTCAAGATCATACCAAACATGTAAACACAGCTTGTCAGTGAAGAGAGAATCCAAGAGTACCAGCTCTTGTGGCGTTCATACATGAGAGAGTATACAGAAGAGCCGGCGACAAGTAAGAAGAGCACATAGGACAAATACTTCATTGCAAGATCATCATACTCCTTTGTCTTGTTCCCAGAATATGAATCACGGTCTCGGAACCTCAACATTGGTATCCGTCCAGATCTATCAATCTGGAAAGGAAGATGAAGAGATTAAATTTGTCAGAAATATGCTTTGGAATTCCCACAAAAAATTAATTAAAATTTTGTGAGCATGATAAATATGTAAATTGAGAATTGATGTTCAGGGGCAGGCAATCTCAACTGAGCAAAGCAATGACAGCTCATGTCAACATGCTTATGTAAAATTCTTGCAAAAAAAAACCATTGTACATGTCAACAAACAAGTAATGATGCAATCAACTTTGGAAAAAACCTATCTGAGAATACAATGAAAAAAAAGAACACTTGAATGACAATCGGGGGGGTGCAAAACCAATGTCAATGAGATAACTTTGTAATAAAACCATGAAATATAAAGAAGATGAGCACTTAAGGATGCTACTTTAGTGCAAGCTATACTACATGTGCAGCAGAGAAATACTCACAGTAAAAATATACAATACATCCGAGGAGCAAACGACTAAAGCCTATCAACTCAAAGAAGCCTTATCCCAACATTTTCAGTTCAGCAACATGAATATCATTTGTGATTCTACTTTGTTATAATAAGATCCCTTAAGTTTTGTTTATCATATAGTTTCTCACTGTATCCACATCCATTTCACCCTTCCAACTTATCCTAGAAGCGCCTTCAACTTGAGCCATTTAACTGATACACAGCCAATTCTCTCATCTTATCCTTGGTTCATATTACCACCAAGCTTCACAAATAAATTCATTTCCAGTTCTATACTTTCTTCTCTAGTAACTGATGCATCCCAATATTCTAATGTAAGATACTTTGATCTGATAGACATGATGTTTCTTGCTCATTCAAAAAAGTCAGCACCACAAAGCATAGCTGCTCCTAAAGTTGACAAGGAAATATTTTAAACATTTGTAAGAATAAGGAGTTTATATATGAAGCAACGTCAGAATCAACAAACTGACCACTAAATATCTTTATGAACCATAGCCACGCAATAATATAGCTTGTCGAGGAAAGGCAAGATTGAAATCCCTCGAGAAATTGCAACCACAAGAACCAACTTTATGTTAGGGCCATTCTCTGGTGACCCTTCAAGGATACGCAATGGTTGCCAAGTTAAGACATGGTAGCAAGCAGTATTTGATGCTTTTAGGACCATCAAATGCCACTTGGTTCCCCTCATCGACCCATTACCAAGTGATTGAATATCTTTAAATAATAGCACTCCAAGATAAAAACATGCAGTTGCTTGATGCCAGAGCCAGATATAGGAAAAACTCATGTTCTTCCCGAACTTGAACCCAATTACCCTAATATAGTATTAGACTCTTGCAGGAAATTAGTGGCTTCTTGCTCTGTCAAAATATGACCCTCGGCTGGGTTAGTATCACCAGTGGGACATCATATTAACAAATGACTGCTGTACTCAATCATAGGGATGTCATATTAACAATGACTGATGTCCTCGATCATAGGCATGTCATATTAAAAAATAACTGATGTCCTCGATCATAGGCATGCGTGGATAGCTTACACATGTATTTGAAAAACAACATGTGTAAACCGAATAGGTCTGAGAGGCTTTCAGGTGATGGATAGCTTCCTCCTCATATGCACCACATCAAGCATTCTTGCCTTCTCCAGCTTCCTTCAAGACTTTCCGTTTATGAAAATGTTGCCAGTCCATGTATCCCAACCTTAACAGAGAGTGGATGGGTCCAAACTCAACAAATGATAGGAAACTCCTCCCCCTCTCCCACAATTTCCGGAACCAATTCTGGAATGATACTCTGTTCAACCCTCCCCTTCACATTGGGCTTGAGATATTCAAGGTTTACTAAGAGGTCCTACCATGCCTAACAAACTGGTGCTTTTTTCCCAGAACAAATCAACATAGGGTGCTTTCTTCACTACAATGTGTCAGTCACTAAAGGAGGGAATTTCCCTTCTTTGTTAACTCGACTTGAGACATTTTCTTGGGCCTCTTGAGAAGAAATAAAATCTCACCGAAGTAGTCTTCTGCTAAACCACAAAAAGAACTTGAAAATTAAGGAAAATAATAACTAGGTTATCTTATGACTCAGGGACTAACAAGCTCACAAGGGAATCGAAAAATGATGCAAAGATAGGAAAGCCCGAAAACTTAGTGCTCTGTATATAGTGAAAAAGTCATCATAGGAGAGAAGCTGAAACACCACCCCCAATGATTGCACACATTATTTACAATATGATTAAAGCAACACCTACAAACCGTGTGACAGCTCAAAGTCTGATCCAACTCCACACAGTACGTTAGCCTTCAGTGTCAAGATCATCCATTCACATGGGCAAATCAAAGACACATCAACAGATTTGAATAAAAACCCACGTCAAACCCTACATCAGCAAGAGCTACCCTGTCCCCATCCTTATGCTATAAGTAGCTTTGGCAATGTATTGAAGAGGGTATTGAAAACCCCAACCAACTCTCTAAGGCATTAAAAGGCCTCCAAAATCTATTCCCACACTTGGCTAACCCTTCATAAAGTTTTGATCTTGAGGATTCAATGATAATCTCTCTCTCTCTCTCTTTCTCTCTCTCTCTCCATTTTTATTGACAACTATGGTTGATACAAACATTTATATTCCAGGCATATTCCACAAAGAGACAATTATTACAATGGAATAATGATTGTGGTAGTGATGATAATTATTATTCAATTTATCTTCAAAATATTATTTAAAAATCTACTTCCATAATAAGTCACATTCTTGAAAAATGAAAACTCTTGCAGTAATGGCTATTTTATTTTTGACAATGCCGGCAGAAGGGCAAACAATTATTGCAAACTGAAAAACAAAACAAATAAAAATTTAAAATTCGGGAATGAGAAAGAAACGCCAGCAAAGACTTTTCTTTAAGCCATTGAGCTCTACCTTAACATCTGTAAATAACTTCAATTTGTAACTAGAATATTACCTCAATGTGCATGGCTTTCCCTATTTTCCAGAACTCAATGCAGCAACCAATTCCAGAACTTGCAAGTATCATCCATGAAGTATCATTGTCAAGTAAATAGAGGAAGACAATGAGCTGACAAAAAAAGCTCACAATAACCGACTTTGCTGATAGTCCTTCCATAGACTTGTTTTTGTTCCAAAACTGGATATCTGCAGAGGGGTGAATAACGGTGAATAATAACTATTACACTATAATTTCCATAGTTAGCATCACACAACCCACATAGATAGTTATCATACCATTCTTGAATGCCAAGAAGTCAAAAACAGAATGCAGCAATGACACAACCATGGTAATCAGCAGAAGGTAAGGATTTCCTTCCAAGAACACTCTCTGGAGAAACGATAAAATAAATCAGAGTTCGAAAAAACAAGAAAACAAACAGGTTCTGAACAAGCACAGTAGCTGAAAAGAAGCAGGTAAAGGCAGGACCATTAATGAAAAGACCCAAAAAAACCTACACAACAATCACATTTTAAGAATCTTCAATTGCTTTACGTATTCGAAATGGCAGTGAGTATTCAGTTAAAAAAATATAGGTATTGCTGCTCTTGAGAACATTCAGCTACTCCACGAATATATATATATATATATATACACTCACATATATAAGAGAATCAACCATTACGTATCTAAATTCTGAAATTCAACTAAATGTCCTGTAATTAGTAAACCTAAATATTTAATCAGCAACAACACCAGTTCCTCCAGGCGTTGTTTCCATGTAATTTCCTTCAACTCTTGTTTAATTGCAAGAAGCACAGAAAAAAGCAGTTCGTTGAATCTTCATTTTGATGTGTAAGACTTGGTTCCACTACTTGATAACACAAAACCCCAGAACTCCAAGGGTTGGAATACTTGCGTAAGTAGCCAAATCTGGAAATTTGAAGTTGCCAAGAAGTTTTATATGTAAATAATTTTGATGTGTAAGACTTGGTTCGACTACTTGATAACACAAAACCCCAGAACTCCAAGAGTTGGAATACTTGAATAAGTAGCCAAATCTGGAAATTTGAAGTTGCCAAGAAGTTTTATATGTAAATAAAACTCAGAGAAAATATATATTTTCATCATTTTGATGTGTAAGACTTGGTTCTACACTCCAGGACTCCAAGAGTTGGAATACTTGTGTAAGTAGCCAAATCTGGAAAATTGAAGTTGCCAAGAAGTTTTGTATGTAAATAAAACTCAGAGAAAATATATACTTTTTTTACATAAAACTAAAGACCTTTTATTCCCTATATTCCAATTCAAACAATATTATTTGCAGTATAAGTAATATGATTTCAGCAGCAGTAGTAGGTAGAATTCAAGACCATGCTTGCAAAAAGGGAAAAGTAAAATTAATTTGGATTGAAATGGGAAGTACTCAGTTTCTATGGCCTCATTGCATAAACAAGTCCACACAGAAACCTTGAAATGGAAATTTTTTCATAAATTACGGTACTTAGTTGAAAAACGTGTGTTGAAATGACCAACCCACTCCTTCAAAGAGAACTATAATGTTCCTGGAATGTGAATATTGCTTTAAGAACATCAACTATCCTGCAGTTGACTCGGTTGATATATTATATAGTTTTGACTGTCCTTTTCATTTTGCTATTTATTCTTACATATAGATATATATATAATATGAATTCTTTTCTTTTTTATATCATATACTTGTTTGAGATCCAAAACACAACTTTGAACTGAAAATTTACAGTACTTCTGATTTGAATATTAATATTCAGCCAAGTTTTTAAGTGACTGTTGCCAAAGGGAATTCTTCTACTAAAGATAAGATAAAAGCACCTTAAGTTCGTCAGCCTCGCCTTCAAGCATGCTTCCGTAACTCCGGTGAATCTGAAATGATTGATCGATCTGCAGGAATAGTTGCCACTTGGTCATGCTTATGGGGCCCACCTCTAAATTCAGTGTTAACTCCGTCAATGTCTCATTGATCGATATCAACTTATCTCTAAGTAACCAAAACTCGTTGAAGAAAATGGTAGGATAGTAGTTCCCTGTGCTTGGCTCAATATTCAAGTCTGCAATCTAAAGTTAAGAAAATCAAAGCAAATGGCTTTATAACCCCATGTTTTGAAATGCAGTTGGAAACTATTCATAGAATACAAGTATGTGTGTGTGTTGGAAGGAGGGGAATCAGCTCTCCAGAAGAAAACAGTCGCCTCATTGAATCTTCTTGAAACTCCTCCATAATAAAATAATACCAAAAGAATAGCATGCTTAAAACATTTAAGAAGATTGATACTATCCAAACAAAAAAACTAGAGAACATTCCCCTGTAAACTTGTATGCATATATAGGTAAGCATACATTCAGGCTCTCATATGATCTCTCCACAATGTTACTAACAATTTTATTTAGATGCAAATACTGACATGGGTTGTTTGAGCATGAAATTTGCCACAAGGAGTTTTTACGTTGGCTAAAAAAATTCTAAAGTTATATTGTGGAAAAATGTATCATGAAAGGCTGAACTAAAAAGCCACCAAAAGATCATTCACGGGTCTTGACAAAAAGCTGAAGTTTAATGTCATCTTTGCAACATTCTCCGGGTACTAATCACAGAGAACGATCTTTGATAATCAAGTTAAAAGAAAAAGGGAAAAAAAATAAAAAGGGTACTAATTTTACAATGAATCACTTGATAAGAAGGCATAGTTGCATCCTTGTGCAAAATAAAAATAAAAGAAAAGAAAAAGAAAAGTTGGATGCATTTGGGTATCGAAAATGATTCAAGATAAGCATGGACAGGCATATTCAGTAAACTAGTGCAAATACTGATAGTGAGAAAGTCTTACACACAGTAAATTAAAGGTGTTCAGTGTACGCATGTGTTATATAGAGAAGGGGAGGGAGGGGCAGAAGAGAGTTCTATCTATTGATTAGTTGTTATGCATAAGAACTAATCATCCAACAAACTTATCTAGGAGACTTTAAATCAAGCAAAGTAACCAAACAATTAACAATTCAAGGATACAAGGAGCAACATTAGGTGGAACAGCATTCTGGGGATATCTGCAAAAAGTTGCCAAGAACAAGCAGGTTCACCAACAATGCATCTCATAAATAGGAAACATAATATACTAAAAGTTATATATATATATATATATATATATATGAATGTCTAGGCATCAGTGTATGTGCTAAGTAATTTGCCATCATAAAAACATAAAACAACATAATAAGCTGAATGAGTATAATTTAAATATTACAAAGAGTATCCGATGTAAAAATATACAAACAATGTTGAAATATTGCAGCCAAGAAAGATTCACATATAAATGTTTATTCATAAAAATATTGTATCTATCAAATCTCAACACATAGACCATATTTCATGGTACAGTGCTTTATCTATGGTCACCCTAATAAATGATTTTAAAATCAACAAAAAAGTTTAGCTTTTTAGTGGAAAGCCGGGAATTATCACTTTATAGAGCATTCAAGATAGGAAAGTTTCTTCATAACTTAAATGCTAAATCACATGCTAGCATATCATTTAATCAAAATTCACACTTTTTTTAAAAAGGGGCATTGCTTCATGCAATAGTAAAAAGCTTAAACTACCAGACATGAGCATGTGTGTTTGAGCACGGAAGTAGCCACCTTATCTAAAACAATGCTGAAGGTTGGTTCAACAGACCACCCCTTCCAACACCATAAGTAGGCAGACCAAACACTGGGTAATGGCCCTTTTTAGTCAGGCCGCTTGGAAAAACCCTAAAATAACCCAAAGGACTACACATTCAGGCAGAATAACTCGAGCCATTGTTTTAATTAACATTGGCCTGCACAAATATCAAAACAAATTGTCTCAAATTTACCTAGTTTGCAAAAATTCAATTCTCCAATGGAAAAAACCATATACAACGCTGGAGATAGTTGTAAGGACCAGAACCCGAGGCTCTGATGGAGAGTTGCAGAAGATCCACTGATCTAGACCTAGAGGAGGGGTGAATAGGTCTTGTAGGATGAATTAACTGATTTTAACGATTTTTTGAATTTAAAACTCAATAGAAATTTAAATTCAGAATAGAACAGATAAAAATCTAACAATCCATAACAATAATACGTAGAAAAAAATAAAGCAATGAATGCCAAATTTTTATGTGGAAACCCCAAAAAGGGAAAAACCACAGAACCTAATCCAGGCAAACCAAGAGAGCACAACCTAAATTAACAGACTCTACCCGAAGAATCCCCTAGTTACCTCCTAACACAGAAGACTCCAAACTTTCCCCCGAAAGTCTCTAAGTAGTCCTTTAGCTCGTCAACAACTTCGCCCCTCACGAACTTCTTTAATGATTTTGGTCTCAGCCACTAGTCATCCAGGCTTCAATCTCAGATGGTGGATTGAATGATTGTGTTGAACTCTTCGTTTGAAGTACTCAACATCTGATGTCAGCACATGAATTCACTCACCAAAGCTGAGTATGAAGAATGCAAAATAAATCTAAAGATGCACTCTAGAACTCAAAGATAATGCTCTCTACATGTATATGAGTTGCATTACAGGTTTATAGAAATCTGCCCTAGTATTATGTATATATATAGGCAACATAGTAGCCTAGAGAGCTCAGGATAGGTAGAGTTTAAAATCAAGTTGGAAATTGCTTTTCCGAATAGCTCAATCGATAGATACACGTCAATCGATCGACGATACTCCAGAAGGCCTCGATCAATCCCTCGATAGGTCGAGGTCTACTGCAGATTAATACTTGAAAATTTTTCAAATAGAAAATTCCCAAACTCTTTTGATGCATAATTTTGAAATCTTATGAACATGGAAACCATAATTTATGCATGCATGAACCTTAATTATTGTCGAGTGCATCATTATGTCAATTTATCTTTATACCCTTGTAGACGAAAATTACAAAATTAGCTTCGAATATAGCATGAATTTCTTCTTCGACCTTGGTAGGTAGATGCAAAATTGCTAATCTAAGCTAGACAATTTTTTTTGGATAAGTAATATTTGTACCAGTAACCAAAATATTTTCCATGGTTAGACATTAAAAAAAAAGTTACAGACTCAAAACTTTGATCTACGAAATTTGTCAACATAAGTTCTACTGACCTAACATCCAGAAATTCCCAACTCTAGGAGTCTGGTATAATGGTCAAATTCCCAAATGTAAGGAAGTATCAAGAAATGCCTCTATTCTGTCCAAGCAGTGTTCATAAACCATGATGTCAGTTCCTTTGTCAACGAGCTCTATGACTTGCTCAACACCTTAAAACTCAGATCAATCGTCTGTCACAGCAAGCAAATTACTCCCTACATCCCCCTCCCCTCTATTTCTCAGGCTTGAATCCTTAAATGCCAACCCAACCCTGCCTTAAATGAGGCCTCATGAAGCTCATAATAGTTCGGGGCAGAAGGCAGAACATATTTTTACATTTGTAATAACCATTTTTTTTATAAGTATATTAACAACTATTTAACTGTTTATTTACTTGGCATCAGAGTATTTTGAAAGTTATAATTTTTACATAAGAAAAAAAAGAGTGGAGAGACCAGCAGGCAGTGAATTATTGAAGATTCTCAACTTCATATGCATAAACTGCAGTTGACAAAAGTTTGGCTTTAAGCTTCATTAATTTAAGAAGCAATTAACTAAATTTCTCCTTTCTCAATTTCCTTCTTTATATAGTGAGTAGTATTTTAGTGAGAAAAATGCCACTAAGAAATAGAAATAAAATGATTAAAACCAAATGAGTCAAATTTGTAGCTGGATATAATTCAATGTCAGGCAAATAATTCCTTGAATAAAACCGGCTCAGATTAAAATTTGATTTAACATCAAGCAGCCAACTGATTTGGTTTTAAATCAGCATTGAACAAATCCCAGAATTTTCCAAACAAGTCCATTATTTCTGTATTTATAACTCAACATACACTTTCACACAACTCAAATATTCATATTTATACATAAAATATGAATAAAACGACCTGTGGAATAAAAGAAAAAAATCACATGCAGCATGAAGTTTTAATTGGCCTTACCAACCATGAAAGATTAATAACGAGC
Organism: Cornus controversa; assembly: GCA_026545225.1. Classification (NCBI taxonomy): domain Eukaryota; kingdom Viridiplantae; phylum Streptophyta; class Magnoliopsida; order Cornales; family Cornaceae; genus Cornus; species Cornus controversa. The sequence goes on from CM048846.1 coordinate 75,436,618, forward strand.
AAACTACGTTGATAACTCAATATTTCATGCTCCTACATGGATTTATTAGCATAAAAAATCAATCTGAAAAATTCACATATCAGGCCAAACTTTTGGCATGGTACTGTTGATGTTGATTGATATGGTCAAGTGGGCAATTCCAATCATGGTATGAATAATAGTGCTAGAGCACATGTCAATCTGAATAATTCACATATCAGGCAAAACTTTTGACATGGTACTGTACTACTGTTGATGTTGATTTTTATGGTCAAGTGGGCAATTCCAATCGAGGTATGAATAATGGTGCTACTGATGCACATGCACCTGGTAGTGTTGATGTCACAATTCACAAGCATTGCTCCACGGTAGAGGTGGTAAATTAATGATAAATTTGGTGGGTAAGAAAAGGAAAATTCTTCAAAAAAATCAAAGTTATAGTTGTTTGTGTTACTAAAATTAAGTCCATGACCATTTTAAAGCTATAAATACAGCTGTCCGTTCCACTAAACCACAAGTAAATGACCAAAAATGAGTACATTGCTTACCTTGCTTTTCTGCTCTAAAAATATGAGAGAGGGAAAAGGCGAGAGAGAGAGAGAGAGAGAGAGAGAGGCAAGCTACCTAGGGGTGGCCATTCGTGTTCGCGGGTCACGTCGAAACACAAGTATTCGAATAAATGGGTCAACCCGAACATGACACGATTATTAATCGAGTCAGATAGGTTCAACACGAACACGACCCACTTATTAAATGGGTGACACGACACAACCCGTGTAACCCATTTAATAAGTGGGTCGTGTTGGGTTCAACATGACACGACCCATTTATCAAATAGGTCGGTTGGGTTTGACACGACATGACCCGATAACAATCCCATTTAACAATTTGAATAGTTTCAACCCATTTATGACCCGTTTATCAAAAAAGAAAACATTTAAAACCTTCCACACTTCATAACCCACCTTCAGCCTAAATATGCGAATGGCTTCAATCTTAACATTCCTAGGAAACACCACAGTGACATGATATGTCAAAAATTATTTAATTTTTCTCATTTTCTTCCTTAAAAATGAATAATTTTACAATATTTCTTAATGACAAAGTATTTCCAAATGACAACAGTTTACATTTCACATTGAATATGATACTCGTTATATTTTCTAAATAGAAGATAGAAGGAAATATGGGAGCTAGACAGATTCAGCCTACTAAATTCTCGCTTTTTTTATATTTTAAAAAGCATATGAGTGATAATTTAATACTATTATGTGATGAAGTTTATATCACTTTTTCAGGATGAGAAAACGAATGAAGCAACTCAAGACATTTGAAAATTTAATCCAGAAACAAAATTGTATTTCCTAAATGAAACAATGGAGCTTCCCAACAAAAAAACTCAACCCCCAAACTTGAAGGAGTAATTCCTAAATGAAAAAATGGATTTTCCATACCAAATTATATTTTGCATTGAATACGACAGTTGTTATATTGTTTAAATAGAAGATAGAAGGAGATACGGGAGCTTGAGAGATTCAGCCTAAATACTTCTCTTTTTCATTTAAAAGAATACGAGCTTTAAAATTAACACTATTATACAATGAAGTTTATATCACCTTTTCAGGACGGAAATACGAATGAAGCATCTCAAGGCATTTGAAAATTTAATCCAGAAATGATAAGGTATTTCTTAAATGAAACAATGGAGCTTCCCTACAAAAAACTCAACCCCAAACTTGAATGAGTAATTCCTAAATGAAACAATGGATTTTCCATACCAAAAGAACCCTACCTCAAACAGGAATGACCTGTGAGTGGCAACCATTTGTCCCTAAAACTTGATCATTGATTCATACAAATATATATATATATATAAAGAATTCACAGTGAAAGCAAACTTACCCTGTAAAATCATCAACCAAATTAACTGTAATATTCGGTTTCCAATATGAAACCCATTCAACAGGGCCTTCGTCTTTAGAATCAACTTCAGTGTCTTCAATCACCTGAAAAAAGTAACTTAAATCTTCACTTAGATCAAAGGATTTTATGAGAACTCTAGGAGGAAAAAGACACGTGGATTAGAAAAGAAATGCCATATGAATGGAGTTTATGCCTGTCGAAGATAAGTTAATTATAGTGTGACATGTGAAATATAATTCATGAATTGGCATCATGATGCAATTACAAAGATTTATTTACATATTAGACTAAGAGTACGTCAAGTTAAGTGGACAGTTTCAATTATCTAATTTCTAAGTTATATTATATCTTTGTGCTGAATTCAAACTCCTTTTGATCAGCTTTAATAATTTACAATTCTGATTCAGCATTTAGAGTTGTTGGTATCCACTGCACCACGAACACCATTAATTGAGTCACTAATAAACAAAACAAGCTAACCCCAGTCACCTTATAACTATGAAAAGGCAACCAAAACTAGAAATTATAAAAAATTAGCTAATACAATTTCAGTCATTGCTGAATGTCCTTTACTCCATAGGTTTAAAGCAACATTGCAAGGAACACATTCTCAAAAACTGTTTTCCCTTCTTGTTTGGTTAAATTTAACCCTTAGTCTAGCCCATTGTCTAGGCTTCCGCCCCACCGCTTAAACTGCTGATGGAACTCGAAGACAATTTCTGAAATTCATGCAAAGGAAGCTAAAAATTATCAGTGGAAAAATGTAATTCTCATTAAATGGTGCCCAACTGATGATAAGAAAAATGAGGACAACTACTTGATGCATGCTCTCATAAACCTTGGATCTTGCTAGGAAGGATTAACATCTCAAATATTGCAAAAATTACCAAAACAAAATAGCCTCTTAAAAGCACATTCCATGTTTAACAAGTCAGCATGAAAGCACTTCATCAAACAGTTGACTAAGTTGAACACAAGAGATAAATAATTAATTTCTTTTGTCATGCATCTATGAATAATCACCAAGAGGACCGGAGCACGGTCAAGATGGGCTAAAAATTAGTTCATCAAGGTTATATAGTAATAGACATTCCCACATAGTATTTTCTATACAGAACTGACAAATGACTGAATCCACAGCACGTTCACATGGTCAAGATGTGCTAAATTAAGGGGAATTAATAAATTTTATTAATTTGAAAAATTAATAAATTTTAAACACTTCTGATTTAAATTTTTTTTTCCCCTTTTTTACATGTCATCAGGAAACTGATATCAAATGCTTCGCCAGAAGATCAAAAAAGTCAGTCCAAGAGGACAATTATGTGGATTCAACAACCAAAAACAACGCTCATATAGATCAATAAAACATTTTTTACAAAAATATTATATAGACAAACAAACCTCATTTGCCATTTCACCCTCAGTAGAGCCTTTTGAATCCCCCAACAGGCTCCTCCTTTTATCTGTTTTTGACTTGGGCAAGAAAGTCACGACAGCTGTAAATCAAAGCAAAAGGATATCTTATTACATGAAAATTTTACCCATCATTTTATTTTCTAACTATTGTAAGATTTAAACTAAGACGTTGAGAGCAGTCTTACGATGCGTCCTCCCGAAGGCAGCCAATGGCTGGTATTCAGGATCATTGGGATCCGGTGGATAACCAGAACGTGTGAAGAAAACATGAGCAAAAAGACTCCCATTGTGCTTTAAAGCCTTAAAATAGAATTGTTATGAACACTCAAAATTAATAAAACAGGCCAAAGTGCTAAACAGCCAAGGAATCAAAAACGACTACAGCATAATTAAAGTAACCCAAAGTGCTATGCACTTCACATAAAACAGAACACGTGATATTTACCTCAGATGGATAATACTTCAAAGAGAGAGACCTGGTGCTCTCCGGTCCCCAAACTGCATAAGGAATGTTTGTCTCATGCCAGACAAGTGCACCTTCACTACCGAAATCATTGAACTTTTCATGTTCAGAAAGATAAAACCACATATCCTGCACACAAGTAGTATAGCAATTTCAATTTGTTGGACAGTCAATAATTTAAAAAAAAAAAACACAAAAACAAAAACAGAAAACAAGGATGTTGGCACCAGCAAAAATAAATTTTGTAAACATGCTTCAGTTCAATTTGTCTTCAGGCTGATGCACCATATCTTTCTTATATATTAGCACAAATTGACTTCTTATGACACAATGATTTATCTCTTTTATCTGATTCATGAGAATGCTATACACAATGCTTTATCTTTTTTATCTAATTCATGAGAATGCTATTCAGAGTTCTTGAAAAACACATATATCCGTAACACAAGTAAAACCTCATATATCCTAAACACACACAAAAACACATGTTCATAAGGACAAAAATCACATATCCAGAACACAAGTTAAATAGAAATTTCCATTTGAAGGACAGGCAATTAAAAGAAAACCGGAAAAGAACCCATAGAATTTAAAGCATTCTTCAAACCAATTCTTCTTGATACTGAGCACCATATCTTTCTCCTATTTCAGCAATTCGATTTCTTTAATCATTCATTTTTTATTTCTGATTCCTACAAATGCTTTTCAGTAATTTTGAGATGCAAACATTCAACTGCATGTGGGAACAGTGTTCATGATTTGTAGGCATATGAGGCCTTGGTAATCTACTTTGATACAATCATTATACTTGAATGACTTATATATCTGCATATTCTTTATTATACCATTTGAAGTTCTACAGTCTACACAAGTGTACTCAAAACAGTAAATTGATGCACTCTAAAGAGGCAAAAGCACCCTAATAAAGGCAAACTCAGCATGCCTTTAAAGATTTATTTGACGTAAAACACAAAAGATGTTATGGCAGGAGAGATATTTCTACTAGGAGTTATTTTCTTAAGTGTATTGTTCTATATTCTATTTTATAGAAAGCTTGATGGTTTTAAAAATGCAATTTTGGGTTCATATTGTTATTATGTTGGGCAAGGTTAGTTATAGAAGATAGTGTTGTATTTATAAGGTTTATAAGACCTGGTCTAACTCTCTCCACTCTCCCCCTTCTCTCTTTCTAGATTATCTTTCTTATCCTCTCTAATCCTACTTCTCTATGATCGGCTATAAAATTACTCCAAATATTAAAAAAAATCTTTTTTTTCCTCTTTAGATCATTGCTATATATTCTATTTAATAGAAAATTTAAGGGTCATATTACCTGTTTATACAACTCCCAATCAGCAAATGGAAGTTTAGATTAACCAACATCAAATAGAAGATCTAGAATTCCATCTTAGGCAGGTCTACTCTGCACTTCCCAAGAAGCATTCCCATTTAAATATTGGGACAGCAAGAAGCAAAAAGCCAAACTCCTCTAAATATATAGCATCCCATGGTTTATATATCTTGTTGGGTATTAAGAAGGATTTGGAACTCCAATTTCTTTCTTCAAAGCCATCTATCTGGTCTCCCTTCTTCACTGTCATTGGGGGAAAAGGTGGAACTTTTATTTCAACGAGGAAGGGTCAATTCTAGAAGATAGATTTGTGCTTTTATGGTCTTATAAAACCTACAAATAGGCCTCTTGTCAAAAAAAAGATGACTTAGAATATTGATCAATAACGAGTTTTTGGAAGTGTCCCTCTCTCCCCATTCTCCATCATTCTATCTTATATTTCTTATCCAAATGTAGTTCTATTTCTCTCATGCATGAGGATTGAGGAATTTGGAGGTCATACCCCCCCCCCCCCCCTCTCCTCTCTCTCTCTTTCTTCTAGTCATCTTTTCTCTTTTCTCCATCTCTTTCTTTTGAGAACGAGAGGCTTAGAAGACACATGCATCCTCCTCCTATTTTATTTCTTCCTTCTCTCTTTCACAAAGTTTCTAAATAAGTAAACTCAAATTGGTAAACTGGTGCACATATAATACGCCTCTGATCGTGGCAGACTTCACAAAATTAATATGATAGTATAATATAGATGTTGGACTTGTGTCTCAAATTCCTAGTTTAATTAGGCTTTTATTTTAGAGTCGTATTTTGTTAGGAATATCTTGTTAGACAACTATTGGGCTCCAATGAATTGTAATCCTTGTGCAACAAGGAATTGGATTTGGAACTCAATATATAAATACCTAGATTTTGGGTTAAGACTTGTGAGATTGAGAGAGATGTAGTCTCATGAGGGAGTTGATGGGTAGAGGTAGTTTACAAGTTGGTAGAGTAGGAAAAACACTGATGACACTGGTAGCGAGGGGACAAGCTCGTGGAGTGGTACATGGTTAAAACGCATGAACTCAGTGTTGGTATTCTACAATTGTAATATTTATACAAAATCATATTGGAATCTCTTCTCATCTGTGGATGTAGGACAATTTTGGCCGAACCACATTATATCTTGTATGTGTGTGATTGCTTTATTGCTTGCATTGGATCTTGATGTTTCGCGCACTTCTGTTGACCCCATCAAATTGGTATCAGAGCCAAACATGAAGGAGATCCAGAAAACACAAGAAGGCTCAACGAGTGCTGCAATGGGTTTTAGTTGCAAGTGATGTGTTTCATGGCATAGAGCTTGAGTAGTTAAGGCGGAGCCTTGGAGGTTTGATTGATCGAATAACATTCAGTGTGGACAATCACAATTTTGCAAGAGTCTCGTGACATCTTAGCATGCAATCCGAAGAGTAAGGAGGAACTAGCTCCTGGGGTGAAAGTCCATAAATCAGACTGGGGTCGTAAGAACGATAAGTAGGTGGAAGTCCCTAAAGAGTGATTTAGTTTGTGTGCAAGATTGAAGATACAGTTTTGCAAGAGTATCGTGGAATCTTGGAATGCAATCCAAAAAGGAGGAACTGGCTCCTTGGGTGAAAGTCCCTAAATCAGATTGGGTCATATGAACAATCCGTGGATGGAAGTCTATAAATAAATACCTAGATTTTGGGTTGAGACTTATGAGATTGAGAGAGATGTAGTCTCATTAGGGAGGTGATAGGTAGAGGTAGTTGGATTGATAGAGTAGGAAAAACACCGGTGGCACTCATAGCGAGAGAACAGGCTCGTGGAGAGGTACATGGTGAAAAGGCATGTACACAATGTTGGTATTCTTCAGTTGTACTATCTCTACAGAATCATAGTGGAATCTTTTCTCATCTATGGATGTAGGCCGGTTTTGGCCGAACTACATTATATCTTCTGTTTGAGTGTGATTGCTTTGCTGCTTCCGTTGGATCTTGATGTTTCGCACACTTCTGTTGCCCCAACAATAGATATTTCAATAATAATTTTTTTACCAAGAGTCTTTTATTAGAAAAAGTGTTGTATCTTCAATTATATATAAAAAAAAGTAGACTTTTAGGATGGAGTTCCAGTCTTATTGTTTCTATTTTTGGTAGGGTATAGAGGTATTATTGCTTTATTAGGGTTTTAGACGACGTAAAAATAGGTATATTTGGGAAAACAAGGTAAAAATAGGTCTATTTTGGGTTGAGACCTATGGAATTCTCCTCTCTTTCTTTTTCATCATATGTTAAAAAGAACAAAATTAACATGGTTTATTTGCCCACCATATGTTCAAAAAAATTCTTGCAGAATTCCAGTTGAATTAATTTGGCATTAGAATCTAAGACATAGAAAAGATATCAAGATGATGTGTAGATCTTCTAATTTTTTAAGCACATAACTCAAGGCCAAGTCTAGCAGGCAGAGATTGATGGCCCACAGTATCATAACCAGAGCCTCATGGCGGATTCAACCATATCAATATATCTTTAGAAATTTATTTAACACGGATCTAAAAGATGATACGGAGATAGATCTATTTTAGTTTAAAAAGTTAATTATGAATCTTTTCTTAAAAATTTAATTGTACTCTGTTTTTATGCTTGCTAGGACAGATTATAGAAGGTGTTTTGTTTTTGTCTTATAAAACCTATAGCTAGGACTCTTCAAAGTAAAAAGAAGCTAAACTTGTACAATAGAATATACATCGATAATGAGTATCTTAAGAGAGTCTCTCATACCATTCTTCTCCCTTCTTTTTGTCTTCTCTTTCTTATCCCTCTCTAATTTTATTTTTCCCTTCTATGGAGATCAGGAAGTTTGGAAGGTGCTTATGAATCCTCCCGCTCTCATCATCTCTACTCTTCTCCCTTATTCTCCATTTTCTTCTATTACAAATGAGAGGCTTCTTAGATGCCTTGCACCCTCCCTCTCTTGTTTCTCTTCCCTTTCTCCTCTCTTTCTTTATCACCATATATTGTGAGAAAAATAATAATAATTTTCCCACAACGTGCTCAATGACATTCCAGTGACAGAAATTACAACAGTTTTATTTCTACCTCGCGATTAACAACCTAAAATTCATTAGCAAAAGCAATCCACCGAGAACAAGTATTACTCAAGCATCACCCAGTAGTTACAATCCCCCTTCCCTCTCAATCCAGTCTCATCTCCTATATTATTGCAATCCTTCCCGAATTAAAATTCATTTAAGCGGAGAATAATACACAACTCCGCACACACAAACACACAAACAGAGAGAGAGAATTACTTCAAGAACTCGTGGAAGTATATATTTAGCTTCAGGAAACCAAAAATCTAAACTTTAGCCCTTGCAGTACAAAATTAACAATTTAATCGGAGAATAAGTTATAGTGATCCTTCAACTATGAATTACCAATTAACATTAGAGTAACCAAATCAGTATATCACTATACATATAAACAAACAAACATATATATATATATATATATATATATAGAGAGAGAGAGAGAGAGAGAGAGAGAGAGTTATAGAGAGACGGACCAGCGATTCGCTTTTGTGGAAGAGGTTTGAGATCTGGAGCGAAGTCTCGATAGGCTTCTTTGGAGAGAAGAACTTCGAGGCGAAGTACCAAAACACTGCTATCCTTATAATTCCCGTAATCATCTGCCCAAAACCAGCCGGTTGTTGCTGTTGCCGCCCTCCTCCTCCTCCTCCTTCTCCTCCTCCTACAACTGCCGGCGGCTCCATTCTCTCAACACAGATCTTTCGCCCTAACGTTCCACCACCACAGCAGCCGGGAAGAGAGAGAAAAAACAATGCGATTTAGAGAGAGAGAAAAAAGAGGATATTATAATTGCAATTGGTGAAATCGAAACTCCGGCTCTGAGATATTTCTCAATACTCACTACTTTAGAGAGAGAGAGAGAGAGAGAGAGAGCGTTTTTGAAACGAGAGTTTGTATTTGTATGGGAATCTAACATCGGCCACGCGAGAGAGCAAATTAGACGCCGACACACAATGCTTCGTGCGGTCCTACGCAGATACCATGAATTATTGGCGTAACGCCGTAACTGTGAAGGTTCACCATTGCGCTGAGGCCCATATCCTGAGTGCAATAGGTCTGTGGGTCTTGGATTTGGGTTTGGGCTTGGAGGCACTTAGTTGGGCCCGTTAATAGATCAGTCTGGCCCACTAGAGCCTTAAAAACAAAACCTAATAATAGTGTTAAAAAAATTATGCACGCTTTAAATCCTCAGCTGTGGTTAAAAACTGAAACTGTTTTTTTTACCTATTCAAAATCTAATGGTTAAGATTTGAAGTGCGCATACAACTTTTTTCACACCGAGGAGCAAGTGATCATTTCCGTATCACTAATTACTTATATTATAAGTTATTCTACATGTATTCTTATTACTCATATAAATTATGTACTTATATTCATTATTCATACTTATACCTATATTCCTCGTGCTATTAGTTACACCACTTAAGGCAGTTGGCTAAGGCCCAGTCGAGAAAAAGGCCCATTAACTTTTTCTTCTTTTTCTTTTTTTTCTTTCAAATAACTATTTTTTATTTTGATAATTTCAGTCTCATTATAGCTTTTTTGATTTAAATATATACTCTCTCCAATTTTTTATGTGGATCATTTTAAAGAAACATAATGTGGTATAAATTGTACATTTGTGATTGAATATTAAACAATTTAAAGACATAGTATCTGTTACCTACTTACCTCTCTCACACTTTTTTTTTTATCACGTAGAATCTTCTTACTTGATAACTATAGTTATTGATCTATCCAACTCATTTGATTTCAAAAAGTTAAATTTTCAAATTTAACTTTGTTTCTAGACAAGAAAAAAAAAAAGGTAAAGTACAAGAAAAACCCTTTGAAATATCATATTTTTACAAATAATCTCTATATTATTTTCCTGGTAAAAAAAACTCCCTCAATTTTTTCAAGATGTTGCAATTTCCTCTGTCGTCAGTTTGCCATTAAAAATATAATGAAAATTCAATCGCGTGCCATTCACGTGACATATATTATTTATTTATTTACTACTTTACCCTTTTATGGACTCATAACTCCGTGTGCATGATAGGTTGCATTCAACATGACCCATTCCTTATCCTTCCTTTGTCTTCTCTCTCATTGTCGCGCCCTAATTTATCCCTACAACATGCTCATAGGAGATGTTTGTGTAAATGATGTAAATAAAGATACTATTGGAAAATTAAGACTTTTAATGCAACAAAATGTAATAGGACCTATAAAGTATGAAGTCGCCACCTAACATCAGAGTTACGGTGTGATAAGTCACCTAAGATGTGTGATAAGACATTAAATGTGATAGCATTGAGTAATGACATCATAGCATTGAGTAATGACAACCATATGATCTAACAAACGAGATTAATGAATTCGAAGTTTGATTATATATGAGGAGGGTATTAGGCACGTCATATATCCATACCTTATGCATAGTTGCAAAAATTTCACATGAACATCCAAGTATATGTGTATTAGTGCATGTACAACCTCATGAGATGGATCTTTGTTATTTTAGCCTTTTTAAAGTAAGATTATAATTAGGAAAAAAAGAAGTGAAATTAGAATTGTTGTTGAAATCTAAACTCATATTAGTGTGGCACAATGCATGCGATTTATTATTTTATGTGTAAAACGTTGGTAGAACAACGACCAATAATTGACCTATTTAGAGATGACCGATGTGTTTAATGTGAGAGATGCATAATGCAACTAGCGCTAAGTTAAAATTGGACAAAACTAAATGAGTTTTATTGGCGGAAACCGAACCCAATAGCTGCCTTTAGGCTGTCTATATATCCATCCTTTGAAGATAAGAAAATTAGGTCCAACGTATTTTGAAATGAATATATTTTGACTTAGGTTACTCTATTGTAATTTCGATAGAGTTTTGTTTATAAAAATAATTTTTGTGAATGTCTAATGGAATGATTTCTGAATGTAAATTGATTTAAAAATATTTATAAAATTTGAAAAATCCTAAAAAAACCTACAAATATTTTTAAAAAAGTGATTAAAACATGTTCTAAGAAGTGTCTCGAATTGTGCAATATTTTGATTGTGACGCTAATTTTAATGCTTTGAAAGAGCCATGAAAATGAGTTTTCCATGAGTGGAATAAACTATAAGAATGACGGAAAAGGGAAAAAAGTAGTTTGATTTTGAAAAGATTTCGAAAATAATATTTTTGAAGTCAAAGAGGGACCCTCAGAATTTTGGCAGCATTTGAGCTTATCATAGAGGCACATGAATATGATGAAAAACATTTTTTATTTATTTATAATTTTTCAGTATATAAATGAACCTAGAATGACTAATTATGATAGAAAAATGTGTCATAACCCAAAAGTCCTAAAACGGTGCAAAATGATAGTTTAATCGCAATTTGGCCTAAATTCAGATTAAACTCACAATTGAAAGGGTTTAAGGGGATAATAAAAACTTGATTTCTAATTTTTTTTTTGGAATTAAAACGCTCATGCATGATGGGTTTTAATAATAGAAAAACTCTATGTGGCCTTTAGATATAGTATAATTTATTAATATAAAATCATATTAGTTAACTTTAATTTAAAATTAATTTTTTTGTCTTTCTAAATGAGTAAATGCAAAATTGTTAACTAAAATTTTGTATTCATTTTTATTTGTAGCATCTTTTTCAATAGATTATATAGTTAATTTCAATGGAACATTCTATTTTCTCATTTTTTATATTTATCATGTCCAAAATCTATTTTTCACATTTTCACTCCCTTGTATATGTCCAAACCATTCTATTCTCTTGTGTCACTCCTAATTTTTTCGAATCAGGATCCCCTCCTCTGTTGAGATTCCGTGTTTGCATCTTGCAATGCTTACGTAACAGTTTTATATCGCTGAATCAAGTACTTATTGTATAAGCAATGCAAAATTATTATATTAACAATCTAAAGTTGTTACATAAGCGATGTAAAATTATTAGTTATTGCGTTGGGACAACATGCAGAAGAGAGGTGAGTGACAATCATATATATGGTTGCATATACCATGCCATCCCAAATTGAAGGAATGTCAGTGTGTAGTTGAGGACTGTCTCGGAACTACTTTTAGAACAAAGAAGCAAAAATAATAAATCGGTTTGGCACTGATATATATTATAGAAAGGCATAAAGAAACACACACACATATATATATAATTGCACAAACTTTGTTTTAAAAATGGGAGGTTGAGACTTGAGTGTTGAAGCACACCTATTATCCAGCTCATCGCCAAAAAGGCTCTTCAAAAAGTGATCTGATATAGTCCAAGAACACAACAAAGGAGAAAAATGAAAATTACATGTCCATTCCAATTGTATATCAATTAGGCATGCACTGATACACATGATATTCATTCTACATAACAAAGCAATAGAAAGATCAAACCTTCTTTTCATTTTTATTTTTTGGTCAGCAAAAAAAATCAAACCTTCTTGCACATCCCAACTAAGACAACCATTTTATTTCAGACTGCTGCAACAATGATCCACTAGTTATGATCATTTTCAAAATTTGTGTGTCATAAACATGAATACTCTCGATGAGTCTTAGTTCAAATTCTTTTTTTATTTTTTTCCTAAATGGGATGATTTTAATTCGAAAGAAAAAGTAATAGTACAAGAGATAGCAGAGGACATACCCCATGATTTTAATTCAAGGCAAGATCATTTGTCACAACCCACCTACACCATGTAGATATTTTTCACTTTGCACTCTCCTCTCGAGTCTCAATGCTCCTAGTTTTTTCTTAAAATGCGTCTACACAGTTAAAATTTGTTTATACAAATAGGTCTCAAAAACCTCTCCCTCCCACCTAGGTAATGTGGGACGTCACGCCATCCATCTTCTCTTTAAATGAACATAAGACAAGTTCCTATGCTGCATAATCAATTTATTTTTTTCATGGCATAAACAAAAGGGGTACGCTTGATATTTTGAAAGTTTCATTAAATCGTAAATAGCTTCCCGTGTCTTGAAAAAGAAGAGCGTTTTAGGAAGCTGGTCCCCAGCTTCTTCCAAAACGTTCTTCTAAGGGACGAAGCTTTTCTATAAAAATTAGTCAAAGACCTTGTTTGGCAGAGCTTTTATTTCAATTTTTACGCAGAACAAAAAGAGAAGCAGAAGCTAAATGAAAAAGATAGTACCCACCAGTTTCCTCTGAATGCTCTTTTTAGATTTCAAAGTTCTTCAGCTTTATCAATCCAAACACTCTCCAAAACAGCTTTTGAGCTTGAAAAGTCGAAAACCGCTTTTCAAAAGCCAATCCAAACAGGCCAAAACACTGTTTTAAATAGCTTCTTGTCCCAAAAAGCCAAAAGCAACGTTTGAAAAGCCAATCCAAACAGGGCCAAAATCTCTCCAACTTCCTTTTTTTTCTCTCTAGAAATTTGAATGCAAAATTAGCCCCATTGTTGTTCATATCATTTGTTAATATTTTTTCAATTATTCTAATATACGTATAAAAATAAATATAAAACCAGTAACAAAACAATACAAAGTCTCAAGAATCTTATAAAATTGGCAACATCTCAAGAATTGACAAATTAAGAGGCTATTTGGTAAAGCTGTCAGATTCCATTTTCTGATTTATGAAAGATGAAATATGAAATCTTGTTGTGCTGTCATTTCTGTCAAAAACAGAATACGTTTGGTAATGTCATATACTGTTGAAATTTTGAAAGCACAAATCTGAAAATATATTTGGTAATCCAAAATTAATTTTTTTTATAAAAAAAATAGTATATTTGACTAAAAATTGTGTTTGAGTAATATGGTTTCAACTCATTTTAACCAACATAAATATGAAATTAAATATTTTATGTATATTATTTCCTCTGAAATTATACTTGGTAGGACTTTATGTTAGTTTATTTTAATTAAAATTTTTTTTTTTTTTTGCATTTGCATATTTTTGGTAATTGTCATAAATTCAAACTATCATGTATTTTCTTCCTATATATATATATATATTTATTATTATTATATATATCTTTATATTTATATATATATTTTTTATTTATCGTATTTTATAAAAGATTTTTATTCTTATTGACTTATAATTTTGTATTTATTGTATTTTATTTATATTATTTTATTTTTCTTATTTATTTATTTTATTTTTTGATATTTAAATTTTTTGAGTAACCAATTTTTTATTTATTGTATTTTATAATTTTTTATTCTTGTTTTTTTTATAAAATTTTAATTTATTACATTATATTATATTTTTGGGCAAGCAAAATTTTTATTTATTGTAATTTATAAAAAAAAAATCATAAATGAAAACTTGAACTGAAAAATGAAATCTGAAACTGAAAGCTTCATTATGAAGCTTTTAAATTATGCATTAGGATTGTCAAAATTTTGACATCACTTTCATTTTTTTAGAAATGAAAATTGTGTTACCTAACACGATTTATGCTGTGACTTTCAAAAAAAAAAAAATGAAAGCTGAAATCGAAAGTGTTACCAAACAGGGCCTAAAGAAAAAAGAATGGGGACAAGAAAGAGGATAAACATCATAACTTGCTTGGTCTTTGAGAAACCTAAACTAATGTATCTTCGCCACCCCCAAAATTTCAACACAGTTGCTCTGTTGTCGTTAAAATTTGTGTCTTTATTGCACAACACCTTACCCATTAAATTATACTCGCACCATTATACTTCATCCTTAGTATCAGCATCCAAAATCTCAACTCCCCCACTCTCCTCCTCAATAAGCAAATATTTTTTTTCCTCATCAATTGGCAAATTGAAGCAAGGAAATTCTGTTATTATGTGGTTGCGATTTTTGTTAGTGGTGGTGGTGGTAGGAGGCCACAAAACGAAGGAAACGTTAGGATTTGGTGAAAGAGAGAAAAGGAAATTGAGTCGGACCTATTTTTTCATATCAATTTAATAAAAGAATGAGTGGAGCGTAGTAGTAGTTTTTTGGAGTGTGAATATCGCCACTTTTTTTTTTCTTTTTTATGAAAAAAAAAACATCTAAACTGAAAATTTTGGACGGCGTCCCCTAGAATAAAACTAACTATGCCAACAACTTAACCATCTACATTTTGCTGTGGAAATGGAATTGAAAGTGAGAATGAAATGAGAATGAGAATACAATGGTAATTCACATTTTATTGATTACTAGCAAAATATGAAATAATGTAAGAATGGAATGATCATTATCATTCTAGTGTTTGGTTGGAGCAATTTAAAACCTAGAATGTAATGAATTTTAAATTGAATTCTTCAAAATACCCCACTCATTGACAAGTAAATTAAACTAACAAAATAACATTCTTATATATATATATATATATATAAATTAATATTTAATTTTTGGTCTCGGTGGCTGTAGAAGAAGGCGCCCACGACAATAGTGTGATCGTGGAAGTGATTTTTGTGAGAGAGGACATGAGATATGAGACGTGGAAGAGTTTGTTAGAACATGATTTTTTTTAAAATTTTATTAAGAAATGGAATGGTCATCCCATAGGTTGAGGTATGAGTGGAAAAATTAGACACGACACTAGTTAAGTAGATTTGGATTTGAGGTAAACCGACACTTTTAATAAACGGGTCAACACGAGAACACAACACACAAAAATTGTGTTGGGCCAGGGTCTAAGCTATTTAACCCGCGACATGATTATGACACGGTTATAACATGAGTTATTCATATATTCTGGTTTTATTCAAACTTACATATATATAGTTATATATTATAATTGTTTGTAATCTATTTGTTTGTTTACTAGACTGATATAAGCATAAAATGTAAGGATGAGACTGCTATGGCGTCTTTCCAATTGTTGAATCACTTTATTATGTTTTTGGAGTTTATTTATAGATATAAAATTTATAATATAGCTTGATTTTAGGGTTTATGTATATATATGTACTTTATTTTTTTATGTGATCTTGGGAGAGATTTTTAGGGGTGGAGAAACTCATATCATATAAGTTAAACGAATTGTGTTATTATAGGACATGTTTATTAAACGGGTTACACGGGTCGACACGTACAACACGTTTAATAAACGAGTTGGGTTAATATTGAAGATTTTCGACAAAATTATTAAATGAGTCCGAATATAATTGAACTGTTTAACAAAATATTTATAAATTGACACAACACCACAGCATGAATTGCCACTAATAGGTTGAGAGGTGTGAAATAAATTTTTTGATGCATACCAATCACACCAAATGTTCTTTAAAGATCATTGCTTCTTTGTTATAAGAGTAGTTCTAAGACAGCCCGTCGACTAGACAGTACACACTGACTATATACCTTCAATTTGGGATGGGCTATGCATATGCAGCCATCTATATGATTGCCAGATGTTTCCTTTTCAACTCACTCACTTTTTTCAACATAAATGAGATTGGACACAAATGCAAGTGTAAGAAAAAAATGGAAGTGAAGGAAGAGAGTAGAATGGTTTGGATACATGCAATGGATACTTTAAAAGTTAAACAGTAAAAAATGTGAAAAATAGAATTTGGATAACAAGTTACCTTTACCTCCCCGTGTTTTGATAAAATTATAGTTACTCCTTTTAAGTGACAAGCATAAGTGTCTGTTATCGGATCAAGCATGATGGAAAAGGGGAAATAGTGGTTTGATTTTGAAAAGATTTCGAAAATAATATTTTTGAAGTCAAAGAGGGACCCTTTCAGAATTTTGGCAGCATTTGAGCTAAAGCATAGATGCACATGAATATGATGAAAAACATTTTTTATTTATTTATAATTTTTCAGTATATAAATGACCCTAGAATGACTAATTATGATAGAAAAATGTGTCATAACCCAAAAAATCCGAAAACGGTGCAAAATGATAGTTTAATCGCAATTTGGCCGAAATTCAGATTAAACTCACAAATGAAAGGGTTTAAGGGGATAATAAAAACTTGATTTCTAATTTTTTTTTTTTTAATTAAAGCGCCCATGCATGATGGGTTTTAATAATAGAAAAACTCTATGTGGCCTTTAGACATAGTATAATTTATTAATATAAAATCATATTAGTTAACTTTAATTTAAAATTACTTTTGTTGTCTTTCTAAATGAGTAAATGCAAAATTGTTAACTAAAATTTTGTATTCATTTTTATTTGTAGCATCTTTTTCAATAGATTATATAGTTAATTTCAATGGAACATTCTATTTTCTCATTTTTTATATTTATCATGTCCAAATTCTATTTTTCACATTTTCACTCCCTTGTGTATGTCCAAATCATTCTATTCTCTTGTGTCACTCTTAATTTTTTCGAATCAGGATCCCCTCCTATGTTGAGATTCCGTATTTGCATCTTGTAACGCTTACGTAACAGCTTTATATCGCTAAATCAAGTACTTATTGTATAAGCAATACAAAATTGTTGTATTAACAATCTGAAGTTGTTGCGTAAGCGATGTAAAATTATTGGTTATTGCGTTGGAACAACATGCAGAAGAGAGGTGAGTGACAGTTATATATATTGATGGGGTATTTGATTCTGATTGTAAAACGTATGACGTGGTAATTGCGATTTGTATGACTTGTATGAGATATGTACTTTGATCAGTATTTTTCTATCTCCAGATAAGTTTGGAGAATTAAAGAGCCAGTCTCCTACTAGGATACGTTTTCATTTGTCTGCTATAAATACAGAGACGGTTCATATACTAGGTATGCAATTAATACCCTCTGAGTGCCTTTCTAGCTTGAATAAGCCTTTCCAATTTCTAACTTGAGCGTCGGAGCACAGTCGGCTGGTATCACATCGGTATCTTTCTGATTACCCTTCTCTTATCTTTTTTACAAATTGGTGTTTGACCAGCTCGAGGTGGATTTCTGTTTCATCAGTTGGCGTCGTCTGTCGGAACTGTCACAAACTTGACTGTTTTACTCGAAGCATATACAAAGCATGATGCACCTACGATCTGGGTTAGAGACTATAGCCGGGCAGGACCCTCCTACCGGCCACAATCCTCCAGCCGAACAGGACCCTCTAATCGGCCACAATCCTTCGGTCGGGCAGGACCTTCCCGCAGGACAGGATCCTCCTACAGGCCATAACCTTCCAGCCGAAAAAAATCTGCCTGCCGCCCCTGACCTTCCCGGTCACAATTTGCCGATAGAAGGAGAATGAGACATGCAACCCCCTGGTCAAGGAGACTTCCTTGGGGCACACCTTGGAATCCCGAATGACCAGAAGCGAGTCGCAGCGTTGGAATATTATGTTTAGAACTTGAATCAGAGTCTGGCCCAGGTACTCCAACAAAATATGGCAATCCTGTAGCGCCTTCCTCCTGTAGCGCCAGTGCCATCACGGAGTCACCTCAGGCCGGTTGATCTAGAAGGGGATGACACAGGGAGAGACAATAGAGCTCCGACAGATGACACGGACTAGAGCTGAGTGAGAAGCGATCGAGAAGGGACGAATCCAACTCACCTAGTCCCGTTAGAGAGATCTTGTGCCCAGGAGAATTTGGGGTTTGGGGCCCATATTTATGGAGACTCAGGGCATCTAAGGGACGCTGCCTATTATGATATGGAGATACAAGACCTCAGAGCCAAGGTAGAGAGCATGACTCATGCCATGAAAGGGAAAGACCCTGCTACAGTGGAGGATCTGGTTCAGTAAACCAACCTCTCTTTCTCCGCTAGGGTAATGAACTATCATTTGCCCAACAAGTTCAAGATGCCCACCCTTGAAAACTTTAATGGGACCAAGGACCCGCTAGATCATTTAGAGACCTACAAGGCTCAAATGCACCTCCAAAGAGTACCGGATGAAATCATGTGCAGAGCCTTTCCTATAACATTGAAAGATTCTACCCGATCATGGTTTAATAGCTTGAAACCTGCATCTACACATTCTTTCAAAGAACTGAGCCGGTTGTTTATGAGCCACTTTATTGCCACCCGAAGGCATAGGGAGCTCGCTACTTATCTTCTAAACATAAGACAGACTAAGGGGGAATCATTGCGAGACTACATCAACTGGTTTAACAAGGAGACATTGCAGGTCGATGCCTTAGATAATAAGGTAGCAGTTATCGTGTTCATGGGATAATTGCAGCCCTCAAAGTTATTGTACTCAATCTCTAAACATTTACCAGAAATCATGTCAGAACTTTATAAAGCCCCAAAAGTACATAAATGCCGAGGGTGTCCTAGATGCACTGAGGGAAAAAAAAGATGGTGAGAGAAAAATGGACAGGAAAAGGGTGAACATTCCAGTGAGGAAGATAGTCTATTGTTTAGTTGCAAATATGAAATGAGGTAGGAATGAAATAAATTTTAAATCAAATTCTCCAAAATACCCCTCCTAGTGAAAAATAAATTAAACCAACAAATGTGTGGTGGTGAAAGAAGGTGGCGATATGGAGGCGGTGTGACAGTGTGGTAATAGAGGTGGTGGGGGTGGGGGTGGAGGTGGTGGAGGAAGGTGGCGATATGGAGTGGTGGATGTAATACTCCGCTCTAACACATGGTATGATATTGTCTGCTTTGGGCCATAGCCCGCACGATTTTGCTCTTGGGTTTTACCCCAAAAGGCCTCATACCATTTGAAGAGAACACATTACATATAAGCACATCCCCTTCTTCACACCCAAGCGATGTGGGATTGAGCATCATGTACCCTGTCAGTGGATTGTAGTAACCCTTGTGGATGGGTGTGAGTGGGCGGGTGCAAAGACAGACACTGGACTGAGCTACCACATTGACAGGGTACAGGGTGCTTAATCCTACATCGTCTGGGTGTGGTTCGCTTTCCTACTCCTACGGGGTGACATCTAAATAAGCCCCAAAAATAGACTAAGATGTATAGAGTATAATGAATCCTCTACTTAGTTTTTATTTATTAGAATACGCAACGCGGAAGATACCCAACGACGGATCCTACAGACCCGAGGATACTTGAACCTGGATTGCTCTGATACCAAATGAAATACCCCCCATAAAATTTCGCGCATGAGGTGGCCAGTCTCATACACAAAACCTGAGGAATATTAACTACTGATAGCAACAAGCATAGATGCAAAAGAAAGAAATAGAATAATTGCTAAAAGCTGAACAGAAATTCCATTGAACTGAAATAATTGATAAATAAATAAATATATTCTGGTAATACAATTTGGAAGTCCCGTAACCCAAGGACCCCTTAACCAGAAAGAACAAAAGTTTTTAAATTCTAAAATTAATACCAACAATCAAAGTCTCAAAAGTTCATAGTATGACTCTTGAAGAAGACAAGTTCCTACCCTGTAACTGATGAGATGAGACATCTGCTACAACCAAACCCTAAAACTCTATCCTCGCGGTGGAACCTGTCTGAAACCTGAAATATCAACACAGTGGGTTAAACCCACGAGTAAGTTCTATCTACTACATCCTAATCAGAGAACTAATATACATACCCTCAGTATAAGGGACACAAAATAAGTCTATAGATTTAACCTACAAGTTATTCTTTTACCCAGTTTCGTGTTTCCAAAACAACAGTCAGTATTTATAATATTCCACCCAAACCCTTATTATGCAAACGTGAACACATTCCTTACGCTCAGCAGAAATAAACATAATATAAAATAATATCAAGTTTAAGCAATCCTAACATGCCATCATTTAATCTTTTGATACCTTAATAAGTATAGATATATACATACTAGTCATTTCCTATTTAGCTCATGTTTTCAGAAGTAAAATCATCTTATACATTGTTCCAACACACCCTTATCATCCAACAATGAACACATTATTTAAGTTCAAAATAAAGAAAACATGTCATACACATATAGATACCTTATTAGATATGAGCGATCCTGACACGCCAAATAAAATGTATAGATACCTTATTAGGTATGGGCGATCCTAACACGCCAAATAAAATGTATAGATACCTTATTAGGTATGGGCGATCCTGACACGCCGAGCAATCCTGACATGCCAAATAAAATGCATAGATACTTTATTAGGTATGGGCGATCCTGACACGCCGGGCAATCCTTACATGCCAAATAAAATACATAGATACCTTATTAGGTATGGGCGATCCTGACACGCCGGGAAATCCTTACATGCCAAAATAAAATGCATAGATACATTCCAATATGCAATATAAAATAACAAGGTGCATTATGATTTAAATTTGCACAACCGTTATTTCAAATCATCCAACATGAAATTATCATCATAAGACAAATCGTTCACAAGTAGACTATAATCAAGTATTTGATGGGCATTTATATCCTTAAAGGAAAATATATTCAAATAAACCAAATAACCCAAGTATCCATTATAGAAACAATTTCCCAACTCAACCTCCAATGCACTCAATTCTACGAGGGAGTCTAAACCTAACTTTTATCTAGGTTTCTGGGCCTATTCCACTTCTCAGAACCCTATTAAATTATTCTGGAATTTTTTAGAATTTTTGAAATATTTTCAACAAATAAAAGAAGGTGAAAACCCAACTTTTAGACACTTTAAAAATTCATTGAACACTAAGGGAAGCTCCTTTCAAGATAAAAATTTAAACCCAAGTTTATTTAACCTCCAGAAAGTTACCACAAAAATTTGGGAATTTTTGAAATTACAAAAGTATTTTCTAAAATTACAGAAAGTGAAAAACCCAACTTTTGGATACTTTAAAAATCAATTGAACAACAAGGGAAGATAATTTTGAGTTGAAAATTTAAAACCAAGTGTATTTAGCCTCCAGAAAGTTTCACCAAAAATTTGGGAATTTTTGGAATTATAAAAGTATTTTCTAAAATTACAGAAAGTGAAAAATCCAACTTTTAGACACTTTAAAAATAAATTGAACAGCAAGGAAAGATTATTTTGAGTTGAAACTTTAAACCCAAGTGTATTTAACCTCCAGAGAGTTACAGTAAAAATTTGGGAATTTTTGGAGTTGTAAAAGTATTTTCTAAAATTAAAGAAGCTAAAAAAACAGTTTTTAGACACTTTAAAAATTAATTTAAAGAGAATGGTAAATCATTTGGATACGAAATTTAAACCCCAAGCTCCTCAAGCTCCCAGGAAGTTGACATAAAATTTTTGGAATTTTTAGAATTATAAAAGTATTTTTAAAAAATGATTTTCCCAATTTTTAAATTTTTTCAAAAATTTCAAAAATACAAATGAAATATCAAAACTATTCGGAATGGGCCCATATTGGACCCAGAGGTGGGCCCCTGCGAGTGGGGCCCAAAAACCCTTTTCCGGCCACCGGCCGGCGCCGGCGCCGGCCGGACGCGCCCCCACGCGCCGGCAGCGCGCGTGGGGAACACGCGCGCTGGAGCTTTTCTTCCCCAGCGCGCATGGCAGCGCGCTGGGGGGTTTTTCGGCGTGTTTTCCGGCGTGCCCCGACCTCCGTTCAGCCTGATTTTTGTACCGTTCTTCTCCTCTTGATCCCCTCTACCCATTGGTACAAAAAGCCCCATAAAAAATTGTCCGAATCTAAAACCCCTAATTTACAAGTTCTAGGGTTCTTCGCAAAATTTAAAAATTTCAACTCAAATTTCTCACGATCTATTTTATTAAAGATCAAGGGTTGTTTTGTAGACCATCACAACAGAGAAGGCTTACGAATTAACATCTTTTTGCATCCTAAAGTCATGCATAAATCAATTGCTACACAATTTACACATATATGAAATATATATATGCATATATTCTTATATATATATATATCTATACTCCTATATACAATTTAGCATAATAAATTCCCACGAAATTTATCCACAAGAAGCAACAAAACAAAATACAATTATAAACAGATTTTCAATATAAACCAAATTCATAAACCTAGACTATGCATACGGATTCAAAGGGGAAGAGAAGAATCAAACTTGCCTCTTTGATGAATCAACTTGTTCACCCGGTCGTCACTCCCTTCTCTCTTTCGTTTACTTCCTCAGTTCTGTGCGTAAAGCAACGACAAAAACCCTAATTTCTTCTTTTTCCTTTTGTCTTAATTATTATTCTATTATTGATTTTTCTAAAACTAAATAAAATCTAAATAATAATAATACAAGCAATAATAATATAATTATAACATTGGCCCAACATTTTAAACATAATCTTAGCCCAATCATTCCAGCCCAAATTCCTCCCTAGCCCAAACCAAAGCATTTAAAAGATTTAAATAAAACAACACATAATAAATAACAATTCACATAAAATGATAAAAAAAATAAATAAATAAACAGAGAAGTTTACATGAAATGATTGGAATCTATAAAATATAACAATCCACATAAAATAATAACATTCAAACTTATCAATTCACATGAAATGATAAAATGCATATAAAGGAAAATCAACTCACATAAAACGATAAAATATAGAGACAATGCATTTCACATGAGTTAATAATAATAAAAATATAATAATAATAATAATAATATAAAGCAATTCAAATTTCTTTAAAATAATTGCCGTCCAAATTTCCGGGGTATTACACTTGCTCTCTCTTTTCTATTTTTTTTAATATAAAAAATATTCTATTAACAAAAATCGCAATTCCATTGTATTAAGAATTCTATCACAATATAGAAAGAATCAAACAAATAGGCATTTTCCTTCTACGAAAGTTGCTTTCACAGACACTGAAAAATAGCGTTATAGCTTGGTGCCAAGAGGAGAAGGCTGAGGAAGAGAAGACCAAAGCCATGGCAATGAATACAAATAAGTCATGCAAAGAGGCCATGCCTTTGCCTTTGCCTTTGCCTTACCTTCCCATGGATGTGGTGCTCCAAATACTCTCAAAACTGTCCATTGTTATTGGTTCTTGTAATGGTTTGGTATGCATAGTGTCTGAATTTTGGATAATGAAGGATGCCTTTGTATAAAACTACTTGGAAGTCATGAATTTTGGATAATGGAGGAGTATGGGTTGAAGCAGTCATGGACTAAAATTGAGATAAACACTCCCTTTTCTCATGTGATCAAGCCTTTGCCTTTGTTGAAAAATGATGAAACTCTGATAGTGATAGGCTCCAAGAAGTTAGTTTTATACAACATATATAAGAGAGAGAACACATAGGGATATTGTATTTCAGGGCATCTGGATGATAGGGCATACATTTCTAACCAAGAAACCTTTGTGGAGAGCCTCGTATCACCATCATGGTACTATCAACCAGAGCCAATATGATTTGGAGGCAGAATTCATGTGGCCGACCCCATTCATATGAGATTAAGGCAAGGATGACGATGATGATGACGACGACATAATGGTTTATTTTAGTAGGATTTGAAATTGGTTGCTATTGAGGAACTTCTTGTGAAGCTATATTGGGATATATATGTTCTGTCATTCTATAGGTTTGGATATGTCGTCTTACATAGAAGTAGATAGGTCTTTCCTTTCAAGGCCAGTTTGGCACTCTCACATTCCTCCAAAGCCAGAATTTTACTGTTTTTGTTGGATATCTTTTTTTTAGTAACATGTAGATTATAGTGTCATTCAGGTTTGGTTTCAAAACTCTCCAAGCCTGTGAGTACTGATCATGAAGTTGTCTCCTCTGAAATACAAATCCACCATGTCTCATTTGTATGGAAAGAGAGGAAGAGAGAGAGTTTTCATGGCATTTTAGTAATGATTTAAAATTTTATTTATTATTATTATTATTATTATTATTTTTACAGAGCTTTTCTTTACAATATGTAGCTGAACTGAAGGTATTATTTATGGGATTTGATCAAATAGCATTAGCCTTAGGTGTGCTAATATTTGTGACAAAGATTCCATGTTTTAGTTTTCTAAGCATTTATTGTTGAGGATGAATTTTTGCCTTCAAATGTTATACTGAGAACAATATATAAGATGAGATTCATTTCCTTGGCTAAATTTATGTAGTGTAAGATAGTTTCATAAAATTTGGATAACCAACTCATAGAAGTGTTTGAGAAGGAAGATTGAATTGTTAAATTTCCTCTACTTTATTTCAATCCATCATTCTAAAATACAATTGGAATGGATCATGGTTGCAGTAGTCTGAAATAAAATGATGGTCTCTTAGTTATGTACAATGAATATCATGTGTATCAGTGTATATGTGTAGTTGATATACAATTGGAATGGATGTAATTTTCATTTCTCTTTGTTGTTTTCCTGGATTTCATATCTAATCAGCTTTTAAAGAGCCTTTTTTAGTGTGCTTCAACACTCAAGTCTTCAACCTCCCATTTTGAAAACAAAGTTCGTGCAATTGGATATATATATATATATATATATATATGTTTCTTTGACCCTTTCTATAATATATATTAGCGCCAAACACCGACATACCTTCAATTTGGGATGGCATGGTATATGCAACCATATCCATATATATGACTGTCCAGATGTTTCTTTTTCAATTCACTCACATCTCTTCTCCTTCCTATCTTTTTTATGCTAACATGCCTCCGTGCCCAAAGCGTTGGAACACAAGAAAGTGAATGGAGCTCAACAAGGAGCTTTTATTGTTCTTTCAACTTTACAAGTGATCATTACCTTCTTTTTTCCCATTATAGATGAAATAGGGCCACTACAATAAGCTTTTATTGTTCTTTGAACTTTACAAGTAATCACTACTTTTTTTTTTTTTTTCCTTCAGTATATATTATAGGCCATTAATGAAAGTGGAAGTAACAAATTAGGAGTGACACAAAAGAGGGATTGCTATCCAAGTTGGTTAGTTGCCCATCCCTATCAAACAACAATCGCAGCCCATTGTCAATCCTTATCTTCCAGAGCTGTCTCCAATTAAACTTGAAGAAGAAGAAAGTTTCCAAGGAAGAGAACTCCATCATGTCTTAGGAGGGTGTAGTTGATTAGGATTTTAAAGAATTTTGAAAGATATTTTTTAATATGTGAATTCATGAATTTTTATAGACTTCTATTACAGACTTTCATTTATTTGTATAGACTTCTATTAGAGATTTTGATGAATTTTTATAGACTTGTATTGATTTTTTAACATATTTTATTTATTTGTATCCTTGAATTCAATTTTGGGTACAAGCAAACCAATGGCTAAAGGGGTAGTTATTATGCCAAATAGATAATCTATCATCTGATATATTGTCTAAAAATTATTGTGTAGTGCAAATATCCTAAGAAAGAGCGGGGATAATAAAGTAACTCATAGATATTATGAAAAAAGAGAAAAAAAATAGAGACTTTACTATAGGGTCTAGGTTAAATCATTAGATAGATAATTGGACTTCCTGATCAATTCTTGTGGCTTAAAGGATTGATCCCTAACAAACAGTATAGAGCAATTAATCCCTCCCATAGTGTGAGAGATTGATAGTTTTACAAGTTTTTCTAATTCAATAGAAAGAGAGAGAATCTGAGAAGAGAGAAAAGAAAAAAAACCAAGATAGAAAAAATGAATGTACTTGAGATGGAGAAAGACTGTTCATATTGTGCAGGAAAAAAAAGTCTACCAAAATCTATGGAGGAAAAGTTAGATTTGTTATAGGCTTCAGTATTTATACCTTCCACTCTCAAATCCATCGAAATCCACCACTTAATGAAATAATTTAAAATATGTGACTTTTTAAATACACCTAGACTTTTGAAGACTTTTTTAAAAACATAATTGAATACCATCAGATTTGTATGGACTCTTCAAAAGTCTATAAAAGTATGGATTAAATACACCCAGACTTTTAAAGTCTTTTAAAATCTTTTACAATCCTAATTGAATATACCCACCTTTGACTCCAAGAAAATGCAAAACAACCCCTTAGTCAATCTTTTTAAGGAAAATCAGCTCAGACGGCTCAATATATATGATTTGAGGCATTAGGCGAAAAATATGAAATTAGCCTTTTAATATATAATATATTAATATTAAATAATAATTAATAATATTTATTTAAAAATAATAAGACTATGAAATAATTTTAGTTAAAAAACAATAGAACCTGATGTTAGAAAATTTTGGTTTAATACTCTAACAAATTCTTCAATTATTTTATAGATTCCAATAAATTTATGGCACCCAAGTAAAAAATTGCTACCTTCAAATTCTTGAAGAGTCCCAAAATGCCAAAATATATAAGAATAAAAGTGAGTTAGGATGGAAGGAAATAGTGACATTGTAATGAGAGAGGAGGGAGAAAAAGGAATGGGGGGGGGGATGGGGATGAAAAGTTTCCTACAATTATCTATTAGGTATATATTCAATAATTCATACGGCTCCTATAATGAAGAGAAAAAAATGTGAAATGAGGAAAGAAAGAGAAAAGAGAGGGAGGTGGCGAGAAAAGGATAGAAATTAGGAGTTTTAAAATGAATTAAATTTTTGGGCCCACTATTAAATCTTTACTATTGGTTGGAGTCTAATAATATAAGGAAATAAAAATTTTAGGAAATCTAATAATATCATAAAATAAAATTTTTAAGAATTGTAATAATATAAGGGAATTTTTTTTGGGGGGGCTTTCTATTAGCTGGGCCTTAGGCTACTGCCTAAGGCTCCATTCGGCCCTGAATCAGCCCAACACCTCCTCTACAACATATCAACACCATCACCCACCACTACTCTTTGCGGGCAAAGCTACCACTGCGCTATCGTGCACGCACGATGCAACAGCCTGCTGCATACTGTCCAGATCCGTTCGACCTCTATTTTCTTTGCCTTAGTTACTTTTTTCTTTTTGCATGAATTTTGATGAAGAACTCAAGCAATCCAGAATATTACGAAAAATATTTTTACATGGAATTTACTTAAAAAATAAATATAATTTGGCAATAGGAAAACCAAACGATTGGCCCATTCGCGAGAATTTTCAAATTGTGTGTCCTTTACAAGTGCCACCATTAACAAATTAATTTACAAACATTGAAATATAAGAGAACCTATTGGGTCATTTATGAAAAATCAAAACATATATTCAAACATTCATTCATGGGTGAAATGCTCTGGCAACCCAAACCTTTTCTTTATTTCTCATGGATTAAACTTGTGTCAAAAATGTGGTCAAACTCCCCTGAAGTTTGGTTGACCTTGCCCTAACACCATCTGCTGTTAGTTGATCCTTAGGGACATCAGAAGTCAGCTAATTTGAAAAGTTAAAATGCCAAAATTATCCTTCCTTCAAGATAGTACAATTATACATATTACCCAAGAAATGTCCTTAGATAGAGGGTAAATATATAGGCTATATGAGACATATAACCCTTGCAGACCAAAATAGATGTTATATTTTGAATCTGGAACAAATAAATTGACTATTTTAGAGAACAGTCAACCAGTTTGGTTCTTTGGAGTTTTTTGAAACTTTCTGGACAAATAAGTCGACTATTTTCAGAGGAAGGTCGACTATTTTTGTTAACAACATTGGTTCAACTTTGAACAACCATAACGTGATCATTTTAAGTCCAAATTAGGTCAAATTTGAGTCTAAATTGAAGCTCTTGAAAATACTTTCCAATTAAATTAGTCTTGTACAAAAAATCCAAACAAGATGAGAGTTATCCTTATTTTAGTGAGGTCTAGTTCTATTTTTCACTTAATTCAGTGCTATAAACTCTGATTTTAAATGACCATAACTTGATCATTTTAAATCCAAATCAGATCAAATTTAAGTCTAAATTGAAACTCTTGAAGTCGAGTTTCCAATGGACTTACCCTCAATTTAAAACTCCAACTATACAAAGAGTTGTGACTTTTTTAGTGTGCTATTGGCCTGAGTTTTAAGTGGGCTAATTTGCACACTTGTGAGAATTAAGTTCATTTGACCATTCCACTAGCAACTAGGATTTTAGCATGGTTCCAATTAAGCCCAATGATTATTGTGAAGAGTGACACACCCAAATTTCTGACTCCCGAAAATTGAGGGTGATTAAGTAATAAATCACACTCCCAATCACATTTATCTTCTTGATATCTTACTTTGATATTATTAATTGTCATGTAATAATCTCACAATATCATCGGGGAAAACTCATCATGTACATAATCACACATACATAATTCATCAATATTCAACAGTGCAGTAAAAGTCCACATTCAGGTTTCGGTCGGCAGATGGATGTCCCACCAGCTGGCTGAAACCTGGATAGTGCATCGACTGGCTACCTTTTTCTTCGGTCGACTGAAATTGGCTTTTTGGTCAGCTGAAGGACTATTTCGGCCGACTGAAACAAGTCCCTGCAGACTCTGCAAATGCAAATGTTCAGTATCTCACTATTTCGGTCGGCTGAAAGACGTTTCAACTGGCAGAAACTCCCTAGACCTTGTTTCTCACTATTTTTAATCCTTAACTCATTCTCCACAATGTTCTCAACTCAAAGGGATCATCCTATACACTAATTTTTCACCACTCACACCTCATCATACGTAATCAAAAGTCAAGCTTCTTATGCATACTACACTTAACTCATTTAATGCTTCCTTATTTCTATCATTCTCCATTAACATACATCCATTCATGGAATCTAATGGAAAATCAACTCATCATGGTCATTGTCTAGCATTCAACACATTCATAACATGTTCACAAAATATAAAAGTAACATATTAAGTCTAAGTTTCCATACATATATCAATATGCACTAAGTCCACATCCCGGACGTGCCAAATAGCAAAAATAACCAAAAAGGGAGTTTTATGACCCCATGTCCATCTCATGGATGATCACCATCAATTACTTCATTGTCATATCCTGAAAATGTTAATGTAGGGGAATGAACAAGTTCAATGGCTCAAAGTAATATGTTGTACAATCCATTCAAGTCCACATTTTATAATTTTGCATAAAGACAATTCTAATGCATCACCTAGCTACGTGTCATGCTTCCTAGCATTCTAGTCAAAGCTATAACGTTCATTTCTATGTCATACTTATCAAATACATTTGAGAATCACAATTCACAACATGCTTCATTACACAATCCATCATATCTATAACATATGACATAACCAAATTTATAACCAAATTGACATAATTCACATAAATCACATTATTTCACATAAACTCAACACAAAGCCGTATTGCGCTCGAAATTGAACTTACACTCACACACACACATCCTCAATATATGTACCGCAGTCCCACATCATAATTCCTTGGTTATTACGGGGTACTAACCCATCTAGTTACCACCCAATTGTACAAGGTAGAGGTCTTTCAACCCCAAGGGCATATGTTCCCCTATTTTTTCCTATGAGACATTTTCGAGCTTTCATCGCAAACACAAGATATATCACATTTTGCACTTACATTCGCACATTTTGATGGATTGCACTCAATACATGTCTTATGTCCATTCTAGTATGTCATTAAACAATTCATAATGACACAAACATACATTCAATTTTCAAAGTTATGTTTTTCAATAAATTACCAAAATTTCACATATGCAATACATGTCTCAATTTGCACATTGAAGCAATTCATGCATTCAATTACATCTATCAATCATTTCCAATTCAAGAAACATTCATCATCAATCTAATTCAACAATTTATTTTCAAAATATTATTTAATCACATATATCATGAATACATCAATTTTGTGCTAAAAACATGAAATTAAACTTGAAATGTAAGACACCCTACCTCAATAGCTATAGTTTCAAGTTATTCCTTACTTTCACTCGAAACTCAACTTTCTTGAACATCAATTTTAGACTGATCAAACTCGAGCCCTTAGTCTGATTGAGAATGAGAATGAAGGCTGAGAATTCTCCTCCTATTTATAGAATTTTAACCCACCCTTATTTACAAGAATGCCACTACTTTTTTACTAAACCTTATCGGACTCGATTTTTGAGTTTCGTAACTTCGATTCACACGAAATTGATTCTGTAGTAAGTAAAATATTTTATTTAAGCCACCCTCCAAATTTGGAGTCATTTCAACACTTTCAGATTTTCTAGGCCCACGGGGCCCATGCCCCTAGGTCAACTGGACCCAAATAAGTCAAATTTTGTCAAATGCTCTAAAAACTTCTCCAAACACTTATACAAGTCTCTAAACATGTATTTCACATTTAACACACATAAATAATCATTTAAAACATAAATATGACAATAAATTGAAATAACAGAAAATCGAACAAAAGTGGTCACCGTTCTTACAAAGAGTCAAGGAACCATTTGAATGATGTGCATGAAGTGCTTTGGTTGTAGAGTCCACTAAGTCATGACAAGCTTGAACCTCCTCAAACCCAACTATAACCTTTTGAAATAAATCAATTTAATCCAAGGTCATTGACTTCACAACTTCACTAAATGTGAATATTGAGTATTAAAGATATTTTCAATTGGAGATCATTTCAATATTTCATAAGGCTTTTGATCATGATTTAAACATACAAGTTCAAAGACTTATTGCTCTAATTCCTAGAGACCATTCTAAATGATAGGATTGAAATACATGGTTTTAGTATTGTGGCTTAACATTTAAGTTCTTCCAAAGCTTGAAGTAACTCAACCTTCGTAAATGCCTCATGATGTTATAAATGAAGAACATAACCTAATGCTTATGGTCTAAGGACTTATAGATGATATGAATGATATGCATATTCCTATAATCCACTAACTCAAGAGATGACCTTTCAAATAAAATTACTTCAAAGATAAATTTACATTAAATACTAGCACTCACCCAAGACTAGCCTACCCAAGTCTTTTGATCTTTAATTCTTTAAGTTCTTGTGTTACATCATCATGTGGCTTAGATTTACTTCAACTTTGCCATTGATCTTTATTTTTTGATCTTTGAGTTCCATAATCATATGACTTGATATATCTTCTTATAGATCCCTTTAAAGTCCAAAGCCTTTAAGATATTTGAGATAATTTGATACCTTATAAAATGCACACTTATGTAAAATTACTAAATCTACACTATAGAAGTTTGTTATCATAAAAAACACCCAAATAACCTTGGGTTGAAAACTTGAGGTCAACAATACCCATGAGTAATATGATCTTTATACCCCCATAATATGATAACAAAATTTTTGCAGTCTCTCTCTCATACGATTTCTCTTTCTAGCCTCTCTTCTTTAACAAGTTGAATCCTAATTGCACCCTTATGTGTATAAATATCATATACACAATAGCCTGACAACACCACCACCACTCATTCTATCATGCCCTAATTTTTGGCTTCCCAAAAAACCTAGGGTGATTAGGTTACACATCATCACCTCTCATCACTAATCTCACCATGATACCAAGTTGTCACACTTCGATTCCTAACACCCATTTAAGAGCGAAGGAAATGTAGATGGACAGTGAGAATCAACCATTAATAATTATACGACTACGAAAACTATCTATACATACGCATTTACATAAGTGTATACTCATCACTACCCGTCTCAATAGGTTCCACACTAGTCTGTACAACCACGAATACTCATTCTCATTCCAAGTTTTATGAAACTCTAATTCAGCCCAGTTTCGATCGGCTGGAACCTCTTCGATCTGCTGAAACTTGGGTTCAGCTGACCTTTAGTTAACCAGGTCTATCTGTCGGCTGGATAGTAGCTTCGGTCGGCCGAAAGGGTGCTTTCATTCATCATTCTCCAAACATCCAGAACAGGTTCCCCATTTACAAATGTTCGAGATCTCACACTTTTGGTCAGCTGCTGCAGAGGCTAGACGACCGAAAGTTCTAAAAATGCCCAAAACCTTTATTTCTCAAGTCTAGATGCATTTCCTATGTTCATACACTCATTCATAACTCTAAATATGAACAAAATTTATACAATTACACCTCATAAATGCTGAGTCCAAGCATTTCACAATTTTACTCCAAAATATACATTCCCTTAAACATAAACATCCAAAATGTACATAGCAAGATAAAAGCATATGAGTCTCATCTCCAATGGTCATCTCCACAATCTCATACACATAAGGATTTCAAAAAGGATCCATTATTCATTTGTTCCTCAAAGTCATACACGAAGATTACATTTGAAGCCTGTGTACAAAAGATAGTTCTAATACAAAGGCTACATTACTAATATAGTCAACATGCCACAAACGAGCATGGACCCCTATATACATATATCTAAAAGAACTCCAAAAGAAATCTACTCGAGCAAATCAAGCCTCGTCCTCCACCGGTGTTTTAGCTAAAAAGAGTTTGGGGGAATAGGGTGAGCATACAACTATGCCCAGTAGGAATGATCCGCTTGACTCAACCTTGACCCAGGTAGCCATGCATGAATGCATAATAAAATCTCTATATGTCTACATGACATGCCTCAATGCTTTTCATACTCAAAAAAATATCATTTTTTTGAATCATGATTAATGTCACACATCTCTAATGCATATAATTAGTTTAGAAATAAATCACTTCACAAATAAACTCACACCACGTATACTCTAAAATCACTTCAATTGGGGACTTCTACTTGTCACAATTCATAGTAATGGTCTTTTCAAAACCACATACTCTACTTACGCTTTACGGGTTGCTAACCCAACGAAAGTGACATCTACTTGACTAAGCTTTAGGCCTTACACCTTAGGGCTCCGAATCCTTTTTAATTCTCACACATGCCCCAAAACCCACATATTTCCACATAATGCACATTTATGATCACCTAAATGCACAAAATTGAGATTTTTACCAAATTCCCTCAATACATGACATATATCAAGTCTATGCATATTAATTTCACCTCAAGCTCATCACAATGCAATTTTATTTATTTCATGAAAATCACAACCAATACATTTTAACAAAATCTCCTTTTATGCATTTATAACACACATAAGGTCAAATTCCATTTATGATGCAAAAAGAACATAATGGCTCAACAAATACTCAAGGATAGCATTTAACACATGCATACGATATAAGTTTAATCTAGAACATGCTAGAGAACCTCAAATCCATAATTCACATCAATCTTTACAAGAAGGAAACCATGAAAACTTCATGTCACAAGTATGTGACCTATATAATCAAAATAAAGAGAAAATTCACTCTCCTACCTCAACTTTGAAGTCTCCACTACCGAAAACTCAAACTTTCTCCAAGTTTCACCTTGCCAAAAATTGACTTTGTTTAGTTCAAACCGACGCCCTTATCCTGGGGAACAATTTACCCTTGTTCGAAAAATTCCAAATCAAAGTGTAACGCCTCCGAAATGAAGAGAAAAGGAAGAGAGATGAAGAGGGAGAGTGAGAAAGAGATATTTTAGCTGTGTAAATGGATGAGATCTCTACCCCCACATATTTATAATATCTTGGGGGTGCAAAATGACCGAAACACCCCCAGTTCATTTAACGTACCCTCCCGAGCTTCGTTTTTGATTTCAAAAGCAGCAATGGTTCATAAATCGCTTTCTTAAATCATTTAACATTTAATTTGGTTTTAAAACAAAAATAATATTTTTCCAAGAATTTTTCAAATTCTCGGTCCCACCCGAACTGCGTCCAGGGCCTCGTTGACCCAAAAATCTCAAATTCACCCAAATGATCCCAAAACTTTTCAAAACCTCAAAACGACTTTCCAAACATGTTTTCAACATTTAAAACATTTTAAACATCATTTAAAATATATTTATGGCAAAAATGATAAATAAAAAGAAAATCGATCAAAATTGTATCTAGTCTTTACACACTCACTGTCAACAACGATGAGGTTTAAGAAGGCAATCCCGAGAAAAATGGGTTGGCTTAATGTTCGCTGAAAATCATGGAGATGTGGTGATATAATCTATTAAAGTCATGATAATTTATATAGTGGAGGTTGCTAGAATATACAGTCGAAATTTATAAAGGTTGCTAGGATCTAGTGATGTTCGACCGGCTAATTACAAAAAGAGAAGTGTTGACCTCAAGGTTTCAACCCAAGGTTATTTGGGTAATTTTGATGATAACAACCTATTGTAGTGTAGATTTAATAAGTTTACTTGAGTGTGCAGTTTACAAAGTATCATATTATCTCAAGTATCTTAAAGGCGTTGGACTTGAAAATGAATTGCAAGAAGATATATGAAGTCACATGATCATGGAACTAAAAGATCAATGGCGAAGTTGAAATGAATTCAACCCACATGATGAAGGAACCCAAAAGCTTAAACATTTGAAGATCAAAAGACTTGGGTAGGCTAGTCTTGGGTGAGTGCGAGATTTAATGTAAAGTTATTTTTGAAGTAACTTCTTTTGAAAGCTCATATATGGACCTAATGGACCTTAGGACCAATGCATATCATTCATATCATATCATGATATGCATCATTAACGGTTGCCTCTATAGGAGGTCATATTCAGGACCGTTGCTACGTTGTCTAACATTATCAGAAGTTAGAAAAGTCTTAAAAGAAATCCATGAGGGAGTTTGCGCGAACCACTCAAGAGGAAGATCATTAGCTCACAAAGCTCTGACGTTAGGATACTTCTGGCCGTACATGACACACGACGCAGCGGAATACTCCAGAAATTGTGACAAATGCCAGAAGCATGCGCAACTGCTACACCAGTTACCGGGAAATCTGAATTCAATAACCAGTCCATGGCCTTTCGCCTAATGGGGGATAGACGTAGTGGGCCCTCTGCTGACCGCAGCATAGAGGAAGAAGTATGTCCTTCTAGCCACGGACTATTTCACTAAGTGGGTAGAAGTAGAGCCTTACTCCTCGATAACACATTCACAAGTGGAGAGGTTCATATGGACAACATTATATTTCGCTTAGGCATCCCAACGTTAGTAATCATAGACAACGGGAAAAATTTAGACAACCAGTTCACTCAAAGGTTCTTCACAAAGTACGAGATAAATCAAAAGCTTTCCTCAAGATTGTACCCTCAAGGGAATGGGCATGTTGAAATTACTAAAAAGACTATCTTTGCCAACATCAGAAAGAAGTTGGAAGAAAGGAAAGGACGCTGGCTAGAAGAATTGTCGAACATGTTGTGGGCCTATCAAACCACTCCTCGCCGACTAACGGGGTACAAGTGTACAACCCTTTCAGTATGACATATGGAATGGAGGTTGTGGTTCTAGTCGAGCTCGGCGTTCCTACATTGAGAACCGAGGCATTCGAGGAGTAGGAAAGCAACCAACAGATTGACCAC
Source organism: Cornus controversa (assembly GCA_026545225.1). NCBI lineage: Eukaryota > Viridiplantae > Streptophyta > Magnoliopsida > Cornales > Cornaceae > Cornus > Cornus controversa. The sequence continues at coordinate 75,472,894 of CM048846.1, forward strand.
AACCTGGACCTACTTGAAGAAAAAAGAGAAGCCACATAAATCAGATTGGCCGCGTACCAACAGAACCTCCGCAAAATCTATAATAAAAAGGTCAAACCTTGAGCGTTTGAACAAGGAGATTGGGTGATGTGAAAAGTGACCAATAACACTAGAGAATTGAATAAATGGGAAGGTCCATTTGAAGTAATTGAAGTCATTGGGAGGGGAGCTTACAGGCTGCAAAGGGTACACGGTGACGGAGCCATTGTCCAAAAACCTTGGAACGCAATGCACCTCAAAAGGTATTATGTATGAGTCTTCCTTTTCAAATCCAATAAAACTTACAAGATCCCACATCGAATTATTAGAAAATTTTTGAATTTTGGATGCGAACTATAAAGGCAGTCAAATTGTGCAGCGAAATAGAATCCACTGCGTAATCCCACTGTCTTGCCCATTTTTCTTACGAGCCTCGGCATGACCTGCCGAACAATACCAAAGAGTGAAAATTGGCTAAGGCATGGCTAGCCGAATGCCAAAAATAAATTAAAAAGACCCCGGTATGACTAATTGAGAGTCTGAAACGATTAAAATTGGCTAAGGCATGACCAGCCGAACGCTAAAAATGAATTAAAAAGACCCCGGCATGACTAACCGAGAATCTCAAACGATTGAAATTAGCCAAGGCATGGCTAGTCGAATGCCAAAAATAAATTAAAAAGACCTTAATATGACTAGCGAAAAGTCTCAAATGATTGAAATTGACTCAGGCATGGCTAGCCGAACACCAAAAACAAATTAAAAAGACCTCGACATGACTAGCCGAGAGTCTCAAACGATTCAAATTGGCTAAGGCATGGCTAGCCGAACACCAAAAATGAATTAAAAAAATCCCGACATGACTAGCCGAGAGTCTTAAACGATTGAAATTGGCTAAGGCATGGCTAGCCGAATGCCAAAAATGAATTATAAAGACCCTAGCATGACTAGCCGAAAGTCTCAAACGATTAAAATTGGCTAAGGCATGGCTAGCCGAATGTCAAAAATAAATTAAAAAGACCCCGGGATGACTAGCCGAGAGTCTTAAACAATTAAAATTGGCTAAGGCACGGCTAGCCGAACACCAAAAATAAATAAAAATACCTCGGCATGACTGGTTGAAAGTTCGAACGATTAAAATTGGCTAAGGCAAGGCTAGTTGAACGCCAAAAATGAATAAAAAGACCACGATATGATTAGCCGAAGGTCTCAAACAATTGAAAATTGGCTAAGGCATGGCTAGCCAAATGCCGAAAATGAATAAATGAATCTCGTCATGGCTAGCTGAGAGTTATAAACAATTGAAATTGACTAAGGTATGGCTAACCGAACATCCAAGACAGGCAAAGAAACTCTGACAATAGAAATTAACTAAAACAATGAGAATGAACGTGCAATCAAATATTTTAAACCGAAAGCAGACTCAGGCGAAAATAGCGAAATCCACATTTTCTATTTAATCATTGCTTCAGTTACAAAAATCATCCTTTTAACAAGAAGAAAAACAAAAGTTATAAGGGCATATGCAAAACAAAATCAAAAAGAATCTCCAAGCACTAGTGGGTCAACTACAATTGACCCAGCAGCAGGCTCAGTAGCTCTAGCGTCAGAAGTATCAGAAGCCTTTAAGAGGTTCAAAACTTCTTCTTCTTCATCGTCGGCCTCAAGATCCAGATATAGAGGGCCCTCCAAACCCATCTCCCGGTTATAGTCAGCTGGACCTTCCATATAAAAGTGATCATCTGCAGAGGCAGTGGTGTCATCAAAACCAGTCCAGTATGCCTTGGCATTCCTATTTTTTACTGTCTGGAGAAGCCGACTGAATGTGGCTTTCACCCCTATTTCGAGCTTCATCACCCTCTCCTATAGAGACTTGACATTCAACTCGGACTCTAAAGCCCTTGACTCGGCCAGGACCCTCTGCAGCTCAAACTCTTCTTTTTCCTTGCTAAACACCTCAAGTTGAACTCTAAGTTGACCAACCTCTGCCAACAAAGTCTTAAACTTTTTCTTTTCATTTACAGCCTTTTGCATGGCAGCTTGGAAATCAGCCTCAGCTTTCCTCTTCTGTGCTTCGACCTTCTTGATTTTTTCAACCGCCTGTTTGACCACCCTGAACTTGTTCTACAAATCCACAAAGAAATGTTAAAAAAAAAACTTTTGTTTTCTTACCCTTAAAGCCAGATCTGGGCAAGTGTCCAGAAGGGTTCCCACCGAGATCTCTTTCATCATCTTATCATCCTTAGGAGGCCACATCTCCTTCAAAAAATGCCCTCATAGTCACTTTATCTTCTAGAATAAAGTCCTCGACTGAGAGTAGCATACCATTAGCCTTCACCATCTGAAATTTCTTGGTAGCCTCTTCGTCAGCAAGCTTTTTTCGCAACGAAACAACGACCTATTTCTTGTGATCTGTCGGTGGGGCACAGAGCTCAGTTTGTTTTTTTGCTCTTGACACGGGTCATTTTCGGCAAAATCATCCTGACCCCAGTAGCTTCAGCAACCTTATCAGAAATAGCCCTCAAAGTTGCAGAGTCAAGTAGTAGAGAAGAAGTAGGGCATTTACTCCACACCTTCTCCTTTAGGGATGCTAATTGAGCTATGACTTCCAAGCGAGGGAGCAGATCCCTAACTACACCAAGGTAAGTATGGATGTGATTAAAAAGTAAGATATCACAAATTTCACAGTTGCAATGAAGATCAAGAAGAGAGTCAAAGAAAGGAATACCTAATCCACCAAACTTTTGAGGGATCGGATATTTGTCAGAGGATGAAACCTTCCATTTCCCCCCAACAAGCACAAGCTACGCCTTCCAGCCATTATCCAAAGTAGGATGACCAGAGCATAGTGATCTGCTCAGTCGGGATAGAAATGAGAGCGATCCCTCTCACTCTTCATGAAACAGACTTGATAGCAACTAAGGAGGTCGTCAAACCCTAATTCGAGCCCTCGGGTGTGGTTAAGGGCAAGAATGCTGGAAATCACCCTAAAAAAATTAAGGTTCACTTGGAGAGGGGTCAGGTTCATCTGACACAGGACTACATGGTAAAACGGATGGAGTGGAAAACAAAGTGCAGGGAAGTGTTTTGTTGAGAAGAGCATTTCGCTCTCACCTAACCCTTGACTGTTTCAAAAATCCCAATCTAAAGGATAGTTCCTAAGGGTCACATCACCGGGAACATCACAATCTATCCTAAGTTTTCCTAAATTCACTGGAACCCTAACTACATCGACATAGTCTACGTCCTCCGAATCAGATTCAGAAGATGTACCACCCTCTGAAACTACTGGCCCGGAAGAAGGAACAGCAGCCGGGTTAACAGAAAGCAAGGGATCTCGCAGAGGATTAGAATCATTTTCACTCTCATTCAGAAAGTCATTGATGGACTGGTAAGCCTCCAACAGCCCAAGATCATCCACTATCTCAACCCGTCTTACCTTACCCATGCCAAACAGTGAAAGAACCCAAAGCAAGAAAGTACTGACCTTGAAAAGTAAGAAGAAACGAAGATCGGAGATGGAAGAGATTCACCAAAAGTAAACAGCACTAGAAAATGACTGTAGGAAAAATGAAAATATGCACATTTAAAGCCCTGACAATTTGGTGGTTGCCAGGAGTCCGAAATCCAAGAATCGAAAAACATACCGACGTCCATAAAAAATCCCTTTCAAATTTTGTAACCGAAATTTGAAAAGAGTTTTAGGGTAAAGTGTAACGGAAAAAATTCACCCACTAAGCAGGGACGACCCATATAGATTCCAGCTCAGATGACACTAGGATGCCACGTCACCAAGAGAAATCCACTTTCCAAGTCAGCAAACACCTGTCAACCCCAAATCGTGGAAGCAAAATTACTTGCCCAAATCAACGCCTAAAATCAATCCCTGATCGTGGCAAAATTCACGAGAAAGAATTGCGCCCACCACTAGTCCTGAAAAAATTATAGGCAAAACGTACGTAATGAAGGACACTATAAAAGAAACGAAAACGAAGGAAAAAGGGGGGGGAGGGGGCTGCTTTCTGGAGAGAAAAAAGTAGGAAAAAATATTTTTCTAAGTGTAGAGTCGATTTTTAAAAAAAGAATTCACAATGATAGAACTATACTAATTTAATCTTTTCTTTTTTTAAAAATTATTTTTAGATATTTAATTATGTCATTCATATGCACTTAATATTGGGTTATGCAATTTTCTTTATTGATGGGCAAATCTTATCTTAGATTTTTTTTTTTTTTGGTAATATGAATTTATATTAAGACTTATATAGTAAACAACTGTATATTATAAAATTATTCAATTTAAAAAAAAAAATTCATACAATTGATTTGGCAGCTCCAAATCAAACTTCTTGGATCCTCCCCCGAGTCTCTAGTTCTTGGTTACGGTGTTTGCTTATTTATGTAATAATAATTTGAATAAGGGGATAATAAAAAATAAAATAATATAAAACGAGGGCATCATGTGAATTTCATAATTAATTGGAGATTCAAATGGGGTGTTTGCTATTTAGATTACTGTATTATTATTATTTTAAATGAAATTAATTTTTAACTTAATTTAAAGTAACGGTAATTTTGTCCACTTAATTATCTTCAAAATGAGGGCAATGTCATACTTTCCTAAAATAATTAAAGGGTATTTAAGTATTTTCAAATGAACAAAGGGCACATTCGGTATATTAAAAATATCTAGATAAAATCTGAAATGCCACATCATATCTAAAAGGGAAGGTTAGAATAATTTTGAGGCTAAATGATCAATTTAATTTATTCTTATATTTATTAGTATTTATTAAAAAAAGCTCTTCACATTAATCTGTATATATATATATATATATTGGTAAAGCTATATATATATATTGGTAAAGCTTTTTTTCTTGTCTGAAATATGAATAAGTTAATCAACAAATGGAAGTACTAAAAAATCCACCAATCGTAGAGAGTCCCCCGACTGCTTAGGACATTTGGGAGGGAGAGAGCGAGCGAGTCCATGGAGATGTAGCCGAAAGAAACAAAGGACATGCCATAAGAGAGACACTGACCCTACTCTCGCTATATAGAGAGAATGTAGCGAGAGGCATAGATAGAGGTGGAGAGAGAGAGAGAGTCAGTTCATTGTAGAGAGACTTTTCTAATCTTCCAAGTTCCAACAGAAAGTGTAGAGAGAGAAACGGAGTAATATTATGAAGAGAGAGAATATTATATAAATAGAGATAGAGAGAGAGGGGGGTCTTGAATCTTGATCCTCAGCTATCAAACGAGGGTCCCTTCTTATTAGTTCATACTACTCTCTTTAGCCCATAGTTTGGACTCAAGAAAGTTACAAAATCAATCAATCAATCCAACTTCTTCATCCATGTCTTCTTCGTCAGATTCAACACCACCAGATTCAAAACCACCAAATCCACCACCACCAGGAATGGATACGAAGCAACCAATCTCAGCGACACCACCACCACCACCATCGAAGCCCAGCTGGGTCCTTCCGAACAGGACCCAACAACTCCAACAGCTCTACAAAATCGGCAAGAAGCTTGGGCAAGGCCAGTTTGGCACCACCCATCTCAGCACAGAAAAGTCCACAGGGACTCACTATGCCTGTAAATCAATACCCAAGAAGAAACTGCTCTGCAAAGAGGACTACGAAGACGTTTATAGGGAGATTCAGATAATGCACCATTTGTCCGAACACCCAAATGTGGTCCGAATCAAAGGCACATATGAAGACCCCCTGTATGTGCACATAGTGATGGAGCTGTGTGCCGGTGGAGAGCTGTTCGATAGGATCGTACAGAAGGGGCATTACAGTGAGAGAGAAGCAGCTAAACTCATCAAGACCATTGTTGGGGTTGTGGAGAATTGCCATTCGTTGGGTGTCATTCATAGAGACCTCAAGCCTGAGAACTTTTTGTTCACCAGTACTGATGAGAATGCTGCCCTTAAGGCCACTGACTTTGGGCTCTCTGTTTACTATAAGCCAGGTTGACTTTTGTGTTTCTTGCTCTTCCTGTCAATCTTACTTTAATTCTTATATTTATTTATTCTTTTAAATTGTTTTTCATTCTTTCTTTGTGTGTGTGTGGTAGGGGAGAGATTCATGATTTTGGGATTTTGCATTTCTGGGTGCTTTTGGAATTGAAATGGATTATTTTGGGGATTTTGTGATTGACCCTGACTTGGGTGTTCCTAGATTTTTTCTCTCTCCTTATGCTTAACTACTGATTTGGGTAATTCCAGCTTTTCTTGTTTTCTCAGAAATGAAATAGGGTGGTCTGTGTTTTTGCGATTGATTTGGATAATTTCATTTGTATCTCTGTTGGTTGTTGTGGGTTTGTGTGGATCATAAAATGTTCTTTGTGGGACTTTTTTGCAATATGAATGTTCCTGCTAATAATTTTATGCATGAGATTGCAGTCAAAGTAATACTTAATTCTATAATTTATTGTCTTATTTTTCTCCCTGTCAGTTTTTGCTAATTTTTCTTTTCTCATTCTTATAGCTGATTTTTTTTTTTTTTCTTATAGATGATTTTTTTTTTTTTTCATTTTATGACGTATCTTTGGATGAAATGGTTGTTCTTGAGTTCCTTTCAGTGAATGCTGATATTGGACGCATCAATTAGTTTCCAATCTTTCATTTAGCGCTGACATGATTCATTTGGTATTTTGGCTTCTTAATGCTTTTAGCTTAGATTTCCTGTTGTTATTTTACGATTCTATAGGGTGAAAAAGTGTTAAATGCTTCATAATTTTGATTAAATTTTCTATTTCCCCCCCTTAAATTATGAGTTTTTGCCTTTAGTATTCTAATATTCTTTTCCTTTTTTGTTTCTTGAGATGACATTGTAATTGTCATTTTATGGTATGCAATGTAATTGTCACTTTTTTGTTGCGTGGAAAATATATAATTAGATTTTCCAGCTTAATTCCATGACCTTTAGTTAATTCAGATAATTAATTCAATATTTTAGTTTACTGATACTAGTAGTTCAGAATTCCTGATATCTTTTTCATTGGAAGTAAAATAGAAAAATCAAAGCATTATTGTCATGAAAAGTTTTGAACTGAATGAAATTTTCTTTTCATCATTACACTGCTTGGGCTTCAAAAAAGACAAACCATTCGGTACTCCGATTATCACGTGCACTAGGCTCCCCTGTATGCAAGACCTCTCTAACATTTTTAATTCTTATCTTCTGTGTTTCTGGAGGACATTGTTCTTTTAGGGTTTGCATAATTATCTCTCTCTATTTGATGCTTCGCATATATGGAAAAGTGAAGACAAGGTGCCTTTTTTCATCTGCTTGATTGACCATATTTTCCCCACCTTTACATTGTACTACTATTTTTCTAGTTGATCGACTATGCATTCTACATTCTACATTCATTATACAATTTGATCGACTGTATTCATTCTCTAAACTAACTACTAATTTTCTGAAAATCCAGCAACTAAATGACCTTTTATGCTAAACCAATTCCAACTTTCCATAATCCACAAAGACCAATTTTTTTTTCTACCTTTAAAAACCATAGACCAGCAAGCTTTCCATAATCTTTGCCCATTATAACCTAACCAAAGGTAGTAATATTCTAAATCTTCTAGTAGCATTTAACATCAGTTGTTATCAGGACGTAGGAGAGTGTTTTCTTATAGTTTTCCTACACTGGGTTTCTTCTGAGATTTTATATTTGACCTGGTATCATGTATATAAATATTGGTGTTGTTACATCTTGTTCATGCTCTCTCTTCAATATAATAATAATAATAATAATAATAATAATAATAATAATAAAAACTAGGGGTCATTGGATATGGTATAAATTTTCTGTCACTGTGATTTACAGAATGCACAAAACTTACTGAAAGAATTTTGTGAGAATTGATGTTTTTGTTTAGTGCACTGGTGTTACAAGGTTCTCATCTAGTTTTCCTTAGCGTTTTCTTTTTCTTACAACGGATCTTTTTGTTGATTTTAGTGTCTACTTTGACAAAAATTACTTCTTCCATTATTTTGTAGGTGAATCATTTTCTGATGTAGTTGGTAGTCCTTACTACGTTGCACCAGAGGTGTTACGCAAGCATTACGGTCCTGAATCAGATGTATGGAGTGCAGGAGTTATTTTGTACATCTTACTAAGTGGAGTTCCACCTTTCTGGGCAGGTACCTATCTTGCTTTGTTAGTAACTCAATGCTTGAGATAAAAAATAAGCAGTTGAAACTGAAAGTTTCACTCCTTTTAGTTGCAATACTAACAATGATGCTGTTATTGTACCCCTCAACTCCAGAAACTGAAGTGGGGATTTTCCGACAGATACTGCAAGCAAAATTAGATTTTGACTCTGAACCATGGCCTGGCATTTCAGATAGTGCCAAGGATCTCATTCGGAAAATGCTTAACAGGAATCCAAAGTCAAGGCTCACTGCCCATGATGTTATGTGTAAGTCTCTTTTGCCAATATAAAGTAAGGTGATTTGCTTAAATTTGGTTGGAAAATAGGGTTCACCATATACCAGTGTGGTTGAAACTATTAGCTCTGCATGAGGTCATAATAATGAATTGAGTTTTCAATTCAATTTGATTTTATTTTTGTGTCAGGCCACCCTTGGATTGATGATGACAAAATGGCCCCCGATAAACCCCTTGATTCTGCAGTGTTATCACGCCTGAAGCAGTTCTCTGCAATGAACAAACTTAAGAAGATGGCTTTACGTGTAAGTTTTTTATTGATAAATTGTAAATTTATTATCTGTTATAATTGCATATTTTTTTATTACTATCTCATAGTCATGGTGTCAAACTTTTATTTAACTATTTCAAACCACACGAATATTACAGTAATATTAGTTTTTAATACTGACAAGATTCCAAAGCTTATTCTGTCCATTAGCTTGAACTTGAGTTGTACCAATTCAATCACCTCTAGAAAATCAGGATTAGCATGAATAAAGATAGAAGTCCTCTTATTTCCCAGAGCAAATCTAGATAGTAGGTGTGCCAGAGTTCTAAGAGTCTGGTATATGATGCTTGTATTTGCATAGCTTTTAGTCTATTAACAGTATAAATGTGCAGTGATGTATGCTGACTCATACGTTCTTCTGTGGATAGTATAAACTGAATATTTTACTTTTGGAGTTCACTTTTATAGGTGACATATTGAGAACTCAAGTGGGTATTTCACTGGATTCTAATAGTGTTTCAGGGATAGGAGGGGGAAACTGCTAATTGGGAGGGGGGTGTAAAGATAATGTGACTGATACATGTAATTGATACCGACACCAAATGTATAGTATGTATTGCTACTGTACTGCTAATATGAATTTATTGTCTGATTATGGATTTTTTTTTTAAAAAATTTGTGTCATCATGCTTTAAAACTCAATGAAAGGGATAGACATTCTCATGTTTCAGGTCAGTTTTGGTAACATTAATATTCTTTAAACACCACTGTAGTATTTTGTTGCTTTTTTGAGCATCTCAGCCACCAAAATTCCCCGAAACTTCTTTTTTTTTTTTATAGCATGTTACTAAATATCAATTAATTTGGGTTATTTTGGTGAGGGTTACTCGTTACTTGCAGTATTATTCTAAAGTTTAAAAAGGGGCTATAATTTCTTCTTTGGCTTATTCTTTCCCTTTGGGTAGTAGTGCTTTTGGGGTCTTGGTTGCACAATCCATTTAACTTGAACTTATCTTTTTTTTTTATTTATTTAATTTTTTGATAAGTAAACTTTCATTAAAGGTGCTCAAAGGGGAGTGCACCTGAGCCACAACTGCACAAAAAAATGCTATACCATCACTTATTTGACTTGGACTTGTCACTTGTTTTTTGGATGATTCTGTTAGATATTGAAGGTTTTGCCTTATTTTAGATAAAGGCTATTAGCAGAAGAAATAAAAAGCAAAAAATAGGAAATAAACTAAATGATCATGGATTTGCACAGATCATTACCGTGTCATGAATCTGTGGCAAAGACAAAGAGAATGTTCAAATTTTATGTTAGTTGATGTAGTTATTCAAAGTTTATGTTTGTTGTTGCACTTATGGGATAGTGGTGGATATCAAGGTGTCCACCTTTTTCACAGTGGCTAGATATGATAGCATGATGCTACGTGTAGTGAACTTTCAGGACATATTATATTATATTCAATAAAATTCATTTCATTGTTCAATTTGGTCTTCACTGTTTCTGCAATGCTTTTGATTATTAGTAGGATAAACTTTATTTTTTTTAGTGTGATTAGTTTGCCCATTCCAAGTTCTATTGTTGCAATCAATTTGTGTCAAGTTTCTTTGATACCGAGATGATGGTCGGACCATTTCCTTGCCCTTTTTGTAGTGTGATTAGTGTTTGATCGAGCTCTTCCTAGCTATGATTGAGTTCGGTTTGACAATGTTCGAATGAAATCGAGCTCAGCTTGATTGCTCGTTTACGTGTATCAACAGGCATACTCTGTGTATACATATATATGTTTATGTATCTATAACAATCATGCCAATATGAGAGAGTAGAAGAGGGAGAAAGATGAGAGAGAAATTTGTGAAAACAAAGAGAAAACTAAAGAGATATACACTAACCTACTTGGAAATCAACTACTTGCAATCATGAAGGAATGTTGTCCACGTTTTGGTCACCGACTGGTGGTTACTGGTTTGTGTTGTGGCGTTGTGGCTGTTGGGTAGTCGTCGTTGCCGATTTTGCTTTGCTTGAATGTCCAGGTTAGGTCGGTCGTCTGAGTGAGGAAGAGATGGATTAAGGTTACCTAATTGCAAAATGGACTATGGGCCTGGTAATTAGATGAGCTTGGGATGTTTTATTTTAAAAAGGATAAAATTTTATAAACATAGTTGGGTTGGACTGGCTTGGGCTAGGTTTAGTTATGAATTGAAATGAAAATAAATGATCTTTATTAAACCTTATTTATGGGCTTGAAATCACATTTATAAAACTATAAAATTAAATACACATGTTCTCGAACTCAAAACGAGCATATAAACAAGCTTGTTCAGGAGTGTGTTCATGAACTAGCGAATCGAGTTGGGGTGTGTTTGAGATTGGCTCGTCTATTAATTGAGTTTGTAAATTTTGTTCAATCTCAGTTCATTTATTAAATAATCAAATGCGAATTGAGGCCGAGCTATTCGTTGAAAGCTCAGCTCGTTTGCAAACCCTAGCTAGACCACAATGTACAAAGTTTGCAATTGTAAAGCTGTTGTAATTAACTCATAAATTATAGAGATGCTAGAATGTATGCAAACTACCCCATCATTAATATTTTTGAAGATGACAACAAAAAATTGTTATCTTCTTTAGGTAAAGTCTTTTAGTAGAAGAAATTACAAAAAGAAAAGAAAAAAAAAGACAATAAAATAGAAAACAATAAGGAATTAGCAAGATCATAACTATGTCATGAATCTGTGGAAAAGATTTATACAATCATCAAATTTTATATTAGTTTGTGCACTTATGGGGTTGAATCATAGTAAAGAGCATCAAAAGTGAGGATGGTGAGGAATGATGACATTATGGAAGTTAAGAGTTATAATCTAATCACAAGTGAATTTGTTTTCCCAAAATTCCTAAGTAAGAGCGTCTTGTTAGATACCGTCATTTCTTGAATGATTGCACTCATTGCAGAAATATATCCAACACTTGTTGCATTCTTGCATTTGTTCATAATTTCACAATTCGGCTACAAGACACTTCTAGAACTATGTTCCAAAGTTCCTAATAAGAGTCATGTTTGACACTTGGAAATAAGATCGATGGACACCCTCCAAAGTGACTAACTTAATATAATTAATTATAAGATATTCATCCATCTTCACCGCACACTATGCAATGATTAATGTAGAAATTTAGGAAACTAATGAAAGTTATGCATTTGTGTCACATTATATATGTATACATATTGGTGCAGCACAACCCTTAAAATTAAGGAATATTGTTTCCTTGATAAATAAGAGTTGGATGACATAGGAATTTGGGTTTGTGATAAAGAATTGTGGATATGGGAAAAAGAATAAGAAAATGGATGTGTTGGAAATGGGGGGGAAAAAAAAGAGTTTGTGGTATCTTACGTAACCGAGCAAACAGAATGCTCTTCTTTTGTAGGGTCTTGTGGGGTCTCAATAACAAGATCAGTCAAAGGATCCATAGTACCTGCAGCCAACTTAGGGATCCACATGTAAACATAGGATCTATTTCAATAGATTTTTTCTGGGTAAGAAGCCGAGCAAGAGCAAAGAGAATCCTTCTCAGGTGCTGCTGGGCTGAAGAGTGAGGCTGATCCGTAACATCAACTGCAGAAGAATGAGGTTCGAGTTGATGAACAAGAGAAGGCCGCAATACATCTCCATTCTTTTTTCTGATCTGGGCATTAGTTACAGGTTGACTTCTGGATGTAGGATCTCCGACCTTCTCTCTCGGTGCCTAAAGCGACTAAACAATTATTTCATGCAAAATCATGTCATAAAAATTAAACAAAGAGAAAAAGGAATGAGATAATTAGATTTTTACATGGAATGCCTTAAATAGGGGAAAACCATGGACCCGAGCAAAGTAGGCTCCACTTAGAGTCTTAGACTGATCAATAATATCACAAATTTTTTTCCTCGTGGAAATGCATTCACTGCACATATTTTTCATTGAAACAAGCAAAGCTTTGTTGATTTGATTTTAAAAAATAAATGTCAAATAATTAGATAATTAATTTGCATGCCAAAGGCGCATAATCCTTTCGGGCCATAATACTTCACTAACTGAACCTTAAGGCAGTGACCCTCATCCTGGTGTGAGTTAAAGTGGTTAAGGGCTCACATCCCTTTTAAATGGCCATTATTCTTGTGAAATCAAATTTACAGAATCAGTTCTACGCGACTTTACATGCTTTTGTTATGCCATGATTAAGTAATGTTTTAACCTTTGCCACGTCTTAGCAAGACCTTTAGATGAATGGGCCATAATACTTTTACTGTGCAAAAGGAAGACTAATTGCTAGATACATTAGCATGGGATATAACCTTTTTAAGATTCTCTGGAGCATTTTGGAAAGTCACACAAATATATCTTCAATACCTTTAAGTGGTTTGTATTTGATGTTTTGAAGGCATTATGTAGTAATGCGACCACCTTACAGTGAGAAGTTGTATTGAAGGTTTGCCAAAATCAAAACCAATATATTAAACGACCATTATTCTTGTGAAATTAAATTTACAAAATTAGTTCTACATGACATTACACACTCTCGTCATCAATGTTATAAATTGTTGCAGATGGATAGCTGTGATACTCTGGATGCATAAACCTACAAGGAATTTAAGTTATTTTGCTTTATATTATTTTGTTTTCCCTAATCTTTGATATTCTTATTGAAGATATTACTTGGTGCAAAGGTAAAAGAATTGGCTTGGCAAGTGTGAGAACACAGTTCGAGTCTGAGAGCAGCAGTCACTTTGTTAGGAAAAGTACCACAATTAGGTCCATCTCCAGTCTTCTCTCCCATCACACTGCTTTGGCTGTACCGCTGTAATATCTTTTATATCTATATTAAGTTGTAGAGCCACTAGGCCCATTACACTCTCTGCAAGATAACATTGTGTGGGATCGATCTTTTGTCTGGAGGTCTGAAGCTCCTATCATTAGCTCTAGTGAAGTAGGCAAAATGAACATTATAGTCAATACCAATTGGTAGCCTCAAAAGACGCCAACTGGACTTGGAGCCATAATTGATATTGCAAGTTGTTTACTTCAAAGTTCCTCATATATATATGTGTGTGTGTGTGCGCGTCTGTGTGGGTGGGGGGATTATATTTTTTTTGTCATTGGCCAAATTGAAGCTCAGAATCAGAATCATACATTTAGTCTTGTCTGATAACTATATATTTACAAAGCAACAATTCTTTATTTGTAATCCTATGGTTCACTTGTAGTTGAGATTTATCACATCCTTTTCTGCTCTTGACATTTTATTGATACTGTCTGAAAAGTTGTTTACTTGAAGGAGATCTAAAGTTGAAGAGATCAACTGGAAATAAAGAGTCTAATCTTCCACATGCCCTATTACTTTATCCTTAAACCCATGATGGATGACTGATCAAAACCAAATGTTGTACTGTTAAAACCATTCACTCTTTCACCAATGGGTTGTTAAATGTTTGCCAATTTGATGATCAAGAATCATTGCATCTTTCATGCCATCAGTCATATAAATGTAACAAGGATCATGATTTCTTTTGCACCTAATTTAATGTTTAGTTCCACTTCTGTCAGGCACGAATATATTTTTATGGTCATCGTAATTGAACATAAATGTGTTGCTGATATTCTTAACTCTTTCATAGGTCATTGCCGAGAGGCTTTCAGAAGAAGAAATTGGCGGTCTGAAGGAATTGTTTAAAATGATAGACACAGACAATAGCGGAACAATAACGTTTGATGAACTGAAAGATGGCTTAAGACGAGTAGGTTCTGAGCTCATGGAGTCCGAGATCAAGGATCTCATGGATGCAGTAAGTCCATATAACTGATTTGATTTTCTGTACTTGAATTTTTTTTTTTTGTTAAGGTCATTTGAACTTGACACGAAATTCTACAAAAGAATATTCACTTGAGGAAAGTTGGCAGGCAGACATTGACAACAGTGGAACAATAGACTATGGTGAATTTCTTGCTGCTACTGTGCACTTGAACAAGTTGGAGAGAGAGGAGAATTTGGTGTCAGCCTTCTCCTTTTTTGACAAAGATGGTAGTGGTTACATAACCATTGATGAGCTTCAACAAGCCTGCGAAGAATTTGGTTTAAGTGAAGTTCACCTTGATGATATGATCAAAGATGTTGATCAAGACAATGTAAGTTTACTCCTGTGTACTACATGAATATAAGAAGATTAGGTAGTTGGACAATTTCTTTCAGTTTAAAAAGAAAATTAATAATAATAATAATAATAATAGTGGTGATTTATACCTTATTGACATGTTAACTTCACTGAGCTAAATTTCCAAAGAAGTGATTTGGATAAAACATTTTTGGATAAAACATTCTTACACTTGGCATGGAGGAGTGCAAATGAGCTGCTAAACGTATGAATCTGAGGTGGATTGACTCTTTGCATCCGGTGTTTCACAATAAAAAGTAGGTTTGCTCATCATAGAAGCAAAATGGAAGTTGTCCACAAGAGTGAGACTATGAATATTAAGTTTATGTTTTTCTCCTGTTGTCTAGTTCACTCAACTAAATCAATTGTTTATTTTTATGTCCAAGTTTTATATGTTTTTATTTTTTAATCACTCTCAAAAGTTCAAAGGTATTCATAACCAGCCCAATAATTATTCATGAACTTATACATATAACTCAAACGTGCATCCATATATATGTGTGTGTATATGCATGTATGTATGTGCCTGCTTGTCGAGAGAAATCTTGTACTAATGGAAGCTTTAATGTTTCAGGATGGACAAATAGATTATGCGGAATTTGCTGCAATGATGAGGAAGGGCAATGGAGGAATTGGGAGGAGAACGATGAGAAGCAATTTAAACTTGGGAGAGGCACTGGGGATAACAGAAACAAAAGAGAACGTCTAACTAGTCGATATCAAAATCTAAATGTTTTTTTGTTTTTTGAAATGATCATATTTGAAAAGAATTGAATGGCCAAATCTTGTAATTTTCTGTTAGTGGCAGCAGTTTGTTTTTTGGAATTATTTGATGGGGTGTCCCTTTGTAGCTGCATAATTGATTAGATTTGGCTTTATGGAACAGTCTGTTAAATCAGGATTCATCTTGAAAGTTTTTGTTTCATGTACAATTTGTCTGACACAATTTTCCTACAACTTACGTTCCTTCTGAATCCAAATACTAGGTTAAGAAACAGAGTTGGCTAACTAGTGATGTGGAATGGACTGTTTGAGCAGGAGGTAACACACACCAACTATAGAAGCCATTAAGAATATGGGCTCTCATAGGGAGATGGGATTAGGGGTTCAGTTCTTGATCCAAGCTTAATTTCAAGTCCTAGAACCTCAGACCAGGTTAGCCTTGGACTCTTGTATGGTCAGGTTCAACTTGTCGAAAGTTTCAGACCCATTGTTCAGGTTGGTTTATATGAATTATTTCAGTGGTTGAGATGATTTTCTACCTGAAGTTAAAAGGCAAGATTTGCAGTTGGTCTATAACTAAATTAATAGATGAGCACGTACATTGTCCTTATAGGCACGTGAAAGCAACGTTTTTATTCAAGCTATCACATGATATATATTATAGCCTGAAAGCAAATATAAACCATATGAACATGGATTGATTCTAGGTACTAATAAGTGAAATACAAAATACAAGGAATTACAAAGCTAAAGCATTCCCTTATAACAAGACTTCATATAAGCAACAAAATTAAAGGGATTCACAGTTTACAGTAGTCAAGGTTCAAAGTGGTGCATAGGCACTGCCGCAACCATATTTTGCAGCGGATTCCGATAATGTAGCAATTAACCAATTTTAGTTTTAGTACATAGCCAAAGCAAATTAGGTGGTGAGATGATGTCTCGAGTGAGAAATTTTAGGTGGTCCGGGATCATGTGGTCCCGACTAATCAGGAGAAGACATGCAATCAAATGTGTCAGTTTTATTCAACTTTTCAATTACATGGCTTCTATTGATTGATCGGGATCACATGATCTTGGACCACCTAATAATTTATCCGAGTGTGCCATTGGAAGCACGTCATGTGATTTTCAGAAGACACTTGGTGAGACCACTATGAAGCTTGTTGAAGAATTACTAAGTCAATTCTGGATGTGGATTGCCAGGGAAAATTTTGAATAGAGTTGGAGAGAAAGTGCAGTGTGCTACTACACTACCATCTCTCAAATAATTAATTCTCTTCCCAAGTAATGGAGCAACAATAACATTTCTGAACTTTCTAAACAAACCTTCCAAAGCAGCAGCAGGTCGCTTATTCTCAAACTCACCCCCACAAACATAATTAACGTTGCCATGGAAAGCCACTTACTTGCAAAATAGTACAGCAGATATGTTCATTTCAACACCCATCACCCTGTAGGTCTGGTAAGACATTTCAATCGTGTGTCTATCATAATTCATATTCAAGACCTCACATGGTTTCGTTGGTGATTTCCATAAATCAAACCATAAGAACATTTATTAGTAAATATACGAAGTTTGGATTCATTACATAAGGATGAGGCAATTCCTAAACACTTAATATACAAATAAACAGGCGCTTCACAATCTGCTAGAGACAGCAAGGTATTTAGTATGGCGCCCCTGAGCAATAATTTTCCCTGTCTTCTTCTTCCTAAACTCAACACTGACAACTGCAATGGCCTTTCCAACACGTAGAACCTTTGCCTCTATCTCAATTTCCTCCTGATCAAACACAACATTTACATTCTTCAAAAACATTTAGACTGTATATTATGTTGACAATATATATTCTCGAACCATTTAGCATGACAAAGGAAAGGATAAAAAAACAAGGGGAAAAAAAAGGAATGAAAAATATCCAGATTAAGAAAATGTTAAGCAAACAGCAAATCTTGCAAGATAAAAGGTTAGCCCACTAAAAGGCCATTATTAAGGGTTGGTGTTGCACCTAAAAAGCCATCAAGCACCTAAAAAAACATGTCCAATAGTTCAATTTTATTAATTATAGCTTCAAAATGAGTTAAAGTGCCTATTTTGAACATTGCCACATG
The DNA here is from genome assembly GCA_026545225.1 of Cornus controversa. NCBI lineage: Eukaryota > Viridiplantae > Streptophyta > Magnoliopsida > Cornales > Cornaceae > Cornus > Cornus controversa. Next base: position 75,490,630 of record CM048846.1, read on the forward strand.
AAAACATTATTTTACTCATAATAAAAGAGCATTATTAAATTTTATGAATAATTAGCAGTGTCCTCGTATCCTTCCATTTGGGAATTTGATAATATCTAATGCTTGGACACATACACGCACCCAAAAGACATACCCAAGTCCAGGTAACATAGCCCATGTCAGAGCTAGGGATGACCGGTGGAGAAGACCTCATAAACCAATGGTTGCCTAACCACAGTGTTTAAGTGCTTAATATATATTAACTAGTGCGGACCGCTCAGTCTGTAATTGGTTTAGCTCGGATGTGAAACCGAGTATGCTTTATGTCGGTACAGGTTAATGTCTAGTCTATGTTGGGTATTTAGATTCGCATGCCTCAGCGCATGATGCATGGGCTTGTTGGATTTCATGTGTTAGAGAAACTGAATTGAGATGATTTGGTTTTGTTTAAATTTTTTTTTTTTTTTTGATAACTAAAGATTCATTAAAAAGTGCCCAAACGGGGGCGCATCCCAAAACAACATCAACAAAGGCTTAAACTATTTACAAAAGAAAGGAGGGACTCTAAATTGTTACAAAAGTAACCCTCCGACCAAAAGAATAAAGAGCTAAGAATGGAGTAACGAATTGCTTCCCAGGGCTGCTGTTTATCATCAAAAGATCTCTTGTTCCTCTCACTCCATAAGGCCCACTATAAGCAATGAGGGGCAACCCTCCAAGAATGTCTAACATCATGTCGCACTCGAGAACCATCCCAAATTGAAATACAATTCACCACAGATTTGGGCATGATCCATTGCACTCCAAAGATACCACAAATCAAATCCCATCCCTCCCTAACTCTAGGACAATGAAGGAGGAGATGATCAACAGTTTCCTCCGCCCGTTTACACATGCAACACCAATTTGCCAAAAATGTGCCCTCTCTTCCTTGGATTATCGATGGTCAAAATCTTCCCCAAGGACGCTGCCCACACAAAGAAGGCCACCTTTAATGGAGCCCTAGAACGCCAAATACCTTTCCACGGGAAAGAGGGCCCGCGGGAGTCAACCAAACTCCGATAAAAATATTGTTATGTTCTCTATCAACAAAAGATTGATAGAATGCATTATACATGTATTTGCTGATTGAGAACTGTTTAATGTGAATATGATATGTGAGAAATTAACTAGTATTTGAAGCTATCCCAATAATTCCATGGCTTTTTGAGAGAGTGTTTCCTATTGGCACTCATGGCCATCCACTTCTCTTTCTCCTTTGCATTGCAGATGAAAAAGTACAAAGAGATGATTGCTCTCAGTCGGTAGAACCATGGATGGAGAAGTTAAGCATTTTACGGTTTTAAGGTACATGCTGGACTGGGCATGCTATACATGGAATTTTAATGTTGTAATCAAGGTTTGTGTGATTTTACAATTTATGGAGACTTTCATGAAATTCTTGTAAAATGACTTTTTTTGTATGTGAATGGAAGTAATTAATGAGTGGGAAATTGAGTTTGAAATGTGAAGAGCTATCTATTTTACACTTTAATCCCCTAGATCAGGGGGAATGGGTTGGTACATCCCCCTTCCCCCTGCTCTCTCTCTCTCTTTTGCTTCTATACTGTCTGCTACTCTGCAGCATTTCTCTCTTTTCTCTTATCTTCATCTTGAACTCTTTTCTCAAATCTCTCTCCTCCCCGGGTTGATCGTACTTTTATGATACTTATATAAAAAAAAGAAAAAAATCTCTTTTATTCTCTCTCTTACCTTCTCTTCTCTCTCTCATCCTATTCCTCTTAAACATTTTAAATACCTGTTTTTCCTAATTCTTCACTCTCTCTTTCTTATACTTGAAACTCAAGTGAAAGCTACTTAAGTTAGAGAACCTTAACAGCAGTACGTTAGTAATAGAGAGTGAGGTCAAATGGTTTTTTCTCTTTATTTACTACAAAAATAGTCTTCCTATTTCATTTTAAAGGGTGTGCTAGGCCCTTGTGGGTAACAATTAAGTATTGCCATGGCACTAGATCATGGGGGTGATCGTACACCCCTTCCCATCCCCTCCCAACTGGATGCTAAACTGATTGGATGAGATCCGAAGTTTAGATTTGATAAAATAGTCCAACAAGCCCCCAAAATTAAGGAATTATTACTACTACATCAATTTCTAGTGAAACATAACATCAATCTCATGTGCATTTAGTAATTTATAGAGAAAGTGAGCTACACTAGCATTTAATATCTACACATATTTTAAGCTCTAAGCAGACAGACAAATGTCATGTTTTGACATGGACAAAAGGTTTCATACACAATGGACATGATGACACTGATTTTTTTTTTTATATATTTGCCTTTCTATGCATGTGGAGAATAGGAGAAAAATATGAAGAAAGCAATAACTCTAGATGATGTTGCTGACCAAAAGAAAAAAAAATACGATCGAATGAAAAGAGTATGTATTTTATTGCAGTAGTTATAATTGTAATTTACCTCCCAAACTGACTAGTCTAAGCTTTGGGGCTATCCTCTTGTGTTGTGCTTTGTTTTTACTCCTGCTGTGTAACTTTTTATTCCCCCTTTGTTTCAACTAAGATGGTATGCCTTCTTAGCTGCTTTATATTCTCAAGATCTCAATTTTTTGTTCTTTGGATAAAATTCTTAAAAGAAAAAGGAAAAAAGAATGGGTGTCTACTAAAAACCATGTATGATATAATATTAAAGAGTAAGTACAACAACACAAGATGACATATAATGAAACGGTGAAAAACTAGCTTTTCTGGGAAAATATTTTTTAGACACATCTAAATTGGTGCGGACATGGGTGGTCACATGTCTCATGTTGACAAGAGTAAAACATGGCAATTGTGAAAATAGATAAGCTAAAAAGAATGGGAACTTCTATAAAAGTGTGTCCATCTTTAAAACATATAGTTGCATCCTTGAAATTACGCAATTCTTAGTACAAATAATAATAAAAAGGTCAAAATTATCATCATCTCTGCCTTTATCCCGTATGAATAGGGGCCCACCATTTGAATTATCTTCTTTCATTCTTTTCTATTACAAGTAAAGTCTTCTATACCAACAACCAAACCTTTTCCCAACTACTTGGGGTCGGTTACATGAATGCTATGTTTCCATTCCGTTCTATTTAAGGCCATAACTTCAGTCAAACCCCAAGACATCTCTTCTATTATATTTAACATAGTTGTCTTATCTAACATATGTATACAAATATAATCTTATATCATATCTTGTGTCTATGTTGTGTTTAAATCCCACCTTTTTTAGGATTTGACATGTCGCCATGTCTAAGTAGTGTGTGTAAGCATGCTACTTGGAAGAGAAGTGTCCTACCTATGAAGTATGGACACAAATACAAGATATGGACATGGACATGAATATGAAAGGACACATCAATATATAGGTAATATAAAGTATTTATGTAGACAAGTATAAAAATGAAAATAAATATGCACCTATATATAAATATAAAATAATAATTGTTAGTCATGTTATATACATATATTGTTATTCAACATTCGCTTATAGAAAAAAGTTCTAGCAAACAAGCTGAAACTTACATTGCATGGGCATAAACTTTGGACTGAATTAGACATGATATAGTCTCATTATATCCTCAATTCTTCTTTTTTGAAGATATTCCAAGTATTTAGAACCCTTTATCCTTCTCCTAACAATAATACTCTAATATTATACTTATTCAAGAATTGTTAAACATATGTCTTGAAATATCCGAGAAATAATAGGTTGTGGGAAAATCTAAGAAGTATCGGATATATGTTCAAAATAAAAAGTGATATTTACAAACTATGGATACATTTAGGAAATACTAGATATGCATCCACGAGTACCATGCAGGATCCAATATAGATAAGATATTGACTTGTCCCCCTGATTGCACACAAATGTGGCAGCCACGTAAGCAATGACATGGACCAATAACAACTTGCCACGTGGGCTAACGAGGAGGTGATACATGGGTGATGACATGGCTGCACAGAGAGAGACCATAAAGCTGGCAAATTGTGACATGTGGCAGCTAAAATAGTGAAAGATGTGTTGTGAGTTAGTTGGGTTGTTGCTAAAATCATGTGAAGAGGTGTGTAAAGTGGGTTGACACGTGACAGGTAGAGAGCATAAGGCAAAAACACCTTAACTCCTATAAATGTAGAAGTGGGTTCAAGTGGTTGCAAGTAATGGGTTGTTATAAAGGATACATGGGGCCTGAAGAGTAAGTGGCGTAAGGCAATATTGGAAAATGGACATAGTGGTTGATTTTTAGTAGGCATGACTCTAAAATGGGTGCTTACTACAAGTCTACAACTAACCTAGGTTTGAAGGTTATATAAAGAACACTTGGGCCTTCAAAGAAGGCATTTGATCTTTAAGAGAGGTGTAATCCCTTCCTCTTAACATCACCTGGTCTTCTTCGATTGTCGCGCGTCCTTTATGACAGCCCACTACTGGCAATCACTTGAACCCACTTTCACATTTATAGGAGTTAAGGTTGTGCTTGCATTCTTCACTTGCCATGTGTCCAACCCATTACCAATCAACCCACTAACTTAGCAAGTGATCAACCCATGATTACACTAATATAACAACTAATTATCCACCTAGCAATTCTGTCTTCAGCCACCAACTCTTCAGCTGACACGTGTCCTTTATAACAACCCACTACTTGCAGCCACTTGAACCCACTTCCACATTTATAGGAGTTAAGGTGTTGTTGCCTTATGCTCTCTACCTATCACATGTTAGCTCACTTTGCACACCTTTTCGCATGATTTTAGCAAGAACTCAACTAACTCACAACACATCTTTCACTATTTTGACTACCACATGTCACAGACTGCCAACTTTATGGCTTCTTTTTGCTTATCCATGCCATCGCCCATGTGTCACCTCCATATTAGTCCACATTGCAGCTCACGTGGCAAGCTGTTATTGTCTCATGTCATTGCTTATGTAACTGCTACATTTGTGTACAAACTCCCCCTTATAGAAGTATGTGTACTTCTTAGTGTCCTTCAAATCATAGATCTTAGCAAAATACTGTACAACTAAGGCATGTTGTTTATATGCAGATTTTAAACATGTATTTTCTAAAATGAGTGCGTACTACAAGTCTACAACTAACCTAGGTTTGAAGGTTAAAAGTATGCATTTGATCTTTAAAAGAGGTGTAATCCCTTCCTCTTAACATCGCCTGATCTTCTTCGGCTGTCACGCGTCCTTTATAATAGCCCACTACTGGCAATCACTTAAACCCACTTTCACATTTATAGGAGTTAAGGTTGTGTTTGCATTCTTCACTTGTCATGTGTCCAGCCCATTACCAATCAAACCACTAACTTAGCAATTGATCAACCCATGATTACACTAATATAACAACTAATTATCCACCTGGCAATTCTGCTTTTAGCCACCAACTATTCAGCTAACACGTGTCCTTTATAACAGCCCACTTCTTGCAGCCACTTGAACTCACTTCCACATTTATAGGAGTTTCGGTGTTGCTGCCTTATGCTCTCTATCTGTCACGTGTCAGCCCACTTTACACACATCTTCGTATGATTTTAGCAAGAACCCAACTAACTCACAACACATCTTTCACTATTTTAGCTGCCACATGTCACAAACTGCCAACTTTATAGCCTCTTTTTGCTCGTCCATGCCATCGCCCATGAGTCACCTCCACATTAGCCCACATTGCAGCTCACGTGGCAAGCTGTTATTGTCCCATGTCATTACTTATGTGACTGTTACATTTGTGTACAAACTCCCCTTTATAGAAGTATGTGTAGTTCTTAGTGTCCTTCAAATCATAGATCTTAGCAAAATATTGTACAACTAACGCATGTTGTTTATATACAGATTTTAAACACGTATCTTCTTTGTTTTATCTTTTATATTTCTAAGTCCAAAATCAACTAAACAGCCTCAAATATTGGACATCTAACAAAAGGATTCTTACTGCGCAATTTTCGCACTAATATGGTTTAAATTATCAATTAAAGTCCTAAGGCATCAATTCCAGTAGTAGGAAACTAAACTAATAAGTATCAAACAAGTTTTAATAATATTCTTCCTTTCACCAACACCATCTTACTAGGGTAATGATGAATGAAGCTAATTCAAATAAAGCACAATAAATTAATCAACAATTAATAATTAATACAAAGTATCCCTTCCCACTATGATTCAAACCGCTATATGACACACAAATCAAGTTGAATATGATCCAGCAAGATAGTATTCTTCCTATGCAATGAAAGGTTCTCTGCCTCGGGCAACTTTCACTAAATTCAAGTGACTTGAACAAATTACATCTCTTTTGAACACATGATCAATATGATTTCCAGTAGACTGAAAAACTTTAAAATGAAACCAAGAATTAAGTTCTTCCTCATCTAGAATTATGACTTTTAAGGCAGTTGAAGCCATTGAAATGCAGCTCAGCTACAACAACACAAAATGAGTATCCTTAATTGAAATTTCCTCCTATTTTAATAGAATTTCACTTCCCATTGTATAAGAAAACCATCTGAATTCATGAAAATTGTGTTACGTAACAGGGTTTTTCGATCAAACTCTCAAGGAAAAACATTAACATACTTAGTAACATTAGCATACTTGCACTGCTTCTAAACTGGTCAACTTGTGTTGTGGCAATATGGTGAGCATGTGGCAGGCCCGCGTGCATTAAACATAATGCATCTCTACACATACTCCAACATATACACACAAAAACAGATACATGGGTACCTAAACATGTATATAACATATATATAGAATTTAGATATTAGCCATTGAACAGTAACCCAGTTGGTTTTAAGTACTCAGTTGAATTGAAGAACAAAAATCGATTGTTGAAGAAAAATTAGGAATATTAAGAGGAAATAGGTAGAAGTAGAAGAGATGTAAGATACCCACATCAACATATGCAGCATCCAAGTAAGAGACGTTGATCTCCACGGATACTCCGACAAACGGAGATCCCACGGTGTAAATAACAGCCGATCCCACCAAATCCACCAGTGTCGCCGTGGCCCCACCATGCAAGAAATTGCCAGTATTCTTCAGTTTTGACAAAACAGGAGCAATAGTACCCAATCAAGTCAGTTTTAGAGAGAGAGAGAGATGGTTATGGGGAGTCGTGTACTAACCAGTAAACGTTGAGGGACAGTCATGGAGCAGATGACACGACCAGGTTCGATGAGATCGACATGTAGGCCTTCAGATACGAATGGCTCGAAGAATCTACGAGGCATTGCATCGATTGTTGATGCATTTTCGCCTTCTCCTTTTTCCAGGTACCTCTTCACCGTCTCTAAATCCATTTAGTTCTTTTGTGTTGTTTTGGTTTCGGCAACAAAAGGCTTTGTGAGTGTAGAGAGAGGAGCAGAAAACACCAATTTCTCCTCTTTCCTTTCTCACGTTTATCCGTGAGATAAATGACTGGGGGTATTGAACCAAACAACGGAATGCTCCACCGAGGCATGTTTGTTTACCGAAAACGTTTTGTGTTTATTATGTTTTCATCCAAAACAGAAACGTTTTTGCTGTGTTGTGTGTGTAGTGATTGGAGGCATGTTGACCACGGATCGGATTTAATTAGGATTAACATACTAATGAATATGCAATTCAATTCTATTTGCAGAAAAACTAGATCTGATCTGATCCGTGAAATAATGAATTGGATCGAATCAAACTGGACTTAATCTAAACAATCCAATATAATTATTTTTTAATTAAGATCCAATAACAATTTTTTTATCTTAAAAGACATAAGATATTATAATATTATTACAAAAATTTATAAGATATATATATAGGGAAAATTACACTGACCTCCCCTGTAAATAGACGAAATAACAGATACCTCCCTTATAATTTCAAAAATAACACTGACCTCCCATGTCAGTGTTGTCGGTTGACTAAATTGGTAAAAAAACAATTATACCCATGTACTTTTTACATATTTTATTTGAAAAAATCTAATAATGTAAAAGTCTCATCTACTCTTTCACTTTAACCCACTTCTCTTTTCTTTTTTCTCTCTCCCTCACCTTTCCCAATTCTCTCTTTTCTTCTCCTCTTTCTTACATTCATGTTGGGTCTGTTATATATGTACATAGAGGAAGATGGAGATTCTGTTGTGTGTGTATATACATATAAGGGATTAAACAATGGATCTGTTCATAAATTAATAGAGAGGGAGACAAGATATATATATATATATATATATATATATATATATATATCTCCATCTCTTATAACACACACACACACACATATATATATATATCTTTACACACACACAAAACCAAAAAAAATATGCCAATCTAAGTCAAAAACCACCAAAATCTAATTATAGTGAATCAACAAGACCTAAATATGCCTTCCCAACAACAATTAATCAAAATCCAGAATCATTTCAAACCCAAATGACCCAAATTAGTAGTCGAAAAAAGCTGATAGTTTCGCACTTAGCAGGACCAACATTGCGAGTGACGGTACCGGTGACGACAAAGATTCCAACACCGACTTCGAGGAGGATGAGGTTGAGACGGTGCATGAGACCTTCGCCGGAAACTGTAAGGACTAAGGGTTTTGAAAAAGGAGTATCATTGAGGGGTTTGGATCTGAGAGCAGAGGACCAAAAATGGGAGAAGCATGAGGAAGAGGAAGCAGAATTACTGCCATTGCTCTCAATTGCCATTGTGCGCTCTCTCTATCTCTCTTTACTCTCTTTCTCTCTCTTCACAGAAACTCGCACCACATCAAAAGCTTATTCCCGTTTGTAATGAGAAATATAAGATATATTGGGATATACAAATCTCAATTCCATATATATATATATATATATATAATCTCTATTCCACATATATATATATATATATATATATATATATATACAGACGCACACAAATCTGTGTGTATATATATATATATATCTATATGTATTGTGTAAGAAAATAGTAAATTTAATTTGGGGAAGGAGATGATGAATAGTGGGAGAAAATTGTCCACAAATAATATGTTAAATGAGGGTATTTTAGTCCTTTCATACATTTTATGGGTATTTTGGGATTTTTAGCTCAAATATACAATGACATTAGCAATTTTCGTACCTGTAACACTGACAAGGGAGGTCAGTGTTATAAAAGGTTCACTTACAGGGGAGGTCAGTGTTATTTTTGAAACTATAAGGGAGGTATCTGTTATTTCGCCTATTTACAGAGGACGTCAATGTAATTTTCCCTAATAAATATTATAAATTCTAACAAATTTTCATATATCAGATTGAATTTCTGACCCACAATCCGTAATCCGATTTGTGGCCTAGGATTCTTATTTTCTAAATTCACAACCGATCCGTTAGTCATCCAATCCAATCTGATCGATCAGATTCAGAAATTGACAGATTTTTTATGCACTTATAATGTTTGGTAACGTAAAATTTCTAATCTGAAATTCGAAAATACAAACATGAAAACATGTTTAGTAACATCAAATTGTTGCAAAATTTTTTAAAGCAAAACATTGAAAATATGTTTGGTAATTCCAAATGTTCCCCCAAAAAAATTTAGTATTGAAAATAAAAAACATGTTTGGTAATGAATGGTTTTAATTTTATCTTTTATAATTAATTTTTTGATTAATACTTTTCACTGTCATGACTTTAAAAAAAATTGTACACAATTTTTTTTCTTCATACTAAAAAATGATGTATTTTTTAAGAACAATTTTTGAATTTTCATTTGAATTTTATTTCTTTGAATCTCACTTTTGAGTGATTTATTTTAAAAAAAAAAATCACCCTTTTCCTATATCCTCAAATCAATATCACGTATTTTTTCTTTTATTATGGTAGCTTTCCTTCCTTCATTTCCTTTTTAATGTTTAATAACAAGTACTCAAATCTTTCTTATATGCTCTCTTTTTCCTAAGGTTAAAATGGAAGCTAAGTTGTATTTTAAAGGGTAACGTTCCTTTGTTGTTTTTGTAATAGACTCCCGGGTAATGCACAAATTGAAATCACATATTAAATTGAGTAGAATTGTAGCTGGGATTTGCAATTTTTAATTTGTTGTTCCTCTAAAATGAGAAAGAAATAGGCCCAAAATGGAGGTAGAGCCGTCTTTAAAAAATCTTAGAATTACGAGCTTACAAAAAATAGTCATACAACTGAAGTTTAAGCACAAAAACTAAACAAACATCCTTATAAAAATTTGAACATTACAATGTTAATTTGAACATTAAAATTCATAATTAAAAATCTGAACTCAATTCAAAATTACAAGGTTAAAAACTATATACAAACTACAAACAAGCCTTCTTACACAACTCCTAAAATTAGAATGGTCATATACATTGCTATATATATATAAGTCTGAACACAAGGCTGAAAAGTAAAGATCTCTTCCAAACATAAAAATGAAATATAATAATGTGCAACTCAATGTTAGTCACCAAAACACACTGTAAGAAAAAAATGTGCTCAAGACAAAGAATGCCCAAAGAGCACACCATTCAAGTCACTGTCCAAAATAATCGAATGGAAGAAAGCATCCTCATTAAAAACTCTATTCAAATGCATCATCATCGTCACTAAAAATAGGTTGTGCAATAGCTGCAAGTAATGAAGCTTCATAAATGCAACACAAAACTACTTACAAATATAAAAAAATAAATATGGAAATGTACACGTGCAAAAACGTTTACCAAACTCCCCCTTAGGCAACCACCACTTAGGCAAAATGATCCAAGCTGCCTACTAGATAATTATAAATATACTCTAAATTCTATCAAAATTATAATAAAACCCCATAAACTATAATAATTTTACTTATTAAAATTCTTATTTATCGAAACTGTTTCAAATACTTCAAATTTGGTATAAAAAAGAGCAAACTCGCACCAATCACACACAAGAAATAGAGATTAAGATTCTTTTTATTACCAGGCTAGGTGTCACAGGGGTCAAATTCAAACACAAATTTTTGCCACTGTAATGGCACTAAGACAGTCCTCGTCCTCATCTGCCTTAATCTCAGCCAATACACTTGGTGTCTTGGACACACACCGAGTCACACTCCCACACACACAAGAATGTTATGTGGGAAGAGAAGGGACAAATCACACAACAATATACAGAGACCTTATGGTTCCTAACCTTATATTATATAAGCAAGAACAATATAAGAAAATATGGCCAAGGTTTGCAGTAAACATATAAAGGCACACCAATGCCTAACCCTCCCAAAGTATATAGCTCTCAACTATATCTTACACTCCATAATTCGTATCTACTACAATGCCTAATTAAGACTATATATAAGCACTCATAAAACTGCCAATATAACCCACAATGTGCAGTTGACACACCACAACTACTAGGGTTATGTGCTGGAACGACCTATCAGCACATGTCATCTTGCCTTGGTGGTTGCCAACACTATTCCCATGTCTCCCCATCTTCAGCATTATGTGGAGAAGTACTGGAACTGCTGTGTGTTGGCAAGCCAAGAGGTTGCCACCTTACAAAGTTGGTTGTTGAGCCTTCCCCCACCTTCCCACAATATATATAGAAATTCATCAACAATAATTCAAACCATTTGGATTTACTGGAGTCTTCTATGCCTTACCAAGTGTCCTGGTGGTTGTCAACATTATGCCATATCTCCCAATTCTATACAATGAGAGAGAACAGCCATCAATGTTTACTGTTGACCCAAAGGTTTTAACTTAAGGGAAATCTTGTAATTTTGATGATAACAAATCATTAATGATGTTTTGTACTAATTCCCAATTTGAGTGATTGATTTTGAAGCAATGATGTTTATTCAAGAAAGCATTCACATTGAGGATGATGTCATGAAGAGGACAATGTCAAAGAAAGCATTTCATTGAATAAGAAAGTGTTGTCCCAAGATTTAATGACAAATGCCATTTTTGAAGAAATGGGGTAGAAATAAGTTGGTGAGAACTAGGATTTCATTGTCAAAGTTATTTATGAATAACATGATTGAAGCTCATTTCTATGATAGGACCATGCATTCATTTTTATATCATTTCTTGGTCTCTAATTCTCTTGAAATAGGTCTTGATATTAATTCAATGATTCTCTAAGACCAAACAAGCTCAATGTCCTAACCTTGTCTTTGAATTTTGGTTATTTAAATGTTAGAGGACTTTGAGGCGCCTCAAACTCAATTTGAGCCACCTCAAAGTTACAGAAAGAAATTGAAGTTTTGAGAAGGCTTTTTGAGGCGCCTCAAACTCACTTTGAGCCACCTCAAACTCACTTCGAGCCACCTCAAACTAGTTTTGAGCCACCTCAAACTCATTTCGAGCCACCTCAAAATATTTTGAGGCGCCTCAAACTGCACTTTGAGCCACCTCAAAATGCACTTTGAGCCACCTCAAAGTTTATGAGGCGCCTGAAACTCATTTTGAGTCGCCTCAAACATGCTGAATTCAAATCCAACGGATAGTTTAGTGCATTTAATGCCCTCAACTACCTTCCAACAGCTATAATTCAAAGGGGCTCTATATATATTGATGGCTCTGTATTTATTTCTTCTTTTAACACTCTTGAGCTATTTTTGCTGAGCTAAATTCATTACATTCAATACTCTATCATTCTCATTTATTAGACTTGAGCTTCAACTTGAGATTCATATATAACTACTAGTCTTGTGAGCTTCATTTTGAGATTTTATCTTTGAGAGATCTATTCTTTGAGCTGTAAATCTTCTCCTCATTTATTGTAAAGGGTTGGTTGAACCCAAGAAGACTAAGTGGAGGACTTCACTTAGCAAGAGAAAGGAAGAATCTTGTTAGCTTCATTGTAAAGGTTTGCTCTCCACCCGAAAGGAGAAGCCTTAGTGGATTTGGGGAAATCTCAAGAGGGATCTTGAGTCGTGGAGTAGGGGATTCCGAACCACGCTACATCTTGCGTCACTTGTGTTTGATTCTCTCTAACTCTCTCTTTTAATTCTTGTGCATCTATTTTCCCTCATTTCACTAGTGCTTTTATTTTGACTTGTTCTTGATATTTATATTTGTGAAAAAATTGTCATTGATTGCCATTGACCCTATTCACCCACTCCCTCTAGGGTCAATTCTTGGGTAACACTTACAACCGCCATGTGTTGTCAACCTTCAAAATGTGTCACCTGTCATTCCCACCATGTATGTAACACACCCCCACATTCCCACCATGTATGTTGTGTTGTGGAAGGTTGTGCCAACCACTCCTATATATCAGGAACCAACTACTGACCATGTCTTTGCATGCCATCTATCCGCCAAGTGTCAGCCAATGCCTTTGACTATGCCCAGCCTAAGCCATGGTCTATGCCAGCCACATCTGATTTAGCCAACCTGATTGGGGCTCAACCCATGCCAAGCCTAGTTATTGCCTCATGGTCCATGCTAATGTCCACGTTTTACCGAAGTCCAAACCATGACAATGAGTTTGCCACCACCTTGATTTGTTGGTGCATTGTCTGAGCCATGCCCACAAATGTCTGTTCATACCCACCGTGTCATACCCACGGGGCTATTGCCTCATGGTCCATGCCAATGTCCACGTCTTGCCCAAGTCCAAACCATACCAATGAGTTTGTCACTACCTTGATCTGTTGGTACATTGTTTAAGCCATGCCCACCAATGTTTGTTCATGCCCACCGTGTCATACCCACGGGGGTTTAATTCGCGACCAATAGTCATCATGCATATATCTGAGCCAACACATTTCCCAAGGGCAAGTTTGCACACCCATGGGCTCATATGCACGTGGCATACCTACCACGTGAACGACATAGGACGCACCAGCATGTGTCGCCCACCCATAGGGTTACCGTCACCGCACCAACAAGTGCCACCACCTTTGGAGTGGTGCACAATCGTACCAAAGGCATATTTGGCGTGCTCCCAATGCTTGCCTCGTACTAGGCTTTCCAAGGCCTAGCCAAGTGGGCTTGGGTGTCAGGGGATGAAAATGAGAGTACCCATACCCCTTTATATATGTAAAATGGAAAATTACCACTCTGACAACAACAAACATCACCTATGTCTAAGAAGTCAAAATGTCCATTAATAAATATTAGTATTTCTAAAATTCACCAAACTTGAGGAATGTGCTTCAAATAACTTTAGGACACCCCAGTACTTTTCCCAAGTCAAATCTCCCAACTTTGATTTTCACCATATTTACAAGGATGCCACTATTGCATGTTGTGGCATACTGACAGCCCTCGGTGCCCCACGAATGCTGTTAAGGGCCTAGCCATGGGCATAGCCTGGTGCGGAGCAGAATGTTAAAGGGCTAACTGTCACTCCCCGATTTTCGACTATCGATTAAGAGTGAGGTAAACGGGGGTGAACGGTGATTATCAAACATCAACACTCCCAATCATAATAGCTCCTTGATATCATGCTCTAATACCAAGTTGTCACGCCCCGATTTTTGACTCCCGGAAACAATGGTGAATAAGTGTATTAAACCCTAATGAATTTCCTTAACCTCTAACTCAATGCAGAAACGTAATTATCTGTATACGTGTGTCTACGTACGTCCTAACATCAACCCCTAACTAGGGCCCCACACATGACTACACTTACACAACACTGGTTGTTGGTCCCTATTTTCACACAATCAAAATGTGCACTTCGATTGATCGAAATGTCATCTTCGCACAATCGAAATGTTCGATTATGCGAAGTATTATCGAGGTACTATCGAAGTTTATCATCATTCGGGACTTCTATGATTCTAAAACCCTACAATTTTTTGATTAATCGAACTACTCATTTCGCACAATCAAGATATTTCGATCATGCGAAAAGGGTATTTCGCACAATCAAAACTTTCTTGACAGAAATCATGCATTTCTACAAAAAGGGCATTTTCATGCCAATTCCTCATTCTTCCATACCCATACATTCTCTAAAGGATTCTAAACATTCTAAATGGTTCACAACACATATAACATGATCCAAACACATACATAGATTCTCCAAGTAATTATGTCCAAGAATTGTAAACTGCAAGGTCCAAACCAAACATTTTCCATTCAAGTTCCAAAAGCCATACATAAGTCATGTACATTCATTTCCTTAAAACTTTACATATCCCACATGTCGCAATTACCTTTGAAATCCAAATACATTAAGATAACTTAAATGTAAATACAACATGTCCAAAGAAACTAGTCCACATGCCACAAGCCGGCATAAACAACTATCTACATCTCAAAAAAAGTTCAAAAGAAGCTCAATCCTCTCTAGTGTTCTACGTCTCATCCTCCATATGAGCTTTATATGTAAAAAGAGTTTGGGGAAGGGGAGTGAGTATACAAATATGCCCAGTAGGAATGATCCACCCGACTCTACTTTAACTCAGACAGTCATGCATAAATGCATAATGAAATCTCTATATGGCTACATGTCATACCCTCATGGTTTTCATACTTAGGACAATATCATTTTGAAAACATGTTAAATGTCACACGCTTCCAATGCATATAAACAATTTGTAAAAGAATCTCAAATGAACTCACACCACATAAATCCAGAAATCAATTCAATTGAGGACTTCTGCTTATCACAATTCCATAGTAAGGGTTTCTTCAAAACTGTAAACTCTGCTTACGCTCTACGGGTTGTTAACCCGACGGAAGCAACATTCGATTGGCCAAGTTTGGGTCTTGCACCCTAGGGTTTCGGGCCTTTCTTAATTCTCACACATGCCCCAAAAATGCGACTTTCTCACATAATTTCACATTGCCACATAATGTACACTTATCACAAAAATGCACATAATTCACAATTTTCACAACTCTCACCAAATACATAATTTATGTCATGTTTATACACACAAATCCCATCTCAAGCTTGTCACAATGCAATTTCACCCGTTTCATGGAAATCACACAATGCATTTTAGAAAGTTTTATTTCATGCATAAATCTCATATGTGGCTCAAAAAATATCATTTATGATGCAAATGGTAAAACAACTCAACATGAACTCAAAATATAGCACTAAAAATATGCATACAACATAACCTCAATCTAGAACATGCTAGACAACATCATTCTCACCATTTGGAATCAATTTGACACAAATAATTTTAAAGAATTTCATGTCACAATTATGTGACCTATAGAATCAAAGCAAAGAGGAAACTCACACCTCTACCTCAAACCTCAAGCTTGGAAGCCAAGTTTCGAAAATCTCAACCCTTTTTACCTTGCCAAAAATGCCTTTTGTTCAGTTCAAACCGAAGTCATTAGCTCGAGGAACAATTTACCCTTCTTCAAAAACTTTCAAATCACAACCTAGCACCTCCAAAATATAGAGAGAATGGGGAGAGATGAAGTGGGAGAGTTAGAGAGAGAGGGAGCTATAAAAATAAAATATCTCAGCCCCTCCCAGACATTTATGTCCTCTTGGGGTGCGAAATGATCGAAATACCCCTGAGTTACTTAATGTACCCTCCCAATCGACCTTCATTTTTTATTTCAAAAATGGCTATGGCTCCGAAATCGCTTCCTTAACTCTATAAACATTTCATTTGGTCCATAACCAAAAATAAGATTTTTTTTGGATTCCCGAGCCCACCGAACCTCGTCCTAGACCCCGTTAACCCAAAAAGTTAAACTTCTCCAAATGTTCTCAAAACTTCCCAAAACCCTAAAATAACTCCCCAAACATATTTTCCACATTCAAAACATGCTAAACATCATTTAAAATGTAATTAGGACAAAAATGATGCTTAAAATAGAAACCGGTCAAATTTGAACCCGATCTCTACACTAACACTAGGCCTCTTGAATACAAGAATACAATAATCTCCCTCATTTTTCTTCCTTTTTGTCTCCCCCTTTCATTTTATCTAACCTCTGTTTTTATAAGTGAGGTTCATTCTTGATTTCTAGCCCGTTCTCCCTGATTTTTGGAGATTTGGGCTAATCCCTCCTTGGATTGTTCAATATCTTTTGTGATTCTGTTCTTTATTGACTATATGGGATTTTGGCTCATCATAAGACTGATTTGGCTGGCCGATTAACTTTCCTATTTTGTTCAGCTGGCTACATACGCTGTTCAATTTGGCTCACGCATTGGCAACGTGTCATATTGTGGTTAGTCGTAGCTTTATATAGGTGTCACGTCTTTATTAGTGGAAAATATTCATCCACATAAATGATATATGCATGAAATCAGGTGGAAGCTAGATTAATTGCTAAAGTGTGGGGTCGGGGAATAAAAATATTAATCCAGTAGCATTAAAGATGATTCTCGACAAGTTTTAATTTGGTGTGCGAGCAAGAATCATACGTACGTAGTTGTTTGGGTCCAAATGAATCAGTAGTGTCATTCTCCTTCATCTTATGCATCTTCTCTTCCTTCCTTCCTATTCCTATTCATGTTCCTTTTTCTTTTTCCACTAGTCATGTTGGACTCTCGAAAGGTTTGCAAACTTTGGATGTACTCACATGCATCATTTAAGACCAGGAGTGAACCTCGAACTAGGGACATAATTAAGGGAAACACATACTCCAAAAATCTTATCTATGATCAGCATCCACATAATCATGTTATGAATGGATATTCACTGTAGTAAGCAAATAATAAATTGGATAGTGATCGATGCCTTAATTATTGAGGTTGTGGAGCTTGAATCACAAGTTCAAATTACGTTGCCACTTCGCGAACTCCAGGGGGCAGCGGCCCAAGGAAGAAATTTTTTCTAGAGAGTGTTGTGGCCCATTTTTTGTTCTATGGGATTTTAGGTCCAATTCCAGAATGTTTAGTACACTATATATATAGACATATTCCTTAAAAATCATATTCTTGATGCTTTATTTCCTCATATCACAAATTGGTAAGGTAGGCAATGATTTTAGTTCAATTTTAGACCTATCTTGATTTTAATTAGGTGGTAATTGAACTTTCAAAATGTGTTTTATTCATATTACAATGAGTTGGAGTAGACTTAAAATCAATATTCAGATTATGTTAAATTTAGTCAAAATTTGACCTATCTGCCTTTACAATGAGTTGGAGTGGACTTAAAATCAATATTCAAATTGTGTTAAATTTAGTCAAAATTTGACCTATTTGCCTTTATATGTGCAAATTATTAGTAGAATTTCATGATTACTTTATATGTACAAGACTTACACTTTGATAATATTGTTTTATGGAAATATATTATTAATTCGCCTAATTTTTATTTTATTAAACCACTCAACTAAGCTTTAAAAGTTAGTTCTTGTACATAATATTGTGAATAGTTCTGCAGGGTAAGGAAAAAGTTTTGCACCAATACAACTTCTTGTAGTAAGTTCTCTGTGGTCCAAAATGTGTTTTTACTTTATAAGGATCCACTCCATGTGGTATCATATTGTCCGCTTTAGGTCAATCGCGCACGAGTTTGTTCTTGAGTTTTGCTCCAAATGTCTCATACTATTTGAAGATGCACGCACATGTAAGCACTTCACTCTGCTAGTGTGGTAGCTCACCCAGTGTCTCGCACCCACAAGGGTCACCACAATCCACCCCTAGGAGGCTTGACGTCCCCATCGCACACAATTTTGTGAAATTTTTTATTTCAAATAAAACTGTAACTTACCCAAACTCACCAACATTGTTAGGAAACAACATTACATATATTATTATGTGATTTTCAGGACATGAGAGGTGGAAAATCAACACTTTTAGAAAAAGTGTCTTCTAAGTCCATCAATCCAAATGAAACATCGACAACCAATTAACTAAGGACAGAGTTTGTTAGGTTGTATTTTTTCTCATTTACAGTGGATTTGTCTGCTGAAGAAGGATGGTGTCTTTGTTGGAGAGATTATTAGGTAGTTTCGAGACCATTGGTTCCAAGCCAATAGCAACGCGCCACATGCACATATTTGTGCTCGAGACTACCTAATAATTTTTCTGTCTTTGTTGTTTTTCCAGTTTTAATTTTCGAGTATGAAATTGGTTGTCATGTTTATTCTACTCTTTAATTTACTATTTATTCGTGGTTGTGCATTATTGATTGTTAACTATATTAAATCTTAACTTGGTAATTTATCGAGCTTAAAATGAAAGGTTAAATTCACTTACCTCCCCTGAGATTTGGTCAAATTACACTTAGAAAGATCGTTTGGCCTTTATTTCTTTCACATCTCCTAAATCAATTTTTCTAGTGGCCGGAATAAATTTTAAGAATGAAAAGACATTTTTGCCCTTACATTATAATATCACATTATATTTCAAATAGGGTAAAATACAATGACATCCCTTGAGGTTTGCCGTAATTGCATTGACCTCCTCTGAGGTTTACCATAATTGTACTGACCTCCCCTATGATGATTTGAAATAATATTTTATGATGATTTTAGCATTATACACCAAAATAAGTTAATGATAAAAAAAAAATTGATTTCTAAAATGATGTGTATGCTTTCACGCACACGACACCACACCACCAACTCGGTCATTTTCGTCAACCCATACCTATGACTCACGACAAAACTTAACAACTCAGTCCACAAATTTGATCCTATGTATGTGTTTTGTATATATATCACCATGATCGAAGATCTTTGAAAATAATTTGTGTGATAGAATTTTTAGCGATTGATCAGATATGTTAGGAGCAAGATTGAAGATCAATGGTGGTCATGGGTGGTGACGGTGGCGGTGTAACATGTGTACAAAAAAAAATTGAACAAAGAGAGAAAGTATAATTGATCGACGTTGAATGTTACTCATTCTAGCCTCTTCACTTGCGTATTTTATTCTCTTAGTGATAGATTATTTTATGATTTTACTTTGTTTTAGTGTTTTCTGTATTTTCAGGGCCTTAATGATTATTTCAGTTAAAACCATGATTTTGGACTTTTAAAGAAGACATTCAAGAGGGTTAGATGAAGCCTATATCAAGTGGATCCATTCAACTCCGTATTTTAACTCAAAATAGTCCAAGGAAGAGGCCCAAGAGAATTATAACTGCTGAAGGGTATTTCGGGCTAAAATCCAATTCTGCGCGTAATACAGTTTTAATCCCATTTTGGAAAACGGTCCAAAACTCTTATTTTCAAGCATCAAATTGACTCAATTCCAATATTAATTGAACGAAATTCGATTCTGGACACTTTTGTATTTCACGTAAATTTCATGAATCGGACTTCTACTGGGTCAAACTTTGGGCTGAAAGTGAGTAGAAAAACCCACCTGATTAGGGGCTGCGGGAAACCCTAATTGTCTCCTAATTAGGTGGGGACTCTTCATATTTTCTTAGCTATTAAAAGTGACGAATTGGGGCTATATTAAGGGGTTTGGCATCAACTTTGAAGAGCTTTTGGAGTGGAGAATCATTGGAGAACAAGGCGTAGCAATACTTCCATGGAGATGATGTCTTTTTCCTCAACCGTTGAAGTTTCTTCTTCTACCATAAGCGGCTAGTTCATCCACTAGGGTTTTGATGTAGCCCTAACAAAACATCACTAGTTTGATTGTTCTAATTATTGGGGATTTTTGTATTCGTTCATAGATTGTATAGTTTAGAGGATTCTTCTTATAGAATTAAGTAATAAAAGTCTTATAAATTCAATTTCAATGATTTCTTATCTTATCTTAAATACTTGATTATTGTTATTAAACTCAATCTCTCTTATTTTCTTTGATTATGAGAGTGATTATTACACAATGATTTTCACTGAATATATCATTAAAAGCTTTGATGGATTATGCCTAGAGAAGATGGACCATACTGTACCCTAGATTAGAGTAGTTAGGCAGATGGCTCATGCCAATCGAAGATAGTCCATAAATTAGCCTTAATCATATCTTATCTTCTTAACAAATGAAGGTGAGCTTGTAGCCACCGACACCACTTATGCATGATATGATGTCCCATAGTTAGTTCAATTAACCATTGATTGTGAAGTTAGTGGTAAAATCAATAACCCTAGATTTATCTTATATTCTCTACACTCAATAGTTTTTCTTGATTTTGTTCAATTGCTCATTAGTTAATTTAGAATTAAAAATCAGAATTCTTTTCTTTTAAATTTAATTAGAATTAATTTCGTATATCTAACTCAGTCAGACCACAGTCCTTGAGGTTCGACACTCTTTTCGATAGCCCTATTCTGCAAGGAATTCGTTCTATTGCGAAGTGTGGTAATTTTAATTGATACACTCACAACACATAATCAATAATGTGACAAAAATATCATTTTAAAAATCAAATTTTTTTTCAAAGGTGATCAGTGCAATTACAGCAAACCTCAAGGGAGGTCATTGTATTTTATCTTATTTAAAATATAATGTGATATTATAATGGAAGGACAAAATTGTTTTTCCACTCTTAAAATTTATTCCGGCCACCAAAAAAATGGATTTAAGAAAGGTGAAAAAAACAAAGGTCAAACAGTCTCTCCGCTAAAATGAACTAATCGAGTAAGAAATAATAAGAGTTTAAATTGGACCTATTCACTCATTTAAAAGTTGTGTTAGCATAAGCAAGTGTACTCTCATTTAAACAAATTTAAGGTATATTAGACTCGTGTAATGTTAGGAAAAAAAATGTATAAGAATAATTAATTGAGGACAAATTTTACAGAAATGATAAATGCACCTCAGTTATATATATAATTGCACTCTTTTTTTTTAAAATAAATAAATAACATAAATGTTCTTTATATTTTATTCTCAAAAATTAAATTGGAATGCTAATTTCATTTCACATTTAAAGTGTGTTTATAAAAATGTAAAAATAAAAATAAATTTATTTACATACGTAAATATATAGGGTAAATTACTCCCACCTCTCTTGGGGTTTGCCTTAATTACTTTCAAATTAAAGTAGTAAAAAAAATTTGGTCAACCTCCCTTCAACTTTGGTTGACTTTACTCTGACCACCCCTGCCGTTAGTTGACTATTAGTAAAGTTAAAAGTCAGTTAAATATATAAATTGAAATGTCAAAAATGCCCTTATATGATGTAAAATGACAAAATTAACCTTATTATTAATCATATGAAATAACCACTTTAACCATGACATTTTAGACAAAAAAAAAAAAACCATTACATTCTTATCACTTTTTATTACAAATAATTAATAATTAATATTTTAATTTTAATATTAAATATAATAATTTACCATTGAATGTGTACCAATTGTATGAAATTTATGATTAATTTTAATCATATGCTAATATATGAATAAACTGTATATATTTATGACATTATCTATATGTTTTTAATAATATAAGTTTTATTAACTATATTTCATATAATTTGATTAATTATACATATTCAATGGTAAAGTATTATATTTAATAGTAAAATTAAAATATTAATTATTTGTAATCAAAAGTGATAAGAAGGTAATGGTTTTTTATTTTTTGGTCTAAAATGTCATGGTTAAAGTGGTCATTTCATATGATTAATAATAAGGTTAATTTTGTCATTTTACAGCGTGTAAGGACATTTTTGACATTTCAATTTATATATTTAACTGACATTTAACCTTACTAACAATTAACTAACGACATGGGTGGTCAGAGTAAAGTCAACCGAACCTGAGGAAATGTTGACCAAATTTTTTTTACTACTTTAATCTGAGAGTAATTAAGGCAAACTCAAGGGAGGTGGGAGTAATTTACCCATATATATATACGCAGTGCAACTCGGACGGATTAGACGATTGGAGGTATAGCTCGAGTTGAACCCGAAATATGAAATGCTCAACTCTAACCCGACCTTCAACCCAAGCTATCTAACCCTAACCCAACTTATTCTTAAATTTTATCATATAAACATCGTGAACAACATTAACTTTATGAAACTTATATATTATTTTCTCACTCTTTTATGTATTTGGAATGTTAATCATCAACAACTAGACAGTGTTATTGTACAAATCAACTTAACCATAATTTAAAATAAATAGAGTATATTTAAAATAAAAATATATATAAAAAAATTAGAATTCAAGTGCGAGTTGTACTTGATGAGATCTCAAACTCAACCCCTAACCTTAATTGAATTCGCATTTCTTAACGTTGTCCGAACCAGTGAAAAATGGGGCGGGGCTGGACTCGGGTTGGGTTTCATCAACCCAACTTGCACCCCTAACACACACTCACTCTCTGTCTATGTTCACACCGAGAGTTGAGACCGGTCTGCCTAGTTCACCTTCGCTCGGCGGCGTTGTTAATATTATACGGCGATGACCACCAGGTATAGGCCTATACCTCCCTCTTTTCTCCTCTATTTCTCTCTCTAAATTTGTATAGCTATCTATATATACATATATAGGTGCAAACACAAACACAAACACAAACACACTAACTCTAATTCTTAATGATGAACAATAGGCGAATGAGAGCATTCAAGCGGTGGATGAGGCATCAGGGCATTGAATGCAGCGACGCATTGGAGCTGGTAGACCAGGAAAACGATGAATCAGAAGGAACCATCTGTGTGAGAGCAGTGTGCGATTTACACGAAGAGGACTTGGTGGCGACCATACCAAAGCAGTCGTGTCTCACCATCAAGACCTCACGCGCTCGCCACCTGATCGAAGCCGCGGGTCTTGACGGCCTCTTGGGTCTCTCTGTCGCCCTCATGTACGAGAAGTCGTTGGGAGAGGACTCTCCTTGGTTTGGGTATCTTCAGGTCTTGCCTCACAGCGAGTACTGCATACCCTTGCTCTGGACTCTGGAAGAGATTGACTCTCTCTTGTCAGGGACTGAGCTCCACAAGGTATGGTTTTGTTCCCAAATCACAAAGGAATGAATGGGTTTCTTTTACAAATTAAGTAGACAGACACCCACATATACAATATTAATTTCTGTAGGTGATGGTATGATTAATTAATTCTTCATTTGAGTTTCATATATATATGAAAATCGTTGGAAAAAGGTAATCTCATGCTAACAGCTGTATAATTTTAAGGGCAAAATCCCATATAGCTCACTTTAATTTCAGCTGATTTTATTTTGTCTGCAATTTTTATGTTTTGGCGAATTGATTAGCTCCAGTTTGAGTTCCAAGTTGGTTAGATCCAATGTACATGGAACCCGGATCCTCTCCTTTGCCACAGGATGTCCTGTGCTAACTCGCATCACTTATGCAACAACTTCACATTGCATGCAACATGATGACCTTTACATCGCACATTGCATACACAATAACTTTACATCGCTTATGCAACAGGAACCCAACACAGGAGGTGATCCTAATTCATGTACATGATAATTCACCAATTGCAAACAAATCTTTCCTCCTACCCACCAACACGAGTGATGGGTTCTCTTAAACCTTTGAAGAAAAAAAGGTTTGGTAGAAACTAGTCTGTGGCTCGGGGTTGAGTTGGTTTTGATAGAAAAATTCCGCTAAAACAGTGCTGAATATAATAAATAGTTATAAATATGCTCTAAAATAAATTACTGCTAATATAATGCAATATACAAATTATATATAATTAAAACTTATTCAACTGAATCCAATGAAATCTGCGGAAAAGGGATTTCCAAGTAGGTTTCAAACTCTCTTAACCCTAATCTTTTTCAATTCTTATGTCTATATAAACACCCTAAGTTTTCTAGAAAACTCATCCGAGTACATCTCAAGTATACACAATCAAATTGAGTGTATTCTCACAAATCATTAGTGGCAATAGCTTGGGTGGAGCGTCAGCGTGAGCCTGGGTCAAAGGTAACTAGGGGATTCTTGGGTTACAGTCTTGTTAACCTAGTGTGTAATACATTTTCTTTGTGGCCCTATTTTTTCTCGAGAGGATTCTCTATGTAAAATCATGTGCTCTTGCGTTGGATGTTGTTACGATTATATGCTTCATATCTGGAACATGATGCTTTTTACATGTTTATATTGTTAGTTGAAATTTGAGCGGTAGTTCTAATTTTTGAATTTCTGTTAAGTTTTGTTGTTATGTGTTCAAGACGTATTCAACTCCTAGGTCTAGTTCAAGCCTTATGCTTACTCTGACTATCAGAGCCTCATGTTACCATCCTAATTCTTCATTGGATATCTTTGTGATTTCCATCCTATTTTCAGCTATATTTGGATCCTGTATAATCTCTTTTCTCTTCAGAAGGTATCCTGTATAATCTTGCGACTAAAACTTTTAAGTTATATGGGGGAGGAGACTGTTCTGATCTTGACAACTTTATTTTGTTGATCATTCTGGTACATTGGTAGGCAGATTGTTGAAGAAGACAAGGCCCTCATCTATGAGGACTGGAAAGAGTGTATTCAGCCTGTTTTGGCTTCAGCTCCTTTAGAGCTGAATCCCGATTTTTTCGGGGTCGAACAGTACTTTGCTGCAAGAAGTCTTATTGCTTCTCGCTCTTTTGAGATAGATGAATACCATGGAGTGGGGATGGTTCCTCTGGCAGATCTGTAAGTTACACATTTTTTCTGGGTATACCTTGAGCTTTTGCCAAATCGTTGTGGATTGTTCATCATGATTCAATGAATTTTATATGTCTACTCGGCGGCCTTTTTTGTCCTTTTTGTAATTTATTTGGCAGCTGGTACACTGTGCAAAGTGCATACATTATTAATTTGGTTATATGCAAATTATTTTTGTGTTCTCTTGTTTGCATCCAGGCTGATACAAAACTCAAACATTTGACAAAAACTTGTGTCAAATGTTGTATTTATAAATAATAATAAAAAGAAGAAAAAAAAAATCCTTGCTTCCTCAGTCAATTATTCATTGTTTTGTGCTGTCTAGTGTGATATTTGCCGTTCGAATCATTGGCTTCCGATTCCTCTCACTACCACAAGTGACGTTCTTTACTCCATCCCATTGTCCTTGCAGTGGTTTCATCTTGAACTATATTGCTCTTTAATAGACCAGTAATTTGTCTTTCTTAAACGTGACTAAACCTTTGATAAAATCTCCATATTCTTGCACATAGTAATTTCACTTTCTTGACCATCTCAGCCATCTTTGTTCCATATTACCTTAGATAAAATCTCCAAATTCTTGCACATACATTCTTTTATGAGCTTATTCTGTCTTTCTATGGCATTACATATTCATTTTCTTGGTAATATTATGTCTGTTTTAATTAAACAATTGTAACAACGCCAATTATAAAGCATTGCAAGAGGACCATTTTGCTATATTTCCGGCTTACTATGGGTAGAATTTCTTTGTTGTTCTTTGGTAGGATATCATGATTGTTTTTTTTCCCTAGTTGGGGGACTCACACACTTTTTTGCCCACTCCGGGCCTTAAACCCCTCCCCTCCTCTTTGACATATCATGATTGTTCCCAACCTACTGGATGGTAATCTTCTTTATTTCTTCATTTTTAATACCAATCTTATTGATATTATCTGTAGTTTGTTAGTTCGCCTTAGGCTTGTTTTCATAAAATTTTGTGGCTCCAAAGGATCTCTTTTGTTGATATGGAAATTCAATGACATTAACAAATATGCGGATTAATCTCCCTGTTCCATGTCAGTCCCATGAATGTTGCATGGCACCACATCCGTCCGCCTCCCAGGTTCCAATGAAGAATGGACCAAGAGGCTTCTAAACTCCACATCATGAAGTGTGAAACCCACTTGTATTTGGGTTTCACGACGTTGTTTTCTTCCTTTTCTTTTTTCCACTGCAAAACAGCGTCGTGTTGGGAAGCTTACTTAAAAAGAAGCCAGACCAAAACGACGTTGTAGCAATTGAGGGTTATTTTGTAATTTTACCGCCATTGTTATTTTTCTATTTCTTCAGGGGTAAAATGGTAAATAAGATACAGGTTAATGGTAGTTCAACGGATTCGGAGTAAGTTGCAACTTTTAGATAGTTGAGGGTTAGTTGCATCACCAAGGGGGTATTTGCAAATTATTGAAAGTTGAGGGGTTTTTTTTTTGCAGTTTACCCTAATGTATATAAATAGTTATAATGTATATTCATTTGTTTCCTTGTGGCTTAATGTGTCTGTGTCCTACTTGTGGTGTCATGTCTATGTCTATCTTTTATCCGTGTTCTAACTTCGTAGCTCATAGTTATATTCTTGATCATGTCAGGTATGGTGCTCATATTTTTCTCTTTAGGGCTTCACTAATATGATTCATCATCATCATCCTTGCCTTAATCCCATATGAATGGATTCACTAATATGATTGCTTTGATTTATTAAATACCATTTGAAAATATCAATCTCGCAATTCACTAATGAGATAGAAGGCTTGATTTATGTTTGTAATTAACAAAAGGGAAAGCGATTAAGGTTACTACTTGCCTAATTTGAAGCATGGTGGTCTGGAAATGATCAAGGAAATATGATGTACCTTAAATTATTTGGAATATGTCCATAATTTGGAATCCCATTGCTTTAAAATGTTGATCCACAATTTCTTCTTTTGATAAATAAATCAACTCTTTATGAGAATAAAACATTTATGAAGTGTACAAAATAAAAAGGCCCAAGGCAATGTATAGATCCTCAATGCAAGTATTATGCAAGAAGTGCTGACTATTTGAGTAGGTCAGGAGCTTCCCTACCAGTTTCATAGCCATAAGTTTCTGCAATCATTGATTCGTTATTTAGCCAAAATGGCTCCTACATGACCTTTTCTTTCATTACCGATGCCAATTTAAACCAATTATCTTCAAATGAGTGTTTTCTTTTACCTCCTTTAAAGCTTTTGCATCTTGCTCACTAAATGTCATGTCCTCTCTAGTTACTCAAATAAGGATTTCCTCATGATTTTTCTGTTGGGTTTAAATAAATAATCAACTTGTAGAAATCAAAAATACTGCAATAAATTAAAGAGGAATCTCAGCAATCATACCTGATTGAAGATTAAACCATCAATCATACCTGATTTAGACCACAAATTGACAAGTATAATTGCTGAGATTCCTCTGTGGAGAAATAAATCAGGTACAAATTGACAAGTATAATTTGAGAAATCAAGAATACTGCAATAAATTAAAGAGGAATCTCAGCAATCGTACCTGATTTAAAATTATAATCTCAATTAGACCACAAATTGACAAGTATAATCCCAACCCATCAATTAACGATAATCACATTGCAATCCAATTTTAGAAAACATAGTTCATAGGACCACAGAAATAATTTTATTTATTTAAAATTTCCAACATTTTCTGCTTGGGAGGACAAGTATCCATATAGTTGACTGTGCCTGAAGGTAGGTGGACTTTTCATTTATGATATTGTAATTAACTTCTTAATATGAAATCAGGAAAAAGACATGCAATTTTTTAAGGTCATAAGTTCACTTCAACCACACACTATCATGTCTTCTCTTACTGTTTCAGTCCACATTCATTTTGGTTATACTCATCAGCCAACATTAGTGTCAATGTGGGCCGTATCACTTCTTTTCATGGTGTTGTAATTGGTTTTCGTTGCACATAACCACACCATCTTACTCGGTTTCTTTTCATTTAATCTCCAATTGGTGTTACTGTCTCACAATTATGTTTAGTTGTAATAATAATACTTGTCTTGCCGCAATACTAGATTATTTCATTATGCTCTTTTTATGAACATTGTTTTTCCTTCAACTACCCAACATTTCGCCCTAGAGCACGTCTAGCTTTTTTAGCTATTTTAGAATCTCTTTCAATTTCATAATAACAAGTCAATCACACAATCAAAAAGTCTGCACAGAGGAGAGAAGATGCTGAGGAGGAAAAATGACCATAGAATCCATAATGTAGTTAGTAGCTCAATTTGAAATAAACAGTTCTCTTACTGCAGCTTTAATTTGTTTGTTTGTTTTTGTGTGCGCGTGTGTGCATATGCTTTTTTTTTTTACAACTGTATATATTTTTATATTCTAAAAGCTAATTTTCTCCCTAGAGCATGTCTAGCTTTTTTTTTTGCTATTTTATAGAATATTTCTTTCAATTTCATAGTAACAAGTCAATCACACAATCAAAAAGTCTACACAGAGGAGAGAAGATGCTGAGGAAAAATGACCAGAAAATCCATAATGTAGTTATTAGCTCAATTTGAAAGAAACAGGTCTCTTACTGCAGCTTTAATTTGCTTGTTTGTTTTGTGTGTGTGTATATATATATTCTAAAAGCTAATTTATATCTTTTAAGACTTCTGTTACTCCTAGGTGTTTGTAACAATTCATTAAAGATTCTTTTTGTATGAATTGTTGCTTAAATTTTCCTCACTCTCACCCCTCACTCTTGACGTTCTTTTTCAATTTCTTGATATTTTTCCTATCAAAAACATTCTTGATAAATTATTGCTTTTATGATATCCAGCTTTAATCACAAGACAGGAGCTGAGGATGTACACTTCACCACAGTGTCTTCTCACCTAGACCCTGACAATGATGCAGAAGATGTGGAGAGCTCTTTGACTTCAGAGGATGAACCCACAGTTCTGGAAATGATTCTTGTGAAAGATGTCAAAGCTGGAGCTGAGGTTTGCACTTTTTTCTTTTTTAAAAAAAAAAAATCCTTAATTCTCTGATTTAAATATGTAGAGAACTGACTGTAAAATTTATGTCAAATCTTCTTGATGAATTCTCACTTAATTGTTGAGAATTCATGTGGCCGACCCCATTCATATGGGATTAAGGCAAGGATGATAATGAAATATGTAGAGAGCTTGTGCTGTCTATTCTGAACTTTGGTTTGTTAATTTTATTTTTGAGCAAAGGATTATTGACATCGACTACTGTTGCATGGGGATATCATTGGAAATGGATAGTATAGGTTCTGTTTAAAGGCCCTTATGGAACTTTTGAACTAACAATATGTACTTCTGTAACCAATTTGAGTTTAACTCTGCTGGGTCACAAACATGAAAAGGAAGGCTGCATCAGGTTTGCAGTCAGTTTTTACTTCAAACAGAGCTATATATAATTTAGTTATTTACAAACTGGAATGTAGAGCAAGTTTCATGTAACTGACCTTATATTCTTTTGTTAAAGCTTTTGATTATTGGACATTCCATGAAAGTTTCTAATCTTGATTGAGGCCTTTCTAATATCATCTCTTCTTTCATGACATGGTGCCACTGGTCTATATTTTTTTCAAACTGGATTTCTCTGTATCGCTGGCAGTTTCTTTTTCCTATTTTATTTATGTTGGCTTTGGTGGTTTTTTTTTTTTGTGTGTGTGTGTTGGATGGGGGTGGATGGGGTGTCTCTGAGGCCTTTACAATAACATGCTACCCTTGGTTTGTATTTCAACAATGGTTTTCATGTCTTAATTTTCTGTTCTTTTCTTTTCTTATTCTTTTTTCATTCTTATTATTATTATTATTATTTATTATTGTTTTTTGGGGGGGGGGGGGGTTAATTTTTTCCATATTGTTTCACTTTAGTCTTTTCACTTGTTTTGTTTCTCCCCCCAAAAAACAAAACAAGTGAAAAGTGTAAAGTGCATGTTGAAAGCCGTACTTGAAGTGTTACTGGTGGGAGGAAGGTTCATTGTTGCCAACTGCTGATAGCTTCCAGGATACAACAAGGACAGCATCTTTTAGCTTTTCTTTGAGGCTTTTGCTGGGTGCTGCATGAAGCCATGAACGCCTTATAAAGGAAGTTGAATGTGCCTGTAATTTAACATGGACTTGTATACTTTAACTTCTGTATCCTCAGTCCCTCTGGTCTTAGACTTATCTCCTATAAAACTGCCTTTGATGTAGACAGTCCTCTCATTCTCGTTCCCTCTTCCTCTTTTCAGGTCTTCAATACATACGGGTCCTCGGGTAATGCCGCATTGCTACATAGATACGGATTCACAGAGCCAGATAATCCATATGACATTGTGAATATAGGTCTAGAGCTGGTACTCGAATGGAGTTCATCTCTGTTTTCAGGCCGTCACAGTAGATCAAGGCTGTCTCTGTGGAGAAAACTAGATTACTCTGGATGTATCAGCCAGAACTCTGAGTACTTTGAAATCTCATACGAAGGAGAACCACAAGTGGAGTTGCTGATTTTACTTTATATAATGTTATTGCCAGACGAAGCATATCGTCAGCTAGACCTTACAAACTCAACTATGGGGAACTCAAACAAATCCATAGGAATTATTATATCAAGAAAAGGCGAGATTTCAATGGAAAATGCTCCAGAATTGAGCAACAAATTGTTGCTGACTGGAAGTGTCTGTGATGCCCTTTGGTCACTTGCAGGTATGCGGGAGAGTTGCTACAGCTCTAATTCAGTAGAAGATGATATCAGAGCAATGGAGAGGTGTTGTCCGATTAGAGAGAGGAAGTTGTACCATTCTTTGGTGCTGCGTGTGAGTGAGAGGAGAATCCTCGACAAACTCAGAACTTATGCTGAAACTGCCAAGAAAGCTTCCATGAAGAAGAAGAAGTTAAGGACATCCTAATATGTGGTACTCCAAATGATATTCACTGTGTTTTGCTTCTCTGCAGTGAGTACGACATCAAGCTATGGAAGGCCTGCTTGCTGTCATTTATCCAACCTAAAAGAGAGAGAAGTGGAAGATTTTTGAACTAAGCAGAGAAGACACCTTACTGGCAATTGAGGTAAAGGTAAGAATAGCTACGATTGAGTGAACAGTGTTGCTGATGACTGTAAAATTATATTTATGCTTGTGGTTTTCGTTTTTCTCAAACAGTTTTTATCGCAAAGTGAATCGTTTTGATTTGTTTTTGATCGAACACTTGGATGTAAAATTTTCTTCCTGTTGAAATTTTGCTTCATAAAGTTTGTATTTTTTATCTGGGTTCGAATTTAGATCATTCATTCCCATGATGTATGTCCTTAACTTTTCTGGTAAGCCTTTTGACTATCATCTCTTTGCAAGAAATTAGGCATAAGAATACCTTTCTTTTTTTTGTAAAAGCATAATCTGTTTACTTAAAAGAGTTGGAAAGCTCAGGATGGGTTTGTTAGAAAGTTAGGTATGGGTTCAGTCCAGGTTTGAATTTTATATTTAGAATTTTTTTTATAAATATGTTGAGTTTGAACAATATCAAGTTCAAATTTGAAAAATCCCATTGAGTTTATATTTAGGTTTTTTGTATTTTATTTTATTTTATAATATGACCTCTTTTTTAGGTTAAAATTTATCGCTTGAATTTCGTAAACTATGTCTGTCACCTGTCTAGTACTTCTTTGGTGGATCTTCATAGGTCTTTGTTTGACAAATCATTTCAAAAGAACATCCAAATAGACCTGCAAACTTTTGTTGTGAAAGATGAAAAATTAGGGCCCTGTAATAGAGAAAAGAAAAGGAAGAATAGAATAAAAAGTGTTGTGAAAGATGAAAAATTAGGGCTTGTAATAGAGAAAAGAAAAGGAAGAATAGAATAAAAAGTGTTGTGAAAGATGAAAAATTAGGGCTTGTAATAGAGAAAAGAAAAGGAAGAATAGAATAACTAACAAAAAACTAAAATTTCATACAACTCCCTTCTTCCTTAAAGTTTTAACACCTAAAAGTTCACATAACTCACTCTACTTAAGTTTGGCATCTAAAGTGCTCATATACATTCTCTAAGTCAGGCATATAGAGTGCTGGCACACATGCCTTAAGTCGAGTATCCAAAGCACTAGCAATTTTTTCTTAAATCGGATACCCAAAGTGTTCACAAAAATTTCCTAAAGCAATATCATATAACTCATGTTTTTCTTAAACCAGAGCACCCAAGTGTGAAAAAATAATTTTCTAAAGTGTTCAATCTTGTAGTGGAGTTTTCTTAAAATTCTTATTTACTTTGAATTAAGACACCATAAATGTCTTTGGCATCAGTTGAGGCTGACCCCTCTGTAACTGGGGCCTTGCTTTTTAAGGGTTTGGTGGCTCTGGCCTTGGGGTTAGCTCTTGATCAAAGTTGTATCCAAACACTTCTATCAATCACTAGTCCATATACTATATCAACTTTGATTGGCTAGGAGGTCCATAGGTTTACAGTCAAATCGTTGATCCTTATAGTGGAACTGGTGATTCTGCTTCCTGGGTACATCAGCCTTTTGGCAAAAGATTGCTCTTGATGTCATTGCTTTTAAGCCAACCTTGGGGCTTAACTTCTAGAAGCTTCATCTATGACCATTGGGGCCTTCCCTTTCTGGTCATTGTTGTCAGTTCCCACTTCTTTCTTACATTTGTGGCACTGTCCATGTTAGGCTTTCCTTAATTGTATCTCTAAGCTTTCAATGCTGGAGGTTAGCTCGTTTTCGATTGGTCGTTTATCCTCAGCCTTTGTCATCTTATTTTGGTGTTCTGCTTCAAGAGTTGACTGTTTAACTTGCTACTTTGATTGTGGAATGTTGTTCAACACCATCAAAGGAAATGAGTCTATTTCAACTCCCATCACTTCCTTATTCTTCACTGGGAACTTCAACATTCCTTTTTCAATATACTCTTGTACCAAATTTCGAAAAACAACACAATCATTAGTGAAATGTTTGAAGGAGTTATGAAATTTTTAGTACTCTTGGCCTTAGAGATCCTCAGTCGAAGGAATCTTATAGCTATCAGGCAACTTCATCTCTCTGTCTGCAAACAACTGATCACAAACCTGCTCTCGGCCTATATCGAAGGAATACTATTTGCCAACCTTAAATATCTTCCTTTTGGCAGTGGATGAGGACAGTTGAACCCCACTCACTGTTGGTTGTGGTTTAGCCAAATCCTTGGTCTTGTTCTTCCTTGAGCACTCTTTTATACTTGGAATGTTGTGAGAATAACTGGAACAAGTCCAATAAATCTATGCCTTCGAACTTTTTCCTTAGTTCAAGGTTGAAACCATTAAACTCCAAACAACACCTATTCCTTGCCAATTTGAACCAAGCCACAAAGGCATATTGGTCATTTCTTAAGATATGAGAGAGGTTTGAGATGGTTACATCAAGCTCAGTCCTATAAAATTGAGAATGGAA
Source organism: Cornus controversa (assembly GCA_026545225.1). NCBI lineage: Eukaryota > Viridiplantae > Streptophyta > Magnoliopsida > Cornales > Cornaceae > Cornus > Cornus controversa. The sequence continues at coordinate 75,524,543 of CM048846.1, forward strand.
CGCATCTCCCATTTGCCTCCAACTCTAGATTAAGTTCCTTGGTAAGTTTGTAAACCATGTAAAGGCTAGCTACAACTATCAAAGAGTTAAGAAAAAAACATTAATTTCAGCCGAAATTAGTTATGGCTTCCCCTATTTGGCACATGAAACAGCCCAATATGTTTGTTTAATCATGGATTGTTTGTCCTCTCCAGAAAACATTGCAAAACCTGGACTTCTATAATATTTGGTAAGGGAATTCCATCAAACCACTCTTGATAGGACTTGGAGGTGTGGGGCCTATCAACTTTTTGAAACATTGTTCCATATTGTTCTTGTATGAGCTCAGCTAGCTGGTCTCTGGTAACTATCATTAACTAGCCTTAGGGTTGGTTAACTATAGGTAGCATTGGCAATAGTATGTATTTGGCCAGATGTTGGGTTCGTCTTGTCCCCCCCTATGGTTTCGGTAGTAACCACTATTGTTATCGTTTTGGACTGCCAGTGGTGGTGGCATTTGCCCCCAAGTGGAACCTTTTGAGGTACTAGTCCTTAGTGAATAACAGAGGGTGGAACCCTATGCTCATTACCTCCTGTTGGGGGGCCTTAGTGGAACCTGAACTCCATGGCTTTGGAGTGCTTGGCCTCCATTGTCTTGATTTTAGGAAGGTCGAGCTTCATTGCCTCTTATGGTTTTGTCGCCCTGTTGTTTTAACTAAAAGATGATTGGGTGAAATTAGGCTACTATAGGGTGTACAGCTGCAATTATGCTTCTTGTATGGTTACCATCCATCTAACTTTCTAGCCTATACATCATATCCTCAAGGTAACCAACTGGGACTAGGTTATTACTAGGGGGATCTGGGCCAGGGTTGTTAGTCTCGTTTCCCTCATGGTCTGAATTTGATTTAACCATTAGTTGAGAAATTGAAGGAGGTGTTATGATTCTAGATTATGACGTAGTTACAACAGGTATCAATTGGACACTTCAAGTTTTAACGAGTGTCCTACTAGGCATGCTAAAAGATCTTTGGCTTAAAGTTTTCCCTCAAGGTATGCTTCTAATTTCTTTGTTCGCGAGGGTGCCACGACCAATAGATTTTGCTATCCAAGAATTGTCCCTAGAGAGGGGGTGAATAGGGACAATAAGCAAACGATGAAACATTTTCGATTTTGCTTATTTTAATAAAAGTAAGCTTACTTGAACTTTTGTCAAATACTTAGTGAGTTTATGTATTCAATAAGTGAGAATGCAAACGTAAATGCATAATCTATAAGACTCTTATGCACTTAAATGAACTGGTGGATACAAGTAGTGAAAGTGCTCATGTAAGTGTAATGTATCATGCATTTAGTGTTGATTGCACCATTTATCAAACACATAGCATGCAACTTGATTGGCAAATGAATAATCAAATAAAAACTCAAGCAATCAACATACTTCAAGCATTCATCTCATCCTCCTCATATGAATTAAAGCATATAAACTCGTAGCATTCACATATAAAACATACATGATTAAAATAAATGAAATGCTATTAAATAAAGGATAAAACCTATCAAAAGGATACTTAAGAAATTATATATGGATATGATGTAAGAAGTAAAACTTACATAGGTTAATCAAGCAATTGAAGAGCTACTCTTTGATTCATAAAATGGTTTATTAGATTAGGAATGAAATGAGCTAAGTGGATATGTGTATATTAATGCTAACATGAAATTAAAGCTTATATGGACATTCCATCAAATACATGGTGTGCTATATCTCCACACAATTATGCTCTTTATATTTATTCAAAACATAGAGGCATTTAGTAAGGATAAAGAACATAATAACGTAAAGAGAAAAAGGATAGAGAAATGCAAACTCAAGACACCACGGTTTACATGGTTCGGCACCTTCGGCCTACGTTTATGCCTCAAAAGTATCTCTTAAGGTTTTCACTATAGAGCTTCCATTAATGGTGGAAAGGCAAATATTTATAATTACCAAGTGCACCACTAGAGCTTCTTTGCTCCGGTAAACACCTCACCAAGACTTTATTACCAAGCGTACAACTTGGGCTTCATTACTCTTTCGACGGCTAAGAGATAATCATTGCTCACTCTTATAGGTGGAGAATGCCACCAAATCCTCTCATTTTGAGGTTGAGTGAAACCTCTCTTTTTTGAACTTAGAGAGAATCCTTACAAAGCTTTTCCAAGCTACCGATGCCAAGAGAACCTCTTGGTCTTCTTCTCTCAAGAATAAGTAATTGTGTATACAATAAATGTCTCTCAAATATACAAGATATACAAATTCAAAGCTCTCTAAAATCTAGAGTTACAATTGATGAATCACAAAGAAAACTCAACTCTAGAATAATGAATGAAATACCATAATAAATTGATCTTTGGAAGAATATGGTCAAGTGTGGTGACTATCTTTGTAAAGTATGAATTCTAAGCTTAAGAATAGATTCAACCAACAATGGATGATCAACTATGGGTGTAGTAGTCTCTCACACTTGTATAATACATATACAATGTGTATTTATAACCCATTTAAAAGAAATAGTCATTTATAGCTGTTGGGGGTGGTTGGGAAGCATTAAATGCGTCAAACTAGTCGTTCATATCTGAATTCTGTCAAAGTAGTCGACTTATGAATAAAGTAGTTGACTTATAAGCCAACTATTCATTTAGGAACAGTCGGCTATTTCATCTTTACATAGCAGATATAGAGATTCTATAATAATAAGTCGACTGAGTAGACTTATCTTTGACATAAGTAGACTTGTTCTAGGAATAATTCAACTATTTTGGCATACTCTAAAAGTCTAAATTTTTTGTAATAATAAGTCAACTTATGAGAATGGATAAGTCGATTGATAAGTAGACTTATCTTTGACATAAGTAAACTTATTCTAGAAATAAGTCAACTGATTCATGCTCAACTTGAAAAACATAAAACTTTGAAGTCTAAGTGAACCTAAACCATCAAGGACTTGTAAGAGATGTTCAAAGAAGATCAAGTTATATTTTTACATGTCTAAGGACCATTAAAATGGTATGCATAAGGTTCATTAGGTCCTAGAGCCAACTACGTTATAAGTAAGGTTCTTTGAATATTTTGACAAGCTTAAACCTCCTCATAGTCAACTATAACCTTATGAAAAAAATCAATATGATCCAAGGTTCTTAACATCCAAGTTCACTAAATGTAAATATTGAGCATTTAAAAATATTTTCAATTGGAGATCATCTCAATATTACCTAAAATTTTTCATGATTTAAACATATAAGTTTAAAGTCTTATTTATCTAATTCTTAGAGACCATTCTAAATGATATAAATGAAGTACATGGCATATTGTTTATGGTTAAGGACTTATGAATGATATGCATGAAATGCATTGGTCCTAGACCTTTCATGTGAATACATCAAAGTAACTTTACAAAGATTACCTATACAATTACCAAAACTAAACCACCTAAGTCTTTTGATCTTCAAATTTGTAAGCTCTTGGGTTCCATCATCATATGAATTAGATTCACTTCAACTTTATCATTGATCTTGATTTTTGATCTTTGAGTTTTATTATCATATGACTTCATATATCTTCTTCTAAGTCCTTTCAAAGTCCAAAACTTTTAAGATACTTAAGATACCTTATAAAATGAACACTCAAGTAAACTTATTAGATCTACACTTCAATAGATTGTAATTAGGGTAGCATACGAACAGTTCGGGCTCAGCTGGTTAAGAGCTCGACTCGAGTTCGTTTATTTAACAAATGAACCAAGCACAAATGGAATTATGAAGCTCAATTTGTAAACAAGTTGAGTCTGAACATCACCAGGCTCGGCTCGTTTGTTCATGAACATGATATAAATTGAGCTCGATAATAGATTTACAAACAAGCTTGATTATTATATATATATATACATATATATATATACACACACATATATATATATACTTAAAATATCCCACCCTTTTTAATTTCTTTTGATAGTACACAGTACCCACATGAAACCTACTTCTTAATCATCATACTTTACTACTGCATTAGCCTGATATCTGACACTAACCATGTGATCCACCCATTTCTCACAAATCACATAACTTATGTTTGCTCTCAATTCTCACCTTTTTAATATTTTGCTCTCTAATCCTCACTATTACTCGTGTTGCTCTCCTTGCAAAACAACATCACTAGCCAGTTTCAGGAACATTGACGGTCATCTTCTCTGTTAGTTATTTCTTTATCTTTTCTATCTCTCAAATATATGTGTAGAAATTAGGTTTATCTTTTACATATCTCAAATATATGTGTAGGAATTAGGTTTTCTACTTTAAAAAGTTAAAGTTTTGTTCTTTTTGAAAAAATTGCTCTTTAACGGTCATCTTCTATATCAATTCTTTCTTTATCTTTTCCATCTCTCAAATATGTGTGTTGAAATTAGGTTTATCATTTACATCTCTCAAATATGTGTGTTGAAATTAGGTTTATCTTTTACATCTCTCAAATATATGTGTAGAAATTAGGTTTTCTATTTTTAAAAAGTTAAGGTTTTGTTCTTTTTGAAAAAAATTCTCTTTGTTACTGATTTGAAGAATTTTTTTTTCTCTCATCTCTCGAATCTTTATGTATAAATTTAGGATTTTATTTTCTTTTAAAGAGTTAGGGTTTTGTGTTTTTTGAAAAATTTTGAAGACATCTCTTTATATTTATCATTTTATTTTTAGCTCATCTCTCAAATCTCTATAGAAATTTAGGGTTTTTTGTTTTTTTACAAAGTTAGGGTTTTGTTTGAGAAGAAATTAATCTCTTATCTCTTCATCTATCACATCTTAGTTTTTTCTTTTGAAAAGTTAGGGTTTTCTATTTTTCTAAAAATTATTATGTTTATTGATCTGTTTTAGCTAGCAAAAATGTTCCTTGACTTGCTTCTTTATTGAATCATCAAGTTGTATTTCCTAAAGTGAAAAAATCTGACTACTTCAAGAATTAGGTCTATTTGAGTATCTTAGTTATGTTTTTAATATTATTGTATTTTTATAAGTAAAGGATTATGATATTAATTTGAAAAGTCTTATGTTTTGTTTGAATTAGGTTCTGTTTGATAGATTCCCCTTTTTGTCTTTCTATTTATCCGTCATAGCATAACCATCTTATTTTAATTTGGTTCATTCTCTTGATGCATTCTGCCTATTTGGGATGGGATTTGCTGGAGTTTGTAATCTAAATTTGCATTCAACATATTCATTTTATGAATTGCTAGAGTTTGTCATCTAAATTAGGAATTCAACCTATTAGTGAATTATTTTTGCTCTTCTTCTCATGCTTATATGTGGCTCTCTTTAAAAATATGACCAGAGATTCTTAAAATTCATCTGCATCAGAATGGTTCAAAGTAAGCAAAATGAGTCACCGGTAATTGATACTGAGGATAAGGAGGTTAACGAACAAAACAAACCATTTGAAAAGAAAAGGAGGAAAAAAAACATCAGTTGTTTGGAAAGAGTTTCAAGAGATTATTCTTCCTGATGATACGAAAAAGGCATAATGCATTTATTGCAAATATGGACTCACTATCAATGATAAGGGTTCTACCACTCAATTTCACTGACACTTGAAGATTTGTCCACATCACCAACTATCTGATAAAAGGCAAAAAGTTCTGTCAGTGAACAGATTTCGGTTCGAAGGTGAGGGAAGTGTTACAAATTTCGAGTATGACCATGCAAGAGTTAGGGAAGCTGCAACTCATATGGTCCTTGTGCATGAATATCCATTTAACCTGATGGAGCATAAGCTGTTTAATGAATTTATGACAACTGTCACTCCTTATTATCAAAAGATTTCATATACCACAGTGAAAAATGATTGCATGGCTATGTGTAAGCTTGAAAAGAAAAAATTGAAAGGAATTTAAAGGATGTCAATAGAGTTAGCCTCACATGAGATTGTTGAAAATCTGGGCAGCAAGTTAGGTATATGGTTCTTACATGTCACTTTATTGATTCTGACTGGAAGCTGCAAAAATGTATTTTGAGCTCTTGTGATGTGCCTCCTCCACACACTGGACTCATCATTTTTTATGTTGTTTCTAAGTGTTTAATTGATTGGGGGATTGAAAACAAGGTGTCAACTATTACATTTGACAATGCAATTAACAATGATGCAACTGTGACGATTTTAAAAAGATAAATTTTCTTTGAAAAGTAGGTTTTTTTATGAGGAAAGATATTCATGTACGATGTTGTGCACACATTTTAAACCTTATAATGCATGATGGGCTGGATGAAATTTCTAGTGTTATTAAGAACATCTGTGAGAGTGTAAAGTATTTGAAAGCATCAAAGGCACGTCTAATTAAGTTTGCAAAAATTGTGAAACAACTACAGTTGCATGAAACAAAGTTGATTTTGGATGTTCCAACACATTGGAATTCAACATATGCAATGTTAGTTACAGCAATAAAGTTCAAGGCAATGTTACCAAGGTATCATGGTAGGGATCCGAGCTACTGATGGTTGCCATCTTTCATTGATTAGGAAAGAGCGGAAGAAGTGTGTAAGTTTTTAAAAATGTTTGAAGATGTTACAAACATCATATCAGGCAGTGATTATCCAACATCAAACTTATTTGTAACTAAAATTTGGAGGATCAAGTAAGTGCTAGATCAAAAGTTTGTTGATAAAAATATTTATATTCGGGCCGCTGCCAAGATGAAGGAAAAGTTTGACAAGTATTGGGGCAGTTGTAATTTTCTTATGGGCATTGGTGCTGTTTTGGATCCATGATACAACATGAAGCTGATTGAATTTTGTTTTCCCACGATCTACAATGAGAATGAAGCTTTTGAACACATTACCTTAATTCATGAGGCATTATGTGAACTTTTCAATAATCATGTTGCTAATCATTCTTCAAGCAACAACATAGAAATTCTTTCTATGGATTCTCAAGGAGGTGATTATAGTGATATTGGAATTAGTACTTCGAAAGGAAATAACAAGGCATGTGGTAGAAACGAGTTTGATCTCTTCATTAGAGCAACAGAAATTATTCAGCCTGCAAAATCATATTTTGATATATATCTTAAAGAGGGTGTTTTCATTTGTAGTGGAAATTTGACTTCACACTTTGATGGAAAACAGAAAAAACTTTGAAAAAAACTTATTTTTAGTTTTAAAACATTTGAAATGTATTAAGAGATATGGAAGTGATTTCGGAACTGTAACTGCTTTCGAAATTGAAAACAAAGTCCGGAACGTACATTAAGCGACTTAGGGATAATATGGTCATTTTTACACTTAGTGTATTATTAATACACTTAAGTGTATATTGCTGGAGAGATTTTGAAGAAGAGATAGTCAACCATTAAAGCTCTCTTCAAGCTTTTCATCTTCTTTCTCCATTTTGAGGGCCTTAAAATGAGATTTGGGACTTGCTTCAAAAGAAAAGTTGTTCTAATCACCTTCCTCTTTGAGTTGGTGGGTTCAAAGTCTTGTTTTGAAGACTTTCAAAAATTGAGTGAGATTGAAGCTTAGATTCAGGTCTTGTCCAAGAAGGAAAAGTTATTCTCCTTATCCCGATCTACAATCCTACGAAAAGGAAATTCAATTTGGTGGAGTTTAAAGCTTGGTGATTTCTAGGATTTTGCTAGAAGAAGCTTGAATCTTGAGGTAGGGGTGTTTCTTCTCTCTTAGCCATCGATTTATAAGGTATTGGTGAATTTAGGAGGATTTTGTTGAGTTTAGCATGTATGGGAGAGTGGTAGGATTATGTATTATACTTTCTCTCTTTCATTATGATTTAATGCATCCTAATGTTGCTCATATTGTGAGATATGATGGTTGTGAGCTTACACATGTTATATGTATGGAAATATGAGCATATTTAGAAATATGATGAGTTGTATGCATATATGAGTTGTATACATAATTTTGAACATATATGTGATTATATGTGGTATATGAATGTATGATGTATGCTAGTATTACTACAAAGCATGAATGTATGTAGGATAGTATGAGAAATATGGTATGTGTTATATACTACCTAATGTGCATATATGAATCAAATTTGTGTCCAAGAACACCATACATGGAAGTCGAAGATGCCCAACCATGTTATGGAAGTGGTAAAATATTCATAATTGTATGATCGTTGGATATGCCTAACCATACTACAATTGTGTGATCTTCGGAGTTACCCAATCACAATGGCAAGACCAATACATTGCCAAGAATGTATGATCTTCAAAGTTGCCCAATCATACGAGTGTCATCATAGTTGAACAACACTACATGATCGTCGGAGATGACCAATCATGTACATGTATCGAATTATGACCAAAAAAGATGTAAATGTTAAGATGTTTATGTGTTGAACTGTTAAGCATGATGAATGTTTTAGATGCATATATATATGAATTGCATTGAGTTGATTTGACATGAAAGCATTGAATATGTCATGTAGAGTAGAGATATCATGATTGCATATCATGTAGATCAGTGATGGGTCGATGCCTAGGTGGGTTGGGGCATTCCTACTAAGCCTATTGTTTTGCTCACCCCTCTCCCCCAAACATTTTAACAGATAAGGCACTAGCAACGGACGGAACTTGAATAGCTATGTGGAGTACCCAATAGCATTTTTGGAGTTTAGAGTATCTAGATATGTATGTGTCATGTCGACACTTTTGAAAATTGTAATGTGGATGTTAGACAAGTACTTTTGGTATATTGGTTCTACTTTTGAGAAACTAGACAAAATATGTATTTTTTTCAGACTCGATCCGATGTTATGATGTAATTGAGATACGTTTATGATTTTAAATGCTTCCGTGCGTGTTTTTAGATATTTTGAATGTATGAGGATGTATGTGGAGTTGATATATATGATAATTGAGTTTTGGATGTCCTAAGGAAAAAATAGGACTTAACAGGAAATTATGCCGAAAGGGGCTTCGATTAATCGAAAACTCATGTTTGATTAATTAGAGTAATTGAGTAAATTTAGCTTTCAAAACCAGTGTGTTCCAATAGAACTTCGATTAATCGTAGCTTCAATTAATTGAAAGTACCTCTTCGATTAATCGAAGGTACTATTCACAGCATGTGTTGAAATGTCCCTGACTCGGGTATGGTTCATTTATTTTGAATTGGAACTGAGTGTAGTTTTCTTTCAAATTGAGTGATTTTAAGTCATCTTTCTAATGGACTATCTTTTAGAAACCCTAAACACACAAAAAGTTAGGTTTAGAAATTAAGAGGTTCAAGCATGTGAACCAGTTTGACTTTCACTATTCACTCTCATTTCTCTTGCTCTTAACCGGGTGTTGGAATTTGGGGCGTGACAGATATTCTGTCCATTCCCATCACAACCATAACTTCAGAATCTGCTTTTAATGTTGGGGGTAAAGTTATTGATCCTTATCGTTCATCTTTGTCAACAAAAATTGTACAAGCTTTAGTTTGTGGTTCAAATTGGGTGCATAATCTTTATGGAATCAAAAAATCTGCAGAAGTAAGTGTCCAAAATTTTTTATTTTTTTGTTTTAGAATTTTTGCTACCACATCACTTTGATATTGTTTCTAAAAGTGTGTTGTCCTTCAATGTACAGTGAAACTAATATTGAGGCTGAAATTGAAACCATCATTGAATTACCAATTCCAAAATGAAAACGTTGCAGGTACTTACTTTTTTTATTATATATTTCTACACTAATCCTTAGAAATGACATAAAAGGGTTCAATTGAAATATGGTTAAATGTGCAGGTTGAAAGGTTTTTGCTAGAAGACTTTTTGTTACTTCGGGAAAATAATTTTTTGTAAGTTTTGAGTTTTTCCTTGCTATGCTCAGATGTTGATGACTGTTAATATAATTGTACAAAGTAGAAAGTATTATTTTTGGTTGGGTAGTGAGTACTTTGTCTATGTGTTGCTGATGGTTGTTTTTTTGTCCCCAGTTGGAGAAATGGCCATCTAACTTTTTTTGCTCAACTCTTTTGGTTCACTAGTAAGAAATATACGAGTCTATTCAAAAAGTTCTCTCAACACTTTAACTTCTAAAAAAACTGTGATGTACGAAATTTGAGATTTGTTTGTTGTTTATTACTGTAGATCGCAAGGAATTGTAATGTAAAAAAAAATATCAACGCTAAATGAGACAAAGATAACATCTTCTGTCAGTAAGTTGTATTTAGACGATAATAATCTGTTTTAATTTATTCCACCATCAACAATTAGCATAATAGCTTCATTTCATAATTTGTGATTTTTGTTTGACTTGGAAAGTCTTGATCATGGTAAAGTTCATCTTGATGAATGTTACAATCATCTTATGTTCATGTTAAAAAGTATACTGCTTTTTAAACTGTTTATTTCATGTAAACTTGCACTATATATATATATATATATATATATATATATATATATATATATATATATATATTTCTCTTTTCTTTTTAAAGCTAGCTTAAACTCAACTTAATACAATGTTACTCAATACAGTGTTATTCCCCTCCTCTCTATCTTATATTGATACATTTTTCTCTATTTATGACTCACAACCCACTTCTCTGCAACCCCCTACTACTTAGATTCCCTATTCTTCTCCTCTCTATCTTATATTAACTGAGTTTTGTTCTCTTCTTTTGAGTGTTACTTTAAGTAGTTTTTTTTTTAACCTCGTTTTTAGTTTTGTGAATATTTTTATCTTTCCATGATTGCAAGTGTTTTGGTTTAATTTTTTGGGAACTCCTCTTGAATTAGTAGCTTTTGCAGTGAATGGAGTGATGACCCAACCTTTGACATTATCCGCATAAATTGAATGCCTCATACTACAAAGATTTTAGCTCTATAAAATTTGGATCTTCAATGAAAATTCATTTCTCAATTTTTAATATTGGTTAAACTCGTTTTCACACACACACACACATATATATATGTATTTGTATGTATGCATTTATGTATGTAATGGAAGTCATGAGATTCTATTTTTTATTCTTCAATAGCTAGAATTTTAATTTCATGTGATTCAGAGTTCATGTTCTATATATATCCATCAAATAGAAAAGTGGGTACTATATATCTTGCTTATTAATTAACACCCTTCTTCTATCACTGTGGTCTTTCTACTATCTTTCAGTATGTATATTTAATTTATGTACAACAACTAATGTCCAAAAATGGCATCATTCTTTTTCTATTTCTCTGTGTTACAATCTTTCAGTATGTATATTTAATTTCTGTACAACACCTAATATCCAAAAATTGCATCATTCTTTTTTTCTATTTCTCTGTGTTACAGTCACATTATTAAGGCATCTAAAATTCATGTGATTAAAAGGGTTCATCTGCATTAGTTAATTAACAAATTTCCATGTCCTTATATGTGATCCATTGCTTTCAGGAAATACCATTCATTCAATTTTATCCTTTTTTTTTATAATTCATCTCATCAGAAATATATACTAATTCAGTGAATTAGTATATTGTTTGTAACTGCAGATTGCAAGGGATTGGCTTCTTGAAGGTGGATCCTTTTCTGATGACCATGTGTTGTTGGTTGTATTTTCTTGGTACCCAGCTGGAAAGAATGGCTATCCACCTTGACATGTATAGCAGGTTTAGTTTAGAGTAGTCCCAATGCCCTCTCTTAAGCTGCCCTTGTTATTTTGATGACATGTATAGTAGGTTCATGATGTATGGAAGGCATGAGCCTCTTAATATTTGTACATGTTGTATTTCTAATGTGTAAGGAAATAGTGGAAATGCCTTGGGGTTGCAGCTTTAATATATCCTAGTATATTTGTGTTATAATTAGCTAAGCATGCTATTTTATTATTTTTTAATATATTTTTGAAACAATCAATCTCGACCTCAAGTTCAATAAGAAGCTCGAGTACAAGGTTGAACTTGAGATCGGCTTATATAATTAAACTAGCTACCAAGTTGAGCTCGAGCTTCCTTAATAATGGACGAGCCTAGCTCGAACACTCAATTAGGAGCTCGAGCCGAGCTCAAGCACTATTGTTTTATTATCGAGCTGAGTTCGAACAAGTCCCTACTCGGCTCGGCTCGTTTGTAGCCCTAATTGTAATCATCAAAATTATCTAAATAACCTTGAGTTGAAACTTTAAGGTCAACAGGTTCAAATTTGTGACTTTGAGAACCAAGCAAATATTCCTGGTGTGATGGTCGTGGGCGGCCTTATGATTTGACTTAGTGGAGAGTGAGAATGACCCTCTCATTGGCTCATATTAATTTGGTCCTAACGAAAAGACTTTGTTATGTTTGAAGTAAGGTAATTAAAGGGAATATAGTCGTGAAAACACAGACAAGTAAAAATAAAGAAATATACTTTTTAAAAAAGATATAATCTTCTCTTCATTAACTTGAAGTAGTACAATAAGGATCAGTTATAAGTATTTTAGTAGTATAAAGTGTGGAGTCCTAATTACATTAGAAGGGGTTCATTAGTTGAATCTTGAACTTAGATTTGCAAGCTTGAAAGAAACTTAAGTTAGAAGCTACAAGTTACACTAATGAAAGCATGTAAATAACATGAGAAAGGAACCTTAAGCTAAAAGTTACACTGTGAACACACGTAAAGTGCAAGAAATATAAGCTGAGGGTAAGGGTTACACTTTGTAAAGAAAGCTAAGTATAGGGGGGCTAAGGCTAGAGATACAAGTATGAAAGGTGCAGGAACCTCTTCCTTCTATGTAGGTGGGCCGATCCCAATAAAGGCAAGTAGTGTGTTGGTACAGGACATTTTCCTCATCATAAAATGAATTTTATTTATAGAGGTGGAGAAATGAAGTCTGTGGTTGGATGAGCACCACGTGTATGGCCGTGATTAAGTTGATGCGTGCAAGTTACCAACGCACGTGAAGCCATCCTTTGACTGACATGGATGTGACATGTCAGCTTCACCTATGCATTATGTGATAGACCCAAAACATTTAGAGAGTCTGTCTGTTGATTTGATAAGAGTAGTTAGTGAAATATCTTAACTCCTCAGGTCAAGTCCGATCGTCGTGGTAACCAGAGTTGTGAAAAATGATGTTTCATTGTTGTTGCGGTCGTGGCAATGGGAATGGCAGTTATTGTTGCTGACGTGGCTTAAAATAGAATCCAGCCCTACCTCTGTGGTGCTGGATCTCATTTATGTGACAGTCATGCCTTGTAGAACAAATGCCCAGTTTGGGTATAACAGACTGCCAATCTGTTTTGAATGCTTGTTGATCTTTTTATTTTTTATTTTTTAAAAATTTCCTATTTACAAACTTACACATCCACTTTGTCTGTACGAGAACTCAAACCCTCAATCTTCTACTTTGAAAGTCGAGAAGATATCACTAAACTACAACCCTCGTAATATTTGTTAATTTTCTTCTTGCATTATTTCATGTTTGATATAGGGTAAAGTGCAAAAAAACACCCCAATAGTACATATATGTGTATAACACATTTGAAAAAATTGTGCACCTTACCTCCTTCTATTAAACTTTCGTTAACTTTTTGCCGTTAAAATGGTCACATATCAACTATTATTATGTTTAATTTAAAATCCCAAAATTACCTTTTTGAGTTCCCAAAATACTCCTACGCGCGTGCGCGCGCGCACACATATATATATATATATATGGGTGAAGGGCATAAAACACTCCTATAATATAGATGCAGTGCATATTGCACCCCTCCTATTCTAAAAACACCTCCAACATGTCTCTCTCTAAAAGTCTGCATATATATATGGGTGAAGGGCATAAAACACTCCTATAATATAGATGCAGTGCATATTGCACCCCTCCTATTCTAAAAACACCTCCAACATGTCTCTCTCTAAAAGTCTGCATATTTCTCTCTCTATAAGAGCAAGAAGGTGAAGCTCTCTCTATAACAGCAAGCAAGAAGCGCGCTCTCTCTCTCCTCTGCAAATCCGACCCCCTCCCTTTACATCTCCACCCTTCTATCAAATCCATCTTTCTAAATTTGCACCATCTGTCCATCTCTCTCTGTGTCCAAGGTTAGTAATGTTATTTTTGGTCATTTCAATAAAAGTTATTTTTGAATGATTATTTCTTTTTTTTTTTTTTAAAATACATTGCAAGGGTATTTAGATAATTTTATGTCTGTCTTAACAGAAGATCGACAAGTACGACGTATTCAAACAGAATAAATAGTTTAGGGATGTTTTAATAACAGAAATGATGCAATATGCACTCTATAATACTATAAAAGTGTTTTTTTTTGCACTTCACCCATACATCAATTGTTTGGTATAACGATTTTTGCTTAATTTGATTATGAATAATCATTGAAGTATTCTCGTTTAGGATTATTGTTAAACCACCTAAAAGCACTTTTATTTTAAAATTTTGCTTTCAAAATTTCTACATTTTAAAAGTGCCTTCTGATTAGAGATTCTATATTTTAGGTAACTATTTTTGCTTAGACAAAATTATCCCTTTTATTTTTTATAATTCTTTTATAAAGCAATGCTATTGTCAAATATAGTGACACTCTATTAAAGGACATTATTTTAAAATTAGCAATAGAAATTCTGTAAAAGTACACTATACAATGAATTATCAACCACTTAACATATTTTTTACTAACAACATTTTTATGGTAGCTCTAGTAATAGAAACATTTTTTTTTTATTCTAACAACGCCAAACAGGCCTTAAATCTTGATCCATGAATGCCATTTATGGAATTCAAGCATTTCTAAGAGTAATTCTTATTGGAATAATATCTGTAGACCAGTAGAGTTCCTAAAAAGTATCGAGGTAGACACGAACACACACGAACACGACAAGGATGAGTCAAATAAATAAATAAATTAAAATGTATTATTATACAAAAAATATTTTTTTAATTTCTCAATAATACCTTACACATTCTAGGACATGTCTTCATTTTTTCTTCTTTTCCCCCCTTTTTTCTTTTTCTTCCTCTTCTTCTCGCTCTCTCTCAGTAAGAACAAAGCTTCAGGTAAAAAAACATACAAACCCAAGATATGAATACGCTTATATTGTTGTTGAGCTTTTAAGCCTAATTTGCATTTTTACCCCCATTAGATTTTAAATTTTGAGTTTGAGCCCCATGGTTTAGAAAAAAACATATTCACAAATTGATTCTGTTGAGTCCCGGCTCTGTGTCTTTGCATATCAGACAGAATCCGTAGCGTATCCGGATCGTGTCGTTGTCATCTCAAAAAATTAATCATTTATAAATGTGAACATTTCTAGCCATGTCCTCGACGTGTACGCACTGCCACGACACCTTCACCGTAGTGTCTGGCTTTCTAGTAGAGTTCTTTCCTGTAGAGAAAACTAGACACAAAGGCATAAATCACCAAAGCCATTGAAGCTCAATGGATCAAACAGAACTATCTCCATATACTCTCTGAAAAAATATTACATTTTTCTACAACCTGTATATTATTCCTATCAGTTAGGTATCTCATGCAATTCATTAGAATCATAACCAGTCAAAGTCCCAAGATTGCGAGCTGATGCAAATGGGGTTAGTGACCTCCCGGATCAGAGTACACACACATGGGTATCTACCCGAGCACTAATTTTTCAACTGCACAGATTAAAATTCAGTATCGAAACAAGCTACCATGACCTTCGAAACCATGGACCTTGCAAAAGGAATGTAGCTCAAGCTATACCTATTAAGAAAAAAACAAAGAAAGAAGCATAAGAAATGAGAACAATGAACACATATTATGACGAGACAGAGAGAGCAAGGTACCAAAAACAGTAAAAAAATCTGGACCATTTCAACATGAATGAGAACCATGAGAGATTCAGATTTGGACATGTTGAAAATATATATATAGATATGCTTTCTCCTTTTCTGAATATTCATACTTTTAGCCATTTAACCCTAGCGAAATGGCAAGCCTGTTATGGGTTTGAGGCTTTGAGCCCAATCAACAACCACTCCGTCCATTGATGAACGTCTACAAGTAATTACCAACCAAGGAAATTACTTGTAGTTTACTGTGACCTAGTCAAACAGACCACAATATGAAATTTTGATTTGCAAATATTAAATCTCAACGCTAGTACAGCATAAAAGTTTGACAGCTAACTGTAACATTATGTCAATTTGTTGTGTTGAATTCTCATTTAAACTAGACTAGCAATTTTGAATATAGGGGCATTGACCAATAAGTGTAGTGACCTTATGGATACATAAAAAATGAAAAAAATTAACATAGTTTGTCCATAAAAAACTAAATGGCGAGGAGAAAAGGTTAGAGAGATTGGAGAAAGATACGAACTTTTTTATTCGGGTGGCAAAGATAATCGTAGAAATGGCGTAAGTTTAGTACTAGAGTAATTTCGTGATAGATAAAATTGTAGAAGTTAGAAGACAAGGAGATAGATTAATAATGATAACAATTGTATTAGATACAATCATGCTAAATAGAATAAGTGCTTAAGCCCCACAAGGATCATTAAATGAATATACAAAAAAGTCATTTTGGGAACGCGAGATGAAATAATTCAAAATATATCAAGTCATAAAAGTATTTTACAAGAGGTGACTTCAACGGTCATAGCACAAATCCATGGATGACATGGTTTTGGTGAAAGGAATAAAGGTCAAGCACTTTTAAAACTTGCAAAGGCATATAGCTAACATTTAATAATGTTTAAGAGTGGCACGGATAAAAAAAAAATTGATTATTGTTTATATTGAAGAAGAGATTGGAACACGTAAGGATACACGTATAAAAACAATAAAAGGATATTAAAATATAAAATGAAGAGAACTAATGGGTAACATTTAAAGAAAAAATATTACAAGAACAACAATGAAATTGGAATGACGTTATATATAATTTATGGTACAAAATGACCAATCATATTAGGAATATGGCAAAGGAAACTTTGAAAAATGAAGAGATGGTGAATAAAGCTAAGCAATTAGGTATAAAAGAGGGTGAAAAGGCTATTCACAAGTTGAAAAAAAAATGGATAGGTTGGCTAGAGATATGGAACAAATTAGATGAATTAATAACATAGATCAAACAATATTAGTTAAGGAAATTAACATATTAGATAGATGGAGAAAATAAGTTCAAAAACTATTGAATAAGAATATATTAGAGAAGAAATTACAAGTAATGAACCTCATATAGGATGATAAATAAAACTAAAAGGAAAGAAGTAGAGGAGACACTTAAAAAGATGGTAATAATAAAAGTGTTAGGACCTGATACCATGCCTATGGAAGTGTGGAGAATTTTAGGAAAGGTAGGCATTGAATGGCAAATGAAGTTATTTAACAAAATCTTAAGAGACAGAAGATGCTAAATGAACCAAGAAAGAACACGATAGTACCAACTTATTTATGAAAAAAGAGAGGGGATATCCAGAATTGGGGTAACAATCAAGAATTAGGGGATATACAGAATTGGGGTAATAATCAAGAATTAGGGGGTATACAGAATTGGGGTAATAATCGAGAATTAAATTAATGAGTCATACAACTGAAAATAGGGAAGAATAATTGAACAAAGATTAAGAAGGGAAACCACAATGTTCAATAGCAAATTTGAATTTAAACAAAGAAGATCCACTATGAAGATCATCTTATTAACAAGACAATTAATAGATGAGTGTAGAAGTAAACAAATGGTTTACACATGGTTTTCCTAGACCAAAAGAAGACATACGATCGAGTACCAAGAGATATAATTTGACGGACTTTACAAATAAAAAGGGGCCCTATAAAACCTACATATATTTTTCAAGATCTGTATACTGAAACAATGACTAGAGTTCTTTTATGTGTGGATAAATCAGAGAATTTGGTATAGAAGTGAGTTACACCAAGGGTCAGTGCTAGATACATCTATTTACAATAGTTTTAGATGAAATAATATATGAAAAACAAGGAGACATTCTTGGTACATGTTGTTTCCCAGTGACATAGTACTATGGAATACTTCTAAAAGAAAAACCAAGCAATAAAATTAGAAAAATAAAGAAATGCATTAGAATGGCTTAAGAATTAGTTAAACTAAAACAAAATATATGAAATTTCAATTTAATAAAGCATCAGAGAATAGCAATATAACTACAATTTAAGACCGACAAAATGATTATTCAAAATAACCATTGGTGATATTTATCGATCAATAATACAAAAAGACGGAAAGATACATGGTGATGTAATTAGTAGTTGGGGCAGGTTGGACAAAATGGAAATATAGTAGTGGTGTACTGTCTGATATAGAAAACTTATATAGGATAGTTATTAGACCAACTATCTTATATAAAGCAGAATGCTGGATGTTGAAAAAGAAAGACGTGATAGAAATAAAAAAGGCCAGCTTAGGTGGTTTGGAAATATACATCTTAGCCCGTATCATGTAGCTGAAATGAGAATATTGTGTTGGATTATGGGATTGACTAGAAGAGATATAGTTAATAATCAACATGTGACGGAAAAATTAGGAGTTGCATCTATTAGTGATAGAATTAAAAAGGCAAGCTTAGGTGGTTTGGAAATATACACCAGATTAGTTCGTATAAAAGGTAGACAAAGAGACAACCCAGAACTAACATGGGATCAAGTAATTAGAAATGATTTTAAACAATCCAATATAGTAGGATACATGGCTAATAATTAAAAATAATGGGCAAAGATACTTGATGTGACCAATTCCACTTAAATGGGAGAAAGGAAAGGATGATGATGATTTGTACAACATGAAATGAGAGCAGAATTTCTTTATACGCATTAGAGGGCTTTAAATCTCAGACGTACAACAATCCTAGAGCTTTTTTTTTACCTTCCTAGAGTTTTTTATACCTTCATCCGACTCCCTATATGGTGTGCATGGAATTCATAGGTGGCAAACATCTTCAAACCCCACCACCAAACTCCCATCACCTCCATAATGCACATTAAGCTGCTGGAAATTGACATCCATCAAAACTACCATCTCTCTCTGCTTGCTAGTTCTTTTTTTACCTGCATTTTCTTTTCTCCATTAACAGTACCAGCTCTCAGCCACGCCATCACCACCACAAAAGATCCTCATATCTGCCCTTTTGTTCTTTTTAAGATTTGAGGTGGCATCATGTCCATGTCATGTCATATCTATATTCTGTGTCAATGTCTATTCTACAGAGGTTAAAGTTGTCCACAAGCCTCCTTCCTTCGAGCTCTCTCTCAAGCTCTGTGTGGGCTTCAAGCCACACATTGAAGCCATTGCATAGCCACATAAGGAGCAGCTCATAGCGCAACCCACCCCCCCCCCCCCCCCCCCAAAAACAGTTAGAAACATTGAATTTAAGATTTACTTGTTACAAATTAATGTTTGACATATATTGAATACAATTTTATATATGGGAATATGTTTCTCGCAAGTTTACTTGTTAGGTCCATGTCTGCCCATTTTTTAATGTCATGTCATATCCATATCTGGTGTCAATGTCAATTCTTTAGAGCTTACAATTGTCTACAGGCCTCCTTTCTTCAAGCTTGAGGATGGTTACTGGACACTAACAATTAGAGTGGGTATACCGTATATTCTCTCTCCCACACACAAAAGAAAGCTTTGTGTGGGCTTCAAGGATGAAAGCCACTCATTGAGGTCATTGCCTAGCCACATAAGGAGCAGCTCATAACCATTGTTTGCAGTAGGTTCTGAAATTGAGGTCAAACTTTCCATGATGATGGACACCAAAGAATAAGGATCCAAGTGGGAGTCCAAGCTGTCACAGAGGAGTTCAATGTTATGTATGAACTCTAAAAAGAGTGAGGGGGATTTTTTGATTTTAACCAACTTAAAACTGTATATAAAAGAGCTTTTTAGTGTATTTTTCGACCTCCTTTCTTCTTGGTTTCTTCCTCTAT
Organism: Cornus controversa; assembly: GCA_026545225.1. NCBI lineage: Eukaryota > Viridiplantae > Streptophyta > Magnoliopsida > Cornales > Cornaceae > Cornus > Cornus controversa. Next base: position 75,544,424 of record CM048846.1, read on the forward strand.
TTATACTCGAAAATATCTCTCCCGTCAAGAGTCGAGGTTTTGATATGGAAAAATATCTATGAAACAAGGGCCTAGATTGCATGACAAAGGAGGTTCACTCACCTCACACGGGTGCTCTTTCTTCCTCTTTGACAAGCCAATGGGCAGTAAAGGGGCCCCGTCCTAGCTAGAAATGGGGCCTACCGTTAATTTAGCGTTCCTTGGACTCCAGCCACCGAACCCAAACCCTTGGTTCTTATATGACAGTGATCTGAGGTCTTACCCCCATGAGACCCTGGAGTGCCGCAAGATTTATCCATAGAGAGGAACTCCTCGTCAGGAGGTTGATCCATAGAGAGGACCTCCGCGATGTTTTAACTGCAAAAAGGAATGCATCACCATCCGAGATTTATCCTTAAAAGGAAAACAACTCGTTTGAGGTTTATCCATAGAGAGGAACTCCTCGCGAAATTTTATCCGTAGAAAGGAGTAACTCCTCGCCTAAGGAGGTTGATCCATAGAGAGGAACTCCTCCAAGGTTTTATCCGTAGAGAGGAGTAACTCCTCGCCTAAGGAGGTTGATCCGTAGAGAGGAGCCCCTCGCCGCGGGAGGTTGATCTGAAGAGAAGACCTCCGTCATGTTTATCCGTAGGGACGAGTGCTTAAATGCATATCTCGATACAAGTATCGAAGTCCCTCCTTTAATGGGCCCCTCAAGTTCCTTATTTTGTGCATCTCGAGATCCCTCCCTAAGTGGGCCCTTGAGATCTTTGTTTCGGGACAAAATGGATCTACTTTACTAGTAGAAAAGTCAAAGTAATATTAAATAATGCCGGATAAGAACACGTGACGTATGCCAAGTTGCCAATACCAACAACCATCAAATAAACCCCACCCCCCAAAACATACAAAAACAAACAAACCACAACAACATTCCATGACCTCCTGTGAGGTATCATCAATACCACCGCTGCCCAATCATGCCACCTAAAACAGCATGATCGTATGGCTTGAATCCAGAATCATCTTTCCTCACTTCCTATCCTCTTTGTTTTAATGCCATTTGATCTGTCTCTACTGAATGTGCTCTTATTATGAACCACAATGTTCAAACCATAACTGGTTCCGAGTTCTGACCGGAACACCAAATACAGTTGGCAGAAATGGTAAAGTGGTTGGTTAAGTAAAATTAAGCAACACCACAATCACATCTATAATTCCCAGCACCGTGAAGTGGGGTCAATCCAAAGCATGCATCAAACTATAAGGTTCGTGTGCTACTGTATAGACTTTAGGGTCGAAGTTCCAATTAACTGAAACTAAGGGGGTCAAAGTGTAACATCCAAAATGAAATTGTTTCCTAATTTCTAGTTAGTAATCAACACTTAAAAGTACAGTCATAAAAACAAAGAATACAGCATTCTAGCTCATGTTTTCAAGATACTATTTATTGAAAAATCACATTGAAAAGGATTTGAGCTGGAGAGGAACATTTCTTCATCAACATCAAGGCATCTAGACACTTGGAGCGTTGGAAGAGAGATTAAATTTGTAGGATATATTTTCAGAAGAAGATGAAAAGAGAATGAACTGAACAAGAGAACAGCATCTAGCTCATGTTTTCAAGATATTGTTTATGTCGTTTGGCTTGACAATAATATCCATACACAGAAAATAATATAAATTCGGGTCTGTTTGGCATCATTCTTGAGAATTATACTCTGTTCTCAGAAAAGAAAAGGAACAAAATCGACACGGAAAATGCATTTTGCAGTGCATTTTTGACAGCTGTTTTTGGGAAAATTATTGAAAATAGCATCTCCTCAAGAAAATTTAGTTTTCAGCATTTTGAGGGACCCAATTCTGTTTGAAGGGGGGGAAAAGAAGAGAAACAACCATTTTTTTGTTTAAGTTTCACTCTTTTTTTTTTCTTGAATTTTCAAAAATGAAAACTACAAGCATGAATGAAAACACTTTTTAGATTAACAGATTGGACCCCAAAATTACATTGTCTTTTTAACATGAAGCCTGTTGTGCTGAAACATTCCGTTAGCTTTTGCAACATTTTAATCACACAGATTCTCTTCCCATAACATATTGAACAAGTCCAACTCTCATTGACACTTGTTCAAAGTAAGTGCATTTCAGATTGCAGTTGCACAGGAATAAACGTTATATTTATATAATACCTATTGTTCTCATTTCTATGTTATTGGCAATTCATCCAGTTTTCATGATGAACTTGAGCATTCAAACGTCATGCAGCGTGAAACAGAATCACTTTATCTTTATGAGTTCATGAGTTTCCCAAAATGCCTCATTATAGCATGCAAGAAAGAAATAAAGAAACTTAGTGTTTTAGCAACATCTTTGGTGATTTTTGAGGTGGTCATAAAATCTATCACATCAGGATATTTGTTCATTATGTTTACTAACCAGGCAATACTTGCATGCCAGTCCAGGTGATGTTCCTCCATTAAATAAACAATGGGCAGAACATATGCATAATGAGAAGAAATATACGATAAATTTGACATACCAAATAAGTGCACCAAACTCCAACAAAATTGCCAGAAGTGTCAATAGCTTGTTATGGATCTGCTCAACGCAATTGATGAAAAATGGTATAACATTAGAAACCCAGAGATTTTGCTTAGTTTTATTTAAATAGAAGTGTTTAGCAGAGAAAACAAACAAATAAACAAAACAAAACAAAAAAAGACTTACATAGAGAGCACAAAAGAGGGCAACTATTAGGCTTGCAAGGAACATGGCAGTTGCGTAAATACGAACAGGGTCAAGCATCATCGTCACTTGCCGTTTGGGGCCTATAAGAAATGCTGTGCTGCCATACAAAAAAAAACTCCCAACTAAGTTTCCGACATAGACAAGAGTGCCACAGAGTACGAAAAAACTATGGAGACCGAAAAATGGATATCAACAAGGCTACTTTCATGACCATCTGAAAGAACCATAACCAATTCTCGGTATGAAAAGCACAAAAGAAAAAGAGAAAGATAGACAGGAATTTCTAATAATTATTAAATGGAAATCAAGACCATAACTTCAAGTTCTAGAGAAAACAGATGAAAACCGGGTAAATAAAAGGATGACAACCAAAGTTACAAACAGAAGTGTGAAAGAGAAATCCATATTTGAAAATGTCATCATCATCATCCATATTTGAAAATATCTAGGAAATATATGATAAACTTAACTAAACCAAGCTTCAATCCCTATAACTTGGTGATATTTTATTTTTAAAAAAAATGTCATCTGTTGAGACATTCAGTGATCAAATCATTACACTGGTTGTAATAAAAAAAAATGAAATTAGATCATATGACTAAGTCACTTGATTGATCAGGATTGAAGAATAATTCAAGATTGAAGATGGAATACAGAGAACTTAATTGACTTGACCTTCAGTTTGATTTGATCACACAGTTGATTGAAGCAGGAGTACAGAGACCTCCAGAACAATTCATCACACTGTTCACGTAAAGGTAAAGAGTGACTTGGAGAACTAGGATCTAGGAAAATAAAGGCTAGATTAGTTGGATGCTTCCATGACCTAGGTTTTTCAATTGATAATATGGAAACCAGAAATAAGACAATAGCAACTTGACCAATCGAATGAGAGGGATCAATAGATTAAATTTTTTACAAGAATTGATGTATGTCATCAGTAGCTACTTGACTGATCAGTGTCCAATTAATGGAATATTGAAGAGAGACAAATGGCCTCGTTGAACTAAAGTGACGGACTGATTGTCTTGGTATCAAACGTATCAACCAGTTAAATAAGGTGGTTGGACAGTTAAATAAAGTCTTTTTTGTTATAAAACTTGGATAAAAAACTATAAATAAGCGTTCTAGATACTGAAGAAAACACCTTTTAATACCTTCAAAAGTTTTTCACAATTAATTATATTATTACAATTCTCAATAAAGAACAACATGAAACATATGATACACAAATCTGAAGACAAACCTCCCAAGTGAAAGCAAATTGCCGAAGGTGAATGTTATTCCAAACTTGATTGGATTGAAGAAAACAAGAATTGACTGTCAAACATGAAGAAAGAGAAATGCAAGTTAGTTCCATTAAAGGTTAACAGTATTTCTCCCCATCAAATTAAAGATTTTCAATAACATAAAAAAGTGAGATCCCTTTGACTATGAAGCCGTACAAACAAAAAATACAAGAAATAAGAATTGAAATTGAGTAAATGTAATTTCAAGTAAATCTCTGAAAGAAAAAATTCAATGGACCCAGTAGGAAGCAAACCATTCGAAAATGCTCTAAAAGCTTTCACTGAAACTGTTAATCAAAATATGAGTGTGTGTGCGCGCGCGCACTTATTTACATTTTTGAAGATGTTAATCAATAAAAGGCCACATTATTCAGTTCTAATCCTGCCTACATGGTGCACTAGGAGGGAAAGACTAGAAACAAACCTAATTTTTGGAATTGCATTTTACACAAAGTGCCTGACTGCTCTCAGACTAAAAACTTGAATCCTCACGCTTGTCAATCAAGTTGTAATTATATGAACATTTCACAATGGTGGACAATTAATCTTATAATGTTTTCTTAAGGTTTTAAAAACTCTTACCTCAAGTTACATGATCTAATTCAAATAAGGTTTTGCAAGCTCAAAACCAAATTCAAAAGTACAAGATCTGAAATTTTTACTTCTCACTAAACGTCTGCCCTAGAGGGGTCATTACTTGAGTTAATGGTAAAAACTCAAATTAGGGTGAGGTTCGAGTTTTAGAACAGGCACCTTGTGCAAACTAATAACAAAGGTTAAGTCAGTTTTATGACCCAAACCAAAACCAGGAACTCAAAAATAAAAAGAGATAGAGAGATAGAGAGAGAATCAGACAAGAGTGCAAACGAGAAGTCATAAAGGGCATAAATGAAAGAAAAACATAACAACTGGGTTAAAAGTAAAACAGAATATCGACAACTCATCCAAACAACCACTAAGATTTGTTCTAAGGAACCTCATAGGTGGCTAAAAGATAATTGGACACGTAGCATGCCACATGTCAACCACCCCATTTAATAAGAGTTGGTATGTGCATGTTTAAAGAGAGAGGAGGAGGGGAAGGGGAGGGAGAGAAAAAAAGAAAGGAAAAAAAGCCCGTAAATGGGAGAAAAGAGTAAGAAAAGGGAAGATAGGAGAGGGAAAGGAAGATGGAAAAGAGAGAGAAGAGGGAGAGGTGCATGCCAAATAAGAGATACTGCCAAAAGCAAAAGCAAGCAGCATAAAGGAAGTACTGACAACTCAAAGAGAAAGCAGAACGAAACTGAGCAGGGAAATTAGCAGAAGCAAGGTAGGTATTCTAAAATTTTTCTCCTTGGCTAATCTCTAAATTATGTTCATTCTGTGTGCACAAGACACCAAAGAAAAAGATTAACCAAATAGTAGTAAGGACAGGTGTGCTATAATTTGAAACAATCGAAACGTGGTTAAAATGGTATGTGTGGTGCATGCATGCAAGTAAACAAGAATAAAAGCAAATCATACTTGGAAAGTTTGGAAAGCCATATACGAGAACTGCTTCTGGATTAGGATGTGTGTGTAAGATAATGATTAGGCGCTTCATTCATTTTAGATATGATTTCAGTCCTTTATTAATAACTTTAGAAGAGTATAGGGGTCATGATGATTGCGGACAGATGAAATAATGAAGATTTTACTATTATAGTATGTGTGATTGCATTAGGAAATGGTTTTAATGAAAAAAAAGTTGGGATTAGAGCAATGCGGGATTGCTTGTGTGGCTTTTAGCTTTGTTGGTAAGCAACTTGAGAAAGTAAAGTGGCATGGCTGGGCAGTGGCAGGATCGTAAGGTTTTTGTTGTTGGGAATGGGTTTAGGACTTGGATTATGCATGCTTTGTGGTATGTACTGCTTAGTTTGTGTCTTGCTCTGTTTGGTACGTTTATAAGCATATGTTAGTGGATGTGCTGAATCTGACATATGTGTTGTAGTGTTGTGAGTCTTGTGGACTAAATGTGATCTGCTTGACTGCTTGAGTGTGGTCGTATCAGAAGGATTTGTTTGTAGATGAGGTTGTTAAGTGTATTGCAACTACGGGACCGAATTGTGTGTTTGAGTTTGATACGATTGGCATACATGGGACTGGATTGTGTGCTTTGGTTATGGTTTGAAATGAGGTCCATGGACCAGCTTATGGATGTCAATTAAAATAATTTGGTTGAACCAGGTATGGCAGCAGAATTATGATTTGGTCAGGTTGGGCACACGAGGAGGCGGTGACTCATGCAAAAGGGACGACAGGCCTAGTGAACAATGACCTTTGAGAAATAAGACATCCGCAGTAAGGTCCTTTTGAGATGTCAACTCTTTCAAGGGTGAAACTAGCAACATATAGGAACCATATGGGGGGAGAAATCTGGGTAAGGACCTCTTTGGAAAGCTCCACTTTCAAGGAAACTACCATAGAAACGGTGACCCTCATATGGTAGGTGACTTTCATTGTGGGATGAGAGCCGAGGAGCGGTGACCCCACGAAGAAAAAGTCTCGACCGTGGGAGAACATCTCATAGGAAGACCTGTGGAAGCAAGGACCTATATGACCCAAATTGTCCAGGGCTGGCTACTTAGTAGTTCAACAGGGAGACTCACGCGAAGAAGCTGAGAGAACAGTGCTTCCATAGCTGGATTAGCCCCAACTGATGGCTGCTAAGGATTGGACCTAGGAAAGAAGATATTGTATGGGTTTGTTCTTGGTGTTGTTTAATAGATGTTCAAGTGCCACTTTTCCCCGTCCGAGAATCTCCATCTGCTCTAAGTGGGCGAGTTAGAATCCTTGTGTCAGGTTGGTTGTTCAGAAGACTTTCTCTTTACCTTGTTGGCAGAAGGCCCAGTGATAGAGCCCCCTTTGGGATGTCAACCCCTTCAGTGGGAGTTGTCTGGATGACCATATGAGGGAGAAATAGCCGAGGTACAGCGATCACCTTAGTGGAATAGCCCATGCTCGTGCTATGTTGGAAACACCTTCAAGCAGTGTGAATGCCTGAGTGGTGTTTGGTACTGCATAGTGTTGTATTGGGCGTAGTATGTTAGTTATGAATGCGTATGGATTGTGACCATGATCAGAAACAATGTTGAACTGTATTGCGAACTCATTGGTTTGTATTATGTGTGGATTACTAAATGGAAGGGTGGATGACGTTACATTCCGGTTGGTTGTATTCAAGTTGATGTGTATGCTAGTTTGGAAATGTTATGCTTGTGATGTCCATTAACGCTTTGTGTGGCCTTACTTACATTTCAACGAATGAAGTTTGGTTGTCTATGTAAGTTCTCTTTATGCCTCAACATAGTAGAGATCCCAAGTGGACTGAGTGAGGTGGAAGTCCAGGCAAACTTAAGAAAGAGAGAGAGGATGGCAGTGTGCAAGTTCACCATTGACTCCCTTGGTGAAGGTTTAGAGGGTAAAGTGAGAGAGAGAGAATGGGTAAGAGATGGAGAAAGTTCAGAATGTGGGCGGTGATTCCCCCTTCCTTTTTCCCTTCTTTTTAGTCTTGAAGGAAGGCTATTTTATAGGCACAAATGTGAGGGTAGGTGATGTCATGCAGAGGCAATATATAAGTTTTTGTTATAGTGACAAAAAAGAGAGAATTATAAAGTAATGAGAGACAAAGATAGGGTGTACAATTGTTAAGTGCAATAAGGGTAATTATTTAATGAGATAATAATGTTAATATGGTCGGGTAGGATGGGGATAGGATGTATGAGAGTCAAATGGTCTCTCTCTTTCTACATGCTAGGTCAAGGTTCAGCCGAACCATTCCAAGAGTGTGATCGGCATTCTCGACGGACCCTAGACTTGAGCCACCAAATGAAATACCCTATTGGATCCCAAATAATCCTGAGCTCCCAGCTTAGGTCTTCAATGATGTAGCAAGTGCAACACTACTTGCTTGTTGACCACTTAGACTTTTTGTTATGTGGGTGATGTCATGCAGAGGCAATGTATAAGTTTTTGTTATAGTGACAAAAAAGATAAAAGTATAAAGTAATGAGAGACAAAGATAGAGTATAAAATTGTTAAGTGCAATAAGGGTACTTATTTAACGAGATAATAATGTTAATATGGTCAGATAGGATGGGGATAGGATGTATGAGAGTCAAATGGTCTTTCTCTTTCTACAAGTTAGGTCAAGGGTCAGCTGAACCATTACAAGAGCGTGGTTTGCATTCTCGACAGACCCTGGTAGGGATGGCAACGGGGCGGGTTGGGCGAGGGACCCCAACTCCATCCCCATCCCCATTTAGCAAAGCTCCCCCCATCCCCTCCCCAAACCGTTTATTAAACGGGGTGGGGCGGGGACTGGGGCGGTTTTACTTCTTTCTTTTTTTAACTTTTTGTTTGGAAGAGTATTTTTGTAATTGTACTCTTTTTTTAGCCTTTACACTCTTATGTGATAAGGTCTTGTAATTTACATGTGCACCACCAATAAGATTTGAACAAGTATAGGTAATCTATATAACTATATAAGGCTAATTTTGTATGTGTATAATATATATGGGTAATATGGTTAATATAAAATATAACCATGGCAGGGGTGCCTATCCCAGTCCCTGCCCCGCAACCATGCAGGTTTTTCCCTCTCACCCCCATAACCGCCCCAAAACCATTTAGAGTCACTTAAAATCGGTTTAAACGGGGCGGGTCGCCACCGAGGCGGGGCAAATTGCCATCCCTAGACCCTGGGCTTCAGCCACCAAATGAAATACCCTCTTGGATCCCAAATATTCCTGAGCTCCCAACTCAGGTCTTCAATCATCTATTTGATATTTATTGATGATATAGCAAGTGCAACACTACTTGTTGACCACTTGACGTTTTGCTATGTGGGTCAATATTGATGATATGGCAAGTGCCACGTGTAGACTAGTAATGCCTTGATATTAGTTCTGTATGGAGTAAGTTACTCGTTAGAAATAAGACTAAAACAAAGAGAAGTCTAGTTTAGTCTTTGAGTGTTAAAGTTCGTATGACCAAAACCCGAGGCTCTAATAGAGATTGCGCAAGGCAATCTAGACTTACTCTAGCAAAACCCAACAGGTAAAAACCACAGGACCTAGTCCAGCAAACTGAATCCATTATGAGAAAGAGATTACAACTAGTTTAACAGTTTCTCAAACCCCTAGTTATCTCCTAAACACAGATCGATCCACCAAACTCTCCTCGAGTCTCCAGGCACACGTGCCTGCTCGTTAACAAACTTCGCGCCTCACAATGAATACACTCACCAATACTAAGAATGATGAATCAAAGAAAAATAAGATGCATTATATAACTCACAGTTATGCTCTCTCAATTCACTCTATACACATATAGGCAAAGTAGAGGTATATAAAGAGTAGGGTTGTAGTGTTTTAAATAAAAAGGAAACTAAATTTCCGTATGGTTCGATTGATAGAGGGGGGTTGGTCAATCAATCCACGCAAATCCAATGACCCTCAATCGATAGCTCGATTGATTAAAGTCTACTTTACTTTAAAAAAAATTAGAACAGGAAATTAAAACACTTTTATGCATATTTGAAAAGATTTAAGGAATCAAATAAAATCATGAAATCTTAGAAACCCTAATGCATGCATGCATGAACCCTAATTCGGCGAGTGCGTCCAAATGTTATATTACCTTTTTACCCTTGTGGTAGAAGATTACACAGTTACCCTTGTGTGTAGCTTGAAATTCCTTCTTCAATCATGAGCATGAGGTAACAACTAACACTAACAAACTTTTCAAAATTCTAATCTAAGCTAGATATTAAAAACAAGAGTTACAAAAGTTTCAGACTCTTTAAGGTTACCGGATATATACTAGCCACTGTCCCTACTATCTTACAGCTAAGTAGGGTCTAGAAGAGAAAAGGGGAGCTCGAGCGGAGCAAGAGCACGTAAAGGACTAAAACAACTGGTAGAAAGGCAACCATGGAGCTAGCTTTTGATGTAGAAAGATGATCTTGGAATTTTAGAAGATACATTCAAGACTTAAAAACACTCACCTAAATCTTTTATCCATGCACTGCTATCTTGTTCTTAAATCTTTAAGTAGACATCTAATATTCTACAATATCTATACAAATATAAAGACATAAAACTAGATACCCATCATTGTATTCATACACATAGACTTGCTTCAAACGTGATCTTTTGAGGCATTTTAAAACTGCTGCTCTACCACTCTCATCCATTCTCTATACATAAACAATACCACAATAAACTAGGTACAGGATCATTATGCATATGATTTTCTATTTTGAAGAGAGACCAAACCAGACCAGGACATTTCCTCTCAAAATTTTGTCCATAAAGGGCAAAATTTGTAAATATTGTCTTTGCCTCCCCTTTCTTAGCATATGCACAATATATGTCCTTTTATATGCTTTATTGATTAAAGTAAAATTTTGGATCAGAAATATTCACCAGGATCAATGATGAACAAGAGAAGTTGTGCGGGCAAAAAGGACAAGAACAAGGCTATAATGAGATAAACGAAGTACTTAAAATGGCATTTGAAATATCAAGGGCCAGCCAAGGATGTCCATTGTCACTTTTCAGCTCTCATTGCTGTTACCTTCAAATATTATTATTATATACTAGTGCCACTATTCCTGCTGCTTTTAAGCATACTATAATTGGTTATGTATATAAGCATTACTAGTGTTTACATTTCAATTAAAGGAATTTCTTAACATCTGCTTGTTCTTGGACACGTAATCTAGATAACTGTTAGTATTGAGTGAAATCTAATGCTTTCACCAATTACCATTAATTATATAATCTTATTAAAACCTAAAACTAGAGACAATGAAGGGGGGGGGGGGGACCTCATACAATATAGCTACTAATACTACGATGATTTCAAACTTTCAACACGAATATAGGGCTTTAAATCACCAAAGAGATAATTAAGTTTTCAAACCAAAAAAACTAAGTAATTCCTATTCATTAGAAAGAGCATATTTGCCAAGAATAAAAATTATTAACTAACATTAAAGTAAAAGTATGACTTAAGTATTCATTGTTTGAACTTACCAGGAAAGTACAACTTAAACCGGCAACGAAGCATATGGCAAAACCGTAAAGCCTCTGTGAGAGAGAGAGAGTAATTAGTTAAAAGTTATCAAGGACTTGGTGAAGACTGCCAAAACATTATAATAAAAATACTACAGAATCTACATGTAGCTTTTGATCCTGCACAAACACCACTTTTTATTAATAAAAATGTCATAGATAATGTAAAACTAAAATAAATTCATAATTAATGCCAGCTGAAGCTGAACTCCTAACCCAATTGATCTTTTTGGCTCAAGCAAGTAAAATATCAAATTTCATTAGTGAATCTCCATTATCAGATTGCCTTTCAAACATGCCAATGCAGCAAAGCCCACGCTAGAAAAGAACGTTTAGATCTATTGCATGGTTAATGACTCTGGTCCATTCAAAGCACCCAATTCTCAGGATAGAAAAAGTTACCATAATATTTTTCTTGGCATTAAAATTGTACATATTAGTACTTCTAAATGACTCTTGTCAAACATCTTCCTAATGAACTAATTCATGAATGGACTAATCAGGTGATCCTTTTTACTTATGCTTCACATAGCCACCAACTTCTAGAAGCTGATATGCTTGTAACGCTATTCATCCAACTCACCACTTGAATATTTTGACTTTGTCCCATAGTTCTATATCAGGTTGCTTCTATTTTCTCAATGTGGAAAGTTGATAGCATTACATTAATCAATCATCAAATTCACAGCTAAATATACTACAATAATGAGTTTGTCTCCTACGTCATAATTAAAAATGAATTACACTCATCATCGACAGCAATAACAACGACGAGTGGGCATGAAATATTCTACTAACTGGAAATATATATATATATATATATATTCTACTTTGTTTTCAAAACTTTAGCTTTGGTTGCTTTCTTCAAGGACCTATTCAGGTATTTTAGTACTTGGGGTAATCCAATTTAAGATCAACTCCTTTTAGCTAGCCCAATAATATAATAATAATAATAATTTAAATGAACTGGTTCTAGTATTCAAACAGTAAGGTTAACTTTCTTGTCACCAGATATATCACTTCATCTCCATTTAAAATAACAATAGTCATACATTGCTCAACATTCTGTGATTTTTCTTCCTGCTTCTCCAATAGATTCAGTTCAAGGTCATCTCAGCACCTTATCTTCATCAAACCAAATATCAAAGACAATAAATATTCATGTGAAATGTTTTATTTTTAGTAAATATAGATTGGAAATCCAATCTTTTAGTTTATAAAAAGGTGAGGATAAAAAAATTCAAACCCTACGTATTAGGACAATTTGTGTGTTTTTCATGGTACCTAGTAAATTTAGGTAGTTACTACTAGTGTATATCCTGTCTAATTGGGGGGCTGAGAGGAGTAGACTAGAGGTAGAATAAAATTTGGTATTATTTTACACATAGTGACCGCTCTCAAATTCGACATGAGACTTCAAGCTTGTAAGTTCAAGTTTTTAACATTCCAGCAGGACCCCTAGGCACTAATTACTAAAAGATAAATACAAAAGTGCAATAAATGATAAGAATTATCTTTCACATGTTACATACATAATTTGAATTTGATAAGATCCGATTAGATAAATATATATTATAGATGCCTATTATTTGCCTAAAGAATGTCATAATACAGAATCGACCAAGCCAACATCCTTTTGGAACACCTTTTTAAGGTGCGGCTTCAATGTGATCAGGTAATGTTAGGAAGTAGGAATGAGCTCTTTTTTTAGGGCCCATTTACTAACAGGAAGTAATTCCGACTTTCTGCTATCAACTCTATAAAAGCATGAAAAAAGAAAAAGCAAAGTATGTTTAATAAAAATAATTTTACTTTCTGATTTTTAGGAAACAGAATCACTTTTAATGAAGAAAGTGGAAAGTGATATTTTGATGCTTTCCGTACTTTCAACACTGTAGCAGAGAAGTGTTTCCTGCACTGTTACCATGCAGGACACTGTTCAGCCCAAATAAAATACATTTCGTAAGTCATGTATTCCCTCACAGGAGTCACAGCTCTCTCTCTCTCTCTCTCTCTCTCTGAACCAGTAACTCATCCCCTAAACCCACCGGCGACTGATGACACCACCGGAGACTACCACTAACAATTCGGCAACAACATCACTCTCTCTCCATCTCCATTTTTGTAACATCTGGACTCATTCTTCTCTCTACCCATATTCATCTCTCTCACTGTTGCTCTCAACCACCAGCAATCAACATCACCGGAGGCTTGAAAAATTTTATAACCTTCATGCTTCATAGTTGTTCTTCAAGGCTTCTCATTTTGAACCCACTGTATCTCCATCTACTCAAAATCTTCTACCTATCAAATATAAGCCTTTGGGTCTCTATTACAGTATCACTACTCACCATAATCAAACCCAGATCAAGGAAATCTTCGATTTCTTTTATCACCTTCTTCGACAGTGCACCACAATTTGTAACCACCCAAATTAATGATATTCGGAAAGTATTTGAAACCCACCCCCAATGGAATGCAATTTGAATTTGCTTTTGTGAAATTCAATCTTGAGAGCTAATGTCATACATGGAGAGTATGAAGAGAGTCTCCGGGTTTATCTTCGGATGCGAAATTGGGGTTGGCGCTGATGGGTTTACTTTCCCTTTGATTGTAAGGGCCTGTGCTGTTATGGTAGAATCTGAAATCTGCAGAAATATTCATAATCATGTTTTGCAGATGGGATTTGAACATCATCTTCATGTGGTGATTGAACTGATGGGTATGTATGGGAAGCTCGGATGAATGGATGATGCGCGTAAGCTGTTTGATAGAAAGATTGTTAGAAGCTTGTGGTTTGCTCAATTAGTCTTCCCCTCATTCTCTAGTTATGTTCTTACAATCCCCTTCTTTCATGAACAGAGTTTTGTCTACAAGAATTGTAGGCTTGGTGCTGACATGATAGCCACTGTTTGATGTTGCATATATATATTATTCCATTCTTTTATGTAGCTACTGGGAATAGGATACATGAATATGAAGGGATTAGACTCTTGGAATTATTATTGTTATTCATGAAGCAACCCCCAGTTCTCTATTCTATAAATTGGGATGAGAATTGGATTTGGGGCTCTTAGTTTCTACCTTGGTCTCAATGAAACCACAGAACAAAAGTTGGAAATACCTCTTTCATAAACGTCACTGCTTCTCCAAGCTGTTTGTAATCACGTGAACATGTAATGGTTAAATTTCAATTGCAATATGAGGTATTTGTAGCTGTCCTTATGGGTTGTACAGGTTCAACATTCATAAAGTTTCAATATTGAAGATTATTTACCATTCCAGTTCAGGAAACAAAACAAAAACAAAAAGTTATTAAATGCACTTTCTGCTTTTTACTTTCAAATTTCTGCAAACAGTCGGCATTATTAAACATGATTTTACTTTTTGTTTCAGCTCCAAAAAATTGCTTTGGGTGAAGTAGAAGCAGGAATCAATTCATGTTACTTAACAGGCCCTTAAGGTATTTTTGGGCCTTGGAAGCATGGACTTGATTGCCAACTTAATAATGTATATAAATCCCTCCGCCAAGACAGTTTTCATTTGAAAGTTGTAGGTGTCGAGTTCAGTGTAACGAGAAGTCATGTTTGCTAAATGAGCCCACAATGGGTCAACAGCCTAGATTGAGACCTGAATTGTCAAAAAGGAACCTTCAAGGGGGTTGAGGAAGAGTGCAAGGAACTGATCTTAATTCTCTCTTATCACAGTTAGAGAATTTGGTTGGGCTGGTTTTTAAGCTCTTAATGCCAGTTCTCTTGGGTTGTTGAATCCCTTTAAATGACACCTTAAGTAGTCCTTTTGTACTATCTATCCATGGGTAAAAAATATAGGGTAAAGGAATTAGCCATTGGTACCAAAATGAGACGTATGATTGGCAGAATTATAGGGAGAGCTGGAAGGAACATTGTCTCATGGCTCAAGGCAGCTTGTCAGGTCAACAGAAGTGTATGCATTTATTGCGATTGACCCAGAACTAGGATCTTCATTAAATGCGAATCTTCCTTTTGGAGGTTCATGAGGCAAAATCTGTGTGCGCAATGGCCTTCATGAAATTTTATGGATGCAGTGTCTTGGGGCTCTCAATCTCTGAAGAGGAAGAAAAGTCTAAAGCGCATCATTGTCAAGCTCTGCATTGCTGCTACAGTTTACACCATATGGAGGGAGAGAAATGAAAGATTACACTCAAACTCCTCCAAGGATGCTTTGGTTTCTCGCAGCCAAATTCTGGATGTTATCAAAAACAGAATTTGGCCGATGAAGGGTTTCGAGTTGTCTGCTGAAAGCCAATGGTTACAGAGAGGGTTAGGGATTTTTGCTTATCTTGTTTTGAGGGCCTCTGATCACATGTCCAGGGAGTGTTATGGATTGCTGTTATTTCTCTGATTTTCTGCAATTTGTTGTGGTGGTTGCATGGTGTCATTTATGAAGCTATGACCTGCAGCAGCTATGATTCAGGTGACATCCATCGCAATTCTATGATGTTGGGAGTGGATGATCTCAGGTTTAAGACCAGGTTATATATTGTTGTGTATAGATGTGATATGGTATATTTCGGTAGAGACAAGTTCAATTGTTTTTTTTACTCCAAGTCCAAATTTTCCTTTGAGCTGACTATCTTAGAACTATAGATTGGTGATATTGGGGTTTCACTGACTTCCCTGGGGTATGCCCCATGGATGATGTATAGTTCTTTTTGATTCATTAATACAATTCTTACTCTTACTTGCCAATAAATATATATATAGCAATCAAATTGAGAGAGAGATAGAGTTTTCAGTTAAGTATATAAAACCCTATGAATTGGAATTAATAAGAACAAAAATACTAGTGGAATATTTCGGGAATCAAAGCCCAAAATTATGACATGTAACAGAAAACAAACAATTCTACATCACATACTAGGTTTTTAGATGAGTGAGTGAGGCAAAAAATAATTACTAATGAAGAAACTGAGATATATACACACACACACATATATACATATGTATGTATAGAGAGAGAGAGAGAGATGACCTGCTTGGTGGACAATGTGCAGTTACGATTGAAATCGTCCATGAACGCGAAAGAGCTCTCTTCATCAGCCTCTGGTTCATCGTCCACTTCCATTCCCACAAGCATCTTCACCTTCTCAAATGCCTGATTCATCTTCTCCATTTTCCCTTCAGACACAACCGTTACTGTTACTATCTCTCCTCTCTCTCTATATATATGTGTGTGTGTGTGTGTGTGTGTGTGTTTGTGGATCTGTGGGTTTATTACAAAGGATCAATTATGACACTGCGGGTGAAGAATTTGCTTCAACTTCAATCAACTATCAAATCACAAATTTTGAAAGCTATAGTTTTCCAAACGGATTGAAAGCAAGCAAGCAGGGCAGGAATGCAATTTTCAGTCAAGATTTAGGGTATAATATTCTGATTGATAACTTGGTTCAATGACTCAATTCAATATTTAATGATTAGTAAATTAATTGAAGCAATACAGATCTTGGAATTAAATTTGAAGAAAAAATAATTTAAATTTGGAACCAAATGAGTCCTCAATTGGTCAATTCTAAATATCTTAATGTTTTGGTATTATTCAATCATATTGCAATTTCAATATCATTTACAAAAAAAAATTTAAGTTAAATAGCATATAGAATTTAGTGAAACAGACTTCATTAATCACAAAATACTTAAAATTCAAATAAATATTAAATTTTTCTGTTCACAATTATTTATTAAAAGTTCAACACTTAAATTTTTTAATTATTTTTTTTAACAAACTTAAATTATTCAATATTTAGTTGTCTAATTCGACATAAAATGATCTCTGAAAGATTCTTTTGTCATTTCCAGTGTTTGATTTCAAAAAAATTAAATTTTTTACAAATTAGAATTGACTAAAGTAATCATAACTTATGAGTCCTACGCACTGGGTAATAACCCAATTGGGTCTCAAATCCTTGGGTATTGTTCGGAGAACCTCGGACTATAAATACTGAAATTATTGAGCATTATAGGGCAAAGCATCAACAATCAATAACCACCATAACAATTTCATTGACTCTCTATCACAGTACGCAAACATTCATACCTTCATCATTAATTTATTTCATTGTCTGTTTAACTCCTTTCATATTAGCATTCTGGCTCCTTTATTCTACTTTATTATTGTTCTACGAAAGAACTGCTACAACTTGCAATAAAACAAAAAGATAGACTAGGGTGTTTTTGGTAAACAAATTTTGCCAACATAAGTCCAATTAACTTAACAAAATTACTTCTATTTATTTTCACTCATCTATATTCTGTCTATTTATAAATAACTTTTTGTAATAAAACAAAAATATAGACTAGAGTGTTTTTGGTAAACAAATTTTGCCAACATAAGTCCAATTAACTTAACAAAATTACTTCTATTTATTTTGACTTATCTATATTTTGTCTATTTATAAATAACTTTTTCACCATCTTTTGTACATAATTTTTCATATAAAGAATTTAGTGATTTTTGTTTAGCTTTACTCACTGTCTTTTCGGCTTCATTCATGAGTTTTTTTATTCTTGCCTAACTCCTCTTGTTGCATTTTCTCACTCCATAATCATATCTCTTTCTTAATGAACTTATTTTCTTTGGTTTCTTCTAAAATTTTGCACTCTTAATATAATTTGTCTATCTTTAATTATAAATATTTATATTGTCATTCCAATGTCATTGCTTATCGTTTCATATTTGTTATCTAAACGTTATCTTTTTGCTACCTTTTTATTCTTTCCATTTAATACCTTGATGGTCTATCTTAACACAAAGCAAGATAAGAACAAACAATGAGGTAAACACTCACAGTAAGAATGAGGAGAACAACTAACATGATCATAATGGGAAAATAAGAAATAAAGGTACAATTTTTGCGGGAAAGTGAAATTTTTGAGTGTTTTATATTGGAAACATTTTGGAGAAAATAGAGTAGTTGCAGGAATCCAACTTTTCCGAAAAATTTCCTTTTTCGCTCAATCAAACTCCTCATAAGTTTAAATTTTTTATGTTTCTTTTCCTTTCCTCTTACTTCCCGCTAAATGAACACAACCTAAGTGACTAATGAAATTTGATTAACTATCAAACATAAGAATGCCTAGCAACCACTTTTATATGCTCAACAATATATATAAGCATGACGACAGGTGATGGTGCAAGTGGTGGCCATAGCTAGCACCATGTCTCCCACATGTGTTGACTTAGGAGAGTCATGGACAAGCGCTATACAACCTCCCTTGACAGATAACACGAGCTGGCTTGGTCTAGCATTGCCCTAGCAGTTGGCAATAGCTACAAAGCCTTTGTTGGCACAATCTGAATGTGTCAGTTATATCTCAGTGGATGGAGATGTTATCCACAAAGTGAGTGGGCTAAATTCGTGAGTTGTATAAGCAGTTTTGTGAGAGTCTATATAAACCCCAATTGGTGGTTTGCATAGGCATTGAGAGTTGCCTTTTAAGCTTATGCAGACACTATTGAGGATCCTTGTACTATTCAGTGTTTATAGTGAAAGATTAGAGGGCAAAGCCTTTTGTTAATTCGTGTGTCCCTTATGCCTATATTATATATACATTGTATGTGGTTGTTTAGCTGAGACTTGGTGTGACCAAGTGTCATCACAGCGACGAAAATTTTGGTTTTTAATTTAACCCTGTAACAACAGGTGTCAAGAGTTCCCAAAGAAAAAAAAGTCAATAATAGTTGGAAGACAATTGCTGCGGGAATAACTGACAAGAATTTATGGAAGAAAAATTATGATGATAACACTTGACAAGGCAATTATTGCTGGAATAACTATCATATTTAAATAATATCACTTGAAGGTGTTTTTAGGTGTCCATTAACAACACAAATCTCATCTCAGTATTTTACTTTTCATTTCATTTACTTTACTTGCTTTCTAGTCTAAATTTATTTTTATCACTTACACTATGTTTGATTACATGGAATTGGTGTCTTAAAATTGGAATTGGTGAAATTGAAAATTTAACTAAATTTTCTCTATTTCAATTTCAAAACACTTAGCTTCTAATGTAATTTTAGGAGTCCCTTTTATGTTTCTCTTCTCTTCTCTTTATCACTGTCATCTTGTACTCAGTTCTTTATTGGTCATCCCTAAATCTCAACAGTTGTCTGATCATTGTGGTCATCACTGGCCAAAATATGATTTTGTTGATTTTTATTCCATTAAGGTCTGAGCGAACTATGACACGCTAAAGGAAGACAAAGTAGAGTAACTACTGTTCCCAATCTCAATCTATTTGAGACCTAGTTAGGGATGGCAATTTAACCCGCCACGACTGAAAAACCACCCCGCCCCGTCCCGTTTAAACCGATTATGGAATAGACTAAATGGGTTTGGGGCGATTATGAGGGTGAGAGGGAAAAACCTGCGAAGTTGCGGGACAGGGATCAGGATAGGCACTCTCGCCCCGCCACACCTTACCCCACCCCACCTCGTTTATATTTTATATTTGCTATATTACCTTTATATATATAATATACATACAAAATTGCTCTTATATAATTATTTATATAAGATTTACTAGTTTAAATCTTATTAACGGTACACATATAAATTACGAAGGACCTTATCACATAAGAATATAAAGATTAAAAAGAATACAATTACAAAAGTAATACCCTAAAAAAAATTCTTAAAAAAAAAAAGAAAATCAATCACGCCCCATTTACGTCTCCCCCCACCCCGCCCGTTTATTAAATGGGGTGGGGTTGGGGAGCTTTTCTAAACGGGGACAGGGATGGGCACCCCCACCCCGTTGCCATCCCTAGACCTAGTTCTATGACCTTATTTCATAAGTTTTGCTTATAACCATTGTCCTTGTAATCTAAACTATGTTAATTCATGCCCAATTTTGCGCGAAAGGTCTGTCACACCGATCATGTTATTTTCATCTGAACTTTTGAGGATTATTTTTGGCAATTTTTATGGCATTCAATTTGAAAAGAGGTACTCTCTTACTAAAATATTTTTTACCATGGCAAAAAACTCACACACCCATTTGAATCCCTAAATAGCCTAAACATTGAAGAATATCCATAAAAAAACATTTTCGAAATCAGTCTAATTCTATTTTTATTTGTTTTGTTTAAAGAAAGAAGGATCCCAAAGAATGTGTTTACTGGGTTAAGTAGGCTAGACCGTGTTTGGGCCCTAGCCTTCCTACTTTCAAATGTGTTCATCCAACTAGAATAACCTCGCACCCTAATCGAGACCAGACCATGTAGTGTCCCATAAGTCTTAGTGCAAGTCTAAGCTATTGAATAATGTTGTCTACTCGTTCATTTATACTTATTCTCTTTTTTATTCAGATCTCATGTGAGACAAAAAAGACCCCTCTAATACTCTCCCCAATTTGGACTCGCAACGCTTTTATTGCAGTCGAACCACCCTGTCTACCCGTCTCCCCTAACGATGAAAGTACCGAGTAACTAGAAGTGCATACAGTACGGTTCCTTACGATTCTTAGTGAAACCGAAACGAAACTATTAAATTTGGTCCAGTTCTTTACAGTTTCGATTCTCCAACGGTTCTTTGTCAATTTTTTTTTTTTTTTTTTTAAACATTAGTTATAACAATAGATTCGAAAATTTTAATATTTTTTTATATATCTTATATCATATAAATATATAAAACATTAAAACTTATAAGCTAAATGTATTGATCTATATATTATATATTTTATACTTTATATATAACACTAAAATTTAAAAGCTATTATTATTCATTTATATATTATATGTCATATAGAAATATTATTTATAACAATTCTGGTTCCAATCAACCTAAGTTATTGAATAATATTACCTACGCGCTCATTTATACTCATTCTCTCGATACGTGCTCATTTATAGTCATTCTCTCCATTCAATTCCACAACATAGAAGACCCCTCTAACACCTAACATAATTTTCTAATTCATGAAATGGTGGCTTTGAAACACAACAAATGACTTACATTTTAATTTTGACAATTAACCATTTGAGAGAGTGACCACTACTTCAAAACCCCAGTGCAACTTCTCATCTTCAGCTTCAACCAATGAAGCTTGTTTTTTCCTACTAGCTCTTTTTAAATTTTTTTTTCTTTTTCTGTTGCAGAGATGTGAGTTGTTTTGCCATCAGTGAATTCTTCTATACAAAGCTTAACAAGACTGAGGAAAAGCAGCTGATGCATTCTTGAGGCCTAGTCACATATGACAACATTTCTTCTTGTGACCTGCAAAAACCTCTTCCCCCAAAAAAAAAAAAGAGAGAGGAAGAGAAAAAACATTTACAACATCCCAACCTACATCAAACAGCATCTGTCAAGCTCTTCCCCAAGCCACCTGCGCCTCCGCCACCAACACCCCCTGTTTCATTATTGCCATGCTCACTTGTGTTTGTTATTTGACCTGAGCTGCTGCATCTGTGGCAAACAAACCTCGCCGGAACAGCAACGGAATCAGGAATCCCGGCACACCTGGTGTGCTGCCACTCACTGCAGATGTCACAAGCTAACATTCTCTCCCCGTCATCATCCTTCGCCCCACACCTGCAATCCACCGTCCACCTCTCAACCCCCCTCTCCATTCTAAACCTATTCAGCCCGTTTTTCACAAGGCATCTCCCTCGTACTCGTACTGATCTAGTTGTGCCTAACAAGAGCTTGACCTGGGTGGATTCGTCTACACCGCCATAGCCAAGTAGCTCTTCCGCTTGAAAAGTTCTTAACATTAGATATACTTCTTTGAAAGCCCTTGACGCTTCCAACTTGAGGTCAGAAATAGTAGCTTCGGGGGGCAAGACCAGCAATTCCGGAGGTGGCTGATTTTTGGCATTTTCCTCAAATTCCATGAGCTCCACATCACATGAAAGGTGTGTCGCAAATGGGTTTGCGACCGATAACTCGTTCTCAGGGTGGTACTCTTTCACAAACTGCTTGCAATCAAGGAGCTTTGTAGCTGAGCTGATCACAGGATCCATGTTCGCCTGATGTCCATGGCTCAGCATGGTTTGAGGGTGCAGCGTGGATTCATACAAGTATCTCAGATCCCGCAGCAGATGTTCTTCTGACGGGCAGTTTGTAGTAAAAGAACTGGTGGCAGTGGTACTTCCATTCAAGGGAACACTTCCTGGCTCAAGTCTGCCAGGAGAAGTGCAAAACATAAATTATTTAACCCAACAAAGGAGGAAAAAAAAAAAACATAAGAAACACAGAAAAAAGAGAGACAAAAAAAGAGGTCTGTGGTTAATAAAAATTGAACATGCATGCATTCATGGCTAGCATAATTTTTAAGACATGAATGGAATTGCTAACCTGTACTCCATGGCGCCTGAATCAGGATTGCAGCGAGCATGAACAACCATCCCATCGGCAGTCTGTTTCCCTTGGAGTTCCTTAAGGCAGTAATCAAGAAGCTCTGGAGGAGCAACTTTGCACACGGCACCCCTAAGAGCACGCCAACTGACCCAGTTGGAACCAGTAACCGCCCGTAATACTCGAAACATTGCTTCTTCCACACGTTCAATATCATTGGCAGTCCATGCACATAAAACCCCTGAGGCACAAAACTGACCCTTCTTGAAAGTGGCATCGACCCTCAAGGGACTCTTGTGGGCATCATGGATCAAACTCAGCAAGAAACAGAACAGGTCTCTAATATTTACAAGTTCACGCTCTGATAAGGACTGATAGAATGAGATCAAGTCCTGCAGGCGAGTGCGAGGTTTACGTCGTTGAGAGAGAAAAATTGACAAAGGCTGCTTGGAGAGGGTTTCAACAGCCTTTTTATAGGCATCAAGAGTGAGACCAAAGCTACCAGCACCAAACTCAAAACCCCAGTCACCATACCATGGATGACCCTTGGTGATGGCATGAAGCAGCCGATACTCCAACCCGTACTTTTTTGAAACATCCATCACACTAACTTTTCTGTCTTGTGAAAAAATAAGAGAATAAAATGAAATAGCTGGAGTTTAGTTGCTCTACAATCAGTTGAAATTATCGAAGTCAACGGAATTCAACTACAATACACATCCCAACAACCTAGAAAAATTACCAGGCGGTAAGAAAAAAGAGAAACAAACCCAACATCAAATGAGAGAAAGGCAGATATTGTCATTTCATCTCAGAAGAGTGTTTTTCCAGAAATATTGATTCTAGATGAAGGGAAAATCAGTTCACCATTGCAATATGAACTGAGATCCATTCATGAATATTAATTAATCATATTCATCAATGAATAACATTCACCACCAATTTTATCAATAATGTAAGTCTGAGACAACCGACATTTTTATAAGATTAAAAAAGACAACCATAAATGTAGCAAAATTCTGTGTTTATGATACAGAAGGAGAAATCAAAACAACATTGCATCTTAGTTCTCTTCCGACCAACAATTTTAGTAAGCAACTGAATTCATATGAGGATATTGCGTATTTCACTTGTAACTATGACATTAATTAACAGTTTAAATATTCTCACAGTAAATGAAGCCAAATTAGCTTCAATGACAGAAGAGGAAAAGTAAAACATACAGACAGCGAAATAGAGATCTAGACAGAACCTGTTAAAGACAATACTTACTGATGCAAAGATGCTAAAGAACATACAAGTTTGTGAAAATCAAAGATTTGACAAACATGGAACAATAAGCTCTTATAGATACTAAAATCACTTCCATTGATAAACAAGCAGACAGTGCTCGATCTACAATCAAAAATCCTAACCTGACTCCAAGTACTTTACACAGGCGATCCCAAAAATTCATGATGTGACATCCGGAAAGAATCCTAGATCCACCTTCTCTGCCATTGACTCTAAGAAGGTGCCCATAACCATTTAAATGTACCACACCATGTAGAAGATGGGTTGTGTCCTCTAACTGATGATACACCCAGTCTTCATCATCTTCTGCAGTCATAACATGGTTGCAAGACTTGCACCTGGAAATAATGGATGCATCAACTATGTAAATATTGATGACATTATTATAAAATTTAATAAAAGTGGCAAAAGTTAAGGGCTAGTTCAAGGAGAACGTGAAAACATTAATCTAGCAATTTCAAAAACAAGAATTGTTATCACAAAAAATATAAATAAATCTTGCTAATAAGTAACAAAAGAAATGAAAAAAGATGGTACCCAAAAGAAAGTAACACATTTAACATTGTGTTTAGTATTGGAGATGGAAGGTAAAGGAACAGTGCATACTTTCATTGTTTGGTAGAAGTGAGAGGAAGAGGGAAGTGATGAGAGGATGGGTGAGGACCTATCTAGGCTCACCAATTTGCTTCCATCCAAACCAAGATGGAGTGTTGGATAAAATTGAAAGGGCATTATTACCCTCATTTGCTTTCACTCAACCAAGAAAAAAGGCAGGATTCATCCCTCCCTCCTATCCACTTTTCAAATCCCTCACTAGACGGACTACTATTGTCATAGTTGTTAGCGAATTCTATGTCAAAAACAAATAGTTGTAATCTTGTTTATTAGAGTCAAAGTCAAGTTTAAGATCATTTGAGGTTATGGAGATTACTACTTTCACTCTAGTTTAAGATCAGTTGAGGTCATGGAAATTACTTGCAATGTAAGAGGCAATCACAATCTCACATTGTAGGGATTAGAAAATCTTGAGTTAATTTAGGTTTTTAAAAGTGTTCTAAAAACGATTTTAATTTATTTTGAGCTTACAAGTGGTTGTGAAAATAAGGGACGCGTTTCCAAGATGCCTTTGATTTTTTTCTCTTCTTTTCAGGAGCATTTATACTCAAAATCAAAGAGATTTGACCACCAGTACTGAACTTCCCAGCCCCGATAGTCAAGCTCACAAACCTAAACACCAGAAGGCAGTACCTAGACTTCAAGCACCAGACCCAAGACAAAAAGTTGCATCAATTAGGTTGATCTTTTACAAGCGTTCTAAAAATTATTTTAATTTATTTTGAGCTTACAAGTGGTTATGAAAATATGGGACACGGTTTCAAGATGCCTTTGATTTTTTTCTTTTCTTTTCAGGAGCAGTTAAACTCTAAATCAAAGATATTTGAGCACCAGTACTGAACTTCCCAGCGCTGATACTCAAGCTCACAAACATAAACACCAGAAGGTAGTACCTAGATTTCCTAGTCAAGCTCTAACATGACAAAAAGTTGCATCAATTAGGTTCTTCTAATTTCAAAAGGCATCATCCTATTCAAGTTCTAACTTGACCAAAAAAAAATCATACTAGTTTACAATTGTTTTTAATCTTAAATTAGGGTTATATAAACACTTTATCAAAGTAGGAAAGAAATTTTTTTTTTTTCAAAAGAAAAAAGACTGCTTGCATAAGTTCAATAAGATCATCTTTGCTACGCCTACCAGTCTTAGTTTCAAATTTTCTGTTTTTTGAATTTTAAACCTTTTGAACACAAACACAGATTGTGCTTACAGCTTAAGAGTTGTGAAATTGATCTCTACAATCAACTGAAGACTTTGAAGAATAACTAAAGTAGTGTTGATAGTAGCTTCACAACAATTGTGAAGTGCTTATGTTGGCTAATGATCTCTATCGAAGAAGAGACTAATGAAGAAGCTCATTGTAAGAAGCAACTGTGTTGATGTAGAGAGTA
This sequence comes from Cornus controversa, assembly GCA_026545225.1. Taxonomy (NCBI): domain Eukaryota; kingdom Viridiplantae; phylum Streptophyta; class Magnoliopsida; order Cornales; family Cornaceae; genus Cornus; species Cornus controversa. The sequence goes on from CM048846.1 coordinate 75,570,177, forward strand.
GTGGATTGATAATTTCAAGGTAGAGTGTGGAATGGCTGGAAACACTATATGTTAAGGGGTCAAGCAACAAGATGGTGACTTTAGGTCATAGTTGTCAAAGGCGAGCGAGGCACAACTTCTGCACCTAGGGTATGCCCAGGCGAGGCACGAGGCCCTAGGCGCAGCTGAGGCACGCCTCTTTGAAGCCTTAAGTTTTTAAGGGTCCTTTTTTACTTGTCACCTTCTAATTGGTGGACTAACCGTTAAAAAAAACAAAATAAAAGAAAGGTCTTAATTTTTTACTGTTTCTACTGTTCAATTTTTTACTGTTTCTACTGTTCTTTTACTTGGCAATGGACTAAGAGTAAAAAAAGAAAAGACAAGGAAATATAGGGTTTGGCTCTGGGATTGGAGACATTGGACTGGCTTTTGCAATTCTGAAAGCTCTCTTCTACGTCTGAACCTCTCAGGTACTCTTCTCTCTTCTTCTTCTTCTTCCTTTTTTTTTTTTCTTCTTTTGTCTTGTTCAAACTTCGAACTGATTCTTGGACTGATGCAATTGTTCTTTTTCTTCTTTTGTCCTGTTCAAACTTCGAACTGATTCTTGGACTACTGCGATTGTTCAAACTGTGAAAGCTCTTCTTCTTCTTATTTTTAGTTTCTTCTTATTCTTCAAACTTCTGCAGAACCTGTTAAGTGTTAAGTGCATGCTCTGTTTTTTTTCCTCTCTTCTTATTTTCTTATTCTTTTTCAGACTTTTGCAAAACCTGTTAAGTGCATGCTTGGTTTTTTTCCTCTCTCTCTTCTTCTTTTTCAGACTTATGCAGAACCTGTTCAGTGTATGCTCTGTTTTTTTTACTACTCTTCTTCTTCAAACTTCTGCAGAACCTGTGTATGCACAGTTTTTTTATATTTTTTTAATCTATTTTTCTACAGAACCCTTTCTTCTTCTTTTTCTGTTTTTTTTTAATCTTTGAAGTAATTTCATATCAGAAATCAATAATTTTTCTCTTTTATTCTTCAATTTAATTCCTCCACATCCTCTGCTCTGTTGTGATCTAGCTTCACTGATTAATAGCTTTTTTTGGCGCTTAGTATTCTACTTTCATAATGAGGAGGTTGCATTGTAAATAGTTTGCTATTTCCATATAATTGAATTACAAACATCTCCTCAGTTCTCACTTTTCACTCACTCCATAATCTTTTTTTTTGTTCCATTTGTTGTTAATTGTCATGAATATGTTTTTCATTTGCTCTTAATTGTTGTTGTTCTACATTGTTTCACTCACTACAAATGTTATCTTTCACATCGAACAATCCATTGTACAGCTTTAAATGCCCCTTCTTCCGATTCACGATGATTATAAACATGACAACTTACAAAAATTGTAAGGGTTTAACTCTCATTTTGCGTTTCTTCACTCCTCTGGTTATATGGATGGCATAAATTTCGAATTCTCTTTTGAACTAATAGTTGGTATATAAGCTTTCGTGTACATGTCATGCTTTACATGAAACCACCACTCATTATCTTAATAATATAATTCATCAAGTAATAGATGTGCCACAACCTAATATGCATAATGTTTTGTTTAATGTTCTTCATTATGTGCCAAATACTCAATCCTAAAGACACGGTAACACTGCTAAATATTCAAACTTCTTAATGTTGTTCTTTTATTCCCCAGAATCACATTATGTGTTATAAAAAAAAAGTAGCCAACATGGTTACTTCACTCATTTTGAAATAATAAAATAATGTATAAAGAGGGGAAAAGGAGTTTTATGTTCAATTATATAATACATAAATTATCACACACTTATTTGCCTTTGGTTAAAAAAATATATATCCAATACCCAATATTATGTGCACAATACTTTAAAAGCTTATTCTACATGACTAGATGAGGCAAAAAGAAAAAAATCATTCCTAATTAATATCCATTCCTCATCAGAATCAAATGTAAAGAAGATAAAACATATAAAAAGACATACAAAGAACAATCAAAACAAATGCATATTAAAATAGAAAGCAATTTCAATAAACAAACAGAAAATATATTTGAATGAGACCAATGTCACCAATCCAAGGACAAAGATTAAAGAAAAAGTACATTCTTACCTAGACTCTGACATGTTCAAAACATCTCCACAACCTGCACATGACTTGTTGTACCCACCAATGGAACCCCCATCTGCCTTGATTATGAAATGGTACCTCCTTGCGCATACTGGGTTACCACTCCAACCTTAATCAAGTTATGAGAAGAACAAAAAAGAAAAATTAGCCATATGATAGTTTGCATTATTCTATATGATTGGTAATATATATGGATTTTTAATATTAAATCAGATTTGAATTCTCAATGCAAGAAGAAAAGCTGTTAATAGTATTATTTTTATTTTCCACAAGAATCAATAATACAAAAAATCCAATACCATTTTGTTTCTTCTAAAAATTTCATCCCAATTAAGGATGTCCACGTTGCGCATACCATTTTACAAGTATGCCCTCGTGTAGGAGGATCATCTACGTGCGGGCCTTGGGGCGTTTTAGGTAAAGCAACCGACCAACCAAATACAAATAAAAAAAGTAGCGTCCTCTAAACCGTTGGATTGACCGACACGTCTCAATAGTCTTCCAATCGAACGGCTGAGAAACCCCTTTAGTGGTGGGCCCACTTACCAATATTTATTATTCATTTTTCTGAGTCATCATTTACTTTACTTGTACGGTCCTTGAGAGTCCAAACGTACTGCCAATCGTTCGGTCAATTCTTTTGTATATATTTTAATTAGTCATTATCACATGAGCTGTGGGACCATTTTTTGAAACATCAAATTAGACAGAGAATAGACGGCAGAGATTGATTAAGCGTGTATAATGTGGGACCAACTAGTTTTGCACATCAAAATAGACACAGAATGGACGGCAGAGATTGATTAAGCGTGTTTGACCGCGATACATTTCCTAGCAATATTTTCTCGAGAAAAAGAAAAGGAGTGGGGAAAAAGTGTTCTCCGATATCCCGCCTAAACCGGCGACCGGAATCTGACGGACTAAAAGTAGTGACTGAGTTAAGGGAAGCGTTGGCGACTCGGTTGAGAAACTCACCGACGACTCGGCACTGGTCGCAGTAGACGGATCTAGATCTGGCCACGTCCTCCTCGACGACGTCGAGACACACCACGGACGGCGACGAGTCGGAACAGCTCGCCAGATCACCGACTTGGAACAGGATCTGCCACGTCAGCAGGTGGGGGAACAGCGACGACGGCGGCGGGAGGATCGCGTGCGTCCTGAGGAACGGCCTCACGCTGCTCCTGAAGGGCCCTCCGGCCGGACACTCGCCGACGGAGGGGAACGTGAGGAAGTCGTTGAGGCCGGCCGTGACTCGCCTCTTCATCCGCTTCAAAGGCCTGCCATTCACGACCATGCTGTGGTCCCCTATCGTCAGATCTCGGCGCGTGTGGTCAGATCTCGGCGAGTGTGGGTCAGATCTCGGCGAGTACCGTCACGATCTGGGCCAGAGAAAGGTTGGGTTGTCTTACTGGTTTCAGATCTGAGAAAAAAAACCAGATCCAACGGTCGGTAATGAGGGGATCAAACAAACAAAGTCCTCAGAAGAGGTCTCATATTTACTAACTACTATTAGAAGTCGAAACAACACGAAGAAAGAGAGAGAGGGAAAATAAAAGGGTGGGAGGGAAATACGAACGTTCGTTTCGGTGGCTCAAAATTAGGGTTTTCTGTTTGGCTTTGATCCGTTGGTCTTTGTACTTTTTGGTATTTTTATACTTATTATTAGTATTATATTTTGTAAGAAAAAAAAAAAAAAGTTACTGAGTCGGTTCCGGGATAAGAGTGAGAGATATAGATATATATGTGTAGAGTGAGAGATATATTGTATATAGATTATAGAGTGAGTGAGAGATATCCTATATGTATAGAGTGAGAATGTGAGATGGAGAGAGATTTTATATATAGTGCGTGTGTGTGAGAGAGAGAGACGTATCATATATATGTGAATAGAGAGATATTTAAGCTTGAAATCTTAGTCGTTAAGGGTCTTCGGGGGCTTCCAAAACTTTTTAAAAGAGGAATGGGCTTTGTAAAATTACTGAAAAGCCCTCGTGGGATTGACTTCGTTGATGCTTCCTGATTTGTGTCCCCATTCAATTTTAAACTTTTGAAAGGAGGAGTGCCCTTTGTAAAATTACTGAAAAGCCCTCGTGGGATGCAGCTTCTGTGTCCATTCAATTTTCTATATTTGTTGCCTTGTTCCTATTCGTTGTTTCGTACAGTTGGGATAAAAAGGGGGGGGGGGGGGAAATTAAATCTTGGTGGCCAAAATTTAATTTATTTGTTTTATAGTCACCTTAAACTCAATAAAAGTTATATAGGAACCAATTTTGAAAAATAATTACCAATGAGTGAATATTTAACTTTAATATCTAAAATATCCTTTCTTTTATTCATTTTTCGTCTTCTCTAATTGCACGTTCAAATATCAAAACTTCAAAAGACATAAAAGAATTTTATAAAATAAAGTTTGTGTGTGTATATATATATATTTAGACATATGTTGGTCATGTGCCTTTTTTAATTTGTTTCATGTATGTCTAGTTTTTTCTTTTTCTTTTTCTTTTTGCCAACTTAATCCTAATTCCAATTTAAAGAATGAACAACACATTTTTCAATCTATCCTAGGTGTTCAAGAAATGGAAAATATATATATATATATGATTCATTGTGTTATTAATACTAAATACAAGGTTTGTAATTAATTGCACCCAAATTAGTTTTTTTTTTGTTTAATGAAATATTAATATATAGCAATACATTTATATATATTATTATATCTTCTTTAAAATGTATATATGTTATACACAAGTCATCGAATTCTTTTAAGTTTATGATATTTGGAGGTTGAACTAGACTGAATAAATGATAGGGATTTATGGAGAGAATGAAGGGTATTTTGAGCATCAAGATTAAATGGTCACTCATTAGCAATTAGTTTTTAAATTTGGTCACAATCCAGCTTTTAATAAATTTAAGGTCACAAAAAAATCAATTTTGGTCACTAAAATCTAATTTCCTTAAAAAGAGACCACTTTTAGATGTTAAAATGGTAAGAACGTAAATTTTTCGTTTGCAGATGGTAATTACAAGTCTAAAAGTCAAGGTCGTTTGGTTGAAGAATATAAAATCAGGATTATCTGGATTTTCAAATGGAATGGCTTTAATTTTCAGGTTTACCTGTTTCCCTTCGCAATGACATACATGGGAGGTAATCACACAAATCTTCCTAACATTGCAATGACAAACTTTGATCAAATAAAGCAAGTAAAATGAAAATTCTAATCTTCTTTTAAATTTTTCGAGGATCTTGTTTGGTAGGTAGAATAATTGGAAAAATTACATTCACACTCTTTTAAATGTAAAATGCAATTTGTCCCACATTCCCACCCTTATTTTTTGGTCAAAACTTATTGCTCGAATTTCGTAAAATCAGAAAGGCTCTAAATGTACCCCAAATGTGGATGTTTGTCATTATTTGTTATTTCAAATCACGGTCACCATTCGATCATTCATTTAATTTCAAATTATATTCCAAATTGAGTCTCAACACACTTGATTTCATACTCGATTGTTAGAAATTGTGATTCAAATTCATATTCTAATTATATTTCTATTTTAGAGTTATATTTTATTAGGTAATTTGTTAGACAAATATTGGGTTCCATCGAATTGTATTTCTTGTCCAACAAGTAATTAAGGTTGAGACTCTATAAATAGATACCTAGATTATGAATTACGACTTATAAGATCAAGAGAGATGTAACATCATAAGGAGTTAATAAGTATAAGTAGGTTACGAGTTGAAAGAGTACGAAGAACACCAATGACGAGAGGAAGTCTCGTGGAGTAGTACATAGTGAAGAGTTCTGAAACAAAAGCTTGTGTACACGATCTGGTGTTTATATTCAGCCGTTGTAATATATCTACGGAATCATAGTAGAATCTCCTCTCATCCGTAGACGTATTCCAAGTTTTGGGTGAACCGCGTAAATATTGTGTTTGTGTATGATTATTTTTATTCTTTTTCATTGAATCTTCATGTTCATATGCTTCTGTTGTCCCAACAATTGGTATGAGTCTCAACAAGTACTGCAACGAGTTTCAATTGTAGGTGGAATCGATCAATCGGCTTGTTTGGTCATGATAATCAAAAATCTGTGGTGGATTACATGGCATAGAGCTCGAATATTCAAGTTGGATCCTTGGAAGTCTAACTAATAAAGAAGCCCTGAACAATGTTTTGGGAAGCGTTGGTTGGCTTGATGAAATTTGAATCAAGGTAGAGATTGTTAAAAATCTTATCTCAAATTCTTATTATAATTAGGTTTTTATTTTAGAGTTGTATTTCAATGGGTGATTTGTGTTAGACAAGTTTTGGGCCCCAAGGAATTGAATATTTGTCCAATAAGGAATTAGATATTGGATTCTACAAATAGATATTTAGGTTATGGGATAAGACTTATGAGATTGAGATAGATATACCCTTATAAGGGAGTTGATGGGTGGGGGTAGTTTACGGGTCAGTAGAGTAGGAAGAACACCAGTGGTGAGAAGGGAGTCTCGTGGAGTCATACACGATGAAGAGCTCTAGAATAAAAGCTTGTGTACACAGTCTGGTGTTTGTATTTTGCCATTGTAATATCTCTATGGAATCGTAGTGGAATTTTCTCTCATTCATGGATGTAACCCGGGTTTTTGGGTGAACCATGTAAATCTTGTGTTTATGTATGATTATTTATTTTATTTTATTTCCATATTCGCATACTTCTATTGTCCCAACACCAATCAACATTGAGAAGCCCTAGTTACATATTGAACCTAATTAAAGGTTTCAAAATATTTTCACTTCACAATTGATCAAATTGCAACATGTGATTTGGAACAGTCCATCTCAATTTTAGCTAATTTTGCAAATTAAGCTTCAGGCCCACACCAATTCCCAATTTTTGTTATAATCACAATCAGCATTGAAAATGTTTTCCAATCAACCCTTGCATGTTTCAATTCAACTTATTTGGTCATAGATTAGTTATTAATGTTAGGCGATTAAGCCATTTTAGCCATCTAATCAATCAGAAAATCACTTAAATTATCCGATCACATTGAGAGGTTCTAGAATTGCCAAATGTGACCCAAAGCTGCATTTTATCAACTAAGAATTGAATAATTACCTCATAAATTTAGGTGGAAAACTAGGTTGGTGACATCTATAAAAACGACCAGGCCAACAATGACATCTTGTGGCTAGTCGCATATTCTATTGACGTGGCATGCCCCAGTTTTGCATCAAAACTATATCATTTTGAATTATCTCCCTCCCATTGGTCCAATAATTATATAAGTAGAACCATACCCCTCCAGAATTATGCTAACTAGACTTATTATCTTCAATATACGCTTTTTAACCTTACTTTCACTCCCTCTTTATTTCTCTTAACCAAAGTCTCTAATAGCTTAAATATCTCTCCTTATACCTTCTTATTTTTTTTTCATTAGCCCGTGTATACATGTCAATCACCCTCTATCTGTTGATCTCTCATTGAAGTTAAGATGTTATAGTGTGACAGTGGTTTAGTTGGGGGAAGGAAAACAAATGGTTCCTTTGTCCAGACCACTTTTCTAATCATAGAATCCTTTAGGCTTTTCACCCTTAACAAATTGTTTTCTTGTGTCTACAATCATGTTACTAAATGTTGCAATTTAGGTTGGTTATATCATGTAGACACCATGTTTTGTCCACCCCCTTATTTTGACCATTTTCACCACCCGAATTTCGTAAACTTCATCAGTGGACGTAATCAATGATTCCTAAAGACTCTAAATCAATCCCCAAATGTTGAATTATACTATTTCTTAACATTTCAAATAAATTTCACCCTCAAATTATGGAATCAATTTCGAATTGAGCCTTAGTTAAGGTTTTTAGAGCTCTAATTTCAATCTCATCGCTGGTGGGAGGTCATAATCCTTCACAAAATCCAACTAAAGGGTCCACAACATAATTTGGGATCATAATCCATTCAATTGGCCTAATATTGAGAAATACACAAGCTATGATTTTTGGACCCATACCAATTCCCGAATTCTCAAATCTCTATCTTTTTATTGTTAAACACTCAAATTGACACTTCCAAATTCAAGTTATTTGACCTAGAAGCCCTAAAATTTCCTTTTATATTGTTTATTTTCACCATTGGATGGATCACATAGGAGCCACCAAAATCGTTCGATGTTTTCAAATCACCATCTTCCCCATCATCAAACTGTTAATTTGACGCTTCTATGATAAAATTTGGGACATTTTACCCAAAACCCCTCAAAATTGCACTTTGATTGGTTTACTTTTACCGTTTAATCATGAATGGAGCCCACAGGATTAATTGATCATGATGAATGTCAAAAAGGGTTCTAGAAAGGTCTAAAATTGATCAAATTGATCTTTATTTGTTAAAATTAGATAAACATCCAAAAACATATGTCAATATCTGAAAAGGTTGGGATAAATTTTTCAAGCATATTCGTTTCAAGGTGAGGGACGGGCATCTTGTGAGCTTCTGGAAGGATCCTTGGTGCGAGGATAGACCTCTTATGAGTGTCCTTCCGAGGTTGGATGGAATTGTCATTGATAGGTAGGCGTTGGCTGGTCATTGTTATCATCTTGATGACAGGAGATTGTCTTAAACCGTACATTTTAAAAGATTCCTTAATCATTGGGAGGTGGATGAGATGGTTAAGTTTATGTCCATCCTTTATAGTCAAATTATTACTGGTAAGGGGACGGATGAGTGGCTTTGGGCGAATTCTAGCCACGGGAGATTTGAGGTCTCTTTGTTATGTTTTTGCTTGATGGATGCTTAGGGGATGTCCTTTCCATGGAAATAAATTTAGCGTTCCCGAGCCCCCTTAAAGGTGGCCTTTTTTGGTTCGACAATTACTCTTGAGAGAATTTAAATATTGACAATCTGATAAGGCAATTTCAAATTATTACCAACTAGTGTTATATGTATAAGAAGGTTAAAGAGTTCGTTGATTATCTCATTTTTCATTGCCCCACAATTAGGAACGGTCGAGATATGTTTTGTGCCATCTTTTGGGATCTAGTGGGTCATGCCATAGTTTTTGGTGAGCTTGATTAATGCTTGGGGAGGTTGTCATGTGTGTTCCTAAGTTAGAGATATATAGAGGGCAACCCCCTTTTGTTTATGGTGGGCATTGTGGTTGTAGAGACTAGGTCCATTTTGACCAATTTTATATTATTATTATTTATTTTTTGAAATATAATTATAAATGATTACACATGTGTTTTAAATATGAATTACATGTGTTAGGACTTATTTTGAAGTCTGGAAAGTTTTCCGAGTCATTTGGTGCTTTTTTAGATTTTTGGGTTAGCGGGGCCTGCGGTACCGGACGAGTGGATTTGAAAATCCAGAAAATTTTTAAAAATGATTTATTTTTGAGTTTAGGCCAAGTAAGAGGTCAGAAGAGATATGGAATAAAATTTGGAACCACGAATGTTTTTGAAATTGAACATAAAGCCGAGAGGGTACGTTAAGTGGCGTAGGGATGTTTTGGTCATTTTGTGTCGTAAATATTATAAATACACAAAGACAGATATTTCATCCATTTGTTGAAGCTTAGAACAGGCGGCCACTTCTTTTCTCTATCTCCTTTTCATCTCCTTATCTTCTTTTTTAGATTTGGAGCCCTAAAAGTGAGATTTGAAAAGCGTCGAAGAACAACGGATCGTTCTACGCGATGAGGACTTCGATTTGATCAGTTTATCTTTGGATTTGGGTGATTTGGACTCGATGAGATTTGGGACTTTTTTTTTGGAAACTCTTCCAAATCGAGGTAGGGATGTTTAACCTACAATTTTCGGAGTTTGTGTGAGTATGTTGGATGCCTTGGGCATCTAACTAGTGTTTTATGTGTTTAACTTGTATATTTTGATGTTAAACATGTATGTATGTGATATTCCCATGAAATTATGTAATGCAAATGTTGATTCCATGATTATGTGCCTTGTGCGAGACTCATGTGTACATAACATGTAAAAATTTGAGGTTTTGGGCATGTTTGGTGCATATATGTATAAATGCAGCCAAATGTTTATTTAAATGTCTCAATGAGAATGTGTAAGCATGCCATATGTTGATAAATTGTCTTAAATTTGATATATGTGCATTTGACATGAGAGAATGTGAAAATTAACATAATATGGAAATGTTCATCCATTACACATACATAGCGTCAGCACAAATTCCACTTTTTATAGGCCTATCTTTCACAAAAGAAAGAATCCATCTTTAATTAGTGAAAAGTAGAGGGTTTTGTCACCTCTACACCTACCCGTAAATCGGGCAAGCTTCAAGCAAGCGATCAATCAAATTTACCTCTCTTCTACTGTACTGTCAGCCAATCTTGCGTCAATAGCCATGAGTTCGACTTTGAATTGAGTAGTGAGTCTACTTTCGTTCGATTAGAGTTTCGATTACAAAAGCAGGAGGTATTAATTATTTCTTCTTTCTTTTTATGGGATTAACGGACCGGGGGATTCAACTTATTACTCCGCGAATTGCGGATATCGATTCTTTGTACGCAGGGATGTTGTGACTAAAGAATCTAAAGAATAAGGTTAGCCAAAACTACTAGTCCTTTCTTACCGGTCCAAGGCTAAGGCAGAATGCTTCAGGCCGATCAATCACCGAAGCCGGAGGTCTTGAGACCGAGCTATACACACAAGCGCCAAGTTTGGTTGATTAACTGACTCTGCCGCTAGGGCCGTAGACTTATCCGTAATCTGATTAACCACTACTGCATACCGCGACAATTACTCCATACCTCGATATGCTTTCTCTTACAGAGCAGACAGGACGCCTGCCCACTGGGCTGCGGTGATTATTAACAACATGAATTGAGCTTCCTTAAATCGAGAAAAAACAAAGATTTCAGGCTTTATCCTAAGAAGCGTAAACGGACTCTCCTTTTAGTCGAGTGGGTCAACCCTACGGAGCTTTCAGTCTCGTGTCTATAAGACCCTACGATCTGCTCTAGGTAAGATGACCCCAGCTACCACTGATCGTTATTACTATCGAGGTGATACAGGTTGGTGTCGGGTTGGATTGACAGGTTTTGGGTTATGTGAGTGTGTTGGCGTGGATGAGTGAAAAGATTTTGCCTATGAGATTATCTGATGATGTGAAAAGATTTAATAGGCAGTATGTGGAATAGATTGTGAGGTTACATGGGCATCTGATATCCATTGTGTCAAATAGGGATCCATGGTTTACCTCAAGGATCTGGCAAGAATTTCAGACAGTGCTAGACACAGAGTTACATTTTAGCATAACATTTCATCCTCAGACTGACAGACAGTCAGGGCGCACTATTTAGATATTGGAGGATAAATTTCGTCCTTGCATTCTGGACTTTGGCGGCAGTTGGAAATATCATTTAACACTTATGGAGTTTGCATACAATAACAATTATTAGGACAATATTGAGATGGCACCATTTGAGGTGTTGTATGGCAGATCGTGTAGGTCTCCAGTTTGTTGGACTGAGGCGGGCAAGGCTGCAACATTAAGACCTGACATTGTGCATGAAATTACCAAGAATATTAAGCCGATTAGGCAACGGTTGTTCATGACTCAGAGTCGGTAGAGGAGTTATGCATATAAAAGGAGACGACTGTTATCCTTTGAAGTGGGAGATCATGTGTTTCTCAAGATTTTACCACATAAAGGATTTATATGCTTTGGGCAGAGTGGCAGGTTGTCACCTAGATTCATTGGACCATTTGAGATTTTAGAGTGTGTTGGTGAGTTAGCTTACCGTTTAGCCTTGCCACCACAGTTGGAGAGGGTGTATAGCATATTTCATATTTTCATGTTGAGGAAATATGAGTCTAGGGTCCATCTTTTGTTTTGAGCTGTGATGATGTTGAAGTTGATGAGGATGTCACATATGAGGGGAGGCGAATCCATTCCTTGATACTTGAGAGCAGGAAGTATATTCCAAGTATCCGGACAAGTTTCCCTCAGGTATGGCTTGATTTTGGGGATGAAATCTTTTTAAATTGGGGAGGTTGTAGAGATCGGGTCTATTTTTGACCGGTTTTATTTTTATTATTATTTATTTTCTAAAATATGATTATAAATGATTACGCATGTGTTTTAAAGATTAATTACATGTGCTATGACTTATTTTAAAGTCTAGGAAATTTTTCGAGCCATTTGGCGCATTTTGAGATTTTTGGGTCAGTGGGGCCCAGGGTGCCGAACGGGTGGGTCCGGGAATCCAAAAAATTTGCAAAAATTATTAAATTTTGAACTTAGGCCAATTAAGAGGTTAGAAGAAATATGGAATGAAATTTGGAACCATAACAGTTTCTGAAATTGAAAACGGAGCCGAGATGGTACGTTAAGTGATATAGGGGCATTTTGGTCATTTTATGCTTTATATATTATAAATACACAAAGACTGATTTTACATGTGCTAGGACTTATGTTGAAATCTAGAGTTTTCTAAGCCATTTAACACATTTTTAGATTCTTGGGTTGGCAAGGCCTGTGTGTCGGACGGGTGGGTTCGACAATCCAGAAAAATTTTAAAAATTATTTATTTTTGGGTTTTGGCCAATTAAGAGGTCAGAAGAGATATAGAATGAAATTCGGAACCATGACCATTTTCAGAATTAAAAATAAAGCCTAGAGGGTACATTAAGTGGCATAGGGTTGTTTGGGTCATTTTGAGTCGTATATATTATAAATACACAAAGACTGATAATTCATCCATTTGTTGAAGCTAAGAACATCCGACCACTTCTCTTCTCTATCTCTTTATCTTCTCTTTTAGATTTGTGGCCCTAAAAGTGAGTTTTGACAGGCGTCGAAGAACAACAGATTGTTCTAGGCGCCGAAGGCTTCAATTTGATCGATTTATCTTTGGATTTGGGTGATTTGGACTCGGTGAGATTTGGAACTTTTGTTTGGTAACTCTTCTTCTAAATTGAGGTAGGGATGTCTAACCCATATTTTTTAAGATTTGTGTAAGTATGTTATATGTCTAAGGCATCTAACTAGTGTTCTATGTGTTTATCTTGTATATTTTGATGTTAAACATGTATGTATGTGATATTCGCATGAAATTATGTGATGCAAATGTTGATTCTATGATTATGTGCCTCATGTGAGACTTATATGTACATAATATGTAGAAAATTAAGGTTTTGGGCATGTTTGGTGCATATATGTATAAATCCGTTTAAATGTTTGTTTAAATGTCTCAATGAGAATGTGAAGCATGTCATATATTGATAAATTATTTTAAATTTGATATATGTGTATTTGGCATGGGAGAGTATGGAAATGAGCATAATAGAGAAATTTTGATACATTGCACATACATAACGTGAATGTGTATATGGAAAAGTTTATGAAAAATTGGATAGCCAGTAATCGATAGTTAAGACAAATGACCGGTAATCGAAATCCAGGTTTTAAATAAAATGTTTGTGAAAATCTGAATAGCCAGTAATCGGTATTCGGGATTGTCAATCAACCTAAGGCAGTGCTTACTAGGCCCTTGATGACTTTGCCTAGGATGGTTATCATTGACCTTGTGGTAAACTGTTATCATTATAGATGCAATGCAGATGTGGTGTGTTTGGGTGGACCATTATTACTATTGAGGTGATACAGATTGGTGTCGGGTTGGATTAACAGGTTTTTGGTTGTGTGAGTATGTTGGAGGTGGATAAATGCATGGGTTCATGACACCAGTGCATACTTATGATTGTTGCATTATCTCACATGATAGATATGTGGTTATTTTTTGATATAGTGTGACTTATTTGCATGTTATTTGTATTGCGTGTGATATTCATGAGGTCTTAGGAAATGTGTTTTAGGTGTTTCTATTGAACAAGGAGGAACTTAATCCCTTATTTATAAATTTTTTCTGGTATAAGAAAGTGACGGAGTCCCACAAACCTTGAGTTGGGTTTGGAGCATAGATGATGCTTTTTATTACATTTGTACAAGTATGTTAAAAAATATGAAATTTTTATGTATTGTATAAATATAATAACTTTCAGTTTGGAAGATTTTATATTGGTATCTCTGCTTTGGACAAAATGTAAAATCTAGATTACGAATTCATGTATAATAATTTTTTATTTATGTACATGTATATGATGAGGATTTGGTTGTCCGATATATATATGATCATGTAATTGGATTATGATATTTTAAGACTTATATACACTTAAAATGTCAAGGTGAATCTATGTATGAATGGGTGAGAAATTGTCACGCCCCGAAATTCGGACCGCCGGGAATCTTCTAGTCCGAACCCGAATCTTGAGGTAGTGAGGTGTCATGACCGCCCGACCGTCACTCCACGACTTGGACAACCATAGCAAACTACTACCAACATCACCCTCAGTTCCCACCCGAACCGCCAAGATCGTTACATATAATGAAAGTCTTTGCATTTATCAACATATCAATCCCTTACCGGATATATCACAATGATCAACAATCTAGGTTATCATTTCATAATTAGCAGAAACATTATTTATATATCAATACCATTAAATACGATGATCATTCTGACAATGGGACCCCACATGTACATCACACACACCTGTTCACTCATTACAGATCAACTCAGCTCACTTAACATCTGACAATTATGATACATCGCAACATGAATTATAATGCATTGAAAGTTATGATGCATCGCCCATATATCGTAACATGGTGCGAAATCCACTGCTTTTGACATCTCATTTCCTCAACTTTACGATATATCGTAATGTACATTTCGATGCATCGTAATATGCATTACGATCCATCTTAATCCTGCAAACATAATTTTTCAACATGTACACTTGGTGCATTTCCTATACTCACTCAACTCAATCATGCTAACATTTATAAACATGCACAATTAGACATTAATAGAATTATAACCATAACTTTCTTCTCATAGCGTTCATCATGTTCAACACATACATATAAGGTATGAACTCATAATCATACTCAAAATCCATACTTAAACGTAAGCATTCATAAAGCATAACCATACATGTTCCCAAAACATAAATGGTCTTTACATGTTCATCACATGCATATAGTCCATAATTCGGACATGCTTTCAAATAAAGTAATACAAGTCTTTAGATGAAATCAATTCCACTCCACACCAATACTTTATTGGGGAGACTCCATCGTCTCCTTTTCATTTCCTGAAAAGAGTTAATACTCATGGGATGAGTTACAACACGCTTAGTAAGAATGTATAAAACACAATTTTGCAAGTTCCGTGAATACTACATAAGCATACATTTGAATTTAATTATGTTAAGCAAATATTCGTACATCACAACCATATCCAATAGCGAAACTAGCAATGGGCTAACCTTATAGCCCAGGTCTAATTTTTTTTTTTTTACTACTATTGTTCCCAACCCACTATATATTGATTAGGGCAAACTCTCTATCTCAAGTCTCACTGCAATTGTATGTGCTATATTCCAAAGAAGCAGTAGCTTTGGCCAAGAAATGAGTGTGCAAATTGTAAACCTTATGGATAGAGAAACGATGGGGAAACGTGGATAAGAGAGAGGAAGTGTGGGTTTTACTCAATTTTTTCTATATTGGGTTTGCTAAAATTCCCTTTGGAAAACAGATTTTGGGTTTGGAATTGTAGGAACTCAATTCGATGGAGAAGAAGATGGTGGTGATGGTGCGACGGTGAGACGCAGACGGTGCTCTAATGGGTTGTGCTCGGCTTCAATGGTATCAATTTTTGTACATTAAATTGTGGGGTTTTGACTTTTTTCTCTCCTATATATGCGCATGTACAGACTGTACATTATTTTTTATTTATTTATTTTTTGGGCATTTGATGTATGTGTTCAGAACAATAGATGTTATGTTTTGACTTGCAAGATGTTGTTGGTTTTATGCAACTCCTACATTGTTTTGTCTTCTTGTTTAGTTGATTTATTTTGTACTGGAAGTGGTACTTTTATGTTATTGTAAGGTGAAGGAATGTTGCATTCACTCTGATCACTTTGGTGCTGATTACATTATTATTGAGTCCCTAATGCAATGCCTGCTTATGAAAAATAAAATAAAAAATGTAGATATGTTAAATAGAAAAATCTAAGGTACTATATCCAAAATCTCACCCCGGTTGGTAGATTACTTTTATTCCATAAATACCACTTTCAAATATTTTGGGTTTGGAACTCACAAAAATTGGAAAAGAACAATATACAGTTATTGTTATACTTGTACATTAAACATAACATGACTTTATATATAATGTGGCGGCTTAAACAAGAATCTTTGTCTAAGACTGCTGAAAATGTACTGTTAGAGGCTATCCACACACGAAAGCATGGCAACACACTACTTTTGGGTTCACATGGACGTGGATCCAAGAAATCCATATGAACCCACTTCTGATTTATGAGATTGTTGACCTTCTGTAAACATAGATGTTGTTGTGAAATTTTAAAATTTTAAAATCCTGCTTTAAAAATGTGAAATTAAGTTGTTGTATTTTTGCTGGCTTTGTCATAAAAAATTATTGTGTTCATTATGAATTTTTCTTACTTGTAGCCCTCCCCACTTTGCAATCCTGGCTCTACCTCTAACCATATCACAAGTAATGTATAATACAACGTGATATGCATAACTCCCTCGTACTCTCCACACAATTATTGGATTTCGGTTTTATGGGCCGCCAAATGCCATCTATCTGAGATTCTTATACCAGTCCACTTCATTGTAGGACTCCGTCTTTAGGAAATATCATCTTCCATTTTAACGGGGCTCTTATACCAGACCACCCACAAGGTTTCCCTTTACTGGATCTCCTCGTTAATACGACATTACCGTCCAATTAAGCTCAGCACCCTCATCGTGCCAATGAAGATGAAGTCCCCCATGTTCACGCTAATATGAATTTACAATTCAATTAATATAACAATAATTGTCACGCTTGCATACTTCTCAAATAACATCACATGCAGCCACATTGAGCATGTTACACATTCTCCACATTTCATATCAATTATATTGACAATTAAACATGTATTACAACTAAACATGCTTTCAAGACATTTCATCAAACACATAAGTGTCACATTCACAATTACACATGAATACACATAATTTTTCCATAATTCAATCTCAACATGTTCATATAATCATCTAATGCAATTATAAACATGTGATACATCATTTAACATTGATAATTCACTAAGTAGTATAATCTAACATGCTTTAACCTTGTAAGACATCTAATTATACCCACATAACCAATTGATTGTCATAGACAACCAATATACTCACAAAAACTTCGAATTTCATGGGTTAGGCATCCTACCTCAATTTGGAAGAGTTTTCAAATATTTTCCCCAATTTCTCATAAGAAAATCAACTTTCTCCGACTTTAATTCCGGATGGATCAAACTTGAGCCCTCAATGCGTAGACCAAATTTTCTTCTTCGGCACCTTCCAATTATCAACCCAAGTTGATGTTGTTTTAAAAGTGTAAAATAACTCGCAAGTGTACGAATCTATTGAAGTATAGATCGGCAAGAATGAGGTCAAACCCAAGGGAATGATTTAAGAAGAAAAACTAACACAAATTCAAATTAATTTAAAACTAATCTAGTTTAAACAAAGTTTGGTTAATTTGAGAGAAATAAAACTAACATGAAAATAAAATAATACTATTGAAATCAAACAGAGAAAATAACTAAGGTTTCGAATTCCACCACCATTAAATCCATGAAACTTCTAATATTTATTTATTAATTCCCAAATTTAGAGTAGCAATCAAGAAATCAATCTATTGCTCACTCAAGATTTAACAATAAAGCATTATAAAAAATATATCAAAAAGGTAAATTTTTCTTCGCTTCACTAGTGTAAAATTCTAAGCATCTTATGTATCCAATTTAATAAAAAAAACATAAGATCAAAAGATTGTCACTTTTAAGAAATACAAACCCAAGCTTAGATTAATTATAATACTTTTTAACTACCATATATACATGATATAGATGGTGAAAGAACTATAAAATAATTAATCACAAGAAGCGAAAATCATAAGCATTTAAATCATACACATGGGAATCAATTAATTAACAAAAGAACTTCACTTCATTAATGGAGGTTTCCTCCTTAACCCTAGTTGAGGAGTTTAGTTACACATGATAGAAGAAGAAGATAACAAATAAATAAAAGACATAATAAGTAAATAAAAT
The DNA here is from genome assembly GCA_026545225.1 of Cornus controversa. Taxonomy (NCBI): domain Eukaryota; kingdom Viridiplantae; phylum Streptophyta; class Magnoliopsida; order Cornales; family Cornaceae; genus Cornus; species Cornus controversa. The sequence continues at coordinate 75,588,536 of CM048846.1, forward strand.
TCGAATTATCTCTGTCTTTTCTGCCTTGGCCTCCACTTGTTTTCTCTCCCAAAAATAGCCTCCAATTAACCACTTTATACCCCAAGAGAATACATAAAGTTCTAATCCAATTAGGAGATAATTAGGATTTTTTCGCAGCCCTAAATAGGTAGATTTTTCTACTGACGTTCGGCCCAAGTTTTGACCCAGTAGAAGTCCGATTCATGAAATTTACGTGAAATACAAAAGTGTCCAGAATCGAATTTCATTCAATATGTGTAAAAATAAAGTCGAATTGATGCTCAGAAATAAGACTTTTGATCCCCTTTCCAAAACAGGATTAAAATTGGATTATGTGCAGAATTGGGCTTCAGGCCTGTAATCTTCTTAAACAGTTATAATTCTCTTGAACCTCTTCCTTGGGCTGATTTGAGTTGAAATATGGAGTTGAATGGACCCATTAGATGTAGGCTTCATATAACCTTCTTGGATATCATCTTTAAAAATCCAAAATCATGGTTTTATCTGAAATAATCATTAAGGCCCTGAAAGAGACAGAAAATACAAAAATAGAGTAAAATCACATATAAACTATCACTAAGAGAATAAAATATGCAAATTAAGAGGTTAGAATGCGTAACATTCAACGCCGATCACAAGTCCCTCAAAAATCAATGAATAAAGGAAGAATAATATATTACTCTATATAGATATATATTGCTCTCTCTATGCGGCTGATAAGAATGAGAATGAATTCAACAATTCCCTATTTTGCTATTTATAGCCCTATGTCATTTATTTATGAAATGTCATTAGTCTTTCATTAAATCATTCCGGACTTCATTTTCGATTACCATAACTCCGATTGACTTGAAATTAATTACATAGCGTGTTAAATATTTTATTTAAGCTACTCTCCAAATTTGGTGTCATTACGATACTTTCGAATTTTTTAGGCCTGCGGGACCCACGTACCGGGCATGTTTGACCCAAAAAAGTCAACTTTTGTCAAATGATTCCAAAACTTCATTTAAGCTACTCTCCAAATTTGGTATCATTACGACACTTTCGAATTTTCTAGGCCTGCGGGACCCACGTACCGGGCATGTTTGACCCGAAAAGGTCAACTTTTGTCAAATACTTCTAAAACTTTCTCGAATACTTATAATGGTTCTTAAACATGTATTTTACATTTAAAACATATTTATAATAATTTATACGCATTTAAATGAAAATAAAAGAAAACTGGCTAAAAATGGTCACGATTATTTTAGAAATGAGCCAAAAAGTTGTATTTTATGAAATGAAAGATTTCTAACTGGCACATTACGTTACATCGTAACCTTTGTTATGATGGATCTTGTTCACATGATATATTGTAATCCTCAATACGATGGATCGTAGAGTTGGGACAAATTGTGGGAATTAAATTGAGAAATTGTCTTGTAAAGCTAATGTGTTACGATACTTGGTATGATGGATGCATGATCAATCATAATTTACGATAGATTGTAACATCTATTACGATCAAACGTAATGCCTTACAGGTGAATAATTTGGATCTCGTGGATTGTTTGGTTGGTCATCTAAAGAGGGCCGATTAGCTTGTGTGAGTTAAGGTATATACATGTTTTCACGCGTGAGTGTGATATTGTAAGATTGGGTTAAAAAATTCTAGTGTTTTGGGTTGGAATTTAGGATGAAATGGTTAAAATTCTGCATGGTTAATCTTGGTGGTTCGAATTAGAACTGAGGTGTGACAGATTAGTATCAGAATAGTAAATTGAGGGTCATGGGGCGACCGTATGACAAATGTGACATCTCACCTCCGGAGTTCGGTCTCGAACTGGAGAATTTTGGTAGCTTGAATTTCGGGGCATGACATTATGGAAGGAGAATAATAAGAGAACCTTTGATGGGGGTAGAGATTCTTTTGTCTTTTGTGGATGGCTTGAGGTTATAGTTTTTTTGCAGTTATTCTCGGTCGCGTCTCCCTTTTGGGCACTTTTGAATAAAATCTTACTTAAAAAAAATATGCAAGGGTGCGATTGTCTTAAAATAATACTAAAAAGAGTAAACTTAGTGCACGAGGCTCTTGCCATACTGCGGTCTGGGGATGGTTAGATGTATGCATCTTTATCTCTGCGTGTGGATATACTATTTTCTTGTTTCAAACTTGTCACTTCTAGGTCACAATGAAGCAACCTTACCATTGTGCCAAGGCTTGCCTTTTGTCTTATAATAATACTAGTATTATTATTTTAAAATAATACGCTCAAATAAGAGGTCTTTTTGGTAAAATTCCATGGTCATTTAATGGAGTTGAATTACCATCTTTAAGAGGGAAGGTAAATGATATTGCTAAAAATCAAAGGGAACTGAGTATGGTTTCTGCTAACTTTAGTGAAGGTGAGTGTAATTTGCTATAAAAAAGGGGTTAATTACATTGATTTCCCCTAATTAGACGCAGACAAAACTTTTTCATAATCTTGTATCGTATTTGCCTGACATTTGGTCACTTGCTAAAAATAACCCCCTCCATCCAAAATCATTAGTTTCATTCAAAAAATTAGACGATCTTACCAAAATGCTCATCCCTCCATTTGAATTGATTTTATTACCCTTACAATGACATTTAATTTCCAAAAACCTTATTTTTATAAACAAAAATACCCTTCTCCCCTTTTCTCTTTTTCTTTCTACCCACAAGGAGAAGAAGGCATAATTGATTTTTGACGAAGTACCAATTGATGGGTGATGGTGGGTTATGAAGGAGAAGTAAAGTTGGTGGGTGTTGAGATTTGGTTTGGGTTTGGTTGGTATGGTGATTAGAAATTATGAAACACAATTTCTGAACCCTAATATAGGCAGAGTTGTGAAGCATCATTTCCACTAACAAAGTACATGAAAATAGTTTATATAAATCACAATATTCAATAAATCTTAATTTTTTTAGATTGGAGTATAATTGCATTTTTGAACAAGTATTGGATAAAAGCGTTTTCACAACTATTGGAAGGACATCTTGGTCATATAGAGCTCAAAGATTTGCCACATCAGCATTGATCATCTCTGATTGGTAGTGAAACTGACAATATAGGTCAATTTGTTACACACATGTAACTAAAAGGGAGATAATTGTAATTATCCAAAACAAAGAGAAAGTAAGGCTATGTTTGGTACAATGGAAAATAATAGAAATGATAACATTAGTAATGTGAGAAAAGAAAATAAAAGAAAGGAAATGATAGTATAGTGTTAAACTTTTATCGTGTTTGGTTGATTAATAAAGAAAAATAATGGAAATGACAATTAACATGTTTGGGAAAAGATAGAAAAAGAAACTATTTAAAAAAATTACCACTATACTTTTTTATATTTAAAAGACAAATTTTAGTTTTTATCAAAATAAGGGCAAATTTAGTATAAAAAAGTTTTATTAAAAAAAGCTAGCCTTTCCTCCCATTTTTGGAAAGATAACAAAATCTACTATTCATCTTTAATTTATCCCTCCAAATCATTCCATTCCATTTCCTTTTCTTTTCATTAAAAAATTTATACCAAACAAAAAAAATATCCCACCATATTCTTTCCTTTTTTTTTCATTTCTTCTTAATCAAACTGGGCCTAATTGTAATAAACACAAACTATGGGGAGGTAAGTGTAATTTGACTTTTCTTTTTTTAAATTCCCCAAAACTCGTTTCAAACTCACAGCCCTAGGCTGTATTTGCTTCTTATGTCTCGGTTCGTAACTAGAGTTCTCTCTGTGGGATTGACATTGGCTGCCACTGGTAAGTTTCTTCGCAATCAAACCTCAATGCTCCATTCTTGATTATTCATATATATATATATATATACATATAGATGCAAAACTTATGTATTAAACCTGTATGAGACATCATAAATCGACCAAAAAAATGTAAAAGTTGATGAATTGAATGGTTAATTACATTAATTCTAAGACAGAGAACGCGAAGATGGCAGTTTTTGGTTTGAATTTCTTTTGTATTTTTCATTATTTTTGAATGATTTTGCAGGTGGGATGGCCTTTGGTCTGTGACGAATGAATGAATGATCTTATAATTGTTTTTGTTGATATAATTGGGAAAAAAATTAAATTGTTTCATTAGTTTTACTGTGACACCAACTATGAGTGGTACTCCCAGTAAAAGATTGCACGAGGAGGGTGGTGGCGGTGGCGGTGGCAGTGGAGGTCCTGGTCATTCCTCTTCTTCCAAACACCCGCAATATGATTCCGTTCCATACTCCAGCGTTGGCCCCAAGCTGACATCGTCGGCCATGAATGAGTACCATACCACTTCCTTTGATATGGTGCAGGAAGCTCGGATGGCGAAGATTCCCCGCGCTGATTCGCGTGATGCGGATAGAAGGTCGCCCCTACTTCCTATGTATCGCATGCCATCATCCTCGAACGAATTACATTCTGACCACTCAATCGTGGAAAGTAGGTTGGAAATGAGAGATCCTAAAGACAACGGCAGGGATGTCAAGGTTGAGAACCGCGACACCAAGGCGGAACCAAAGGAGTTATACCAAGGAACTAAAGGCGATAAAGATGTAAGAGTTGAGGGTAGAGGGGATGATAACAAAGAATATCCTGATCCTGAATATAAGGGTGATGCAAAGACGGAAAAGGATGTTTATGGCACAATGAGTACTCACCTGAATTCGAAAGATTCTAAAGAACACCATAGGGGAAAAAGGTATCCTGATGCTCCAGGTGGAATGGTGGATCCCTGGCATGCTTGGCGCTCTAATTTGTACGGCCCTGTTGAGGTTGGAAAGGAAGGCTTGAGTACGGAGGAGAAGGAGAGGGATTGCGTTGAAGCACACGAGGCTGTTGGGGAGAACAAAGTTGATTTGAAAGCCGAGGATAAATTCAAGGAGAAAGATAGGAAACGGAAAGAGGGGAAGCACCGGGAATGGGGAGAAAGGGATCGTAGGAACAACTTGCAAGTAGGTAGTGGCAGTGGTGAGGGAAAAGAATCAATAAAGGATGAAAGAGAAACTGAGAGGTGGGAGAGGGAGAGGAAGGATCTTTTGAAAGATAAGGAGAAACTGAAGGAGAGGGAGAAGGATCATTTTAAGAGAGAAGGTTGGAATGGAATTGAGAAAGAGGTTTCACACAATGAGAAGGAACCAATGGATTTATCTGGCCCAACACTGGAGCAGGAAAATTCAATGCTAGAGCAGAAGAAACAGAAAGACCATGACAGCTGGAAAAATGTCGATAGGGAAGCTAGAGAGAGGAGGAAAGAGAGAGATGCTGATGTGGAAGGTGAGAGACCGGAAAAGCGCAGTAGATGCTATGATAAAGAATCTGATGATGGATGTGTGGATGCTGAAGGAGGTACGGAGAAGGAAAGAGAAGTTTTTAATTATGGAGTTCAGCAGCGTAAGAGGATGCTTCGGCCAAGGGGCAGCCCTCAAATGGCAAACCGTGAGCCCCGTTTTAGACCTCGTACTCAAGATAATGAAGGGTGTGTCTTTCTATTTTTCTTATACTCTGGTTTAATTACAAGCATATGTAGCATGATATTTTAATTGGCATTGGTTCATGCTTTTTCTTTCTTTCTTTCTTGAGTTACACTCTCAAAACAAGATTATTTGCTTTATGTGCCTCATTCAATGTCTTATAACTAAACTTATGGGAAAAAAATCGATGTTTTGTAGCTGAGTTTTCATCTAACTAGATTTTAATCATGCTAGTTGCATGTCTTGGATCAAGAGTTTTGTTCCACTGAACGAGTGTGTGGAGTGAAGAAGCGGTTCCATGGGAATCATGCTGCCTTTTGTGTTTTCATTTAAAACAGAAATTCCAACCTTTTTGTATTGAATTATCTAAATTGACCAAAAAGAAATAGTTTTGGTTATGGATCTGGAAATCTTCAGATTTCAGGTGTCTACTGGAGAAGTTAAACTCAGAAATTGTTCGTGATTTTTCCGGATATCATTCTGAAATCTTTAGAATTTCAATTGTTCAAGATGGTAGGGAAGGAGATGGGATTATAATATTTCTTTTAGAGACATGCTAAATGACCATAACATAATATTCAGGATCAGATATGCAAAAAATGTAACGAAAAGGCCAAGGTAGATGCTGAAAGGCAGTTTAGGTAATTTTGAATTTCTTTATATAATCTTAAAGACTTAAACATAACACTTCTGTAGTATGAATTGAAACATTGAATGGAAAAAACGCTTGAGTTGGTTGACATGTGACGGTAAATATTTCCACTTTGTTATTATGAGAAACACAGAAAGAAATGGAGGACAAGAGTGGAGTCCAAAAAGATAAGTTATGTTTTACAAGTGGATTATGTTTTAACTAATTAAACTACATTCCCTAGAATGGTTTTTGCAGTTGTGACCTAATCTGTATGAAGGGTGGATTCTTCTCAAGATCCGCCTATTTACAAATAGTCTGGTTTGATTTGCTATTTGCTTTTAAGGCACCTAACAGGGGCAATCTTTGTAAATGAGAAGTATACAGGACTCGCAAAAAATGACATGACTCTTTCTCTTTGTTCTTGCAAGTTGGAGATTTCTATGAAATTTTCCTTTAAAGATTGAACAGTGGCTTGGGCAAGGACTTGATCACAAAATGCCACTTTTCTTTATTCTTGTGCAAACCATTGGACCAAGATGGTAGCTTTATATATTATTTACTTATTATTTCTTTTGCTATAAGAAATAAATTTTATTAGAACCACAACCCAAATTGATGCAAAAGCTAACCGACCAAAAAATGTATACACTGCCTACTAACTAGAGAAGGTATGAAATCCATAAATGTATGATGTAGGACAGCGTTATCGACTTTTTTTGGAACAGTTCCACCTTGTCGTTTTGACCCGAGAATACCCATTTCTGATTGGAAACGGCCCAATAAGCAAAACCTAGTAGCTTTAGCTACTGGCCCATGGTGTTTTTCAGTCGAATTCTATTGTCTAGGACGTCAAAAGTGCGTTTTTTCGTTTTATAGGAGACCTGTTGAATATTTCGGGAATTTTGTTTGTGGACCAAATGAATTCGGATTCGGGTGAAATTTAATAATTAATAGGTTTTTTATTTAATTTTTTCAGAATATTTGGAGAAAGTTTTATTTTTAGTAGTTTTCTTGTGCTGCTAGTTTTCCTTTTGTTTTTAGGTTTCCTTGTGCTGATAGGATTAGGATTTCTCTATTATAAATATATGTAATGCCATAGGGCAGAAATCACCCAATCAATTTATCAATAATATATCAATTGCTTAGCAATTTTCTGTAACTTTGTGGATTCCAAGTTGTTTATATTGTTCGTGTACGAATGTTCATAGCTTCCGCTGTGACATATCGAGGGGAATATGCTTTTCCTGACATTTAATTATACAAAAAAATTAAAAAGTGTTAGGATTTAGTGTCCTTTGTGGCAAATTTCATAAAAAAAGAGTATATTTTATTTTTGTTTGAGTCAGTTAGAATATACTTCTGATCTATAGGTGATTGACGACTATGAACTATAAAGATCAAGCAGGGATAAACTTATTCTTGAGGTGAAACAATGAAATCAACATTACACATATTATTCACCAAATCAAGTTTTTGTTTCATCCATTGATGTATACAAAAATGGCACAAACCACAACCCATATTGATGCGAAAGCTAACCGACCAAAAAATGTATACACTGCCTACTAACCAGAGAAGGTATGGAATCCATAAATGTATTGAGGGGAATATGCCTTCCTTGACATTTAGTTATACAACAAAATTAAAAAGTGTAAGGATTTAGTGTCTTTTATGGTGTTGGCAAATTTCATATAAGAGTTTATTTTATTTTTGTTTGAGTCAGTTAGAATATACTTCTGATCTATAGCGATTGACAACTATGAACTATAAAGATTAAGCAGGGATTAACTTGATCTTGAGGTGATACAATGAAATCATCTTCACACATTGATTATTCACCAAATCAAGTTTGTGTTTCATCCATTGATGCCTTAAAAATGTTTGTAGAACACTTGTTATTGCATCATGGTTTGATAGAATAGAATAGTTTGGAATTTTGAAAAATAAGGTTTTCTAGTATGTTGGACTACGATGGATTAATCGATCTTATGTGGATCGATCAATGCATTTGGGATTGAGTTTAAACCATTAAACCAATGATGGATTGATTGACAATCAAGGAATATTGAAGGATCAATATATAGATCGATCCATGGTGCTTACTTCTGTAAAATTCAAAGTTTTCCAATTAAAAATAACTACAAAATCCTATTTCTTTTAGGATTTTAAGTTGTATATCCTATATGTATGCGGCGTGCGCGCGTGTGTTTTAAGGGTTGAAAACACATGTATGCCTCTTAGGTACAAGTCCACACAAATGACTATGATCATATTTTGAGCTCTTAAGAATTTCTGCACCCAAGTTTTTGTGTGTGCATTCACATATATTTAATTCATCATACATACTGCATTAGATGGAGGTATATTGGTTTGTGAATGTCGAGCTGCGATTTTGAGTTCTTTTTAACATAATGCTCATAAAAAAACAATCACATAATAGCAAGTTTGGATTGCTAGCTATGGAGATCAATCACAAAGAGAAGAGTAGATTGCGTCGTTGATCGGCAATAGCAGAGCTCAAGGTGGAATGTCTTTTGGAAGTCTGGATTGTAATAGAATATCCAGATTTAATTCTCTTTTTCTTTCTTTATATATATATTTTTTAACTTCAATTACTAATTTAAGAGGTAAATAGATTATTCTATAGGTTCTCAGAATCTAGTACCTAGGGTTGTTTCTACATGGGCTAGAGTGTTGTAGTTTTTACCCTTATGGGGTTTCCACTTAAACCACTGTGTTTTGCGTGTGATAGCTTTCGTTGTTTACGTTATTACATGCTTTATTATTACTCTATATTGATTGCTTTTTATATGATTTAAGTAGTTCTAAAAATTGTTAAAAGGTACTAAATGTTTGACAAGACATATTTACTTCTCTCCCAACTCTCTAGGTTTAGTTTGAGGCATTTATCAGAGCCTTATGCTATAATCAACCCTTCAAAATGTTCCAGTTTGACAACTCATCAAAAAAAGAAAAAAATGGTCCAATTTGACTAATGAGAACCAAACATAACACGTAAGACTAGGAGAGACCATATTCCTGAATAATGGTCCTATTTTCACAATCTGCACAATCTGAACTTGATGTAACAAGAGGGTGATCGGTAATTTTGTTGCTGTAGTGGGTGCAAAGTTTACACCTTTGAGGATTCCAAGCAATATAAGAAGAAATGGATACTTTAGATTCTAGGGTTTAACTGCCCCAACAATCTCTATTTTAATGAGTTTTTGGAATAGAATAATGAAAAATACATCAACCACCATCTTAACATCATACAAGAACAACAACAACCAAGCCTTTTACCAATTACTTGGGAAACGCCATATTATATATAATATGACGGTTAGGTAATGTCTTAATGAAGGAAAAGGCAATACATGTCTTTTTTTTTATAAGTAAAATTTCATTAGAAAGCGTTCAAACGGGGAACACATCCCGTAAAAGCTACACAATGACCAAATAGGGCCCCTAAACTCTCAAATCTATCCAAAAAATCAACTCTCCCCCATTGATTTACAATTTCTCTCCATAACCCAACAAAAAAAGAGAACTAATTATAGAGGATTTCAGTGCCCCAATAGGAGTCTTCTTGCCATCAAAGGATCTCCTATGCCACTCCCTCCACAAAATGCACAAAGGTGCTATCCTCCAAAAGTCGCGCGAGAGCCACTGTATAGCCTCTCCAAGCCTCTATTGTGCCTCTCGAGGACCGAGGCATGACCCACTGGACCCTGAACAGTCCCAAAAGCAATCCCCAGCTATCCTGAGCCACTGGGCAGTGCAAAAGAAGACGATCTATTGACTCTTCATCTCTTTTGCACACACAACACCAGTTTACTATGACTTGTCTCCTCCTCAAGTTGTTTGGTGTCAGAATCCTCCTCAGAATTGTCGTCCAAGTGAAAAAGGGCCACCTTAAGGGGAGCCTTTGTATGCCAAACAACCTTCCAAGGGAAAGCATGCCCCTTAGTATCCGAGAGGCTCCGATAAAAAGAACGAACATCGAACCTCCCTTAGATGAAGGCACTCAGACCCATGAGTCAGGACCACGACCACCCACCACTTGATGGTATAGCAACTCCAAGAATCCAATGGCATCCTTCAACTCCCAATCCTGGAAATGCCTCACAAAGCACACATCCCAAATCGTCCTTCCGCTATCAAGCCGATGACAGTTGACAATTGAGGCATGTCTGTCAAGAGCAATCCGAAAGAGTCTAGGGAAAGTGCATGCCAACGATCTATCACCACACCAAATGTCCTCCTAGAAACGAATAGCCTTGCCATCCCGAGCCCTAAATCTGATGTGTTTAGAAAATTCATCCCATCCATTCACGATGAATTACAAAACACCTACCCCTCCTGGGATTCTCACCTCAAGAGAGCACCATCCACCCCCTCCTCCCCATATCTGTTGGATATAACCCTCCTCCATAATCTCTGCCTCTCCACACCAAATCCCCACAACCACTTCCCTAATAAGGTCTTATTGAAAGGCTCCAATCTCCTGATCCCAAAGTCACCCGTATGAATCGGCCTACAAACCTGCACCCAGCGAATCGGATGGTACTTGAACTCCTCCCCCATACCACTCCATAGAAAGTTTCGCTGAAGCCTCTCTATCCTCTTGGCCATTGAAGAAGGAATTGAAAGAGAGATAGGAAGTGAGTAGGAAAGCTCGACAATGTGATCTTCTTCAAAATGACCCTCCCGCCCTTCAAAAGATACTGCTTCTTCCCGCCCTCGAGCCTCCTCTCAAACCTCTCGACCATGGGGTCCCACCCACCCACTCTCCATAAAGGCGACCTCAAATGCAAACCCAGGTACGAATTAGGGAAGTATCCCACTCCACAGCCAAGAATGTCAGCCAGGCCATGGATCTCCACCACCTCCCTCACCGAAACCAACACACTTTTCCCCACATTGACTTTCAGACCAAAGACTGCTTGAAAACAAATCAATGGATGAATGTTTGCCCACCCTGAACCCACATGATAGTCACTTGACTTTTAAATTAAAGGACACATGGCAAACACATGACTTTCTTAAAAACTAGTATTTTAGTGGCATCTAGTGATAATAAGAGAAATGAAGCAAAGCTTGGGTAGAAGGATTGCTATAACTCAGCATTGCTTATGCATCATTCTCCCATAGTTTGGAAGAACTAAGGCTCTGACGAGAAATTCTTCTTAAAGTTAGCATGCATTTTAAGATCAACCTTCTTCAGTTTCTTTTCAATACAAATACTTTCTTTTGCTGGTTTGCTTAATCAATTGAAAACTGCCTGACCAGGTTGCCCTTCCAGACAGCACTTGACATCTAATAGATCTTCAACGACATTTGGAACCTTCTTAAGAAATGGCTGTGATTAAACTTCAGTAACTATGGTTGTGTTTTCATTAAATACTTCATATGAGTAAAGTTTGACACATTGAGGATCAGACTGATCTGTAAAGCTGATGACATCACTATTTATCAAGCGTTCAAGCTGATATTCTTCATCTTTCCTGCCTTATTGCACTAATACCATTTCACCTTACTCAAAACTCCTTCACTCTTTGATGTTAATTTACTGCTTTTTCGTATGCGTCATTGCTTGCTTCAATCACTTCTTCTTTACTTCATGGGTTTGCCAAATATGATTGACAAACGCCTCATCTTCATCACTCACTTGAGCCTATTTCGAATTGTGTCCAGATCTGGAGTTTCTGAGGCTTAAGCGCATACATTCCTCAAACTTTGTCTTCTCGGTGGTTCTGTTAATAGAGTTGCTGTAGACAAATTCAGCTTGTGATATGTTCAAATCTTATGATTTCATTTATCTCTTGACAAGGCATCTCAATAGATTGCCCAAGCTTCGATTAATTGTTTTGGTTTGACTACCAATTTGTGGGTGGCATGCTTTAGAATATTTCAGTTCAGTCCCAAGTTTACACCAGTGTCCTCCAAAGTTACCCCAGTGTCCAAGTTTACTCCTTTGAACTTAACGTTTCCATTGGAAGACAGGTCCATGCAACCTCATCACTTCCTTTAGAATATATCAGCAACATTTGTAGCATCTGAGGTTGTAAACATGTTATAAAGTGCATCAACTTAGAATGGTTCACCACATCAAAGTATGCAGTCATGTCAAACTCCAGAACAAAATCTATGCTCACATGAACCCATGGAAACTCTGCAATAGGTAGATCTGTAGAAGCATGTAAAATATTATGTTATGCAAACTCCCTTTAGTGAATTGGAAGGTCCTGCACCTCCTCCCTAATCTGTCCACATCCTTGTACAGTTTTGGCCAGAAATATCAATATTTCACATTAATAAGAATTTGCCACTGTTAGGTCAATAGGGCCTTGGTCGCCAATTTTTATACAAAACGGAGTCTGTAATCTTTATATTTTTTTAGTTTTTTATTTTTTATTTTTATGTTTTAAAAGTAAGGTATGTTAGTTGAGTAACCTATTTCCAAGGTCGAAATGGTAACTTTAAAGCTTGAAGCAAGGGTAAAAATCAACTCCCAAGATTGTGCACACACCAAATTAAACTTTTTATGCATCCATCATATTATTATACAATTTAGGTTTTTTCAATGTACTTGTTTTGATCAATGAAAGCCTGTTTTAGAATGCATAAACCTATTTTGGAAAGTCAAAAATCTTAATTAAAATAAGACAGGAACTTCGATCATCAATCGAAGGGCACTGGTGCAATTTTGATCGATCTGAATTGGTGTCAATTGAGCAAAATTTGTGGAAAGGCAGTTGACAGTTTCCATATCTGACTCAAACCCTATTTAACATTAACTTTTTTCAGCCTCCAAGGTCTACAAGTAAGACCCTGTACTTTCAGAAAGCCTAGGCAAACACAAGCCATGAATATAGAGCATCATATACTGAGGCATAGAGTGCATCCTAGTAATCCAATTGTCAGGCTTTTTTTTTTCTCAATCATCGTTCATATGGATGGTGAGTGTTCATGAGTGGTTATACATACAGTTCCTAAATTTTCAAGAATTTCAACACCACTTCAAGTTCCACATAACTTACCAACAGTCAGACATTACTAGTCTTTGAAGATCAAAGAACTGGGCTGATCGTTGACTGACAACAGCGAAGTGCGAGGAGAAAGTCCAGCGTGTTTGGGTTAGAGCTAACTAAGTAATAGCTCTAAGTAATTCTTGGGTTAAATTCTTGTTAACCTATTTGTAATATTTTTTTCTGTTAGTTGATTTGATCTGCCTGGACTTTGTCCCGTGGCTTCTCCTTATTGCGGGTTCTCATAGAAAAACCGGTGTACATGTGTGGATGATTTATACTTTATATTTCTGCACTCTACTTGTTTTTGTAATTAAATTTCAGTTAAACTGTGATAATTAAAATTTTAAAAATTGGTTAAAAGTTTGTTCTTTAGTTTACAAGACATATTCACTCCCCCCTCTGGGTCTAATATGGCATAGTGCACCCTGACTATCAGAAGCTAGGATTATGGTTCTACGATTACTCGGTCACCATTTCCTTGTTTGAGGTCAAACTGTTTCCTAAGACCATTGCCATGAAATTTCTGATTACTTGCCCAATTCTGAGGAAAAGAAATTATAAAAAAAGAAATTCTGATTATTTGCTCACACGGAGCACTTCTTGATATGACAACATGTTTTTCTTTAACATGTAGCCATTATGCATAAAATATAATAGCTCCTCCTTTTGCCCTACAGGTGTCTGCGTTTCGGCCACCATATGGCTAAAATATGGATCACTTTCATACTGATTTTTCAGCTCTTCAAACCTATTGTTAACAGCAAGGAATGTCTATTCAACGCATTTGACACCTTGTTTTTATTCCCTTTTTGTAGTTGTTAGGTGGTTGTGATCGTTGGAGGAGATGCTTGCTTGTTGGCTTTACTTCTTCTTCTTGCTTGTTGGCTTTGCTTCTTCCCTTTTTGTAGTTGTTAGGTTGCTGTGATTGTTGCAGGAGATGCTTGCTTGTTGGCTTTAGGGTGCTGTGAGGAGGGTTCACTATTATGCTTCTTTTTGTCTAGAGTCTTTTGTGGGAGAGAAATTGGCTAACCTTAAAATATGTAGAGATGCTGGTTCGTAAATTGAAGCATTTAATTATAATTCTTTGCAGTTTTGGATTTTTGCAAAGTTTCAGAATCTCACTCTTTCATTATTTTATTTATTTTTGATGACTGAGGGCTGTACCCCCCTTCTTCCCAAGCAAGGAAAAAAAAAAAAAAAAAAAAGAACGCACAAAAACTGTGGTTTGCATTGAAATGTAGATGCTAGAATTTGGAGTTTATTTCGAAAATATGCTAATATTTACTTGAAAGTCTATTATAATCTCCAATGGAAAGAAACTTTACTTTTTGACTCTTGAATAATTAACTCACTAAAAGAATATTTTACTTGAGCCAAAAGGATAATTTATTTAAGCTGGTTTGCTGTTAATAACACTACATTACTTAGGTATTTGAATATTTTTTGTTCATGCCCAGGTCGGAGAAATCAAATTTTTTTTTAATATGATAGAATTACACTATTCTTAGGTGCCTGATAGTTAAACACATTGTGCTGATCCACTCTTCTGTTTTTCCTTTGCAGATCTCAAGGTAAGCTGCTCATTGAGCGGGGAGTTGTGTGCTTGCTGTAATCAACAGGGACTCGTTCCCTGGTGTAGATATGCCTTTTATGTTCTTCTCCTCCAAGAATTACTTTAGTTCATAACTTCACATAGCCCTTTCTATAACTCTACATTTTTGTTATATTTTATATGCATTATATTACATGCTTCCATTTTTTTTCCCTTGACATACACTGTTTCATATGACGAAGACAAGGTGGAAATTATACTCTTTAATTAAGTTTCCAGTCCTGGCATGATTAGGTGGCTATATTGTTGTATATATGGGCATTTCTTGATATCCTTCATTATCTTCTGTGAATGAATTTGGATAATCACCATAAAAGTCATGAATGCTTTCCATTTATCGAAAAAAGGGGAAAAAATAAAAAGAAGAAGATAAAAAGGAATGAATGAAGGCCCAGAGAATTTTATTTGTTAGTATCAGCTTTGACTGATCTGTGAAATTCATTTTTCTCTGTCTTTTCATTTGAAATCATGTAATCTGTTCCTTTCCGGTATTTTTACACAGTAAATTTTGGAAACGTTGCTCAACAAAGCATACCCTTTACCATATGGATTAGTATGTGACATGTTTTGCTTTACCTTTATCATAGAACATTTTTGTGTGAACTATAGTCTCACATGTCTTTTTCTTGCTACCTCTAGGTCCTCTGCTTGCTTCCTTGTGTGGCATTCCTACCATCCTTTCAGTAAATTTCCACCTGAGTAGTGTTATTCCTCATTAATTACGTCATTGGTCTTCCTTATTATCTCTAATTTTAGCTAGTTGGTGCTATCTTTGTCTTCTCAGGGATGCATATACAGTCTTCTTTGTTTCCTTTTTCTTTTTGGAATGCTGGGGGGTGGGGATTGATGGACTTATTTATTTCTGATTAATAAAATTGAATATATGGAGTGTAACTTTAGTAAAGTTAGAAATACAAAAAAGTGAACATTTTTGCTATTAAGGCTCAATTATTCATAATGATGGAGAAATTGAAGATGACGTTAATCATAGAATCAAGGCAGGACAGGTTAAATGGAGGAGTGCATCTAGTATATAGTCTGATAGGCGTATCCCCTTACGATTGAAAGGGAAATTCTATCGAACAACTATTAGACCAACCATATTTTATGTCATGGTACAGAATGTTGGGCAACTAGGAAACGACATTTGCATAAAGATAGAGTGGCAGACATGTGAATGTTGAGATGGATGTGTGGTAAGACTAGAAAGGATAGAATTAGAAATGATTACATTCGGGAGATGGTTGTAGTAACACAAATTGGAGATAAAATGAGAAAACCGGTTAAGATGGTTTGGACATGGGCAAAAAAGACCTTTAAGTGTCTCATTAGGAAAAGTGACAGAGTTCACATTGAGGTTAGTACTAGGGGAAGAGGAAGACCAAAGTTTAACTTGGGTAGAATTAGTAAAAAAGGATATGATAGCATGTGGATTGATTGAGACTAGCCTTAAATAGAGCGGAATGGAAATATAGGATTCATGTAGCCAGCCTCAAGTAGTTGGGAAAAGGCTCAGTTGTTGTTGTTGTTGTTGGATCTTTGTTTCCCTTGATGTCCATATTTGTGGCTACCCTCATTTTCTTGAAAATACCCTTATACTATATTAGATGGGTAATTTTATCATTAAATTTTGTTTATTGGATGGGTATATGCTGATTATAGAACAGTTCAAATGTTCAATGTATACATCATATTCTGATTCAATGAGCATCATCGTGTTCAACTTTTCCCTTTTGGTGTATATCCAAATATAGAGATTAACATAGACGATCTCTTTTTTTGTGCACTCCTTTGTCATTAGTCTAAATTCTCTTCATTTTTGCTCCTGTTTTTATTTAGTTACATTTGATATCTTCAACCAGAGCTATATACTATGAGTTTTAATAGGTACATGGATTTTCAAATTGTTTTTTTGTAGTTCAAGTGAGAACTCTTTTTTTCTTTTGACAAGTAAAAATTTCAAATAAGAGTGCTCAAAGGGACTCCGAAGAATTACAAAAAAAGCCCTCCGACCAAAAAAATAGGGAACTAAGAACAGAGTATCTAAAGATTCCCCAAGGATGTTCTTTATCTTCAAAGGATCTCTTGTTCCTCTAATTCCATAAAGCCCACCATTAGCAATGAGGAGCAACCCTCAATGAATGTCTAATATCATGCCGCACCCGAAATCCATTCCCCGTTGTAATACAGCTTGCCACCGACTTAGGCATGACCCATTGCACTCCAAAAATAACACATAGCAGATTCCATCCCTCCCTAGCTCTAGGACAATGAACAAGAAGGTGATCAATAGATTCCTCCGCCCGTTTACACATACAACACAAATTCGCCAAAATGTGTCCTCTCTTTCTTAGATTATCAATGGTCAAGATCTTCCCCATGGATGCTACTCACACAAAGAAAGCCACCTTCAAGGGAGCTCTAGAACGCCAAATACCTTTCCAAGGAACGGAAGGCCCTTGAGACTCCACCAACCTCCGGTAAAATGACCGAACCTCAAATCTCTTGTGGCTCGATCTCGCCCAAACCAACTCATTGCACCCCACCCCAGGAGAGACTTTTCCGTATACACTCTAGGTCATTCTCTCACCATTTTGATCCCTAATCTTTTTGGCCTTTTATGGCTTTTGTAGCAGCTTCACCTTAAATGTAATCCTTTGAATGCCAGGATTTGGAAGAATCAAATCATGATTGATTATCTAGTCCGTTTGATTTAGCATCAGTTATTCTAAATGTAAGTGTGATTCTATAGTGTTTATCATTTAATTTTATAGAATTCAGTGGTTGTAAACTTATCTCTATAAGCCTTTTCAAGCTCCTCACCAGCCTCTTCCAAAGCAACAAAGGGAGTATTGGTTTCAACAGAAGTTCTATTAACTTCCGGTTGAGGTTTATCAGACTTGGGAACAATCCTATTATCGTCATTGTCCACCTCAGCCTCGACAAGCTTGCCCTTTCTCTTGATCACCCATTTCCAAAAACTTTGGGCTTGGGTTTCTCAATAACCTTCTTAGTGCATTTATCTTCCTTGTGATCAATTCTGTTGCATCGATGAGTGTACTGGAGCTTCCAAGTCGAGATTAACAGTACAATCGACCCCATGCACACTGATTCGTAAAGTGTCTGGTAAGGGTTGTTGCACATTAACCTCCACCATTACTCTAATGAATTGGACACGTTCTCGAGCAATAGATTCATCCATGTTTAATTGCGTGAACTTGAAGCAAATCTTAGAAATTACTTGTTTGTTGTTGTAGTGGATCTGCAGCCCAGA
Source organism: Cornus controversa (assembly GCA_026545225.1). Lineage (NCBI taxonomy): Eukaryota > Viridiplantae > Streptophyta > Magnoliopsida > Cornales > Cornaceae > Cornus > Cornus controversa. The sequence continues at coordinate 75,606,567 of CM048846.1, forward strand.
AACTTTCAATCAGAGAGGAATGGACTTGAGAATATCTCGCTCAAGGTTAACGTTCTTGTTCCATTTTCCTAACTGGTCTCTCTTCGAACTTATGGACTCGTTGTAAAACCCTCTCCATCTCGACTGCATTATCAAATCTACGATGAAGCAGCTATCTTTCAATGAAATCACTTTCAATCCTTAGCCCATCAACATTTTATAGACACTTGAAATAAAGGATAATAGGGTTTTTTCCCTATAACATAACCTACTAGAGAGTTCCCAATGCATGACATCCTCTTTGACATCTTCATATGTTATTTGCACCACTTCATCCACTATGTTCGTGGAACAAGAGATTCACAAAGGGGTCATTCGCGGTATAATAAGCTTCTTCAGGAAGGATGTGTGGGAGAGTTTAATCGGTAGGAGAAGCTCTCGACTGTTGGATGGAGGAGCAGCCCTCCTCCATGACAATGAAGGTCCTCTTCCTCGTATGAACCCTAGGGCAACAAAAATCGCCTCCACCCTTTTCCATGTAATGCAAGACAAACTTCAAAATTTAGAAAAAAATGTAAATTCTCATAGAATTCCACAGTACCATTGCGTCGTTTGGAGAGGCCCTTTGAGGAGGAGGTGGTCTTGGCTTTGCGGAGTTGTAGTGTAGACAAAGCCCCAGGGCCGGATGGATTCTCCATGGGGTTCTTTCATCAGAACTGGGAAGTGGTGAAGAAGGAGATCATGGAGGCATTTAACTTCTTTTACCTGCATGGGATGTTAAGGAAGTCTATGAACGCCTCATTCATTGTGGTTATTTCGAAGAAGGGTGGGGCAATTGATGTGAGGGACTTTAGGTCTATTAGCTTGGTGGCTAGCATGTACAAGCTCATAGATGGGCTTATTTTAGAGTCTTAGAATGCTTTTGTTGGAGTTCATCAGATTCTGGACTTTGTTTTGATAGTTAGCCAGCGTGTGGATGCCCGTTTTAGTAGTGGAGAGCTGGGGGTGGTGTGTAAGCTTGATGTGGAGAAAGCTTATGATCACGTGAATTGGGACTTCTTGATTTATGTTTTGGAGAGGATGGGTTTTGGGAAGAGGTGGAGGGGATGGATGGATCCAGTTCTGTATTTCCCTGGTGCATTTTTTAGTTTTGGTGAATGGAGCCTTCTGGCTTCTTTGGTAGCTCAAGAGGGTTGTGGCAGGCCCTCCCCCATCTCTTTTTCTCTTTATCATTGTGATGGAGGTGTGTAGTTGTGACGGGGAACAAGATTCGATTTGCACACATGAATTGCATATGTTTCAACGTTACCTTTGGAGAGGAGTAAAAGAGAAATGGAATTGGGAATTTTTGTAATTTAGGGCTACAAAATTATGTTTCTTGTTATTTTTGGTAATGTTGGATTTTAGGGTTATTTTGGTATTTTCATATTTTAGGGTTTAGTAGGGTTGCTTAACATTGTACCTATATAAATGTTCATATGTAATAAGACATTTTTAGGTTTTGATTCTTGAATATTATCATGAGTTTAAGAACTCTCCCTCTATGTCTTCTTTGTCTTTTTTTCATCTTGTTTTTCTCAATCCCTTAATCTTTCTAGCCTATCTCTTTTAATTTGTCTTCTCACCTCTTTCGTCTTTTTTCTCACCTCCCTCTTCTAGCCTAATCTTATCTTCTCATTCTCACCCCTTTTTTCATTCTGGTTCTAAATCTATATTACGATAACCCTATTCCCTCCTACATCAACTTTGTATAAGAGTGAAAGATCTAAGTCAGAGCAAAAGGTTTAAGGACTCTTTCACTGTTCACAACAATCAAAATCTACCTTACTGTTCATCAGCCGCAAACAACCATCCATTACCTTTTTTCCATTGTACTGTCAGCTGAGACCCTAACAATGGCGATGATGTAAGAGAGATCACGGTGGATCGACGTCATGAAACAACAATGACGACGAGGTAAGAAGTAACGATGACGGGCTGACAACAAGATGCGACAATGTTGATAATAAATCGATGACGGTGACGATGTGGTGGTGATGGTGACGTGATTTCGGTGAAGGCTGCTGTTGATGATGATGCTCACGACAAGGATTTTTTATGGTGAGGACTGGTGGCATGGATTTCTTTTTGTTTAGGCTTGGGTTCTGATAAAAGGTTTTTGGGCTAAAGTTGGAACTGGTGCTTTCGATTTGATGTGCTTTTTAATTGGGTTTGCAAAGATGGTTGACTGGTTTGATAGTGGATTTGTTGTAGAAGTTTTGTGAACATGAGTGAGCTTTGGTTGGGTTCAATGATAGGGGTTTGGCGTGGGTGAGTTGCAACTAGGGTTTGGTGTTTGGGTTTTTGGTTGGCTTGGTTACAGTGGATGGGTAAGGTAACAAGGGTGTGGACGATGACGGGGTATTTGGGTTTGACTAATTTTTTTATATATGGTGATTAAGGCTTTGAAACAATGATTAGCAGCGGTGGGGTTTTGTTAGGGTCTCGACTGATAGTACGATGGGAAAAAGGTAATGGGTGGTGGTTTGCGGCTGATGAATAGTTAGGTAGATTTGGATTGTTGTGAACAATTAAAAAGTTCATGGATGTTTTGCTCTGACTTGGATCTTTTGCTCTGATACCAAGTTGATTAGGACAGATAATGTTCTGATACCATGTTGATGCAAGAAGGAATTGGACTGTTGTAATATAGATTTAGAACCAGAATGAAAGAAGGGGATGAGAATAAGAAGATGAGATGAGGCTAGAAGAGAGAGGTGAGAAGAAAGACAAAGGAGGTGAGATGACAAATTGAAAGAGAGGCTATAAAGATTGAGCGATTGAGAAGAGCAACATCATAAAAGGAGAAAAAGGCACAGAGGAGAGTTCTTAAACTCACGATAATATTCAATAATCAAAAGCTGGAAATATTTGATTACAAGTGAGCCTTTATACAGGCACAATGTTAAGCAAACTCTAAATTATGGAAATACCAAAATAATTCTCAAATCCAGCATTACCAAAACTAACAAGAAATATAATTTTGAAGCCCTAATTTACAAAAATTCCCAATTCTATTTCTCTTTTACTCTTCTCCAAAAGTAACGTTGAAACACATACAACTCGTGTGCGAATCGCATCTCGTTCCCTATCAAGTAGGCTGACGAGGACAGTGGGGGAGCTGGGTTTCTTCATTGGTTTCAGGATTGGAAGGGCTTACGTTGGCTAGATGGAGGTTTCTCATTTGCTTTTCGCGGATGATACCATTGTATTCTGTGATGCGGATGAGAGTCAGCTGAGGTATCTGCGTGGAGTGTTGGTGTGCTTCCAGGTGACCTCAGGGTTGAAAATCAACATTGGGAAGAGTGAGATTGTGCTAGTGAGGGAGGTGGAGGAGGTTGACTATTTGGCGAACATCTTGGGTTACAGTGTTGGGACCTTCTCGATGGTCTATTTAGGCTTACTGTTGTGTGCCCAGTCGAGGAGAGTGGCATCTGGGATCCTGTGGTTCAGCGATTTGAGAGGCGTCGTCTGGCAGGATGGAAGATACAGTATTTATCGAAAGGGGGGTGTCTAACTTTGCTAAATAGCACCCTTTCGAGTCTCCTTACGTACTTTATTCTCGATTCTTCTTCTGTGGTAAGGAGGATTGGGAGACTGCAGAGAACTTTTTATGGGGCGGAATGGAAGATGAATTCAAGTATTATCTTGTGGACTGGGAGTAGGTTTGTAGACCTATGCAGGTGGGTGGGTGGGTTGGGAATGAGTAAATTAGACTTGTTCAATAAAGCTCTGTTGGGCAAGTGGTTGTGGAGCTTTGGGGCGGAGAGAGTCTTTGGAGGAGAGTCATTTGCTACAGGTATGGATAGATTAGAGGTGGCTGGTGCTCCATGGTGGTGAGGTCCTCGACAGGGATGGGCTAGTGGAACGAGCGGCTTATTAGTTTCTAAGAGGATTCATGGTGTGGCGAGAGGCCTTTGGAGAGGATTTTCCTGAGATTGGTTGGGATTGCATTGGATATGCATGCGACGGTCGCTCATTGCTATTTTCTTGATGTCGAGAGACTGGCCTAGGACGTCTAGTTTGAGAGACATTTACATGATTGGGAGGTGGAGGATATGATTGAGTTCTTGGCTTTGATTTATAGCCAATAAGTTGCTGGTGAGGGGATGGATGAGTGGCTCTGAATGGGTACTAGTCATGGGAGATTTGAGGTGTGACCTTTTTATTGCCTCTTGTTGGAGGTTCAGGGGATATCCTTTCTGTTGAAAGGAATTTGGCGCTCTAAGGCCACCTTTAAGGTTACTTTTTTTGGTTGGACAATTGTGCTAGAGAGAATCTTGACGATTGACAATCTAAGGAGGAGGCATCAGATTATAGTCAATTGGTGCTGTATGTGTAAGAGGGATGAGGAGTTGGTGGATCACACTCTCTTACATTGTCCCAGAGCTAGGGATGGATGGCACATGCTGTTTGCCATTTTTGGGATCCAGTGGGTCATGCCAGAGTCAGCGTTGAGCTTGATTGATGCTTGGGGAGGGCGTTCTGTGTGGTTCCAAGTTAGAGATGCGTGGAGGACTGACCCTTTTGCCTTTGGTGGGCCTTGTGGAGAGAGAGGAATAGGATATCCTTTGATGGGGCGGAATCTCCTTGGGGGGCTTTTAGATTCTCTGTACTTAGCTCTCTATTTATTTGGGTTCATGGGTCAAATTGTAAATCTATGGAGTTGCTTTTGTCTTTTGTGGATGGTTCGAGGCTTTAGGTTTTTGTTTGTGCAGGAAAGTTAAATTTTTTGTTCTTTATAGAGCATTATTGAATTAATTGGTCCTTTTCACAGGAAAGTAGGACTTAATGATACATTGATTTTTTCCCCATCTCTCTGACTTTCATTTTTAATTGTACGACATATTTTTGTAGTCTTGAACGATTTAATTAGAAGAGCTCATTATTTTGATGTCTATGATGGAAAAACTAGTGTTGGGAGTTTCACATGGTTTGGATTTCATTTAATTTCCATTGCATGTTTAATACTTTAATATATATGACAGCTTCTGGTGTTTCTTTTGTAGGTAAATCTGAAGTGTCAACTGTTGTTTATAGAGTTGGTGAATGCATGCAAGAACTGATAAAATTGTGGAAGGAATATGAATCATCTCAAGCTGAGAAAAATTGTGAAAGCTCTCAAAATGGTCCTACCCTAGAAATCCGGATACCAGCCGAGCATGTTACTGCCACTAATCGCCAAGTAAGATCTAAGTACATAAGTTTCTTCATGGTTCAATGTAATGAGGTGTTTTTATTTGGTTGCTTTTCATGATCATAAGTTATGATAGTTGGGGAAAATTCTTTAGCTAATATATGCATTGAAGCTTGATAGCTTTGGACAAATTAAAGCTGTCAATATACTTGTTAGGCTTTGTGCTATTATCTGATGAGTTGGTGAGGTGAAACACATAATAGCAATGCTTGTATACTGAGGGGAAATTGCTTTTTTTCCCCTCTTTTTTTTTTTCTTCTCTCACTAGGTGTTTGCTGTGCTATGACTTTCTGTCTCATTACAATACAATTCTTTACTTGCTGCTCTATCTCAAAAAAGAAACAATAATGTAAATGGAAACTCTGTTCTCACTTCAATTTTTTAGAAACTGGAAATCCTCTTTTGGTAGCCTGACTTTTGCTTGTCTGGGATTTGTACTCTATGTTGATTTGTAGAAAGCTTACTAGTTCACGTATTTTATTCTGTGGATAATTAAAAATTTCATTCACGTGCGTTACTCAAAAAACATTGGGCTGCTGACATATGGCCGGTTTTGTGGATTGATCCACAGAGGAGGGAGACAGGACTGAGAAGAGTGTTGGCAGAATGAGAGTGTTGTGGGGTCTCTCTCTATTTCATTTATATCTGAGCAGATATATTGTTGACAGTACCAAAATGCAACTCCAAGAAATCTATGATTATCTCACACTGGTCAACGTTTTCTCTCATGCTTGTGCAAAGGTATTACACATGCCAATGATGCCATGCTTGCAAAAATTGTTGACAATACTTTTAGTTAAACTATCAATAAGTTGATCTTTGTATTTGCCAAGGGTGTACACACTAGGCCAGAAACTTCTATTAGGTAAAATGTATATCTAATTGACCTGCTTCCATAGGTTGGCCAATTCTCATCGGAGGGTTAAGTCATATTGGGTAGATTAGGGTTGATGGTTCCATGTTTTGAGCAAGAAGGAGGATATGGAGAGAGGAGTGGCCTCATTCTATTAGCACCTTTATACGGAGAATTCGTCTAATGGGTTTGGAGTTTGATTCAATATCCTTAGAGGATAGGGATTGGTTGGAGAGGCCATTTGAGGAGGAGGAGGTGATCCCTGGCTTTGCGGAGTTGTAGTGGAGACAAAGCTCCAAGACCGGGTGGTTTTTCTATGGTCTTCTTTCATCATAATTGGGAGGTGGTAAAGAGGGAGATTATGCCAGCAGTTCACTTCTTCCCCTCGAGATTTGAGAAGTCCATGAACGCTTCTTTCATTGCGTTCATTCCAAAGAAGGGTGGAGCTATAGACATTCAGGATTTAGGCCTATTAGCTTGGTAAGTAGTATCTACAAGTTTATAGTCAAAATCCTAGTAGCGAGGTTGAAGGAAGTGCTTGATAGGGTGATCTCGGAGTCCGAGAATGCTTTTGTTGAAGGTCGTCAGATTTTGGATTCGGTTCTGGTAGCCAGTAAGTTGATGCCAGAATCAGCAGTAGTGAGTTGGGGGTGGTGTGTAAGTTTGATGTAGAGAATCTTACGACCACATGAGCTTGGGATGTCCTGATTATGTTTTAGCAAGGATGGGGTTTGATGGGAGATGGAGTGGATGGATCCGCTTTTTTATTTTCGCAGTGAGGTTCTTTGTGTTGGTTAACAGTGTCCTTACGGGCTTCTTCAGCAGGGAATCCTCTATCCCCCTTTCTTTTCATTATTGTCCTGGAGGCGTTCAGTAGGTTGATGAGACGTGCGGTCGAGTTGGGTTACCTCAGAGGCTTCAGGGTGGGGAGGGATCCTTCTAGCCAGATGAAAACATGCCAAACACAGCCAAGAACATAGACCAAACATGCGTCGCCATAGGACAATGCAGAAGAAGATGGTTCACCGTTTCTTCCGTCTTCTTGCACATACAACACCAATTCACCACAATCCGACCCCTCCTAAGATTATCCACAGTGAGGATCCTACCTCAGACAACAGTCCAAGTAAAAAAGGCCACCTTCAAGGGGGCTTTTGATTTCCAAATTGCCTTCCAAGGGAATTTCGTACCCGTGATTTCCAAAAGGCTCTGTAGAAGGAGCGAACCTCAAAAGTCCCCCTCGAAGAACCTAACCAGACCATCTCATCCATCCCCTCCCCTTCGACCACCTGGCTATACAGCAAGGCTAAAAACTCTGTCCCCACCTCAGTAAGCTCCCAATCATGGAACGCCCTCCAAAAACGCACATCCCAAGTCAATCTTCCGCTATCAAGCTGATAACAGTTGGCAACTAAGACGTGTTTGTTCGTAGCAATCCTGAAGAGCCTCGAAAACCTACGAGCCAAAGCAGTGTTCCCACTCCAATGATTCTCCCAAAATCTGACATGTCTCCCACCCCTCACCCTGAAACGAATACGTTTGGAAAACTCATCCCAACCCTTACGGATACTCTTCCAAACCCCCACCCCAAAAGGAGAGTTCACCTCCTTAGACATCCACCCTCCAACCCCTTCCCCGCTCCGACAAGCAATCATCCTCCTCCACAATCTAGATCTCTCACCTCCAAAATATTTTTATGTTTCCACAAGTGGTCTATAGCAGTATGATGTGGTAGTGGATACACCACTTGGTTGCTCCAAAATTTGTTTCCCATACAGAAAGGGAAAACATAAAAGATGATCTCCGAGTCTTCAAGGGCTTAATTATGAGCTAGAGTTGCTGTTCTTGCTTCTCTGGTTTCCCTTTCTTTGGTACATTTCTATTACATTATAATTATTACTTATAAAAAAAACCTGAAGAACTTTGGGTTTCCAGCATTACTTTGCCTTAAATCGGAAGAATTTCTTAAATTGTTTGTGTCTATTATTTTGTGTCAATCACACGTATCAACCCAAAAAAAAAAAAGAAGGAAAAGTCCCATTTTCCTACTTATATCTTGTACCCATGCTATACCCGATTGTTGAGTTCTTTAATTGGTTCATTTGCAGGTTAGAGGTGGCCAGCTATGGGGAACAGATATATACACTGATGACTCTGACCTTGTTGCTGGTATGTCTTATTAAGTTTACGAATGTATATTTTGTGTTGAGTCCATGATTTATTTATTTTAGTTGTATATTTTGACTAGTATGCCTTCCCGTTTTCCAGTTCTGATGCACACAGGTTACTGTCGCCCAACTGCTTCGCCTCCTTCACCAGCTATCCAGGAGTTACGTGCTACTATTAGAGTGCTACCTCCGCAAGATTGTTAGTCCATATAAACTGAAACTTGTTCTTTCTTCTTCTTCTTCTTTTTTTCCTTGTCTGTTTTTTCTCTTCTTTCTCTTTTATTATTATTATTATTATTATTTACTAATGCTACTGCATTAGATTTGTACTCATGTTACATGGAGGATTTAACTATGTTTTGTACAAATAAACTACACATGCATTATCCATCAAGGGCATGCACATGGTGTATTTGGGATTTTGAGTAAAATAATGATGTTTTATCTAGATATTGAAAATGGTAACTTTGAGTTGGCTGTATCATATCACTCTACACTTTGATGTCCTTATGGTGCAGTTAATTTTCATACTTATTGGATGTTTCAAATTCAAAACGTAGAACACAATGTTATGTTGTGTTCTCTTTTAAACTTTACTTCATATTCAACTTTGCTCACAGCCAAAGTGGGCGAAATTTGTGGCTAGAGCATTGTTCATACATATCTTTTGTATTAAAAAATTGCTGCATTGATATTATAGACTGGAGTCATGGACCTTTCCTACTGTTTTCTTTTTTCTTGTTCTTGTTCTTCTTTTTTTTGTTTTTGTTTTTTGTTTTTCAATCAGTCATTGGATAGTTAAATATATTCCAATGGTGGTAAAGTTTTAAAAATTATGTTTTTTTTTGAAGCAACAGTATTTAATTATCAAAGGTATATATATATATATTTATTTTTTAAACATCTCATGTTACGGGTGAGGGATAGTATCTCCTTCCCCTTTTATGGTTCTGCTTATTTGATTGATATATCTTCTCCCTTATCAATTACTCCTTTTACTTGCTCGTTGAATCAATTTGTATGGATGACAGAAATTACCTTCTATATATTGATAGCAATTCCGCCCTTCCCCACCTTCCCCTTCCCTTCTTCCCACAAACCAGAAACAACACGCACCACCATCTCCAAAATTTTACTGTGAAATCATCAAAAATGGTTAATGGCAGAATTCATTTTTTTATAGTTTTGGTGAATTTATGATCACTGATATGATAATGGGTTACTCATGAGTAAGGTTTTGCATTTTATTCTTATTGCTTCTAGGTTACCTTATGTTATGGTATACTGTATTCGTATGTGATTCTGGTATTTGTTCTAGGCTATATTTCTGCACTGAGGAACAACGTCCGTTCCCGTGCCTGGGGAGCTGCCATTGGTTGCAGTTATCGTGTTGAACGGTGTTGCATTGTCAAGGTGATGAATGTCTCTAGTAGTATATTCATTTTTCTCTTTATTCGGTTTCAGTAGTTGAATTTTTGTGCATCTCGTGTCTCTCAATTTATACATAGAAGTGGTTGTTTCATTTCATGATTGCGTACTATGATTTGTCAATAGTTTCATGGCTTCTTTCAATGGTTTTCTTTCTTTCAATATGTTTTCCATACTTTCGGAGTGCCAATTCATATAAATTATAATTGTCTTTTTCTAGTTGGCTGTTTCTTTTTTAGTTGTTATTTAGTGACTCTTGTCGCGTTTATTTTTCCTCCCCTTTTTCTTTCTTTTAATTTTTTCCCCAGAAGGGAGGCGGGACCATTGATCTTGAACCTTGTCTAACAAATACATCCAGCGTGGAGCCTACTCTCGCTCCAGTGGCCGTGGAGCGCACAATGACTACAAGGGCTGCAGCTTCGGTATTACCTTGCTGATGTTGAACTCATTTTCTGCTTTCACGCTCTATTTATTTGTGAATTATGTAGTTATTCATGTTTTCTATCCTGGCTTGGTTTCTCTTCTTTTTCTTTGTTAGCCTTTTCAAGCTACTAGAGTTCGTTTACTTATTTTTTTTTAATAATTTCTGAAAAAATCACTTCTATTCAATTTGGGGGATCCTGTTTATTTTCTTTGTTAATTAAGACTACTTACATCAGTATCAGATCTTACAAAAATCCAGTCTCTTCATTTTTATGTTAGTCATATTACTTCTCTAGAAAGTAAGATATTGTGAGAGATAAGGCTTTCCCATAGTTGTTGAAGGCTCAAGGCGCACTAAGGCGCTAAGGCTTCCTGGAGCTTGAGGCGTGAGGCGAGGCGCGGGCCTGACTAAAGTGAGGCGCAAGTTGAATTTTTTTTTTAAAATATTACATTTTGTAGTGAGTGAGTGAAACAATGTAAAACAACTACAATTGAGAGTAAATAAAAAGCATATTTATGGCAATTAACAACAAATGACACAGAAAAACAGATTTCGAACTCCGAAGTGAGTGAAACAGGTTCTGCAGGTGCGCCTCGCGCCTCAGGCCTCAGCTGCGCCTCGCGCCTCAGTGCTCGAGGCGCGCCCCTTGCTTGGGCATACCCTAGGCGCAGAGGCTGCGCCCCGCGCCTCAGGCGCGTGCCTTTGACAACTATGGGCTTTCCTTTGTAAAATTTTGCTCTAAAGCATATGGGGTGAGGGAAATAGCTATTTTTAGGTGGGCTCTCAAGCAGTGTTTTGGGATCTCTTATTTTTGGCCTGTGGGACACTTCCTTTTGGATCAATTGTTTTGTAGAGTTTCTGGATGAAATGACAGTATAATTTGTATAGTTACTTGGTCTGTAATGGTGTGTACACAATCCTTGATGCTTGTTAATATTTTTTTTGCTTATTAGAAGTTAGGGTAAATTAGGTGGGCCTTGACACAACGGTAAGGTTGCTCCATTGTGACCTAGAGGTCACAGGTTCGTAATCGGAAACTGCCTCTCCATGCGGAGGCAAGACTGTGTACATCTGATCCTTTCCAGGCCCCGCCATGGCGGGAGCCTCGTGCACTAGGCCGGAAAAGTTACGGTAAATTATTCTGAAACCCCCTTAATTATAGGCGGGTGCAGATTTTGGGAAAACTTGCACTTGCACACCCTGAGGTTTGGCGCGTGACAATTACCAACCCTCTCCTGTTAACTAGCTGTTGGATCTGGACCTTGACACATTGTGAAATGACCTAGTTATCCATTGACTAACATAAAAGACCAAAATGTCATATTAATACTTTTATTAGTGGACACCTTTGTCCTCTCTTTGTCTTTCTATTTTCCATCTCTACCTCTTCCATTCACAACTCCCTCTCTCTATCTCTCTCTCTACCACTATTGCCACCACCACATCGCCACTCTATCTCTTACCCCACCATCAAGCCATCTGGACTGATTTTTTTCACTTTTGATTTGGCTATTAATCTTTTTCTTATATATGATTAGAGGTAAGAAACTAAAATTTGGACTATATACAGGTCCAGATTTCAATTTCGACTGCGCACACACACACACACACACACACATATATATATATATATATATTATGTAATAAAAACCAAAAAAGCTACTAAGGAACACAATTGACGCATGATATATGAATGCAAGACCACGAGAGGTCTGAAAAAAATCCATTCCCAAATCATAACGTCACCACACTTACCCAAAGTCGAGCAATTTTTTTCCTCATTTCTCGTCTCCTCTTCTTCTTTGCAATCTCCAAACCAGGCTCTCTCAGCTTGGAAAATCATACACAATCTGGATTTATTTGTATACAAAACGACGATTATAGCTCATGCTTGCAAAATTAGTGGATCGAGATGGACCCAATTCATGCCAGGCCTTGTTTATTTTTATTTTTATTATTACACACACGTGCCGTACTTCAAACTGGCACGCGCTTTGCGTGCGCTTTGCGTTGCACCTTGCACTTAGGCTCCGGGAGACCTTGCGAGCCTTGGTGCGCCTTGAGCCTTTAATAACTATGTCTGAGATTCTGTGGTTTGTGATGAAACCTAACTGTAGAAGATTTATCCTGAGGAATTTTAGGTGTGACTTTTAATTTTTTTTCTTCATCTTTTTCTCCTCTCTGGTTAGTGTTCAAGTTATTGTTCACAGCCTGAACTAGTGCCAATTCAAGAACTTTACTGTATCAAGCCCTAATCAACCTTGACCTTTCTTTAAATTAATATCAAAATTGAAAACCCTAGACATCTTGCTGTATAGAATTTCTAGAGACTGATCATTTTTGAAGCCAAGCAAATTTCAACCCTCTAATTTTTCGATGGGGGGAAGTTGTGTTTCAAGTATTTAAGTTTGGATTTTTATCTCGAGTATGAGGGCTCCATGAAAACAATTGTTAAGATTAACCACAAATTGACTACTCATTGCCTTCAATGAAGACTTGTTTGGAGCTTATTCTAGGTAGAATCCTGCTGAAGAACAATTCGAGAATTAGAATCCTCTAGCGGTTGTTCAACTACAAATTTTGATGACTTAACTTTATCCTTCTGAAGCAAATCATGCATAGCAAACAGAAGATGCTGATCTAAAGTAAATGAAGGTTAAGATTATTGACGTACTTGGTGAAAACACAAAGGAACTAGATGATTGGGAATCTAAATCGAGTAAGCTAAGGCAACAGATATATGGCTGAATATATTGTTCTTGGATCACTCTGTAAATGTTTTTGCTTGCAAGTTACATCAATCATTGATTTTCTCATTCTAAATACGATCCCTAGTCCTTGTTTCTCCCAAAGGGGACACTCATTTCAAATCAACTTTGCAATTTCATGCCGTGAAGACTGCGAATTTGAAACACATGGTTTACCATATTTTCAAGTCTAGGTCGGTTTCTTTTTTCTTTTTTTTCTTCCAGATAGTGGAGAATGATGTAGAGCATGCTTAATCAGAAAAGAGGCAAACTAAGGATTTCATATGGAACTTGATCTAGACCTTGGCTGATGAAGTTTAGGATTAATTTAAGTCTCATAATGTGTCAGTTCCAGTTATTATACTGGTGTATAATTTTATTTTTGTTTCCTTTTTAATCAGGAGTGAAGGGTAGTTTGTTTATTTCTAGACTTATTGCACGGGGGGTTTAATATTGATCCACGTGTTGATTTTGGGTCAAATACTTTATAAGTCTTTATATGGAGTTTTTAGTTGGTCTAGAATATTTTTAGTCATTGATGTATTTAATTTTTCTAAATTAGAGTCCTAGACCTAGTAAGTGACGAGAACTACGACTACTAATAAAGCTTGTATAATTGTATTTAATGGAGTTGATCTATGAGAATTTGAGACTGTTTTTTGAGATGAAACCAAATCTTAGGGTTAGTTCTTGGGAATTCTAGGCGACTATCCTAGGTGCTATTTTTCTATACCTCCTTCTCTCAAACTAATGTTCATGAGTTTCTGTTTGGAGACTCCCAGACAGTGCCTGTTTCATCTTCAAGGACCTTGCCTTACTAAGCCCTAATAAACTGCAAACCTTTGCCTTCCTTTTGGTCCTCTATTTAACATCAAAAACTAGTGTGCTTGTATTAGTTTTTTGAGATTACTTTTCTGTTTTAAGAGGATAGAATGCTTCAGGGTCTTTGTTTTTTGAAACCAGAGATGAAAGAAAAACAGATGTTCAGACTGATTTTTTAGGGCTCGTTTGGCAACCGCTTCCTTTTTTTGTTTTGAATTTTGTGGTAAGCAGGAGTAGTGTTTTATCCTTTGCTGTGTTTTTTTGTCAGAACCACGTGTTACTGAATAATTGAAAGCAACTAGAAAACTTGTTTGGCAACCAAAAAATAAAAATTGTAAGTTGGTTATATATTTTTATTTTATTTTATTTTTAAATGTTTGTTCAATTGATTGAATTATAACTTTCCATTATACATGACCAAATATTTAGATAATAGAAGATGCAAACAATGATTTTTCCAAGCACATCCGATTTAGGGTGAGGAGTGGGAGGGGGATTGGTTTTTGGAAGGATGTGTGGAGCGGGGATCGTCCGCTTTCGTCCCTCTATCCAAGCCTCTTTTGGATAGCTGTGGACAAGGAGGTCTTGGTGGCCGATTGCTATCATCTTGATAGTGGGAGGTTGGTTTGGGATATTCAGTTTACGAGATCCTTCCAGGATTGGGAGTTGGATGACATCAGGAAGCTCCTTGTTTTGTATCGTCAGGAGGTTAGTGGAGCAGGTCCCCACATTTGGTGGTGGATGGAGTCTAGTCATGGGTCCTTTGAGGTGCGGACTTTCTATCGGAGTATGTTGGCTGCCCAAGGGCCGTCTTTCCCTTGGAAAGCTGTGTGGCGCACCAAGGATCTGCTTAAGGTGGTCTTCTTTGGTTGGATAGTGACACTAGGGAGGATCTTGACATTTGATAACCTGAGAAGGAGGCGTTAGGTTATTGTTAATTAGTGTTGCATGTGCAAACGAGATGAAGTGCCTGTCAGTCATCTTCTGCATTGCCCGGTAGCTCGAGATTGTTGGGCTATGATTTTTACTCTTTTTGGTGTTCATTAGGTTTAGTATGCTCGTGGCTTGGAGAGGGTATGCAGTGAGGAGGCAAGTCCGAGATGCTTGGAGGGTGGCACCCCTTTGTTTATGGTGGGGGCTATGGCGAGAGAGGAACAGATGGTCCTTTGAAGGAGTCGAGGGTCCTTCTTGGATGCTTAAGTTTTCTATTCTTTTTACTTTATTCTTTTGCGTTTGTGGTTGGAATTGTAAATCTGTGAGGGGTATAGTGTCTTGCGTTGTTCTTGGGCTGCGTTCCCCTTTGAGCGCTCTCTTATGAAATCTTACTTATCAAAAATTTCCAAGTCGGTCACGGACAAAACATGATGATATTAATCATGAATCTGTTTTCTTTTCTATGCTCTAGGGGAGAATTTTTTAATTTTACTATCTTCTCTATTCCCAAATAATTGTCCTAACGAAGAAAATTATAATATCTGAATGCTTTATGTTACGCCATTGCACTACTTCGGAAGCTGCACATTGTCTATTAGTGATTCCTACAAGATCCGCAGAGATCAACCAAAATCTTCATCAAAAGCAAATATATGTTAGGGTTTAGTTGAATGGGGTGGAAATCTGATTGAGGGGAGCATATTGAGAAAAGAAAGAAGAAAGAGAGATCGTTGTTCTCTTAGCAGAGAAAGCATAGAGAAACCATCCATGGGGTTTTTGAGAGAGAAACCAAGAAGAGTGAAGGAAAGAGTTGAGAGATGAATGAGGAAAATGTTACCTTTCTGCGGTTCTACCAACGGTGATCGGCATTTCAGAGAGGTCACTGGAGGGATTTAGTGGAGAGAGCAGTGGAGCGGGAGCTGAAGACAATGGAGCTAGGGCTTGGTTGTTTAAGACAAAGGTCCGTTTCTATACTTCCGATGTCATTAAAGGTGCTTTTATTTGGAAGCAAAACTAGTGAAAGCTCTCTTTGGGCGCTATTGAAATTGAACTAAAAAGGGCTTGCCGTTAATCATTTTTTCTGCTTTTCTCAAAATGAAACGACGTTACCAAACATGCTTTTATGGGGTGTTTCCAAACATACCCTTTTCTGAAATTCCATCAACTAGTCATTTTTCAAGCCAAGCAAACTCCAACTCTTTTTTGTCTTCAAAACATACATCCTTTTCCTTCCTTTCTGATCCTAATCCCACAAGTTATCTACAACTTATCTCACCACAAAATCAATCTTAGCTTGTACTACTCAGTTTCACAGTCCTGCCCTGCATCATTATCCTCCTTGTCCCCTTAAAAATCTGGGATTTGATGTCCACTCATAAAGCACTTTCTATCACAAAGAGGTAGCAGCTGGATATAACGATGCTAGAGATGTTCAATGGATCTACATTTTTCTTCCATAAAGCATGCACCTAATTGACTCATGAAAGCTTTGTGGGGCTTTCAATTGGATCATGTCTAAAGTATTCACTTCTCCGGATCCCAATGCTTTTACCTTTACGGGGACCATTGAAGCCTAAATGTTTGGGGCTGTAAAATTGGGAAATGAAGTTAGGGCATTTATTCAAGCTTCAAATATGGGTTTCCAAATAAAATAACCGTTAAACACTTAACACACTAAATTATTGTTGCTGTGAGGGGGGAAGATGATCACATCTTGTCGATATGGGACAATGAATATATGCAAGAAACAAATCACCTTCACCTTCTATTAATATTCCAAAGGTGCAGTTAAGTTACCTTGATAGAGGTTTCTGCGATCCAAGATCTTCCCAGAAAGGAATGTCTTGTCTAAAGTTAGATAAAGAACGTGATGAAGTGGTATGGCAGCAGGTGCTGCCAAAATTTGGCATTGTGTTCCTAGTTTTTAGACACGTTATGGTAGCAAACATTGTAGTATGAACTAAAATTTTTTAAATTTTCTTCTCTCTCTCTCTAACTTTGTTTTTAAATATATGGTTGTACTTGGTGCTACACCAAATAGTTTTGCAGAGTACTGGAAGTTCTTGTTCTTATGTGCAATCTTTTATCAATTGCTAATGTTTGTGAGCTTTCCTTTACAAGTATAATGTGTGTAAGCTTTTAATTGTACGGCTTCTCAGTCGTGTTCATATGTTAACTTCTTGTTGTTCTATAAACAATTTTCAGCTTACCTGTTGCTTTGTTCTTTAGAATGCATTACGGCAACAAAGATTTGTACGCGAAGTGACAATACAGTACAATCTATGCAATGAGCCTTGGTATACTTTCGATCCTTTCCGTGTTAATATTTCTTCATGCTTTTTAAATTGATGTGTTCTTTTCTAGTTAGCTCCACGAGACTTGGATAAACTTTTTCAAATGGTTGTTCTCTGATTTCTTCTTCCTCCTCCTTGGTGCTCTTTCCAAGCTCTCCTTTAATGTTGAAAATCTGTGAGCATATATATGGCTGTAAAATTTTAATGTGTATAACAAGTTTATAAAAATGTAGTGCATAAGAATCTGTTATAGCTGCTGCCCATGATCTATTTTAGATCTTCTCATATATGGCCTGAGATGTCCTTGGATTGCAACGGTGAGAATGCACATGGTGTAGAATGACCAGTATCATATCACAACTTACTGATATGCATTCTCGTAGGAATAGGCTGTAGTATATTCAGTGTCAAAATGTCTGGCAGTATAACACATTAAGGGCATTACCCAATTCTGATCCTGCCACAGCTGTGGCAGAGATAACCATTCACAAAGTGGCACCGATATAACACATTAAGGGCATTACCCAATTCTGATCCTGCCACAGCTGTGGCAGAGATAACCATTCACAAAGTGGCACCGATACTCGAGCTACAACTGAGCTAGGCAATGATCCCCTATGATGCTATAATACACACCTTTAAAATTATAAGGGATAATTACACTTACCTCCCTTCTAGTTTGGCTTTATAACACTTACCTCCCCTGTGTTTTGGAATATAACACTTACCCCCCTCTAGTTTGTACATTGGTAACAAATACCCCCTTTTGTCAATCAAACTAACAATTATTGCTAATATCATCAAAATTTAATCTTAAAAGGACAATTATACCCTAAAAAATGTTACAATTGAAGTTGGCTGGTCTCGATTTCAATGACAGCTCCGACATTGGGATAGTAGTGGCTAGTGGTTTGGCGGAGCTGGGTCTTCTCAGCAATGGTTTCAATGGTGAGTGTTGATGGCGTAGGTGGTGAAGCATAGTGGAGATGGAGTTAGGTGGCGGCTCGGCTAGAGGTGATGTCGTTACGGTTGAAGGTCCGAAGTGGGTCTGCTCACAGTGGTGGCTCATAGTGGGGGAAATGGGTTTACACAACTGTTTGGGTGTTGCTTGAATAATGGTGGTGGAGTTGGTGGTTTGGTAGGTTTGATTGACATTGGGTCTTTTTAGCCGAGGTGATGACGGCATTGGAGATATAAGTCTTCTAGGTGCGACAGTGGAGGTGGTGAGTCTTGGCTTCAATCACAACTTTGGCATTGGGATGGTAGTGGCTAGTGGTTTGGCTAGAGCTGGGTCTTCTCGGCAGTGGTTTCAATGGTGATTGTTGATGGTGCAGGTGGTGGGTGGTGACTCTTTTAGAGGTGATGTTACTATAGTTGAAGGTCCAAAGTGGGACTGCTCAAAATGGTGGCTCATAGTGGGGTATAATTATCCTTTTAAGATTAAATTTTGATGATATTAGTAATAATCGTTAGTTTGATTGACAAAAGGGGGTATTTGTTACCAATGTGCAAACTAGAGGGGGGTAAGTGTTATATTCCAAAACATAGGGGAGGTAAGTGTTATAAAGCCAAACTAGAAGGGAGGTAAGTGTAATTATCCCAAATTATAATGGCTGAATACACTTGTATTCAAAAGATTTATACTGTTGGTTAGGCTAATGCTTGAATTTTTCTTCCTAAATAAAGTGATCTGCTTGTTCAGCAACAGCTCCATTTCCAGACCCTAATCTTATCTCCTCCTCAGACATAATGACTTTGTACCAAGCTAATTTAGCCTCATAATATTTCAACTCTGAACCAGACCAGAGGAAATTCCTTAAAATCTGGTCAGCAAAGTTTGAAAACTTTCTTAGGAACTATGAAAGTACTAGAGTAGTAGATTTGTGTGCTGCATAAGGCTGAGTGGATAAGTCGGAGTCAATCAACACAAGAGGGAGGAGTTAGTCCAAATTTTGTAGTGATTATGTGAACCAGCTCCTTGCAATCAACTGAAGGAGCACCTAAATTTTTGATGGGAAGGTTGCCAATTTGTAACCCAAGAAGATCAGTAATCAACTGTCGATGCCCCGCCCTGCATCGGAGTTGTGGGGGGGGGGGGGGGGGTTGGTTAGGGCACCTGAATGTACATATTTTTTATTTGAAACAATTTGAATTTGAACAAATTTAAGATAAATTATGTAAACAAAAAAAATTAAGTATAGACAAATATTTAAGAATCATAACAACAAAAGTTAAAATTATCGTAAAAATGAAGGAAAAAGAAAAACTATAACTAATAAAAGAATATTTATTATTAATCGCCGGGGGGGGGGGGGGGTTCTGGGATTGGCGGGTTTTAAATTCTCTTCCCAAACCTGCCCCTAACGCAATTAGGATCCCAAACCTGTTCCAATTGGGGTGGGGCGGTCGAAATTGACATCCCTAGGACTGATATACAGTGGGACCTGACAGATACAAATTTCTTGATTGGAAACTTTCCAACACTGATATAAAGTTAGTATTGCCATTGTACTGCATCAACAAATTATTAGCAAGGCATAGGTCATTGAGTTTATTTTTCTTGCATCTCCAATAAAATTTGAATGACTGATCCTGTTGAAACTTAGCAAGCCGGCTGATTCTAAATATCCATTCCCAAAATAAAGAGGTAGGGGGATAGAAGATCACCTTGTTTGAGGCCTTTTGCACCTTTGAAATAGCCAACCTGTTCGCTATTAACCGAGATTGAGAATCATATTGTAGAAATGCAGGAGGAAATACAAGAGATCATTTTTATTGGAAAT
Source organism: Cornus controversa (assembly GCA_026545225.1). Lineage (NCBI taxonomy): Eukaryota > Viridiplantae > Streptophyta > Magnoliopsida > Cornales > Cornaceae > Cornus > Cornus controversa. The sequence continues at coordinate 75,626,234 of CM048846.1, forward strand.
CTCATGAGCTTCAGAGGGGTTAATTATTGGCAGCTCACATTATCATATGCTTTAGTTAGGTTGATTCCTTATGGACGTGGTAGTCTCTCAAGATTTACTGGCAAAGAGGATTACAGCAAAATTAAGCTATGCATTTATACAAATCATTACAGCAAAAAATAGGTCTGAATCCTGACAGAAGAATTTGATGACTTGTCCAAAAGTTTGTTGGTTTTGAGCAGTAACAAATTTTTTTTTATTTTTGACAAGTATTGCAGCAATAACATCTCCCGCAACAATTTGTAATGCTTTCGGGAAAGCAGAGCATTGGTTGCATCTGAATCAGGAGTCTTGTTCCTATTTAAAGAAAAATTAGCATATTTGATCTCCTTCTATGTCACATCCACAGAGATCGCCTGAGCTTCACTATCATCAAGCTTGCTAGTGCAAATGTGCTCCATGGAGTTGTAATAAGCACTGAGTTTTTTCAATTTCCAAATAGCTTCCAAAGTAATCGTCAGCCACTTGCTTAACTTCAGAATAACTTTGAGCTTTGGGTCCATCATCCCTCTGGGTTGTAAGAATTTTCTTTCTGCTTTTTCTACTACCAACAGTGTCGAAGGAATAGGCTGTAGTCTATGGTCCCTCCGTTTGAGCTTTTGGATTCTGGACTTCTTCCATCTTATAGGAATCCACGTCGTCTCTAAGCAGCCAATGTTCTTTCCTTCTCAATTCTGAACTATTATAAGTTTTTCCTGCAGACTTTGGTGCTTTATGTAGATTTTCTATGGTTTCCAAATAGCTTCATGATTCGATATTATGTTTTAGAAGTTTGGATCTGGTTTACAAATTAAAATTATATATATCATTGACCCTTTATGTATGTCTTCATGTAGTTCTTTAGCGAAAACGTTTCTGGTTGTCATTCTGAAAATTATTACTGCTGAAGAGAATTTGTTAGCCCAATTAGTTTGATAACTTTGATGTCATTAGTTCATGTTTAGCTCATGTATAAACCTTTCAAATCAATATCTTGTTATAGCTTTTTATAAACAATTATATTAATCTTCATTGATAAAAAAATGAACAAGATTGTAAGGATGATAAATTCAAAAAAATATAATTTTTTGAAGAACGCGAGGGTGCATGTTTTCTGATTTACTTAAAACACACATAAAAACCATAGACTATCTAGCTTCTGCTATTTGTATTGCACATCAAAATTTTTGTGTTAGAAGATGTACTTTTTTGTGAGTATTGAGATAAATTTCGCTGAAGGTCCCATATAGTTCTACTCATTTTAGATTCCTTACAAGGAAAAAAAGAAAATGTTGATTACCCGTTGCTGGTCCCACCTATGCTGGTGCGTAGAGGGGAAGACTTGAACCGTTGACATTATTTTGCACAGCTTTCTATGATGCATTTGGAAAAAAAGAAAAGAAAAGAGTCAAAAAACAAATTAAAAAGAAAAAAATGCTCCGTCTCTTTACACAGTTTCCTTGAGTGTTTTTTTTTTTAATTTTCCACATGTTCATTCTGTGTGCTTGTATTTTATTTATTTATTTCTTTCTTTTTGCAGGATCAAATACAGTATAAATATTGTTGCCGACAAGGGCTTGAAGAAACCCCTTTATACATCTGCACGTTTAAAGAAGGGAGAGGTTCTGTATTTGGAAACACACTCACGGAGGTATTCACTAGATTGACATGAATGTCTGACCATGAGGGGTGCCATTTGGGATTTTATACAGAATCGTTTTGAAACTACTCATTTGATACAATGAATCAAGAAAAGGAACTTTTTAGTTTTAATAATATAATCCATTTGTGAAGATAAAGCGATTTAGTGCTGCACCTTCTTTCTATTTCAAAAAGATTTGTTGTATTAAATAGTGACGAATATGCCAATGGTTTAGTTGGTTTTGTTCGGTCATCATATCGAAAGATTTAAAATGGGTTCAAGTCATTTTGGGAGCTGGGCACTCTTGTCACCTGTTGTCATACTAATTCCCAACTACCATGCAGCAAATACCACTAAAAGTGACAACTATAACCATACTTCTAATAACAATAGTTGTAGACTTCCAAGTCCATTTCCTCATTCAGCCCATTTCTCTCACTGTTCAGCTATAAATCACTTTTTCTCCTTATTCTGATTTTGTTTTTACACCTCCTGATTGCTGTAATAAGTGTTTTTTTTTTCTTCTTCTTTCAATACCAATCCTTGAACTCTCAACCTAAGGCTTAGGAATTAATCATACAAACCAACTCCTAAGCCAAAGAGGACAGAAGAGGACCACTGTAATAAGTTTTTTCTCTTCCTAGTTCTATATAATGTGCAATTTCCTATAAAGAATTATAAGCTGATGTGTCTTTTTAGCCCTAATTCCAAGCTACTTCTTGTTGTATCTGTTTCATAAATAGAACCTGCATAAATACAAATGGAGCAGATGACGCAAAATTGCGGTTGAAGTTGACTGTCCTCTATAATTAATATGAAATTTACTTCTAATATTTTGATTGTCAATTCAGATTCAGAACCTTTGATGGCCTAAAGATTTTGCTAGTGGAAGTTTGATTTACTGAGACTAAAAAGCACGTGTCAACTTCTATGCGTTGTTCTTGTGTCAACTGATATTTTAAGTATGAATTCTGCTTTATCTGAAGGTATGAACTCTGCTTTACTGGAGAGAAGATGGTCAAGGCTACAACAGTATCTCAGGCACATGAAACGGAGACAGAGAAATCTCTAACTCACAATCTTCATTCTACAAATGGTGAAATAAGTGCAGTGGATGGTGATAGTGTTATGATTGATGTATTTCGATGGTCCTGTTGTAAGAAGCCTCTTCCCCAGAAAGTTATGCGCTCAATAGGGATTCCGCTGCCCCTTGAACATCTGGAGGTAAATCATCTGTCATTCATTGTGAGAGCTTCTCTGCATGCTTGCATCATAGAGAATTGCTTTATTTCCTTTCTATCATCTCTAGCACTCTACCCTCGTCCCTATACCCTAGTCCTCCACTCCCCTTTACGATAAACATAAGAGTTCTATACAAGCAGTTGAGTGCATGAACTTCCATATGTCCTTGCATGAATTCATTGATTACTAATAAGCTTTAGTTTTTTAACACTTTTTTAAGAGAGAATTCTCATCATTTTCTGATTTTTTTCTGTAACAATTTTCATGTAATGTAAATAGTTTTATCCTGCTTTTATGGTGTTAAGCTTTGATGATGCTTCCTTCTCCTACTTCCATTTGTGTTGATCTCGTCCAAGGTTTGGTTGCTTATGAGAGTTAGTGATGTTAGATGGTGCTATCTGTCATCTAGGAAAGTACACTAATATTGTATATATATCTTTTAATAATTATCTGTTAAATCATTTCCACCCAAGTTATCGATTCTTGGTTAATCCAAGATGTGTATGTCACGTACCAATCTAATCATCTGGGTCTGCCTCTAGCCAATTGTTGTATGTCATATAGGAATTTGCACGTTGGTCATGATTCTTTGGCCACATGAAAATTTGTAGTTTTCTGGGTTTTTGGAATTATATTTTTGGAGTGACCTTTGGGCTGTAGTGGAGGTTGGACTTAGCTGTTGGGCTGGTCTTTGTTGGTGATTTTAAGCTTAGTTATTTTGAACCGTGGTAACTTCTAATTGCTAAACCCTAGGGATTTATGAAATGGAATGTGTCCAATGTCCCTAAACATGAGCTATGTTACCTGGACTCGCCATATCAACCTAGGGTGTCCATGTGGACACAATACGACATGACACTGGATATGGGTCGGACAGGGGTGGGCCCTGGAAGTTTGGTTTGGGTGGGCCGAAACTAATTGTATGAATACAAAATTTAAAAATTATAATATATATATATTTTTTCACAATACAAATTCTAACATACATTCTTAATGTAAAATGAATAAACAACATGTACAATAATATATGAATCATTTTTGAGTGAAAAATGGAAATTACTTGAGATAAAAAATTCAAAAGAAGTAGAATACCTCATCCAAGCCTCCTTTCCATTATCGGTATGTCATCTGTGTCTAATGTCTTGTAAGTGGTAACTTGTGAAAAGACACACAAAAGGGGAAAAAAAAAGTAGTCTCAAGCCTATTAAATAGGAATTTAGTGAAAGGAAGAAAGAGGAAATAAGGGGGAAATTTTGTGACAAGTTTTAGGGGGAAAAAAGGAGTTAGGGTTTGGAAGTAGCATGTAGAACTACTTGTCAAAAAGATAAAAAAGGTAGATTGTAGAACTGATCCAATCTCCTGTTGTTCTCCAATTTGTTGCACTATTTGAGTTGAACAAAAGAAAACATGATGTATATTGTATCATGTTTAGCCATTTCAAGTACTAGAGATAAGTGATGAACAACTGAATAAAGTACTTGAGATTAGCAACTGAAAGTGACCAAAGAGCCATTTGGTGAGCAATGACTCTCACTGTATAAAGTTTTTTTTATGGACTGGAAGGGTTTTGCGTGTAAAGTGTTTTATGGACCTGTGGGTTTTAACTTTTGATCTTTTATGGTGTTTAAATTATATAGTATAATATAAACAGTGTGTGTAAAGTCTCATCCTCTCTTACATCCTTTCTTATTTATATTTACGGAAGAAAATCATTCACAAGTACATGTCATATCTTCCACAAGTACATATGTTGGGTTGGCTCATATTTCTATTGTGATTAGGTTTCTATTATAGAGTTGTATTTTATTAGGTAATTTCTTAGTAGACATGTCTTGGTCTCAAGGAAGGAAAGTTCTTGTTAGGCAAGTCTATGGCTCTAAGGAATTGTAATCATTGTCCACCAAAGAATTGGGTTTTGGGCTCTATAAATAGTTACCTATGTTATAGGTTGAGATGAGTGAGAAGAGAAGAGGCGATACTCTCATTATTTTTGAGAGGATACTTAGAGAGAGAATTCTTGTTTAGAATTTGTGATTATCTTTTGAGTGAGATTGGGTGTATAAAGGTTAACGGTTGACAATTGAGCGTACTCTTGATACAATCTTTCTACTTGTACTGTTACACTCTATATAGTGAAATCGGGCTCTCCGTGGACGTAAGCTTGTTTAGCCAAACCACGTATAATTCTTGGTGTGTTCTTGCAAATTTCTTCATGCTTGTTTACTTATCATCACATCATAATATTTGGTGGTTCGTGATTGGGGGCTTGTTTCTAAACAACATATAATAGTAGTATTAAATTGTGAGAGTGGTTGGAAAACTTGGGTGTGTATACAGATTTGTGAGGTGGATTTGGTTTGGGGGGGCCAAAGGGTCAAATTTATTAAAACTCAAAGTTTAATGAGGGCCTACTTAATGGCATTTTTGTAAAATTTGGGGGGACCATGGCCCCCCTTGGTCCCTTGAGCGGTCCGCCCCTGGTTGGACACCCTTTTGCATCTATCGGACACGCCTGATGAAGACATCCTCATGGAAAATTGTTTCAATGGATGCTTGTGAGGAATTTGAAAATATATTTACTCCTCTTTGTTAGATCCAGGTGTCTTCTATCGGGTTCATGGAGGCTGCTTGTTCAAAACTAGGGTTTTTTCAAGGTTGAAGACTATTGTTTTTTCACGTGCAGCTGTTGCTCGATTTGGTTCTGGCCGAGAGTGCATTCATTTGCCATCTTAGAGGCGGATCATATCTTTATTTAGTGTTCTGACGCGCGGCAGATTGGGCTGTGCTTCTTTACTGCAGTGTGCTTATCACATTGGGCCCTATGCTTGTTTTTGACTTCTGCAAGTTACCTCTACCTTTTGACTCTAAAGTAACTTTTTCAAGTTGCATTTTATCTTTTTACCTCCTAGAAGACTACAATTACTTGTTTTTCAAATAAATAATATATATTATATATATTTTTTCTTCCTAAGTAAGCTTTCATTCAACCACCAAAACAATAATACAAGGCAACCAGAGAGGGCATACCCTTAGTCACATAATTTGCGCATGGGGTGACTGCTCCCAAGCTCTGTGCGCGAATCAGCGGATTGGGAGCGAATTCACCCCAAATTCGCGGACTCAAATCTATGGGTTGCGAATTCAATTATATAATCCGCGGATTACGTAATGTAGGGCCAATTCGCATATTAGGTTTACACTCAATTCCTTATTTTCGCGCACATATTACACGCAATTCCTTATTTAGGACACAGATTAAGCACGTGATGGAAATATTATATATTTCTTATAAAAAAAATGTAATACATATTACACACAATTCCTTATTTAGGTCACAAATTATAAAAAATAGGTAATAGATTGCAAGAAATAATTAAACAGGATGAGCCAAGAAAAGTAACCGGTAATCACTAGGCTGGCTTCCACATGTGAAATAATTGACATAGTTAAACTACTTCATATAATTAATTAATAAAAACAATTATATGTAAATATCTTATTGTTTTTAAATATTCTTATATTAAAAAAATTCATAAAAAATTATTTAATAAATTAATATAAAAATATATTAAGTGGAATAAGTACATATAATTAAATATACGGACGTTCCTGCTCTTAAAATTTTTAAATTTTGAAGCTCTCGCTCTCGCTCCCGCTTTATGTGACTTAGGACATACTCTTACATTACAAATGAAAAAGATCATTTCCAAAAACCAGAAATGATCGAAAAAGAAATAGAAAATAACACCAACACATCATGCTTGCATCCATTGAGAAGTCAGCAGGCTAGAAACACAAAAACAAAACAAAATAACTACAAACCAATCCACTCTCCTTCTGAAGAAGCTCTGGGAGAAGAACTGAAATTATCATCAACAATAATTGACGGTCAAACATTACAATTATGAAGTTCAAAGAGATGAATTCCACCAATTTCACAAACTTCCCAGGAAATCAATCTGGCCCGTTGCACAGCACTAGATGCTTCTCCTTGATTATAAAATTCAATGTACAGTAACCAAGTAAAATATGAAAACAAATGACATGTATATTTCTTTTCTTTTTCCTTTCATGTAGAGAGAGGGTAGGACAAATCCTCTCCTCTTTATTTAAAATTAATTATTACTTTATTATTTAAGATAGATCACCTATACTCTAAGAAGCGCGGATACTGATACGAAACACGAATACGACACGACACGGACACAGCGATACGACAGATCCTAAAAAACTAGGATACGGACACGGCGGGACACGCAACTAATAAATATATCTTTTTGTATATATGAGGTGAACCTAACAATGAAAAATTCACAAATCATAATAATTAATGAACTATAAAAACAATTAGTTTATCGTTTAAAGAACTACACAATCGAATCTACTCCTCAATAATGATAATAGTTGTTTGCTAAAAAAAAATTTGAAATATTATATGTTATGATTGCCATATTTTTAAAAAAAAATTCAAAGTCATCATATTTACATTGTAAACTATCTTTCTTTTTAAAACTTTCTGAAATCTCCCTAACGATATGACACGCGTGTCAGACACATGTCCATGGCGTGTCTATGCTGTGTCCGTGGTGTGTCCAAAAATAAAAAAATTAGGACACGTATTTTGGAGTGTCCGACACGTGTCAGGGCATGTCCGACGCGTGTTGGTGTCTAATATGTGTCCGACACGGATTCTTCGACCTTTTAGGTGTGTCCGTGCTTCCTAGCCTATACTCTTATCACTGTTTATTATTTATGAATGCATCCAGGTATGCATGTCTAATTTTTGGACTCTTTTCAGCCAAGGCCACGTAACCTATAATTTAAAGATGGATGAATCTGACCTCTAGACACGCACCCATATCCGACACATGTACCTGAGTCCGGGTAACATAGAACATGAGCACTTCCATTTCTAACATTAGCCTCAGTATTACCAGATGTTTCCAAATATTTCTTCTTCGTTCTTCACTTAGTTTTCATTTTAGATCTGAAATAGATGTGAGGGCCATAACACATAAAGACCTAAGCATTTATTGGATAGTATGATATATTTTCATAATTTATTGTACGGTTTGCGCATTCTATTAAATTGAGTTTCATTATACATCTCCTGGTATAAATACAAAAAAGTCTCGTGATATGAGGATCTGCAGTTTGCATAAACAAAGTAGCAGACACTTGCTACATGTGAAACTTGTATTTGCTGTTATTGACACTTTCAATCTTGGGCACATCTCAGGCATAGTTTGGCAAGTCATACTTGAAATATATATATGCATTATAATTTTGGTACTTGGCAGTTGGCAACCACTTTTTGCATGCTGCCTCACTGACGATTAACACACCTTAGAAGTTTGGAGTTGGGAATGACTGTCTAAGAAGCATGGACACTTCTACAAAGATGTCGTGTCCATGCTAGATGTGTTAGACACAAAGTCACAGATACTTCACGGACACTCGTGTTTGACATTTTATGGACGTATCCATAATTTGAAAATTAATTTCATTATTTGGGACACTTCGCCGACACATTCCAGAAACTTGGTTGACGCATTACAAACATTTATGATTTATGACACAAACCCATTTAAGAGTGGACACTTCTGGCAATCTTGAAAGAACACATAGCAAAGTGTTACACGTGGTCACCACAAGTCAAGCATGCAATGACACTTTTGTCCTGTTTCGGTATCAGTCAAATAATATATGTTATGGCTTTTCCGATTCTGGAACTCCTGAAAGAATTTTAGATTAGTGGAGAACGGAACTAGTGTGTTAAATTCTGGAAATGTGTTTGCTACCTGGCTTATATTCTAAAACTTATGTACATCGATCCAATCTGTAAGGCTTTTGGAAAATTATCTTTTACTTGATCTCTGAAAGAATGAAAATTTGAGTTGTTATCATGGTATTGATATGCACCCTCCTTAAATTTTAGTGACAGCTTTACTCAAACCAGGTTGGGATTTAAGATTCGTGCAATTTTGGGCTCTTTATAGTTCTGAAATCAGTCTTTCACCCAAAAACTAAGTCTAGGGACACTCATCATAAAGCACTTGTTTCAAGTCTTCTTTTTGCCGGGGGAAGAACATTCATATCTTATTTTTGGCTTGTCTAATGCCCTGAAATACTGAAATCTACACCAACATGCACGTTCCCCATGTCAATATTTTATCAGTTGGCTTGGTCTCATCTGTTCAATGCAATTCTAGTTGAGATAATTTACCACTTTGATGGGTATCCGTAAATGGTCATATTTGTAACGGACTCCCCAGTACTGTAGTGTAGTATAATCACTGGAATTTGATGACTGCAGCTTATGCTTGCATTACAATTTAATGGGATCGACTACTGACTTCTCACACGACTGAATTTAGTGTGAAGAATCTTGCAAAGATTCCCCTTGAATAAGAAATGACTACTTTGTTATTGTTCGACAGAAGAAACAACTGAATAATAGTCTTTTCTTTGTAGAAGATGCTATCGCTGTGGTTGATTATATTGACCTCGTTATTTCTACTCGAACAGGTATTGGAGGAGAATCTCAATTGGGAGGACATCCTGTGGTCACAAACTGGTGTCAGTGTAACTGGAAAAGAATATCCTCTTGCCCGGGTGCACTTCTTATCCCCAAATTAGGAGCGTCTTTGGTTTGTCTCTGCAGCTGAAGTTTAAGCAACCTGTTAGTGATGTGCCATATATCAGTTCCATAAAAATTATTTTGTATTACCTTTAATTTGTTAACTTTTATCTGATATCATGGCAGTTTGGCTTTCTCTTTTTTTTCTTTTTTCTCATCTGTTATGTAAAATGCCTGCTGTGGGTGTTTCTTACCTTAAACATTTTCTAATACAGTTATCGGTGCCTCACTAGTTTGTATAATATTTAGGGCTTTGTTTGCTTCTAACTGAGTAGGTTTTGCCTTTCTTGTAACTCCGCCGGCGGATTATCACTAACCATTTTCTTGTTTTTTTCAAGTATTTTTTTCGATAAGGTAGAATTTATGTTTTTTTTCCAAGTTAAAAGCCCTAAAGCCATAAATCAATCAGATATTAAGTTCTGAGCTTAATTAAGATTAAATCAGTGTGCTTTTTTGTAAACTATGGTGGCTTTTACTGCCTCGATCATGGCTTAGTGAAAGACACCTTTAGGGTATATAAGCAGGTGAAAGAAAGGGGCCACATTTGCAGTCCTCAAGCAGGAGTTTACTATTTCTACTTATATTATTATTTTCCTTGTCTGGTTGGTCAAGTGTGTGTATATAGTGTGTGCATATATATATAATTCTATATTACATTCATAGAAAGAGTTTGTACAAGGGGACAAAGAAAATAAGAGAAGAAAAAGGGAAAATCTATCATGGGGTTGTGAGCATATCTAAGCCGTTGTATTTAGAGAGAGGCCCTCAATTCTTCCCAACGGCAGAAAGGGCTCTCTGAGGGTGCTTAGGTATTATATTAATATTATTCGAAGAGAAGCATGCACATAATAAGATGGAGTCTTCCTTTGTAGTAGTGTGGTTACAAATTACACTTGATTTTCACTTTATTTTTTCTTTTAGTTTAGCTCTTGGTTTTCTCTTTATTGATTAGCTAGTTTTACCATTATTCCATATGAAAAGAGGGGAAAAAGTATCATATAATAATTGGTGAGAGATACTTACCCATAGTATTTATCGGGAGCACCGAATCAATGTCTTGGAACTGAATTATTTTCAAATCCAAAATTCAAGACGCCGATTAGATGCTCCCAAATGCAACATTTGTGTATTCGACCCCAACACAGCTGTAAAAGTTTAATAGCACAAATTACCTACAAAGACACATCCACCAACAATACCCTATCCATCCTATATATTTGTTGTCATGTAATGAAATCATGGTAAAAGTAGGATAAATGATACAATGTTGCATTATTATTATTATTTTTTTTCGTGACATATTTTTCACAATCCTCTTGCTAGACTTGAACCATCTAACTTTCGCTTTGAAAGGAAAAGAGATACCATTAAGCATCAGGCCTTGATCTCAATAATAAGTAAATGTTGCATTATTTTCTTGATATTAAAAGTGAAAAACTGAAAGAAAAAAAATTAATATGTTTTATACCAACTACTCGAATGTAATATGGTTTTACACCAACTTAGAATTACTAGCAAAAACCTGATCACAGCCTCTCTGAATAAATTGACTAACTGACTACTTAAGGTAATAACCTAAAGAAAGATCAAATATAAATATTTTTCAAACAAATTTCAATTCCATCACAATGGACTCCACTTATAATAATATAAAAAGAATTTGGATAAAAAAAAAAACTGACACTAAATCGTAACGAGGTTCGATACTCTCACCTACGTACTCACCTCAAGATACTCTCACCTACGTCCTCACCTCAAGAGCACCTCTCGAAGACTCACCAAATTCACTATTTTGACTCTTTTTCGAGGTCAAGATCAAACCCTCTCTTAAAAGATATGACTCTCAATAGACAAATGCATGCGAGTGTAAGTTCACAGTACCTAGAGTTAATACATGAAATATACGATTGAAAAAGCTCCTCTCTATAATTTTGACCACTGTAGGTTTAAGCTCAATAGTAGTTTCTATCAATGAATGATATATATGAATTAAGCTCAATAATAATATCTACCAACACAAGATTAGTAAGTGTCAGTATAGGAGGTGAATCAACTGCATTTATTTATTTGTTTATTATATTTATTATCATTTTTGGGCAAGACTCGTGATAGTTTAGAGAGATTTTTACACTTCACCTAATTAAAATAGGAGCAGAACCAAGACATTACCCAAATCGTAGCATCAAAAATGTAAAAAGTCCATATACATATATATATAGATAGAGAGAGAGAGGGAGAGAGAGAGAGGGGTTAATTTCCTTCTATTATGTATCAACAAAGTGGGCAGTTACTCGTGCAAAAGAAATAACAGTAGTAGCATGAATTTTCCATAAACGTCTACATTTGAGCAATGTAAGAGCAATAACCCAAAGCAAGCATCACCGACTGTCATCTGCTACAAAAACTTGCATGACATGATACACATATATATATTCACACAGACACACACACGCGGAGAGAGAAATCAAGAGAGTATCATGAATGATTAGAAACCAATCCAAATCCCCCTCCCAATCCCAAGACAAAACACGAAGGAGCAGGAGTAGGGGCACACAGAGAGATAGAGAGAGACAAACCAAATAGAAATGGTTGTTTAACACAATGACTGAAGCTCTCTCCGAGTCCTAACACACCCAGTACCCAGATTCATGCAAATAATATAGCAACTCCACAGGAACCTCATTGCTGCTAAATACTAATCACCACTCATCCCATTTATTTATGAAGTCATTCCACACTTCTGCTGCAATTGAGTCTCGCATCGTGGAAGCAATCTGTTCTTGTATTGGGGAAGCCAGATGCATATCAGGTTCATCAACATCAGGCAATTCTTCAACTGCCCCACCTTCAGCACTAGCAAACAACCAATCATTTTTTTCCTCACGCCGTACATGGTTATGTATAACACATGCAGCTATAACAATATCCCTTTGTATATGAAAAGCATATTGAGGGGCAAGTTTGAGAATAGGAAATCGAGCTTTCAACACATCAAAAGATTTCTGGATAGCATTTCTTAAAGATGAGTGCCGGTGATTAAATAGCTCCTTTGCACTTCTTGGCAATTGATTAGCACCCTTATATTCATGGAGATGGTACCTAACTCCTTGATATGGAGCAATAAATCCTTCCATATTCAAGTAGCCTGCGTCAACAAGATAGTATTTGCCTGAAACATAAAAAGTTTGGCATGATCAATAGGAGTTATATTCATCTGTAAGAGATTGCTTAGGAAAATGATCCTTGGGCCGAGTCAGCTTTGCAAGTAGCATGGTTCTATTGCATACCAGTAAAACAAAACAAAACAAAAAAGGAAATACATAAATAAGCAGCATGTTTCTGTAGTGAGTGTATTCAATGACAACCTTGAGGAATCTGAGGGAAATTCTGATCTGGATCATCAAGGACTGCTCTTAATACACGTGAATCAGCAGCCGAACCTTCCCAACCAGGATAAATGAATATAAACTGCAGGTCAAGTGTGCAAGCTGCCAAAACATTTTGCGATAGAACACCTTTCTTATTACGAAACCGAGATTGATCTTTTGCTGGGACATGTGCAGGGACGTGCATGCCATCTATCACCCCAATGCAATCCTGAGTGGAAAATAAGTGAATGCCATACCAGGATGCATATTAAATGGAAAAAACAAAAGAGAGTGATTAGATATAAACCTTGAAATATGGATAAAATCTGTTACTTGTGACGATTTCTGGAGGAGTTGAGAGTGGAGGTGGTTGTAGAAATTCACGTGACAGTGACTTTATTGCCTTCAATACATTATTGAAATGCCTGCTTATAGTTTCTCCTGAATGCTGAAAACGTTCTTGGATTACTCTGTTACGCTCGTTGTGCCCAACAATGTTCAAGAAAATTGCCAGCTGCTCCTCTATCATAACACCAGCTGTATCACGTAGCATGCCTCTTTGTCGAAGAGTTTCACTTAACTTGTGGAAAACATGTTTATCCATCCTAAACATTTCACGACACACATCATGATCACCATTCAGTATTTCAGTCATAAATCCAGATCCGCTGGGTGACACACTACGACAGGGCTGCTTAGTTATACTATTATAGTAATAGTAACCAGCAGCAGCTGCAACTAATTCCATCTCGTCCAATTCTAAGTCAACATCGTCCATGCTGGCTGATATATCTGTAGAAATAGAATTTAAAAATATATGTATAACACAAACTACTTGATTATATACACTCAACCGCTCATAAACACATTCAATCACATTTTATAGATATCAAACACAAGAAACACAAAATCGGCATGTGGAATCTAAACTCACTATCAATTAAAATCACTGAACCATAGGTAACACATCTGTCAACCATAGAGTCAAACTAGATACAAACATGAAATTTTTACCCAAGTCTACTGCAATTGTACAAACTTTTTAAGTAGAAAGGTTGGAAAAGAAAAAGGAACTAAATCCACTAAGCCCTTCATACTACTGAACCAGAGGAAGCAGCAAACTTGCCCTGCAACCATGTCAATCGTTTCTCACTCTTAAGAGCTATGAAAGTTTCTCTGGCATTGGGATTCTCAAATAAATCCAAAGCAAAAAAGTAGAGGCTTTGGTCAACACCTTGCATCTCATCCAGTACTTTTATGCATTTGCTTGTAGAAAATCGGTCTACATTCTTCATAATTGCAGTCGCCCTCATTTTTGAAGCTGCCGCTATTTCTAGCATAGCATCAACTATAGCATCACCAGTTGCCTTTCGACTTCTCTTGCGACGACCTGGACCTGTCACAGACTCATGCTTGTTGTGTCCATCTAACATGTTCACGTCCTCTCCTGAGCCTGATGATGCATCCTCATCCACAAAAGTAGGATCAACAGACATCCTTGGACGTCTCAACAAATATCAATAACTGGGGTCTTTTGATTCCAACTGTCTTCATCCCACAATAGCAATCATTTCAATCTTTATCCGTCATGCTTCCAGAAACAAAGGGAAAAAAAAACATACATAATATAAAAAGAAAGAAAAGAAAATGCCATATCCCATCATTACCATGAACAATAATTGACAAATAAGAGAAAATAAGAGCAACCATGTTACGGAATTCCTCAGTCAAATACAAGTAATTACCAAAAGAGGAAATTCATGCATATTGCAACAGCATATACGTTTCTTTGCAATTAGTTTAAATAAAATTTATTTTCTCTGTTTTTCCTAAGAACTGACAGCAAGTGGGCTTTAAGGCTTCCACATTCAAAAATCCCAGGTCACAACCACAATCTCCACACTAAGATGACATAGATCCGACAAGTGCTTATTAAAGTTTGAAAAGAGTCTAACGTGAGTTCAGATGAAAGCACCAAGACACAGTCTCATAAGTTTTACTACATCAAATAGAATTATGAAATGTATTTAGAATATATGAAGCAGATACTGATATGACAAACAAAGTGAGGAATAAAAGGGTAAACTTCCAAGTGCTCTAAGAATCAAGGTCAGGGTCTCAAGACCTTCATTCTCTAAGGCTGCATCTTAAAGTATTCACCTTAAGCTCAAGTCTTGAGGTGTAGACCGTAGGCTTCATACACGTGCATTACAGTGCTTTTCACAATTGGAAGAAGCATTCATGTCCGTCTCCTGATTCCATCAAATATATATACATATATATATCTAAGCAAGACTTTCCGTCGAAAAAAATAGCCATTCAACTATAATTATAAAAAAATAATAATAATAAATAAATAAATGTTACAGTGAGGGGACAAAGGACCAAAGCATAGCAACCAATCAAAGCTTTCGGAACAGTAGTACATATCCAATTTTTTTTTTTGGAAAAACTAGTAATGATATCATTATCTAAATGAGTGATAGTATAATCTCATAATGGTGGCATGATTCTACTGATCAGATCAACATGACATGTATACAACAATAGTGGCAAATGACTCAAATAAGCTTAAATGTGCAACGCAAAACAGTCGGCTCTGAGTGGTTCTTGAAAAGAACGTATTGATGGAGAGTAAAATGCTTAAACAGAGAACTCCATTCTAAATCGATTCATTCCAGGATTATCAACACAATAAAAAGAATCTACTGAGGGAGAGAAAATGCTTAAACACAGAATTCCATTCCAAAGAGTAAAGCAGTTCTTTCCCACATTGTTTTTTTCATCAGTCAAACAGATGGGAAGTGAAGTGTGTTTGCGAAAAGGTCCCAACAGACTTTTTCCGCAAATATTTTTTTTTAATTCGATCAACTCTTGTCAGTCACATAAATCTTTTACTCCATAGTGTAATGTTATACCATACAAATTCAGTTGAATAGCTTGACTACAAATGTGAATTTGAGAGGCTATGTCTTTCCATACATAACGGATTTACTAGTTCGCATGAACCCATAACATAACAAGATAAAGAACACTATTCCACAGTTGTACAGCATACCAAAACTGAGCAGCTAAAAGTAGAGGTAATATAGTAATATGACGAACAATGAATTTTTTTTAGGTACACCCATTGGAAGGTTGGACCAAAACCTCAAACCTTCCACAAAGCTGCTTTAAATTAAGAAAAATGGAGAATGTTAATACTTCATTCATATATAAGAAACACTAAAACCTTAGTACTAAAAATGCAAATGCAATTAATCATGTAGATGAGATGAACAACCCTTTTTTCACATTCAAAAGAGAAGATCCTTTTGCTTTCATTTTAAAAAAAGTCATAGTAAAATAGGCCAAACAGAAAGGGGAAAACCTAACAAATTGTATTTTGGGTGAAATTTAGATCCTTTTGTAGACTAAAATCAAAGAAAAATGAACCAACAAAATAAATAAACGTAACCTCAATCCAAGAACAGCCTAACACATTAAAAGGCAAAAAAATCTCAAAACCCACAAAACGAAAATCAACAAAATGAAACAACAGACTATACAGAAGATAGAAGACAGAGTTACCTCAACGCACACATAAGAGAGGCGAAAGTGGCGGCAAAGAAACGTAATATGGGTTGGAACTGTGAGAGAGAGAGTGGATGAAAGTGAAAATCGAGTAGAGGGTTGACGGTTCAGTCTTCAAAGTTAAAACCCTCGAAATCGACTCTCTCTCTCTCTCTCTGGAATGATGAGTCACAGATTCACAAGCTCAAACCATCGAATGATGGGTAATTAAGGATCCGATCCGATAGAGGAACCAGTATCTTCTAAATACAAACCGGATCGTGAAGAAAAAGACCTGGGTAACAATTTCTCCCGCCCTGACCTTAATGAAATGGATTTGGTAGGCTTTAATAGGAGTAGGAACGTGTATGGGTGTCAAAATTAAAAATCGAGTCGAGTTTGGAGGAAGGCAGATTTATAGTGAAACTAGCCCTGTACCGGGCCCGCCCCAATTATATATATGTATTTTAATATATATATATATATGTGCATTTAGTTTTTTTTTTTTTTTGTTACATTTAGAATCTTATTTCCTTCCTCTTACATTTACTTTCTAATTTCATTACTACTCTCATATATATATATATATATATATATATATATATATATCTAGTAACATACTAGAGACTAGGGTTTCTAAAAAGAAAGCCCAATATGCAAATTTGATTTTTGAGCAAGTGAGCTTGTTAACTGGCCGTAAATAAAAATAAAAATTTGTTAACGAAGGTGGAGTACCAATTATCCCAACAGAATGAGTATGGTATGCTTGTCAATAACCCATCCCGGGTTTTTAGCAAAAATTGTAGGATAATTTTTTTAATGGGGCGGAGTAGGATTTAGGCAAATCCATCCTCTACCCCTCCGGTTGCCATTCTTAAAAAAAGATATCTAAATTCCAATCATGTATTATCTAAATAAAATATTAAATAATAATTTTAAGTAATAAAGTATTTATTGTTGGCACCTAGAAATTAAGGAAAAGTATATTTGTGTGTGGTCACAACATAGCAACAAGGCACAGATAGCTTGTGGGCCCCATCTTGAGCTTAGTTGCAATATTGTGACTGATACAAATAACATAGGCTCAAAACATTAAATGACACCTCTTTGTCTATCACATGTATCGATGAATGTGTGCCACATAAATGATCTTACAATGGAAATTCTAAAGATTGATAAGAAAATCTTTGCTTTTCTTATAGGATTTGGGAACTTAAAACTGCCATAAGGTTTTACTCATAATAAGTAAATTTATTAAACGAAGGGTTATAAGGTCATAAAGGCTTTCGAATTTGACAAGAGCAACCTAACAGAACTTTTGTGACCATAAAACACTCGTTAAACTTCTATGTTACCACATTGACCAATCTAAATCATCCTACTCTTACCTCATTTTGCCTAGGACAATACTATTTAAACAGAATTGTTTGGTAGAAATTTTTATATCTATTGGATACATGTGGGGAGTGTATGTGGTGGGGCCTACCACATGCATTTAATGGATATAAAAGTTTCTGTCTAACTATTCTGCCTAAGTAGCATTACCCTTTTACTTATAAATACTTTCATTTTAGATGAAAAATAGATTCCAATGCCACTTGAACCATGTCGTAAGGCCATATCTTCTCTCTTCTTCTTTCTCTCCTTATCTTCCTTGGTCACCCTTACTCCTCCCTCTCTTCTCTTTCTTCCTATTGTAGACACCCTATTTTAACCCTACTCATTTGTAGGGGCAATTTGGTAATTTTCATCAAGAAGAGGGCAAAATTGTAATTTCATACCACAACGCGTCCAATGCGCAACACTAATTTATGCAAACTAAAAAAATATGATGATTTGATCTCAACTTGTTTCCTTCAGGTATGGCCTAATTTCGGGGATGAAAATCATTTAAGTTGGGTAGGTTGTAAGAACCGTAACCATTTTTGGCCGATTTTTTTTTATTTTCATTTAATGTCATATAAATGCTTTAAATGATTAGATGTGTATTTTAAATGTAAAATACAAGTTTGGGAACTTGTATAAAGGTTCTGGAAAGTTTTGGTAGCGTTTGGTGAAATTTGAGTTTTTCGGGTCGGATGGGCCAAAACGCGGGTCCCGTGGACCCGAAAATTTTGAAAGTATCGGAATGACACCAAATTTTACGAATAACTTAAATAAAATATTTGATATACTACCGAATCGATTTTGGGTCCACAGGGTCCTCTTCATATTTGCATGTGTTACAAGCAAGAAGGCACGAATTTGGAAAAATGAATGATACTAGAGAGTTCTGAGTGACATGCGGTCCTGTAAAAGGATTGTCTAAAAGAGAATTTGACCCCCACGACATATTATTAACAATTTTTAGATATATTTATGAAATAATCAAGAAAAATAAACGAAGACAAAAAGGATTGAGGTTAATCTAAAGACTAAACACATTCAAGATGAATTTCCTTTGTTAAATATTTTTCTCCAAATCATATTTTCTTAATTAATAAAACTAAAGAAATAGTAAATGCCAATGATAAAGTTTGGAGTGAAGTTTAAGATCAACATAGTTGAAAATAAGTATGACAAAAACTAAACGGATCTTCTAAAGCCCAAGTTTTTATTTGGCATGTATTAGATGATGTGAGGCCCATTTTGCCTTGCTTTATTGGGCTTGGTCAAACCAGATAATTTATGGGTTTTGTTATGTAGAATTTTAAAGCAGTCACTTCTAGAGTCTTTTATTTTCTTTACTTTATTTCATTATGGGCCAAAAGATCAAAGTAATAAGTTAGTCTAAAAAGTTATGGGTTTAAGAAGTTCAAGGCTATGTTTCAGATGAACAAAATTTTCTCCAATTTTAATTTCAGACGAATGAACTCTCTGTCGTCGGTTTATTACCTCCATTAAGAAATTTTTTAGAAAACTAGGATTCTCGTAGACGTCTGTTTTTTCATAAAACATTTCCCGTATAAAACACAAGAAAATTTTAGTTTATCGTGAAAGTTGTTCTTTAATATTTTATTTTGCTATTATACCTCTATTAATTTAATTGTTTCTCCATCCGTTAACCCGCTTATGCTAAATACGTAGCAAATTTTTTTCCCCTAAGAATCAGTTTATCCGGTCTAAGCACGTAGCAAAAATTGTTTCTCTAGTATGACTATTGACGTTAGATTAGAGTAGGTTTATGAAGACTAGTTTTCGATAATATTAGAAGTAGATTAGAGTAGGTTTATAAAGACTAGTTTTCGATAATATTAGAAGTCCAATATAGAAAGATGTATTAATACATTAATGTGTATTTTGGTTTTTTTTTTCTCAATAAAATTTCTTCTTCTTCTTATATATATATATATATATATATATATCTTATGAAGCCTTTTTTCAAATATAAATTATTTAAAAATGAATATAAACAATGGAGTAGGAAAATGATTAATCAAATACAAATTCCTTTATTTTTCAAGTATTTGAAATCATAAGGGTAATTCATTCTTTTCTTTTCACTTTCCAGCCATCCAAACTAAAAAAATGCATGCGAAAAACTAAAATTTTCTTTCATTTACACTTTTATTTCACTTTCACTTTCTACCATAGTTCCGTCTAACCAAACGGACCCTTAAAATCCAACATTACTAGAAATGTAAATTAACTAGTTCATACCAAAAGCTCACGAGATCGCAAACAATGAACATTTTCAGTGTCCAAGCTCGATTATAATAGTCATGAAGAGAGAGAGAGAGAGAGAGAGAGAGAGAGAGAGAGAGAGAGAGAGAGAGAGAGTCACTGAGTAAAATAAAGCAAGATGGATTAATATTATATCAAAGTGGTGAAGGGAAAAATCTCTTATTAATAGACTACAACACAAGCTAATATTAGATAATTAAGAATAAAATTTATGTATAATGATCACGCATTGGATATCAATAATTATAATAACTAATTAACTATATGTCTAAATTTATGTATGGTTAAACCAAGCAAAGGATAAAATTACAAATAACACAACTCAAAGACGGTAGAAGCAGTGTCAATTAGATTTAGAAATAATATGAAAATATATATCAAAATGTATGAATTAATGGTAATTGTAATTGTTTATTTTTAAGTTATTCAATGTTTTTTCCCAAATAAAAAAATAATTTTATAATATTAGGGGATAAATAAAATTTGTTTAGAGAAAATTAAAAATATTCAATTAACTGCAAAAATATACAATTATAAAGGATAAAGTTGAAAGTTTGATATATTTAGAATTAATATGAAAATATTAATATCAAAATGTATGAATTAGTGATATTATTGAAAATTGATAGCATAGTCATTCAAAGAAAAAAGTAGGATTTATAAAATTGCAAAAATATACAATTACGAATTATAAAAGATAGTTGAAAGTTTGAGAGATAAGAATTAATATGAAAGTATTTATCAAAATGTATGAATTAATGGTATTATTAAAAAATTATAGCATGGTCAATTAAATAAAAAAGTAGGATTTATTGATAATTTTTAATTTTTGTACAGAGATTGGTCCGCTTGTATTCTCTTCTTTCGCATTTTTTGTATTTGGAGGGACATTTTCGCCACAACCCCCCTGGCGAGGTTTCTATTAGTTGAGGTTTAATGCCAAAAAAAATAAACGAGCTATTTTTTTTTTTTTTGTTGTTTGATAATATCAAAAAAATTAATTATTGAAAATTTTAATAATTGACTTTTTAAGTGCTAATAATTCTTCTGCTTGTTGCATAATAGTAGTACTATATGATACTTATAAATATTATATGTTTGGCTGTTGTATATATATACTGATATTGTAGAAAGAGAAAAAGAGATGAAGAGAGAATGGTGATGAAGCGAGAAGCTAATCCTTTTATTCTCACAAAAGGGGATCTACATATATCTGATGCCATGTATATAGGCAAAAGGTAGGTAGATATTTCTTTACAAATATATGTATGTCATAAGTATGGTCACGTGGGATGAACCCACTTGCAACACTGCTTAATTTGTAGCAGCTAATTTTTCCCAAATGGATTTCCGAATCCATCAATCACTGCACTGCAATGATGGGTAATTTCCAAATAAATTCGAAGAAAACTTACTGATGTACAATGAAATAAATATTATCAAATAATAATAATACCTCTCATATGCAACACTTCGAACGCATGATTTATTTGTTAGGGTGTGGTAGGCAAAACCCTAACATGTCAATTCAGGTTGCCTGTTCAGTGCACTGGATAGGCACCGCTCATAAAACGCAAAAACAACTACTTTACATCGTTAATACAACAACATTTTAACATTAGATCGCTTCTGCAACAACGTGATGTAGCTGTTGCACTAACGATACAGCATGAGTGCACAGGATCCCCTACACAGGAGGGGATTCAAGTTCCCGCTTGTAATAGATCTTGGACGCTTTCAATTTTGACACATAGTTGTCCCTCGAGCTGATCTAGATGTTATGCATCACTAGCAAGGGAAATTTGCACCCAACAACAAAGCCAAATCTCAACCAGACATTAGCCATTCATCATAGGTGCTATCTGTCCAGTTCACCCAACATATCAAGGAGAAGAGTTTCCTTCTTCCTCATTTTAAACCTTGAAAGAAATTAATAGAAGAAAAGAAAAGGCACATGAAGATACAAGTACAACCAGAACAAATTGAGTATGAAAAACTCGCTAGGGCAACAGTCTCATTTTATTGGTGTACAAAATATAACGGTGGATAACAGAAATTCCAAAGCGGCGAAACGGTAGAAAGAAGAACTAACTAGGCTCTTTT
The DNA here is from genome assembly GCA_026545225.1 of Cornus controversa. Lineage (NCBI taxonomy): Eukaryota > Viridiplantae > Streptophyta > Magnoliopsida > Cornales > Cornaceae > Cornus > Cornus controversa. The sequence continues at coordinate 75,648,462 of CM048846.1, forward strand.
AGATCACAATCTTATCATCTACAATATGAAAAAAAAAAAAAAAAAAACATTGGTTGAGAAGAAAATTGGTTAGAGTAAGGAAAAACAAAATAAGCATGGAAAATATCCATCATTCCAAGGTTTTAAGAAGCCTAAATAATCCAGCTGCTTCCCTGATCCGTGAGAACTCAATACAGAAGGCTTGGACTTCGATGAAAAGATCATGAACTGCACGTCGTCATTAAAGAAGAAAAAAGAAAATTATTGACAGTACAAGAAAAAATCACTATGATACACATCCAAAGCAGGTAATTGCAAAAATATTGCTCTCCAAAAGGTACACATGCACACAAATCAATAACCATCACCACCACCCTTCCCCCAGACAACAGCAAAATACAAAAAAAACCCTAGAAGTTTTTCTTCTCTTCTCTTTTCCCTTTTTTGGTGAATACCCAACATGGAAAAAGAAACCTAGAACTCTCAGAGTTGCTAACAAGGCCATAGTGTCAAGTTCCATTACTGGTGCACAATTACAGAAATATCCATAAGCTAAACTTTGCCATTTTGTAATTTATTTATATAAAAATAAAAAAAAAATAAAAAACCTACTAAACCAGTAAAATTGTGCCACAAGTTTGTGTATTTACAATTGCTTTGCCACCTTCATCAATTGCAATTCCAGTCCACCTTCACCATCCTCTCTGTGTCACCTTGAGAAGGCAGTGGACTTGCACAGTTATCCTAAGAGGTGAAAGAAATCTTTTCTGCCTTGTTCTTATAATTGATCTGGCTGTCATTGTAAGGTTTTCTAGATTAGATTACAATGTCTTGTTTCATGTTTCTTTCAGTTTAATCACCTTGTTCCTTTGTCATGGGGATAGGAACATGGAAATTAAAGAGAAAGTAAGTTAATGCTTAATTCTCATGCATATAGAACTTTAATGGAGCATGTGATTATATATTAACAGATAAATTCATTGAGGATGGCTACTGATTTAGAACTAAAAATGCATGTCTGTTTTCTGTTTGATATGACTGTGAGAGGAGAATGACGTTGAAGAAATTCAAGGGGAAGCTTCTAATGAAGAATAATCTAACCGGGCTGTGATTGAGAGAGAATATGGTATCAGATCTTTCAGCCTTTTGATTTAATTGATAGGGTCTATTGTGGAATTGCCTCTGAGTCCCATTATTCTCATATCTGTAGAACTGGATTTTGCATTTTCCTATATTTGATTCCCAAGATTTTATGTAGATGAACATTATGATTCATCACTTGATTGATTTCTGAGTTGAATTTCTATATTGCCATGTGTCATGTACCTGTTTCTGAAATTCCCTGATTTTATTTTTGTTCTAGTGCTACAGAACAATAAAACTTAACAAGCACAGACACTTCTATGAATGTGATGTTTCGTGTCAAACACATGTCGGACACTGGCACATGTCTGAACACTTGGCCGACACGTCTAACACATTCCCCATTATAGCGGTGGGACTTGGGTGGGACTAACCTGAGCAATCTGAGTCCCACCCAAAAACTTTACGAGTGTGGGTAAGGTATTTGAAACCATGAGACTGGGATTGAGTTTAAAACCCGAATTTATTTGGGGTGGGATTTAGGCAAAAGTGTTACTAACCCGGGATTTGTGTTGTATCGTGTTTGTGTCTCATGTCCATGTCTGTGCTACTTGTGATGTTGTGGCCCAAATTTTGTTTCAGCCGTGGTGCGACCCAGTTATGACACGAAAAATGACCCTTTTTTTCTCTTGCAGCCCAATACATAGTTTAATGACCCTTTTTTTTTACTTGTAAAAAAAAAAAGGTATATCAAGGCGTTTAGGGTTCAGAGTGGGATATGAGACAACCCAGAAAACCGCAGGAAAGAGAGTGAGAAAGAGAGCTAGGGTTTGGGGCCTTAAACTTATAATCTTCTAATTTTCGCATAGTGAAATCTTTCATCGAATCTTCACCATGGACGTAAGTTTTACATCGAACCACGTAAATCTTTGTGTGTGGTGTGTTTACATTTTCTGTCGTGGTTCTTCTTGTGTTCTTGGTTCGCGGTATTTGTCGTAACACTACTCAAATGAAAACTTTCACACAAGACCATCACTCTTGAGGTCGAACAATCCCACACCATTGACAACATGAAAGGTAATATGAATTACTCAATACCAGCGCAAAAGCTTATCATTGTCATAGAGCAACTTGAAGACAGCCCAACCTAGCAAATTATAATATTACCCTCCACTTGATGCTTTGATGCATTAGAGGAGGGATGCAGATCTTAGTGAAGACTCACTGATAAGACGATTCCCTCAAGGTTGAAAGCTCCAACTCCAATAACGTTGTTAAAGCGAAGATGAGAGAGAGAGAGAGAGAGAGGTGGTACATCTTGGACAGTGATAGAGACAGCATACGGAGAAGTAGAACATGGATAGTATGAGCATTTAATTTCATTAATAAGGGTAAATTTGATTTTTTTCAATTTTGATCCAAAATATGAATCATGGATTGGGTTCTCTAAAGTTGGGTCATCACAAGTGGGTCAAGGGCAGAATGGTCATCAAAAGGATATAATTTAGTCAAATGCTTCGCACGCGGTATATTCAGTTAGTTTCTTAACAGTACAGGGTAAGTGTAATACTTTGTACGAATTTAAGGGTCCTTTGTTTTAAGAGAGGGGGGGGAACAATTTATGGGGATTACCTATAAAAATTATTAAAGTTCAAGGAGGGTTTTTGCATTTGACTCTAAATACAAATAGGTCTTGAGGTTTATGCAGAAATAGATACCTACAAAACTTTAAACTATAATTAGTTACAACATGAAGACAAATGGGTATCAAAGTTCATCCAAAGATCACACATATGTGCACAAGAATCCAACTTTATGATCCAGAACACACCTAACACACAGTTCATGTGCACCATATACAAGATAGCTGAAAGATGAAATGGTTGAGAAAACTTATGTAATGCAAGACTAAAACCATTCCTCAACAAAAAAGAAACCATTTCCCAAGTCAAACAAAGCTCATTACTGAAACTGGTATAAAATCAGTGAAAATTTGAAGGAATTTTCAAATATCCAGGAAAATATCTGGACCATATTTAGCTACATGGCATAAAACAATTAGACAAACTTATTCTTCCAATCAAAAATTCATCTGAAATGCCAAAAAGATTATATTTCCTGATTTTATTTTATTTTTGCATTTATGGTCCATATGATTGTTAAGAAATTGTCAGAGAAAGAAAACTCAAACTTGAAACAACAAATATCTACTTCAAAATATTCCAATGTCATTCATTTTAAAAAGAGTGTTAAATAAGATCTATCACTTCATTTTAACAATGCACTGTGTTTTCCTGACACTGTTTACTATCTGTTATTCTCTTTCAATATTACTCCTCATTTGATATCACTATTGGGTAATTATTTAAACACTATCTAAAATGACTTCAATTATGTTTTGCTATTCATTTCAACACGGTTTGTTAGTACTGAGTAGGTTACCGTTTCATGAGTTCATATCAATCCAAAGACATTCTGTACATTAACTTTCATATTTTTGAGGTCGCTGTGCCAATTTCCGCTCCCCACATTATCTTTCACTTTTTGTTTCCCACATTAATTATATACCCTATGTCCCTGTTTCTTAAAGGAAATGTTTGTTTTGAATAAATGGGTAGCATGCACTACCAGCTGTACCTTACCTCAAATAATCTCTATTAATTTGTTGAGTAATTGCCAAAAAAGGAAAAACCTATACTATTCGACTTTTGCAATTAACCTAACCCCCTAAACTATATTTCATGATCTATTCTAAAAGTTGCAGTCGACCACTTTATCGTCAATTTGCTAATGGCAATGTGAAATTACTAAAATGAGCTTAGTTTTTTTTAATTTAAAAAATAATAAAACAACAATCTAAGGTAATACCAAAAACATTATTGATCAAATTACGTCATTTTAATAGCCTTCTTCATTTCTTCTCTTTCATTTCTAAAACCCCATTGAGCACAAATACACATGTACATATATCCATATACATTTTGCTGACATATATATATTCTTGCATATGCAACTGTTGCAAAGGAAAGAACAAAAGGGGAAGCTTTTCAAATACGATGACCACAGAGCAATTGATTAATTTTATACAGGCTTGGGCAAACTGGTTATTCAAGTTAACGCCAAACCAGTGGGTTATTTCTTCTTCATTCTAAAATGTAAAACCCTAATTTATACACGCAGAAACATTGGAGGAAGTGCTCAAACGGTGAGGCTTGCTTTGGAATTTTTCTTCGTTTTTTTAAGAAAAGATTTGGATAACCAGTCATCCTTATATTTTCCATTGTATGATTACTACCGAATGGATCTGTTACACTAAGATTGATAACAAATGTCTTTATAGAGCTACTGGAGTAGCTAAAATCTCCAAATCACAGAACCAGAAAATCCTTACCTAATGAACATATAATTTTGATATTTTTTGCAAGGGAGAAATGATAATTCCTGAAACAATGTAATTCTTGATATCAAAATTAAAGAAGCTAAAAATCTCAAGTTGCCTCCAGAAACTATTAACAAATAATTGAAAAAAACCCAAACAACAATAATATCTGAAAGTAACGGATGACTAAAGGAACCCACTTCCTCATTTTCAATTTTAGAGACAAATTAACAACCTGAGGAGGAGGTGTCAGTCTTGGTCAATTGGCGTTGTATGTGTAAGAGGGATGAGGAGTCAGTGAACCATCTTCTCTTGCACTGTCCAATGGCTTGGGATGGATGGGGATTGATTTGTGCCATTTTTGGAGAGGAGCTTGCTCGAAGCTTGGGATAGATGTATAGTGGGGAACCAAGCTCATGATGCTTGGAGGGCTGTTTGACGGGGAGACTCCTATATGGGTGCTCAAGTTTGACATTCTTAGATCTTTATTTTTTTGGATTCATGGTCGATACTACAAATCTGTGGAAGAGCTTTTGATCTTTGTGGATAGTATGAGGATATAGTAGTTCTTTTTATTTTGTCCTGTAAGCGAGATGTGCTCCCCTCTTGAGTGCCTTTCTAATATACTTTTCAAAAAAATTCTAGAGATGAACTTCCGAACGTTTAAAATATTTCTATCCATTAGTCAATTAGGCCTCGAGAAGCAGTGTCCACTAAAATGAGTCAGATCCTTAGACATAGCCAATATTTAATTACCAAAAAGTAGGAAATATTTACAAAACATAAAAATTGTGGAGACCATTACTCTGCCATGAACAGGGCTGATGACTGTTATTGGAACAAAGAAGAGGATAAAGAGCTGTGGTCATGGACATAGTTCAAAAAGAACTTTAAGTAGGGGAGGGATATCGTGTCAAGGTGATGTATTTTTTACAACCATGAATCTTAGGATCTTGTTAAAGAGCAACTCATGTTTCTTGGTGCATTTCAACATTTTGTTCAGTTGATGATACTCTTGGCTCTGGATCTCAAAGTGATGAATGGGTTACAATCTGTAGAGTGGTTACAGGATTTGAGTTCATGGGTTTGGGTCTTGCTTGATTTGTGGGTTGGGTCACTTCTTTAATGGGTCATCATATTAACAAGGGAGAGTATGGTGGCCATCTTCAAAGGGGTAGAATGGTTATTAAATTGAATTTGACTGTCACATGCAACACATGTGACCGATTTATTGTTAAATTTAACTATCATATGCGGGAGGAGAGCAAAATGCATGATTTTTGAAGAACAAGGGAATCCATGGCTTAAAAATTAGTTTAGAGGAGTTATTTGAAAAAGTCTTATAGAACGGGGGATTTCCTGCAATTTACTCTGATTTTTTTCCATTAGTTATATTTTTCTGCTGCAAAATTTAGGAAATGAAGTGATGTATACATGATGTGGTACAATTCAAACTGCTGAAAATAGAACATTTTATATGCTGCAGATAAGAATATATAAGCAACAAAGAAAGGGGTCGTATCGTGTGTGTCCCCATATGTGTTGCTTTGCGGAACAAATCCTTCCCAATGTATCTTGTCCATATTCTGCTTCTTTCATACTCTATTTCCTAAGAAATCTTACTCACCGATTTAAATTCTGTTTTTGCCTACACAGGCAATAATTGCAAGAAGTACATCTCAATATATACATATGCGTATACACATTCATAAAGCCATCTGCCTGCATGTGCTAATTATATTGTAAGAATTCAGAAAGCAGGAAAACTAATTTGAAGTAGAAAGGCTACTCACCATTGATTATTTTGTTCCGGATTAGACTCTGCAAAAAAACACATACAAGTCTCACCAGTCTGTTCTGCATGTACTTGTCCTGCAAATTAGGAAAAAATGGATGATAGATCTAAGCCTTATTTTGCTAAAATGAGCAAACTGGAATATGAAACTAATAACATCTCTCATCCCTAGTGTCAAGAAAAAGAGAGAGAAAGGGAAATAACTATGGAAGTTTACAACCTCAAATGCACCTATGTTTGCCGTCACAGTCAACAATTACATAACCAACTTACAGATATTTATATATGTATATATGGTTCAACTTTCAAACAAGTATTGGCCAAAAGTAGTCATTCATATAAGCATATATGCTTTCCCTACTTTACACATTAAAAAAAGCATTCCATGCATACCTTTTGTGCACAGACGCTCTCTTGTATTCATTCACAACTTTTTTATTTCTTTATCATCTCCAAAAGGTAGAACCCTACCCTACTACCATATCAATAGCAGCCAAAGTGCATGGTCATGTTCTCCACCAGGTGGTGTGAACCCTGTATTCTTTTATCAACTAATGCCAACAACCCCGGCAAAAACCTTCATGGGCAACGCTCCATAAAAGGAAAAGAAAAAAAATAAAGTCTTTTGCACTATTGCATGCACGCACAAAATTTAACCACAATGTTGTTAAAGGCACGCCTAGGCTCCAAGCGCAAGGATTGCGCCTGTTGTCAACCCAAGCTCAACGATGTTCGCTAGGCGCGCGCCTGGGCTGCGCTATACAAGTTTGTCGAGCGCACCTAGGCGCGCCTGACTAATATTTCCTTTTTTCTTTTTCCTAATTCATAAAGGAGACTTTTGTCTCGTTCAAAAGAAAAGAAGAGAGAAGCCCATTACGATCACAAGACGTGAACAACGCCAAAACCCCACGTCACGATGCCAGAAGCCCTACATCACCATGTCGACAGCCTTCGTCGTAGAGAATAGCAGAGACGATCAGATACACATGCTCTTCTTCTTCCTCTCTCTTCGTCTACTTGCTCTCTCTCTCTTTCTTTTTTTTTCTTTCTCTGAATGCTATCATGTTGTACTAAATTATTTCCTACTGTTTTTTTAACAGTCTCTCTCTCTCTCTCTCTTCCTTCTACTTCCTACCATTTTTTTTGTGCTTGTTCCATTTTATAGTTCTTGAATGCCTTGATTATGAAATATGAATTCTTTTATAGTAATTTAACTTTTCAATTGTGTGCCTCACTTCACTCAGGCTCGCGCCTCGCCTCGCCTTGCGCCTAGGGTCCAAAGGACCTTTAGCACCTTAGTGCGCCCAGAGCCTTTGATAATACTGGAACTGCCATAACGATATTAAATATGTGTGTACCTGCATGTTTGCCAACGTATAAAATTTTGGGAAGCATCACAAAAGGATTTTAATTTAACATTAATAGCAAGGGAGCAAGTAGACGTCTACCGACAAAAGCATCACCAGATTCCCACCAAGGAAGTTGGCACAAAGCTTCCACAGTGCAAACAGAGACCATGGTTTTTAAGTCAAAATGTTTAGTGTCTGGCCAATTTTGTTACAAAATAAGTTTTGTATAGGTTGAACATCATGTCCTTTGTAACTAAGTTTTGTAATTGTTACAAAGTAAGTATTGGCAAATTTCATACAAGACAGTCTATAATTTTGATTTTTAGTTTTGTTTATGTTTTAAAAGTTAGGTAAGTTAGTTAAATTACCTATGTCCAAGGGCAAAAAGGTAAATTCAACTCTCAATATTGTACACTCACCAATTTAGGGTCATATGCATTCACCTATTTTATTAAGCATGTTAGAATTTTTAAATTGCATGTTTTGATCCATAAAACCAAGTTTTGGAATGCACAAAATTGTTTTGGAAAGTCAAATCCTATTAGAACTAAGATAGGGTGTTCAATCAATCGAAAGATTAATAGAGACTCACTGGTCTAGTGTTGATCAATCGACACTTAGCTTGATCGATAGAGAGTTGTGGAAAAGCAATTTCAAAATCTGATTTGAACTCTTTTAACCCAAAACTTTGTTGGCCTCCGAGGTCTATAGATAAGACACTATGCTTTCAGAAAACTTATGTAAGCCTACACAACCATAGAGAGCATATATTGAGCATCATATTTTTTTAAAAGATAAGAGTGTATCATAGCAATCCAATTGCTAGACTTTTCCTTCCGCATTCATCATTGCATGAGTATGGAGAGTATATTATTAAGGTGTTTATCATTAACTACTAATGTGCTATATGAATAATACAAACACTAAGTGTTTCTACACAACGAACAAGAAACCTAGACGACTAGCCGAGGAGATCAAAGTGCTTGTGGAGAAGCGGATCGCGTGACGACTAGCAGATTGTGTCTGGAGACTCAGAATATGAGTTTGGTCGATTAGTTTGTGACTGTGTCAAGAAGTAACTAGGTTAACCTAGTGTACATCTCTTTCTCATAATGAATTTGATATACTTAGACTAGGTCCTGTGGTTTTTTTTTTCCTTTTGGATTTTACCTAAAAATCGTGTTCATGTGTAATTGTTTGGTTTATTTCTTTTTGCTCTCTATACTTAATTAATTCATACCATTGCTTTCTAAATATAATTTTGATAATTTAAAAATCAGATATTATTAGTTAAAATTGGACAAAATCTATTCAGTCCCTCTAAATCTACTTTGGGCCTTGTGCTAACTCTACATCAGAGCCTAGAGTTGCAGTCCTAGACTTCTCAACCTTTTTTATCTTCAAATACTTGTGTCTTTAGAGTCCATAGATAGATTATAACTCAACAAACTTAACCAACTTTTTAAAATAAAACAAAATCACATACTCCGGCTTTTGTTACAAAAATTTCCAACACTAAGTTTTAATAACCTAACAGGTTGGATAAGTTTGTCTGGTGTGTCATGGTCTTTCAGTGCTAAAACATGTCTACATTTCAGTGAAAGTCTGTTAATGCGATCATCATCTTCTAAATTTGGGTTTCCTAAATCTAACATGTCTCTTGTTGTCACACAGTCCCCCCCTACGCACATCGCAATTTGTCCTATTGTGGAGAAAAAGGTCATATCTAAGTGCAAATATTCTACAAGAGATAGAGACTTAGGCATGGGTAAAAATGTTCAGAAAATTCCTACAACTTTGGCCGATGTGATGAAACACTTGGAACTAAGAAAAGAATTTCTAAAAAATGAGGATGAAAAATAGATGTGTCGTCATACCACGTCTGTCTCAAAAAAGAAGAAAAGAACAAGTCAAAGGCATCAATTAGAAATTCTCCACCTCATATAGTTCATGAATCTCAAGTGCAAAAGCATAAATCTGTTCGGGAAAGAAAATATGAAAAGGGTTTTGTCATCCATACTAATTAAAAATTCATGCATCTTGTGGTTAGTATTTGGATGGTAGGTGTTCCAAACACATAACGGGAAAAGATTGGTCATTCTTCACTTTCCTAGAAGAATATTCAAGAGGTATACTCACTTTTGGTGATGGCAATACATCGAAAGTTACAAGATGAGGCACTATAGTTTTATCATTTAAGAACCTACCAAAAACATTTATTGAGCATAAAAACCAAGTATCACCAATACTAAAACTCAGAAGAACGAACATCAAATTAAAATTGGAGACGCCTTATTTCTAAAGATCACCATCCCAAACCAAGTAAAACACAGACTGGATGAATTAGATTATGCCAATTCTAAGCAACAGAAAACAATGTTAATACCAGAGCACAAAAACAATAAAAAGAAACACCAAAAAGCAAAACAATGGGACAGACCTTGATGTTCTCACATGAGGATATACAATTAGTTATGTACATGTGTACAAATTCAGTGGGAAGCTCAACTGCTGTAGTAAGTCTGTTCACAACTTCCATAGAGTGTAAACTCATGTCCATATTGACAAGAACAGTAAAGTATCTGTCAAACAAAAGAGACACAAAAGAGAAAGAAAATCAAATTTCCAGGATATATTTCACTTCAGTTGAGAAAAGCAACAGAATATATGCATTAAGAATATACTCCGCAATTTCCGGCGAATTCATCAACTTAATGAGAACTTCAACCGCAATAAGGGGATTGTTCTCCACCAGTTCCTGATACAAAATATAAGGCCTTTGGAGATCAAGGCAACACCAGTCATTAATAAGAATGCACTATAAATTTATAGAATTACATACCGGTAGCTTTCTTGGTGTCAGTCCACAGTGATATACAAGCTTTGGGTCATTTGTTAACTCTACCAAGACTTGCTGGAGAATAGAATGACAACAAAATTATCAACATTTCAATGTTAATTCAAAAATTAAGTTTACAAGTATCCAGATAATTTCAAGGAACAATTTAGCTTCTCCCCCAATGTCCCGGGATAATTTACACTGGAATCTTAGCCCACACACATTTGATAAGCAGAGTACATTTCTCTCTACAAAAGATACAGACTCCTAGATAGACATCCTTTTGTGTAACTCCATACAATGAATCTTTTCTTTTTAAATTTTTTTGAGAAGTCTTTTCTTTTAAAAATTTGAATGGACATAAAACTAAAATCCCGCACCATTTTTTTTTATAGCAATTGGTCCCAGTTTATAATGACTAACTTTTAACAAGTATTGTATGCACAAATTTCAGATGACACTCCTCATTTATAAAAAGCAGAGACATAAGGTAAGGCATTTTCACATTCTTGAATTTAGGTCTGCACTTCAACTCATAGAGGACAAAAAATTATCGGCTAATTGTTGAAGTTGGTTCTCATATTTGAGTTTAGATCTGCACTTCAACTTGTAATTAGGACTCATTTGCATAGAAGTACCAGATGTTCAATTCCGATTCAATATTTGCACTGACATGTCATGCATGATGTATTAGAATTTTGAGAGACAGACAGAGAGAGAGGGAGAGAGTATAAGCACCTCCTGTTGAGTAGGTGCAAGTGGCCCCTTCAGAGCTTTTGCAATTAGATCCCTAACTGCTGCCCCTTTGCTAGTATCAGCACACATTCCATAATCCCATAAAAGCTCATGATAGTTTTCAGGGTTGAGCCACACTAGCTGCAAGAAACATAACAAGGTTAGGTCTTATAATATGAATTAAGGTCCACAATTTGCTTGAATATTGATAATTAATTTGTCTTACTTCTCCATCCTGTATTGGGAGCCTTGGTGGAAGAGGCCTAATCCACCGAGGACCTAATCCTTCAAGCGACAAATTTTGTAACAACCCAGTTATTGTCTCATCTCTGTCACCGGATCCAATTTTCGGTTTAACTCCAGGCTGCATGTCAAACCTGAAATTTTACCACAATGTATATGCATGAAACAATACAAATGAGTTGAAAACAAAATTAAAATAAGAAATGATTGAACAGATTAAATTTTTGACTGAAAGCTTTGAGTAAAAAACAAATATAGTAAAAGGCTTGTTGCTTCAATAGCAAGAATCATTACTCGGGTGAATTTTCATCAGAACCACAGGGTACATCAGGATCTGGTACCACATTTTTCACACAAGTGTTCTTGAATAAACAATTAAATGGTTCTGGATGTACTTTATCACTATACTGTTGCTGCAATTGTTCATGGTGTGGGAAAGCCTGAAAGTAAAACATATCCATCAACCAAGTACACACTAAGATAAGTATCAGCAACTGATGACATTCCAAATTATTGTCAGTAACAGGGCCCTTTACAATCATAGATGTGACGTTTATTGAAAGCATTATAATTACTTGCAATTATTAATATGCACATAAGGTATATAACTCACATGTGACGTAACATCAAAACTTTTGATGTAATCTGCAGCGGATTGTTTGAGGACCTACACGAAATAAGCCACTTAATAGATCCATGAATACAACTTTTGTGTGTGTTAAGAGGAGGAGAGGGGGGGAGGGGGGGTGGGTGGAGTTGTTGTGTACTTTGTCACTTGATAATCCCTTGTCAACATCACAAATAAAATAAATAAATACTGACAAGTAAATATTAAATGCAACCAGCTGAAATTTTTTAGGCGAATAAATTCCAGGCTTCTATAATTTTATATTTGAAAACTATGTTTTGATTCTTGCACATGTACCCCTTACGCATCTCACATCCAATGAGTAGTTACACGAATGCATTGTTCTTATTTCTTTTTTAAAGCCCAACATTCTGCTCTATATAGAATAGTTGGCCTAATGACTGTTCTAAAGAATTTTCTTTCTAACTTATTTGTTATTCTTTTATCGCATAAAATGTCAGTATCCTATCTCCATTTTATCCACCCTAATCCAATTCTACTAGTTATATCATTGTCTATCTCCCCACCCTTTTGTATTATCGACTAAATATCGGAAGAGGTTATTTTGAATAATTCTTTAGTTTTGAAGTGTGATCATTATATTAACAAGATTCGAATTTTTATTAATTTACATTTCATAAACTCTGTTTTAGTTCTACCAATTTTCAATCCTTTTGCTTGTAAGGCATTTCTCCACATTTCTAATTTTATTGCCAAGTTTGCTTTGAAAGTGTTCAATAATATTATATCATTAGTAAACAATATGCACCATGGAATATCTCCTTGAAAATATTTTGTGATTTCATCTAAAATTATTGCAAATAGATATGGGCTTAGCACTGAACCTTGGTGCAATCCTATGTTTATAGAGAACTCACTTATCTCGCCACATGTAGAATGAACTCTAGTTTATGTATTCATATACATATCTTGGATAATCTTTATTAGTTATATAGGACTTGTTTTCTTTGTAAAACCCACCAAATTATATCTCTCAGAACCCTATCATACGCTTTACTAAGTCTATAAAACGATATATAGATCTATTTGCTTACTCCCACATTCTTCAACTAGTTGTCTTATTAAGTGAATAGCTTCCATTGTCAATCTTCGTAGCTAGGGCTGCAAATGAGCCAAGCTGTTCGCGAACAGCTCGGGCTCGATTTGCTAAGGGCTCAGTTTGCATTCGTTTATCTATTAAACGAACCAAGCCCGAACAAATTTTATATGTTTGATTATTAAACAAGCCAATCCCAAACACTCTCTAACTCAGCTCATTAGTTCACAAACACGTTCATAAACAGGCTAGTTAATGGGCTCGGTTTTGAGCTCGTGAACATATATGTATGTGTATATATATAATAAGCCCAACCATTTTCATATTAACTTAAAGAGAAGCCCATTCCAACTAAACCCAATTCAATCCATATAAATAAAACATGAGCCCTTTTAAAAATACATAGCCAGAGTCCAAGCCCATTCATATAAACCCTTTGCTTTACTCTCACCCCATATCCATCCCCAATGGCTAACTCTAGCCGCAACCTCACTTGAAACTGGAAGCTTCTTGCCAGAGCACTGCCGTAAATTGCTATTTAATGTCGGCGACGACTTCTGGTTACCTCTCACTCTCCCCCTCTCTCTCTCTCTATCCCTCCCTCTCTCTATCTCTCTCTGTACACACACATATTAGGCTATGTTTGGATGGTTACCAGTTAAATGTAAGAAGTCGTCATCTCAAAAGTGATTTGGGGTAAGAAAGGATGTTGTTGCTACTTGTACTGGGTGATTCAATGCGATATTCTCCATTTGGATGGCGGAATCTGAAGTAAATGCTGAAGCAACGACGAAATTTGGGCAGAGATAGTGATGATTCATTCTACCGGGTCCACATATATACTAATTCGTGTATATCTATATGTGTATATATATATGTACGCACAGAGATGGTGAAGAAGGCTGTGATCTGTTTGTACTTTGTAGTTTGTATTTATCTAATCGAGCTACCGAGCCAAGCCCAAACGATTTCGACCACGGTCGAGCCGAGTTTAGACACTTAGGTAGAAGCTCGAGCCAAGCTCGAAACACCACTGCTACATGATAGAGCCAAGCCCGAACCAACCCCCCTACTCGGCTCAGCTCAGCTCAATTGCAGCCCTATTCGTACCATAATCCAAATTGGTTATCTGATACTGTAGCTTCCTCCCTTAATCTTTATTCTATTACTAATCCCCATCTTTTAAGTGTGTCCTCTACTTCCTTATTGGTGATTTTATTTATCATTCCTACATTAAATTCAACTCCCCCTACTTCCTCTCTAGGGTATTCCTCATTTACTAGGTGTTGAAAATATTTTTGCCATCTAACTGTTATATCGTTTTCTTTAACTAATATTGTATCATCTACGTCCTTAAAATCTAATTCAATCCATGTCTTTAGTTAACTTATCTATGCTCTTTGACAATTTATAAATAGTTTTTTCAGCCTCTCTTATAAATAAATTTTCATATAAAACATTTATTGAGTTTTGTTTAGCTTTACCAACTATCTTCTTGGCTTCATTTTTGAGTTTCTTATACTTGTCTAAATCCTCTTGTTGCTTACATTTTTGCATGCTTTAAAACTTTCACTTTTGATGTATTACTTTTATATTGACATGGAATAATTTTATTTTTTTCAATAAAATTATTCCATGTCAATAAAAAATGAATAAATTGCAAAAAGAACGCTTGAATTATCATCATTTTGCAAATACACCTTTCATTGTAAGAAACCCCCTGAACTATCAAAATCTTGCAAATTAAGACGCTATGTTGCTGTTAGTAGAGATGCAACATTACCAAAATACCCATCAACTAAACGACATAGTTTTGCTAATATTTTTTACAATCTTCTTATCCAATAAAATTATGCCACGTGTTTTTTTTATTTAAGTATGCCATGTGTGTAGTTTTTTAATGGAAAAGAAAAGAAACCCGCCCGAGACCTCCTGTTTATAACTCAACCCATTTTATTTCTTAGTTTCTTACATTTCCATAAAAAAGAAAAACTAATATAAATGTGTGTGTGTGTGTGTACATGTATGTATGTATTATATCTTTTTCTGAAGCAAAGAAAAATGAAAAGCCATGGACTGCCGCCATGGCTGGAAGCAAAGCAAAGCCATGGGAGACGACTAGGAGCGAGATGGCAACGAGAATGCAGATGGTGAGGTATATGGGAAAAAGATCGCTTCGAAGGGGAGTTTTGGTAAGCAGTAACAACTTTACTGATTTTGTGGAAAGAGAAATAGAGGCATGCAATCAGAGATTATGGTGGCAGTGGAGGATTCCCAGAGATTGGCAGGCTTTGGGTGTGAAAACGTATTGTGGCGGACAATTATCTCTCTCTCTCTCTTCTTGATGAAGAATTTAAATCTTCTCTCTTAAAAAATGGAGGTGGTTGGTTGTTACTCCCTTGAAAGAAGTTTGACCCTGTGATATTAGCCATGGTTATCGTGGTTGAAAATAAAGAACTAGCGGAGGTTTATGTAGATTGCCACAGTGATGATCAAACAGGACATAACCTAGTGTCCTTTTTTATTTGCTTATTGAACACATTTTTCAAGGCACTACCCACTTGAGACAGATTCTGGGTTTAATGAATTAGCTGGGGATTGCAATATTATAGACAAAGGACACCTCCGTGGACATGCTTCACATGACCATACTTACAAGAAGACTGTGGTGGTAAAAATGTGCTGCTGTTGTAGTGGCATGATCTGATATTCTGATGGAACAAACTGTTGCAAGTTCGCAATTGCAACAATGGCGCGGAGTATATAGTCAAGTTAAAAACAATGGATTTTAATAACTTCTGCAAGAACACACCATGGCCAGAGACTACTTATTATTTCCAATTGCATTCATTCAAACACCCACTACAAATAGTTCTTGAAACTTTGGGTTATGATCAATGCCGATGCAGGCGAGGGAGGAGATGAACATTGATGGAGAAGAGAGGATAATAAATTTCAATAGGGTTTTTTGTTTAAGGGTAAAATAGGTGTCGGGTCTCAATTTGTATTGGAAAATGGGTTTTTAACTGGGCAAATCTAGTCCAATGGTATAATAGTCAATAGAAAGGTTCAAATGGTCATAATTGGTATTTTATATATCACATGCTTTGCATGTGACTTATTTCTGTTGTTCTTTTAATGATCAATTGACGGTAGGGGGGCAATTGCAGTATTTCGAATAGATTCAAGGGGTTATTTGCCAAGAAAATAGTTGAAGGGGGTTAACTGTAAAAATAATAAAATATAGTAGTTTGGGGGGGGGGGGGGTATATTGCAAAAATTATGCGCAAAACAACCAAAGTAAACCTCTTTACTAGTGCCAGAGCTGGCGGAGCCTAACAATTGAAGAATAAATGCCCTTTCACATTTGTCAGCTTCATCATCACATGCTGCCTGCAAAAACCCAAAGGTATGAAGCACAAAGAAGACATATACAAATGAAAATGGCACATCATTTTAATCAAAAGGCTCAATAGAAACATTATTACAGAATGCAAAGCACAAACACAGCAATTATTACAAATATCGGGAAAATTGTCAAATAGAAACAACTAAGTTAAATGATTTAAAAACCACATGCTTATAAGACAAGTGTCGCTCATTTATGCTTAATGATGCTTGCTGGATTATGATACTTCTGATTAAATGGTCTAGCTTGTGAAAACAAAAAACAAATAAATGCGTTCACACAGACAAACAGCTTCTAAAAAATATTTTCCTTTAACGTTCTTGAATGCAATAACACTCGCTCGATTCTGTTTCAGTTGTTAATGCATCCATAACTTTATGAGAACTGTTGAGAAATAAGCCCCCAATCACGAACCACCAAATATTACGATGATGATAAGTAAACAAGCACGAAGAAATTTGCAAGAACATACCAAGAATTATACGTGGTTCGGCTAAACAAGCTTACGTCCACGGAGAGTCCGATTTCACTATATAGATTGTAATAGTACAAGTTGAAGAATTGTATCAAAAGTACGCTCAACTCTCAACCCTTATACACCCAATCTCACTCAAAAAGAAATCACAAATTCTAAACAAGATTTCTCTCTTTAAGTGTCCTCTCAATAACAATGAGAGTATTGCCTCTTTTCTTCTCACTTCTCTCAACCTATAACATAGGTAACTATTTATAGAGCCCAAAACCCAATTCCTTGATGGACAAGGATTACAATTCCTTAGAGCCCAAGACTTGCTTAACAAGTACTTCCTTCCTTGAGACCAAGCCTTGCCGACTAAGAAATTACCTAATAAGATACAACTCTATAATAGAAACCTAATCACAATAGGAATTTGAGTCAACCTAACAAGAACCAATTATCAAAGTGATTAACCGTAGAATTGGACTTCAGCATGACAACTACCTAAACCTTTACATAAGGAGTTTCCTCTAGAGTGCGAACTCTATATATATAATATATGATTGAGATATGATTGAGATCAGTCAACATATGATGGAAGAACAAGTTACTTAATCTTACACTTGCAACTCATTATAGGACTCATCTTTTGACAATCCATTCCTTTGATTAGATGTCCTCATGCCAAAATCAAATCAATCAAAGCTTTAACTGCCTCAACAACACCATAATTATATTGACTAATTTGATAATTGACATGCATGACAAAAAAATTAGAAGTACATAATGTGACAATAAGATTGTTGTTCATAAAGTATTCAGGGTTGCAAAAATGACTATTCTTACACCAAAGTTTGCTTATTGCAAGCATGTTCACTTATAAATGCCATGGAGTCAAGAAAAAAATCTACCAATATATATATATATAAGGGAAACAACCCAACTCAACTCAACAAAACCTTTTTCCAAATATTTGGGGTCTTTCTACAATGATAACATTCTGCCGCTCCATTCTAAGGTCATAACCTAAGTCAAACAACATGCTACCACATCTTTCCTTACTACCTCAACCCACGTTAGCTAATCTTCCCCTTCCCTAACATTATCCTCAGACTGCATCACTCTTCCTTATTGGTGCAATTATTGGTCTTCGTTGCACATGTCCAGAGCATAATTTTTTTTTTTGACAAGTTACATGTCCAAAGCATCTTAATCGATTTTCTCACTCCGTTTATCTCCAATTGGTATTAATCATTCCACAAATATGTTTGTTTCAAAATTTATCTTTTTAATTAACTGCACATCCATCTCAAAATTGGCATTTTAACCATACCCATTCTTTTATTTAGGTATGACTTTGTTACTTATCAACAAAAAAAACGTAGGTACGAGTTTGTTTAGGACGGACCACAAATCAATAAAGGACAAATAGATTGGTAGCCACTTCTAAGAAGGTAAAATGACATGTAAAAATTCAAATATACATCTTAATGAGACACTAGCATGTGCCATCTACAAAAGCTCTATACTATATCCCGTGGAGTCAAGAACAAATCTACCGAAAAGATCAAAAAAAGAAGAGAAATAAAAAGTCAAAGAGACAACTCAATCAACTCAACAAAGCCCTTTTCCAACTATTTGGACTCCACTACAAGAATATTTTTCCGCAACTACGCCCAATCTAAGGCCGTGATCTAAGTCAAACCACATGGTACCATATTTTTCCTTACTACCTCAACTCATGCTACTTTTGGTTTCCCCTTTCCAACATTACTCTCATGTGGACTGCATCACTCTTCCTTACTGGTGCAATTATTGATATTTGTTGCATATGTCCAAACCTTTTTAATCGATTCTCTCATTTTATCTCCAATTAGTACTACTTCAATTGTTTCAATTTTATCCTGCTATTAACCTAATTCTACATAAACAACTGATTTTGGGCCAACTAGAATGCTGCATCAAATTCCGGGTCTTTTCCCATGAATTTTAGATTGTTTACTGTCCAGTGCAAGTTACCAACAAAAGTAACATGTTATCTGGTAGAGGAACATAGATTACAAACTGATAGACCCTTAAATCTTAATTCATTACGTGGTGCAATACGATGCCCATCACTGAAACAGAGCTACTTCATTTCCTATCAGAATCATTTCATGAGTTAGACCCCCAATATATTATTATACTACATCTGCAATAACTTCCAAAATATCCAATAGTTTACTTATCGGTGTACTCATAACTATGGTTCCAGCAAAATATGCCTCAGATGCTTTCCAATTATGCAAGGCATAAGGCAGTTTAAGGAAAATACTGAGTGGTCAAACTTGGCAAACCATAAACCAGGTTCTTATCAGGTAGAAGTAAACCCCAAAAATCGTCTCCCCTAAAACAAAAAATATAGAAATACACACCTAATTTTCAAAGTTCATTTGGACCAGACAACAAACTAGTGAACCATTTGATCTGTTCCTAGGTTTGTGTAACCACCCAACATCGGGAACTTGGAACAGGACATACATAAAAATAGTTGCTCTTGGGAGACTTCAGAGCCCGAAAAACCATAATTATTTTCTCTTCTCCTCTTTATCCCCCCCCCCCCCCCCCCCCCCTTCTCCCCCCCTTCTCCTTTTTCAAGGTTCAATGGTACCCCTTTCCACCAAACCCTTGTTAATGGTCACCATAAGCAGTCAGAAAACTGAATCACTGATTTGTCAAAATGACTCAAATACCACACTTACCTCTTCAATGGCTATGAGAAAACATAATATACTGTGATTATGATGTGGTCCAGTCATGATTTTGGTGTACACATGGATCAATGATTCTTTTCTTCATGTGTCAAGCACAAATCTAAAGTATTTGCAACCTAAAGTCAGGTCAATTTTCCAATTTATATTTTCAGAACACTTGGGGTGGGGTGCAAGTGTCTATACACTGAACTGGCTGGTTGAACCGCTGGACCAAGAACCATTCACTTTTTACAGTTTGAACAGTCCAAGTTTCAAAAAATTACAACTCAGCGAAACCGAGTGAGATTGTTTGTCTTTAAAGAATTTTATTTGTTAGTTTCTCTTTAGTGTTCCCTAACTTAGTGGCTATAATATCCTCTGTCTAAGGGGTTTCTCAATCCCCTTCTTTATGTTTAAGAATATTTACCAGCATAAGTATACTTAAAGGATAGCTATAGAAGTGCTCCTAGATTGACCCCAGACACTCCGCCCTTAAATTATTACAATCAAAAGAAAAGTATGCCCTTCATCTACACTTGCGTCCTTCCACAGTTGGAGAGATATTTCTCAGTAACAGAATTGATATGATAATCATCGTCATCATCCCTAAATCCCATATAAATGGGATTGACCACATGAATTCTCTTCTTCCATTCTTTTCTATTACAAGCCATATCTCATATGGTATTTAACTTTTTAAAATCATTTCTAATGATTTCATCCCATGTTAATTTCGGTCCCCCTTGTTGTCTCCTACCTTCTACGCAAATTACTCTCCCTCCTCTTACCAGAGCATCCATAGATCTTCTGTGTATACTACCTAAGTCTATTTTCTCTTATCACTAATAGGTGTTACTCCAAATTTCTCCCTCACATTTTGATTAATAACCCTAACTCTTCTACTCACCTCTATCATCAACATTAACATCCTCATTTCCGCTACATGAATTCATTGTTCCTGTTTTTTTATAAAAAAAAAACCTAGCACTCTCAACCATATAACATAGTTAGTCTAATAACTATTTTATCCAGGTAGACAATAAAACCCGTTATCCAATCACTGTCAGGACTATTATTCAAAGATTTAAATGTCTTCTATTTGGTTCGTATGTCCCTGACCAAATACAATAGATTGCTATAATGATTTGTAAACGGGAACATTCTGAAGTCTGAATGATTTCTTTTAGATACATCACCAACCTCTGTTATGCTCTGCCAATCATGTTAATCTCTCCCTATTTCATGCAACAGACCTTTTAGATCCCTCACTCCTCTACCCCCATTAGTCCTCCCCCAACTTCTCCATCAATAAAGATGTCCTCTCATGTAAATGCTTATCTCAATTTTAGTTGCAAAAAAGGCAAAACAACATACTCCAAATTACAGACGATTCCAATCTGAAAATCGTCAACTTGATGTTTGATGTGGGTGAAAAGGCTGGGGTTTGTAGTGAAGAAAAAAGAAGGGGGAGGGGGGGGGGGGGGGCAGAAAGAGAATAACATGATGGGTTTCCATGGATAGGGCGATCAAACTTGGTGGTTGTTGACAATTTGATAATGAAGATTGTTTGTTGTGGTTCTCTACAGTAAATCTTAAGTTCATTTTTTCTATGTTCAAAGATGAATTCAGTTTCCCAAGGCCTCGGCAATCCCCACAGGACAGTTCTCTACAGTAAATCTTAAGTTTATTTTTTCTATGTTCAAAGATGAATTCAATTTCCCATTAAAAATATAGTTTACTAAAGAATAGTTGCAAATTAATTTTCCCACGTTCTTTTTCTGTGGTAGTATTCAATCAATATCTTCTTTCTCTATCATGCAAAGCCATGAATGAGAACTTCAACATCTGCTTATTCTTTCTCTCTTCAAAGAAAATAATCTGAACTCATAAAATGATGATAACTCTTTTCTCTCTAGTTGGTTCAGATATGGACCACCCCTAAATCCATTAAAAAGGTTCTAAAAATACAGGCATTCTAGTCTTTTTTTTTGGGGGGGGGGGGGAAGATTTCAAGTAAGAATTGTCTAATCAAAAATTGATGGAATTGGGCCAATATTGTTGCAACACTGGTACTTGGCAGCTCACAAGCACGCCAAAAGCTAAAGTTGGAGTGCAAATGTTGTCTCCCATACATAAATATAAGATTCAGGAAGCTCTCTCGTTATTCAATAGGGTTGGCATCTATGATTAAATATAGCCCCAAAGCAACTAGCAATTCTATGGGACACGAGAACTCCATATAGGAATTAATCAACCATTTTGAAATGACTGAGACAGTGAGAGAGCTTCATATCAAGAATATCTTAGCCATTTTAAAATAAGAAAAAGAAAAGGCGGAAACATTGAGTAGAGGGTTCCATAAAGACCTTTGAAGAGAAAAGAGCCAATAGAAATAAAAAAAAATTTGATCATATGCCAATGATAAATGTGACTGATAAAAGAAAATTACTCCAAAACTTTGGATATGTATGGGTAAAGGTCTAAAAAGAAACTTCTAGTCCTACAGAGGGAATTGAGACCCCAAAGAAACACTATCACTTAAAATTTGTATTTTAAAGGTGTGTTTGTCACAGCAAACATAATCTCATATGCCCAATTCAAGTTAGGCTAGAATAGAATAAGGCGCACCCAAATTTCAATTTCATCTAAACAACAGAAGCTGAAATGACAGTAATACATTTCTGAAATTCCAAAAATAATCTCATCTACTTGTAATTCTAGAATTTAATGACTTTCAAATCTCAAGTGAGCAACCCCAGGAATTAAAATTCTTCGCTAGTTACATCAATAATATCATCCCTTGATATTTCTTAAGGCAATGAGTTTCAAGGAAGTGCTCTCCAAATTCAAACTCTTCGTTGCTTAGAAGGTCCAGAGAGAATATAGAATTTATCACCAAAAAGACAATATAAGCCTATATCAACATTAAAAATATATATTTATTAATTTATTACTAGTAAAAGATACATGAATTAATAAATCAAACAAGCACAATAAGTAACTCAACAACATTATGATTGCTTCCAAAATATTAAATATAACAACACCACCAAGCTTCACTTACATTTATAAGGACAGATATGAATGGATTTGAAGAAGGTTGTTGGGAAGAATAAGTCTGATGAAGAATAGCAAATGCAACCAAACGCTGAGTAGATTTGAGCATCATTTTGTTCTGCAACAGTACATCATCCAACTGATTATCAATCAATATTTGAACTTACAAGAGTTAAATTATCAACAACAACAAAAACGTACAAGAGTTTTCATTTACATTTGGTATATAAGATCATAGATGATGATATTAATATGTATTCTCACTCCTGCAAACTAGAAGAAACAAGAAGGGAAAGTGATTCTTGCAAAAGAAAAACAACACATCCAAATATGCACATATAAAATTAGTAGGATCAAGAAAAATCGAATCTTTCTATACCAAATCAATTGAGGATTTGAGGAATGGCAATCTTTTGTTTTATAATTCATTCAAAGTTTCACCCACTTCACAAAAGTGTTGTATTTTACTGAAACAATGCCAAGCGTGGCAAATCATGAGCAGATAAACAGGTAAAATGGTTTAAACAAGCCTCTATGAACATGAATACTTGAAACTTAATGGTAGCCTATGAACGGCATAGTTAACCGTGAATAGCATGAGATAAGCCTTGAGGGTAGTTGAATAATCATTCAAGTGGCAAACACATATCTTCTTCAACACCACACTGAGGTTATAGCCAAAATCGAGATAGCCAGCACGAGGAGTAACCCATAAAGATTCACACCACAGGAATATTGAATGTAATCTAGAATGTTTTGTAAACTTTTAGGCAATATTCATGAGGCCCACCAAGTTTAGAACTATTCCTTAGCACAATAACTATTGAAATAGTAATGAACAACTAAACCAAACGATCAGAGTGATTTATTGAGTGGAAGAGAATATGGGGAAAATCAGAAAGAATAATAAGCAAACATCAAAAAAACAATAACAGCACGTATATTCATCATTACAAGTACAATTCAACTTCTAAGATTTCAAATTTGAGAATTCTAGTTCGGGTATTATTAGATAAACAAAACCCTAGCTGTTTCTATGTTGTTCGGAATACGCAAATGCACTAATCAAGTTAATTCAATGACGGAATTGAAAATTAAAATGTTCCCTGTTATGATGATATGTGTTTGTGTATGTGTCCGTGTGTTTGTGTGTGTGTGTGTATAGAGAGAGAGAGAGAGAGAGAGGGTTTTGCCTCTAAAAGAATGGGGAGAGAAGAGCAGAGCCTGAAATGGAGAGAGCGAGGGAATTTAGAGTTGAAGTCGGTGATGATTTCATCGAATGGGCGTTGGTCTCCGCCGTTAAGCAGCGACAACAGCGTTCTCGATTCCTCTATGCCGATCATCGTCTTGGTTAAACTCACTACTACTAGTCGATGTCTCTCTCTCTCTCTCTCTCACACACACACACAAGAGAAGAGAGATCTAGTGAACAGCAGAGATTTACAGAGAGAGAAACTCCGAAAGTGGACTCGGACTATAATATATCAAGTATCAACGGCAAAAAAAACAGGTTCTTTCTCTCTCTCTCTCTCTAAAAAGGAGAAACGAGATAGAAAGAGTAGCGACAAGAATGGTCGGGGTTCCTCTTCGTCGAGTTCTACCGGGAGTGGTATTTAACAACCAATCGCATCTAACCACGTTGGATCCATCAATGGAACCAAATTTTTTTGCGATTTGAAATTCGGATTGGAAAAATAATTGAATGGTAATTAGTAGAGTATGGGTAAATTACTTCGTGAATATAGACTGGCATCTCTATTGTAGAGCCACGATCGTCTGCTGTAGTCAAAACGATGACGTTTTGACTGAGTTATAAAGCATTTGTATTGATTTATAAAATATTTGTTAATGTTAAAAAATTAAATATGGTGATTTGTGAACTAAATGAATTATAAATTTTTGCTTTTATAAACCCTATAAATCTTCTCTATAATATTTTGTTTTGAATTTTCTCTATCTAATATTATATTTATTTTTTGACAAAGTAATATTGAATGTGTCAAATATGTATAAACTCTAAAAATCTATAAATATATATTTTTTTTGGTCTTGTTAAATGAGATAATGAATACTTTTTTTTGGGTCATGTCAAAATTAAGAGATAATTTATTCAACAAAGATAATTTTTTTATTTTTTTTTCATACCATAATTTTTTTTCGTTGCACTCAAAATAGAATTTATCCAAGAGAGATAACTTTTTGAAAAAATTACACCTAAGTCCTATAATTTTCCCTCCAAAAGACAAATAAGTTCTATAATCTTGTTTATAGGACCAATAAGTCCCACTTTTGAAACTCTATTATATTTAAGTACGAAACCCCTCAACATTCCATTACCCTTACAAATTAGACTAAAATTTTACAATTTTAATTTCGTAAGCCAAAATTTTATATTTGGATTTTTTACTATGTCTAAATTTTTCTATTAAAAGTTAGATTTTTTTCATCAATGTATTTTTTATTTTCAAAAAAATTAGTTTTTCTTTTAAAAAGGATAAACTTTTATTCAAACTGTTTCAATAAATAGAAATTATAATACTTTATTAATTTTTAAATCAAATTTTTATTTTTGTATATGAAAAAGTATTGTCGTAAAATCTACAAAAGATTTTGGAATTAAATTTCATTAAATTATCAAAATAATTGGTCTTTTTCTTCAAAAGAATAAAGTATTATTCAAATTATTTCAATAAAAATAAATTTTAATATTTTATTAATTTTTGATATTTGTATATGAAAATTTATTGTAGTAAAATCTACAAAAAATAATAATAAAAAATTGGAATTGAATTTTAATTATATTAATTTTAAACCTAATTTGGTAAGGGTATAAGTGAAAAGTTAAATGGTTTAGAACTTAAATGAAAAAATGTTAGTAGGACTTAATGGTCCTATAGAAAAATTTATAGGACTTAGTTGTAATTTTTCCTTCTTTTTTTTCTGCATACCATACTTTTTTGCCGGTCTTGTCAAAGGGGATAATTTATTCGACAAAGATAACTTTTTTTACAAGTACTTTTTTTTTTGTCATGTCAAAAAAGAATATATTCAATAGAGATAACATTCTTTTTGGGTCTTTTTTTTTTTTTTTTGAGGGGGGGGGAACTATAGAGATAAAATTTTCTAGTTCTTTCAAAAGAGATAATTTTTTCAACAAACATAACTTTTTTTTTGGGTTCTGTCTAAATAGAATGAGATAACTATTTTTTGGGATCTTCTCAGAAGATACCAAAAATATTAAAAATTGGAGACACTGAGGGGATATCAGAAAGGGTAGTTGTGTAATTTGAAAAATCATAATCATTCACTTGTGAAGTTAGTGTTAGAAATGTTATTTAATTTAAGATGTGAGTGCAAACGTAAAAAATAAGAGTGCTAACATCGTTTCTCTTAAAGAAATATTTATAAATTTTAGAATTAATATAGATTTAACAAACTTAGGATTAAAGTGAAATTTTATAAAAGTAAAATATAAAAAAAATATTTTTTATAATATGATTTTATTTTTTTTCTTTTCACTTTGAAAAAGTTAAAATATTATTATATTACTTCTCTTTTGTGTTGAGAAGAGTTACGGTACTTTAGTGTTGGAATGAGTTATAATATTTTTTTATTAAGTTTATAATAATATTATAACTCTTTAAAAAGAAAAGAAAAGTAATAAAATAATATTATAAATAATTTTTTTTATATTTTAGTTTTATAAATTTTTACTTTAATCCTAAGTATGTTAAATCTATATAAATTCTAAAATTTATAAATATGCAGTTAAACTCTTTTTATCCCTCTAAATAAATAAATAAATATATATATATATATATATACACATATATTATTTCTAAAATATATTTAAACATTTAAATTGGGTTTTAGAGAGATTAATTAACTTAGTTAAAAATAGAATTGGAGTTGCTGAAATAGGAAAATATGTTGTTTATTTATGAAGTAAATGTATTGATTTTAAATAAATTTATTTTAAAATAATATTATAACTCTTTAAAAAGAAAAGAAAAGTAATAAAATAATATTATAGATAATTATTTTTTTATACTTTAGTTTTATAGATTTTCACTTTAATCCTAAGTATGTTAAATCTATATAAATTCTAAAATTTATTTAGAGAGATGAATTAATTTAGTTAAAAATAGAACTGGAGTTGCTGAAATAGGGAAATATGTTGTTTATTTATGAAGTAAATGTGTTGATTTTAAATAAATTTATTTTAAAAAAAATTAAGTTGTAACATAGTCAAAGTGGTATTCAAATTGAAGCTCTCATAATTATCTTTCTAACAAAAATAATTTCATCAAAAGATTCAATTTATAGTAAAAGTTGTTGAAGTTTAAGTGAATGAAACACAAAAATATGTTTATAGAATTATATATTGTGTTACTTTGAAGAGGAACCAGAGATGGATCAGATAGTTTAAATATATTTTTTTTTTAATTTTCTTGAGTAAGTTTATCAAAACCAATTTAGCATTTAACAAATATTTTATAAATCAACACAAATGTTTTACAACTCAGCCAAAACGTGGTCGTTTTGGCTACTGCAGAGACATTTCTCTGCAGTTAACTACAGACAATCCTAGCTCCTTTATTGTTAGGCAAATTACTCTATTAAAATATATTAGTATAATGTCAAAACTTTGAAATTAATTATTGTTGTGTAATTATGTTTCTATCATTATTATATATATTGTATTTTAATCCACGGAAGGGAACACGATATTACAAAAATACAAACTTCAAGAGAGGTCAATGTAATGTCAAAACTTTGAAATGGATGTCGTTAACGATTATTGTGTAATTATGTTTCTATCATTATTAAATATATTGTATTTTAATCCACGAAAAGGAACACGATATTACAAAAATACAAACCTCAAGAGAGGTTAGTGTAATTTGACAAATAAGAGGAAAGCCAGTGTATATTAACGAAATCTTAGAAAAGGTCGGTGTAATTTACCCAAATAGAATTTCATTGGTAAATTTATTCTTTGTGAAAAATAATTTGAAAGGAAATAAATTTTGTATCATTTTACTCATATAATTAACAATATTATCAACGACGTTGTAGTCTAGTAATATTTTCAAGTCCGCATGGAGGTAGAATGGATACTTATATTTGTTTCTAAAAAAAAGATATATAAAATAAAATTCTCTTAGATAAGGAATAGGACAAATTGCATTAAAAAATATAAAAAAAAACCTCTTACTTTCAATTTTTGGGATCAATCTTTATTTGAAGAATAGGGTAGATAGGTTGGTGAGTGCTTAGGATTCGTTGTCAAAGTATTTTTAAATTCCTTTGAAGCTCAAATCTTTTAAAGATCATGCATAAAATGTTTTTCAAACTTTACTCGATCTTTTATCAACCTAACGATAGGTCTTGAACATCACTCATATTCCTTCATTGATCTATAAATGATGTTAAACATTTAAACCCTTAAAAGTGCCAAACTCACTTATCTAAAAAGTTTTGGTTCCCTGGTGAAATTTGTCACGCCTCGATTTCCGTCTTCTGGAAACTAAGGGTAATTAAGCTACTCATCCAATCTCCAAATCACGATTACTCTTGATGTCATACTCTGATACCAAGTTGTTACACCCCGATTTCTGACTTTCGGAACCAAGGGTGATTAGGTTGTCACATCATCATCTCACATCTCTAACCTCATTTTAACACCATTTAATTGTGGAAGTTATATAAATACATATGCAACTACGTATGCGTACGATCGTCATTATCTACCGCAATGGGTTCCTCATTGGTCCATACATCTATGCATACTTATTCCCATTCCAAAATCTCAGAAATTCTAGTTCAGTCCAGGTTTCGGTCGGCTGGAACCTCCTTCAGTCAGCTGACTTTCAGGTTTCCAATTTTGTCGGTCGGCTGGAGGATAGCTTCGGTCGAGCTTTTGGTCAGCTGAAACCTTCCTTCAATTGTCCGAAACAGGTACCCCATCTGCAAAAGTTTGGGATCTCACAATTTAGGTCGACTGCTAGGCAACCGAAAGTTTAAAAATGACTCAAAACCTGATTGTCACAAGTCTATACACAATCTCTATGATCATACACTCATTTGCAATCTTAAACATAATCAAAACTACACAAATCCAAACATTTGAGGCTTATAGGTGAAAAGTCCATAATTTTCACAACTTCACTTCAAAACAGTCATTCCTTCGAATTATAAACATTTATAATACTTAATAAAATGAGGAACTAGCAAAGAATTATACAACCAACATTTTCAAACCATTCCCACATTTTCATACATGAAAGGATACAATTCCCAAGATCATACATGAAGAAGTTCATTAAACATATAATCTCACCTTCTACATTCATTCCCACAATTTTCATGCATAAAAGATCAAAAGGAACCATTATGCATACATATCTCAAAAGCCATACATTTATGAGTTCATTGTACATATATTTGGTCTAACCATGCCATATGTGGCATTTACATTTGAAGTTCGTGTACATATCAAGAACCAAATGTAAAGGCAACACTACAACTATAGTCGACATGCCAAAAGCCAGCATGGACATCTATATACATATGTTCAAAAACAATCCAAAAGAAGTTCGCAATGCATTCTAGTGCTCTATGCCTCGTCCTCCATGGAAGTTTTGTCTAAAAAGAGTTTGGAAGGGGTGAGCATACAACTATGTCCAGTAGGAATGATCCACCCGACTCTACCTTAACTAAGGCAGCCATGCATGAATGCATATGAAATCTCTACACGACAAGTATCTATGGTTTTCATACTTAAAACATACAAGTTTTTGAAATCATGAGTGATTTTCACATTTCAATATATGAAAATTTATATGGGGTCACAACTTACAAGTAAACTCACACCACGTATAATCCGAAAATTAGTTCAATTGAGGACTTCTTTGAAACCACAAACTTTGCTTATGCTTTACGGGTTGCTAACCCGACGGAAGCAATATCGGCTTAGCCAAGTTTTGAGTCTTACGCCTTAAAGCTCTAGGCCCTTCTTAATTCTCACACATGCCCCAAAAATGCGCTTTTCACATAAGAGCACATTATCACATAAATGCATCAAATTCACAATTTTCACAATTCTCACCAAATGCATAATCTATGTCAAGTTTATGCACACACTTCACCTCAAGCTTGTCACAATGTAAATCACTCATTTCATGGAAATCACAACCAATGCATTTTCAAGAAAATGTTCTTCATGCATAAGTCCAACATTTGATATAAAATTCCACAAAACTCCACAAATGAATCCAAAACCACAATATTGCATTCATAGACAAAATTACACATATGCAATACATAAATTCCAACCAAGACATGTTAGACATTCCATATATATGCAATAAGAACATGTTTTTACAAAATTCTCAAAACAAATTTTCATGTCACAAGTATGTGACCTAGAGAATCAAAATAAAGAGGAATTTCACACCCCTATCTCAAATCCTAAGCTTGGAAGCTAAGTCTCCAAATTTCCATCCTTTTTCACCTTGTCAAAAGTTACTTTTGTTCAATTTAAACCGAAGCCCTTAGTCCGAGGAACAATCTACCCTTCTTCAAAAAATCCAAAATCAAAGTGCAAAGCCCTATGAAATGTAGAGAGCAGGGAGAGAGATGAAGTGGGAGAGTTAGAGAGAGAGAGAGAGATTGCTGAAAAATGAAATATCTCAGACCCTCTAGATATTTATATCTCCACTTGGGTGCGAAATGACTGAAACGCCCCCGAGTCACTTAACGTACCCTCCTGAGCTCCACTTTCAAAAGTGGCTATGGCTTCAAAATCACTTCCTTAGCTCTCTAAACATTCAATTTGGTCCATGACTAAAATAATATTCTCTCAAAAAAAATTCGCATTCTCGGGCCCATCGGACCGCATCCCGGGACCCCGTTGACCCAAAAAGTCAGACTTCTCCAATTGTTCTCAAAAATTTTCAAAACCTTAAAACAACTCCCCAAACATATTTTTCATAATTAAAACATGCTAAACATCATTTAAAATACCATTAGGGCAAAAATGATGGTTAAAATAGAAATCGGTCAAAATTGGACCCGGTCTCTACAAAATCCATCAGTCGGCTAACTAAAATTGGAATTCATTCGAGTGAGGTATGCAAAACAGGGGAAGCTAGAACATTGTTTCAGCCAGCCAAAACAATGTCATCAACTGCCTAATAGAAACTAAAATTAAATCTAGTAGGGTGTGCCAAACAGAGGAAGATGAAACATTCTTTCATCCGGCCGAAGAGTATCTTCAGCCAACCAAAATAATGTCATCAGTCGGCTGATGAATTCATTTGTCGGCTAATATTGACGGGTTTTGAATCCAATGGCTATTTTCTGCATTTAATGCTTCCTAACTACCTCAACAACTATATTTTTGCAGCCTCTCACTTATATAATGCCCAGACTCATTGAAGAGAACTAAGATACATATTTTGAGTATTTAATACATTTATATACTCTCTCTTTCACAACCATTCAATAGACTTGAGCTTCAACTTATGAATTCATTTATACTCTAGTCTTGTGAGCTTGAACTTGTGTATTCATCTATGTTGAGAGATATCTATTGTGAGTTTCATACTGTATATTTATCTTTGAGAGATATTTGTAAACTCTTCTTCCATTCAAAATGATTGGTTTTACCCAAGGAAGACTAAAATAGGGTTCTTCTCCTAGCAAGAAGGTTTTTCTCTCCACCTATAAGGAGGTGCCTTGTTGGATTCAAGAGGAGTCTTGAGCCGAGGAGTATGACTTCTGAATCTCGCAAAAACTATGATGTCAATTGCGTTTAATTTCTCTATCTCTAACTCTTTACATTGTGCCTAATATCTTTCCTTGCTTGTCTATTATCCATTGCATAATTAAAATTGTTTAATTCGATCATAGAGTTTTAATTAAATCAAAAAATTATATATCATTTGCCTTAGACCCTATTCACCCCCCCTCTTAGGGTTAATACGCGAGTAACGGAAGTATTTTTATTTTATTTATATTTTGAGAAAACGCAAACATGTTTGATAATATAAAAGTGTAAGTACAATATTTGAAATTGAAAACACAAAGACATAGGCCCCATTTTTTTTTCTAGAGAGATGGTCCCATTTGAAAACACCGGAAGTTATTTTTTGTTGGAGATATGATCCAGTCGGCAAAGTTGGGCATCATTGATTGTGGGCAAGTAGAGCTCGGATCAGTGGCATACCACAGAGGAGTGAGAGAAAGAACGAGTGTAGTTGTCATTTATGTCACTAGAGGTTTCAATGAGAAACAAATTCCCTCATACAATGCATTTATTAAACGCGAACAAGCATAAACACTTTTTAGGTGTTTTTTTTATGTCATATCTCTATTACAATGATCTCTTTAAGGGTATTTATGTTAGAAATTTGGGTCATATGTTGGCATATTCTTCATCAAAACAAAGTTATAATATGTTAAACTGTTGTGAGTCATTCTTGGACCTTTTTTTAAGGGTAAAATACATTGACCTCCCATATGGTTTGCCTTAATTACACACAAATGTTATGTTTGTAAAAAAGTTACACTCATCTCCCTCTTGTCCAAATATTGACTAAAATACCTTCCAATCCATTGAAATGGCAAGGAACAACCATTTCCAAATAATGGGAACATAATGGTCATTTTAACGTGTTGAAGGGAGGTGAGTAACTATTTTACAAACATAGCACCCGTGTATAATTATACCAAACCAAATGGGAGGTCCGTGTATTTTACCCATTTTTTAAAGACATGACAGACATATAAATGCAAAGATTAAAGTACACACAATCATACATTTAGGTTACAAGTAATCATCTAGGGGAAGAGATAGAATACAAGAGATATTCTTGGGTTTTCCATGCAAAAATCTTATGTCAATTTTTTTCTACTCTACCTTATTTTCTATTATATTACTTATTTATGATTTGATTCATTAACGTTGAGAACTAAATCTTCATTAATAATCAAACTTCTCATATAACTAACTATAATTAAGTTGGAATTTTCAATTTTGCACAAATTACAAGGCCACAAAGACTCGAATTTAAATGATTAGTAGGCAAAATTACAATTTCGCCCTTATGATTGGATTTTAAGTAGAAAGTGGGTAAAATGTCCATTTTACCTTTATGTTCTGTTCGGTAAGAAGGAAGAAAATTGAATGGAAAGGAAAGAAGAATGGATGGATGAGACATTCCTAGGAAAAAGATGGTGTCATTCTCTCTTTTTGTTTGGTTTGATGAAAAAGAAAAAAATGAGATAACATCTTACTTTGTTTAGTATGAGAGAAGGGATAGTTATAAGGATAGTTTTGTAATTTAAAACATTTATAATAGCATTGCCTCTATTCCTTCCAATCTTCCGTCTAGATTTGGAGAGATAAAAATTTGTGAAAGATGTATTCATCATCGTTTCTCTTCCCTTAGTGCATCCTCTTTCTCATGCGTGTTTATTATGTTCTAATGTTTGCTAATACTCATTTTTGCATGATAGCAGATATTTTTGGTAATGGAATGAGCAGTGTCGGAAGATATCTTCCCTATGTTCCTAAAGGGAACAAGGCAAATTTTGGAATTCGTGCATGGACAATGTATTGTGTATTTAAAAGGATAGTGCACCAGTTATTTCTTCCCTTTTCGAGCTTTTGCTGTTTCTTTCGGAATTTTCTGTTGCGTGCGCGCGCGCGCACACGTAGAGAATCACATGAAATATTGGCAATCATGCATAAGTATACAAGTATGGATATGTGGAGTACTTAACACATTCCAAATGTATAATCAAACCTTCGAACCCATTAATCTAGTTCATTAGACCATATGATTTCATTACATAGGGCTACTACATTTAACTTAAATCACATATCTTAAATGACCTAACACAGCAAAACTCGATAATAGGCGGCAACTCCATATTATTTAGGCCTTATTACATTGTTTCACATTAAAAAATCTTATTTGTCCAATAGCATTTTCATCTACACAAACATTTTTTACTAGGATGTTATAGAGAAAATTAGGACGCAACAAATAAATCATAGAACCGTCATGATTCTAGAGTTTTAGAGTTGGAAGATGTTTGTTATGTTAATGGATTTAAAACTAATTTAATTAGTACAAGTGAACTATGTGATAAACAATAAAAAAATATATTTTACACGAGATAAATGTGTATTGATAGATAAAGATGAGAATAGTTTTGTCAAATGTGCAAGATTTATAGAAAATTGTTATGTTATACAGTTACAACCTATACCATAATGTTATGGTGTAGAAGACCTGGTGAGTCATATTAATTATAAAGATTTGGATAAAATTTCTAGACATAATCTAGTTAGGGGATGACCTGAATTTAACAAACCACCCAAAACAAAAAAAAAGTGACACATAAAAATAGCTATTCAATCAATACATCAAAACCACTTGTACTAATACATATCAATCTTATGGATCCACCAATTGAAAACATGTGTGGCAAAAGACATATTTTTAAGGTCAAACATCAACAAGACAATGTATGAACTCTGGTTTAATAAATAACCTAATCTAAAGTATTTAAGAACCTTTGACAACATATGCTACATTGTTCGAGATAGAGAAAATCTAAAAAATTTTGACAAAGGTTACTTTTAGGTTATGCCTCTAATAGTACGATGTATCATGCGTATAATTAAGGGTGGCAAGTATCATGACATGAGATTGTGTCGTATTGATTGACATAATACAATTATTATTCGTGTTAAGAGACCTTGACAAAAACACAATACGGTTATTAAACAGATAACACGACACAACCGTGCAACCTATCTATTAAATAGGTCAAGACTTGATATGACACGACAATGCACGTTTAATTAAAATTGCATACTATTAGAGTCATTTTTAACATGAACGTAACACGTTTAGTTAAGCTTCTCATTTTTAACATGAATACGACATATTTACTGAACACATCTAGTTAAACGGGTTTAATTAGGTTATAAATAGATTGGAAAGTCAAACACATTATGGTATCAATAAATAACAAAATACGTGATGAAATTATTAAGAAAACTAGTTATAATCAGGTTGATAATGATAATGACATTGAAAGACTCCCCACCAACTAATGAACCGACAGAGTGGTCAAATTGCTTTATCATTTTTCTGAATCAGAATTGGAAAATTATCAAATGGAAAATGATGTACATTAAAAATCTTCCTGCTAAGGGCAATTATAACAACCCAACTTCGAAGTAAAATAGATGTACTAAGAAATTTAGGATCTGCAAGAACACACTTATTTTCTTAGAAAACAAAAAAACGAGAGAGAGAGAGAGAGTTCATCTGATTCACAATTTAAAAAATGTTATATGAAAATTAAATAAAAAGAATTTATTAATTTAAAATGATAATGTTTTGTATTTCTCCAATATTCTTTAAAACTTATTTACAATTAGTAAATCAAACAAGTCCAAAATGATTAGTTAGATTCTGAGGGTACTCCACAATACAAAAACAACTATGCTCTTTAGATCTAACATTTATGGGGTCTGTTTGGTAGAAAGTAATGAAGAGGGGTGGATAGAAGGTAAAAAAGAAAGAACAATCTTCCTTCATTTGATTTGATAGAGAGAAGACAAGGATGGAAAAGAAATGAACTTCCTTCTTACTTCACAAATTTTCATCCCTCCAAATATGAATGAAAGATAGAAAGAAAAAAAAACAATATTGTTACAGAAATTTTAAAAACAATAAATAATAATAAAAGAAAGATAGAAAAGTGACATGTTATATGTTTGGCACCTTTTTTCCAATAAATGCTCAGATATCTGTTGACATAGAATGAGACTCGATTCATATCAAGTGAAATAATAGAGGGTACTTGTATCGAATGAAAGCCAGACACCATCTCTTTTATTGTATTGAACTTTGATTCGATATAGCCAAAAAATGAATGAACACATAAGGTTTCAAGTTCGAATGACACAGCCAATAGCCCTTTCTCCTGATCTATACTAAAATGTTTATGCCACCATCTAAAAGATGATGACAACAATTGAGCATTATACGGTGACAGTGAACAAATAAAGCTTTAGTACAATAGCCAAAGCGACCTGCAACAGAAAGATCCCAGCGACAATCAAGAACCACCTTTCGTTTGCAGCCTTGATATGGTTTCGGAGATTAAGTGCAACAAAGGTTGCCGACATGAACCCAGCTAAACCAGCAACCACCCATCTAAAGATTTCCAAGGGAACAACAGACAGACACTGCCACCAAACAAAAAACAAAAAACAAATAATTTTAGCAAGCAATTAGATTTGTCCCTCAAATAACGTGAAATTCCCATTGAAAAATGACTATTAACCAATTTGGCACGAAATTCATTTGCTATTTAGTCTAAATTCCATACCAGTAAGCCGTGTGTGTGTGTGTGTGTGTGTGTGTGTCTAAAGCAGCAAGACACTTGTAAGGTACTAATATAGGTCAAGGTACCCAAATTTATAAATTCCCACAAAAACATGTCATCTGGTCGTTGATTTCTATAAGCATGCACTTTGAGTTCTTTAAGGAAAATAAGAGCGATAAACTGAAAGTATAAACCCTTACCAGAGCAGGAATAAAGATAAACAGGGAGTAGCCATAGAGACAGAACAGCTGAACGAGGCCAGACGGGGCAGAGAAGTATTTGAGGATTAGATACAAGCAAAGAGGAATAATGGTGACATAACCATAGAACAAACCAGCAGACCATGTCACCAGATTTATGTCATAGTTCCATTCTTTCTTCTGAACCTTGTGTGCCACGTATGTAACGAATGTGCCAATGGAAGCCGCAACAAATATCAAGGTAGTGCATATCCAGAATGGTCCATATCTGCTCAGCATAGGAAGATATATTATATGATACTTCCAAATGACAAAGGGCAACAACAGATAAATATAATAACATATAACCACAGAGAGATTATGGGCTTGCTAAAATTAAATAGGTCAGTATTAAGTGGCAATCAGGAAAAAAGAAAATCATAGCACTGCAAAAATATGGAGTTATAAATATAAATATATATATATATATATAGATATAGATTTTTAGATATGATATGACAGCATAAGGTTTTAAATATATATAGCCTTAGAGTGGAATGGTGAAACAATATTCATGTAGCCATCCAAAAATAGTTCGGAGAAGGCTTTTTTGAGTTGTATATAAAGATATTTTCTGTAACATGGAACCATATAGACGTTTAGGTCAACAAGGAATCATATAGATGTTTAGGTATGAAATTTGTTTCTTTTTTCCTTATCTGTAAGATAATTTTCATGTTTTACCCTTGAATAGAACTTACTCCCATCTGTAACATGGAATCATACGAGGTTCTCAAATCAATGTTATAAGAAAGATGGTCCAGATGTGAGTTTACAGAAGTATGTTAGTTATTACCATTGAATTGTAAGATTTTTTAGTGAAAATAGCACCAAAATCCACAGTTGTGCCATAACAAGTAACTTAAAAAAATCAAGGACAGATATAAAGAATTTGTCCACCACCCAGCAGAAAACCTAATATGTATATACACACACACGAGCGCGAATATATAAAATAACTCAAATCCAAATTAGTATCATTAAAGTTATATTGAAACAGAACTGGCAGTAGTGCTACCTGGGAATGAGTATAAAACCTCTGTTAGGGTTCTTCAACAAGGAAAAGAGAAGAAAAAAGAAGAGTAGAAGGAAGAGAGAGGAGGAGAATGAGAAAGATGAAAATTTTCAAAATAGAGGATGCAAAAATGGTCATCTAACTCCTTGATTGAAGAAGAAAGACGAACAAGGAAAGAGAAGAAAAAGAGGAAGAGTAGAAGGGATAGAGATGCAGATAAAAGACCAAGAATCTTCAATAAATTCTATTAAATTGCAATCAAAAGATGAACAAGGTAAGAGAATAGAAAGAAGAACAATGGAAAGGATAGAGATGTAGATAGAGACCAAGAACCTTAAATAAATTCTATTAAATCAAAAACCACCACCATGCTGCCCTAATTGAACCTTTATATAGGCTTAGTTCCCAACAGTAATCGTAACAATAATACCTAATCTTGTAGGACATAATATCACAATGAATCAGCAAAATAATCTTCCAAAAATCTATTCCAACCCTCATTGGAATTTTCATCTTTCATTCCTAAATACTAAAAAAAAAATGATTTAACAAATTGTCAAAATTCTGCCTATATAATTCATAATTCCAATTCTATTGCAGTTTAGAACATAATCGTTTTAATTACATGTAATGGTAGATAATAGTAATACAACAAACTACAAAATCTGCGCAGTGATCTTTTCAGTTGTTCAGCCACATTCTACCCTGGCTTCTTGAGAGCCTTGTGAAAGGCCTCTATTGCTGCGTCTTTCTCTACTGTTTTTTCCTTTCCTCTGTCATTCCATGGTTCTAAAATCGTCAGGTATAAAGCATCATCCCAACCTAGTCATTTTTTCATCTCAGCACATTCTTCACCCTCTTTCTTCTCCATTTTCAATGCTTTCTCCTGATTTATTCCTCTAACAGCACTTGCTCTTCCACAACAAATCTTCTAATTTTCCTTGTCCAGTTTATGGAAGTACCCATTTCCCGCATGCTAATGATAGTCAACACCCAAACGAAGCAAGTAATTTTACAAAGTGCACGGACCTCATAAACTGTTGATTACTAGTGTAACCTTATGATTCACATCAAAGTATTACTTTATGATTTGCATACCATGACCCGGGTCATGATAACTTAAATTTGTTTAAGTTTAAGATTTTTTTCATTGTGGACTTAATTCTCTTAACCACAAGTCTAACATAGTTCAAAGTGGTAACCATGGATTCTGGGGTAAGATTGTTAATGACATAGAAGGGTCCAGCAAATAAGAATATGTTAATGGGTTGTGTTGCAATGTTTCAAGGTCATCTTTGGGTTGGCCACTTGAGATTAATAGAGATTGGAGAAATTTCTGGAGACCCTAATTGCCAAATTTTGTTTATCTTCCCAAGATTGGTTAGTTTTCCATGTTCACCTTCACCAGGCTTCTTGATTTGAAATCGGGCCTTTAAAGAGGTGATATATAGCAGGACCAAGGGGATTCTTCAATATTCCAGTGAGGCATGAGTGTTCCAAAGACTCAAATACGTTGACTTCAAGAAGCATTCTTGAGGACATTGTAGACCTATAAAGGAATAACATTATTTGTTCATTTTGAGTTCACCTTCACTATGCTTCCCCCTCCACTATGCTTCTTACATTGAAATGGGACCAAAGGGATGACTTCATAAAAAGCCACCTCCTGTTAGAAGCCATAGATTTCCCTAGCATCAAATCCATGGACTTAAAGTAGCATTCTTGTGCAATTTGTTGACTGAAAAAGAAACAATATTATTTTCAGTTAAGCCAACATACTTATAGTTTGGAGGTGAATATACAGGCTAAAAGATAATCCCTTTTCTCTTTGTTTGATAAGTAGGGCTAAAAGATAGTCCCTTATGCTTCTGTTTTCTATTTCTCGCTTTTGCAGCTTCTCCTTCTATAGTGAACGGACATCTCACGCTTCCTTTGTCTTTTTCCCTTCCCCCAACCCGCCCCCCCCCCCCCCCCCCCCCCAAGTAAAGATTGTTTCATACTAATATATATATATATATATATGAATATGTATGCCATGGAGCATGCATTGATATATATATATATATGCAATGCAGACATAAAATACCCTCCAAGAGTTTTTGAGTTCTGCAGAATATCAAAAGCTTTGTGACTATCAGAAAGAACTACAGCACAATTTTCTTCAACATTTTTAGGATTAAATATACATAATTTAATTTTTCTGTTCTGAAAATTTTGTAAAATAACCTTCCCAAACCTTTGATTTATGAACAATTCATTTAATAATTTTTGGGGAAGTAAATGTGTACATTGTTCATGCAAATTAAAATTAAGAAATGTAGCAACCATAATCCTATTCAACGATACATTTCATTTGGCAGTCGCCCAAAGGGATCGGTAAAAAACATCTTTTAAACTATCTCCAGAATCAGGAATCTGTAATATATTGTTTCACAACCAACATCAGCTTTTTTCTGGGATCATTAATATCTTAAAACAGAATCACAATCTCTTACCACGCCTAGCTTAATAACAGCACTACTATTACTTGCTTCAAGTCCCACAATCTGATAAAATCTTCACTTAAAATATATATATATATATATATATATATATATATATATATATATTAAGACAAAGGGTCATGTCAATTGTCAACTCAAAGTAAAGAGACAAGTAGTGAAATTTCCCCGCCTTAAGTATAGAAAATTGATCAAATTTATGTCAATTTCATATTTGCAAATGAAATGTTTGAAACCCAGCGAGACAACTTACAAATCTGGGTTATTAGCAGTCTTTTCAGAAAAGTTTCCTTTGAATGGAAATAGTGAATCTTTAATCCTCTCTAGGACATCTGACGTGTCAACATCAAAGTAGGGCTTGTAAGCAGCAATTGTAAATGTCCGAAACCAACCACTTTGCTGAGATTCATCAGAACCAGACACTGGTTTTGAAAATGTATCTACATCAACCAAGATAAATACATTAATAAAAATTATAGCATCTTTTTTTTTATAAGAAACAAAATTCAAATAGAAAAACGGAAAATGACAGGCCCAAATCAGAGAGTAACTGTCTAGCTAAATCAACCACTTTTCAAGGAACAAAAAGTCCCCAAGTATCCCTCATAAAAAATTACTCATTCAATATATGGACAGGGATCCAGTATAGGTGTGGGGTGAGTTTCAGAAGAACATCTGTTTGTAGTGGGGAACTAAAAATGGGTTAGATTCCGTTGCAAGGATAGAGCTTTTAAGAATGTTTTGACAGATCATTTCCAAACTGCAGTGGAGAGGGAGTCAATGGCGGCAGACCATATCAGAATCAGCAATGGCGGAGTGGTGTGAGAGCCTTAGACATTTTATCCCTAACTGTGGTTGTATGTAAACGGAGACAGTCAATCATTTACTATTGCATTGTGGAGCTGTGAGGGAGCTATGGTTTGTTCTCCTGTCACTATTTGGAGTGCCATGGGCTATGCTGAAACCATCCATCTAAAGAGCTGTGTCAATGAACTCCCCATTGTTGGTGTGAGAGATATCACATTACTCCTGTTGAACGATCTTACACAACTCTCCCATCATATATCTCATATTTGGGCTACTTCTCATGAGGCTATTTATGATTTTCCCTACCCTTTTTTTTTTATAGACAAGTAAGAATTCATTTAAGAGCGCTCAAAGGGCGAGCACGCCCGAGAAAACATATGCAACCAAACTCCACAAAAACAAAACATATACCATCGGACTACCCACAAAACCCATTAGGTCCACCAATGATTTCCGATCGTTCCCATGAACCCAACAAAAAAGAGATCAAAGAATGGAAATTTCAACACCCAAATAGGAGATTCCACCGTCAAAGGATCTCCTATTCCTTTCACACCACAAACCCCACCAAATACAAAGAGGAGCCTCTCTCCAAGCATCGCGAGCTAGTGGGCCAACTTAGACTGCATACCAAGCTTCTAACTACCTCCCATAAAAGGAACACGCCTCAAAACTGCCATGCCTGGAGCCGATCCACACCCACTCGTCTGCCCCCTCTCCAGCTATTCTCTGGTGATACAACAAAGCCAAAAGCTCTATGATGTCATCCATCTCCCAATCCTGAAAATATCTCACGAACCTCACATACCACATCATTGTCCCATCATTAAGACGATAACATTTCACCACTGAGGCATGAAGGTCACCAAAAATCCGAAGCAACATCGAAAAGATACTAGCTAGAGGCCTGTCACCCACACCAAATGTCAGACCAAAATCTAATATGCAGCCCGGACTTCACTCCGAAGCAAATGTGTTTCGAGAATTCATCCCACCCCCTTCAAATATATTTCCAAACCCCTACGCCCCCAGGGCGGCTCACCTTCCTAGAGCTCCAATCTCCCCATATTTGCTACAACCACAACCTATCCCTCTTCGCTCCAAACTGCCACAGCCATTTCCCAAGGAGGGCTTTATTGAAAAGATTAAGCCTCCTAACCCCCAAACGACCAATTTAATTCGGTCTACACACCTCTTCCACCTCACCAAATGATATTTAAACTCGCACACACCCCCCCAAAACCACACACACAAGAAAATTTCT
The DNA here is from genome assembly GCA_026545225.1 of Cornus controversa. NCBI lineage: Eukaryota > Viridiplantae > Streptophyta > Magnoliopsida > Cornales > Cornaceae > Cornus > Cornus controversa. The sequence continues at coordinate 75,690,449 of CM048846.1, forward strand.
TTGCAACCGATTGATCCTCTCCATAGAAGCAGGCATCTAGAACAAAGAAAGGATTTACTTTACCATCCTTATTTAGCAACAATCACTTTGTGAACATGTCATTTTAAGAGAATCCAGCACTCTACCCAGTAAACCATACACAGAAATACCTTTTCCCATAGAACCTCTTTGAGGTTTGATACATATACATGGCTAAATGAAACGATCAAACTAATCAATGCTCCACTCATCCAACTCTAATTATATGATAACATGAGGAGCATTGGTTTAACAAACACTTCATTCCTAATAGTTATGGACACCTATGTGACTGTCAGCCACCAGTATTTGCGTCAAACTGATGATTAGCATCAATACAGCAAAAAATCATTTTCTTTACAGCTGCTGCACGGCAAAACTTGTGTGCCATGTGACTGACAAAAATCTAATGTTGCATAAATTGACCTAAAGAAACAGGACAAATCCTAACAATTGTATCCTATAATATAAATTATTCAACAGCTTTGCTTCTTCGTGGTTCAATTGCTTCACTTATATGGAAAAAATTTTGGTAAAATTTTGCTTAAGAATGTGTATTTCATTGCACATAGCGCAGCAGTAACACCACCAAAGAATGACAAGTGACGTGGAAAAATGCTCTCTGTGACTATTTAAACTATAGAGTAATGTTTTATGGTAAAAGGAGCAAGAAATAAGATGTGGATTAAGTATTGTTAATACAGCAATCCTCCTGCCCGACTCCTTTCGAAGAAGTCCATATATCATATTCCATTAATGACAGTATACCTTCTGCATTTTTGTGAAAGCGGAAATTTTGGAGGATCTTCTCTTTCTTTTTCTTTTCTTTTGGGTTCCTTTCAGATCTTGCAATTTTTTATTTCTTCTAAATGTACATACCATACCCCCTCTATAAAGTCTAACTTATTAATCGACACAAGTCATCTGCATTACATAAATTAATGTACTTATTCTATTTATAAGTAAATAACTAATCCAAAACGAGGGTAAATGTAACATAAAGGCTCAACGCCACGATTTCGGAATCTAACATATTACAAACTCATATATCCCTTCATTTATCATTCTCGCGCTAGTTTGTCATTCATAAACAAATTGTTTATGCACATATGCTCCTAGAAACCAATATCCATGTTTGATATTTTTTCGGCTAAAAGCCTCCAAATGATCACTCAACTCCTCTGCATAAATAATAAAACTAATTCTATTTATAAGCAAGTAATTAATCCAAGACAAGAGTAACTACCAGATAAAAGGCTCAATAGCAACTTTGTTTCTTCTAAATGTACATGTGTACCCCCTTTCCGAAGTCTACCCGACTATCTCATTAATCAACACATATCATCTGCATTAAATATTTCACATCACTCATTCTATAATTTATAGATAAGTAAATAATTCATCCAAAATGAGTGTAAATGCAAGACAAAGGCTCAACACCACCATTTTGGAAACAAACTGCAAACTCATGTCTCTCGCGATTGTTCTCTAGCTAGTTCTTCATTCATAAACGAGTTTTTCTTTCATGCATGCCCATAAGAACCAATATCCAGGTCTGACATCTTTTTGGTTAAGAGGCATCAATTCATCAATCTGACTCCATTACATAATATTAAATAGTAAAAATTATTCTATTTATAAGTAAATAAAATAGTTCATCCAAAATGAGGAGAGATTCAAGGCACAAGACTATACCATCTTAAAAACCAACATATTAGAACCTCATATTTCTCGCCATCAATTGTTCAAGTGCTAGTTCTTCAATCATAAATGAGTTAGTCTTCCTTCATAAAAGTCATGAGTACTGTGTAGTTAACAATACAATAATAGCTTGTATACACCTTCCAATAAAATGAAATACTATCAAGAACAAACAGGATGAGACTGACACCCAGAGACTGTTATAACTTCTAAAACTAACAAGACTCATGCACATCTATCCCTAAAATAAGAATACAATTTTCACAAACCTCTCGTTAAAATGTTGAAGAATTATAGCCACAAACACAAACAAATTCCTCATCCTCTTCAGAAATCAGTCTCAAGAACCTCTTTTGAAAATTATTCAACCAGGATATGGCCAGTAAATTATTATGGATTTTAAATTGCAATCATATTTTGATCTGACCCCTTATGCTATTATATTTATTTTATCATTCATGTTTGCCACTCCGATTTGGTTTCTCAAGTGCTGAGTTATTCAAAAACCATAATGCTAAGAAGGTTTAATAAAAGAACGAAACAGGACATAATTTAAAGATTTACAAAAAGTGGTAATGAACTTTAAAACACACACACAAGCACATTGCATTTAGCAATGAACCATAACAGTGGATAAGCAGGACAGTTTGGAAAGAGAATGATTGCATTAATTAGGAGAGAAAATGAAAAAAATGAAGGATAGTGTTAGCCTTCCTTTGCCTCCTCATCATCTTAATAAGACATGATATAACCCCTCAATATTTTTCCATTCCTTTGTTTTCCCAACTCCCAAAATCGTATACATTCACTACCACGAACTCCAATGAGTACTCTGACAACTGTAACCAGATCATGCAGTGCAAACTCATACATCTCCACCGAACCACGCCCGGGAACATTATGTACCCAACTACTCTGTAAGTTCTAATGTTCCCTAAATACCACCTTCAAATAGGTTTAAATCAACAAAAAAAAAAAAGGTTTAAATCAACAAAATCAGATCAAATTGCATAGACACAAATATAAATATATATTTATATATACCATCGGCATCGCGAGGAGGTCCAGAACCACCAGAGATCTTCCCCTGAGCTCCGGAAGGCGGGAATGTCTGAAGATTCGAATCTGCAAAACAACAAAAAACGCCTCCAAAGATCAAAACGAAATGACAAATCACACCGAAACAAACAAAAGAAGAAAAGTAAATTCCGAGATTTGGAATTCCAGAAACTATAAATTACCGGAGAATTTGACGGCAATATGGCCAGACGGATCTGAGACTGCCTGCGAAATCAAGTGAGATTATAGAATGAGATCCAGATAACTAACTGAGAATTATTGAGATACACACACGTATATAGAGAGAGAGAGAGAGAACGAATGAATGAACTAATAAAAGGATTTACAGGTACAGATCCGCTGACTTGCTGATTATCGATGCTGGTGTAATTGCCTGACATCATCTTCGTTCAATTTTTATAAGTAATTGCTATTTTGTTATATAATTGGCAGAAAAGTAACAAAAAGAGATTTTCTACTTCCTCTTTCTCTGTTTGTTCTTCGCCTTCTGCTCCGACACAGATCTATCTTCGTCTCTATTGCGTCAACTCCTATTTCGTTTTCGGTGACCCAAGTTCCAGCGTTTTGTCATCTTTCTTCTTTCTTGATTTTTTATTGGATAAGTGCCAAAAATAAATAAAAAACAAAAAATATAACGATCTAGTAATTTTTTATTTTTTTATTTTTTTTATTTTTACAATTGCGCATAATTATTACCAATAAAATCAAGGTCAAATTACAATTACCTCCCCAAAAGTTCGTCAGTATATCATTTATTTTTTCTTTTTGGTTTCATAATCTCAATAACCTCCTTTAAAGGTGTGATGTATATAACGGACTCTCTCATTATCTCATCTCACATAGACAAACAGAATCTTGGTGACATTAATGATAGAAAATGAATAAAAGGTCAATTTTTTTCTTTTTAATGGATATCTTTAATTTTACTGACCAATAAACAATTACTTATAAACCATTGACTTAAGGGCCTGTTTGGTAACCGTTTATGTTTATTGTTTAAGTGTTTATGTTACGCTTTTGTTTATCCATAAACATGAGTATTATTTGATAACGAAAAAACGTTTGGCTTATTTTAAAAATCATAAACAAAAAAACATGTTTGTTAACCTTAAACTGTTTTTGTTTTTTTTTAAAAAAAATCAACACAATAAACTGCATAAAAAGTCAAGTTTATGCTACAACAAATATATACAACAATAACAGAGCAAGAAATATGCATAAAGAAGAAATAAATAATATTGGGTTACATATATATCTACATAGCAAATAATGCTGTAAAAGTAGAATGACACACAACCCAGAAGGTCCTAACAAGTAAGGGGATGCACACAATTCGGTTCTTTACGGTTATTGGGAGAACCAGAACCAAAACCATTCCCAACGGTTCTTTAATTTTGAAACTGAAATAAATGAGTTCGATTCAATTCGGTTATTATAGGAGTTGTATTTAACCTTATAATAGTTATAATAACTTCATTGTTTAAAATTTTTTACATAACAAAATGTTATTATATATATATATATATATATATTCAACGGTTCCAGTTCCGATTCCAAGGCTTGGAACCGGAATCGTAGTGAACGGTTCCTAAAATTTAGAGCCGGAACCGAAATCGTAGTAAACGATTCGATTTGGTCCAATTTATATGGAGTGAGAAGAGGGATTTGGAGGGCATATTCCTTCTCTTGATAATTCTAATATTTTTATCGTTGTATCAAACAATAGCATTTTATAAAAAAAAATTCTTTTCATTTTCTCACTTTTAGTTTCAATTTTTAATTAAAATAATATAATCACCATTTTAGATAAAAAAAAAAAAAGAAAAAAAAAGTTTTTTTTTTTTAATAAACATAAACAATAAACATCATTTTGGTGTTTATGATTTGAAGGTTTAACTACAGTATTGTTTTAAAAGCGTTTTAACAATTTATAAACAAAACAAAAATTATTAAACATGTTTATCGTAAAAATTTGTTTTGATAAACAATAAACACTAAACATAAACGGTTACCAAACGGGCCCTTATGAACTCAAATGTTCCACAGTGCCTTTGCTTACACACACATATATAACCTCTCTCTCTCTCTCTCTCTTGTTTCCAGACAAACTCATCTTTAAACCCTCTCTCTTTCTCGTTTCAACCATAATCTCACCCTCTGAATCATTTCAACCCTAATTTCTCTTCTCTCTCACCCCCCTGCTTGCACAATATTAGCATATTTGAAGCTCGCATTATGAGATTAAAGATGGACTCTTCTAGTGCCCAGTCAACCATGGTAAGTATCTAAGATAAAAACAATTATTTGTGGTTGTGGATGTATTGAAGACACTGTTGTAACATGCTGGTTGGGCCATTGTTAAACCTCGTCTATTTGGAGTGTCGGGTAATGTAATCACTCCCTCACCTTAATATTGAAATAGTAATATAGCCATAGTATAAAGGAAAGAGAGGCATTCCAAATCACTGCTAGTCATGGTTAGTGTTTTAACATTGATCTTTGGTGTGATCAACTATTCCAATGCCAGGACTTGTAACGAATAGCTCAAAAGTGTCGATCCAATCTATAGGAGATACGAAAATTGAAAGAGTGAAGGGAATGGATACGCTTAATAACACTAATAGGCATTGTTGTTAGAGAAATGACTAACAAAAGTGATTCTCCATAATGAATATATAGTTAAGACTATTAATTTGTCTAGTATGTGTTATTACAATTATATATATATATATATATATATATATATATATATGGTGAATATCTCTAACCTCCCCTAAGATTTGTTAAATACTATCGGATGAAACAAAAAATGTGTTAATTTATAAGTGATTAAAAATAGATCCTATTTTTTGTTCATTGATAAAATGCATTTTTTTGTTTAAAAATATCTCAGCACCCCATGTCAGAGTTAACTACATATTAAATTACTGTTTTACCATCATTAAAAGTTATTGAAAAGCTTAGGTGAATGTTGAGCTCGTAAAAAAAAAAAAAAATTATGTTGCCTCTCCATTCCCCTTTTTGTCTCATTGTAAAATCACACATTACCATTAGTGAGTTGGTCGACCATCACTGAAAGGGAAGGTTAGTGGAATTATGAAAGCATAAGGGGAGGTAAGTGTTATATTGATAAATCTCAATAAGATAATTGTAATTTGCTCTAAAATAAAAGTTACAAATTTTTTTTCTATTAAGTTAGTGTAAGTATATCAAAAGGGCCCAAAACAACCTCTATACATCATACAATAGCCATACCCTTGGCGATATACAAAAACAAAATCCAAAAATCCCATATCCACCACTTTAATAATAACTTGTTTATATGCCAATATGCCAAGAATTTACAGAATAATAATAATAATAACAATGATAATGATGATGACAACAATGCCGACAAAGCAATTTGCAACAAGCCATAGTATGAAAAAGTGATTGGGCATACTCTTCTGGAAAAAAAAAAAATTTTAGACCGGTTAACTTTGTTAAAATAATTTAGAAGAGAGTTCTAAGCAGTCTTGATAATAAATTGAGCATTAAGGAGGATTCACACAATTTTATCTAACATCGTTGTAGTAGGATTGCCCAAGTATGTCGGGTCGGGCTTAACTCGTAAATTGGAATTCCAAGTGCGGGTCCACAATGCTTTGATTGGTTAATGGGTTGGTCGGGCCTACAGGTAAGAAACCCATTTCCAAACCACATGCCTTGAAAATAGCAGTTGCATGTCTCTTAATGGGCCATGTTTATGAGATCCAAATGGGTTTTAAAAAAATATTTATTTAGGTTTCATTTAGCTGGACTTGACACAATGATTGCCCCTTTGTGATATGGAGTTCATGAGTTCGAAATAAGAAAAGAATCTCTATGCATATGGGGGTAAGACTAAATACATCTCACCCTCTACATACTCCACAACGGCAGGAACCTCGTGTACTGGGTTTGTCCTTAGTTTGACTTGAATTTTAAAATAATAACAACATCAATGGGGACTTCAGAGCATAGTTGTCGCTTGTGGGCTTGCTCAATGTAGGTTATAGTGTTGTGGATCACATTTTTTAGAAATATCTTAAGAACACCACGAGTCTCATCGTAGATCAAACTGTTCCTAAGATAAAAAAATAAAAAAAAAACCCAATTTTACAACTCGTATGCCATCTTTATAGAGAGAGACGACTATGAGCAATTGCGGATCAAGGAATTTAGTCCAGAGGGGGTAACTGTTAACAATAATATGACAAGAAATTTCGAACTAAAATAATAAATAACAAAGGAGAGGTCTTTTCTGAATTTTGATTCTTAAAATTTTTGCGAGATTCAATGAAGGAGAAAAAGGCATGGGTATTTTCAAAATTTTGATAATTTTGTGGACAAATGAGTTAGAAAATGATGAGTCTTTTTTAATTTTGGAAGTTTTTCTCAAGGTCTTTTGTGATTTTTTTAGGAATTTAGTTATGTCACTTCTATAATTACCTAAAATTGTGTGTGAAAAATACAAATAATAGAATATTTGACAATAGAGGAGGGTTTTTTTTTTAATTTCAACAAAATTGCTAGGCAAATGAGTTAGAAAACGAGGAGTCTTTTTGAACTTTGAAAGTTTTTTTTAAGGTCTTTTGTGAATATTTTAGAAGTTTAGTGGAGACATTTTTATAATTATCAAAAATTTGTATACAAAATATCAATAACAAAAAAATTCCAATGGGGACAATTGCCCCCACTGGCCTCCACATGGCTCCGCCGCTAATGATGAGCCTATGCCATGGGTAGAGAGAGATAAAGAGAATGTTTGGAGGGAATAAAGTACTACAAGCAAAGATGAACAAATCAATGAGAAAAGAAGAGAGAGAACTTTGGCAGAGGGGTGTAATGAGGTAATAAGTAGTGTTTAGTAAAGTAAAGTCAAGGGTATTTTAAGACAAAAATCTAAGGGTACTAAAGTTATTTTATATTACACCGCTTTATTTTCTCCCTCGTCTTTACCCCACACTTGCCCCTCCATGGAAGGGGCACGGCAGGGTATTTTTTATCATTTTTAGGAATAGAATTGTAAGGGTATATGAGATTAAAAAAAGGCAAATAAGACTTTCATCGTTGTAATATTTGAAAAGAGTGAGATGAATGCAACCTTCAGTAACATCTTGTTTAGTTAAATAGAATCAAAGTAGAAAAGAAAGAAAATGAAAAAAGAAAGTGAAGTGAATGAAAAGAAAACTAACTTTTTTACCTACATTGGTTAGTATAAAAAATTTACAAGAAAGTTGTTGGAAAATATTGTTTTGTTGGTCATGAAAGTAAAAAGAAAATTATTCTACCTACCAAAACTACCCTTATGATTTCAAATACTAAAAAAATAAATGAATTTCTATTGGATAATCCTCTTTATGCACAATTATTTATATTAATTTTTAGCAAAGAAAAAGTAAAATGATGATTTATTAAAAATAATAAATATAATTATTTGTATTTTTTTTTAAATTTGTTTATTTTTAAAATAAAGTTTCATAATATTTTTCTTAGGTGGAACTCATTGGTGCCTTAAACTTTATTTTTTTTGTTAGATGTAATTAAGCAAATGAAGTGTCAAGTTCATGTCATCAAAACTATGAATATATGTAACTCAGTGATAGACCATTGGGTACCACAGATAGAGAGTGAAAAGGAAAAAAAAAGAAGAAAAAAGACAATATATATACCATAATTAAATACAAATAAAGTAGAAACTGATGAAGCAAAAATCTACCCCGAGTCGGTCAAACGCCAACCTGTAAAAAAGGACAAGAGAAGAGTAATCAAAAGGGCACCGGTACGGTACCGGTCGACTACACTCCGACGATCAAGTCAGATATCGAGCAGGGCTTCTAAAGTTGTCAATGAACTTAGAGGGTATTCAATGCATATCTTGAGATATAAACCGTCTGGTATTTATAGCGACCAAGCCATAGGCGTGGTCTAGTAGAACTTTACCTCATCAGCTTCCTTTTCCCACTTGGGGTTAACCAGCCCTGGTCAAAGTATTATCCTCTTCAACATCACATGTCTCGTATTAGGAGTCAACCACCCCATCAGATGCCCCCTGTTCATGAGAGTCGTTTGTCGAGTATCGAGAATACATTATACACCTTCCTTCATTCTTTTTTTGGCACGGGCCCGGCTCGGGCAGCGCCTGGCCAGCTCTGGTAGTGCCCGGCCTTGCTTCTGCTACTCTTGCTCCGCGCCTGGTCTCGTGACCGTTGGGTTACTAGACATTGCCTACTCCTTGTGACTGTTAATTTTCTAGCCATTGTTATTGAACGTTGGAAAAAGAACGTTAGGACTGATATATAACTTGGCTATTTAAGCAGCTTCCTCCTCATTCACATCTGCATCAATTCACTAGCTAATGCTTGATAGTTTCATACATTTTCTCTCATGTTGCTTGCACGTTATTAATCATAGCTTTGACAAGCAATCTCCATAAAGCTTTGCCCCCAGCTCACCCCTTGTACAAGTGTTTGAGTTTCTACATTCTATAATGGTGGATTACTCCGAGTGCCAGGATATTAGCTCCACCATGACAGAGTCTGAAGTGGAGGAGTTGGCGACTTTGTATTCCTTTCCGGATGGGGTCGTAGCTAGGGCTCCCTTGCCCACGGAGAGGGCGTACTCCATCTATCTCGGAGAAACATGTTTTTATGAAGGTCATTTCTTCTCCGGCCTTCGGTTTCCTATCCCAGATTTTGCAAAAGAGCTGCTATAGACACCTAATCTCTGCCCCTCTCAACTTACGCCCAACTCTTGGCGTATTATTATGGCTACGCTGGTGCTGTGGAAATCTTCCAAACTCATTTCTTAACCTACTATTGATGAGTTCCTTTCTTGCTACACCCTTTTAAAGAGCAAAGACTGGCGTCACATACAAGGTCGGTCTCACGGTGCAGGGGGCCTGGCCAGAGGATTGGTGATTCTTGACAGCAGCCAGCGGGTAAAAAATTGGAAAGAATGTTTCTTTTTTGTTTCAGGAAACTGGGAACTCCCCCCTTTCCACATCCCTCGTACCTGGACTGCTGGGAGCACTACAGGTGAGCTCTTTTTACTTCCTATTTTCTTTACATATGCTATTGTCACTTTTCCTTGTCCATGTCTCACGCGGACTTATTTCCATCTTCCAGCTGCTAGGATTGAGCCGGTTGTGGGTTGCGAAGAAGAAGAAGAACTAGACCTCATTTTTGAGCTCCCTATGAGAGATGCGATGGTCTTGACTTCGAACGGGGGGCTGAGCAATCTAGGCTATCCTGTTTGTATGGCTAGAAACAGACGAGGTAACCTTAATGTTTTTTATCTTCCTTCCTCTCTCTTTTAATGAGTTGTGTAACACGATTTTGTGCTCAAACTCACAGGCTCGCGGAGGAGGCCAGACAGAGACATTCTCACGTTGGTGAAGGGAAAAGGTGCTAAGTCGTCCTCCTTCCCCTCTGCTAAAAAAAACCATGGAGGCCCGTGATTATCTGGAGTACCGATCCACCTGTAGGTGGGGACTTATCTTCCCCTCTTTCCATTGGGTACTCCCCCCTCTCTGCGGCTATGAGTGCTCCGATTCCGGGCCTCGGCTCGTTTGGGGTGTCTCCTACTTAGTTATTTGTGGGCGGTTCTTTGCCAGACCCAAGCACATTCGGGGTACCAGTAACGCAACTCTTTGGTGGTGGTAGCAGTTCGTACGTATCTTTTTCTCTTACTACCAGTCACACCGGGCTGCTGACCCCAGCTGCCAGCCACGCTGGATCGCTATTGTCAGATACAGTTTTCATTGTAAAAAGAGCCGAGGAGTTTGTCTTCCGGGCGATCTTGAGATAATGAATGCTATTGACTCTCCTTCCTCTGCTGGGTATCTGCTAGCCAATATGGCTAAAATGCGTCCCTACTCCCCTTGTTATATTTGAGTTCTCCCTTTCCTTATCTTTTTCACTACATATTCCTTCTCATATGCTAAACAGGGTTTGACTATTGCCCATGGTCTTTCCAATCGTCTCTTATGGCCGGAGAAGGAACTAGGGAAGCAGAGAATCGCTTTTGCCGCAGAATGTGCTTCCTTTGCCAGTGCGCGCACTACCTTTAACTCAGAGCTGGAGACTCTTCGTGCCTCCCATGCTTCACGCAGCGAGGAAACAGACACCCTTAACTCTCAGCTCAGTCATGAACGGGAGGAGATGGCCCGGTGGAAAGCTGACCTACCCGAGATTAAAGAATTAGTTATTGAACACTTTAAGGATTCGCTTGACTTCGACAAGGCCCTCAACCAATCGTACATCGATGGGTTTGAGTATTTTCGTGAGGTGGCACAGGATTAATGGCCTGATATAAATTTCTCCGGCTTACAAAAGAAAAAATGGAACTAGACAGGAGTCCTGTTTTAAGGTTTTGGCAGTAACACCAACCTCTGAAATAATGCTTGAGACTTGGCAATAGAGTCGACCTCTACAATAATACTTGCCGATAGTAGATGCAAGCTAAAAATAAAGAAGATGGGACTAAGACTAACAAAGAACAAGTCATGAGAAAAAAGACTTCACTGATAGAACCTCCTTAAATGCTCGGCGTTCCAAAGATGGGCCAACTGTTTTCCTTCCAAGGTTTCCAACCAATAGGTGTCTCGCCTTTGAGTTTTGATCACTTTATACGGTCCCTCCCAATTAAGAGCCAGTTTTTCGATGCTGGGGGGTTTAGTGGCTTGAGTGACCTTACGTAAAACTAAATCACCAGGTTGAAAACTCCTCTGCTTAACCCTGGTGTTGTAGTACCAGGACATGGCCTACTGATACGCGGTCATCCGTACCTGCGCTTGTTCCCTTTTCTCATCAATGAAGTCGAGATTGGCTCTTAACTCTTCTTCATTATGAATGGGGTCATAATACCTTGTCCGATGACTCGTTACCGCTCCTATTTCAACAGGAAGAACCGTTTCACTTCCAAAAGCTAAGAAGTAGGGCGTCTCTATAAGGCCCCGATCCCCCGACTCTCGGGAAATCGGAGGTTAACCCGTCCATTAGTCCCAATGGACCATTTTTTCCCCTCTATAAAGTACCATGCTTTGATACCATTCTGTCACGCCTCGACTCCTGAGTCCCAAGAACCGGGGTGCGAACTCCGTGAGATTACCCTCACGATAATACCATCAATATCACAACCTGATCATCAACATCCATACAATCCCAATTTTTTATTTTTATCAAGAAAATTATACGTCTCCAATATAAATGTAAATTACTCCCTGGATATCCATCCCATATATATAACTCAAATGTACAACTGGAATAAGTTACGCAACATACAATGTCCAGTTACATTTAATCCAAATGTACAACATCAATCTAATATCCTGGACATAAATTAGATTCTAAGGAGTCTAATCACTACCTCTGCAACTGGTACTATCAATCCCCCTAACTGACTTCGAAATCAGCAATACCTGCAAAACCTGGGAGGGGGTGAGCTCAAAGGCCCAACAAGGTATGTAGAACCATACTATCACTGCTACAGCAGGTCGATCCTCACATATTCTAAAAAATATACATATTTAAATATATCATAATATTTAAATCATGCTCCACCTAGCATACATGAACCAACAACGCATATGGCAAATCTAGCACATATGAACATATAAGCCAACTACACATGATTTTTGAAATCATTTTCAACATGCTTGAAAGCAGTAAACATCCATCACTAACATGTATAAAGAACATTAATTTCTAAACATTTAGATAAATAATGTAAATCAATCACCACATCTCCTACTCATCAAGTAGCAAATCTCAAATGCAATTAAGATGCATTTGATGCGTACAACACGCTTAGAAGCAATCAATACCAAACATATATCATGTTCATTCACAAGCAACGCATATATATATATATATATATATATATATATATATATATATATATATATATATATATAAGAATGCGTTAATCACATAACATGCTTCATAATAGATAATGTAAGCAATCTCATAATTTTGTCTCTCTCTCTCTCTCTCTTTCTCTCGGGTCCCACTCGACAGCCTAACATGATTATTGACCAACCATGTGACCTGGGACACTTCCCACACAAATCCGAATGCATCACCGAGAACATCGGTCCTACCAGGTGATTTAACCACTTTGACACCATGACTGAGTATTGACCTACTCTGGGTGATTCAACCACACTTCCCCGTTTCCTCACAACGGCCCCATATATGCATTTCGAGCATATAACAATTAAGCGTTCAATGTTCATACTTCACAATGCATAAGCTAGTCAAAAGTGCATAACATGCATTTCATCTCTACCAAGCCACACATATATTCACCTATACGTGTAAAATCTAGCATATAGTTCACATATGCTTGTAAACCTCACTTAAGAACATTTTTGTCATACTTCACCAATGCACACATTTTCTATATACAGATAGCATGCATTTAAATCACATAACCCCACATGTAATCACGTACATGTCAAATCATACATATAAATCATATAGCACATAAATATAGTCATGCTCTCATTCAATGCATACATTCACCACAAGTGTCTAGCATACATTTTAATCACCATATATATTCACATATATATTGTATCACCCATACATGTATTATGCACATATATAACAATTAGCATAAATCATGCTTCTCAAATACTCATTGATGCTATAATCATATTTAGCATGCATTTCCATTACTACTTCAAATATATAATCACATATATATTCAACACCATGCATAAAAGCATACTTTTTATCGACTTTAATCTATATCATACATGCATATCACAATGCAAAGAAGCATTTAAATTTAATCATGCTTTCATCACCACACACATATATATATACTCACATATATATGTATATATACATATATATATATAAACACCACATATGATTAAATTAAGAGCATATGTAAATTAATCAATATAATAAAATATATACGTAGGAGATAGAGGCAAGAATCATATTGCCTTAGGTCCCGCTTTTATTGTGCTCGCGCCCGCAAAATGGCTTATACCTGACCCGGTTCAATCCCGTGTCAAAGCCCGAACAATTAATTATTTCCAGGTCCAAGTCAAATTTTAACCCAACCTCATTCATATCTAACCAAACATATTCAATCAAGATGTATCCCAAGGTGGCAGCCCAAGCTCACCACCTTCTCACAATCCATTTCCTTTTTCAAATCACCCACTGTCCAAGTTCAATCTCAAGCTATACCAAACTCAATCAATAAATCAAGTTCAGCCCACTTCTAGTTCCATTGGAAATCAAACACAAACTCAAGGTCTAAGCCCAATGCACAAACCATCATCCATATATATGTATATATGTATTCATATACATATGTATCACCACTACTATATATATATATATATATATATATATGTTTACATATATATCAAATGCACGACCCACAACGGCACCCTCACTAATCATCATGGATTCATACATAATACCACCACATATGGCAGTCGACATCAGCACCAAGTTATCAACCACCAACCTGCCGTTACCACAGCCGAACCTAGCCATTACCCTCTACCACAGGAAGACCCATAAGCCGCTCAACCATCAATGGTTAAACCCCGACCAAGCTCCACCATCGGACCACCTAGCCGCCCATGGAAGCTCCTGCCATACCCAAATCGTAAGCACCTAAAGCAGCCACAACACCCACCATCGTGAACCAAGCAACTCAGCCATGAACAACCAAAACTAGTCCATATGACCAACTGACCGAAGAGTAGTTTCGGCCGACCGAAATGGTAGTTCAGCCAACCAAAACATTCTGTCAGTCGACCGAAACGCTGAACGTTGCACCCGTCCTCTTTGACTACTCCGCTGCTGAAAAAACTCCATGAACAGGCACACCATTGTTCGAAGCCATTATAAATCGACCCACAACCGAACCCATATGGAAAAGCCACCGAGAGTCACCTATTTCCACCATGAACTGAACCCAGCAACACCCGTGTCCTCATGCCACTGCCGCTAGCTACCAGACCCAATGTTGAACACCCACTACCGGCACCAAATAGGCCACAAGCTCCTCGCCAGAACCATATTGACCACCCAACCACCTGCAACAGCCTACCTGCCCCCAGCCGAGGGTTTCTCTCTCTCGACTTCACCTTTTTCTCCCTTTATCTCTCTAGCTTTCTCTCTCTAAAGCTGTTTCTCTCTCTAGCCGTGAAACTCCCAGTTCTCTATCTCTAAAACTCTCTGTTTCTCATTTTCTCTCCTTCTCTTTTCTTCCTTATTTTCTTCTTTCTTTCTTTTTTCCTTAGCCGACCCACATGGGTCTCCTCTTATATCTTCTTGTATACTCTTTTAATGTACACCACACATAATATCATACACTCTCAGCCACTTAATATATATACATATATTATATATATACATACTTAACCCACATGTGTATTTAAAAGAACACATACACTAATGTAGGTATACATTACACTATACATACATAATCTCCTCTCCCATGTTTATACATGTATTTATCATGTACATGCATCTCCATATATATATTTATATATGCTCACTCTCAAATCACATATATATAATTCCATATATATAAACTTTCTCTTTCCCTATATATATATCCGTATCCTTCTGAAATTAAATAATTCAGAAAAAAAATCTTATCCAAAAATAACCCGGAACGGGTTAAAATTCATCTTGAACCGATCAAAATTAATCCGAGTCGTTACAGTCTCCCCTGTGGGGATTTTGACGGTGGTCCTGTAGGCCCATAAAATACTTGGCAGCAGCTCCGGCCACACTCATTTGGAGTCATTCAGGCATTTCTTGATCATTTTAAATATTGTTCTGTTGGCTACCTCAGCCTACCCATTGGCCTGCGGGTGGCCTGGTGAGGAATAACAGTGGTTTATGCCGTGCTCAGTACAGAAATCTTGGAATCGTTGGCTTTCAAACTGTTTTGCATTATCTATGATAATGACCTTTGGGACACCAAACCTGCATATGATTGATTTTCACATAAAATTGATGACATTCTTTTCTCCAATCGTAGCCAAGGGTTCGGCTTCCACCCATTTGGTGAAGTAGTCAACTGCTATAATGACAAATTTTGTTTGTCCCTTTCCCATGGGTAGAGGACCGACGAAATCCATTCCTTATTGGGCGAAGTGCCACGGGGCCACTATTGGTGTCAACTCTTCTGGGGGCTGCCTCGGGATGTTGGCGAAGCGTTGGCACTTTTTGCATTTCTTGACAAAGTTCAGTGCGTCCTGCTGCATAGAAGGCCAGTAGTATCCCTGTCTAATGGCCTTATGGGCCAAAGACCTGCCCCCCGTATGGTTTCCGCATTCCCCCTCGTGGATTTCCCTCATGATATGCTGAGCTTTTTTTGTTGATAGGCATCGTAGGTATGGCAAGGGGACTCCCTTTTTGTAGAGGATTCCGTCAATCAAGGTATACCTAGATGCTTTGATCCTCATCCTGTGTGCCTCTGTCTTGTCAGATGGCAGTTCACCATCCCTTATGTATCTGACGATCGGATCTGCCCACTCCATGCCCTGGGTGACTTGGTTCACCTTGTCTGATGTCGCCTCTGTTATACTCGGGTGGTCCATGTGCTCTACAAGCACCCCCCTCGGGCGGCTTCTTGTGCCATAGCAAATCGAGCGAGAGCATCTGCATTAGAATTTTCACTGCGGGGGACCCGCGTGATTGAGAACTTTTGGAAGTGAGTAACCAGCTCTTGTACTTTTTGCAAGTAGGATTTCATCCTTGTTCCCTTTGCTTCGTATTCCACACTGACCTGCCGGACAATTAGCTGGGAGTTGGTGTAAGCTTTTAACTGCCATACCTTGAGAACACTAACTAGTTTCAACCCCGCAATCAAGGATTCGTACTCAGCCTCATTGTTTATTGCCTTGAACCTGAATTGCAGGGCATACTTGAACATTTCCCCTACTGGAGACCTGATTAGTATCCCTGCGCCACTGGCTTGTGCATTTGATGACCCATCCACAAATAATTACCACGTACAATCTGGGTCCATTAGGTCCTCCCTGTCTTGTTGGATTGGTCTCTGCACCTCTCCCCGTTGAATTTGCTCATTTTCCCGGGGGTATGTGAATTAGGCAATAAAGTCCGCCAGCACTTGCCCTTTAATAGCTGATCTTGGCTTGTACCGGATGTCAAATTCTCCTAGTTTCATAGACCACTTCATAAGCCATCCAGAGGTTTCGGGCCTAAAGAGGACTTGTCGGAGCGGTTGATCAGTTAGTACCACAATAGTGTGTGCTTGGAAATATGGCCTGAGTTTCCTGGCCATCGTAACCAAGGTGGATGCTAGTTTCTCTATGGAGGGATACATTTCTTCCGCCCCCAGAGCACCCTGTTGGTATAATAAACTGGCCTTTGCACTCCCTCTTTTCCCATACCAGTGCAGAACTGACTGCTGCAAGGGAGACATCCAAGTATAAGTATAATTTCTCACCTACACGCGCGCATGATAAGAGCGGGGGCGAGCTGAGGTATTGTTTTAGCTTACTCAAGGCCTATTCACATTTTGGAGTCCACTCAAAGGCTCGCTTGAGGATCCGAAAAAATGGGAGACACCTGTCTGTAGCACGGGAGATCAACCGGCTTAATGCTACCACCTTTCCTGTTAGCCTTTGGACTTCTTTAACGGTTCTGGGTGATCTTGTATCAAGGATGGCTTGTACCTTCTGTGGGTTGGCTTCTATCCCCCTTTTACTGACTAAATAGCCTAAAAACTTCCCGGAGGATACCCCAAAGGCACACTTGCTTGGATTGAGCTTCATTCTGTACCTTCGAAGGACATCAAAAGCTTCCTGTAAATCAACCAAGTGGCTAGCAGCCCTCTGGCTTTTGACGAACATGTCATCAACATACACCTCCATATTCTTGCCAATTTGCTCTTTGAACATTTTATTTACCAACCTTTGATAGGTTGCGTCGGCATTCTTTAGACCGAACGACATCACCGTATAGTAGTACAATCCCTTTTCTGTTATAAATGATGTCCTTTCCTAGTCTAATGGCCATATCAGAATTTGATTATATCCCGAGTAGGCATCCATGAAGCTGAGCCGCTCGTACCCGTCGTCCCTTCCACTAGCATGTCAATCCGGGGAAGAGGGAAGCTGTCTTTCGAATAGACTTTGTTTAAATCAGTAAAGTCGACACACAGGTGCCACTTGCTGTTGAATTTTTTAACCAGCACCACGTTTGCCAACCAGTCTGGGTAATTGGTTTCTCGTATAAAGTTAGCTTTCAATAATTTCTCTACCTCCTCGAAAATTGCCATGTTTCTTTCTGGGGCAAAGGTTCTCCTTTTTTGTCTGACTGGTTTGACAGTGGGGTCGATATTCAGTCGGTGTACGGCAATGGCTGGATCAATCCCAGACATATCTTCATGGGACCATGCAAACACATCCTAATTTGTTCTGAGGAATCACACCATCTATTCCCGAGAGGTGGGTGAAAGTGATGACCCCAAGCTCACATTCTTTCCTGTACCCTGTTCTTTCAGGTCAATTTTAACTAGCTCTTCCATCGGCTCTGCATGACAGACCTCCTTTTTTTCTTCCACTTCTAACCCCTCAATGTTCAGGATTTTTGACATATTCCTCTCCCTTAGGGAGGTGGCACAACATTCTCGGGCAGTGGCTTGATCTCCTTTTAGTTCCCCAACGCCATGCTTGGTAGGGAACCGAACGAGGAGGTGGTAAGTAGAGGTCACTGCTCTCATAGCATTCAACGTGGCCCTTCCCAGAATGACATTATACGTGGTTGAACAGTCCACCACGAAAAAAGTTACCATCTTGGTGACTTGCCTGGGGCTTGAACCAGCAGTGATCGGGAGGTCGATTGTACCCAAAGGAAGGAGTTTCTCCCCGGAGAAGCCTACGAGTGGAGATTGAGTAGGCTTGAGTCTATCCCTACCGATCTTCATCTGATCAAATGCCTCTACAAAAAAGATGTCTGCAGAACTACCGTTGTCAATTAAAACCCGCCTAATTGTGAAATTGGCGACAATTAATGTTACCACGAGGGCATCATCGTGAGGTTGCTGGATTTTTCTGGTATCATCCTCTGAAAAAGTAATGATCTGGTCGTCCAATCGAGGGCACTTGGCGGGTGACTGGATCACCTCGCCAACTTCGGAGAAAATTTTGACTTTCCTTGCATGTGCTTTGCAAGTGACATTAGACTTTCTGTCGCCCCGATTCCCCCAGAAATGACTCTAATTTCTCCTATTGGAGCATTTTTGCGAGTTGTGACTTCATTCACATCCTGCGAATGATTCTATTTTCTCTGCCCTCCGCCGCCCTCAAATCTCTACAATTGGCCCCCTTGAATCAAACTCTCAATATGTCTTTTCAAATATATGCATTCATTGGTATCGTGGCCATGGTCACGATGGAACCTACAATACTTATCACAGGATCTTCTGACAAGATCAGTTTTTAACTTTGGAGGCCATGATACTGCCGGGTTGTCCTAGATGTGGAGGAGGATCTGACTTATCGACGCGTTTAATAGGGTGAAACTGAATCCCCTATCACGATGCATGTTCTTATCGTTCTGTTCTTGTGACACTCTACCATATTTGGGGTTTCGTTCCTCTCTGCTAGATTGCCCTCCCCTTTTTCTGTCCACCTTTTTGTCGCTATCACCTTTTTCCCTCCTGGTATTAAGGGCATCTTCAACATTCATGTACTTTTGAGCTTTCACAAGTAATTCGGACATGCTCTCAGGGGGATGCTTAGAAACAGAGTATAGGAATTTAGAGGGCAATAGTCCTCCCATGAATGCTGTAACTGCCACCTTATCATCCAAGGCATCTACTTGTAACATTTCTCTAATGAATCGGTTGATATAATCTCGCAACGATTCTCCCTTGGTTTGCCTTACATTTAAGAGATAGGTAGCAAGTATTCTGTGTCTTCGAGCAGCAATGAAATTACAAATGAATAGTTGGCTCAGCTCTTTGAAAGAAGGAATAGATGTTGGTTTCAAACTGTTGAACCAAGATCTGGCGGAGCCTTTTAAGGTAGTAGGAAAGGCTCTGCACATGATCTCGTCAGGTACCACCTGAAGATGCATCAATGCCTTGTAAGTTTTCAAGTGATCTAGCGGGTCCTTGGTCCCATCAAAGCTTTTTATTGTGGGCATATTGAACCTGGCGGGCAAAGGACAGCTCATTACCCCTGCAGAGAAAGGGAGGTTGGTTTGCTGGACCAAGTCCTCTATTATGGCAGGATCTTTCCCCCTTATGGCGTGGGCTATGCTTTCTACCCTGGCTTTCAAGTCCTGCATCTCCATGTCATGATAAGCAAGAGATCCGGAATCTCCATGGGGTTGGCTTCTTTCAGGCGGAACTAAACGGCTGTGACTTGTCCCACCTCTCACTTGACTCTGAGTTAGGTCCTCCATTAGGACTTCGCTCTCTCGCTCAATACCGTCCCCCTCAGGATCAACAGGCCTTAGGTAACTTGGCGATGACACCAGCGCCATAGGAGGGAGGCGTTACAGAATCACCGCATTTTGTTTGAGCAAATGAGCCAGGCTTTGATTTAAGTTCCGGACTTAATGCTCCAACGCTGCAACACGCCCCTGATCGTTTGGGACTTTGGGGTGTGTCCACGGAAAGTCCATCTGCTCAGGGGGCTGTGTGCCTCCATGACCTGCGGGTGCGCTGGCTGTCGGGTCCTATCCGGTTGGAGGGTCAGTACCGATAGGAGGATCTTGCGCGGTTGGAGGGTCGTTTCGGATGGGAAGGTCTTGTACTGGAGGATCGTGGCCAACAGGAGGTCTTGTACGACCGTAGTTTTCAACCCAGATCGTAGGTGCATCATGCTTCGGTATGATTTGAATAGAATAGTCAAATTATGTGACCATTTCCAGAGACATCGCCAACTGATGAAGCAAAAATTTACCTCGAGCCGGTCAAACGCCAACCTGTAAAAAAGGACAAGAGAAAAGTAATCGAAAGAGCACTGGTACGGTACCGGGCGACTACATTCCGATGATCAAGTCAGATATCGAGCAGGGCTTCTAAAGCTGTCAATGAATTTAGAGGGTATTCAATGCATACCTTGATATATGAACCGTCCGGTATTTATAGCGACCAAGCCATAGGCGTGCTATAGTAGAACTCTACTTCCTCAGCTTCCTTTTCCCACTTGGGGTTAACCAACCCTGGTCAAAGTATTCTCCTCTTCCATGTCACATGTCTCGTATTAGGAGTCAACCACCCCATCAAAAACAAAAAAAGAGAATTCCATCGCCAAATAATAAAAGAAGAGGACTGCCTCCCTTGCAACATAAAATAAGCATTGAATTTCAAAACATATTATTATTTTTCACGTTATATTATATTGCTATAATTTTTAAGTGAGAGAAAATGTGTTATACTAAGAAAGTTGTACTGAATAGAAGAGTAGTGAAGAGAAACAACTAACACGACATAATAAGAAATATGAGTGTAATAGTAATTTAGAATATAATCGTACTAGTTTCGCGATAAATCAAAATTTTCAGGTTTTTTTTGCTGGAATTGTTTTGGGAAAAATTTACTACATGCGGGAAACTTAGTTTCTTAAAAAAAAATTATTTCTTGTTATTTTTCGCTAAACAAACTCACAATTTTTTTTTCCTTATTTTTTTCTTTCTTGCTAGTTTCTACTAACCAAACGTAGGCTAAGTGAACATGAGATTATGTTTATAAATTTACGGACCTTAGTTGGGCTGAACTTTCTCTAATGCTCAGTTTGGTAGGAAGAAAGAAAATTGGATAGAAAGGAGAAAATGAGAGATAGATGAGACATTCCTAGAAAAGAGATTATGTTATTTACTCTTTTTATTTAATTAGATAGAAGAGAAGAGAATGGGATAATACTTTGATTTGTTAGGAGAAAAGAGAAAAAAAATAAGAAAAGTTTTATTTTCGTTTAAATTTGAAAGTATGAAATTTGTGAAAGAAAAAGAATGAGTCATCCTTCCTCTTTTCTCTTTCCTCATCTATTCTTTGTCAAACAAAAAAATTGGCTCTTTTTCTTGTAGCTTCTCTCCGTCATCTTCCTTCCTTCCTACCGAGTGAAACATGAAACAAATAATATAGTTTACACGGGCCTCACGCATAATGTGAATGGGCTCTTTCACGTAATTTTCACACACGTGACTTACGCACTAGTTTGCGAGCTTTACTCACAAGCCACAACTATACGTTAATTAGCCGAGCCCCTATGTTCGTTCGTAAAATGTTGTATTGCAATGGAGTACGTCTTCCCAAGGGTCCCAAGTGTCTGCCCATAATCTAGCGCGATCAAACCAACAAAGCTCTGTGACAACAGTCCCGAACACTCGGAGACCTTCTCACTCTCACATGTCTGTAGCAACGGCAAGGTCTTATACACACACATAAGTGTGTGTATAATTGAATATTGCACTTATTTATCTGTTCAATCCATTTTGGTATCTAGCTTTCACTGGCGAGCTCTATGGTTTTTGTTGTTAAGTCGGTATTAATTTTCTACGTGAATTAGGGTTTTGAATATCTGTATAAATTAGGGTTTTGAATATCTTGCAGACTAAATGGCTGGAGTTAATTCAGCTGCGAAAGCCAACTCCGGCGTTCGTATTGTCGTCGCCGGCGACAGCGGCACCGGAAAATCAAGCTTGATTGTCACTGCCGCCACTGATAGTTTTCCGACCAATGTTCCTCCGTTGTTGCCGCTGACGAGGTTGCCTGGTGATATTTACCCCGAGCGAGTCCCTGTGACAATCATCGATACCTCTTCCAGGTTCTAAAATCTCTCTCTGTCTCCTCCTATACACGTGTGTATTTAAGTAGGATCAATATGTGTCGGTCCAATTTTGAACATTATTGTGCCCTTTTTTCTTTCAATAAACCGAGAGAGAGAGGAGGTAAAGCTGCTGAACGAAGCTATGGAGTTCTTATGCATTTGTCATTTTATATATATATATATTGTGTACATGTATTATTTTGTATATATTTATTTTTCTCTAGTCATTCTTGTTCGTGATAATTTTTGGTGATCTACCTTGGTTCAAATTTGAATAACTTTTATGTGATTTTTATCGCGTACAGTGTAGAAAATAGAGGTAAACTTGCTGAAGAATTGAAGCGAGCTGATGCTGTTGTGCTTACTTATGCGTGTGATCAGCCTGCAACCCTTGAACGATTGAGTACTTTCTGGATTCCGGAACTTCATCGACTAGAGGTATGTTTGCTAAAATAACATTTGGTTATGCAAACAAATTACTAGTAATATACCTTTTGGAAGCAATGCTTTGCTCCAACTATTGCTAAGAAGAAAAAATAATTATCACAAGTTCTTATAAACAGTCTTGAAATTATCATAACTTCTTAACTATTATTCTTACTACTTTCCGCTAGTCCTTGATTGTGGTGGTATGCGGCAGAGAAGGACTCCTTTTAAGTTTGAAAATATGTGGCTTCAGGCGGGGGCCTTTAAGGAGAAAGTGAGGGGTGTAGGGTGAATGATAATCCGAGTTTTCTTCTTGCTTGCAAGTTGCGTGCGTTGAAGGAGAATATTAAAATGTGGAACAAGGAGGTGTTTGGAAATCTGGAGTGGAGGAAGAATAGGGTGTTATTGGAGATTGATCAATTGGAGGAGTCGGGAGGCCTTTAAGGAGGAGAAGAGGAGGGAGAAGGGAGGAGTGCAAGGCAGAGATTGCTATTTCAGAGGAGATAGGAACACGAGATTTTTTCACAGGCTTGCTAATGCCCACCGGCGGGGCAACCATATTGGGAGGAGCAAGGTTGACGGTGAGATGCTTTGCAGGGAGGAAGAGGTGGGAAGGGCCGTCTTCCTTTTTTCATAGATTGTATACGGAGGAGTTTAGTTGGAGACCCCTTCTTGGGGGGGGTTGCACTTTGACTCAATTTCAGAGGAGGAAAGGGATAGGATGGAGAGGGTGTTTAGTGAGGAGGAGGTTTTGGTGGCTTTGAAGAGTTGCAAGGGGGATAAAGCCTCAGGCCCGGGTGGGTTCCTTTCTGAAAAATTGGGAGGTGGTTAGGGGAGAGGTGATGGGAATTTTTCATGCTTTCTATTCTCATTGTCAGTTCGAGAAAAGTTTGAATGCCACTTTCATCGCCCTCATTCCAAAGAAAGGAGGCACCACTGACGTTAAGGACTTTATACCTATTAGCATGGTGGGGTGCATCTACAAGCTTATTGCTAAAGTTCTAGCCTTGAGGTTGAGGGATGTTATGGATGGTATTATATCGGACCCCAGAATGCCTTTGTAGGAGAGGAGGGGTGTCAGATCTTAGATTATGCTCTCATTGCTAGTGAGTGTGTGGATTCTAGATTGAGCAGTGAGATTCTAGGGATTCTTTGTAAGCTTGATACTAAGAAGGCTTACGATCATGCGAATTGGAACTTTTTGATCTACTTGATGGAGAGGATGGGTTTCGGGGAAAGGTGGAGGAGATGGATTCGATTTTGTATTTCCTTAGTTCGCTTCTCGGTCCACGTTAATGGCTCTTCAACCAGCTTCTTCAGTAGTTCTCACTAGATTAGGTAGGGGGACCCATAATCCTCCTTTCTATTTCTTATTATGGTGGAGGCTCTCAGTAGGGTAATGAGGAGGGCGGTTGATTTGGGGTTCGTTAGAGGTTTTAGGGTGGGTAGGGATGTTGCTAGTCAGATGGAGATCTCCCATTTGCTGATGATACTCTTGTCTTCTGTGATGCGTATGAGTCACATATGAGATATTTGAGGTGTGTACTCATATGTTTTCAAGTTGTTTCTGGGCTTAAAATCAATGTTGGCAAGAGTATGCTGGTTCTGTGGGGTATGTTCCTGATATAGCTGTTCTTGTCGACATCCTTGATTGCGGAGTTGGTTCATTCCCTATATCGTATTTGGGGCTACCTTTGGGAGCTCCCTCGAGGAGAGTGGGTGGTTGGGATCCGGTGGTGGAGAGGTTTGAGAGGAGGCTGGTAGGATGGAAGAAACGATTCCTCTCGAAAGGCGGAAGGGTCACTCTGATGAAGAGCACCTTGTATAGTCTCCCTACTTATTTTCTGTCCCTTTTCTCGATTCCTGTTTCAGTGGCCGAGAGGATTGAGAGGCTTCAACAAATTTTTTTGTGGGGTGGCTTGGGTGACGAATTCAAGTATCACCTTGTCAACTGGGACTAGGTTTGCAGGCCGATTAAGTTGGGTGGGTTGGGGATTAGGAAGGTGGAGCCTTTTAATAAGGCTCTCCTCGGAAAATGGCTGTGGGGGTTTGGGAGAGAGAGGCATAGGCTATGGAGGAGGGTCATCTCTAGCAAGTATGGGGAGGAGAGGGGAGGTTGGTGTACGGAGGAGTTGAGGACCCGTGGTGGAGTAGGCATGTCGAAATTCATTTGGAGGGGGTGGGATGAGTTTTCTAAGCACATTAGATTCATAATCGGGAATGGCAGCCATATCCGATTCGGGGAGGATCGGTGGATCGACATACTCTTGTGATTGACTGCAATTAGCTTGGTAGTGGTAGGATGAGTTGGGATGTTAGATTCGTGAGGAGTTTTCAAGATTGGGAGATGGAGGAAGCAATTCGTTTTTTGGAGATGATTTACCTTCAGGTGGTGGATGGCGGAAGAGCCGACTCTTTGATGTGGGTACCTTCATCCTAGGGGAGGTTCCCCCCCCCCCCCCCCCCCCCCCCCCCCCCCCCCGCGGCTGCGGGTGGCCTTTTTCAGGTGGACAACTATCCTTGGAAAGATCCTAACGATTGACAACTTAAGAAGAAGACAACGGATCCTATTAACTGGTGCTGCATGTGTAAGAGAGGTGAGGAGTCCGTGGACAATCTTCTGCTCCATTGTCAGTGGCATGGGAAGTTTGGAGTTTGTTGTTGGGATTGTTCGGAGTTCAGTGGGTCATGCCTAGGTCCGCTAGAGGCTTGATGGAGGCTTGGAGAGGTTGTCTAGTGAGTGCGCAAGCTCGTGATTTTTGGAGGGTGGCACCCTTGTGTGTTTGGTTGGTGGTGCTTATGGAGGGAACGAAGTAGAAGATCCTTGATGATAAGAAGACTCCTATTGGAACTTTCAAGTAATCAATTATTAGTTCCCTTTTTTCTTGGGTTCGTGGGAGAAATTGTAATTCTTTGGGTGAGATTGTTGATTTTTTGGATTCCTTGAGAGTTTAGAGGCCCTTTTGGTCCTTGTTTTGTTCCTTGGGATGCATTCCCCGTTTGAGTGCCTTTAATACATCTTTACTTATCAAAAAAAAAAAAACCCCAAATACACACACATTCACAAGTTCAAAGGAAATTAGTAGGAAAAGTAACTTTTATGTTTATTAATAAAGAAGTAGAAGTACAAACATAAGAAACGAGCACATTGGATTGGCTACTGTTGCCTAGTTCAACTGAATTCATGCTTGAAACAATTCAAGTGGAAGAAAAAAAATATAAATGACGATTCACATTTCTGCAATTGCCATGCACTTGCATCCAACAGCAGCATGCCAGCACCTTCATCAATTTGCCAAAACTTTTATCCCATAAGCATGAACTTGTTTAACATTATAAAATTTTAAAAGGACAATAGGGTCAGATCGTGTTGTCCGACGGAAACATTTGATGGTGGAGTATAATGTAATTTTTGAATTAATGGAGGAGATCCATGTAATTATGTTATACCTTAGGGGAAGTGAGTTTCATTTACCCTTTTCTTTTTTCATACCATGTTATTTGATATTAATGTGGCCTTTTGTATATCTGAACAGGTGAAGGTGCCAGTTATAGTGGCGGGTTGTAAGTTGGATTTGAGGGATGAGCAGCATCCAGTGAGCTTGGAACATGTTATGTCTCCGATAATGCAACAATTTCGTGAGATTGAAACTTGTATCGAGTGTTCGGCACTTAAACATATTCAAGTAAATTTTTATTACTTTCTGTTATACTTCTTTGGTGAGCAATTTTATTGGTTGTAATTCCATTTTGACACAATAAGCTGTTAGCCTTGTGTAAGATTTTGGTAACAACATTGTGTAAGAAACTGGTTAATTATCAAAAGGAACAAATTGAAGATTTTGTCAACTTAATAGCAGTTTGGAACTACTTTTAAGGTGTACTAACATAAATGTATAACTTGGTTCTTGGGTCCTATTAAATATACAGAATTCAGTATTAAGAACCACTGGCATGTTATTGTACAGTCTGATTATGGACATTCTTAAGACAAGGTTCTCAAGGTTGTTACTATAAATCACGTGTTCAGTGTGCTAAATGACTTCTGATTTGGGATCTTTAAAGCAATCTGTCGGTCTTCTGGCTTTAACATTTGGATTGTCAGAGTTTAAAATGTCGAAGTTTCTCCTATTTCCAGATCCCAGAGGTTTTCTATTATGCACAAAAAGCGGTGCTTCATCCGACAGCTCCACTATTTGATCAGGAGGCACAAACTTTGAAGCCCCGATGTGTAAGGGCTTTGAAAAGGATATTCATTCTTTGTGATCATGATAGGGATGGTGCTCTCAGTGATGCAGAATTGAATGATTTTCAGGTCTTCCTTTTTCTTTCTTATGTAAATCTGTATGTGCAGAGTCTGCAGACCATACATTTTTACTTTAATGTGCACATTTTCAATGTTTTGAGCTTTTTCAACTAATGTCTTCATTTCCCTGCAAATCTTATTATGACCTAGTAATCGTTTTTTTTTGCTTCGGAATTGCTTGTATGAAGATTCTGAAATAACCTAATGATTATTGTAAACAGGTCAAATGTTTCAATGCTCCATTACAACCCTCCGAAATAGTGGGTGTTAAAAGGGTTGTGCAAGATAAACTGCCTGAAGGAGTCAATGACCGTGGTCTTACTTTGACGGGTTTCCTCTTTCTTCATGCACTATTCATAGAAAAGGGACGTCTGGAGACGACATGGACTGTCCTAAGGAAATTTGGATACAACAATGATATCAGACTCAGTGATGATCTGCTTCCATACCCGATCAAACGAGCCCCTGATCAGGTAAATCCTTGAGTTAATCTTGATTCCTCGAACTGTATAATGCTTTTATTGTCTGGCAAAAACTTGCATGTATAATGCTTTCTTTCCTCAAACGCATGTTTGGTAACTTTTGTAATATTTGGTAGCATGTTTGGCTAATGCAAAACATTACAAATGTTACCAAACATGCTTTAAAACTTGTTTTGTTTTATGTTTTTGTTGCCAAATCGGTAAAAACCAAAACAAGTGGCGAAAGCATATTTGGTAACATTTGTAACGTTTTGCACAGTACCTCATTTGCTTCAGAAAAAGCCTAAATCCGGAAGCAAGAAAAAGATGTTTTCATTTGTTTTTGCTATTGTAGCTGTACAACTGGAGTAAGATTTTTTTAAAAAGCCAATATAACGTAAATACCATATTTTTTACAATCATCCCAAACATTTTTTTTTTTGCTTTGAAACATTATGCAACAAATTAATTACTAAACATGTTTCTATTTCGGAATAAATCACGGCAAAACAAAGACATTTGCTTTTTATGAAATCGGAAGCGCAGTTTGCCAAACGGGTCCTTAGAGGGTACAAGAATGTTTCATGATTATTAAACTGCAGTTTATGACATTTAAGGATGATTCAAAATTATAGACACGGTGGTTGTACTTTTTTGGTCATCATTATTCATTCCCCAACAAATCATGGATCCTCTATTTTGTGGGATCTATGCGATTCGGAACCACTGGTGCATGGCCTTTCATCCAACAGATTGATTATTATGGTGGGGATGCAAAGTTGCAGATGGTACTATGACTTTAATCCCTATTACTTCGGATTGGTTGCAAGAAACTTGTATTGACGTACATTTCTAGTCTAGGGTCATTTCCTATGATAGATTGAAGTAGCACTAATTGACAATGATATGCCGCCTCCGCCTCAGGCTGTCAATCGTCAAAATCTTCCCCAAAGCAACCATCCACCCGAAGAAAGCCAACCTAGGTGGAGCTTTAGTATGCCAAACTGCCTTCCAAGTAAAAGAGTTCATATGAGGATCTAATGACCTCTGGAAAAAGGACCACACCTTAAATCTCACAGGACTGGAATTCGACCAAACCCAATCGTCGAACTCCTCGATGACCACAACCTCAATAAAGCAAGACTAGGTGGTTGCCAACATCCTCCACCTCCCAGTCTTGGAAGTGTCTGACAAAACGCACAGCCTAAGTCAACCTCCTGCGATTAGGCCGATAACAATCAACAACCGAGATGTCTAACCTCTTAACGCCCAGATCTACAACTGAATAGGCCTACAAACTTGCTCCCACTTCACAAGATGGAAGTTAAATTCCTAGCTAAGGCCTCCAAAAAGGGCATATGAAATAGGGACATAAAGTAAGTCGAAAGGTCGAAAGTGTGTTCCTCAAAAGAGTTAATCTCCCCCCTTAATAGATATCGCTTCTTCTAAACCGCTCCACAACAAGATCCTAATAGGAGGCTCCCTTTGATGACACCCCCAAGGACAAACCCAATTAGGAGACTAGAAAAGACCTTACACCACACCCCAGAATATTGGCCTACGAGGCTCTCTCCCCCTTCGGCACAATCTCACTCTTCTCAAGGCTAATTTTCAGCTGAGAGCCTAAAAACACACCAAAGCACACCTCAAATATTTCATCTGAGCCTCGTGTGCATCACATAAAATTATGATGTCATCCGTAAACAAAAGGTGAGAAACCTCCACCTGGCTAGAGGACTCCCTGCCCTCTTTGAATCCTTCTTATAAAACCCAGCTGCAGCTGCACAGCCGTCCTCGTCAACCTACTTTAAGCCTTCATCACCATAATGAAGAGAAAGGGAGATAAGGGATCTCCCTGCCTCAAATCCCTTGAATTGTAGAATAAAGCAGACGGAGATCCATTTACAAGTACTGAAAATCTCATCGAAGAAATACAACATTGAATCTATCTCCTCCATCAAACCTATTGTTGGGTTGGCTCAAATTCCTATTGTGATTAGGTTTCTATTATAGAATTGTCTCTTGTTAGGTAATTTTTTAGTAGGCAAGTCTTGGTTTCAAGGAAGGAAAGTACTTGTTAGGCAAGTCTTGGGCTCTAAGGAATTGTAATCCTTGTCCACTAAGGAATTGAGTTTTGGGCTCTATAAATAGTTACTTATGTTATAGGTTAAGACAAGTGAGAAGAAAAGAGGCAATACTCTCATTGTATTTGAGAGGTTACTCTCATTGTTTGAGAGGGCAACTCTTGCGTAGAGGTAATACTCTCATTGTTATTGAGAGGACACTTACAGAGAGAATTCTTGTTTAGAATTTGTGATTTCCTTTTGAGCGAGATTGGGTGTATAAGAGTTAAGGGTTGAGAGTTGACTGTACTCTTGATACAATTCTTCAACTTGTACTGTTACAATCTATATAGTGAAATCGAGCTCTCCGTGGACGTAGGCTTGTTTAGCCGAACCACGAATAATTCTTGGTGTGTTCTTGCAAATTTCTTTGTGCTTGTTTACTTATCATCATATCGTAATATTTGGTGGTTCGTGATTGGGGGCTTGTTTCTCAACAAATTGGTATCAGAGCTTCAAGGTGCACACAAGGTGTTTGATAAAAGTCTTGTCTAGATTTTTCTTCATAATACGGGTGTTGTTCTTTTTCGGCACTTGTAACAATCATGGTCGGTAATATTGCTACACAATACAAGGTGGAAAGGGAAGGATGGAAACCGAAAAAAATGTCAGTTGATGATTGGCAGGATATAGAGTCAAGGTGTGTTAGCACTATTTGACTCTGTATTGGGGATGTTGTCACAATTTACAAAGGTGACACTCTTACTCAACATGAGTGGTTTTTAGATTCACCCAAGTTGCAGTGTAATCTAATTTCCTTGAACTGGGTGGATTTCATGGGTTGCAAGTGCTTCATTGTAGGGGGGGTCATGAAGATCACCAAGGGCTGCATGGTATTAATGCGAGGAGAACAGAGCCGAGGTTTATATTGTCTGGTGAGGAGTGCCAATGGCACTCAGACTTCGATTGTGGATAGGAAACAGGGTGGTAATAAGATCTTGAGACGTGTTTCGTTTGATTTATCGAAGATACAGGTTGCACGTTTTCAGACAGATGTGGGTGAGATGAAAGTTCATCCTTGGAGAAGGGTTGCATCAAAGCCCCCTTCCAAAGTTACTTGATAGTGTTGACTTGATACAACTACATGAATACATTGGCCGTGTGGATCAAGGGGATTATTGTTTCATACTTGATTCGGGTTATGTAGCTGAAGTTTGAAAGACTGATGGATCGTTTGTGAATTTGCATACGGGAGTTTCGTGTATTGAAGACTTGTCAAAATTTTTGCTAAGGGGGAGATTTGTTGGGTTGGCTCAAATTCCTATTGTGATTAGGTTTAGAGTTGTGTCTTGTTAAGTAATTTCTTAGTAGGCAAGCCTTGGTCTCAAGGAAGGAAAATATTTGTTAGGTAAGTCTTGGGCACTAAGGAATTGTAATTCTTGTCCACCAAGGAATTGGGTTTTAGGCTCTATAAATAGTTACCAATGTTATAGGTTGAGACAAGTGAGAAGAAAAGAGGCAATACTCTCATAGTATTTGAGAGGTTACTCTCATTGTTTTGAGAGGGCAACTATTGCGTAGAGGTAATACTCTCATTGTTATTAAGAGGATACTTGGAGAGATAATTCTTGTTTAGAATTTGTGATTTCCTTTTGAGTGAGATTGGGTGTATAAGGGTTAAGGGTTGAGAGTTGAGTGTACTCTTGATACAATTCTTCAACTTGTACCGTTACAATTTATATAGTGAAATCGGGCTCTCCGTGGACTTGGGCTTGTTTAGCTGAATCATGTATAATTCTTGGTGTGTTCTTGCAAATTTCTTTGTACTTGTTTACTTATCATCATATCGTAATATTTGGTGGTTCGTGATTCGGGGCTTGTTTTTCAACACCTATCCTATCCAAAACATATAACCTGAAACTCCAACTGATATGATCATATGCCTTCTCTATGTCCAACTTGCACACAACTCCCGACGTCCCACTAATCAGCCTGGAATCGATGCATTGCTAGCAATCATAGCAGAGTCCAAAATCTTTCGCCCTGCCACGAAAGCATTTTGGGACCTCGATATCACACCATCCATGATTGCCTTCAATCTCAAAGCTAGGACTTCAACTATTAGCTTGTATATACCACCCACCAAACTAGTAGGCCTAAAGTCCTTTATGTCAGTAGCTCTCCCTTTTTTGGGGATA
This sequence comes from Cornus controversa, assembly GCA_026545225.1. NCBI lineage: Eukaryota > Viridiplantae > Streptophyta > Magnoliopsida > Cornales > Cornaceae > Cornus > Cornus controversa. The sequence continues at coordinate 75,722,521 of CM048846.1, forward strand.
AGCACAATAAAAGTAGCATTCATGCACTTCTCAAAGCGCCTATACTCGTGGAAACAAGTTGAGCGCATACAACACCGCATTCTCGACCACCTCTCAATTTTGTTGAAAGAACCCCATAGTGAATCCATTTGGCCCCTGGGCCTTATTCCCATTGCAACTCTTCACAACAAGAACTATCTCCTCAACAAAGGGACTCTTCAATCTAACTTTGTCCTCCTCTAAGGTCATATCGAACTCCAAACCATTCAACAATGGTCTCTAAGGAGTACACTCCAAGTATAGCTGTTGATAGAATGATGCAATCCCCCTACTAATATTCTCCTCCATGTTCAGCAATGTACCGTCAGCACCATCCTCCCAATATGATTACTCCACTGATGAGCATTGGCCAGTCTATGGAAGAATTTCGTGTTTCCATCCCCCTCATTGAGGCACAAAGTTCTAGACTTCTAGAATCGCTATCTTGCCAATCTCCGCCTTACAATCCTCCTCCTTGCATTGCTCCTCCTCACTTAAGTCGATCCCCCCTTCTTTCCGATGTAACTCAACAATCTGTTCTTATGCCATATAAGGATTCTGAAAACCTCTTTATTCCATTTCTTGATCCCCCCACAATCCAAAACCAACGGGATATGATCCGGAATTGGTTTGGCCAATGCCACTTGAGCGACATCCGCTACTCCTCCCAATCTATATAAATCAAGAACCTGTCCAATTGGGATAGAGTGGGAGTCTGCCAGCCACTTGATTACATATAAGTAGCGCCCTCCATCAGTAAATCAGTCAGTTGCTGAGCATTGATGAACTCCGAGAAATGCTCCATGGCCGTAGACCACCTCCCTCCAGTAGACCTCTCGAAAGGAAATCTGATCACAGTAAATTCCCTACCCACACACCGCAGGAACTCCCACCTCCTCTGAGCATACTCTAACTCGTCCCGTAATAATCCCCTCTCCCCATCCTCAATCTGTCCATACACCTTGAGAACACCCAGCGAGACCCATCTTCCTCCAGCAAGAATAAGCAAGAGACTGAAAATATCGCCTTCCAAACTTCTGTCTTGGACACCCATCTCTTATCCCACATGACTAAAATCCCTCCTGCCGAACCACAAGCATCCAGAGCTTCCTATGCAACAAATCTTCCACCCTATAAACTCCTCACGATCCCATCCGAGCAAAATGCCAACTTGGACTCTTGCAAACACACCACTTGGCCGCCCCATCTCCCCCCCCCTCCCACAACCCACTTTCGTAATAAAGATAGCTTTACCACTTTCCTTTTGTTTGGGTCATTAGGACCTTAGACATTCCAAGACACAACTGGTAGCTTCATGCACAAACAATGTCCCTCCCCACCCACCGCCAACCAACACCAACCCCCCCCACCCCTCTCCCTCTCTCCCCCATTTCTACCATCATAATTCACGTACGAAATTGGATTTCAAAGTTCCTTCTCTCCCTCCCAAGTTGAGTTCTTCGCCATTCTTTGTCAATAGAATGAAAGAGCTCCATTGCTTGCTATTCATTCCCCTCATAGGTTAACCCCAATCCCTTACTAACCTCACCAATATTTTCCACCATCCACTCCTCCAAATCACCCCGGACTGAACAATATGATTTTTGCCCTCCCTCTCAGGATCCCACATTACTGGCGGCGGCAATAGCCCTAATTTATCATCAACCTCTGCCTCCCGTACCACCCCATCATGATTATAGTCAAATGGGTCAGCCGACAAATCCACCCCACCATCATTGCATTTAAATTCATCCATTTTTCACTCAGTGGATATACTGGATATACTATAACCATCATCTGAGGGCTCCACCAACCTTGAACATGTCTCTCTTGCCTATTGACTAGGAGTTAGTGAGGGCGTAACCCCGACATTAAGGCTGCTGTAGATTCGTTTCGCAGCCTCAATTGAATGCCTTTCCCAACGCATAATGTTAACACCCCTTACGAGGGCGTCATCAGTTAGTCTAACCTATTCTGGGCTATTTCCCTGTTGTTGCTTATAGTGTAGACTATCTTCCTCACCGCCGGACACCAACGCTACTCCCTTACCCATCGACGACAGCCCCTGCTGCTCCTTCTGTATTTCTTTGGTGATGTCCCCTCCCTTCCCTGAAGCTCTCAAAGTACCAGAATTAGAAGAAGGATAGCAGGTGGGTTTATGAAATCCACTTTCCTTTCTGTTCGGCTGAATCGGAGAATTAGCCTGACCTTCTTTCAACTCCCCTAGCACATTTGTTGCGGGCCAGTTTTGCTTCTCAGCCTAATCTCTTGCTCTAGGGTTTATCATGAAAGGATTAGGCTTGGCCCATTTAATTAGACCCACCCTTCCGTTGCTTCATCATTCCTTTCTTTATATTGCTCTGTACTGGGCGTTTCTTTGCAGTCCATTCCTCGTGTTACTTCCGTTGTTGGATTGTGGAGGTATGTGGAAGAAGAAAACTCCGTTAGGATTGAAAATATGTGGCTCCGGACAGAGGATTTCAAGGAGAGAGTTAAGAATTGGTGGGAGGGCTATGAAGTGTGGGTAGTCTGAGTTACATCCTAGTTAACAAATTTTTTTACTAATGGAGTGATGGAGATTCTAAGCCGAATGGTCTACGCACTTACTATAGGCGTAGACGTAGAGGATGATTTTGTTTTTTTTGATTTTATATGTATTTTCCTTATTTATTGAGGGTTTTTGTTTCCCTTTTAGGGTTATTGTTTTGCCTATATATAGGGGTAACTAATACGTTGTGACGGCACTTTTTGATGATTATTATTGAATACAAAGCTTATTGAGATTTCCTCTTCCTCTGTTCTTCTTCTTCTCTCTTTCTCTCTCTTCTTCTTCCCCTCTCTCTCATTCTTTCAAGCCTCCTGCATCAATTTTGGTATCAGAGCGAAGATCCATAGTATTCTTTCAAAAATTCTTATTGTTTTCTCTAGTCATTGCAAACAATCCTATACGTCACCGTGTTCATAAAAGTCCCTGTTACAGGAACTGTTCATTCACAAACCCTATTGTTTTTTAACCTAAACTTGTTGTTCACCCACCATTCCTCACACCCAAACCCTAACCCATCTGCAACCACGCAAGACCTTAACCCATCTCACACATCACAACCATCCACCATTCCTCAGTTAGTTTCCCCCAAACAAGCCCTACTCACTGCCTTAACTAGCCAATCTAACCCTAAACAACCTAAGCCAAACCCTAGCCGCCGCCAACCAAAACTACCATCAATCCCTCACATCATCTTCCTCACACCCAAACCCTCATCCTTCACCAAATAAACCCTAAACGCTCTGTCACAAAACCCCACAAAACAGAACCTTATTCAACCTACAGTCGAAGCCCACATAGCCTCATCACAAGTCCTACCGCCAATCAGAACCAGAGTCTCTAAAACCAAGCAGATCCTTCATCAACCACATCTTTCGTTGTCAGAATTTGGTGCTGGGAAGTCTTCATTGCTCGTCATCGGCAGAGCCACATCTCACCGTCATCGGAATCATCCCTCGCCATCGTAGCCGGAGTCGGAGCCTTCTCGCTGTCATCACAATCGTGTCCTCTCTCGTGGTCACCAAAGTTGAAGCCTCTTTCAGTTGTTAGGAGCACGCTGGCTGGTGACGTTTGGAAAGGAGCAGAATTATTAAAAGGGACAGAGTTGGTCCGTTTGGTTACAAAGTCAGAAATAGCCTAGTTCTGGATCCAGTCCAGAACTGAACCAGTTTCAGCACTAAACCAAACCAGTTCTTTTGTAAACTAGTTCCCAAAAAAAAAAAAAAAGAAAAAAAAATAGAATATCTATTTCAGTTTCCCAGCCACCTTGGATAGCCTATCTCTCTTGCGAACTACTTGGGGCTTCGGTTAAGGTACGTTTTCTTCATTTGAAAATTGTTCTAATACTTTATTTCATTTAATTTAGTCTAGAAATTTGCATGGTCCTAGCTGAATGTTGAACCTTTAATTTCTTTAGTTGAACCTTTAATTTTCTTATCCATATATCCTCTTGCTAGCACAAAATCCACCTTATTTTTGTTACTATCTTATCCACCTTGCTTTGTTATTAACACTTTGGCACCAAAAATACCTATACTGTGTGCACGGACTTTTGCATAATTAATTTCTTTGAGTTTAAGTTCTTGATGAGCATCGTAGCAGTTAATAATTTGAATTACTTAATTTAATTCTCTGTTGTGCATTTTAATTTAGCATTTTGCATTAAGTTTTAGTAAGGGCACGAACCCCAACAAGATAAGGATTGGATTTCATCATCAATTCCTTTCCCACCTAGGTTAAACATCTCCCTGCATTTGTATAACCCAAGCCAAATTTAGATAATTTAAAAATCAATTAGACGTTGGCCATAGGGTACATGAAGCTCGTAGGACCCTTTTGGAAGGAGTTGGCTTCTGGTAACCCCATTGAGCATCTTCCAATTTCACATGTCTGAGAAAGTTCTGTCTAAGGAGATTGGTTATTAAGTGGGACCGTTGTGACCCCTCCATTCTTTTCTGGGAATTTTGATGCATGTGTTGTTAGCAGAACTTAATTGATAATCCTCTAGTTACTCTGAAAAAGAGTAGGAGCTCTTTAATTAGGAGAGAACTATTTTGGAATTAATCCTAGTGATTCTCTACAAAAAAAATAAAAATTCCTTGCATTTAGCTAATTTAAAGTCAAATATTGGCATACCTCTCACAACCTTTACCCTGTCTAGTCCATCCCATTAGTCCACCATGACGATTGGAGACCTATATAACTTCCGAACTTCAATAGAGGAGCGAGTTCAAAACATAGAACAGAACATGACTGGTTTAACAGACTCCATGGCCCGACTAAGTGAAGAGGTGGCTAAGCTGACCACTTCCATAGGTAAGCGTCTCATTGATGAACCTAAGGTTGATACATCAGTGTCTCCAAAACATAGGACAAATCCTAATGGTAGTCACCATGATGATCCAATTGAGTATTCAAATCCTTGTCGTGGTCTTCTTCCTATGCCAGAGGCTACTCGAACCCCTCAGCAAAGGAATCCTAGTTTTAGAGAGAGTCGAGTTCCAAATGCTAGGAGACCTCTATCACATGTTCACCATTGAGTCGTAGATCATAGGTTTCCACCGGAAGACTTTGAGGACTTAGATGAGTTTGAACCAGAACCTGGGGATGATCACGAGGATCATCATTGACATTTTATTCCCCAAGGTAGATTTAGGCGTCAACATCATCATTTCCCTCAGAGGAATTGCAATGAGGCTAGGTACTATTCTGATGGGTTGGGAGATATTACAAAGAAAGTTAAAGTTGATGCTCCTAGTTATGATGGTAGGTTGGATCCTAATGCATTTCTTGATTGGTTAAATGACATGGAAAACTACTTTGAGTGGTATGATATGTCAGATAATCATAGAGTGAGATTTGCTAAGATAAAATTAGCGGGCTCTGCCAAGAGGTATTGGCAAGGAGTTCAAAGAAATCAAGAGCACTTAGGTGACGAACCTATTACATTGTGGGTTGAAATTAAACAGAAATTGAAAGAAAAATATCTTCCCACTTATCATAGGAGACAATTGTTAGACCAACTGATGAAGACAGATGTCTTCTAGTGTGACTGAATACTTGTCTCATTTTGAGGAACTCATGATGAGGTGTGATGTAAATGAAGAGCCATGGGTCACAGTTACTAAATTTATCAATGGATTGAAAATTGAGATTCAAAGAGAAGCCAACTTGCATGCGCCTGACACGTTAGAAGAAGCTTATCAAAAAGCTTTAGAGATTGAGAATATTATAAGCTTCCTAATCCTAGGCGAATGACCTCTCAAGCTGGTGTATCCCAACAAACTAAATCAGTTTCCTTCGACAAATCTCGTGGGACTGTATAATCTGGGACACCTACCTCTGGAGGTAGCAACCTCTGGAGGTAGCAACAACCCCAACCAGAGAGCTAATACTTTTAAGGGTAATGCGTCTAGTTCTCGGCCCGATATATCCTCTATAGAGTGTTTCCATTGTCACAGTAAAAGTCATTATGCTTCACGTTGTCCTCATCGTACCTTGACCTTAGACACTGAGTCAAATGAAGTTGTTGGGGAGGAAGATCTTAGTATTGTTGAAGTTATAGAAAATCTCATAGAAAATGAAGAAGTTGAGGAAGACTTAGAAATGAATGATACACGAGTCGGTGTCGTGAGGTGCATCTTAACTACTACGGGAAAGGAGGATTGGAAACGCACTAGTATCTTCCACACCTAGGAAGCACGGACACGCCTAAGAAGGCAAAGAATCCGTGTCGGACACGGATACGCGTCGGACACGCCCCGACACGTGTCGGACACGCCAAAAAACGTGTCTGATTTTTTTTTATTTTTTGAATTTTCGGACACTGCGCAGACACGGCGCGGACATGCCTCCGACATGGCTTGAATTTTCAGACACGGCGCGGACACGGCACGGACACGTCGCGGACACATTTTGGACACGCCAAAATTTTGTTTTCTCTTTTTCCTCTTGTTTTGCATGAATCTTCTCTCTTCCATAGATTCTTACTTTATTTTTCACTAATCCCTAATTATTTTTCTAACAAAACCCTAATTGTTTTTGCTTTTTTCTCCTTTTTTAGCCTCTTTCTTTCTTTTTCCTAGCAAAACACAAGTCTAGAAATGTTGTTGTAACAATTCAACTATAGCCCATCTCATCTCTTCATCTTTGTTCTTTTTTACTCTTCTTTCTCTTACTGTACAACTGCTATCTTTTACATGTGACTTTCTCATGATGCATTTGAATTTGGAGTAAGCTAAAATGATGATGTTTAAATGATAAGACTAGTTTTTATTATAATGTCTCGTTTTGATTTGGTTTTATGAATTTGTGACATCGTTTTCTTCTAATTATTGTTGTTGTGGAGTAGATTCAATTGTGTACTTGTGATTTATGATTTGTGAATTTTTTTTTTGTTAGGTTGACGAAAAATAATATTACTCTTAATTATTTAAAGTACGACATCAAATATTATATAAAAATAAATATTTATTATTTGCCGTGTCCCCGTCGTGTCTGTGTCCTAATTTTTTAGGATTTGCCGTGTCGCCGTATCCGTGTCGTGTCGTATCCGTGTCCTGTATCCGTTTCCGTGCTTCTTAGTTCCACACATATTTAAGATTTGGGGATAAGGTTTGCAAGATTGTCATTGATGGAGGAAGTTCAATGAATGTAGTTTCAAAATTAGGTGTCGCTAGGATGAAGCTTCAACTTGAAACACACCCACAACCTTATAGGGTAGCATGGGTAGATAAGACTTCCTTGTCAATTTCAAAGTGGTGTTTGGTTCCTATCTAAATGGGTGAATACTCGGATAAGATTTGGTGTGATGTCCTTCCCATGGACGTAGCCCATATACTTTTTGGTCGCCCCTGGCTTTATGATTTGGATGTTACTAGTCATGGTAGAGATAATACCTATGTGTTCAAATATAAAGGCCGAACTATTATGCTTACACCCACAAGGCCAATTAAGAGAGATAGTAAGTCCAAACACAGGTTAACATCTCAATCCAATGAGAAGAAACACCTCCACCTTCTAACCAGAAAGGAGTTTGAAAAAGAAGGAAAAGAATTAGGCATTATACTAGCACTCTTTGCTAAAGAAGTGTCTCAAGAACCTTTTAATGAAGAGGTAGATTCTCTTCTTGTGGAAGTCACTAAACTGTTGCAAGAGTTTCAAGATGTGACACCGGAGGAATTACCTGAAGAATTACCTCCCATGAGGAATATTCATCATGCAATTGATTTAGTCCCAGGTCCCAGTTACCTAATCCACCTCACTATAGAATGAACTCTAAAGAGCGTGTCGAATTGCAATGACAAGTTGATGGACTTTTGCGGAAAGGCTTTATTAGAGAAAACCTTAGTCCATGTGCTGTGCCCGCTCTTTTGACTCCTAAGAAAGATGGTTCTTGGAGGATGTGTGTTGATAGCCGTGCCATTAACAAAATTACAATCAATTACAGGTTCCTATACCTCGTCTTGATAATATGTTAGATGAAATGGCTGGTTCTTAATGGTTCTCTAAGATTGACCTGCGCAGTGGTTATCACCAAATCCGAATTAGACCGGGTGATGAATGGAAAACCGCCTTTAAAACACAAGATGGACTTTTTGAGTGGCTAGTCATGCCCTTTGGGTTGTCAAATGCACCAGGTACATTTATGAGGGTCCTGACTCAAGTCTTACGTCCTTTTATTGTGAAGTTTTGGGTGGTTTATTTTGACGATGTTTTAATCTATAGCTGGTCTAAAGGAGAACACTTAAGTCACTTTCGACAAGTTCTTGAGGTTCTTTGAGTTGAACAACTATATGTTAATCTCAAGAAATATTATTTGATGAAGACTGAGGTAATCTTCCTAGGATTTATTGTCTCTGCGCAAGGTATTGCTGCAGACCCTGAAAAGGTAAGAACAATTAAATATTGGCCTGAACCTAAAGCTATTTCGGAAGTTCGTAGTTTTCATGGTTTAACTACTTTTTATAGGCGCTTTATCAAGGGATTCAGCTCCATTATGGCTCCTATCATAGATTGTTTGAAAAAAGGGGAGTTTAAATGGACTGCATCTGCAGCACGAGCCTTTAGTGAAATTAAGCAGAAAATGACTGAGGTCCCAGTTCTGCGACATCCTGAATTCTCCAGAGTTTTTGAGGTTGCTTGTGATGCAATTGGAGTTGGAATGGGGGGTGTCCTAAGTCAAGAGGGTCAACCCATTGCGTACTTCAGTGAGAAGCTTAATGAAGCTAAGCAAAAATACTCTACCTATGAGAAAGAACTTTATGCGGTTGTACATGCACTTCGCTATTGAAGATATTATCTGTTGTCTCAAGAGTTTGTTTTATACTCTGATCACCAAGCCTTGAGGTACCTTCAAACTCCAAGGAAATTGAGTGCCAAAAATGCAAAATGGGTTGCTTTTCTGCAAGAGTACACTTTTGTGCTCAATCATCGAAAGGGGTCAGAAAATAAGCTAGCTGATGCTCTCAGTCGGGTTGTAGCTATTCTTCAAGCTATGAGTGTCAGCGTTATAGGCTTTGAAAGGATGAAGGATGAGTATTCCACTTGTCTTGATCTTGGTGTACTATTTCAAGAGGTTCAAAATGGTAACCGTAGAGACTATATTGACTTTGTGATTAGAGACGGTTATTTATTCCGAGACTTTAGACTATGCATTCTTCGCATATCGATTAGAGACTTTTAGTCTGGGAGTTACATGCTGGAGGGATTGCTGGCCATTTTGGTAGAGATAAGACAATTTCCCTAGTAGAGGACAAATTTCATTGGCCGTGTTTAAAGGGTGATGTTGCTAGGATCGTTTCCCAGTGTCGTACATGTCAATTAGCTAAAGTTAGGAAGAGGAACACTGGACTTTATACACCTTTGCCTGTCCCACATATACCATGGAAAGGTCTTAGCATGGATTTTGTCCTAGGATTGCCTAAAACCGTTAGAGAACATGGTTTTATTTTAGTGGTTGTAGATAGGTTTTCCAAGATGACACACTTTATTCCTTGTAGCAAGACAACAGATGCCTCGCATGTGGCTAAGTTTATCTTTAAGGAAATTGTTAGGCTTCACAGATTACCCACTTCCATTGTGTCTGATAGGGATGTGAAATTTGTGAGTTATTTTTGGAAGACACTTTGAGAACTTTTAGGAACTAATATGAAATTCTCCTCTGCTTTTCACCCCCAAACTGATGGTCAGACTGATGTCATTAATAGAAGCCTAGGAGATTTGCTTAGGTGTCTAGTTGGAGAACGCCCGGGCATATGGGATTCCTTGTTACCAACAACTGAGTTTGCATATAATAGCCTTGTCAATAGGACTACTGGTATGAGTCCATTTGAGATTGTTTATGGATTTTCTCCTCGCCATCCTGTTGAGTCTGAGATTCCTTCGCCTAGCACATCCATGATGTTCATGCCAATATAAAACGGAAAATTGCTGTAAGTAATGAAAATTATAAGATTGCTGCTAATGCTCATCGTAGGAATCAGGAATTCAATGAAAGAGATTATGTTATGGTTCGTGTACGCCCAGAGCGTTATCCTGAAAACTCTTTCAAGAAACTGCATGCTCGTGCTTTTGGACCATTTCGTATCATACGTAAGTTGGGACCTAATGCTCATTTACTTGACTTACCATCTGATATGGGTATCAGTTCAGTTTTCAATATAGAGGACTTGTTTCCTTACTGAGGTACCTTTTAGCCTCACTGCATTTCCGACAGGTACACCCACAGGTGGAGATGCATCTTCATCAGCACCATTAGCACCATTGCCAGTTCTTCCACCGATTCTGCCACGGAGTATAGATTAGATTGTAGACGTACTTGACCATCAGATTATTGCTTCTCGTCAAGGTGGTTGTTAGCGATACCTTGTTCGTTGGAGAGATCGTCCGGATACAGATGATACATGGATCATAGAGGATGAGTTTCGCCGTATTGACCTAGACCTTTTGGAGTAGTATCACGAGCTTTACTCTTCGAAGGAGAGTTCTTCTCAGCCGGGGAGAATTGATGGAGATCCTGAGCCAGATGGTCTACGCACTTACTAGAGGCATAGACGTAGAGGATGATTTTGTTTTATTTGATTTTATATGTATTTTCCTTATTTATTTAGGGTTTTTGTTTTCCTTTTAGGGTTATTGTTTTGCCTATATATGGGGGTAGCTAATACGGTGTGACTGCAGTTTTTGATTATTATTGTTGAATGCAAACTTATTGAGATTTCCTCCCTTTGTTGTTGTTGTTCTTCTCTCTCTCTCTCTTCTTCTTCCCCTCTCTCTCTCATTCTTTCAAGCCTCCTACATCATGGAGGATATAAAGAAGTGGAATAGGGAGGTGTTCCGTAATCTAGAATGGCAGAAGAATAGACTTTTGATGGAGATTGTTGTGTTAGACCATAAAGGAGTGGTGGGTTTAGATGATGTGGAGAGGTGAAGGAGGGAGGAATGTAAGGTGGAGAATGGGAAGATTCTATTTTGGAGGAGATTTCGTGCCAAAAGTCTAGGGCTTTGTGGCTCAAGGAAGGGAATAGGAATACAAAATTATTTCTTACATTGGCTAATGCTCACTAAAGGAGTAGCCACATTTTGAAAATTCGTGTTGATGGTAATTTATTGTGCGAGGAGGATGTTAGTAAGGGGATTGCCTTGTTTTATCAACGTTTGGAAGGAAAGCTCTAATTGGAGACCCCTGCTGGATGGTTTGAAGTTTTGATATGATTTCAGCCGAGGATAGAGACCAACTGGAGAGACATTTCGCTAAAGAGGTGTTTTTGGCATTGAAGAGCTCTAATGGAGACAAGGCTCTAGGGCTGGATGGTTTCACTATAGGGTTCATTCAACAGAATTGGGAGGTGGTCATGAAAGAGGTGATGGATGGTGTCAATTTCTTCCATGTGCATGGTTGGTTTGAGAAGTGCATGAACGCTTCCTTTATTGCTCTCAGTCCCAAGCAGGGTGGGGCTATTGATGTTAAAGACTTTAGACCTATTCGTTTGGTAGTTAGTATGTACAAGCTAATAACCAAAGTCTTAGCCTCGAGATTGAAGAAAGATTTTGATGGTGTGATTTTGGAGTCCCAGAATGCTTTTGTTGGAGGGCACCGGATTTTGGATTCAGTTCTGATTGCTACCAAGTGTGTGATTCCAGATTAAGTAGTGCGGTGCTAGGGGTTGTTTGTAAGCTTGATATTAAGAAGGCTTATGACCATGTGAGTTGGAGTTTTTTGCTGAACGTGTTGGAGAGGATGAGTTTTGGTGAGAGTTAGAGGGATGAGGCTCAGCTGAGGTTCTTGATGTTTGTTATGCTGCGTTTTCAAGCAGTTTTATGGGTTGAAGATGAATTTTGGAAAGAGTAAAATTGTGTCTGTGGGGGAGGTTGGGGAGAGAGCCTCTTTGGCTAATATTCTGGGGTGGTGTCGGTTTTTTTTTGCTATTGTACCTGGGTTGGCCTTAGGGAGCACCATCAAGGGGGGTTTCTTCTTGGGATCTAGTTTTTGAGCGGTTTGAGAGAAGACTTGCAAGCTGGAAGAAGGAATATTGTTTGAAAATGGGGCAGTCAACTCTTATGAAGAGTACCCCTTTGAGTCTTCCAATACTTCCTCTTTTTGTTCTAGATGCCATCTTCTTTTGCGAAGAGGATTGAGAAGCTTGAAAGGAACTTCTTGTGGAGTGACATGGGTGATTAATTTCAGTACCATCTTGTGAGTTTGGAGCAGGTTTGCAGAACTATTCTGATAGGGGGTGTGGGCGTTAGGAGATTGGACTTGTTCAACAAAGCTTTGTTAGACAAATGGCTATGGAGGTTTGGGTTGGAGAGAGACAAATTATGGAGGAGGATTATCCGGTGTAAGTTTGAGGAAGCTAAGGGTGGATGGTGTTCCTTAGAGGTGAGGTCTTTGATAGGAGTAGATGTTTGGAAGTTCATTCGGAAGGGTGAGATGAATTTTCAAAACATAGACAGTTTAGGGTGAAAAGTGGGAGGCACATTTGTTTTGGGTGGATGCATTGTTTGGAGAGAGGCCACTAGCACATGTTTTCCCGGGACTTCTGAATTGTTGTGGATAGGTAGATTTCGGTCGCGGACCGCTATTGTCTTGATAGCGGGAAGTTGGTTTGGGATGTGCAGTTTGAGAGGTATTTTCAAAATTGGGAGTTGGAAGATATCATTGGTTTCTGGCATTGCTGTATTGCCAAATTGTGGTTGGGGAGGGGATGAATGAGTGGTAATGGATGGCTTTTAATCATGGGAGATTTGAGGTTCGATCTTCTATAGGAAGTTGTTGGATTCTCAGGGGATCTCTTTCCCTTAGAAGGCAATTTGGCGAACCAATGATCCTTTAGAGGTGCCTTTTTTTTTGGATGGATGATAATTTTGGAATGATCTTGACGATAGATAATTTAAGAGGGGTCAGATTATTGTTAATTGGTGTTGTATGTGTAAGAGGGATGAAGAGTCTGGTGAATCATCTTCTTTTGCATTGTAGTGGCTAAGGATAGGTGGCCTTGCTTTTTGCTTTATTTGGTGTTCATTGGGTCATGTTAGATTCCACGAAGGGCATGCTTGAGGCTTGAAGAGGATGTATATTGGGGAATCAAGCTCAAAATGCATGGGGACTAGCCTCCCTTTGCTTGTGGCAAGCTATGTTACCTGGACTCGTCGGTGCCGGCCATAGTGTCCGTGTTGACACGACACGACATGGATACAGACACGGGATATGGATTGGACGCTTCATCTTTTCTATCGGACACGGCTCATGACGAATACACACAAAACCATGTGTAGGTTGATGCTTGTGAAGTATTAGAAGATTTTTTTGTGTTTTATTTGTTAAATCGACTGCCATTCATGGTGTTAGAAAGCTTCCTGTATAAAAAAAATGGCGGACTGTTCGAAATTAGCGTCTTTGAAGGTTGAAGACGACTTCATGTTTGTGTGTACACTCGATTGTCTTTGCCCAGTTTTGTGTGCCTAACCGAGCGTGGTTTCACGTGATGGTTTGACTATTGACCAGCTTTTAATGCCCTGCCTTTAGTCTAATGGTTTGCAGTTGTAAATGGTTTATAGCATTACTGTAACATTGTTTTTTTTGAAAAGTTAAATGGATTAAATATATATGAAACAAAATATACAGGCATGTGTCTAGCCCAAAGTTACAGCCCAATAAGCTATTAGTGGAGAGTTAACAGCTTGTAATACAATAGTAAAATTAATTTTCTTATAAAAAGGTACAATTGATATATTTACTTTTTATTTTTATTAAAAAATTGATGTCTCAAATATAAAAAAGCTTACAATATTTAGAGAAAGGGTAGGACATGTACTCTGTTATTTAAGATAGATGATCTATATTTTCATCATTTTTTATTATTTATGACCGTGTCCACGTACCCGTGTCTACTCTTTGGACTCTTTTCAGCTATGTCCACGTATCCAATAATTTGAAAGATGGACGAGTCTGACCTTTAGACACGCACCTGTGTCCGACACCTGCACCTGAGTCTGGGTAACATAGGTGGCAAGAGAGGAATTAGAGGTACTTTAATGAAGACGTGGTTCCTACTTGGTTAAGGCTGGGTACATCTGACCCTCCCTAGACCCCGATGGCGGGATCCTCGTGCACTAGGTTTGCCCTTTAGGTTCCTATTTGGTTGCTCAAATTTTTTATTCTTAGTTCTTTATTCTTGTAGGCTTATGGATGGAATTGTAAATCTGTGGAGGATCTTATGTTTTTAGTGGATAGTTTAAAGGTATGGTGGTTTTTTGGCTTTTGTGCAGTTGTATTTGGGTTGCCCTCCCCTCTTGAGTGCTTTTAATGAAACTTTACTTATAAAAAGAAAAAAAAAACTTTCTCAGGTAATACTCATTAACCAATATCATATCCAATATATGAGGACACTTTCTAAAAGCCACGACATGCCACACAACCCAACCAACGCTATCCTCCTTGTGGCTAGGAGAATACACAACCCTCGAAGTATGTGTAGAGGAGATACATAACTTGCCACAATTACCGTTAGTGGTAGGAAGATACATAACCTTACTTAAAGGACACTTACCCAGTACCAGTGCCTGAGGATGCTCGACTCGAGTGATTGGTGCATGAAACCCAATCTGGACTAGCATATAACATGTCCTTACTTTGCATGTCTCCATCATCACCCAATCTATTATCGACATCAACCACAAAGCATAAACTTCATAAACATGCACGCATCTCGTAAAACCCACCTATGTACTATCTGTTTACGTCTAAACACCACTAGTTCTACCTAATTTAGGCGTCAATAAAAATGAAAACCTAACTACTTAAAACTACTCTCAGCTTTTTTTTTTTTGATAAGTAAAGTATTATAAGCAACACCCAAGAGGGGAGCGCATCCCAAAGCTACACAAGGGCCAAATAGGGCCCCTAGACACTCGGAGTATCTAAAAAATCCACCAACTCCCTTGTAGATTTATAGTTTTTCCCCCAAAGCCAAAAAAATAAAGTGTGAAGAATAGAGAACTTAAGTACACTAATAGGAGTCTCCTCTCCCTCAAAGGATCTCTTATTCCCCTCCTTCCACAAAGACCACCATAAAAAAAGGGGACCACACGCCAAACATCCCGGGCCTTAGCACCCACAGGATACCCTCTCTAAGCCTTAATGGCGTTCTTGCCGTAGAAGGCATAGACCATTGAACCCTAAAAAGGCCAAGGAACAAATCCCAACAATCCTGTGCTATCGGGCAGTGAAGAAGAAAATGATCCACCGACACCTCATCCCTTTTGCACATAATACACCTATTAGCTAGGATATGTCCCCTCTTCTTCAAATTGTTGATCGTAAGAATACGACTCCAAACCGTTGTCCAAACAAAAAAGTCACCTTTAAAGGAGCTTTCGTGTGTCGCACTTCCAAGAAAAAGCGAGTGTCCTTGAGAACTCACCAAACTCAAATAGAAGGAACGTACCCTAAATCGTCCCAGAGAAGAGGGAGTCCATATCCACTCATCAATCCCTGTGCCCTCTATCCTTTGACGATAAAGCACCGTAAACAAGTCAAAGATATCCTCCAGCTCCTAATCCTGAAAGTGCTTCATGAACTGCACATCCCATGTCAGTCCTCCGCCATCAAGACGATAGTAGCCACCAACCATGGCATATTTGTCAGTCACAATCCTGACAAGCCTCGGATGAGTACATGCAAGAGAACGGTCCCCACACCATCGATCCTCCCAAAACCAAACAAACCTACCATCCCTCACCCTAAATTGAATGTGTTTTGAAAACTCATCCCAACCCTTTCGGATAAATTTCCAAACCCCAATTCCAGCCGGCCTCCTCCTTTCTAATGAACACCACCAACCCCTCTCCTCTCCAAAACACATTGTGTTAGCTTTTACGTACTAGAGTGTTACTTTTCTAACTAATTCCATAATTAATCAACCTAAATCCCATCTAAACGGAATTTCCTAAGCCTAATTTGATGCAGGTAGATATATTTTGTTTAATTATAATTTTATCAGAATTTATTGTCATTTTCACATTCTTTTCCCTAATTATCCCTAATTTTTAATTTAAATAAAATATATTTTTCTGTTGGACCCAATAGTGGGCCTTGTAGAGTGGACTCAAAAGTCAAATGAGTCTAAACTGGACCCAAAAAGGGCTGGGTTGGGCCACACTCTCTCCTACACGTGCCAAACCTACAAATGGGCACACACAAGCTGGTGGAAATCATATTTTTCTCCTTTGTTTTTCAATAAAGTCATGACCAGCCCTGTTCCACGTTCCAGCCAATTTCAAGCCACAAATTAAACATTCAAATGACCTTAAATCCACACCCAATCAGAGGGCTTTGTTTAGCCATCTATCAAACAAGCTAACGTGTCAATGATTTTGCAATTCTATGCTCTAACTTGGCTGAACCAATTAAGAAAATATGGAAGTTTAACACAATCAAATGCAAATTTTTGTCAAATCTGCAACAAATATTCAACAATTTAACATTATAAAAGTGCGCTGTAAAAAAATATTTCAACTAATTCAATGATTAATTCTCCCTTTTTCTGTAAGATTTAAGGATTTCATTAAACCTAGGGTTTGTAATATTCGTATACGATTTATATATATATGGGCTATGTTATGTGGACTTGGGTACATGTATCAGGTATGGATATATGTTTAAATGTCAGACTTCCCTACATTCAAATCTTAGGATACAAAGACTTGGAGTGAAATGCATCTAAAACCTGGATATGGTACATGGACACATCTTACACACTATAAAACATAATATGTTACATGAAAATGAATAATCATTTATGGTCCGAATTTGGACTAGACCGAATGTTATTTGTGTGAGTTGGGTGGTGGGCCCCATCAACTGACATCACCATGACATCATGTGGTGGGGGCCCACCACCCCACTCACATAACACACTTTCAGAGTACTTAACGTTGCTCCATGAAAATATAACACCTGATGCTATTATTCTGTAGAACTTAATAATAATTGAAATTAAAGCGAATATGGTGACAAAAGAGAGATTCTATCCATCTCAGAAGTAGGCAACACTTAATTTGCTGTCAAATTTAAGCTTTTGTTCTTCTTCTATAATTGAGATTAGACGATCCAAGTGTCTGATTTGGGTACGTGTGTCCCACGCATATCCTATAACCATTACCCATGTCGTGTCACTCTGACACACATATGTTAAGGCTAATTGTTGAGTCCGGTAACAACATATAGGTATTGTATAAGCAGGATTTTCATGTTTTTAGTAATCCAAATTAACTCCAAAACATACAATAATACTTCCTTTACATGATCATGTATAAATTTAATGATTCATAGGATTAAGCGTGTGAGCATGCGCGCGCACACACATGTAATTTATGCATCATCATAATCAATAGATTTACTAAACTTACCTAAAATCTTGAACATGTTAATCATTGTATAAAAGTTAGAATGTTATTTAACTTAATCACAAGTATGAAGGTTGATGATTTTTTAATTTTATTTGAATTTCTCTCTTGATCCTTTTCCTTCTCTTCAAAGGTTGAAGACAGAATAGAATAGCCCTAGTACTTTGTCAATACAACTCCATAAATCTAAGCCCTTCTTCCTATGTTTGGGTTTAGGTATAAGACAGTTTAATTCTTTTACTCCCATTTCGGTTAGTATTCTATTTTTATTTTTTTTGTTTTTAATTTATTAATTATTTAGTTGTCTTTACAAATTTACCCTTCCATTATGTACTAATTTACATTATTAAATTAGTGGTTATTACACGTGTTATTTTGAAATGCTAATGCCTGATTTTCATTTTTGTAGAGTGTGGAGCTGACAAATGAAGCTGTAGAGTTTCTCAGTGGAATCTTTTCATTGTTCGACATTGATGGTGTACGTACTAGTCGATTCCTTAGCAATTATTCAGGAGTTAGATGCTTAGATTTTGTATATAAGATTTTTTTTAGTTGGTTTAGATTTACCAGATTTTAGGTTTTGTCATATAATAGTTGTATGTTATTTTTTATTATACTGTAGAAAGAAGTTTCCTTACAAATTGTTGTTATTATCAGTATGCTTATGAGTTACAAGGCCTAATGTTCACTTTTTTCTCGTATGATTAAATAGATGTAAAGTCATTTTAGCCTTATTTAACTGGCAACCTCGTTGAAAATGGTCTCCGATCTCCAGTTGACATGTGTACCTTTCGGAAATTTTCTTATCAATATTGAGTAATGCATTTTATAATATAGTAAAATCCATATTTATGTAAAATCGGATTCTAGTGCTAAATTCTAATATGCATAACATAAAGGCCAAGTATGTAAATCAGATATAGAGTTTAGGGGGTCAAAATAGGAATATGAGAAGTTGGGATTAGAAATCAAAATAACCGGAACTTTACTGGAGCTTGAGCCATTCAAATCCAACAGGTGGCAAAAAAATATACAATTCAGCAAGCTAAGTGTCCTAAAGCTGAAGCCACATGGTGTGCAAACCTCTACTATAGCTAAATAGAGGGTTGGAGGGGAATAATGAGAAGGAATATATAGAAAGGAAGGAAAGAAAAAGAGAAGCAAAAAAAGAGAAAGGTAGTTAAAAGAGAGAGAAGAGAGGAGAGAATTAACGGGAAGGAAGAAAAGGAAAGGAAAGAAGACGAAAGGAAAAATAATGAGGAAAGGAAGAGAAAAACAGAAAGGAAAAGAAGGCTAATAGGGAAAAAAGCATTTCCTTGGGTTATGGAATTGAACTCCAAATTTTTCCTAAATTTAAATATGTTAAAATAAACCAAGATAATTGTAAGATACATGTTAGGATGCTAAATGTTCACCGTTTGAAGGCTTGAAGATGCTTAAATATATTGTTTTATATGTATGATAAGTGTTCATATCATGCATGTGTTCAATGGCCTTTATGCACATTAAACATGAATGTGTAAATTGTTGGCTTTAATGCTAGAAGTATAGTTAACGAATGGTTTAGATTGATGAGTGTTATAGTTATGAGTGTCTGGAAGTTTCATTTTGGTGTACCTTGCTAAGATCAATTGAATTGAGAAGAATAACATGGCATATGATTTTAGTGAGTTATGTATGTAGCTTTTATATACTTATGGAATTTTTAGAATTGTGTATTAGGTTACTGATGTACATTTGAGAAAATTTAGTAGACTGAACCTTAATGAGAAGGAATGAAATTTGGGTAAACAGGACAGGATTTATACCTTTTATGTGTTTTTGCTGGGTAACTGGTTAAATGTTCGGGCTGTCAAGCGTGAGAACATTTGTTGAATCCTAGAACAACCACTTTGTGCATATAATGCCAAAGGTTATTTTTGTATCCAGTTATCCCACACCCTCGATTAAAGGGAGTCACACTAGGTAATGTGTTTCTGTCGTATGCTTGACAGACCAAGCTTCAAGCTCGAGCGATCAAACTCCTGGAAAAACTTTTCTTTTTGAGGTTTCTGTTTGAGCTTGAATGACCTTGAAGCCAAATCAGTTGACTGCATTCTGAAAATTATAAAATTGTTTGGAAACGTATGAAATTATTGGGTATGGTAACATGTTGGACTTGTGATTGGGTTATGACAACATGTGGGTCAACTCCACTAGACATGTGGTCCTTTCTAAATATGACACGCATCAGGTATCAGCGAAGCTCCAGACACAGCAAGTTAGATGGTCGAGTGGGATTTCTACCTAGCCTAGCTCACTTGGGACTTCCATCATCTTACGTGTAATACCTCCATTATCTAATCACCTATAAGAAACCACTTAAAAGCTATATTTTGAGCTAGCAATATACAATGGGTAATTTAATCATTGCAACCATGCATCAAATGCGTTTTCAGCTTGCTTTGCTATGGAATGTTGCAAGGTTGTTTTTTTTAATAATAACTCGACTAAAGAAAGATAATTTATTGAAATAAGGTGGCAGGGATAGTTTGAATTTTTGTAAGCTAATTTATGCATATTTATAGTAGTTTACAAAAATAGCAACATGTGCTTATATCCATTCAGGCTTCAAGTGGTGTTGTAAGTTTGTTTCCATCCATTTTATGCAATTTTAGTCTATGCTTTGGTTAATGCACAGTTTTCAATTTGATTCTCAACTTTTCAGGATCTTTACCATATGTTTCTTATTGTTACTAGGATGGGGTCCTCCGACCGGCTGACCTTGATGATCTTTTTTCTACTGCACCAGAAAGGTAGTTTAAATTCAAAGTCATTGATGATTCACTTGGATTAGTTTACTCCTATCATAAATTTCTTTGTTTGTTGATTCTCCTTAAAAAATTGTGGTGTGTGTAATGAAGCCACTGTTAATAAAAAATGTAGTGTAATGAAGCTGATGTTGACCAGTAATGCTCATTTAGAGAAAAGCAATGATGCATTGCTTCTAAGCAAGTTTTATACTTTGGCTTTAAAAAACCGTTGCTTTTGGGATGGAAATACCTCAATTTTATTAAGGAGCCATCTAGAGTAATGTAACAGTATGAGGACCTCCCTAGAGCATTCTGAGATCAAGTTGTATTGGTAATTGGTGATACCTTGGCTTATCACTAAAGCATGTGCTGGGCGTATTTCCTAACAAAACTTATCAAGTATACTAGTATTTCACTTTCAGGTAAATAAAAATTACATTGACCTCCATTGAGGCCTGGCTCAATTACAGACAAGTGCTGAGAATGGCCAAACACATTACCCCTTATCAGAGTTTGTCTGCTTAATGGGTATTATTGACTCGAGTAAATTGTCTTTTTTTGCGTTAATGTATTTAATACTATTTTAATATAAACTAATAGTTGAATTCGTAATTTACACGGAAGATCAAACAACTGATAAGCATTATTATATACATGTATATTCACAGTTAAATGCATAAATATATGCGTATATATTTATGTATATACATTAGATATTTCATTTCACGACCAAAACTTCTCTTCCTCTTCTTTCTCCATCTATAAAATCCACCCACCACTCCCATTATTAATTACTCAAGTAAGTGCCTTTTTTAGCGTCAATGTATTTAATACTATTTTAATGTAAACTAATAGTTGAATTCATAATTTACACGGAAGATCAAACAACTGATAAGTTATATTATATATATGTATATTCACAGTTAAATGCATAAATATTATATATTTATGTATATACATTATTTATTTCATTCACAGTTAATGCATAAATATATGTGCATATATTTATGTATATACATTAGTTATTTCATTTCATGACCAAAACTTCTCTTTTTCTTCTTTCTCCATCTATAAAATCCACCCACTACTCCAGCTCAGCATGCCACCACCGCCTGAAATAACCACCACCAGCCAGTTTCTGTATCACCTTGTTCCACACCTCCAAAGCCATAGCTGACCCTACTAGTAGCCATCAGT
This sequence comes from Cornus controversa, assembly GCA_026545225.1. Lineage (NCBI taxonomy): Eukaryota > Viridiplantae > Streptophyta > Magnoliopsida > Cornales > Cornaceae > Cornus > Cornus controversa. Next base: position 75,743,983 of record CM048846.1, read on the forward strand.
TCTACTAGCAAATTACCTTCCCCATATTTCACTCTCATAACTGCACTTGTTCTGCCCAACAATCAAACCAACCACCACCACAAAGGTAACGCCAAGCCCCAATGTAAACCTCCACCCATCATATTATCATTGTTCAACGTACTCACAAACCCACTGTGCATTTAAACTCGTCATCTACTGTGAGCAAAGCAATTGAACCCACCATCACCATATCACTTTCATTGTATATATAATCTGGGTTTGAAATGCAACTCCCCATTGAACTCCCTTTAATACTGCAAAATCCATCGGAGTTGAAAACTGTAAAATACCCATCACCACCATCACATACTTGAACCACAAATTTCCATATTGATCTCTTTATCACAACATCTCACTTCTTTTTTATAATTGAAACCAGCAGCAAATCTGGTTCTCCATCATTTCAGCATGTTAAGCTACACAATGACAACACAACTGCATCCAATATCCAAAAGCTGCACCCTTGGAGAAGTTGCACCATTACCATCATTAACGACACAGAGTATCATTGCAAGAAATAAAACATCTCGAGTAACTTACATTATTTCTCAATGGAAATTCAAAAGTTTGATTCTGGATTTCTATTTCTCATTTGGGATTTAACAATTTCAATTTAGAGTTGTGGAATTAGTTTGGGGTTTTGGGTTTTGATTCTCTGGCAATACTGATTTTGATGTGGTGTTAAAATATCCATGCTGTGATTGTTGTGGGGTTTGATGAGGCTGTAATGCCAGTAGTTACAAATAGGGGGAACATGCTGGTAATGGAATTCTGGTTCGGTGGTAATTCAGATCAGTCTGGTAAGATTATATAGGGAGGGTGGAAAAGATTTGGGTAGCAAATAGTGGTGGTTTCATTGTTTTATTGGTTTAAAAAGGTGAAGGAGATAAAGACCTTTATGTGGTAGTTGAGGCTTGTTTGGTGGAGATGGATTGAGGGGTGTGTGTGAGAGAGAGAGAGGGAGGGAGGGAGGGAGATGTTGGTACTGCCAGTGGTTGTCGACGGGGGAGGTAGTGAGGTGGGTTGGGGCAGTAGGTGGATTAATTCACAGTAATGGTAATTTTGTCCACCATTGATCTTAGCACGAGGGTTAGGAGTGTTAACAACCATCTACTTTAAAAGCTTAAGCTGTTAGAGGGTGTAACTTAAATATATAAATCCTTCAACACGCCCCCTCACGTGTGGCATTCTTTTGGTCCAACACGTATTTCAATTTTAATTATTAGGGTGATGGTGAGATTTGAACTCGAGACCTTTGGCTTTGATACCACGTTAACAACCATCTACTCTAAAAGTTTAAGCTGTTAGAGAGGGTGTAACTTAAATATATAAATCCTTCAACAGGTAGTAATTTGATGAAGTAGTTTATGAATATTTAAGTTTTTTAGATAGTTTTGGGCAAATTGGGTATTCTAAAACGTTTTACTTGTTAGTTCTAACGAAGGGGATCTGAAATGACATGTCACAACTCATGGGAAGTCTGGGTAGTTTTGACCATTCTCAGTTTGCTTGTATAATTAGGCCAAATATCATGAGGTCAATTTATTTTACGCTTCACTTTTTATGCTTAGGTTGTTCAAAGACATCTAACGAAAGACATTTGTATTTCTTCTTACCACATTCGCCGTCAAATTTAGCATTTTGGAAGATATTTGAAAGAAACTAGAATTTGGCTGAAGTTTTCTTCATGTCTCTCTCTATGTAGTAGGCCATTTTCATGTGAAATAAAGTTTTTTTTTTTTTTAAATTTTTTATGGCTCTAGTGTGTGTCCCGTTTGATTTTGAAAATTTAAAATTATCTTTTCTGGATTCTTTTGAGAATTTTCTTTTCTAGTGTGTTGTATTGTTTCATTCATCTGATAGTATGATGTGTTGAAGCGCATCAATTATACGTGTTTCATCTATTCTTCTCATCTTCAGAACTTTTGCTTGCGGTGAATGCCTTCAACCTTCTTGTTGCTAATTAGTGAACTAAGCTGGTGTCTGTGATTTTAGACATTGGAGGACATTAATTGGTCAAGGCATTAGTTGTTTTCATGTTTTGTGAACATATGCTAATCAAGAAGTTTGGTTTTTATTATTCGTTTTAAGTATTCCATTTTTTTTTGCGCTCATAGAAAAATATAATAAACCCTCATTATATTCATATGTGGTGTTTGGAATATCTGACATAAATGCTATTAATTTAGAAATAAGGGTATGTTTTTCTGCTTGGTTACATAAGTACTTATTTAAATTATCTACTCCCTTTGTCTGAAAATTCTTGTCCATCTTTCCATTATAATTAAATTCTCGTGTTCAAACCTCACCTTCACCCTGATAATTAAAATTGAAACACGTGTTGGACCAAAAAGAAGGCCAGACGTGTGGGGGCGTGTTGAAGGATTTATATATTTAAGTTACACCCTCTCTAATAGCTTAAGCTTTTAGAGTAGATGGTGGTTAACATTATCCATGATACATGATTTGATTTTTATATTGCTTATTATCTAGTTATTCAAATTCAAAGGTAATTGACATGCTCTATGCAGCATCATAGTTGTTAAAGGCTTGAGGCGTCAAGGCCTCCTGGAGCCTGAGGCGCGAGGTTCAAGGCAAGGCGCATGCCTGACGGAAGCTAGACACAAGTTAGAAAAAAATGGAACCCAATAAAGATGGGTTTCTCAATAATGGACAGCAATACAAACATAGAAATGTAGCATGTCAATTTCGAAGCACTAGCTTGGCATGCAAAACAGTGTAAAACAGCAGCAATCAACTGCAAATAAAAAGCATATTCATGGCAATTAACAGCAAATAAAACAGAAAAACATATTCTGGAGTGACTGAGTGAGTGAGAACCGAGAAGGAGATGTTTGTAATTCAATTATCTGGACATAGCAAACTATTCACATGGCAACCTCCCCATTATGAAAGTAGAATACTAAGTGCAAAAAAAGACTATTAATCAGTGAAGCTAGATCACAACAGAATAGAGGATGTGGAGGAATTCAATTGAAGAAGAAAAGAAGAAGAATCATTGATTTTCTGATATGAAATGACTTCAAAGATTAAAAAAAAAAAACAGAAAAAGAAGACAAAAAGGTTATGCAGAAAAACAGATTTAAAAAAAAACAGAGCATGCACTTCGAAGTTCAAACAGGTTCTGCTGAAGTCTGCAGAAGAAGAAGAAAAGAAAAAGAAGAAGAAGAAGAGAGAGAGGGAAAAAAAAGAGCTTTCAGTTCGAAATTCAAATTGCTCTTATAAACAATGCAAAGACAATTTAGCCCTCATTTACTGATACAAATTACTTTAAAGCTCGCATTTTGTGTTGCAGAAGATGACTAGACTGATGTGTTGAAACCTTTCAACTCTTATAAACTTTTTTTCTGCCGTAGTATAGTATCACATCTGATTCCCCTTGTGTAGTTTCTTGGGATGAGCTCTCCTTTTGAGCACTTTTAATGAAAAATAAAAAATGGAACAATGCTGGATTCAACAATGGGGAATTGGAAGACTTGATTAGTCGATTGCAATCAGAGCTTCTCAGTCTCCTCTAAAACCCGTCTCTATTCATTGATCCGAATCTTTTGATAAGAGACTGAAAGGGTGAAAGGTAAATTTGGGAAATATACATAGAATACGTATATATGTTTATGTTTGTGCTTGTACATTTGGAGAGATATAGAGAGCTTTAGAGAGAGAGGGAGAGGCAGAGATCTTTATAAAGAGAGAGAGAGAGAGAGGTTTTAAGGAAAAGGAAGAAAGATTTTAAAGTAGTAGATATTATGAATGAGAAAACAGGGATACATATAGAGGTTCTATTGGGCTTTTTGCAAGTTTGACTTTATGATAGAATATTAATATATAAAAGGAGAGGGCAAAATAGTAAATTTACTTTCACTGTTAAAAGTGTTTGAGGGATATACCCAGCAGGGGATTTCAGTGTATTTATTCAATTGTTTTGACAAACCTCAGGGGAGGTGAATGTAATTTTCCTAATATCTTGTTTTAAGAAATCATGAGTTTATGGTTGACTATTTACATTAAATGTGTCTAATGCTTGATTCTAAATATTTATGATAATAAAATTTATAATTATAGCCTTGTATATTTGCAAATATCATTGATTTAATTGATTTATATGCATATCGAAAGAATATATGCACAATGATTTAGTTGACCGTCAATCTGAATGCCAAAATATTCAATTTTTAGTTATTTTGGACTAGTTTTGTGTTGCATTTTTTGAATTCTTTAAATTGTATATGTATTTCATTTTGGTTGACTTGTTTCTTGCATAAATTGATTTTTTTCTATTATAACTATATTTTATGTTTGCGTTCACATCTTACTTGGTGCATTGTCCTTATGCTGCTCCGAGAGGCCTCCGCGCCTTAGTGTTTCTTAAGCCATTAGTAACTATGACAACATAGATATAGGGAGTTGATTCTAAAGGGTAATGTTTTAAAATCTTCTTCAATCTGTTGATATGAAAATCAGTTAATAAGAAAACTATTCTCAAACTCCATGCTAGCTTACTGATTTTCAAATTTAGTTTACTGGGGATGCATTGCGTAGATGTTCTAATTTAATGTTTCAAAGCAATCCATGTTCCAAGTGACATTGAGATGTATCATACGCAATAACATATTGCTTATGTAATTATTTCAATATTGTATTATACTAGATGACAAATATATTTATCTTTTCATATGTTATTGTGACTTTGGCGCAACGGTAAGGTTGTTCTATTGTGATGTTGAGGTCACGGGTTTGAAACACGAAAACAGCCTCTCCGCGTGCGGAGGTAAGGCTGCGTACATCTGACTCTCCCCAACCCAGCAATGGCGGGAGCCTCGTGCACTTGGTTTGCCCTATATGTTATTGGTGCTTTATTTGTTGTTGTTTTTACTGTTATTATTATTATTATTAATTTTTTTTTTTTGAATTTTAGTCCTTGGAGTGAAGATCCATATAAGGATGCTGCTGAAAGAATGGAAGGGCTGTCACTTGATAGTTTTCTGTCAGAGGTATGCATTTCCTTATCCTTTTAATGTTTACTCATTCGTTTTTGGAGTAGGATCACTTAATTACAGTATTGATTTTGAAATTTGTATTTGTCCAACGAATTGATTAATGACTGAAGAATATGAACTTTAAGAATCTGGTTTTTATTACATGCATACTGTTGTGACCATGTTTGTTAGTTGATTTAGGAGTTTTACAATTCAACTATGCATATGATACACAAGAAATTAACCAGTTTATATGCTATTCTCACTCCTAATCAATGTTTGTCTCATAATTGCAAATATTGGCTGATATAAAATAACTTTTCTTAACAACATCTGGTCTATTATTTTTCTTACCTGCATACAAGTGTTCCCAAGTGCGTTTGTCCTTCATCTTTTATTAGTGCCATCTAGGGATGTTTAAATTTAGAGTTTGCATTTTACATTCAGAGGATGGGTGGTGATAATTTATATTTAGAGTTCTCAATTTGGAAGTTGATACCCTACATCAAATATTGTTTTATTATTATTATTATTATCATAAATATGATGTTCATGAGAATTTCTCCAAGGGCTTGGGGGTCAAGGCCTTCTCTGATAATTGATATTCGGTGGATTGATTATCCTTGTCTTGGCCCTAATAGCTGTCATAGTATCCGATGAGTTGGGCGAGGGAGAGTAAGCTATAGCATTGAACTTGAATCCTCTAGAGAGTCGTCCTTCCAAGGGGCTATGGTCTGTCCTAACCATTCCTTGCACCCTATTAGTAAAGCTTCTCCCAGTGAAGGAGCGTGCATATAACTTTTGTTTATGTGGTGGCATACCTGCCCGGTTGTATTTGTTAGGATATTGAGTCATTTGTTAGCAAATTCCTACACTAGACTAGAGGTGTAACCGTGTGAGTTGAACGAAATTTCTTGATTTAATTTGTTTACAATCGATGAAGATGTCAGAGATGATGAATATGAAGCAACAACAAAGATTAAAATTCATAAGACTGAATCATATATCTAGGTTAAGGTAGACGAGATCTTAGTGAGCCTAGGAATCTGGGATGAAGTAATTTATCGGATAGTTGGGCCTCCCACGACCTAGGTTTGATCATTAAAAGGGATCAAATTAAATTAATTAAGTTTTGCAAAAATTTGGAAGCTCAATCAACATAACCCTATGATGGATCGAAACAAGTGATGGATTGATTTAACTGATGGACATGATTTTAATTGGAAAAACAATAACAAACAATCGATACTCTAATCAATCATACCTATCACTTGAAACAAGAAAGAGCAATGATCAATACCTCTGTTGACCCAACGTTTCAACCCAAGGTTGATTCAATAGTTTTGATGACGACAACCTATTAATGTGAGGAATTTGACAATCTACTTGAGTGTTGCTCTTTGCAGATTTATCCTATTGACTCAAGCACTCAAAAGCTCATGTGGGCCAAGGGCTTATGATGATCAAGCTTCTCAAGGTTCAACACATAAGTAGTGTAGGTTGAAATCTAAGGAGTTGAAGGCGTCTGTCTTTGGAACATAAGACACTTTGCATAATCAGTGTTTCCAAACAAGGCATAAGGTGCAATAGTATGCATATAAGACGACTTGAAAATCATCTTGCCCTATTTGATAAAACTAACCGTTGCAACTTGGCCAGAATAAGGATAAGATTGAGTTTATAACTAGTAGACGTCTTACCTCAAGGATGATAAGGAATATCATCTGAAACATCATCTTGATGCTTCAGTCACTGATAGAAGTGTGGAAAGTATATTTAGTTCATAGTGACAAAGTTGTAGTCATAAGACTATAGAGCCCTTGTAGGATAGATCAATTAAGATCAAGGGTCAGGTAATCCTAGGGTCCAAGAAGAATATGCGATTAAAATCATTTTGGCCTTGCTCTCTAGCATAAGCTATCTTGGTCTTCTTGGTTTCAATCTTACAGAATTTATATTTTCTATGTTCTGCATCTCAAGCCGTCTATAAGAAAATAGACAAACGTCTTTGCTCAGCTGGGATATTCTTTGTTGCATATCCAAACATCCCTAAAGTTGAATCGAATGGTCATATTTTCACATCTGTCTGTATAAGGTGGTCTCCCATTCATTTGCAGAGCATTAACATTATTAGCATTATCATTCATACACAGAGCTGTGAGAAAAATATTTTTGAAATCTTTTGAAAGCTTTCTATCCATTCTTATCCAGAAAGCTTCGAGAGAGCTGCACAACAAGATCTCTTCACCCACACTCCTATCTTGAAGAGAGATTAAGGCTTGTCATTTCACATCTTTCAATCACTAGTGTCTCATTCATTCATTCTAGAGTTGAGCTTTCATCACTTGTTATCTCTATCACTCTAGAAAGAGAGTTTTTGAGCTGTATTGAATATCTCTGATCCCTGTAGAGGATCTTTGTTGTATTGATCTTGTAGGATATTTGCTGTATTGATCTTGTACATCCCGTGGGGATTTTGTAAAAAGGGTTGTGAATCCTTGAGGACCAGGTCGTGGGCTTGGCAAGGAAGTTTTGGTGAAGTGATTCACCGAGCAGGAAGTCCAAGTGGTGTGCTTGGCAGTTGTAAGGGTTTCTGTTCTGACCTAGTTGAAGAGAACTGAATAGTGGAGAGCTTGTAAAATCTTGAGGGAGGAAGTCTCTCAAGTTGTGGACATAGGGAAGAGGGCCCAAACCATGGAAAAATCTTTGTGTTGTGTTTGCATTCTCTATCCTTATCTCTTTATTTTGTTTATGCTTGCATATTTACTGTTCCATTCATTGCATATTCTGTTAGCTTACTGTTAGCACTTCTAGCCTTAGAGATAGGATAGTTAGCATGCTGTTAGCACTCCTTGTATTTAGAGAAAAGTGCAAACCAAGCACAGCTTGTCAAAAGACTCAATTCATCTCTCTTCTTGAGTCATTGTTTGGGTAACAACCTCGATTGATTGTAGTTTTCGATCAGCAACTACTAGAGTAAGCTCGATCAATCATCAGATTGATCAAACCTCTCGATCGGCTGAACCTCTAGATCATAGTAGGGGTGCACACGGTCCGGATTGGTCCGGTTCTAGCATTTTTTGGAACCAAACCGTATGGTACGGTTCCACTAAAAAAGGAACCGGACCGAACCGTTTAACCGTATGGAACCGGACCGAACCGAACCGCGAAGAACCGGTTTGGTCCGGTTCGGTTCCACGGTTCACCAACCTATAATTATAATACTTATAATTATAATACTATAAGTATATTATAAGTATAATATTTCAAAAACAAAGATTGCAATTATATTATAATTATAGTATAATTATAATACTATAAGTATATAATAAGTATAATATTTAAATATTAGATATAACATATTTTATATTTATATATATAGAAACGGTTCGGTCCGGTTCGGTTCGGTCCTAAGGGACTGAAAACCGTAACCGGACCGTTACTACACGGTTCCACAAAATTGGAACCGTGACCGAACCGGACCGCGAAAAAACCGGACCGAATTGTCCGGTCCGGTCCGGTTCGGTTTGGATTCCCGGTTTGGACAGATTTTTGTGCACCCCTAGATCATAGAACGTTTTTTGGCTTTTGTGTTTTAGAAATTTACAAAAATTATACTTTTGATTGATATAAGTTTACTATTTTGAAGGAATCCTATATTGTTTGTAAATATGGAGTTATAGTTAGTTTACAGCATCATTATGAGAGTTTTTATGTTTTAGAAAGAGAGAGCTTTGTGTATCAGTCTAGTGTTCTTATAGATCATCATATTCTATGCAATTGAGAAAATGAAAGCAAGAAGCGAATTGAAGACATCTTACAACCAATTGCTCAGGTATTTTTATGAAGAACAAGTAGCAATCAAACAATCAAGGAGAGAGACTTTTTTGGTGAAGACTTTGTTGGTGAACAAGTCTGTTGATCGTAAACAACAGAGTAAGAACATATGGCGTGAGTCTGGATTAGAGGTAATTAGGTGTTTCTAGGGAGTGAAGTCTGATACCTAGTGTTGTAAACCTTTCTCTAAAATGGATTCTTTGTGCCTAGTCGAAGGTCTCGTGGATTTTCCATTTCTATGGCTTTCCACTTGAAAATTTGTGTCTACTATATTTTTATTTAATGCTTTATGTACTTGTGATTGAGACACGTGGATAAACAGAATTCAATCAAACTTGATGAAAACAAAGTTAAAATTTTAAATTATTTGACGACTAACACCCACAATACACATTTACCCCTCCTCTAAATCTGAATTGAACTGTGTTATGTATCAAAGCCTAGGGTGCCAGTCCGTTCTCAGTGTTGACAATATTAAAATTTGAGGGCTTATACATGTAGAGATTCAATAGCTTCGTTTAATGGTGGAAACTTGGGCCGCCAAGCGTGAAACTCTTGTCTGAAAATACCAAAGGTTGGGTCTCTGTCCAGTTTGCTTCTTCCAACCGAACACATTTGCAGGACCAACATTTTGCAATGGCCTTCTTGTATAACTGTATTAGTTCAGAAGCTAAGGCGAAGAATTCATTTGCCATACTGTTGTTACCATGATATAAAGTCATCACAAACTTTAAAATTGTCAATATCAAAATTCAACATAATATCTTGCTTAATCAATCATGTACATATGAAGTTATGCATCTCTATATATTATTTCAAGTAATCCATTGTGGAGTTGAGCATCTATATGTCCATCTTTTGATTTTCTGACAAATACATGGGTCGCAGTGGGCCTTTATGACACTTCTGGACCCGGTTCATTGTGTGGAGAATCTTATATACATTGGATATGCTGGTGATCCTTCTTCAGCTATCCGTGTCACAAGGAAAAGGCGTTTAGATCGCAAAAAACAACAATCAGAAAGAAATGTTTTTCAGTGTTTTATTTTCGGGCCAAAAAAAGCTGGAAAATCTGGATTATTGGATTATTTTATTGGAAGGTATATCATCTGAATCCATATCTGCTGAATTGGTTTATCTTAGTAAGTTCTGCTCTGGTCTCTCTTGGCAACTTATTGATGTTAATTGAATCCTACAACATTAATAGTTCTCTCTCTCCTCCTCCTCTTCCAGTAAATACAACATTAATTGTTGATCATTTGAAATGCAGGGATTTCTCTGATGATTATATTTCAACCAGTGAAGAGCGTTATGCAGTCAATGTTGTCGATCAACCTGGGGTAAGTGCCCTTACATAGTGATTCATGTGGTTTAATAACCTGGTAGCCGGATCTCTCTCTCTCTCTCTCATTTGCATACACACACACACATTCATGGATGGTTGCTCCTCATTGCTTATGGTGGGCATTATGGAATGAGATCCTTTGAAGATAAAGAGCAGCCTTGGGGAGTCTTTAGATTCTCTGTTCTGAGTTCCCTCTTCTTTTGGTCGGAGGGCTCTTTTTGTATATCTTCGGAGTCCTTGTTGTCTTTTGTAGATAATCTAAGGTCTTGATGTAAAGGCCTGTTTCTTGTGTTGTTCCTTGGGATGCATCCCCCTTTTGGGCGCTCTTCAATGATATTTTTACTCATAAAAAAAAAACAAGTCAAAATAATAAGCCTTAATGAATATTCAGTACCTGCATGTTTCTTGAACTTTATTTTGACAACGAGGACATTTATCAAAAAAAAATTTGACAACGAGGAGTTCTACTCCCTGTCAGGCAAGACATAAGCTTTATGTAGAAGTCGTGGACATTTTAGTTCTTCTTTCCTACTTGTAAAACAAGTAAATGGATATACTACACACGTTTATTATGTCATTTTAAGGGCATTATAGTTGGTTAAACAAAGAAAAAATATTTGTTGTTCACTGTATATATATTTAGAAGAAAATTGTAAGTAAAACTACAAAAAGATAAAAAACTTGGATGAATATATAACATACAAGTTGAATGAAAATACTGAATAGCTAAGGTGAGGTGCATACCTAAGGTGACCCTTGCTTAATACTTTTAGGCTCTAGCATTCTGTCCTGCCTTGCCTTGAGCTAGCCTCAGAGATGTTTTTTAAAATATGATCTGCATTTCGATATTATACATTAGTGACCTTTGTTTCTCAGCACTCTTTCAATATATCCCTCTTTTTCTATATCATAGCATTTTTTTAGTTTAGGTGGTAAAACTCATCTTATTTGAAAAAGAAAGTTGCATCTTTGTAGCAATAACTTTCATCTGTTATATTCTATTTTTTCGCTCGTACTATCTTTTTGATTTATCCCTTTTCTGCTAAAATATCCCATATTTTAATGCATGCCTTCTTTCCCTTTTCCTCTTCCCCATCTTTGCCCCCTCCACCTCTCTCTCTCTCTCTCTCTGTGCATGCGTCTCCCCCCTTTTCAGGGAAAAGTGTGGTAAAAAATGTTAAGAAAATCTACGTAGTATTGTTTGAACAAGGAAATATAGAAGTTCTGGCACCCTATTGGATTATATTTTATTTGCAGACGGAATAACTTCCTAAATTCTTGATGTGGTGGACCAGCCCTCGAGGACGGATGAATGTGTATGTGATCCACACATGTTAATCCTTGTTTGTTTCCTAGCTTATTCAGCCATTTTTCTGTTTTTTGTGTGACGGATGAATGTGTATGTGATCCACACATGTTAATCCTTGTTTGTTTCCTAGCTTATTCAGCCATTTTTCTGTTTTTTGTGTGTCTGTGGGTGTGTTTTGTTTTGTTTTGGTTTTTTTGTTGGGGGAGGGGTATTTAAATTATGCAACCTTGTCATTTGATGGTCATAACAAAATTTTAAGCTCAGTATGGACAGTACAACATGTACTGTTGTATTGAATGCATAATAAATAATCACACAAGGACAAGTAGCGTCATCACCGTGATTTGACCATAAAGAGAAGCAATTCCAAATATTTTTAGTGAATTCAAAATGAAAATGAAGGTAGGCACATCTAAAATGTGGAGATAGTGTCATACACTAGAGAACGTTTCAAGTCTTTTCAGTAAACAGCACATTAATCATCTGCAAGTAAAATTTTCACATCTGCATATCTTTGCAAAGAACGAAATTAGAATCTGATTTCACTTGGCCCCTCAAGGATTTCCGAGTCACACAAGTATTAAGTCTCCACAGAGAATTTGATCTAATGAAAGTGACTAGAAGATGTTTCATCAAGAATCCACGCATGAATATCAGGAAAAACTGATCATTGAAAAGTAGCTTGAGAAGTTAGTTTCAATGCTGTAAATATTCAAACCTCACAAAAATAAGCTTTAGAATCCCTCTAACCTTAAGCGAGTATGGTTCTCAAGCACATAGTTTAGAAGATTTTAGGGAAAGGTGTATACGACCACTTTAAATAAGTTGGTAGCTTGTGAAAAATGTGAATAGAATGAAAGGAGATGATTTGGAAGTAGAAGCAGGGAAAAAGACAGGAGGGGAGAAATGAGAGAGAGAAGAACAATGGTATTGACTGCCTTTTAATGATGGTCCATACAATTATACCAAGAATTTGCTCCCAAGGAGAGAGATGAAGTTTGTAGGGTTCAAAACTCTAACAACCACACAAGTTTCAATAGCATACTGTGCCTAGTCCCTCCCCACCATTCCCCCCTCTTTCTTCTCTCAGCTCTCTGTCAAAAAGAAGTTAATTGCCTTCAATTAGGAAAAAAGAAGTTAATCGCCTTTCATAACAACCCTCTCCACCACTACCTCCAACGTCACCCACCTGTCTCTCCACCACAACCATAATCGCTCCTCTCTCTCGGTGATTCTTGATCCAAATCCTCTTTGGATTCCGGCTCTGTGCAATTGAGAGAGACAGAGAGTAGTGAGAATTTTTGAAACTCAAATCCATGTTCGAATCCAAAATTTTAATTTGTAAGGTCTCTGTTTTTCTTTTTCTCTCTTCAATAAATACGCATTACATGGATATAAATCTTTCTTCAAAAAAAAAAAAAAATACAAATTGTTTCATTTTATGGCAATTTTTGAACTTTTTTGTATTTGGCTCTATCTCACACAACTTTACATGGGTTCTCTTTATAGGAGGGAATACAAGCACAAAATAACACAAAATCAGGAAACTGATAGCTAGCTGGCCTAACTAATTTCCAATTTTATAGCATTGACTAATATTCTATTTACAGTAAATAATCACAACTAATATTCTGTAATATTACTTCCCTTTTTCCAACACTCTCCCTCCAGCTGGTTTGAAGATATCTTCCATTGTCAGCTTGCCAATTAGTCTGTCAAATTGTCTTGTAGGAAGTCCCTTTGTAAGCACATCTGCAACTTGCTCGGTAGTAGGAATGTAATCAAACCGTTTTCGAGCTTTTCCTTGATGAAGTGTTTATCTACCTCCACGTGCTTTGTTCTGTCATGAAGCACTGGATTGTGAGCGATCGAAATAACAGCTTTATTATCACAGTATACTTTCATAGGCAGCGGATTAGAGATCTTATGCATAAATTGGCTAACTGCAAAAGCTATATTTGGACGTATATGTGACAAGTAGATCAGTCTTCCAACAAGTCTTTGATACTGCTCTTTATTTAGAACTTCTTCAGCTTTAGAAGGCTGTAGCTTAAGGTTGGGCTCAGTGGGTATCTCGGCTGGTTTACACCCTAGTAGACCTGTCTCACCAAGTAAATCAAGAACATATTTACGTTGATTCATAAATATACCTTCTTTGGATCTAGAAAACTCCATTCCAAGCAAGTATTTCAATGCACCCAAATCCTTGATCTCGAAGTCAGCTGCAAGCCTTTTTTTCAGTCTTTCCAGTTCATAGTTGTCAAAGGCGCACGAGGCGCAGCTTCTGCGCCTAGGGTATGCCCAGGCGAGGCGCTTTGAAAGAGGCGCGCGCATCAAGCACTGAGGCGCAGCCTGCATAACATGTTTCACTCACTTCGGAATCTGTTTTTCTGTTTCATTTGTTGTTGATTGCCATGAATATGCTTTTTATTTGCTCTCAATTGTAGTTGTTTTACATTGTTTCACTCACTCACTACAAATGTTATATTTTTTTAAAAAAAATTCAACTTGCACCTCACTTCAGGCAGGCCCGCGCCTCGCCTCAGGCCTCGCGCCTCAGGCTCCAAGAAACCTTATCGACTTAGTGCGCCTTGAGCCTTCAACAACTATGCTCCAATTCTTCGTTGTCATCACCTGTCAAGATTATATTATCTACATAGACAATTAAGACTGCAACCTTGCCTTCTCTATTGTGTTTGTAGAACATGGTATGGCCAGCTTGGCTTTGGTAGTAGCCACTGATGTTGTTTTAAAATTGTTAAATAACTCGCAAGTGTACGAATCTATTGAAGTATAGATCGGCAAGAACGAGGTCGAACCCAAGGGAATGCTTTGAGAAGAAAAACTAATACAAATTCAAATTAATTTAAAACTAATCTAGTTTAAATACAAGTTTAGTTGATTTGAGAGAAATTAAACTAACATGAAAATAAAATAACACTATTGAAATCAAATAAAGAAAATAACTAAGGTTTTGGATTCCACCACCATTAAATCCATGAAGTTTTTAATATTCATTTATTAATTCCCAAAGTTAAAGTAGCAATCAAGAAATCAATCTATTGCTCACTCAAGATTTAACAATAAAGCACTATGAAAAATATATCAAAAAGGTAGATTTTCCTTCGCTTTACTAGTGTAAAATTCTAAGCATCCTATGTATCCAATTTAATGAAAAACACAAGATCAAAGATTATCACTTTTAAGAAATACAAACCCAAGCTTAGATTAATTATAATACTTTCTAACTACCACATATACATGATATAGATGGTGAAAGAATTATAAAATAATTAATCACAAAAAGCAAAAATCATAAGCAATTAAATCACACACATGAGAATCAATTAATTAACAAAAGAACTTCACTTCATTAATGGAGGTTTCCTCCTCAACCTTAGTTGAGGAATTTAGTTACACATGGTAGAAGAAGAAGATAACAAAATAATAAAAGACATAATGAATAAATAAAACCCGGATTGTCTCTGTCTTCTCTGCCTTGGCCTCCACTTCTTTTCTCCCCCAAAACAGCCTCCAATTCACCTCTTTATACTCCAATAGAAGACATAAAGTCCTAATCCAATTAGGAGATAAAGTCTTAATCCAATTAGGAGAAAATTAGGGTTTTCCCGCAGCCCAAAATAGGTATATTTTTCTACTGACATTTGGCCCAAGTTTTGACCCAGTAGAAGTCCGATTCATGAAATTTATGTGAAATACAAAAGTGTGCAGAATCGAATTTCGTTCAACCCACGCGGGAATTAAGTCGAATTGATACTCGTAAATAAGCTTTTCAGTCCACTTTCCAAAACGGGATTAAAACTGGATTAAGTGTAGAATTGGGCTTTAGGCCCGTAATCTTCTTAAGCAGTTGTAATTCTCTTGAACTTCTTCCTTGGGCTGATTTGAGTTGAAATATGGAGTTGAATGGATCCATTAGATGTAGGCTTCATATAACCTTCTTGGATATCATCTTTAAAAGCCCAAAATCATGGTTTTATCTGAAATAATCATTAAGGCCCTGAAAAAGACAGAAAACACAAAAACAGAGTAAAATCACATATAAACTATCACTAAGAGAATAAAATATGTAAATTAAGAGGCTAGAATGCGTAACATTCAACGCCGATCAGCCACAATTCTTCACAGCTCTCCCAAATCTCTCAAACCAAGCTTTAGGGGACTGTTTGAGATCATATAAGGATTTTTTCAGTTTACAAGCTTTGTTTGGTCCCAATTTTCCCTCAAACCCAGGTGGTAGGTTCATAAAGACCTCCTCCTCAAGATCTCCATTTAAAAAAGCATTTTTTACATCTAACTGGTGTAATGGCCAGTTGAAATTCATAGCCAAAGATAACAAGATTCTGATTGAGTTTATCTTGGCTACAGGAGCAAAGGTTTCTTGATAATCAATTCCATAGGTCTGGGTGAACCTTTTTGCTACTAGTCTTGCCTTATATCTCTCTATGCTACCATTAGCTTACATTTCACAATAAAGACCCACTTGCAGCCTACTGTTCTTTTCTCCTTAGGTAAATCAACTATTTCCCAAGTACCACTTCTTCTAAGAGCATTCATCTTTGATCATTGTTAATTTCCAATTCGGATCATCATGAGCTTCCTGAATGTTTCTCGGGACAAACAAGTTTGAGATTTTTGAGGTAAAAGCCCTATGATTTTGAGAGAGTTTTTTTATAAGAAAGGTATTTGGCAATGGGATATTTGGGATTTTTGGTACAAGTTCAAGTACCTTTCCTAACAGCTATAGGAATATCAAGGTCTGATGGTTCTTGGTTAGGTGAAATAACAGGAACTGAAGATGAGTTAGGAACAAAGCTACTTGTAATATCTATAGGTCCAGTTCTCGAAGGTCGAGATTGATCATTTCCAAGAGGAATAGGCTAACTTTGACTCTTTTGATGAGGTCTTCTCCGAGTATAAATCAGAGGCTCAGTTATGGGAACATTTGTTCCCGGTTGTAGTGATTCTCCCCATGTTTCTGATACAATAATGTTTGATACTATATGACTAGGATTCCCTTCATTGGTTTTATCACATTGTTCCTGACTTTGAATTTTGGAAATAACAATGGGATGAGAAGGATCAGGTGAAGTAGTCAAAATCATATTTGGTAAAGGAGTAGGAGATAAATCCCAAAAATTTTCTTCCATCACCTTATTCTCCCCCTAAAGAGAATTTTTGTGAAATTATGGTTTTTGATCATACAAAGAGACATCCATACTCACACAAGTTTTTCTTGTTTGGGGATTATAGCACTTATATCCCTTTTTATTAGAAGCATACCCTATAAAAACATAATTTTTAGCCCGAGGATCAAGTTTGGACCGAGTATTATTGGGTATATGAATAAAAACTATGCAACCAAAAACCTTTAGAGGTAAATCCGAGTACATCCTTGATAAGGTAAATTTTATTTTGAAACATTCTAATGGCGTGCTATATTTTAAAACACGTGTAGGCATTCTGTTAATCAAATAAGAGGCTGTTAAAACAACTTCCCCCCAAAAATATTTTGGAACATTCATTGAAAACATTATAGCACGAGCCACTTCAAGTAAATGTTTATTTTTTCTTTCAGCAATTCCGTTTTGTTGAGGGGTATCCACACAAGTAGATTGATGATGGATACTCTTTTCCTTCAAAAAACTCCCCAAAAATTTATTAAAATACTCGGTTCCATTATCGATGTGTAAAATGCTAATTTTTGTTTGAAATTGAGTTTCAACAATCCTGTAAAAATTCTTAAAAAGTTTTTCAACCTCAGTCTTTTCATTCATCAAATAAACCCATTATAAAGGTAACAAACCATTTTTTCCTAGAGATAGTAGTGACTCTTGAAGGCCCCCCATACATCACTATGTATTAAATAAAATGGTTTGGAAGAAATATAAGGTTTTGGCAAATAAGTTGTACGATGACTCTTAGATAAGCACCAACTTTCACAATAGAACGATGAACCATCCAAACCCTTAAATAAAGTAGGAAACAAATGTTTAAGATATGGAAAGCTAGGATGTCCTAGTCTTAACTGCCAAAACATTGTTTGTTCATAAACAAAATTAGAACTAACACACTCGTAACTGACGCAAATAAAAACCACCTTAATTATTCAAGACCAAGTGGACCGCCCATCATCTAGCATATGCCAAATTAGGGTTTGAGCCTTAGAACCCTCCTTTCCACGCCTTTTATACACCTTCAAAGGCTGCTGCCACTGATCTCCATCATTAGGTATATGCATCATGTGCACCATAATAATCACGAGATATCCTCATCAATTTTGGTGTGCATCATTTTCAAATTCTGACTTCATTATCAAAATGCACTTTCACTTCCCCAACATTTTTCCACATTTTAGATGTCAAGTTATATTCTTTAGTTTTTTGTGTAAGATCATTCATCTAGATTATTTATTTTTGCTTGACAGGGAGATAAGAGAACACTTGTACTGCGAGAGATACCAGAAGATAGAGTTAAAAAATTGCTCTCTAAGAGGGAATCTTTGGCAGCCTGTGACATAGCAGTGTTTGTTTATGATAGGTAACTAAAATGTCACTATGATTGGATTCGGTTTGACAAGTTGAATATGCTGTTTACTTCTAAGATTAATTAGTAGTGGTTTTTTCGAACATATCCAAAGAACTTTGAATTTAAAAATAACAACATTTGAATTTCATATTATTTTGGTTTGACGTTTTAAAATGTTATGGGTAATTGCTTGGTGCAGTGGTATACATTTTAAAATTTTACTTGTAAAATTTAGAAATAACAACATTTGCTTAAGAATGTTTCAATAAAGCAATTTCGCTACAATTAGAATATTTGTTAGACTCATTAGATTGAACCTTAGTGAATTCCAATGCAACTCCTTTATTCTTCTTAGGTCAAGGAAAGTTAAGTTCTTATGTCTGAATTGAGAAAATTTGATTGTGCCATTATTAAGTCAATATCCTTGATATTTTTTCTAGTGCAATGGCTTTTGTTGAAACGTAATAGACATAGAAATGAGACATTTTCTAACAACTTTATTCTCAAAAATTCTCTCACCTAGGTTAAAGTTGTCACAATATCATGCAATTTAGTATAAATCTCATAAAAAAAGTTTCATGTTCTTTCGTTTTGTTTGTCGCAAAGACTCAGCCCTACTTGTGAGCATTTGCAGACTTTGATAGCTTTTGTTCCTTTATGTGTGACTTTAAAATGTTCCATGCTTCTTTAGATGTAGTGCCCATAAAATTCAGTTGGTGTTTCCTTATTAAAAATAGCATAAATACCCTTAAATTCGCAATTGAAGCCTCATAATCATCTTTGAACCATTCAGTTTTAGGTCACAACAATCCTACAGTCTGTCGATTTCTTCTGTTTCTATAGATGACCCAAACTTGATTCCAAAACTAAGCAAATTTTTTTTGTCAATTTGAAAACGTTTGTCAAGAGATCAATGCACCTTCTATTCATGTCAATCTATACTTTGCAACTGGTTTTTGAAAACTAAACTAGAGTTTCTAGAAAATTCAGTGTCGATGTATAAAAAAATAGCATTGGCACTTTTAAATTTGTATTAGAAGCCTTCTAATCGTCTTTGAACCATTCAGATTTAGGTTACAACAACCCTAGGTCTATGTCAATTCCTTCTGTTTTTATATGATAAATCAAACCTGATTCCAAGACTTGTCAAATCTTTTCCTCAATTTACTAAAAAAAACTCCCATTCTAGCTTTCTAGTAACCATAGCTATTACCATTAAAAAGTAGATGTCAAGAGATCAATGCACCGTCCAAGCTTGTAAATACACACACACACACACACACACATATTTAGCTGTCTTTGATTCTATTATTTGAAATCCTTTCTAATTATTTTTACAAACTATATCTTGGAGAACAGTTCTTAACAATGTTTTAAGAAGACTACTTTTTAAAATTCTCTCATTGTTGGTACCCAAGGCCGGATGTGAAAAAGAGGTGGGTTAGTGTTAGGTAGACAACCGACTGTAAATCTCATGTCAAATCTTCTTGATGAATTCTCACTCAATTGGTGAGAATTCATGTGGCCGACCCCATTCATTTGGGATTGAGGCAAGGATGATGATGATTTATATCTTTTTTTTGATAAATAATAATTCATTAAAAGGCGCTCAAGAGGGGAGCGCTCCTGAGAAATTACAAAAAGCCGAATACGGCCAACTATATGCTTAAGCTATCAATGAAGTCCACAACTTGACCACCAGATGTACAATTTTTTCCGTTAATAAAAAAAAATAAAAAACTCGATATATTGTATTTGAGAGACCAAATAGGAGACTCCACGTCCTCGAAACCCCTCCTATTCCTCTCTTGCCACAAGCCCCATTATAAACAAAGGGGAGTGGCCCTTCAAGCATCTCTGGCTCGGCTATCCACTGTACACCCTCTCCAAGCCTCGATTATATCTACCGTGGAACTAGGAAACACCCAGGCCATACCAAACGCAACTAAGAACATAGATCAAACGTCCCTCGCCATTGAACAATGTAAAAGAAGATGATTCACTGTTTCCTCCGACCTCTTGCACATGCAACACCAATTCACCGTAATTCGACCCCTTCTCCTGAGGTTGCCTATGGTAAGAATCTTGCCTAAGGTAGCTATCCAAGTAAAGACGGTCACCTTCAAGGGGGCCTTTGTTTTCCAAATTACCTTCCAAGGGAAGATGGGACTTGTGAAATCTGACAGGTTTCTATGAAAGGAGCGAACCTCAAAGGTTTCCCTCTTGGAGCCCATCCATACCATCTTGTCCATCGCCTCCCCCTCAACCACCTGATTGTACCACAGGGCTAAAAACTCCACTACCTCTGTAAGCTCCCAATCATGGAATGCCCTACGAAAATGCATGTCCCAAGTCAATCTTCCGCTATCAAGCTGATAGCAGTCGGCAACTAAGGCTTGCCTGTTCGTAACAATCCTGAATAGTCTAGGGAACCTACGTGCCAAAGATATGTCCCCACACCAAATGTCCTCCCAAAAACTGATGTCTCCCATTTCTCACCCTAAATTAAATGTGTTTGGAGAACTCATCCCAACTTTTCCGAATACATTTCCAAACCCCCAACCCCACAGGAAAGTTCATCTTTGTAGACCACCAACCACCAACTCCTTCCCCACTCCGACAAACAACTACTCTCCTCTATACTCTGGATCTCTCACCTCCGAAATGCCAAAGCCATTTGTCTAATAACTCCTTATTGAACAATTCCAACCTCCTTATTCCCAATCCCCCTTTCTAAATCGGGGTACACACCTTCCCCCAGCTCACCAGGTGGAATTTGAACTCATCCCCTAATCCGCCCCCTTTCATCTCCTGACTACTGACATAGGCATAAAAAATAAGGACATGAAATATGTTGGAAGATTCTAAAGAGTGCTCTTCATGAGAGTAACGCGCCCCCCTTTCGATAGACACTGCTTTTTCCAACCGGCAAGCCTCCTCTTAAACCGCTCTATCACTGGATCCGAAATGGAAACCATCCTCGACGAAGCTCCCAACGGCATCCCCAAATAAGTGGTCGGAAATGAACCAACTCCGCAACCAAGAATGTCAGCAAACTCGTGAATTTCCTCTACTGCCTCAACTGGCGCCAACTCGTTCTTTTTGATATTAATTTTTAGGCTAGACACTGCCTAAAAGCATATCAAAATATATTTCAAATGCCTCAACTGATCCTCCCTTGCATCACATAAGACAATGGTATCATCTGCATAGAGTAAATGTGATACCACTAAATGATTGGGCTCTCTCCTTACTAGGAATCCTTTGATAATCCCTAAATCCTCCGCCCTCTTCATCATCCTACTGAAGGCCTCCATGACGATGATAAATAGGAAAGAAGAGAGTGGGTCACCCTGTCTCAGGCCTTGAGAACTAGGAAAGAAACCAGCTGGGGATCCATTCACCAAAACTGAGAACCGAACTCTTGAAATACAATGGTGGATCCATCTTCTCCATCTAAGTCCAAACTCCCACATCCTCTCTAATATATACAGCAAGAAATTCCAGCTCACATGATCATATGCCTTTTCAACGTCCAACTTGCATACGATTCCCGGCACGTCGCTTCTAATCCTTGCCTCCACACACTCACTAGCAATCAACACTAAATTCAGAATCTGTCTACCTCCTACAAAAGAATTCTGAGTGTCTGAGATCACCACATCCAAAACCCTCAACCGATTGGCTAGAGTGTTAGCAAAAAGCTTGTAAATAACACCCACCAAGCTAATTGGCCTAAAATCCTTAGCATCAATAGCTCCACCCTTCTTTGGGATAAGGGCGATAAAGGATGCAAGATTTATATTGAAGACTATCATAATTCACAAGTTAATAATCTGCTCCGCTACTGAATGAGAGTTACACTGGTATAATGGCTGGTGGATTTACATTTATGATATAGGGATTGGACATACAAGGGGTGAATACTCTTTTGCTTATGGTTAATTTTAAACATGTTCAACTACCAACTTTAAATTTAATCAAGTTGATTACATATCGAAAAAATACTAAAGAAAGTTAACAAGATAATAAAACCTGAATGGGAAAAACAAGATCTCTCTCTAAAGCTAACCAAGTCAAAATGACAAAGGGTGATGTTACAAGCTAGCTCCTACCAGTGGAATCATCAGCCACTGATTTGCTCATAATACTTTTTGTTGTTTCCATGCGCTATCATGTGTAGTTCCACTTGATCCTGGAGCACTCACCAATTGTAAGTTTAGCCACTATCAATGTAATTGCTCTCTTGCAATCCACTCTCCACAACTATTGTTAGCAAAGCAGTTTGCCACGCGAACACTTTCTCTGCAATAATTATTAGTCTCCACACATGATGTAAAGTGGTTATAGAATCTTGCTGCTAATTGCTCTTCAAAATCTTTCAACAAGCTTTAAGAACAACATCTGAATACACACTTATTCTATGACCACTCTCAAACTCTCCTAGTATGTGCATCTATGTTACATGGACTCTTCAGAAGTAGTGAAGTACCTGTCTTGGACACACAATTCTCGGATATGGGTATGGGGTATGTGTCCGACACTTTAGGTTGGACATGCACCTAAAAAATAAATTCAATAATTCAATTTTATTATATTATTTCTTCAAAACGAGTTAACTACTTATATTAGACACTACGTTACATAAAGATATTATTTTATCTAGAAAATAAAATAAAAATATTAAATAATATGAATATTTAACAGTGTCCACGTGTCTTGTTTGGAGATTTGACATCTCCAATGTGTCGATACATACCCTTACCTAAAACACGTACCCAAGTCTAGGTAACATAGACGTGCTCATCAATTCATGAAAATTTACCATTGGGACCTAATTTGTGATCAATATATAAAAAAAAAAAAAGAAAAAAAAGTGCAGTCACCATCTAAAGGAAAATCAACATGCTCTATGTACTAGAGCAACTCAAAAAATAAAATCAACAAATTGGACTCAATTTGACACAAAGTTTGTCAACTAAATGACATTAACTCCAAATATCATTCGTTCTGCTAGATGATTGAGGGTGTGTAAGAAATGCAATATTACTCAAAACTTTTGCGTAGTACTTTTATTTCAATTATTTGTAAAGACAACTCCTACAATTTTGTGCTACAAATCCTGCAATGTTACGACTCTGCATCATTATTCTTTTTGAACACTGCTTATTGTTGATCTTACATCGAGGAAGATCTTGGAAATGAGTTGCAATTTTCCAAGCCCATACTTCTTTTTGTATGATTATACCCATCTGCTTCGTTATTGCTACTTGGCACTACTTATATATATATATGTTTCTTTTTTGGTAAAATAGCACTACTATATTTTGTTGTTTAATAATCAGTCCTTTTCTCAGAAACCTTTTTTGTGACTATGTATAAAGCAAACTTGTCTTTGTCTTATTTATCTGCGCTTGAATGCTAATAATAGTACGTGTTATTTAGAATCAAGTTGTTTATCAAAATATCATCCACATGCCATTTGAAGATCTTTTGTGAAACAATTCCATGCTTAATATGTATACATGTTTGTGTTGTGTCAGTAAGCACCCGCATCTGCATGTATTTTAACTTGCATTTTTCTACCTTTGAAGTTGAAGCTATATGTGTTATTGTATTTTTCCAGTTCTGATGAATTGTCGTGGAAGAGAGTGACTCAATTGCTTGTGGAAGTTGCTAGTCATGGGGAAATCACTGGCTATGAGGTGCCTTGCCTCATTGTTGCAGCGAAAGATGATCTGGACCCTTATCTGACTGCAATACAAGATTCAACGAGGGTATATATCTTAAGTCTTAATCAGAAGCTATATTTCTTTTGCATACTTAAACTACAAAATGTGATGACCTGGGAAGTCATTGTCATTGTATTTGCTCACTTACGTCTGCTTTGCTCACTTTATGACCCTGCAAAAAGATTTCTTGCAGCTAATGCGAGTTTCACATGCTATTTTAAATGATTATGAACATTTTCAAGTTTTTAGTTTTACCTAGGTGAAGTGAACATTGATGTCGGACTTTTAGGCTTTATATTCATGCAGCCGGCATATGAAGGTTGGCCATATGAAATCTTCATATTTATCTGATTTGCTTCAAGACTTTAGTTGAACTTTCTACATATTTGTCAAACATTTTCCCCTTGCAGGGGTTTGTTTAGGATAGTTGCTCCTCTTCTAAAGTACTAGCAAGAGCTAATAGCAAAAGCAAAGCTAGTACCCAGCCACTGCTATCGCTTCCTATATAGCATAGCTTCTTCATGGGGCCTCAGCGTATGTCACAAAGATGAAATATATCTAGATTTTCTTTTTTCATTCTAACTTATTTTGTTTTCCTTTTTCCTTTTGGGGGATAGAGAGAGAAGAGGACAGAGAGAGAGAGGGGGGGGGGGGGGGGGGACCTAATGAAAAGTCGAATATATTGCTTGTTATGTGGGTATTATTTATGTGACTGTCGGTTTGGTGAAACTATTAATTGTTCCTCATGTCTAGATGTTATAACATTTGATTCCCATTTTGGACTTACAGATTACTCATGATATGGGAATAGAGGCTCCTATACCTATCAGCACAAAGTTGGGAGATTTTAATAACGTCCTCCATAGGATTGTAAGTGCAGCGGAGCACCCTCATTTAAGCATTCCTGAAACTGAAGCTGGGAGAAGACGCAAGCAATATCACCAGCTTATTAATCGCTCTCTCATGTTTGTATCAGGTATGTTAATCTTTGGAAATTGGGTGTTGCACTCAGTTTGATTCTAACTTTTGAAATAATTTTAGTAGCATAAAAAACATAGAAGTTGGCTCCACATTCCAAAAATTTCGTCACTCTAGTTGGTAGGATGTTCTGATGCTTTAATACCATCCACAATTTCTTTCTTTAGAAAATTCTGATGCTTTAATACTGTTGAATGATTTATAAATTTAAGTTACACACTCTCTAAGAGCTTAAGCTTTTAGAGTAATGGTTGTTAACATGGTATTAGAGTAGGCAATGTCCTGTGTTCAAACCTTACCGCCGCCCTGATAATTAAAATTGAAACACGTGTTGGACAAAAAAAAAAGGCCACACGTGAGGGGGTGTGTTGAATGATTTATATATTTAAGTTACACCCTCTCTAAGAGCTTAAGCTTTTAGAGTAGATAGTTGTTAACAAATACGATCCACTAATTGATATCTGTGGAAATAGATGCTATCTTGAGGCATAAACTAGAAATAGGTTTTTCAAGGTTTACCAAAATACTTGTTTTCTTCCTGGTATTTCTGAAATATTTAAATATAAGATAGGACTGACTTTGTAGGCAAGAGATGGTAGCCGTCATCATCATCATCCTTGGCTTAATCTCATATGAATGGGGTTGACCACATGAATTCTCTTTTTCCATTATAACCATCTCTTCTCTAATATTTAACCTTTTAAAGTCATTCCTAATGATTTCATCCCGTGTTATCTCCCTCCTACCCTCTATGTAAATTATCCTTCCTCTTCTCACAAGTGCATCTATAGGTCTTTTGTGTACATGTTCATATCACCTAACTCTACTCTCTCTAATCTTATCACTAATAGGTACCACACTTAATTTCTCTCTCACATTTTGGTTTGTAACTCTATCTCTTGTCTACTCTCTCTTCATGAATTCTTTGTTCTTGATTTTTTGTTTTAACGCCCAACACTCTGCTCCATATAAAATAGTTGTCCTAATAACTGTTCTATAAAATTTTCTTTTTAGTTTTATGGTATTCGTTTATCACACAAAACACGACTAGCTTGCCTCCATTTTGTCTGATTTGCTCCAATTCTAGTAATCATCTCACCATCTATCTCACAATCCTTTTGTATTAATGACCCTAAATACCGAAAGTATTCACTTTGGATATTCCTTTGATTTTGAAGTATAATCATTACATCATTAATATCCAAACAAGGAAAGCAACAATATATGGAAAGTTGTGATTCTGTCCCTAATTAATTAAGGAATAGTTGACTAACAATTCACGACAGAGTCCTTGCTAAATTTACATTCCATATATTTAGTTTTAGTCCTACTTATCCTTAACTTTTTTTATTCTAACGCGTTTCTCTACCTTTGTAATTTAATTCCTAAGTTTTCTTTAGAAGTGTCCAATAGTTCTATGTCATCGGCAAACGACTTGCACCAAGGGATGTTTTCTTGTTACTTTTTTGTAATAATGTGAATAAATATGGGCTTAGTGCACACCCTTGGTGCAACCCCACATAGAATAATCTCTAGTCTCACCACATGTAGTGTGAACTCTAGTTTCGATATTTAAATACATATCTTGAATATTCTTTATCATATCCGGAGAGATTTCATTTTTTTTGTAAAGTCCACCAAATTACTATCTTAAGTTTTTTCTAGGTCTATAAAGACCTTATGTAGATCCTTTTGCTTACTCCTACATTCTTCGACTAATTGTCTTAGTAAGTAAACTTTCATTGTGGATCTCCGTGGCATAAATCTGAATTGGTTATCGGACATAGTGGATTCCTTCCTTAATCCTTTCTTTATCACCCTTTTCATAGTTTCATTGCATGACTCATTAATTTAATTCCTCGGTAATTAATTTGTTTTTGTAAATAGGTATTATCGCGTTCTTCCTCCACTCATTTGGCATCCTTCCTTTTTTTTGTTGAATAAATTTGTTAGCCATTCATTTCCTATGTTTCCTAACGCTCTCCATGCTTCACTAGGAATATTATTCGGCCCAACCACTTTGTTCTTTTCCATCTTTTTTAGCGTGTCTTCTACTTTCTTACTGTTGATTTTATTCACCACTTCTATATTCATTACTTTCCACTTCTTCTCTAGGATATTCCTCACTAAGTTGATGAAAGTAATTTTTCCATCCATCTAGTATGTCACTATCCTTCGCTAATATTTTATTATCTACATCTTTAATGCATCTAATTTGATCCATGTCTCTAGTTGATTTATCTCTAATCCTTGTCAATTTGTAAATAACTTTTTCACCCTTCTTTGTGCCTAGTTTTGAATATTAATCATTTAATAAAAAAATTGTCTATATGTATTCCCATTAAAATGCCTCTTTTTATTCACCAATCAGTTTTTCTAATTTTGTTTTTGCACTATAAACAGTTGGAGCTGCTGTAGCCATTGTTGGCCTGGCAGCTTACCGTGTTTATGCTGCAAGGAAGAACACCTCCGGTTAAAGGGTGAAGGTCTGCACAGCTCCTTTCTCACATCACCTCAGCGAGTTAGATTTAGATTGAGGCCAAGCTTTATTTGCAGATTCCCACTGCTTTGTTTCTCAAGATGGCTGTGCAAAGAAGTTGCAATTTTCAGTTCAATTATCACTGCTGACATTCCTATATTTAGCTTCTGCTCATTGTAGAGTTCATTAAAATTAATGAATGGCTTGTTTCGGGTGGATGGGTTTGAACTAGTGGAAGAAGTGGACGATAACATCAATAGAACGAGTATTTTGTATTACTTGTGCAATAAAAAAAAAATTGAAAATATGTGATCCAAGTAACCTTGGAATATGACCACTAGCTATACTTTTTTGAAAGGTTAAGTGCAAAAAAACCCCTTATTATATACAAAATGTGCAAAAAATATTCCTATAGTTTATTATGCCCTTATAATCTTCCACTAGTTGTCTCCGATGAGCAACTACCTTCCTCCGATGAATTTCTGTTCGAATATAACTGTTGACTGTCATGTTTGATTTTATTTTATTTTTTAAAATTTCTGAGATTACCCTTTGCACTTTACCCTAAAGTGTAAAAAACTCCTTTGCAATATAGAAAATGTGTCTCGCATATATAGAACGTGCAAATGCCCTACCCCCCGATGTTCAATTAACTTCTTACAATTTTCAAATCGTCAATTTGCCTGTACTGGAATTAGAAAATGACAAAAATACCTTTACAGTATTAAAAAAAAATGTAAAATGTCTAAAATGGACAAGTGGTTTTTTGAACAACAAGAGAGTTATTTGCAAATTTCCTATATGGTGAGGTGTTTTTTTGCAATTCGTCCTATAATGTGCAAAGGGTAATATTGAAATTTTTAAAAAAAATTAAGTCAAACATGATGGTCAACGATTATTTTGGAATGAGAGTTTGTCGGAGGGGAGTATTTGCTCATTAGATACAACTAGTGGGGGTTACATGAGCATATTAAACTGTAGGAGTGTTTTTTACATATTTCATATATAGCGAGGGTATTTTTTGCACTTATATATTTTTTTAATATTGGAATACAACATCGGCCAGTGTGAAAAAGAGCTTGGTTGATACTGACTTGACAGAATTACTCAAAAATATATATCGGCTAAGAATTGAACTTCATTATCCGATAGATGAAGAAATTCAAGTATTTTGGGACAATGTTATTCTACACATATCTCGATCAGCCAACATGACATTGCATAATAATTTAATTTCAGTCGAACATAACTATACTATGATAAATTTGGGTATATGGCTAGCTGATGGTTGTCAGCCAACTTTTTGGCAAGTTATACAAGAATCGTATCAGCCAACTTTACAGGGTGGAATAATGTGATTAGCCAAGTGTCGTAGGGCTGACTTGAGATAAAGACTACTTCAATGGTGATCCAAAATAAAGGAAGTGCACATAATTTTGAAGTCTTATTGTTTGTCATTCACCGAATCACTGTACAAGTCCTAGCTCGATCAGCCATGGTTATGAAAGGTTCCATTCTAGTATAATTTTAAATTTCAAATATCTTATTGGCCTAATCAACTATAAGACAATTGAAATTGGGGGGGGGGGGGGGGAACGTAGTTGTTGACACACAAATATGATGCCACTTGGCAGCCACTTTAGGGGTCATTTGAGTGAGGTTGAGAAGGAGTCCATCAAGAAAGAAACTCTAGGGACATATATATATATATATATATATATATATATATATATATATATATATATAACTATTCTTGCAGATTAGAAGCAAAGAGTCCAGTAGTTAGTGGACTCTAGGGAGTTTAATATGAATTGGAAGAGCTAAATGCAAAACAGGACTTTAGGCTAATGGCCATGAAAAACAGGTCGATTTGGGTAAAGCTGGGCTGAGTACGTGAGTTAGAATGCAACTTGAACTCTATTAGAGTGTAACGGATAGAGTCATTAACATCTTAGACTCTAGTTAAGTCCAAAAATTGGTAAATTACTTTTGGATAAGGACTCTAATGATCAGGCCACTATCGTGAAGTCGGCTAAAACATATTATACGTATAAACATGATCCATGTATATGCACGGATTAATTTGTATTGAACAAGGACTCCTATGAATTTGGATTGCCTTAGAAGACTTGGCTAAACATGAATTTTATGCAAATAACGACTGCATTAAGGATAAAGTTAAGTTTGACTTGGAAATTAGTAAGGCTGATGCTAATACGCTATAATCACGGGCTGTTGAAGACATAGGATATCAAAATATAGATAATGTATTTTCTTTTGTTATTTTATTTTCTGCATTATCATGTAATTTAGGGATAAATGCAAGTGATGTAACTCCTTTTCTTCTATAAATAAATGAACAGAACTCCGTTTGAAGGGTTCCAAACAACCATCACAAAATAATTGCATTACGTGCAAGTTATCCCTCTCACAAATTCAACCAGAATATTTCTTTGCTTTCTTCTATATCTACTTCTCCCTCAATCTTCTTGCTCTCGGCCTTCTCTAATCCTTCCGTCAGTCTATTTCTCCCTCTTTCTACCTCACTTTTTGCTATCTCCCTCCTTCTACGATTCAATCTCGCAATTCTTTGCGCACGGTTAAAAGTCCTCTTAATTGAGGCAAGAAAAGAACTCAATAGGGAGTTTTGTATTCTCTCTCTCTAGCCAATCGCCTGATCCAACAAGACTTCCAAAGGAGATACTGTGTTTGATCAAATTGTTTACATTGAGCTGACACTACGACTCTGGCACGCCCGCAATCAATCGACCTACTTGGCTGATCGATTTATAACCGAACACATGGTTTGATTCACGAGGGGTTTGAAAAGAACTTCATATCTAAATGTAGATTACTACTTGATGCTTTGTTGTAGTGTGAATTTTTAGTTGAATGATGGTGGATAGAGTCGGTTTTAATGACCGAAGATTTGAAGAGCAGTAGATGAACATATTTTGTGTGTCACTGCGAGGAAATGAAGATGGTGGATTGTAGGTAGACCTGTAAATGGATCGGATTCAGACCGATCCATGGTGGGAGGAGATGATGTGATTAATGGCTGTATATGGAGAGGGGAGAGAGAAAGAGATGGAGAGGCAGAACAAGAGAAAAAAAATGTTTTTTTATACATGGACAAATTGGTAATTTCATGTATTCAGATATTTTATCAATCTTAACAATAAAAAATGGGAGAAAAACAGTAAAATCACTCTGTTTTTAACGTCTGTTTTGCCAAATCCGTCAGACCTGGAGGTGAGTGCAACAAAATGCATTACTTTGATGCGGCATGTAATTAGGCCAAACTTAGGGGGGGTCAGTGTAATTTACCACATATATTATAGTATATATATATAGGGTTGTTTAAAGGGGTATTACAGTCCATTACACAAGGGTAAATGGGTAAATTTAGTATTAAAAAAGATTATGTCAGAATTCAAAGGACAATAAGGTCATTTTATAGTAAAAAAAATGCTCTGACACAATATTTTTTTTTCAAGAAAAAGTGTTTGTGATATACGGAACAAACCATATGAGGATGTTTAACGAAATTTTACAAAATTGTAACCGCGTGACAATAAATCAAATCTGAGGAAATGTCAGTGATATTTATTCAAAAAGAAAAGTGTAGTACAAGGATGGGTCAATATTAAAGCGCAAATCACGCTTTTCATTTAATATTATTTAAAGCTATTGGTAGGTGTTGAAATGATGATTTGAATCCTCCATTAGTTTTTTTTTCCAGTATTGTCAAGTCATAACTTTGTATAATTATTCTTTATAGTATATTCATAATTGTAGATGATGAATTAATCCATATTACACAATCTCAGTCACAACCACACAATAATTTAAAAATCAACCTTAGTTGTTGGCGGTCCGATGAGCTCCACCCAGAACCGCGTCAATTGCAAGTACATCATCGATGGTCTCTCCTCCGACTTTATGTTCATCCTGCAAAGGATATCATATAATCAGTAATCAATCTCAAATCTATGATGAAAACTATCAAACATGGTCAACCTCCGAAATCGAATCATCGGCGATCCAAATCTCATCGTCTGTCCGTCGTCTTTGTAATCCGATGTGTTAGATCAGTAGGTGGTCGTCACAAACATAGAAGGCTTGTGAGTCAAAATGGGTATAAGTGTTTCCTTTTTTTGCTTCTGAACATGGTTTGATTCATGAGGGGTTTGAAATAATTTCATATCTAAATGTAGATTACTACTTGATGCTTTGTTGTAGTGTGAATTCTTAGTTGAATGATGGTGGATAGAGTTGGTTTTAATGACCGAAGATTCGAGGAGCAGTAAATGAACATATTTTGTGTGTCAATGTGGAAATAAAGATGGTGGATTGTGGGTTCATGGGAAGGCTATGGTTTAAATGATTTTGGTACCTAATGCTAATTAGTCTATGGGAATTTAATTTTTGTAAACTTTTGGTGGATAAAGTTATGTACAATGGCCGAAAATAGTGGCTACAACAAGCAGAATGGTGGGGGAAAACACTAGCAGTGATCTGTGTTCACTTGGGAAGGAGATGAATAACGCTGATCTTAAATTCTCTATGTGCACCAACGGCATGTGGAGGCTTTTTCGGCAATGGGTTGGTGGCCATGGTGGGAGGAGGTGGTATGATTAATGGCTATATGTGGAGAGAGAGAGAGAGATATTTTATCAATTTTAACAATAAAAAATGTAGCTAAAATAATAAAATCACTCTATTTTTAACGTCTGTTTTGCCAAATCCGTTAGAGGAGAGGTGAGTGCAATAAAATGCATTACTTTAATGCGGCATGTAATTAGGCCAAACCCGAGGGGAGGTCAATGTAATTTACCCTATATATATAGGGTTGTTTAAAGAGGTATTACGGTCCATTACACAAGGGTAAATGGGTAAATTTAGTATTCAAAAGAATTGTCATGATTCAAAGGACAATAAGATCATTTTATCGTGAAAAAATCCTCTGACACAAAATATTTTTTTGCAAGAAGGGGTGTTTGTGAACAAACCATATAATGATGTTTGTGACAAAATTTTACGAAATTGTAACCGTGTGACAATAAATCAAATTTCAGAAGATATTAGTGATATTTATCCAAAAAAAAAAAAAGTATAGTACGAATTGTCAATATTAAAGTGCAAATCTCGCTTTTCATTTAATATTATTTACAGCTAATGTTAGGTGTTGAAATGATGATTTGAATCCTCATAAGGTTTTTTTTTTTTTTCACTGTCTTGTCAAGCCATGACTTTGTATAATTATTATGTTGATAATTGTAGATGAGAATTGAAGAAGCTTGGAGAAAAAAATTTAAGAGTTGTGATACGAATTTAAAATTTTAAAATAAAATGATGAAAGTGAAAGATCACGTCATAATCACATAATTTTATTTGAAAATCTAAAAATTCCAAGAATATATTGTTTTCGAAAAATTAATGGAAACAACTCTGAAACCAAACCGAGTGGCGAGCATTCATGGCCTCGGTCATTGCCATCGATGCATTGACTCAGCGAGTTAGAGAGAGAAAATAATCAAGATTTTGGGAGCACAGATGGGTCCCATTCCCACCTGTACACAACTAGATGGTTGGCTGTTTCTCAACCCCCACCCACTAAACTGCAAGCCCATTTCGTTCTTTAACTATCAACACACACACACTCTTCTCTGTATCACTCTCACTCTCTCTAGATCTTCTCTATCGGATCATCGTTGTTATGGAGGTTACTGCTAAACCTAGAACATCACCATCTCTTCCGTTGAAAACTCGAATCACACTGGCTGTCATCTCCACCGTCACTGACGCCTCTCGCCGCCACAACGGCACCGTCAACCGCCGTCTCCTCAACTTCGTCGACATCAGAGCTCCACCCAATTCAAAACCCATCAACGGCGTCAAAACCTCCGATGTCACCGTCGACTCCTCCCGCAATCTCTGGTTCCGTGTCTTCGTTCCCACCCAACCACCACCACCCTCCTCCGGCGACCTCCTCCCCGTCATCGTCTTCTTCCACGGCGGTGGATTCGCCTACCTTAGCGCCGACACCAAGGCCTACGACGCCGTCTGCCGCCGCTTCGCCCGCAAAGTCCCCGCCGTTGTCGTCTCCGTCAACTACCGCCTCACCCCCGAACACCGCTACCCGGCCCAATACGACGACGGATTCGACGTCCTCAAATTCCTCGACGACGCCGACAAGAAACCCCAGGCCTTGCCGGAAAATGCAGACATTTCTCGGTGCTTCCTCGCCGGAGACAGCGCCGGCGGCAACCTTGCCCACCACGCCGCCAAAAGGGCCAGCGAATCCAAATTCCGGAAATTGAAGGCATGAATAGATTAAAAAAAAAAATTATACCAATGATTTCATACATTTTAAGTTTTTACAATATATATAATTATATATAGGAATGGAAGGCATGAATAGATTGAGAAGATTTCATACATTTTGCTAGCAAAATGCATGAAATATTTTTTATCTATTCATGTCGCTCAATCTATATATAATTATATATATGGGATAAAATTTTAATAACAAAGTGTATAAAAACCCTTTAAACTATTGATGCCCTTCAATTTCTCTCTCTCTCTCTCTCTCTCTATATATATATATATATGCAGATTTGATGATGATTGAATTGAATTCAGGTGATTGGGTTGGTGGCGATACAACCCTTTTTCGGAGGGGAGGAGAGGACGGAATCGGAGAGAGTGATCGGATCGTCGGGTTATTTGGTGTCGCCGGAGAGGACAGACTGGATGTGGAAGGCGTTTTTACCGGCGGGTGAGGGGGACAGAGATCACGAGGCGATCAACGTGAGTGGGCCGAGGGCGGCGGACATATCGGGGTTGGTGGAGTTTCCGGCGACGGTGGTGGTGGTGGCAGGGTTTGATGCCTTGAAGGATTGGCAGAGAAAGTACTACAACTGGCTCAAGGCCTCAGGAAAAGAGGCATATCTGTTGGAATACCCTAACATGATTCATGCTTTCTATATCTTCCCTGAATTGCCTGAAGCTGGCCAACTCATTTCTCAGCTCAGGGACTTTGTTCACAAGAAGTCCTCCTCCTCCTCCTCCATGGTTGAAGCTAGCTAGTTCATAGGTTCACGAAGGATCCACTTAACAATTTTATTTTACATGGCTTAATACAATGTATGGGTAAGCAATATGTGATAGTAAAGTTGTTGCATAAACCAGTGACTATATGAACCTTGTTGCGGTGGGCGATATAAAATTGTTGCATATTCAATGTTAAGTTATTATCTAAGCAATGTAAATTATTGAGGTGATTGTTATTAAGTAAGTGATGTAAAATTGTTTCATAATTCATGTTAAATTTGTCACATAAGCGATGTGAAAGTGCTGCATAAGTAATGTAAAATTGTTGCGTGACATAAGAGAATTTGGAATGTAAAATTGTTGCGTGACATAGGAGAATTCGGATTCGTAGGTTCGTATCACTCACTCACTTTTTACCGTACATAAATTTTTTCTTTTGGTATGTATCCTATCTATGCTATTGTCTTTGACACCTCCTCATGTTTCTTTTTTTTATTTCTCACAGATTAAATCTTTTGCAATATTGCCTCTGTCACCCTCTCTCCTAGAGGCTTGTTTAGTATAACCCTAAAAGTCTTTGACTGTTAGAGTCATTAGAAGTCAACTAATTTATGTTAAAATTATCTGTCATGTTTGAAAGTACAATTATAATATTAATTAGTAGGACCTTTATACTTTTACAACATAAAAAAAAATGATGAATTGCACCTTTATTCCTTGAATTGACTTTTAAAATTTTTTTTTGACCAATTGATATATAAAAGTTTGTTTGGTCACTCTTTTAAAATTTTGACCAATTGTTATATAGAAGTTTGTTTTATAATAACTCTTTCTTCTAAAAAAAAAAAATAGTAATCAAGAAGTTCATTATAAAATGGTTCAAGACATTGACCATACAAGCTTTTATATATCAATTGCTTAACATTTTAAAACATTTGCCAAACAAATTTTAATATATCAATTGGTCAAATTTTATTTTATTTTTTTAAAAAAAAGCCGGTTCAAGGAATAAGGGTGCAATTTATCTTTTTTTTCTTTCTTCTGTTGTGGGGTATAAAAGTCCAATTAATTAATGCTATAATAGCATTTTCAAACATGAATGGGAGTTTTTATATATCAATTGCTTAAAATTTTAAAACATTATCCAAACAAACTTTAATATATCAATTGATCAATGTTTTTTTTTTTGAAAAAAAAGCTTGTTCAAGGAATAAGGGTGCAATTTATTTATTTATTTCTTTTGCGGGGTATAAAGGTCCAACTAATTAATTTTCAAGCATGAAGGTTAGTTTTGGCATAAATTAACTAACTTCTAATGGTTCTACCAGTCAAGGTGTGTTAGGGTTATGTTAACTAAACCTCAGGAGTGTCTAATATTGCAAAAGATTTAATCCATAAACAATAAAAGAAAAGCTTAGAGGATGTCAAGTTACCCTTAATAGTATTGTTTATTCTCTATGTCTCTCTACTTTGAAAATTTGCAACCATGTCTACATCGAGGTTGTATGAGTAATGTATAAAGTATGAATTAAGTTTTGTTAGGTTTGGAGATGAATTTCGATAAAGCGATATAAGAAGACAATATAAATATTAAAATTCAAGATGAAATAGTTATTTAAAAAAAATTATTTGTTAATATTACAACAAAAAAAATGAAAGATAGATTGTGATATAGTAAGTAGGATTGGAGCCGAGTGAACAAAATGGAGAAGCTAGTTGTATACTATGTGACAAACGAATCTCAAATAAATTAAAAGAAAATTCTATAAGATGGTTTGTAAGCAGAAATGAAGATTCTATGATGGATGATAGTAATGAATAAGTGAGGGGAAAGTTAACAGTAAGTTTCGAAAAAAATTTTGATTTCTTAAAAAAGTTTTATAAATTTACAACAATGCCTATTTTTATTTTTATAAGTTTAATGCATTTCAAATTATAAAATTGTAATTTCTTATAACTTTCATGAAAATCTTTCATGATAACTAAATGTATGTTGAAAATTTATTTTCTTTTCATTCATTTCATTTCTTTCACTTTCTTTTACTCACTTTTTGTTATTAGTTTCCATTCAACCAAATTGATCCTAAACTGATTGACTAGTCACAAAAACACTTAATTTATCTTATTGTACATTTATTTTCCCATATATATATATATATATATATATATATATATATATATATATATATATGTCCGCAGTGGGCTTGAAGGTATCAACTCTTCTACCACTATAAACTCTTCTGCAATATAATTTCCAAACACTATCCGGCCCCCAAGTCGAATGAAATCAATGTCTTCTACTTTCTCTTCTTCTACTCCATAAAAGCAAAAGCGAAAGAAAGATATGCCAAGCCAAACAAGGCCTTAGTAGTAAAGGGCATTGTAGTCATGACACAAACTGACAAATTAATTGAAATGAATTTGGTAGTGGTCACTGTCCAAAAATACTAGAAGCAACCTAAATTAAGGGTTTCAGAATTGTCATGAAACAAAAGGTTATAAAATAATTGCCTAATCCATTGTGGATGTGAATGCGATAGTTTCGTGTATGGTGTTTCTTTGTCTCGATTGTTTCTTGATATGGTTTTGGACCAATGTTGTTGACGAGATCGTCATGAACCACTATTGTTTTATTCATTGAACTTCATTGTATATATATTGTTGTTATGCTGTGACGATCATGAATCTTTGTGGAATTTATTATAATTCTTTTAATATTATTGTGATGGTTAGAATTTATTATTTAGTAAGGATCTATTTTGGCAAATGTTTTTGTTTCGTATTTTGTGTTGCGGGTGGTATACGGTAGCAAAGTAATTTACCGCAATGTACAACACGTTTGCTAACTTTAGTTGTCATTTGAATAGTACGACACGTGTTGTCTAAAAGAGGTCATTGGTGTTTTCTAATATCTCCGTGCCGTAGAAAAATCTTGCAACAAATTTTACCAAACTAGTGATTTGTTTCTCAATCTTGTAACATTTTTTTACCAAACGTATTTTCATGTTTTTGC
The DNA here is from genome assembly GCA_026545225.1 of Cornus controversa. Classification (NCBI taxonomy): domain Eukaryota; kingdom Viridiplantae; phylum Streptophyta; class Magnoliopsida; order Cornales; family Cornaceae; genus Cornus; species Cornus controversa. The sequence continues at coordinate 75,781,299 of CM048846.1, forward strand.
TTCCAAAAATCTTACAACAAATTTTACGTTACCAAATATGCTTCCAATCAATATGAATACATCCCACAACAAAAAAACATTTTTTATGTTTCAAATGAAAATAAAAACAGTTGTCAAACAAGCCCTAACTGAGTGTTGACAAATTTATTACAAATAAAAGTGGAAGTCGTCAAAGGAGTTCACCGAATTGGAGAGCCAGAGACATCTCATTTGATGCATTCAAGTGGAACTCACATGGATCCACTTAAATGCATTCAATGGAGGAGAGGTCTTCGGCTTCACAATTTGACCAACTCCTTTGATTTTGTTGTAATTTTTCATTTTGTTTAAAATTTACGTTTAGTGAGTAAAGTCATTTTAAGTGAAGTTCAACACTGTTGGCTCACGTCTATATAGTCATGCATAAAAATGCTTCTAAAGCATATTGCATATGTTTTTAAAAGCATTAAAGTTGTTTAGAAAAACATTGAACTCGTTACGTTTGTTTTGAAAAGTGCAGTAGAAATCCACTAGTGCAAACTTTGATTGATGAGTCCAAATTACACTGGTAACTCTTTCACCAGTGCAACTTCAATTTTCTTCGTTGCAACTTTTGGGGTGGAGAAAGTTTTCACCTGTATAAATTTAACTTTCATCTATGTAACTTTTCCAATGAAATAGAAAATTCAAAGGATAAAGTTCAATAATTTTCGAATTTTCATAAATTTTCTGTTAAGCAATGTTCTATTTGGTAACTCCTCTCGTTTTTCATTTTCAGTTTTGTGATTAATAAAAATAGTGTTTATGTTGTGTTGTCATTTTTGTCAAAAGAAGAAGCACGTTTGGTAACGCACCTCTATTATTGAATTTTTGAAAGCAGAAAATATGTTTGGTAACCAAAATAAAGAAATAAATATATAAATAAGATTATTGACTAGAATTAAAGAGTTGTAAAATAGTGACAAAAAATTAAAGAAAAATACAAGAACTCATACAAAATAGGATAATATTAACTTGAGCTGACATTACATGTTAGATAACTTAAACAAAACATTCAAATAAGTATTAAAATAAGATCATTACGATAGTCATTCTATACTACCAAGTTCATTTTGTAATTACAATTACAAGAATAAAGAACATTACAATAATCAAAACAAAGAAAATGCTCATAATAGCACAATCACAATAACCACAAAAATGAGTCTATCTTTGCGTTGTGTATAGGGATGGCAAAGGGTCGGTTATGGGGCGGGGATCCCCATCCCCATAACCATTTGATTTTGGAAACCCCATAACCGGTTATAAATTTTTCCATTCACCCCATCCCCGATCCATAACCGACAGAATTCACTCCGCCCCAAACCGCCCCACCCCATAACCGGTTAAAAGTCAAATATTTTAAAAATTAAAATTTTTTTGAAGTTCCAACAAAATCATATAAAACTAGCCATACATTCCTCTAACATAAAATATCATCATTAATGGCAAGAATAAGGAAAGAATCACAATCATATCATCGTAAACTAGGAAAGAGGAGTGAGATTAGGGCTAGGGTTTTCTATTTAAGTATATATACACATAAGTAATATAATATAATAACATATTAAGTGTAGTATAATCTGGGTGGCTTCTAAATGGGGCGGGATGACCTTGCCCCGTCCCCGCCCCAAAACCGACCTGGTTTTAACTAACAAAACTCATCCCCGTTCCATTAACATAAATGGTTCCCTAAAACCCGTTTTAAACGGGTTGGGGCGGGGCGGGTCCCCGCCGGATTGGAAAATTTTGCCATCCTTAGTTGTGTAGCTAGTAAGTTTGCAACCGCAATATAACTTCTCATCCTCATAATCTTCAATAGCATTTTATCCAACCAGTGAAAGACATCGACATGTTTCTACAAATATTGATCATAATCATTATTAACGGGTTAATCAAATAGTTACTTGTAAAAGTAACGTTCCTAATTTTTTATGGTTATAGTCATGTAAAGTCTAAATGAACCATGCATATGGAGGTCCACCTCTTTGTGGTCAAATCATCCTACACCAACTAGGGCTGTAAATGAACCAAACTTCCGATGAACAACTCAGGCTCGGCTCGCTAAGAGCTTGGTTTGTGTTCGTTTGTTTGATAAACAAACTAAACTCAAACATAATTTTCAAGCATGATTAATAAATGAACCGAACTCAAACAACCCCTACTCGGCTCATTTGTTCGTAAACAAAGCTCGTGAACGAGTTCATGAACATACGTAATTATATATATATATATATATATATATATATTATACATGAAAGAAAGAACTCATTCTAGTTATACATATGATATATTTAAAATGTAACTCAAGTTCAGCCCTTAGCCCAACTAAGGCCCAAAACTTTATGAAACTCATAACCCCATATAACCCTAACCCTAACCCTAACCCTCATCTTATTCTTCTTACTTTCCAAACCGCTACTCACAACCAAAAGAAGGCAAAGGAAAACTGACCCTTCTGCCAACGTTAAAAATAGTCCCTCCCCTCTTCTCTATGCCTAGATTTAGGGTTCTGGTGGTGAATAGAGAGTGTACATAAAGAGTGAAATGCAAAAGTTGAACGCATTACAAGAAAATATATGAAAAAAATAAAGCTATGTTTAGGATCACCAAATCAGTGCATTAAAATTAAAATTGAAAATAATTTAGTTCAAAATGGAATTAGAATTAGAGAATTTTTTAGTTCAAACCCCAATTCGGTGTTCCCAAACACAATACTGTAATTATTTAAGGCCTACCTTCAATTTCATTGTAGTTATATGATTGTTATGTTGTGAAAGTCATGAACCTTTGTAATTGTTAGAATTCAGTAAGGGCCTGTTTGGTTCATGTTTTGTTTTGGGCGTTTTTGTTGCAGGCCCGCTACAGTACTGAATTTGAAATCCAAAAAATATTTGGTGTATGCCCATTGTGTTTTGCGCAGTAGTATAATATTTTGATAAAGGAGGCCCAAAGAAAAAATAACCCATTGGTGTTTTTGAGTGTTTCAATACTGTAGCGGTGGAAATAACCCGAATCAATTGGGCCAAGTCCACTATAGCGGAGGAAGCAAATGGCCCTAACATCGTAATACATATATCATTTTTAGGGTTACTTTTTGCCATTCATTTCTCTCTCATCTCTTATGGCGATTTTGAAGGCGACTCTGGAAAATCCCTAATTTTGTGTTGAATGACGACTGATCGAGGTGTTTCAGAAGCAAATCTTGGAAATACGTTATGTTCTCTCTTCTTTCAGTGTTTGTTTCTCATCTTTATTCGACTTCACTTCTTTATGTTCGACTCTCTTTGAAGGCGATTCTGAAGGTGATTCTAAAAATCTAGTTTTGTGTTGAAGGTCAACTGATCGAGGCGTTTCAGAGACAAATCTTGGAAAAAGGTTATGTTCTCTCTCCTTTCTCAATGTTTGTTTCTCATCTCTATTTGACTTCACTTCTTCATGTTCGGCTCTATATAAGTATTTGTTCTGAAAATCCAATTATTGTGTTAAAGGAGGACCGATCGAGGCATTTCGGACTCAAATCTTGGAAGTAGACCAAGCTCGACTGTAAGCATACGCTACGTTCTCTCTCCTCTCTCTTGCTTAGTGTTTGTTTCATTTTTATTCCACTTAACTTCTTTACACATGTTCGACTCTCTGTTAGCATACCTTCTGAAAACCCTAGTTTTGTGTTTTATATGTTCGACTCTCTACACATAGTCAATTTTGATGAGAGTTCTTCAAAATGGTTCGATTCTCTGTGTTTTAATGTGAAAATTCAGAAAACTTCCATAAACATAAAACTGCAGCAAAACCCTTTTCAATCTTGGATGAACATTGGGTTCAAATGGTCAAAAATTGGGTTAAAGAATTTTTGTTACAAAACTTTTTGGGTGTACATATAATATACATTAGTGTCTTGAATGTTTACAAAGTAGTAAACTGATTTTTCCTTACATCTGATACATGCATGGATTAAACATTTGCCTTTGCTAGAATTTAATTTTGTCCAGAACATGAAGTAGATGCTTTTATTTATCTGTTGAAATTAAAAGTTCTCTTATACTTTTTCAATTTTATTTATTTATTTTTTCTTTTTTCTTCTTTGTGCACTCATGTATGATATATGTGTAGTAACCTTTTTTTTTTTTTTCTCTTATTCTTTTTTCTATTCTCTTGTTCTTTAAAATTGTTTCTAGAATTTATACACTTTAGAAAATAGAAACCTCCACTTAGATGTGCTTATAATGTGTATTTGCTGAATTATATTGTCTTGGTAGCATGTGTTTCTGAATATATGTCAGCATTAGTTTCTTCTGTTGATTATTTTTGGAGTAGATTATGCTATATTCTGATGTTATAATAAGTTGTCCTTAACATGCTATATGGAAATATGAATGTATTATGAAATGTTTTGATGTCATTGTTATTGTAATTAAAAATCACATTATTTTTATCTAAATTGAAAATTTTGTTTGGGTAATTAGATGGATATCAATAATTAGAATGTGGTTGAGTTTGATAATGATATGCCGCTAGAAGGAGAGGACTTGACAGAATAAGGTGATGATGGAAAATTAGAATGGGATGAGTTCCATATTAAAGTTTTCATTTTGCGTATAGAGGAAGAAGTTAGGGTTGGAAACTGAACTAATTCCACCTTTAACACTATTGGTTGGAGGAATTTAGTTAAAGGAATGAGGCTAGAAATATGGAAGGTCTACACAAAGATTCAACTTAGAAATAAGTTCAACCAACTGATGGCAATTTACAAAGACTTTAAAAAACTATTATCAGATACTGGTGTGGGATTTAATTTTGAGATGAACATGGTTATAGTAGAGGATGAATGATGGGAAAGGTTGAGCAATGTTAGTTTAAAAGTTAATGTATTATCCATTTTCGTAAATATATATAATGATCTATATTAATTTATAATTTAGGATATATTAACATGGAAGATAATAATTTGTAGGTGGTTAAAAATGCAAGAAAGTTTCGCAGGAAGGGATGTCCCCATTACAGCAAAATGACCACAATTTTTGGGGACACATATATTACAGGTGCACATGTCCACCCTTCCACTAGAGCACCCACCACGTCCCAAGTGCTCACACACCATGTAGGCTTACATGACCTTGCTGAGAATGATGACTTCGCTGAGGTTGATGGTGGTGAGATCAGTCCCTCGCATTGATAGGCGTAAAATGTTACGCATTCTAGCATCTTAATTTGAATATTTTACTCTCTTAGTAATAGATTATTTGTGATTTTACTCTGTTTTAATGTTTTTCTTATTTTCAGGTTCTGAATAATAATTTCACCCAGATCATGATTTTTGGGTTTTCAAATATGACACTCAAGAGGGTGAGAAAAAGTCTACATCAATGAGACCAATTAAATTTAATATTTCAACTCAAAATAACCCAAGGAAGAGGCTTAAAAGAAGTGCAACTACTTAAGGAGATTACGGGCTGAAATTCAATTATACTCAAAATACAGTTTTAATCCCGTTTTGGTAAGCTATTCGTAACTCTTATTTTCGACTGTTAAAATGGCTCAAATCCCATGTGAGTTAAACAAAATTCAATTTTGTATCTTTTTGTATTTGATGAAAATTCCATGAATTGGACTTCTAAGGAGTCAAACGTTGGGCCGAAGTTCAATTAAAAAATTCACCTGATTAGGGGCTGCGGGAAAACCCTAAATCTCTCCTAATTAGGTTGGGACACTTCATGTTCTCTTGGCAAAATAAAAGTGATAAATTGGAGTTGTTTTGAGGACCTTTGGATGAAGTTTTGAAGATCTTTTGGAGTGAAGAAATATTGGAGAATAAGGCGTAGCACTACTTCCATGGAGATGATTTCTTCTTCCTCAAGCGTTGAAGCTTTCAGTCAGTGACTCCCAAACCAGATGGCTTTAGAGCATTAGGTGTCAAGACATCCCAAAGAACCTAATAGCTAGAGAAGATCCTAGTTCTTCCACTAGGGTTTTGATGTAGCCCTAACTAAGCATCAATGGTTTGATTGTTCTAATTATTGGAGATTTTTATATTCATACATAGATTGTGTAATTTAGAGGATTCTCTTAATGAAGAATTAAGCAATAAAGTCTTATATTCAATTTTAATAATTTCTTATCTTATCTTAGATATTTAGTTGTTGTGATTGAACTCAATCCTTCTTATTTTCTGTGATTATGAGAGTAATTATTACACAATGATATTTATTGAATGTATGATTAAAGTTTTGATGGATTATGCCTAGAGAAGATGGATCACACTACACCCTAGAGTAGAGTAGATAGGTAGATGGTGTATGCCAATTGAAGATAGTTCATGACTTAACTTTAATTATATGTTATTCCCTTGACAGTTGAAAGTGAGCTTGTAGCCATTGAAATTACTTATGCATGATATAATTCTCCACAGTTAGTTCAATTGACCATTGATTGTGAGGCTAGTGGTGAAGTCACAAACCCTAGATTCATCTCATATTTTCACACATCATATTTTTTTGTTTCTATTTACTCCCTTCAAAGAAATCAAACCAATTCCACAAATAAAGTGTGCTTCTTGTGAAAAAGAAAGTATGGGAAAGTTTAGACTTCAATGATAATAGATAAAAACAAGTTGGATTTGATGTTGATGATGATGAACAATGATGATCTCTAACAATATGATAATAAAAGCAGAAGATTTGGAGTGTATTTTGATGTAGGAGAGGCACCAAAGCACATATTTTTGAGGTGAAGCATGTAGGGTTTGAATAGTCCCTTAAATAGAACAAAATTCGAACAACTGGGCCCTTGAGGGCTCGGGCAATCAATCTCCTAAGGCCTGGGCGATTGATCACCCAAGCTGCTGCCCTAAAAAATATGTTGAATCATAAGGCGATCGATTCCCCCTCAAATGGGTGATCGATCACCTATCCTGGTCTGACCTGAGCTGTCTATTGCCTAAGGTCGACCGAAAGGCATATTTTTGGGGCGTCCATCGCCTAAGGTCGACCAAGAAGCCTCTTTTTCACCTGTTTTGAAGACAAATATACTTGTCCACCTCCCGACATCCCCCAGAAGCAACTATACTATGAAAAACTCAAAGAAAACATGTTAAAACGCACCTAATCTTCAAAGAAAAGTGAAAAAAACATAAAAGAAAAATGTAAGAAGGAAAATAAAAAAAATAAAAGAACAAAAATACAAAATACCCCACAGGTAACGTCTGTAGGCGACGTTTATCCACCGAGAGGATCAATTATGATAGACAGGATCCATCAAGTCAACGGATTCCATGTCTCCCTTAGACACAATCCCCTATACACAATGCTTGAGTCTCTACCCATTAACTTTCGTCAAAGTGTTATCCCTCAAGCTTCGAATCTCCACAGCTCCATGGGGAAAAATTGAAATAACTTTAATTGGACCGTTCAGTCTTGAACGCAAATTTTCAGGAAATAACCGAAGCTTGGAATTGAAAAGCCATACCTTCCAACCCAAAGAGAATGACTTACGTGAAATATGCTTGTCATGGAACGCCTTTGTCCTCTCCTTATAAATGTGCGAGCTATCATAAGCATCATGTCAAAACTCTTCCAACTCATTCAGTTGCAACTTCCTTTTTTCTCCAGCCATTTTCATACCAAACTTTAGCTTCCTTATCGCTCAAAGTACCTTGTGCTCTATCTCCGCTGGAAGATGACATGCTTTCCTATACACCAACCGATACGGAGACATACTGATAGGAGTTTTATAAGTAGTACGATACACCCACAGTGCTTTACTCAAATGCAAGACTAATCCCTTTGATCTGACCTCACTGTCTTCTCCAGAATGTGCTTGATTTCCTAGTTGGAAAGCTTTACTTGCCCACTCGTCTGAGGATGATAAGGAGTCACAACCTTGCGTGTCATGGAGTACTTGGCCAGCAATCCCTTCAAGAACTTGTCACAAAAATGAAAACCACCGTCACATCAGTGCTCTTGGAATACCGAATCGACTGAAGACATTCTCATACATGAATTTGACAACGACTTTGTGATCATTGGTTCTAGTTGTTATCACCTCCACCCATTTAGAAAAATAATCAACTCCTACGAGAATATACTTGTAATTGAAGGAAGGTATCAATTATTCAGATATCAAAAATCTCTACAACTACGATGGGGTTCATCGATCACATGTTTTGCAAAAAACATAGGCGTCATAAAACAAAGAAGGCCAAAAGATCCCACATTAAAGCACATTCGCCGCTGTCTTCCATACACTAAAATGATATCCACATGCTAGAGAATGGTAGAATTTAAGAATATCTTGGAACTCATGGTTGGGAACACATCGACGAATGATCTGGTCTGGATAATACTTGACAACTCTAGATCCTCCAAACATAATGATGAATCCGAGAGAATAATTTGTTACGCTCTTCCTTGGACCACCCTTGTGGTAACTTCCCAATGGCCAAATAGTTCACAATGTTTGCATACCATGACAAAGACCCGTTGGAGACTCCAAATAATTGCTTGTCCAGAAAGGACTCACAAATAGGCAATTTTTTGAACAAAGAGTCCACTAAAATCTGAGACAAATGATTTGCCATCACATTTTTCATCCCCTTCTTGTATTTGATCTCTAGGTCGAATTCTTACAACAATAGAATCCACCAAATAAGGTGTGGATTGGTCTCTTTCTTGGCTAGCAAGTGCCTCAATGCAGCATGATCCGAATAGACAACCACCTTGGATCCTAACAAATATGAACCAAATTTATCCAAGGCAAATACTACTGCTAGAAGCTCATTCTTTGTGGTAGTATAATTAAATTGAGCATCAGAACGAGTCTTACTAGCGTAGTAGATGACATATGGATGATTGTCTTCTCGTTGACCCAAAACAACCCCTATTGCAAAGTCAGAAACATCACACAATTCAAATGACAAAGACCATTTAGAAGACTACATGATTGGAGCAGAGGATAACAAAGATTGAAGATTCTGAAAAGCTTGCAAACAGTCTTCATCAAAAGAAAAAGTAGCATCCTTAGTCAAGAGTTGACATAAGGGTTGAATAATTTTACTGAAGTCTTTGATGAATCTTCTATAGAACCCGGCATATCCTAAGAAAAAATGAACTTGCTTGACAGAAGTAGGGGGGGCAAGTTAGCAATCAGATCAATCTTTGCCTTGTCAACCTCAATGCCCTTCTTTGAAACATGCCCCAATACAATGCCCTCCTTCACCATAAAGTGGCTCTTCTCCCAATTAAGGATCAAATTTCAGTCTTGGTATCTTTGAAGAACAAGTGATAAATTCTTCAAACAGTCTTCAAAAGATGACCCAAAATCAAAGAGTCATCCATGAAAACTTCTAATAATTTCTCCACCATATCAAAAAATATGGCCATCATGCGCCTCTAAAAAGTTATTGTCACATTACATAAACTGAAGGGCATGCGATAGTAAACAAAAGTACCAAAAAGGCATGTGAAAATGGTCTTCTAGATCGATGGCCACTTGATTGTAACCTGAATAGCCATCCAAGAAATAATAGTAACTCTGACCTGCCAATCTCTCGAGAATCTGATCAATGAATGGAAATGGAAAGTGGTCCTTCCAAGTCTTGGAATTAAGCTTTCTGTAGTTAATGCAAACACGCCAACTAGTGGTAGTACATTGTGGAATGAATTCCCCCATAAAATTTGGAATAATTATGATGCCAGACTTCTTGGCAATAACTTGAGTAGGGCTCACCCATTTGCTATCAGAAATTGGGTAGATGATGCCTTCATCTAGCAACTTGATCACTTCCTTTCATTACTTCCTTCATGTTAGGATTTAATTGCCTTTGTGCTTCTCTAGATAGATTTCTTTCATCCTCCAAGTGAATTTTGTGCATGCAAATAGAAAGTTCAATACCTTTGAGATCAACTACACTCTACCCAATTGCTTCACGATGTCTGCACAAAACCTCCACTAAAATAAATAAAACCTAAATTGTCTTTGTCTTCTCTGCCCTAGCCTCCACTTGTTTTCTCCTCCTCAAACCCTACTAATCTCTTTCTCTTATATAGAGGTCCTCTAGGGTGTTCTCCAAGTAAAAGAAAATAGGAAAGTGTTTAGGAGAAAATCTGTCAGAATATTTTCTCTGAAGTGAAATCCAATTTTGACCTTGAATTGGTGCGATTCACGAAATTTTTGTGAAATACAAATATCTCTAGAATCGAGTTTCATTCAACTCATTTTGAAATCAAGTCAAATTGACACTTGAAAATAAGACTTTTGGGCCATTTTTCAAAACAGGATTAAAATTGGATTAAGCGCAGAATTGTACTTTAGCCCAAAATCTCCTTAAGCAGTTGTAATTCTCTTAGGCTACTTCCTTGGGCTATTTTGAGTTAAAATATGGAGTTGAATGCATTCATTTGATGTAGGCTTCATATAACCCTCTTGAATGTCTTCTTTAAAAATCCAAAAATTATGATTTTAACTTAAATAATCATTAAGCCCCTGAAAAGACAGAAAATACAAAAATAGAGTAAAATCACAAATAAACTATCACTAAGAGAATAAAATATACAAATTAAGAGGCTAGAATGCATAACATTCAACGTCGATTAATTATAAAAGATAATGCTTGTATGACTATTTATACATAGTCCACCTTTATTTATAGTTTGTAAACATAGCAGGAAAGTATTAGTTTGTGAACTCTGGGTGTACCAACCAGACTGGGTTCTTGGCCCCTTTTCAGGGTCATTGTTACCACTTTCAAGAATACTATAGGACTAGGGTACCTCGTGGTCGAAGGAAGTGTTCAATCATAGACATTCGCCTTTGAGAAATATGATTGAGCAATGTTTTGGGATGCTGAAGATGAGATTCCCTATATTGAAACAAGTGCCTCTTTTTAAGTTTGAAACTCAAGTACTTATTATAATGGCATGTTGTACACTTCACAATTTCATAAGAATCAAAAGTCAGACCGATATTATCTTTAATGATCAAATGAATCATATGCATGATTTTATTGCTAATAGAATCTGGTAGAGTGTGCAACACTCTTGATTGATATGCCAAGCGGTAGTAAATGGATAATTGTAATAACATATGTTTTTTAAGATATAGATAACTGTAGTAACTAATTGTTAAACAAATGGATAACTGTAATTATTTAATGAGTATGAACTATATTTAATGTATTTAGTACTATATAATACAATAATGTATCAAGTTAAAGGTGAAGGACCTTCATGTACACGTGGGAGAAGTCTCATGAACCTATATCAGGCTAAAACTGACAAGAATAAGGGACGCTACTTCTATAGGTGTCCAAGTTGGGAGGTAAATATGTCAATTAAAAATAATTTGTGTGCTATTTATATAATTTTATGTGCTAATAATATTTTTAAAAATAATTGTATTTATTATTGTAGTCACACATCAATGCTTTTATATGGTTAGATGAATTACACCAAGGTGTAGAGGTTCATGAAAATGTTCATAGTAATTTAGAGAATATCGTTGCAAATATGCAAGTTGAACAATTTAAACAAAAAATCCTCCTATACGGTGGTTGTGGATGTGTTTCCATTTGCATAATATTTATGTTGGTTGTCATATTCATGTTGCTTATTGTATTGGTTGAGAAGAAATGATGGATTTGTAATATATTTGTAAAATAATTATGCTACTTATTTTATTATGATATATATTTTGGCATGTAATATTAATACTACTTATTTTGTTATGATATATATCTTGGCATTTAATATTTAATCTTAAATGATAATATATATGTAGAATATAATATTGTATATCACTTGTAATTAAAGAATGATGATTGAGGAGTAAGCAATATTGACTACTGGGAATAAATGACATTGCGATAACTTGAAAAGTCTGAAAAAATGTATATGTTATATATTCTTCTCATTTCAAAAATTTTAGTGCTAAACTAAATATTTGAATATCTTTATTTGTATTCTAATGCACTCGCTTTGCATGTAGGAGAATGTACACAAATTGATATGGATAACAACGAAGTCTGAAAAAAGGTATGTGTTATGTATTTCTTCTCATTTCAAAAGTTTTAGAGCTAAACTGAATATTTGAATATCTTTATTAGTATTTTAATGAATTTACTTTGCATGTGAGAGAATGTATACAAATTGATATAGATAACAACGAAGTCTGAAAAAGGCATTTGTTCTATATTTCTTCTCATTTCAAAAGTTTTAGAACTAAACTGAATATTCTAAGATCTTTATTAGTATTATAATGTACTTGCTCTAATGCATTTGTTTTGCATGTGGGAGAATGTACACAAATTGATGCGGATAACAAAAAGTCTGAAAAAATGTATATGTTTTGTGTTTCTTCTCATTTCAAAAGTTTTAGATTTAAATTGAATATTTGAATATCTTTATTAGTATTCTAATGCACTTGCTCTAATGCACTTGCTTTGCATGTGAGAGAATGTACACAAATAAATATGGATAACAACGAAGTCTGAAAAAAGGTATATTTTCTTTTGCTTCTATATGAACTGTGAGTTGAATATATGCATCCTTAAGTTCATTAAGTGGATTTTCTGCAGAACCTCAAAATCTGTGCGCTTTTAATTTATTAGGAATATCATACGACTAAAATTAGGGCTTGGTTGAATTTCATTGGGTCTTGATTTTTGGTGCTTCATTTTCAATACACACTCACAGGCGCACATTTGACAAGCATTCATCCTTATAATTTGATCAAGACAAAAGCTGAGTAGGGGTATTGGTGTTGTTATTGTTGGTTTTTTATTTTGGCTGTTATTATTGCCATTGAGGAGTTTGCCAACTGTTGTTGCCTTCGCTGAGTTAGGGTAATTTGTGTGGAGCAGGACATTATGGCACAGTTGTTGTTGCCTTTGTTAAGTTTGGGTAATTCTATATTTCTGAGTGTATGCTGATGAAATTTTTTTTGTTCATTTTATGGGTACTGGTGTTTGAACTCAGTTTTACTTGGTGCTCCTGTTGGTGAATGGCAAAATATGGTGCCTACTAGTTGTTGGAAACTTGGAGTGATGTTAGGATGACTATATGGTGTCACCGGTGGTTGCTGTTTGGAGGAGAATTGTATTGTTTGCTATGATTGTTGTTACTTAGATTTGCTATTCGATATTCAACTTGTAGTGACTGTTTCTGTTCAAATTTGGTTTACCCATGAGCTTTGTACTTTTCAGCCTTGTATTTAGACTTGGAGTTGTGTATTGTCCAAGAAGACCTTACTTGTGTTCAAACTTGTATATACAAAGCATTATTTATAAGTTTTGTAATTTTAGGAGTTGTATATTGTCCAAGAAAACCATACAGTAATGTTTAGACTTGTGTTCAGATTATTCCATGAGCTTTGTACTTAGCATTGTCTATGTTTTGCCTTGTAATATACATAATATACAGTAAAGGGTATATTCAGCTTTGTATATATTTTTTAAGTCTTATAATATTCTGCTTTGTATATATTTGGTAACCCTTGTAATGTTCAGATTTATAACATTATAATGTTCAGATTTTTATAGGGAAATTGTTTAGTTTGATTTTTCAGGCATTTTTTAAAGGTTTGGCTATTCGGGCTTGTATGTAATACTTCTCATTGTTATAAGGTTTATTTTGAGAAATTTCAATTTCATTTTCTTGGAAATGCATGGTGGGGGATTAATAAAATTATAAGATATGCAAGGATTGAAATTATAGAAAAGATAGATCTCTAGTTAGAGTGGTTTTGCAATGTGCACAAGAAGATGGCATTTTTTTTTTGCAAGAGCCATTTTAATTACTTCTCATTGAACTCTTTATTCAAACAATTAGAAAATGCTTTAGGTAAAATTAATTTTAAGAATGACTAAGATGGGAATTATTTATTCAAACAATTATGGAATACTTTAGGTAAAATTAACTTTATTCTTGTTAAAAATATTATTGACCATAATGTCAAACTGCTACTATCAATCAAAATCAAGCCTGCCCACTCACATTACTTGTGCATGTAAATTATTTTAAAACAAAGGCATGAAGTTGGCAAATCAAAGAATTGAACCCAAAATCATGTAATTTTCTAACTTATAACATGTTACAGAAACTTTGGACAATCAAGCTTTGCAATGTGCATGAAAAAGATGCCATTATGTTTGAGATATGAAAAATGCCTCGGACAAAAATGACCAAATGATAAAATGGTGTTTTTAAAAATGAAATATCAAATTAGAAACACTCATTACCAAACATGTGTTTTGTTTCTGCTCATATTTTTAACAACAAGTGGAGTTACTAAACATGTTTTCAATGTTTTGTTTTCAATGTTTTGGACGTTACCAAACATGTTTCGCATGTTTCTGCTTTAGTAATTCTCGTAACAAAATTTCGTCACCAAATAGACTTTCGATTTCAATTTAACACACCATACAATAAAAACGTTGTTTCTGTTTCGCTTAAAAACAAAACGCCTAAAACAAAATGCGTACCAAGCGGGGCCTAAGGTTCCAACACCGCAGCAATATATTTGGTAACTTTTGTTGCCATTTGAATAGTACCATATTTTGGCCAAAAAGAGGCTAAATATGAAACAAAAAATTATTGTTTTTTAATGTTTTCGCACTGTAGCAATGAATAGTACCAAAAATAAAAAATATAAAAATTAAAAAAAAAAACTCGAGGTGACCTTTTTTAACTAGCCATTTGTTTCTCAATCTTCTAACATTTTTTTTTTACCGAACATGTTTTTATGTTTTTGTTTCAAAAAATCTTACAACAAATTTTACGTCACTAAACATGCTTCTAATCACTATCCAACACACTCCACAACAAAAATATTATTTCTGTTTCGAATAAAAACAAAAACGCAAAAACAAAAATGATCACCAAATTTATTACAAAAAAAAAAGTGATATTCATCCAGAGAGTCCACTAAATTGGAGAGCCGAAGACGTCTCGTTCATTTGATGCATTCAAGTGGAACTCACATAAATCCCACTTAAATTCATTTAATGGAGGAGTGGTATTGGGTCACAATTTGACCAACTACTTCAATTTCATTTTAATTTTTTATTTTGTTTAAAATTCATCTGTCTATTGGGTAAAGTCATTTTTAGTGAAGTTCAACACTGTTGGAACACATCTATCTAGACATGCATAAAAATATTTCTAAAGCATATTGCATATGTATTTAAAAGCATTGAACTTGTTTAGAAAAACATTGTACTCATTACATTTGTTTTGAAAAGTGAAGTAGAAACCCACTAGTGCAACTTTGATTGATGACTCCAGGTTTTGAAAAGTGAAGTAAAAATCCACTCGCAACTTTGATTGATGTGTCCAGGTTACTTTTTCCAATGAAATAGAAAATACAAAGGACAAAGTTCAGATTTCTGGAACATTTTTTAAGAATTTTGAAAAACAGAGTTTTTAGAAAACAAATTTTAAAAATTTTCTATTAACCAAGGTTCTGTCTGGTAACCCCTCTCGTTTTTCATTTTTAATTTTGTGATTAACGGAAGTAGTATTTATGTTGTGTTATCATTTATGTCAAAAGTAGAAACACATTTGATAATATACATCTGTTATTGAATTTTTAAAAACAGGAAACAAAAAATATGTTGGACAACAAAAATAAACAAATAAATATTTAAAACAGATTATTGACTAAAATTTAAAAGTTGTAGAATATTGAATAAAAGTTGAAGAAAAAGACAAAAACCCATATACAAAATAGGATAATGTTAGCCTTTAGCTAACATTACATATTGGATAACTTAAACAAAACAGTCAAATAAGTATCAAAATAAATCATTACAATGATTATTGTAGACAACCTACTTCATTTTGTAATGACAATTACAAAAATAAATAACATTACAATAATCAAAACAAAGAAAATATTCATAATAACACATCCACAACAACGACAAAAAATGATTTTATATCTGTATTGTGTAACTAGTAAGTTTGCAACTGCATAATCGAACTAATCATTCCTGTAATATTCTGTAGCATTTTGTTGATATTGATGTAAATTATCCAACCATATGAAAGACGTCGACAGGTTTCTACAAATATTAATCATAATCATTATTAACCGATTAATCAAATAGTTACCTCTCATGTCATTTCACTTATAAAAGTAACATCCATAATTTTTTAGAGTTATAGCTATGTAAAGTCTCATTGAACCTCTACTACATGCATATGGAGGTCCACATCTTTATGGTCAAATTATCCTGCACCAAATAGGATCGTAGATGAACCAAACTTTCAATGAAGAGCTCAGGCTCAGCTCACTAAGAACTTGATTTGTGGTCGTTTGTTTAATAAATGAACTAAACTCAAACGGAATTTTCAAGCTCAATTAATAAATGAGCCGAACTCAAATAACCCGTTGCTCGGTTTGTTCGAGAACATGTTCGTAAACAAAGCTCGTGAACGAGTTCGTGAACATACGTAATATATATATATACACACACACACACATGAAAGAAAGGATTCATTCTAATTATACATACGGCCTCTTTAAAATGTAACTCAACTCTTGGCCCAAGTACACCCAAAACATTACAAAATTCATAACCTCATATAACGCTATCCCTCATCTTATACTTCTTACTTTCCAAACCGCTGTTCACAGCCGAAGGAATACTCACCTTCGGCCGGCGTTAATCACAGCCCCCACTCCCCCCCTTATTTCTGCCATTCGCCAAAATCTAGGGTTCTGGTGATAATATATGAAAAGAAATAAAGCTATATTTGGGAGCACCGAATCAGCACATTAAAATTAAAATTGGAAAAAAATTAGTTCAAAGTGAAATTAGAATTGGAGAATTTTTTTTATTTCAAACTCTAATTCGGTGCTCCCAAACACAACCCAAGTCAAAATACATGTTTTGGCTTTACAGATTGACAACCACAGGTGAGACTATTAATCTGTTCAACCCAATCCAAACCCAACCAACACAGACTCACACAAGAGCCCATTACACATCGAGGTAGTTAAAGAAAAGAAGCTTCACAAACATAAGTCCTCTCATCATGTAACATGAAAAATCTGTGTTCTTGATGTCACAAAACTAATCATTAAATAACTCGGCGTAAAGGGCATGATGACTTGATGTCATCCTCACCTTCCTTTGACTTATCACCAACACCAGCAGTCTGTTTAGGGTTCCAAACTCAAGATGGCAACTAAACACGAGGGTTGCGCTCATTGCGGGACTTAACCCAACACCTTACAGCACGAGCTGACGACAGCCATGCACCACTTGTGTTCGCGTTCTTGAAGGCACCCCTCTTTCAAGAGGATTCGAGGCATGTCAAGCCCTGGTAAGGTTGTTCCCGAAGGCACCCCTCTCTTTCAAGAGGATTTGCACCCCTTTCTTTCAAGAGGATTCGCGGCATGTCAAGCCCTGGTAAGGTCGTTCCCGAAGGCACCCCTCTCTTTCAAGAGGATTTGCAGCATGTCAAGCCCTAGTAAGGTTCTTCCCTTTGCATCAAATAAACCACATGTTCCACCGCTTGTGCGGCCCCGTCAATTCCTTTGAGTTTCATTCTTGCAAACGTACTCCCCAGACAGGATACTTAACGCGTTAGAGTTTTTATCCAAATGGCACACAAGAACAAAATATGTACTTGGGTGTTCGAACACTTCGGGGAAAAAAGAAGAAAAAAACTACACACTGGGTGTTTGTACATCTCAAAGATAAAACCATTCTGTTCATTTTACAGGAAATTTACATTTGGGCAATTGTATTTGTCATGGTATTCGAACTGTTGATGAATATGAAGTACAGGATGGCTTCTAGAATCTCACCAACTTCATTATTAGCGTTAATAATTATGGTTGAGATTTACTTCAAAATGTTACAACAGAATCACTCGTGTACTTTTGTAGCTTCAGGAACTCCAGAAAACAACTGTTTCATTTTGGAAACATCCAAACGCTGCCTAAATCACCCACAAATTAAACAATGTGACATATAGCACCAAAACATCCAGCATCGCTCATGCTCTACTTGAGAGTTTTGATTCGGGGATAGAGCCCCAATACATGCTCCGGCATGAAGTCATGTCGTGTCAGAATTCCAACAATGGGAGGTCTCTGCAATGAGTAAAAAAGTTTGCATAATTGTTAAATTGTGGATACACTTGAGGGAATTCAAAGGATAAATGCAGCTGCTATATAATCTCCTTGGGGGAGGAAAAGTAGATAACACCACTTCAAGTACTCCTGGGGGCAATAGTGTGTGTTCGTGTTTGTGTGTGTGTGTGTGTGTGTGTGTGTGTGTGTGAGAGAGAGAGAGAGAGAGAGAGAGAGAGAGAGAGAGAGTTGAATTTGTGCTAATTACCTATAAGAAAAAAAGAAAAAAGAAAAAAGAAAAAAAAGGTAAACGAAGATCAAACAAGGAAAGGCCAGATACAAGGTCATCCATGAAACTTTGGATATTTCCTTGTGGGAGAAAGGACGAGGAATGACCAGTGGATGGAAACTGAAGGAAGTCCTTGCCGGCCTTCCAAAGTGAGACAACAAACAAAACCGAAATAAAAAAGAATATGCTGTTAATTGTTTAAATTGCATGTCAATCTATAACCATCTAGCTGACCAGAACCAAAACGTTGTCCTAGAAAGAAGATGTCAGGCAAATTTGTAATGTCCATAAATGATCATTCCATCTACCGGGGCTAAGAATCCTCATGAGAGCCCTTTTTCGCCTACCCAGCCCAATCGAAGGGCATCACAAGGGCACTTCATTCCACAATATGTGCATGTACTCCCTCAGCACTCATGCACCCATATGTGTGTGTGTGTGATATAATATATATATATATATATATATATATATATATATATAGAGAGAGAGAGAGAGAGAGAGAATTATACCCCTCGAGTCTTTGGTACGACGCACATATGCCTGAGACCAAGTTGGCGAAATAGAATTAAGGCTTTGGCCAGTGACATTGTCTCAACCACAGTGTATGGTGATGCATTAGTAATAGGATGGAGATCAATATACATCTCCATCTCTTCCTCATCAATATCCAGATCCTCCAGTTTGACCCCTTTCCCTGATCCAGCTTTAGCAAAATCAAATGCGAAAAACCTCTCCAAGATTTCTCCCTCAGTCACCACCCTATCCCTTGAGAAATTCTTTTTTTTTAGCAATATAAGCAAGTGAGACCTCAAAACAAGCCCACACAATTCTGGTGCATCTGAGAAAGGTGGCTCGTCAATAACAGGGAATCCATTATGACCTGTAGTCCTCAAAGCATGTATTATGTTTCCCACCTTTTCGACACCGGAAAAGGACACCAATGGACCAGAAACAACATCACGTGCAAACAAATGCTTCATGTAAGGTTCTGCATGGGCATCCAAATAGGGCAATCCCTTCATTTTAACTATTTGATCATAGACACCTTTATTGAAACTATCAGCCACGGTTTTTGAGATAAGGAGAACCATCATCACAAGGGGAAGGATTAATAGGTCATTGGAAAGCTCAAGAAGTATAACGCATAGAGAAACTGTCATTCTCATGGTGCCACCAAGAAAGGAGGCAGCTCCTAGGAGAGCAAAGAGACCCATGTCAAGTTTAGAGATCGATGCAAAGAGCCTCCCAACAAGACGACCATAGGAAGCTCCAGCTAATATAACTGGGATGAAGAGCCCAGAGGGGATAGCAATTCCATAAGTGATAATACCAAGACAATAGACAGCAGAAAAGAAGATGATAAGAGTGGAAATACGAAATTCATTCTGGGTGCCGGTGCTGAATAAGTTGCGTATAGCATCATCATTAGTATTTAGGAAGAGGGAGGCAAGGTCATTGTAATAGCCCGATTGGCATTGGAAGCTTTTAAAGTTGGCAGATCCATCAACAGAGGGGCAGGGCACCGTCAAATTACCAGGGCAAGGGATGCACTTTGCAAACCATGGCAGGCCGAAGGAACAACATGATGTCACGAAGGAGAGGGTGACAACAAGTAAGATTTTGAAAGCAGCGCCTCTTCTGCAGCAACAAGAAAACCAGTGGTTTAGTAGAATTTAATATCAGAGAACAATTAACATTTAGTATATTTGACGTCTTTGAAAATCAACATCATAGATGCCTTCATCACTCTGATTTGGATAAAGGAAGTGATCAATACCACTACCATTTTGGGGGGAACATAGACAGTGACTGAGACAAGAATTTACACTAGTGAGGGTGACCTTGAACAACCAATTTATCATACAATTGAACAACCAATTCACAAAACTGGCAACCTACTAATTTTTCTTCTTTTTTTTTTTTTTTGGTACTAGTTTATAGAAAAGAACAAGATTACTTCAAAAACAAAAAGGATTAGGTTTCTTGCGTATCAGCTTAGGGTTAAGAAATCAATTAAAGGAGGGTTTTATAACTCCTGCTCTTCATGAGAGAATGAGAGTCAAAGACAGATAGGCCAATTGGAGAGGACTTCTTCAAGTTGGGTGAGAAGGTGGAGAGAGAGAGCAATTTTACCACCAAAAATTAACTTGATGGGTATCAGGTATCTTCTCCACCTCTCCAAAAAAGGAAGTTGAGAGTCCAGTCTAAAAAAGGGTCAAAGTGGGTGTGTGAGTATGCTCTTGCCTAGCCACAAAAAATAAAAAATAATAATCATAAAAAGGAATTTTGAGAGGGGCTACTTTAGAATTATCAAAACCAATATATAAAAAATAATATATATAAAAAAATTTGAGTGGGGGTATATGGCTACAAGTAAATCCGTGCCTGCCCATATAGTTTGTGCTTTATTCAAAAACAAAGTGATAAACACGCAAGTGATGAGTGATGACGATTGAGCATAAATGCATGACACTGGCATGTTATTAAATGTTTTATCAGTGTAGTGTTTTGATGTTTGCCAAGTTAAAAATTCAATAGTTGTAATGAAGAATGAGGACATACTCGTTTACGATACTATAAGTGCGAAGGACCTTGTCCACCAGATAATTATATAGGCTTCCAAAAATACCTCCAATAACTCCAAGGAGTAGTACTGCTAGTATATCCGGCATACTGTATGATACCTTTGCTGAACTAACATCATACATAATCAGACCTCCTTGTCCAAATAACCCACATTTTCCTGTCCAACAATATTCTATAAAAGCTCTCAAAACTATGGCAACAACAGCTGTTGTGAAAAAGGTTCTCCAAAGAAGAGCACTCCGCCACCTGGAGAAAGGCCAAGAAGAAAAGAAAAGAAAAAAAAGTTAGCTGCTAAGCTTGAAATACATCAATTGACTAATATCAATGTTAGAATGTATAGTTATAAACGTAGCTAGGAAAAAATATTTTCTGTTATGATTTTGCATTACCCAATTGGGTTGCCTTCATTTTTATTTATATAAGAGATATACATCATATAGATTACAATGATACGGAGAGAATATCTCCACAACAATATTCCTTACAATCAAGCTATGATATGATACAATATGATATGATATGATACCTATACTACTAATACAAGATATGATACCTATGATCAAGCTATGATATGATACGATATGTTACAGTATGATATGATATGATACGATATGTTACAGTATGATATGATATGATACCTATACTAATAATACAAAATATGATACGATACGATATGATATCTATACTAATAATACAAGATATGATATGATACATTCCAGAGTTGACTAAATCAGATTTGATTTCGTCCACACTCCCCCTCAAGCTTGGTTGTAGATGTTGATGAGACCAAGCTTGCACACAAGGAACTCAAATGTTTGTTCTGTTAGTCCTTTTGTGAATATATCAGCTAGTTGTTGAGAAGTAGACACATATTCAATGCTGATCATGCCCCCATCAAGCTTTTCCTTGATAAAATGTCGATCTACTTCCACATGTTTAGTCCTATCGTGATGGACAGGATTGTGAGCTATACTAATGGTTGACTTATGATACGATATGATATCTATACTAATATTACAAGATATGATATGATACATTCCACAGTTGACTAAATCAGATTTAATTTCATCCACACTCCCCCTCAAGCTTGTAGATGTTGATGAGACCAAGCTTGCTCACAAGGAACTCAAATGTTTGTTCTATTAGTCCTTTTGTGAGTATATCAGCTAGTTGTTGAGAAGTAGACACATATTCAATGCTGAACATGCCCCCATCAAGCTTTTCCTTGATAAAATGTCAATCTACTTCCACATGTTTAGTCCTATCATGATGGACACGATTGTGAGCTATACTAATGGTTGACTTGTTATCGCAGTAGAGGTTTATAGGTTGTTCATATTTGATCTTCAACTCTTCCATCACTCTCCTTATCCAAATAACCTCACAAACTCCATAAGCCAAGGCTCTATGTTCAACTTCCGCATTGCTTCTTGCAACAACAGTTTGTTTTTTACTATGCCATGTCACAAAATTTCCCCATAATAAGGTACAGTACTCAAATGTTGACTTCCTATCGTTGATAAAACCACCCTAATCTGCATCAGTAAAAGCTCTAACTTTTCAATCATCAATTTTAGCAAAAAAAAGTCCTTTTCTAAGTGTTTGCTTCAAATACCTCAAGATTCTATACACAGTATCAAAATGACCTTGACATGGTGCATGCATATATTGGCTTACTAAACTCACAGCAAAAGCTATGTCAGGTCTTGTATGCGAGAGGTAAATAAGCTTTCCAACAAGGCGTTGATAACTTCCCTTGTTTACAGGATCTCCTTCAAACATTTTTGCCTTATTACCAAGTTCAATTGGAGTTTTACTTGGTTTACATCCCAACATGTCAGTTTCTTCTAAGAGATCTAAAGTGTATTTCCTTTGAGAAATAGAAATACCTTTCTTACTCCTTGTGAACTCCATTCCCAGAAAGTATCTCAAAGCCCCAAGGTCTTTGACTTTGAATTCCTTCGCCATCATCTTTTTAATTCTCTCTATCTTCTCAATATTATTCCCTGTAATGATAATATCATCAACATACACAATCAAAATAGTTATCTTCTCACCTTCAGAATGTTTGACAAACATTGTATGATCAGTTTGTCCTTGAATATACCCAAGCTTCTTCATTACTTTTGAAAAATAGTCAAACCAAGCACGTGGGGATTGTTTTAAACCGTAGAGAGACTTGTTGAGCTCACAAACAGTTTTACTTCCCAATTTTTCTTCAAAACCTGGTGGTTGACTTATGTAAACCTCCTCCTCAAGTTCACCATTAAGAAACGCATTGTTTACATCAAGTTGATGCAATGGCCAATCAGAATTTGCTACCAGTGAAAGTAGAATTCAAATGGTATTGAGTTTGGCAATAGGAGCGAAAGTTTCGGTGTAGTCAATGCCATAGGTTTGTGTAAAACCTTTTGCCACCAACCTTGCCTTGTATCTTTGAACAAAACTATCAGCCTTATGCTTTACTGTGAACACCCACTTGCACCCAACAGTACTTTTTTCCTGTGGCAATTCCACTAAACTCTAGGTACTGTTTTGTTAAAGAGCACGCATCTCTTCGAATACAGTAGCTCTCCATTCAGGAATTGTTAATGCCTCTTCAATAGACCTGGGAATCACAACACTAGAAAGATTTGAAGTAAAAGCACGAAATGGAGATGACAGATTGGAATAGGAGGTGAACTTGGAAATAGGATGTTGAGTACAAGATCTAACGCCCTTTCTAATTGTTATAGGATCATCTAGATCAAGATTAGGATTTGGATTACCTGACTCAATTGGCAATTGAGGTCCTACCATCGGCTCGGCTTCTTGACCGTGAGTAGGATTCATGATTTCTAAGTTTCCTTGGGAGCCCTTTCTTCTAGAGTAGACATGTAACTCTTGCTGATTAGGTACAGTTGATTCTCCCCCTGTCTCTAATACTAGTATATTGTCAGATTACAAACTTGACTCTGAGATGGGAATTATTTTTAAAATAGTTGTTGGATTAGATAAAACAGGAGCTGAACTCGAAATATTAGGCAGACTAGAAGTGGTAGGTAGAGAAGGTAGAGGTTGTATGGTGTTTTCTACTCCGAGTAATGGCAAGTCAAGAGTGTCCCATGAACAACAAGTTTCTTGATCCCGATTCTCCCCCTGAAGTGAAGTTGTAGAGAAATAAGGAGTATTCTCAAAGAATGTAACATCACAAGAGACGTAGGTTTTTTTTGTTTAAGGACAATAGCATCGATAACCTTTTTGGGTGGGAGAGTAGCCAATGAAGATAGTTTTGAGAGCACGGGGATCAAGTTTATTTCTATGATGGGCATGAATGTGAACGAAGTGTGTACATCCAAAGGTTCTTAAGGGAAGAGCATTAGAGGTGGAAATATGTGGATAGTGTTTGGTGAGAACAGAGAAAGGAGTTTCAAAGTTGATGGTGCGACTTGGTAGGCGATTGATGAGATATGTGGCTGTTACGACAGCATCTCCCCATAAGTATTTTGGGACTTTCATGGTAAACATGAGGGCTCGGGCTACCTCCAACAAATGACGGTTTTTTCTTTCAGACACTACATTTTGTTGTGGAGTTTCCATTTTTCAACAGATATTCACCAAGGATAGAATTAACATATTCTGTGCCATTGTCTGTTCGAAGAATTCGGATATGAGCTTGGAATTGATTTTGAATCATTTTGTGAAAATTTTGGAAGATTTGACAAGCCTCAGATTTTTCTCGAAGTAGATAAACCCATGTAATGCATGTGTGATCATCAATGAATGTGATAAACCATTTTTTGCCATAGGCAATGGTGATTTTGGAAGGTCCCCATATATCACTATGAATTAAAGAGAATGGAGTGGCTGGTGTATGGGGTTTGGTAGGAAAGGAAGTGCGAGTGTGTTTGGCAAGTTGACATATTTCACATTCAAAAGAAACAGAATTTTTATTATCAAATAAATATGGGAACAAACGCTTCAAATAAGAGTAACTAGGATGGCCAAGTCTATGGTGCCATAACATTATTTCCCTAGTACTAGAAACAGACACAGAATCAACACCAGACACAAAAGCTTGTCTACACTTTGGAAGATCATCTTCAAAGTAATAAAGACCATCATGAATCTTAGTACTACCAATCGTCCTCCCCGATGATAGGTCCTGAATTTGACATGACAAAGATAATAATTTAGCAACACAGTGATTATCATGAGGAAGTTTGCTAACAGAGATCCAATTGCATTTTAAGGCAAAAACACGAAGGATAGACTTAAGAACAAGATTTGGAGAAAGTTTAATGGTGCCAATCCCAGCAACAAAAGTTAAAGATCCATCAGCAATCTTAACAGTGGTATGATTAGAACAAGGAACATATGAACAAAAACAATTAGATCCACCCGTCATATGATCAGAGGCACCTGAATCAATGATCTAAGGGTCTTAGAGGAAATAAAAGAATGTAAGGCTGAATGAAGGTCACCAGATTGAGCCATAGAGCATGAACTTACAATGGAACCTGATGAGGAATTAACATTGAAGGATGGCTGATTCAGAAGACGACAGAGATGCTCAACTTGCTATTTGCTGAACTGAATAGGAGTACCTATTTGTCCAGCCGTGTCGTGGCCAGAATGAGCCTGAATAAACGAGATATCACTACTGGAAAAGGCAGTGACAGAGCCGGTATTATTGCCGGTCATGGTTATCTCGTTATCAGCCATAGATTATCAGGAAAGAAGAAAAAAAATGAGTATAGATTGCTCTGTTTTGGAATTGAAAAAAACAGAGGACAATAATAGGCTTGAAACGAAGAAGAAAATCCCAAAAAAAGGGCCAACCTGGCTCTGATACCATATAAACGTAGCTAGGAAAAAATATTTTCTGTTATGATTTTGCATTACCCAATTGGGCTGCCTTCATTTGTATTTATCTAAGAGATATACATCATATAGATTACAATGATACCGAGAGAATATTCCTTACAATCAAGTTATGATATGATACGATATGATACAATATGATATGATATGATACCTATACTAATAATACAAGATATGAGACCTACAATCAAGTTATGATATGATACGATATGATACAATATGATATGATACCTATATTAATAACACAAGATACGATACGATATGATATCTATACTAATAATATAAGATATGATATGATACATTCCACAGTTGACTAAATCAGATTTGATTTCGTCCACCATAGTGTATATAAGTTAAGGGCATGTTGGTCATTTCATTGTAATGTAAAATGGTTATATATATATATAGTAGTGAGAGAGGTCGTAAATGACACAGAAAATTTTTTCCCCCAAATTTCTTCTCTCCATATCACAAATTTAACATGGTATCAAAGCAGGACAATCGTATTTTCATTCCTATTGATCGTCATCTTCATTGTCATCAATTGCTATACAGAGAAACATAGTACATCGTCCTTAGCGTCGTCATGGTGTTGCTGCCATAGAAGATCACTGTCGCTGATTGTTGATCGTCATTGCCGTTTGTTGATCATCATTGTTGCCGTCGTTGTCGTTGTGTTGTCGAACGTCGCTGGTCGTGGAAGCCATCATCGTTGTGTTGTTGTTGCAGAAAATTTCAGCAGCTAGGGTTATTGAACAAACAGACTCGATTGAACCCATTTGGAGCTTTGTTCAACCCGATTCGAATAGGTTGTTCTGGATCACGTCATTGTAGGTGAAAACAGTTTGTTTTGTTCCTTTCTTCACTTCCTAGTCAGTCCAACAACACAGTTTCCGGTCAACCAGATTCCGACCAGCCTGTTTCCGATCGGTTAGTTTTCCTGCCAGTGAGAATTTATCACTCTGACAGCCCAATTTCCGGTCAACCAGATTCCGGCCAGCTACTTTCCGATTGATCAGTTTTCTGACCAGTGAGTTTCTATCAGTCGGTCCTTTCTTGCCATTATTATTTTTTTGTTTTCTCTGGTGGGTAGATTCCATATGGCATCCAATTCAGACTTGTTCTCTCCCACAGCTTCCTTTCATTCTCCCATGACTTCTGTTAAACTCAATGGACAGAATTACATATTGTGGGCTAAATCAGTTGAAATTTTCCTTAAAGCCAAAGGCCTAAGTAGTCACCTGACTAAACCCAAACCGAAGGGAATTGATGCTTCTTTTGATGTTATCTAGTATTGAACCTCAAATCAGTTCAACATTACTTTATTTGGATACTACCAAGGAAATATGGGAAAGGTTGAAGCCACTGTATTCTGGGGATGGTAATATCACTCGTGTATATGAGTTGGGTAAGCAATACTTTAGCCTAAAACAGGGTAATCAGAGTTTAGAAGAGTATTTTTCAAAAGTTATGGGGGTTTGTGAGGAGTTGAATATGTATCAACCCATTTCTTCTGATGTTCAAAGTATGCAGCAACAACGCGAGGACTTTAATGGTGTTCAATTTCTCACTAGTTTGTCCTCGGTGTATGAGCCTATTCGTGCACAGATTTTGGGTAGTCCAAAACTTCCAACTCTTGCTGATGTGTTTTTTCGGCTTCAGCGAGCTACACTGTCTAGTGGCTCCTCAGTTATGAATAGTGAGCAGAGTGGTGAACGTTCAGCTATGACAGTTTCACAAAGTGAACCTAATGCTTCTCGTGGTGTTCGAGGAGGTCGTGGGGGGCGCTCCACTCGTGGTGGTCGTGATTCACGGGGGGGAGGTGGCCATGGTAGGGAATCACGAAAATGTACTCATTTTGGTCTATCTAACCATACTGTGAATTTTTGTTGGGACCTTCATGGCAAACCATCTAGCTATGTGAATCAAGTTTCCTCTAAGGAGGATGTTCCTTCTTCACAGGCACTTCTTCTAGTTCTCACTATGCCGATGAATCTGATACGGTCACTCTCCCACGTGATTAGTATGCTCAGCTTTTGTCTCAATTGCGAACATCTCCTTCATTTTCCACAACTACTTTTGCCCAGTCAGGTACTACACCCGCATGTCTATTGTCTTGCACTCGCAGTCCTTGGATCATTAACTCTGGAGCATCCGATCATATGACTGGATGTTCTCATCTTCTGTCTGACTATCATTCTGTAGCTTCTTCTCAGAATGTTATTCTTGCTAATAATTCATCAACTAAGGTTTCAGGTTTGAGGATAACTCAACTTAATGATTCCTTGTCTCTCTCATCCGTTTTATATGTTCCTCAGTTTCCCTTTAGTTTGATGTCCATTAGTAAGCTTACTAAGTCTCTCCAGTGCTCTGTTACATTTTATCCTACTTGTATTTTTCAGGATCTCAAGACGAAGAAGAAGATTGGTATGGGGCATGAAGCCAGTGGCTTATACTACTTTGATTTTTAGCCTTGTCCAATGGCCCTTCAATCTTCTCTATCTCCATTCCAGTGGCACTGTCGTCTTGGTCACCCGTCACTTCAGTTTGCAACGTTAAGTTCCTAGTCTTAGTCATTTGAAGTCTTTGTCATGTGAAGCTTGTCAATTTAATAAACATCGTCGTGTGTCTTTCAAGTCTAGGGTTGATAATCGTGTCTCTAGTCCTTTTAATTTGGTTCATTCAGATGTATGGGTCCACTAAAGTATTCTTCAATCAATAAATTTCATTATTGTGACATTTGTGGATGATTATTCTCACATAACTTGGTTGATCCTAATGAAAGATCGCTTTGAGTTATTCTTAATTTTTCAAAATTTTTGAAAAGAAATCAAAACTCAATTTGGATGCTCAATTCAGGTTTTACGTTCTAATAATGCTAAGGAATATGTCCCTACTCTCTTTGATACATATCTTAGTGATAAAGGTATCATTCATCAAAATTCGTGTGTCTATACTCCGCAACAAAATGGTGTTGCCGAACGTAAGAATCAACACCTATTGGAAGTGACTCACGTGCTTTCGTTCCACATGCATGTTCCTAAACGTTTCTGGAGCGATGTTGTCCTTACTGCATGCCATTTCATTAACCGTATGCCGTGATTGCCGTCCTCTGTGTTGGATGGAAAATCTCCTCATTCTATTTTGTTTCCTGATTATCCTTTGTTTTCTATTATTCCTAAGGTTTTTGGGTGTGTTTGTTATGTCCACAACCTTGGTCTTGGTTTTGATAAACTAGATCTACATGCCACGAAATGTGTCTTTCTTGGTTACTCTCGCACTCATAAAGGCGCTATCGTTGCTATAGTCCTACCTATCAGTGATACTTTATCAGTGTTGATGTTACCTTTTGTGAGTCCACTCCATACTTTTTAGATATTGGTTCCTTGCTTGATATCGCTCCTGAGCCACCTCTTCCCGATGTTCCTCTTCCTTCTCTATCTCCTCAATCTAGTTCTCTTCCATCTACTGCTTAAAGTCGGAGATTGAAGACACCTACTGCCATGCCTCGCCAGTCTTCTTCAGAGTCTTTGGATCCGACACCATCTGTTGTTTCTGATTCCCTACCTATTGCACTTTGTAAAGGTACTCAGTCTTGTGTCACTCCTCATCCCATTGCCCATTATGTCTCCTATAATTCCTAAGACTGTGCAGGCTGCTCTGTTTGAGTCGGGCTGTCTGATTCGGGCTGGAGGAAAGCAATGGAAGATGAAATGGATGCCTTGCATCATAATGGCATGTGGGATCTTGTTCCATTGCCCCCAGGTACCAAACCTGTTGGTTGTAGGTGGGTGTTTACTGTGAAGTATCTTCTGAATGGCTCTATTGAGCGTTTAAAAGCGCGTCTTGTTGCCAAAGGTTATACACAGACTTATGGTGTTAACAATGATGAGATGTTTTCCCCCGTTGCTAAGATTTCTTCTATTCGTGTTTTAATTTCTTTTGCTGCTAATCTTGATTGGCCCCTATTTCAATTAGACGTTAAAAATGCTTTCTTGCATGGTGACTTAGCCGAAGAGGTTTACATGGAGCAACCACCTGGGTTTGTTGCTTAGGGGGAGTATCGTCACAGTGTTTGTCGCTTGAAGAAGGCCTTGTATGGGTTGAAATAATCACCAAGGGCATGGTTTAGAAAATTCTCTGAGATGGCATTAGAGTTTGGTCTTTGTCGATGTCAAACAGATCATTCAGTATTTCATCAGCATACTGAGGCAGGTTTTATATTTAGGGTTGTGTACATGGACGACATCGTCATCACTGGCGATAACTCAAAGGGTATTGCTAAACTGAAACAGTTCTTGCAACGACATTTTCATACTAAAGATTTGGGCACACTTAGGTATTTCTTAGGAATTGAAGTTGCTCAATCTAAGCGAGGCATAAGTTTGTCTCAAAGGAAATACGTGTTAGACTTACCGGAGGAAACAGGTTTGTTAGGTGGTCGTCCAGTTGATGCTCCTATGGATCTGAATCATAAACTTGTGTATGATGAGGGAGATCTATTTAATGATCCTTGTAGGTTTCGTCAACTAGTTGGGAAGTTAATTTACCTTGCTCTTACTCGACCTAATATCTCCTATGCAGTTAGTGTTGTGAGTCAGTTCATGGCAGCTCCTAGGGTATCACACTGGAATGTTGTTCTTCAGATTATTCGATACCTCAAGCAAGCTCTGGGGCTTGGATTGTCGTATAAATCAAATGGGCATCTTAGGGTGGAAGGTTTTACAAATGCTGATTGGGTTGGCTCCCCTTTAGATAGAAGATCCACTATAGGGTATTACACCTTCTTTGGAGGTAATCTGGTTACATGTAGAAGTAAGAAACAGACAGTGGTAGCTCGATCCAGTGCTGAAGCTGAGTAGAGGGCGATGGCACACACTTCTAGTGAGTTAACGTGGCTACAACATTTTCTTGAAAAACTTGGCTTGACAGTCAAAACTCCTATTTCGTTGTTTTGTGATAACCAAGTAGCTCTCCACATTGCATCCAATCCAGTATTTCACGAGAGAACCAAGCATATTGAAGTTGATTGTCATTTTATTCGAGATAAGATACTGAGTGGAGACATCTTTACGCCATTCATGAAATCCGAAGATCAACTTGCTGATATGTTTACAAAAGCTCTAAGTCATAGTTGATTGAAGTTTATTTGTTTCAAGCTGGGATTATATGATACATACTCTCCAGCTTGAGGGGGAGTGTTAGAATGTATAGTGTATATAAGTTAGGGGCATGTTGGTCATTTCAGTGTAATGTAAAATGGTTATATATATATATATATATTAGTGAGAGGTCGTAAATGACAGAAAAATTTCCCCCAAAGTTCTTCTCTCCATATCACAAATTTAACAATCAAGAAAGATCCTAAGCTTCAACATGGAAAGGTACGAAAAACAACATTCCTCACTTGATAAATACAGTGCATCACGAATAAGATGTTTGAATATAAAAGTTTTTCAGAAACCTTTAGTTTACATTAACTTTATCTAGGAAGTTGACCCATGTTTTAAGCACTGTGGGCCACATGCGCATGCACTCTTCAACCTATTCCTTTCTCTAATTTATTTTATTCGATTCATTTATTTATCCATCTCATTCTATTATACTTATTCTGCTAGCTATTTGGTTAATCTTAATTTGTTTTATTTATATGTTTATTTTACAATTACACTTCTGCTATTAGAAATTCCATATTATTATTTATGTTACCTATTTGTTACTTTAGTTGCAAATTAGCACAGGTACATTTTTTTTGCGGTAGACAAAATTCATTTTCAGTACTCATATTTATTATACTTTTGAAAGATTTGACAATTTTTTTAAAAAAAAATTTACAACATAAGGTCCACAAATAGATAGTGATTCAACAATGCTGTCGTTTTCTTTTGTAGGTTAAAAATGCTGTCATTTCTCTTCCTATTTAAAATCTAATAACCGGAACCAAATTATAATAGAACAAATACTGTTCCAATCTGATCAAGTTGGTTTAACTGAAATTTGCTCACGTTTGCTATTGGAGATTTCCCCTGTTCTTTCAAATAATTAAATGTAAACACTGCTTACACCACTACAGGAAGGCATGATTTACCCCATAGACAACCTTTGCGAATCGGAAGGAATTAGAGGTCTGGCTATGCATCTAATTTACCAGAAGAATCACCATGAAAAACAGGGAAAGGTGTATACAAGAGAGAGAGAGAGGTACCATGAAGCTGCTTCTTCAAATGCAAAGAGGACGCCACCAACTGGCGCCCGGAAAGCAGCAGCTACACCAGCAGCAGCACCACAAGTGATCAAGTCTCGCCGGTCCCTATCATTTTTGAAGTATCTTAGCCATTTCCAAGTCAAATGATACTTGCGAGAACCACCTTGCCCAAGTAAAGAGGCTATACAGGCACCCGTGTGTACCATAGGTCCTTCTTTACCCACCACAAATCCAGCAGAAACACCCAGAATGGAACCAAAAATCTGCCAAATTGAGAATTGTAAACATAAAAAATAACTCTTGAAACATCCGGGAAATGATGAAAGTGGGGGAGAGAGAGAATACATTGGAAATTTTTTTGAAATCCAGACAAAATTCACAATATATACTATTAGAAACTTTTTTTTTGTAGGTACACTATTATAAACTTATTCACTCCATTTGATGAACTTCCATGTTTTAAGACTTTGCAATAGAGTAGGGGAGTTCAGTCATTGAATTTCATCAAATGAAATGTGGAACAATCTTTTATGAAAACTTATCTGAACTGTTAGCCGTGATATGTGCCTAGAATCATGGGATTTGACTTACCATATTAGCCGAGATATGATTAGTCTACAATCATGGGATTTGACTTTATTTATGCATATATTTAGGCACAGAATAGTTTCCTGATTTTCCACTAATTATCAGTTAGAATAGTTGTTTCCTTATTCCTAGGGATTTCCAAATTTTTAGGAGATGATAGAGGAGTCAAATATTCTAATTAGGTATTCTTTTGTGTATAAAGACTGTGTATTGTACCTATCAGAAAGTAAGAATAAAAATTAAAACATTTTCTTCATGGTATCAAAGCCAAAAAAGGCCACACGTGAGGTGGCGTGTTGAAGGATTTAAATATTAAAGTAAATCCTCTCTAAGGCCACACGTGAGGTAGCGCGTTGAAGGATTCAAATATTAAAGTTAAACCCTCTCTAACAGCTTAAGTTTTTAGAGTAGATGGTTGTTAACATGGCATCAAAGTCATCGGTCTCTGGAAATTAATCTTCTACTTACGGCCTTCTTTGCCGAAACCTTGGTTTAGAAAAATCATTAGCCTTCATTGTTGATTATCAGCCTTTATAGCCAAACCCTTCTTTGCCTTTTCTTACCACACCTCTTATTGGGAAGATCTCATTGACCTCCAACAGTTCCTCGAAACCTTCCTCTGAAAACATCACTGAGACAGTGGTGAATTCATCAACTGCAGAACTCCAGTACATTAATTCTTCCTATCGATTAAATGGTAGGAATTCCCTACAATGGTCACATATTGTGAGGACAATTTTGAAAGGAAAAAGGAAACTACACCATCTCCGACTAGTACTGGTCCAGACTCCAAAGATGCAAAATATAAAGCTTGGGATGAAGAAGACTCGATGATTATAACTTGGCTTTGGAATTTAATGGAGCCTAACATCAGCGGGAACTATATGTTTCTCCCAAATGCTCATGAAATTTAGGAATCTGCCCGTCAGTCATACTCCAAAATGCAAGATGCTTCATTACTCTATGAAATCAAGACCAAAATATCATCCACTAAGCAAGGTACACGTTCTGTCATAGATTACTATAATCTTCTGTAAGGTTTTTGGCTTAAATTGGATCATTATCAGAATATTAAGATGAAGTGCAGCAAGGATACCGTGACACTCCAAAATTTTGTGGAAAGAGAGATTATGTTTTGAATTTCTTGCAGGTCTCAATGCAGAGTTGGATCCAATCCGTGTTCAAGTGCTGGGAAAAGAGATTTTACCATCTCTTAATGAGATTTTCTCAATAGTTAGGGTTGAGAAGTCGAAGAACGGTTATGCTAGATCCCCAAGCTATAGAAGGTTCTGCCATGGTCTCCGAAAAGTCCACCAATGAGGGAGTTAAGTTCAATAACTCAACACTGAATAACAATTCTGAGAATGGAACACCAGAGTATTCTGGGGCACAAAACTGAGAAGGACTCTGGTGCACATATTGTAAGAAGCAACGCCAAATAAGAGACAGTTGTTACAAACTCCATGGGAGAGCAACAGTACTCAGCCGAAAAGGAGGACAGCAGCGTGGCCAGGCACATCTTACAAATGCAGAGGGATCCCCGCAAGAGAAAACTGACTCCAATGATGGTGATTTTGGAGAACTCAAGAAGGAGGAAATTGACAAACTCGGAATTCTTCTCAACTCCCTTGATAAACCCTCTAGTATGTGTTCATTGGCTCAATCAGGTAAGTACCCTACTTCTTATGCTCTTAGTGCCTCGGGTTCACAGTTTTCTAGTTCTTGGGTCATAGACTCAGGAGCTACTAATCACATGATACAAAGTCCAACCAAATTTACCACTTATAGCCCTTGCCTTGGAAATAGAAAAATCACGGTGGCAGATGGCTCACCCGTGACTGTTGCTAGCCAAGGAACAGTAAATCTGACACTTTCCCTTCATCTAAAAAATATGTTGCGTGTTCTGAAATTATCTACTAATCTTTTATCCATTCATCAAATCACCAAAGACCTAAACTGCAAAGTAACTTTCTTTCCTACACATTGTATCTTTCAGGATCATGTTACGAGGAGGATGATTGGACGTGCTAAGGAAATGAATGGACTCTGCTACCTTGAGGATATGAGAGGAAGTGTGGATAAGGACAACCGGCTATCGCTTTCCTACTCATCAGAAAACTTGTCTCCCAATAAAACTGAGATTTGGCTTCACCATCTTCGACTAGGACATCCATCTTTTAGTTTACTTAAAACCATGTTTCCTTCTCTTTTTAGAAATGTTAATGTTACCAGTTTTCATTGTGATACTTGTGAACTTGCTAAGCACCATTGTGTTTCATTTCCTTTAAGTAATTCAAGGTCTTCTAAACCTTTTTCTTTGATACATACCAACATTTGGGGACGATCTAGAATTCCTAACATTTCAGGAGCTAGGTGGTTTGTGTCTTTCATTGACGATTGCACTAGAACAATTTGGTTATTTCTCATGAAAAAAAAATCTGAGATGAGTAATATTTTCCAAATTTTTTACAAAATGATAAATACTCAGTTTGCAGTATCCATTAAAAGAGTCAAGTCCGACAATGGTAGAGATTATTTCAACCACATTCTCTCACCTTTCTTTCAAGAGGAAGGAGTTATTCATGAGTCCTTCTATGTTGGTACACCCCAACAAAATGGGGTCGCTGAATGAAAAAATGGGCATTTACTCAATGTTACACGAGTCTTATTATTTCAAAACAATGTTCCAAAGTCTTTTTGGGGAGAGGCAGTTTTGACAGTAGTTTATCTAATAAATAGAATGTCATTGAGAGTGTTAGGGTACCAAAGTCCAATAAATGTACTTTATGAATTTTTCCCTAACTTCAATGGTTCTTGCAAACTACCTCCAAAAATTTTTGGTTGTGTTTCATTTGTGCATATTCACAATCACCACAAGGATAAACTTGATCCTAGGGCTCTAAAATGTATATTTGTGAGATACTCAACTACAAAAAAGGGTTACAAGTGTTACCATCCAACCACTAGAAAAAATTTCATTTCTATGGATGTAACATTTGTAGAAAAAGAGTCTTTCTTTCAAAATCAGAATCCTAATCTTTAGGGAAAGAGAGTTTCTAGGGAAGGTTTCCTCTAGAATAGCAGCCCACTTTTTCATCCCAAACAGAACCTGAAATTATTGAAACTCAGCCCGAGCCTGACATTGTGCCTAAATTTGATCCTAAATCTGCCCCTAATCCTAAGCCTAAATCAGCAACCAAAAAACCCGAATTTGTCCCTGACATTGAGTTGGAAAAACGACATCCTGGTGGTCTGCATCCCACTAAACCACTTCAGGTCTATTCAAAGAGGAGAGCACCTGTTTCTAAGCCTCAAACAGTCCAGGAATCCGAACTAGAAACTGAACCAAGTACTGATTTTCATAATTTTTCAGATTTAAATTTACCTATTGATGTGAGAAAAGGAACCAGACAATGCACACAACACCCAATTTCCCACTTTGTATCCTTTCATAGATTATCCTCACAACATAAGGCCTTCACCACGTCCCTAAATTCCATTGACATTTCCCAAACACTACGAGAAGCACTTAGGAATAAGAACTGGGTACAAACTATGAGAAAGGAAATGAATGCACTAGAGAAGAATAAAACATGGGAAACTGTCAATTTGCCTAAAGGAAAGAAACTAGTGGATTGTAAATGGGTATTTACCTTAAAATACAAGGTTGATGGGTCCCTAGAGAGATACAAAGTTAGGCTAGTTGCAAAAGGATATACTCAAACCTATGGAATAGATCATCAAGAGACATTGTCCCTGTAGCTAAAATGAACACAGTGTGTGTCCTATTGTCCTTGGCTGCTAACTTTGATTGGTGTTTGCAGTAATTTGATGTTAAGAATGCTTTCTTATATGATGATTTGGAAGAGGAGATATACATGGAACCTCCACCTGGCTTTGATGAAAATTTTGGTGGCTATAAGGTATGCAGGTTGAAGAAAGCAGTATACAATTTGAAACAATCTCCTAGAGCATGGTTTAGGATATTTGCGAAGGCTATGCTAGCAATGGGATATAAACAGAGCCAATGGGATCATACTCTCTTTATAAAGCACTCAGCCACAGGGAAAGTTACAGTCTTACTTGTTTATGCAGACAATATTATTGTAACAGGGGATGACTCAACCGAAAGAGAGACACTCAAGAAAAGCCTAGCACGAGAATTTGAGATTAAGGAACTCGGGAAGTTGAAGTATTTCTTGGGAATTTAAGTAGCAGACTCTAAAGAGGGTATCTTTGTCTAAAAAAAAGGTCGTACCCAATGCACAAGGCTCCCGCTTAAGCGGGGTCTGGGAGAGGTAAATGTCGGCTAGCCTTATCCCCATTTTTGGAGAGACTGCTTCCAAGTCTCGAACCCAAGACCTATCGCTTTTGGGCGAAGGCACTTGCCATCGCACCAAGGTGCGACCTCTAAAGAGGGTATCTTTGTCTCTCAACAAAAATATGTGTTAGATCTCCTCAAAGAAACTGGGAAACTTGGTTGCAAGGCAGCAAGCACACCTATTGAACCAAACCATAGTTGAGTGAAGAAGAAGATAACAGTACAGTTGATAGAGGAAGATATTAGAGATTAGTTGGAAGACTGATCTACTTATCCCATACTAGGCTGGATATGGCTTATGTTGTCAACGTGGTTAGTTAATTCATGCATGATCCTAAGGAGAAACATTTGCAGGTTGTTCATAGGATTCTACACTACCTTAAGGCTACACCAAGAAGAGGGATCTTATTCAAGAAG
Organism: Cornus controversa; assembly: GCA_026545225.1. Taxonomy (NCBI): domain Eukaryota; kingdom Viridiplantae; phylum Streptophyta; class Magnoliopsida; order Cornales; family Cornaceae; genus Cornus; species Cornus controversa. Next base: position 75,818,664 of record CM048846.1, read on the forward strand.
AATGATGGAATTAATCCTGAACCTTATACGGATGCAGACTATGCTAGCTCTATAGTCGATAGGAGATCCACATCAGGCTACTGTACTTTTCTTGGAGGGAACCTAGTGGCATGGAGAAGTAAAAAGCAGGTTATAGTTGCAAGATCAAGCGTGGAGGCTAAGTTCAGAGCCATGGCACATGGAATCTATGAACTCTTATGGGTAAAAATAATTCTTGATGATCGTAAAATCAAGTAGCAAGGACCTATGAAACTTTATTGTGACAACAAATCTGCCATCAACATTGCACACAATCTGGTACAACATGACCGCACCAAGCACATTAAGGTAGATAGACATTTCATTAAAGAAAAGATAGACAATGGACTAATTTGTACTCCTTACATATCATCAAAAGATCATTTAGCAGATGTTCTCACTAAAGGGCTGCCTACATCAAGCTTTCAAGACATCACAAGCAAGCTGGGAATGGAAAATATCTATTCACCAGCTTGAAGGGGAGTGTTGGAAATCTGTAAAGTTACCAGAATTATTTAGGAGATATTCTTGATAGCTAGATACCATGTATAGTTTCCTGATTTTCCTCTAATTATCGGTTAGAACAGTTGTTTCCTTATTCCTAGGGATTTTCAGATTTTTAGCAGGTGATAGAGGAGTCAAATATTCTAATAGGTATTCTTTTGTATAAAAGACCGTGTATTGTACCTATCAGAAAGTAAGAATAAAAATTAAAATATTTTCTTCAATAATCAATCATGGTCTCAGGACCTGCCCGGTGCACCATGACTCTACCGAGTGCTAACGGACTCAATTAGCATCAAGTCCAAGGCACACAGAAATGCTGTTTTACAAGGGACTTGGCTGTTATAAGGTCGTAACGGAGTTATGGAGCCGATAGAGTGTCAACACCCGGGATTATAAAACTCCATTTTCTGATCTGGTTTGGATTTTCTATTCCAACCAAAATTTTGAGACTCCAAACACTGTCTAAAAGCTAACTCTACACTTCAAAACTCAAGATTCACAAGGTTTGAGCCTAAATCTTGAATCAAAGCCTTCCAATACTTCAAATAATCAATATCTATTCAATTAATTTTTAATATCTTCTGGTTTTTCAATTGGATCTAACATAAAAATAGTATTTGACAAGCCTTGTTCATTGTCATGCTCCAAAGTTTGCAATGTCCCAAGTTTTCAAAAAAAAAATCCAAATTTTCTTTGAAGGGCAAGTGATTTACATTAAATCAAGCACGTAATTTTCACTATTATTTAACTTTCCAATTTTTAAATTTTTTTTATTTAATATTTTCTCTTATTATTGTTTGTTTTGTCATATAATTTAGTAATTCACCTTTAGATATAAATTAGTCTAGGGTATTAGTTTATTATTTATTACTAATTTACAAATAAGATATAACTATAGCAAATTAGTAATATTAATCTACTAACAAAGCAATGATCATTATTCAATCAACTTACAATTTACTGCATATGTTTGATTTAAAATTTGTGATTTGTTACAGAAGTTGAAAATTGTATAAAAATGTTGGATAGTAATTCGGTATGCCGGTTGATGGAGGAATACTTAAAAGTTGTATATTTTTGAGAGAAAATGTTGAAGGGGCATTTGACACACAAATCAGATAATGAGGCTCTATGTGAACATATCAACTGGGAAAGTAAGGGAACACATGTTTAACCTCTGGCAGAGGGTAGAGATCAAGTCAGATAGACAAGCACTCCACCTTTTGACCCGCTCGAAGGGAGATCCATTGAGGGACGACTTGACTTTTGCTCATCACAGTTGCAACAAAATTTTCTAACTCATCCAAGACAGAGGATAGACTTGACAAGATGCAGTGGTCTCTCACTGACTTCCAACAGATTACTAACAAGCATCTTGACCTTACAGAGTCCATGCTGTGACAACCATATATTTGAGTTTCAAGGGATACATAGAATGTAGTTGATTTGGGGACATTTTGGTCAGTACTTTTGTGCATGTCCTAAATCCACTAGGTGTTATTTTAACCACTAGTTTTTAATCTCCTCACCATCGAGATGGGGACCTGAAAAAGGGATAGATAGTAGGTTGGAAGATTCGAAAGGGTACTCTTCACTAGAGTTATCCTCTGCCCCCCTTTTGAAATATATTGCTTTTTCCAACCCACTAACCTCCTCTCAAACCGCTCCACTACCAGATCCCAAACAAAAACACTCCTCGAAGACGTCCCCAAAGACAAACCCAAGTACGTCATAGGGAATGACCCGACACTGCATCCCAGAATATTAGCCAAACTAGCTATAATCAACCTTCCCTACTGGAACAATCTCACTCTTTCCGAGGTTGATCTTTAATTCGGAGACAGTCTGAAAGAAAACCAACACGCATCTCAAGCACCTCAACCGCTCCACTTTTGCATCATAGAAGAAGATAGTATCATCTACAAATTAGAGGTGAGAAACCTCAAGTTGATTAGGAGAATCCCTCCCCACTTTGAAGCCTCTAAGATAACCCCTCTCTGCGGCGCTCCCCATCAGCCTACTATGAGCCTCCATTACCATAATGGAGCATATTTTTCAATTTTCATTAATTTCATTGATTTTAATATATCAACTGGAATTTCATCCTCAAATTCATTCCATTTAGATTTTACTTCAAAGGAGCATTGGATCACTATGAAGGGAGCATATTTTTTGCGGAGTCATCATGTTCTATGTCAATGGCTTATTTGTGAGATCGTGGGAATGAGTCTGAGGTCTGCAACAACTGGGCTCGTTTGTGTCAAGTTCATGACCAAGTATGAGACAGTCAGCAACCCAGTCTTGGCAAAGGTGAGCATAAATCTAGGTCAGAGTTAGTGCAACTTTGCTTCAATATAGTGGATTGCTTTGCTCTAGACTACGATCCCGTGGTTTTTCCTCGTTGAGGTTTCCACGTAAAAAAATTGGTCTGATGGTCTCTCTTTATCTCTTACTCTTTACTTTATTGATTTTATTTGCATGTGTGTGATTTACTAATTGATTAATTAGACTAAATTATCAATTTCGCAATAATGGAAGTTAAAAGCAATCAAAAGAGCAAATAGATCTATACACCCCACTCTAGGTCTTCTAAACTTAGTTGGCTTACTCTCAAGTGGTATAAGAATATAGTATCTGAAATCATTATTTCCTTCAATTAGCTGCTATTTTGTGCCCAAACCATACATAAATAGAATATTTCTCTTGACAACAATAGTATTTGAATTTTTATCGCCTGAAAATTGGAAGACCACGAACTTTGCCTCATCTTCCGCTTTCCAAAATTGATGCATGTGTTTTAATATGCTTGTACATATAAAATTGTTCATATGTATATATGCATGCAGACACAGAGAGAGTGCTGTTTATTCACCTTTACAAGGAGAGTACTTGGAGCCAATATAGAATAAGCATCAATGCCGTTGAGATATGCTTTAACTTCAGGAATTCCAGAACCTGCTGCTGCTGGAGCAACGAAAGCGCAAAGAGCTGCTGCAGCAGCTGCCAACCCTATGTTGCAACCAGCAAATGCTGCAAAAGCCTTGAAATATCTGCGCATGAAACAATATCAAATCAGGTGATGCATAAGACACCATATTCTGTTCATGTGAAAACCAAAATGGCAAACGAGATCATGTCAGGTGATGCATAACACAGCAAATTCTGTTTCATGTGAAAACCAAAATGGCAAAAGAGATCATGTCAGGTGATGCATAACACAGCATATTCTGTTTCATGTGAAAACCAAAATGACCAAAAGTACTATAACAACAATATTAAGTTTAAAATTAAGCAATGCAAGGAGAAACTTCCAACAGGGACTAAATGTTTTGTGAAAAGAAAACATGTGGGAAGAAAAGGTAGAAAAAAGCTCTGCCTAACTATAACTATAAAAACTAATACTAACTTGTGTATATAAGGTACTATTTGACCAGCAGCTCTACAGAACTGAAGGAAGAGATTCAATAAATTCTATGACACTCTATTTGAAATTACTAAGTATCAGAGATTGAAATACTGAAATCACAGAAGTGAAAAAAAAGAGCTGAATATGACTGGTGCTGAGGTCATCAATGTCAGCACTGATGTCAGCACCATTTGACTTTGGACACCTTGATCAGAAACATCTACCTCTGATGGAGCTGCTGGAGATAATCGTGACAGTTGGATCTCGTTTAAGTGTGCTTCAGCTTGTTTCTGACAATAGAAAAACTGGCTTGAAATTCTTAGATATGAAAATCCTAGCAGTATTAGAAGTTTTTCATCAATTGTTTCTTATTTAACCATTTCTTGCATTAGAAATCGCATGTAGACGAGTTCTTCGGTGTTTTCTGTATGTAGGTTGCTGCTATCAGTTATCCAGCTTTTTTCACTTTTTTTTTCTTTTGTTGTTCTTTTGTCCCTACTGCTTTTCGTTCCTGCAGGAATTAGTCCCTACATCACCAATGATGCTGTCAAATTTTTCCTTGTTTCTCCTTGTTAGGTATGCAGGCAATGTGCAAGAAAAATAAACAACTTGGATGCAGCTCCATGGATGAGGCTCCTCTAGACATATTATTAATAGAAACAAGATCATTACATGTTCTCTACTTAATAAAATATATATATAACTCTTAAGTCTTAACCCTCCCCCTCAAGTTGGAGCATAAACAGAAAATTAACTATTCCTTGAAGCTTTATTACGTATGTCTCTTTAGACAGGATGTAACAACTTTTTTCCCCCATCTCCTTATCTCTAATAATGATTGGTTCTCTCGTGTAATTCTTGAAGTAGGAAATATACATAGTAGCTTGATTATCACAAAGCATTTTCATCAGTCAGTCGTTACTAAAAATCCCATCACCTACAGAAGTGATTGTAGTCAACCCATCTTACAAGCTGTAAAGCCATAACTCTATATCATGATTTTGTACTTGACATTGATATTACATCTTACTATTCTGCATAAACAAGTTACTACCAACAAATGTGAAAAACCCAAAAATTGATCTATCCTTCTGATCACCAAGCCAATTTGCATGAGAATAGCCCCCAACAAGAAGTAACTGTAATTTTTCAATACAAAGGGGAATCTGATGCTGATATCACACTATATAAACAAACATTGTTTTACTCAAGGGCATCATAAAAGTTCATATTACTTAATTTTGTCCAGGTTATATCACATAAAAACTTGTAAAAGAACTGCAATAGTGGAAAAAGACTCACTTGTGCTTTGACACAAGATCAGTGGTCAGCAGTAGTTTTAGACCGGCTATATTCTCAACTGCAATATTGTTGAAGAAGCCTACAAGTCCAGTACCAAGTCCTATAAGAAGTGCAAGTGCCCACTTAAGGACAATGTACTGAAATATCTGAACTTTCTTCCTTGACCTCCAGTCCTGCTTAAATAATTCATTTTCAATAATCCTGAAATAACACAAGAAAGAGAAATCTATTTGATAAATAATTTCATCTGTAAAACAGAACAATACTTCTTTAATAAATTGCAAAAGGTAATAACTAAAATTAATAATACTCTCTGGACTCCAGGAGGTAATCATGGGAAACTAAAGTCGTATAGATTGCACTATCACATATACCGGCTCCCTACAGTTACATTACTATGGAATAATAAGAAATGGAAAATCAACTATATTTTGATGTGAAAGGACTTAATTCGCAATAATTCTGACTTGATATTTGAAAAACCCATACAGCATAAGAATCTGTGGAAAAAGTGCCAAATGGAATTTGTATCCAGCCACAAAAAAGGTAAACATACTCTTAAAGGCACTCCACACGTTCTCAACAGACTTCAATGATTTCGTAATAAATGTGGATTTCGCATACAACATAAATAGCTTGGAATGTATAAATTTTGAAAAAACATCACCAACAGATATAAGAAGACTTTCCTTTTTTCATTGTTAAAATGAACTTTTTGTTTAATAAATAAAAAATCATTAGAAAGAACCAAAAGGGTTATACATAAACACATGATATATACACAGATTTCATCCCACCAAGAAACTGTACAAAAAATTAGTCAGAACTGCAAATGCCTCTGTGATCCAGAAAAAGAGGGAGTTCAGCATCTTATCCTTTATAGTCAGGATAAGAAATTGCACCCCTTCCAAAAACAGCCTATTTCTCGTGTCCCAATACTCAAACAAAGGCAAAACGGAGATGCCTATCATAGTTCCCAAGCTGTTGTGATCATTCTATATCCTCTCCAACTGGAAAGAAAAACCCCCACTAAACAAGAACAAAAGAAAACATAAAACTCTAGCCACCATACAATGCAAGAAAAGGTGGCAAACCCTATATTCATCCTTTTGTAACTATCTCCCCTTCCACAAATAACCAATGGTTATGTTCATTTCAAGCACCTCTATTAATTGAAGAATACAACTTTAGCAGAAGATTTGGTATGCCAAATAGCCTTCAACCTTCCCATCATTGAGCCTTAATTGGAGTGTAATTGTACTTTTTTAGATAATTTTGAAATGAGTGTGCTATCATAGGCATTGTCTTTTTAAAAAAAATAGAGAAATGGAGTGCAAAAGTACGAAAGTGGAGTGGAGATATAATTTTTTGTTACTAAATACTAAAAAAGATTTTAGAGGAGGCACCTCTATAATTTTTGAAAGATATGCATATAAAAGGGAAAAAAAAAATTGAGTGGGAGCAGCTGCCACCACTGAGCCTTAATTGGCTCTGTCCTTGCCCTAAAGTGACAACCGGAAGCCAGTGAGATTCAAATAGCACACAAATTTGGAGAAGAAACTAAGGTGATGGTGGCAACTGCTACCTTTGTGATTATTGAATCAAATAGAAAACCTGTATAAACCCTTGTAAAGAGAATTACTCCTGTCCTGTAAGCATTTTTGGAAGGAAAATATGTAATAAGAATAGTTTTGGATGACCTAAAATGACATTAATATAACAAGAATTTTGGGTTTCTGCTCAATCAATTCACTTATTATCAAATAAAGAAAGGTTAAGATTAGGCGGAGGCCATCTATGTAGGAAAGCCAGAGTACTTACTCATAGTCGAGGCTCTCAATGGGGCAAACATTGGCACCAACAATGGCAATCTGGGAGGTGGTGTTCGTCCTCTTTGTCAGAAGTGGCTCCCTGTACGTGGACACCTCTGACCAGTGCCTCTCAATCTCAATACCATCCAGTAGGAGCTCTTTCTCACTGTCATTCACATCATAATTGTGATTATTCAAATTGTCTTCTTGATCCATCTCCTTGCTTTCCGCACTTCTTTTCTTTCTGCAACAACCTACTCTCTTTATCTAATATATCTACTGACAGCTGCAAACCAGAAAATCTCAATCATACTTCCATTGCATTTATCTTATGTATCAATCTTTCTACTAATTTACTAGTAGCTAATTTCTAAATCCATCCGAAAAATCAACCCACTAAAAATTTAAAAATTAATCATAGATAGGATTTGAATGCAATTAGCACCAATTGAGAACAGATCTAAGGGCAGAAATTCTTTTAGGGCTTATTTGGCTGTCCCCTTTGAATTAGAATGGCCCCGTTTACTCTTTACTATCATTTCAATGAACAAATTCATCATTTTGAATGGAACCATTGAACAATATGTTAGTAATCTCAAAAAGGAGAGTTCAAAAAATCTTGATTTTGTCATTTCAAAAAAAACTAAACATGACCACTAACGAATTTGGTTTCCTAAATGGCTCTATTCAAGATGATGGACTTCTACATTAAAATTCTGTATGAGGCCATTTAAATTCAAAGGAACATCCAAACAGGCCCCGATTCTTTTCTAAAAACTAGCCTTTTTTGATAATTTCTTTTCCAAAGAGCTGTACCTCTATGTAAACAAATAAGCTTCATCCAAATTAAAGGAGTGGCCTTGGTTTTGATGATCTATATCCACTATAACCAAAATAATAAAGCAGTTCAATAATTTACAAAGAGAAAAAATCAAAAACACAAGTAAAGCTGAAAATGATAGGGAAAAAGTGGGTGGGTGGGTGGGTAGGGGCGGACCAGAGGTTCATGTGAATTTTAACTGTCACCATCTCAAGTCACCTATCTCTTCAGGCAGATGGCAGTCCTCAGTGGCAGTTAATTTTTGACAGTTCACAGGATCAAAACTACTGTAGAATGGAAACTTTAATTAGATATATCTTCAGGGACAGGTTCATCATCAAGAAATAGAAGACTAGTAAACAGACAACAATACAATAAAAGTAAAGCAAGATTTAAGAAATCAGAACCTCGCAGACATTCCAATAGAAACTATTTATCTGATTATTCTATTAGATAGCATAACATTCAATTTCACTCGGAAATGATCATGAAACAATTTCATTGCATTTATCTTATGTATCAATGTTTTTATTAATTTACCTGTCCATGTCTATATAGCATCACTTGGTAATTGATCTTGGAAAATAGATTCTTTCCAATTATAGCATTTGGGTCGCCTTGCTCTTGACTGGAATGAAAGCAAAACATTATGGCTTGTTTGGGTGTCCACTTAAATTAGAGTGGCCCCATTTGCCTTTTTAGCTTTTACAATCATTCAATATCGCATCATCTTGATTGGAACCATCTGGAAAGGCCGTAGCCATCATAAGAAGATGCCTAAAATCTTAAATTGTGACATTTCTAGAAAACCTAAAATTAAAGACATAGGAAGCCTTATGGAGCTTTAATTTCTCTATCAAGATGGTGCTTTAATTATCATTTTTAGCTTCAGTACTAAAATTGAAGATAATCTACATAAAATTCTGAATGATCCCATCCAAATTCAAAGAAGCTGGATCCAAATTGAAGGGGTGTCCTTGGTTTCGAAGATTAATATCCACCATAAAAATAAAATAAAAATTCAATTATTTAAAAAGAAATATATATATATATATATATATATATATAACTGAAGCTGAAAATGATAATGAAGCTAATGGTCATTCCTATTAGTATATCTAAATTGTCAATATACACTAAACATTCCAGAGATTATAATTGCCTTAATCCAATATGAATGGAGTCAGCCTAATGAATTTTCTCTCCAATCTTTTTTATCACATCTCATTTCATCTATTATATTTAACTTTTTTAAGTCATTTTTAATAACTTACTCTCATGTTGTTTTTGGTTGGTCTCTCCATCTCTTATCTTTTATTACAACTAGTCTTCCTTGTCTCACCAACACATTCGCAGGTGATCAAACCATACCAAAGACTGATCATTGAGAGAGAGAGGAGATCTTAGTAGCAGAGTCCTACCGAGTTGGATGGGCTGTCATTCTACAATGGAATCAAGAACCAACTTCTATTGTTACATACAGTCCTTTTAGAGACAAAAATGGTGTACCCAAATAAACTAAAAAGAGATATAAAAGTGATAAATTAATACAGCAGAAGAATATAACACACATATATGTGTGTGTATGTGTGTGTAAATGAAAGAGAAATAAAACGAAAGCATCAGCAAAAAGACACACACAAACACCTTCACACCTATTGATGGATTAATATTCGTGAACGAATTCAAACAGAGCGAAAAAAACCAGAACCATTCAACTGACCATAATATATGGATATACACACAGATATATATATATATATATATATATATATATATATATAGAAAGAGAGAGAGAAAGGAAAGGTAAAGATGAAAAGATCAGTAAGGAAAAGACTAACCACGAGTAGAAGATAGATTAGACGATCGAGAATAGCAATCTGTTATGATATGTAAGAACAACCCAAACACGAGAGTCAAATGATTGACAGTTATGAAAAAGAAAAAAGAAAAAAGAAAAAAACTTTTAAAAGAAAATTGATTGACAAGTGACTTAAAAACAGACAAAACGATAGATGATCAATTGATCATTTATAAATGCATATATAAGAGCCGTCGTGCAAGAAGGTACTGTGCTTACTAAATATTTAAAAAATATATATATATATTTATATATATTGATCACATTCTACTCTGTTTATTTAACTTTATAGCGTACTCCTAGAAGATTCAATAAAAAAATACAAGAAGCCATTAACAGTTAAATTACTAATTTACCCTCTCTCTCAATCTCCCTAATATTTGAAATCAAAGAAATTTAAAATATAATTAAATTTCATGAGATTTGAAATTCTAAAATACATCGTTACTCAAATTTAGTTAACTTGTAAATTTTTAACTTATCCAACTTACTATTTTTTTTTTTTTGTGAAATATAAGTTGCTATTTTTTTCTTAGTGAAATATAAGATTGCGAAGTGTGAGGTGATCCATGTATGATATTTTGAAATAAATAAATACATTAATTAACATATAATAAGTACATATACATATATATATATATATATTAATTATATTTAAGAACAGTATAATAAGGATAAAAAGTCCAATTGAATGGTCAAAAGTGATTAAAAAATCAATTATATGATTCAAAATATCTTTTGTTAACTACGATTTAAAATTACTTTATCTAACAATTATGATTACAAGTGCATAATAGTGTCACAGGCACAAAACAATACACTAATATATATACAGAGAGGTTAAGATAGTTGGACAAGTGCAAATCTTTAAAGAGAAAAACTAAAAAGAGAAAAACAACATTACATTAAATAAATAGAGTTGAATAGAAAAATAAGATTGATGTTATCAACTTAAAAGAACTTTTGATTTGAAAAGGACTTTTTGAAGCCTCTAAAAGCTTCCAAATAGGCCTTAGATTATTATTGTTGTAGTAAGTCGTACCTCTTAATACCAACCAAATCTTTATATAGACAATTCGGAAAAAAACCATATCTTTATCTAATACTAGGTGGATGACTTTTAGTTTTAGCCTTTTAGGATAAGTATTTGTGTACTGAATAATATATAAAGGGTAACCCTTTTCGTTATTTGCTCTAATTATACATATGTTTGTAAAAAAATTACATTTATATATTTTTTTCAAATATTGACTAAAATGCCTTCCAATCCATTGAAATAATAAAAAAGGATAATTTCTAAATAATTGAGACATAATAGTCATTTCAACGTGTTGAAATAAAATTAGTGTAACTATTTTAAAAACATAACACTCGTATGTAATTAGACTAAACGTAAGGAAAGATCAATGTATTTTATCCGATAATAGAAGTTGGTGAGATAGCTCCCCATGTGATCAACCAACTAAACCATTGTAGGAAATTTCACCAACAAAGTAAATCCCATTCATCACTGAAATGCATATTATATTTAAGGTCTATTGCGTGTTAAATTAGTTGATAATTTATGTAATAGTTTGAAAATTGATGTTCTCTTTATTATACGTTTTCTTATTTCTCCTACTTGTGATGTGACATAATTAATGCTGGATTGGTTTCAAAATTAGGTAGCTTACTTATTGAATTATTATTAATTCACGAGATGGAATTCTCAAACCTAATTAGAAACATTAAGGACCGGTTTGATTTGATATAACTTTTTTTGAATTCGAATCTTTTGTTGTTGAAGTCCTGTGCTATAGAAATTTTTTTAACACAATTAAATCAATTTTTCATGCATTAAATTTACCTATTTTGGCTAGATTTAATGCGTTGAAAAAGGAACATGTTCAAAAATAAATTTTTCAATATTTTTCACTGCAAAAAATAAAATAAAATAAAAATTTTCAACAGAGGATTCCGACTCCTCTTTTTCTTTTCTTTATCTTTTATCCTTTCTCTTCTATTTTCCTTTCCTTTCTTTTTCATTTTCCTTTTTATCTGTCTACCCAAAATGGGGCAAGAGCCAAGAGGGGCTCCAATTATAAGGTGCATGGGTCCCTCAATCCCTTTCAATATCGCTTTGCCATTAAGCATACGTCACATCACTGATGACGTGTCTAACATGCCATAATCCAAAGTCAATCAGTTGACCAAGGACTCTACAAATCAAGGTTATTATTTCTTCTAGTATGACATTTTATCTCTATTTTCCAATCTGTATCGGATTTAGGTTTTTTAACATGGAATAACTGTTTTTGGCGAAGTAAAATTCCTCCCTATTTAATATTTTTTGTGGTTTGTTTTCTGAAAAATATTTGTAATTATGAGTAATAACACAAATTATTAAAATAGGTAATACAATATTATTCAATATTACCATTTTAATAACGTAAGTTATTAGTGATTAGCGTCATCCAATATAATAGTGTTTGTGACCACTGATTGTAATGAACATGCCATCAGAGAGATTTGGAGAAAACTCTCATTAGAGAGGATAATGGTCACTTTTGGCCTAGTCTAGATTTCTCAACGTCCCTAATGCAAGGATATATTTTTTCTTAATTTGACAAATCTTTTGTTAAATAGGACCACAATGAGAGAGTTTTAGGATAATGGAACGACAAAAGTGCAAAAAATCTTCCTGAACATTTTTGCGTGTGCAAAAACACCCCTTTGAATTATTTTTTAGATCAAATTAGACTCTCATCTTTCAAAGTGGGCAACTTGACCTCTGACAAAATTATAATGACATTGTACACACAAATTTCGTGTCTGAAAATCTAGAAACGAAAATTAGTGACAAATAAACAATTTTTATTGATTCAAGAAAAGGGTACAATCCTCTGTAAATCTTTATAAAAGAAATATGAAAATAAGGTCCTCTGATTCGATCTCCTTGGTAATCCGGCTTCAAGGGCTGCAAGAGCTTGATCTTGAGTTGGATTGAAACTTTAGTGAAGAACGGCACGTGGATGATGTGCTTGTTGTTCTTCTCCTTCAGGATTTATGTGTTTTGGAGCTTTAGATTTTGAGTGAAGATTTCTGCAGAGTTTCAACTTTTCTGAGAATCTTCTGGTCCCCTTCTCCCACCTCTGGACCTTTATTTATAGGCTCACCGGAGGGGAAGATTTGTAACTTTCTTTTCCTTTAATAATTATCCTATAATTATCTTTTATGATAATTTTGATAATTATCCAAAATATATATATATATATATATATATATATATATAAAATTATCCATTAGACCCATTTTCAAGTGGGCTTTGACTTCTTAGACAATTTAAACCAGCCCATAACTCATTTATTTGTGGTGGGTCTGGGTTTCAAATTATCTGACTCATTGGGTCATATTTCAAAGTGGGCTAAACTGAAGATAAATCCAAATTATATTTTGGGTCTATCATGTAATTTTTTAATGTCTACAAATTACCACCACTTCAAGTGTCACGCTATCTTGAGCTTGTTACGAACCTAAAGCGGGATTTGAAGTATTTAACTTTCGCAAATTTTTTTTTTCTTCCAAATGGAATTGTAGACTTGAGGATCCTATTGCAAATAGAATTTTTTTTCATTGTCCAAGTGGAATTGAAGACTTGAGGATCCTATTACAAATAGGATTTTTTTCTCTTATCCAAGTAGAATTGAAGACTTGAGCATCCTATTGCAAAAAGGATTTTTTTTTCTTGTCCAACTGAAATTGTAGACTTGAGGATCCTATTGCAAATAGGATTTTTTTTCTTGTCCAACTGAAATTGTAGACTTAAAATCCAATAGCAAATAGGATTAATTCACATCTATATATACATGTGACTTATGCTTGAGACTCTTCACATCAGAGATAATTGAAGGAAATCTTCTGAACTCTTGTAACGGTACACTCTTCTCTTCTTCTTCTTCTTCTTTTTTTCTTCCTATTCTATCTTTTTTTTTTTTTTTTTTGTCGCTGCCTTCTGTTATACATTGTCTTTCTTTTTTTTTTCTTGCACGACTGTTTCCTTTTTTTTTCTTTTCTTTTCTTTTTCTTCTCCTCTTCCAGTCTTTTTCTTCTTCTCTTCCAGGCAACTGCTTCTTTTTTTTTTTTTTTTTTTCTTCTTCTCTTCCAGGCACATGTCTTTTTTCTTTTTTTTTTCTTCTCTTCTTTTTTCTTTCCTTCCACGCCACTGTTGGATTTTTTTTTTCTTTTTTCTCTCTTTTCTTCTTCTCTTTCTTTTTTTTCTCTTCTTTTTCTTTCCTTCCACGCCACTATTTTTTTTTTCTTTTTTGTTTTTTTCATGACTGGTTGTATAGAAACATGAAAAAAAAATAAAGGTTTCCATGCTGCTAACTGATGTTGAACTTCAGACCTAAAGGAGCTTTATTATAGCATCAAATCATCTCTTCTGCACCACTCTTATGTATTATAAACTCTTGAAACAAAATATATATGTGGCTAAACTTTGAAATGAACATTTTCCTTTAGTAACAACTTTGTCTTCCGTGACCGCTATTAATCAAATCTATTTTTTTTCAGATCAGATTCCACTTGTGGGCCCTGCTCGAATTTTGTGCTGTCTCTGGAACGACGAATAGATCTATCGAACTCATTGAGGAAGATAACTTTACGTAAGTCACTCAACTTTTCTTGGCAAGTTTCAAAATTTTTTTTTTTTTCAATTCTTGCAGGTCAAATCGTCTTTATCAGAATATGGAGTTCCAGACATCATTCATTAGTCCTTTCGGGGTCCCTTAGTGCACTTCCGTGTCACTTTTTTTTGTCATTTCGGGGTCCCTTAGTGCACTTCGGTGTCACTTTTTTTTGTCCTTTCGAGGTCCCTTAGTGCACTTCGATGTCACTCTTTCGTCCCTTCGGGATCCCTTAGTGCACTTCGATGTCACTCTTATTGTCCCTTCGGGGCCCCTTAGTGCACTTTGGTGTCACTCTTACTGTCCCTTCGGGGTCCCTTTGTGGCGCCCCGATCCCCAAACTCCCGGGAAACCGGAGGTTAACCCGTCCATTAGTTCCGATGAACCCTTTTTACCCTCAATTACCGCAGAAGCTTAATTCTGTTCTTGCACATAGATGTGCATAACTCCACCTTATCCAACCCTCATGGGCCCTACATCAAATCGTAACACCTTAATGAGGATTTTATTTATCCTCACTCCCATAAATCACTCACTCTCAGGACTCAACACTTTGTGTGTTTGGAATCTGAAACTGAGACTTGTCCCATTGGATAGAGAATCCAAAAATACTCAATTTCAAAAAAAGAATCACTTGATTCGGGTTTGAAACGACCAAATTATGTCTATTTCAAAATTTTGAAAATCTGCATTAGTCGACTTATCAGTCGACTTATCAGTCGACTTATGAAGTGCATTAGTCGACTAATTTGCTGCTCTAGAAAGCTCTAAAATACACTGTCAATGTTAGTCGACTTATAGAAAGGAGTAAGTCGACTAATTCAGCCTGGAACCCCATTTTTCACCTTTTTGACCAAAATTCACCCCAAAACTCATATCTAAACATTTCTAACACCTAAAATTCATCCAATAGCATTCAAATAATTTAGAAATGATATATCACCATACCCATTTATCAAATCACGCATTTGAATCACAAAGATCTCATAATCCACATTCATTCCCATTAACCAACCTCATCCTTATACATATAAGATTCAAATGAAATTACACAAGTTACATATATGATAATGTAACTACAACATCTATACAATCCCAAAGACATTCATTGGGTCCAAAGCATACATTCCAAAATCCAAATGGCTTCCAAGTTCATAGTCATTACAAGAATTTCATGCACAAGGTCCAAAAATGCTAAAAATCCAACCATGACTACAACTACATAGATAACGTGCCATAAGCCGGCACAGATAGCCAAACGTACAAAATCAACAAGAAAAGGAGTTCTAAGACTTCGAATCTATATCATGAATGCTCACCATCCGTCACTTCCTTGCCATGTCCTGAAAATGTTAATGTAGGGGGATGAGCAAATTCAACGGCTCAAAGTAATATGTTGTGCAATCCACTCAAGTCTACATTTCATATAATTGCATAAAGGAATTACCAATGCGTAATTTAGCTACGTGTCATGCTTCCTAGCATTCTAGTCAAAGCAATACGTTCATTTTCATGGCATACTCATCAAATACATTTGACAACCATAATTCCACAACATATGTCATTGCACAATCTATCATATCTATAACATATGATACATTCAAATTCATCCACAATTTCACTTACTTCACATAAGTCATGTCACTTCACATACTTCAACACAAAAATCACATTGGACTCGGAATTGAACTCACACTCACACCACACACCTAAGATATGTACCGAAGTCCCATATCTTAAAACCCTTTGGCTATTTCGGGCTACTAACCCTTCCGGTCACCACCCACTTGCGCAAAGAGGATGTTTTTCTCTTCTATTTTCTATGATTCATTCCCGAGCATTCATTACAAACATAAAATACTTCACATTTTTGCAGATACATTCGCACATTGGATGCATTGCACTCAATACATACCCTATATCCATTTTAGCATGTTATTCAACAATTCACAATGCCACAAGCATACTTTCAATTCTCAAACTCAAGCTTTTCAATAAATTCACCAAAGTTCACATATGCAATCTATATATATCAATTTACACAATTAAGCAATTCATGCATTCAATGACATCTATCAACCATTTCCAATTTAAAGGACATATCTCATCAATTAAATCCAACAATAAATTCACAAAACCTCATATTATCATACATAACACAATTACATCAATTTTATGCTAAAAATATGAAATTAAACTTGAAATGTAAGACACAACACACACCCCCTACCTCAATAGCTATGGTTTCAAGCTATTCCTTACTTCACTTAAAAATTTTACTTTCTTGAAAATTAATTCTGGATCAATCAAATCCAAGCTTTCGTCGCGTAGATCGTTTCTTCCTTCTTCGGCGAACTCAAAATCCCACCCGAAGTCCCTCTAAATTGATGAAGAAGAGAAAGAGAAGAATATGCTATTTATGTATGTATATATATATGATGTTCACGGCTGAGGGAAGAAGAGAATAGGGCTGGGTTCTCTCCTCTTCTATTTATAGAAAAAGGATCTACCCATAATTACAACAATGCCATTACTTTTTCACTAAACCTTTTTGGACTCGTTTTTGGAGTTCCGTAACTCCGATTAACACAAAATCGATTCTGTAGCGCGTAAAATATTTTATTTAAGATATCCTCCAAATTTAAATTCATTCTAAGACTTTTGAATTTTCTGGGCCCACGGGGCCCGCGCCCACGGGTTGACTGGAACCGAAAAAGTTAACTTTAGCCAAACGCTCCAAAATTTTCTCCAAACCTTAGATATGTTATCTAAACATGAATTTCACATTTAAAACACATATAAAATCATTTAAAGTATCAATATGACAATTAAATGAAATTATAAGAAAAGCGGCCAAAAATGGTCACGGTCCTTACACCCTTAGTGCACTTCGGTGTCACTCTTTCATCCCTTCGGGGTCCCTTAGTGCATTTCGGTGTCACTCTTATTGTCCCTTCGGGGTCCCTTAGTGCACTTCGGTGTCACTCTTTCATCCCTTCGAGGTCCCTTAGTGCACTTCGGTGTCACTCTTATTGTCCCTTCGGGATCCCTTAGTGCACTTCGGTGTCACTCTTTCGTCCCTTCGAGGACCCTTAGTGCACTTTGGAATCACTCTTATTGTCCCTTCGGGGCCCCTTAATGCACTTCAGTGTCACTCTTACTATCCCTTCGGGGTCCCTTAGTACACTTCGGTGTCATTCTTTCGTCCCTTCGGGGTCCCTTAGTGCACTTCGGTGTCACTCTTATTGTCCCTTCGGGGTCCCTTAGTGCACTTCGGTGTCACTTTTTCGTTCCTTCGGGGTCCCTTGGTGCACTTCGGTATCACTTTTTCGTCCCTTTGGGGTCAGGCCAAGTCACCACGATGCAGCAGGCATCCGTCAATATCTCGGCGGCAGATCAGGTCACCCAACTCTTCTCTTGCAAGCTTCAATTTTTTTTTTTGTAAAGATAGTTTATACTCATATCAAGGAGTGATTATTATTATTTTTTTCATGCAAACAGTTTATACTCATGTCATGAGTGTTTTTTTTTAGGTAGATAGTTTATACTCGTATCAAGGAGTGTTTTTTTTTTTTTTGGTAGACAATTTATACTCGTGTCAAGGAGTGTCATCTTTTTTTTTTTTTTGATAAACAGTTTATACTCATGTCAAGGAATGTCATCTTTTTTTTTTTTTGGTAGACAGTTTATACTCATGTCAAGGAGTGTCATCTTCTTTTTTTGCCTTTTCTTTTTTGGTAGACAGTTTATACTCGTGTCAAGGAGTGTCATCTTTTTTTTTTGGTAAAAAGTTTATACTCATGTCAAGGAGTGTCATCGACAGTTTAGGCTCGTATCGGAAAGCACTTTTAACTTTAATTAGTATTTTGCAAGACTCAGGAGACAGTCCAAGCTTGTGTTGAAAGGTGTGAATCAGCTCAGCGTCAATTTGAATATTTTCTTTTTGTTTTATTTCTTCATTATACTCTTCTCGTACTTGAGAAGAAACATCCTCTTCGAACTCGTCTCCCCACCCAGAAGGAAGAGGTATTTCATTCGTCGTGGTCCATGCAGGAGGATTGAACCTCACCCAATATGCTTTTATTCCACTACGAGATTCGATCCAGATAGCATCTTCGGGCTTTGGTCCCCATATTTTTCCTTTTTCTAGTCTTTTAATTTTTTGACCCTCTCGTTCTATCTGGGATTGTAAACGATTTTGTTCTTGTTCCTCGCTTTCTTCTTCGAGACTTTCGTTTCGCTGATTGTTAGAGATAGTTCGAGAAAGTGACTGTTGAGACATCACTCATGTGTTTCTGGGCCATGATTCTTGCGAGATCTTTTTATAATCATTCCCTTCTTGAGCATTCTTCTTTGGCCTCCAAGCAAGCACAGTATTTTGAACTCTCCTACTTGAAGTTGTTTGAGTGAAATTTAACGGATTATTCCAATACCGCATCTTCAACACAAATCCTCGAGATTCGTCATTTTGGTTATACTTTTGTTTTTCTTGTTTCCTTCTTGGGACTTCTTTCTTATTTCTGGATTTGATAAAATGTGTAGGCCTTTTTAAAAGACAGCCGTGAATCTTGCCCTCATGCCAATGATATTTCATGTGAGAGAGCTGGGAATGAGTCTTGTATGGAAGGTTTGCCCCCTGTCTGTTCAGTCTTCTATCAAGGTTTTCTTGACTTAATGTCTTATTTAATCGAGAACTATCAGATGAAGTCACGGAAGGAACACGATATGTTTTTTGATACGGGTCGTTAGAGATGATACTTGTAACATAAGATGTATTTATTTCATCGTCTGAGTTAGGAAGTATTTCGTCTTCCTCTTCCTCTTCAGACTCAACCTCTTCATCTTTAAGACAGTTGTCAGACAGATTGGGAAAGGCAAAAGTCTTTGCACCACGACTTGTTATGCTGAGTTCCATATCATAGGCACGAGTAACCAATTCTTCAAATGTACGAGGCTTGATTCCTTGTAGAATGTAAAGAAGCTCCCAGTGTATGCCTTGCATACATATTTTGACTGCTGATACTTCAGAAGGACGGTCTTTGCAATCAAGACTTAGAGCTCGCCAACAGTTGATATAGTTGACCACAAGCTTGTCCTTAATTTGTTTTGTGCTAGTGAGTTCTAGCATGCTTACTGTTCTACGAGTACTGTAGAAGCGGTTAAGAAACTCTCACTCCATCTGCTCCCAACAGTCAATACTTCTAGCTTTGAGGTCCATGTATCAATCAAATGCATTCCCTTTGAGGGAAGAAACAAATTGTTTAACCAAGAGTTCTCTTCGGTGCCAGCGTTATTGCAGGTCTCCACAAAGTGTGCAACATGTTGTTTGAGATTGCTTCTTCCATCAAATTATTGGAACTTTGGCGGTTGATATCCCACTGGCGTCTTTAAGCTGTCAATTCTTTTGGTGTAGGATTTTGAGTACACAAGAGTGCTTTGAGGGATGCCACCATACTGTGCTCGGATTGTGTTCGTTATTATATCTTACAACTGTTGGACAGATAACAAAGCGACTAGCGAAGCAGGTTTAGTTTCGTCAGCTATGTGTCTTGACGTAGATGTGTGATAACGCTCTTTTGATTGGGCACCTTGAAGAGAGGAATTTGAAGTATTTGTAGGCAAATGTGTTGACTTGTCAGGATTTTGGATTTCAAGCTTCCTCATTAGCGCGACGATCTGCAAGTCCTTCTCTTCGACAGTTTTTGTGAGGTTTTCAATTGCGCGCGCCATGACTGCCAGTTGGTCTTCCACCGAGGTTGTTCCAGTCATCATAGCTACGACAACATTCGAATAGGAAAGACCTTGAGGGCCAACATTCTTTGAAGGGACCGATGGTTCTGAAATCTCGAGTAACGACTCTGAGAGCGAACTGACACTAGAGTTGGTGTCAGAGACGGAGTGGGGTGAATGTGGTGGCACCGACTTTTCTGAAACTACG
Organism: Cornus controversa; assembly: GCA_026545225.1. NCBI lineage: Eukaryota > Viridiplantae > Streptophyta > Magnoliopsida > Cornales > Cornaceae > Cornus > Cornus controversa. The sequence continues at coordinate 75,838,991 of CM048846.1, forward strand.
CTAGAGTTTTTTGCCCCCTGAGGACCAATGGTGTTAACATGTTTAATTTTTACATCCATTGGTTTAGCAGGATTCACCAAATCTTGCTGTGTTCTTGTCACTACTTGCGGTAACTTTGGTGTTAGCCATTGCAGCAGCAGTTTCTTTTGAATTTTTCTTGTTTGTCGTCTGAACCTTGGTAGGAGCCATAGATTCTGATGAACATAGTATTGGAGGTATGATGTAGGAGACAGAGATGAGAGGCAGCGATGGTCCCACTGGGCGTGCCAGAAATTTGTACACACAAATTTCGTGTCTGAAAATCTAGGAACGAAAATTAGTGACAAATAAACAATTTTTATTGATTCAAGAAAAAGGGTACAATCCTCTGTAAATCTTTACAAAAGAAATATGAAAATAAGGTCTTCTGATTCGATCTCCTTGGTAATCCGACTTCAAGGGCTGCGAGAGCTTGATCTTGAGTTGGATTGAAACTTTAGTGAAGAACGGCACGTGGATGATGTGCTTGTTGTTCTTCTCCTTTAGGGTTTATGTGTTTTGGAGCTTTGAATTTTGAGTGAAGACTTGTGCAAAGTTTCAGCTTTTTCTGAGAATATTCTGGTCCCCTTCTCCCACCTCTAGACCTTTATTTATAGGCTCACCGGAGGGGTAGATTTGTAAATTTCTTTTCCTTTAATAATTATCCGATAATTATCTTTTATGATAATTTTGATAATTATCCAAAATATATATATATATATACATACATATATATATATATATATATATAAAATTATCCATTAGACCCATTTTCAATCGGGCTTTGACTTCTTAGACAATTTAGAGCAGCCCATAATTTATTTATTTGTGGTGGGTTTGTGCTTCAAATTATCTGACTCATTGGGTCACATTTCAAAGTGGACTAAACTGAAGATAAACCCAAATTGTATTTTGGGTCTATCATGTAATTTTTTAATGTCTACAGACATATATACTCTTTGTTAAGACCATTATGTCATTTTCTCTCTAAATATAGTGGTTTTTAAAAATTAAAAAATAGTTAGATAAAATTTTCAAATAATAAGTTCAGAAACATAAGAAAATAGAAGGCTAATAGAGATTTATTTAAGATTTTTTTAAAAAAATAACTAACATATATACTTTTTTCTCTACTATTACAGTTAATAATGTTTTGTAAATAAAAATTTTAAAAGTAAAAAAAGAGTTTGAAAAAATAGTATCATTGAAAAGGTTTTTTTTTTATTTGATTTGCTAACTATAGTAGGAAGCACTATTGTAATAATAAAAATTAATTAGAAACATAAAATAAAGTAAAAGGTCAATAAAATTTTATTTCGGAATTTTATCAAACTATTTTTTTATTTTTAAAATTTTTATTTAGAAAACACTATACTAATAGAAAAAAGGCCGTGAGAGGTTGTTCCCAAGTCTCAAACTCATGATATATCGCTTTGGACGAGGGCATTTTTATTTTTAAATAAATTTTTATTAGTCTTTTAATTTTTTTATGTTTCTAAATTTATTATTTTAAAATTTTATCTAATTATTTTTATTTTTAGAAAACACTATATTTTTAGAGAGAATGACATAATGGTTATAGTAAAGGATATATATGTCATTATAGTTTTGTTAGGGGTCAAGTTGTCCACTTTTGTAAAATGAGATACTGATTTGCTCTAAAAAAATAATTTAGGGGATGTTTTTGCACGTTGAAGAAACTTCAGGAGGGTTTTTATTTACACTTTTGCCTAAAGGAAAAGAGATATAGAGAGATAAATTTCACAGAGGAAAGAGACGATGACCGAATCCTATTTATTCTTACCAAATAGCCACCATTATCATCTCTAGAGACTCGATTGATCTATTTCTCTATTTCAATTGAGATTCAATGAGAGAGATGAAGAAGAGTCAATTTCTCTTTCTCGAGAGAGTATATTGGCTTCGTCTGGTTGGATGGAAATTGCATAAAACAATAAAACAAAGCCTTTGTAGAAAAGCAACTTTCCATAATCACTTCTTTTTTTTTTTTTGGAAAAATTAGATTTTGGTGACCAAAAAAAAAAAAAATTTGCTTTACAGTGACCTTAAACTCAATAAAAGGTAAATAATGACCAATCTTGATAAATAATTGTCAATGAGTGACCATTTAACTTTAATGTCCAAAATACACTTCATTTTATTTAGAGATTCTAAATCCCTTCTTTGTCTTCTCCAATCTCACTATTAAATATCAAAGCTTCAAAAGATAAAAAAAAATTCTAAAAAAGAAAGTATATAAATATTTAGACATATATGTTTGTTTTACAATTAATGAATGTGCATGTATGGATTTTTTTTTCTTTGGTGAATTTTAGGACTCCAAGTTGCAGAATGAGTTATCGCTTGAGATGAATTAATTATTTGAGACCTAATAAAAGAAGATGAAGATTTAGAGGAGAAGTTAATACTCAACCGTCATGGAAAAAGTCATAGATTTATTAACCAAGTCTATTCCTATTCTCGAATATTCCTTATTAATAATTAATTGCACCCAAATTAAGTTTTTTTTGTTAATGAGATATTAATATATAAGAATAAATTTATATATATTATTATATCTTCTTTAGAATGTATATATTGTTCATATCTTGTATACAAGTCATCAGATTCTTTGAAGTCTCTGATGTTTGGGTTGAAGAAAATGAAGAATGATGGGGATCTATGGAGAGAAGGTAGGGTATTTTGGGCTTTAAGATTAAATGGTCACTCATTAGCAATTAATTTTTAAGTTTAGTCACTATTCACCTTTTATTGAGTTTAAGGTCACTAAAAAGTAATATTTTTTTAATTGTGGTCACTTAAATCTAATTTTCCCTTCTTCTTTTTTTATAAACTTTTCTTACAGCAAAAAAAAGACAAAATACTCTCATTTTTATCTCTCTAAAATAAATTACTTTTACCTTTAACTTTTTATAATAATAGTATAATAATCTATATCTCTCTCTAAATGTTCTACAAAATTATTTATTTAGATTTTCATATTGCTTTAATCTTTTTAAAAAGACAAAATAGTTATTCAATACAAATTTATTTCGACTTTTATCATATTTAGTAAAAATAAGGACAATTTAGGTAAACTATTATATTTTCTTGTAACGTTCATGCTATTCGAACCATGAAATAGTATTTTCTCACAAATTTCTGAATTTTTTTCATACTAATTAAATGCATGCTAGAAAATTGAGTTTCCTTTCCGTTACTTCACTTTCTTTCACTTTCATTTTTCACTATTAATTTTCATCTAACCAAATGAACCTTATAGAACAATTTTAAGAACACAATAATCTTTTTAGAATGATGAGTATGTTAATTGTGACATTTCATTCAAAAAATGGCACTTTGGTCATTTAATATAGATATCTCTAACAGACTAAATTATCAATTAATGACTTTATTGATTTCACTAAAACCTCCAGCTGAGTTTGATCATAGATTTTCATAAAGTTTTATGATTTTATCAAAGTGATAAGTTGAAATTTTAGGAGGTCAGAGTAATTTATTTAAAATTAATTTATAATATTTTTAAAATAAGATGTTTATATATTAATATTAGGTACTTGGCTATGTTCAATCTTCAGTTTCTTAACTTAAACATGTAAGTTCTTTTCTCATTTTTCTAATCCCATTACTTCAATCCTGAAAATATGAAAGTAAGTGACCATTTATGAAACCAAGAGAGATCATAATCTTCTAACACGTGTCACGATCATAATTGCCACTACTTAGAGAGAGCTTAAGTATGCAAATGGGATCAAAACTAACATAGTGATAAATTAATTGTGTTTAATCATGAGTAAAATTTTAATAGGAGAGACTTCTTTTCATTCTAAGTAGGACACTTGTGCTACATTTGGTATGTAACAATTGAATAGAATGAAATGTCAATGCTATCTTTTTGGATCTATTTCTTTGTTTGGTAAGAAAAACTAAAGTGAGAATGGTCGTTCTTAGTCATTCTTTTGGAATGAAAAAGAATGAAAATTCATTCCACTACTCAACCTATGGAATGGTTATTCCATTCCCAATAAATACTAAAAAATAAAATCTAGTTACTAAAAATAATGTAATCATCATTTTATTCCTGCATCATTTCATGTTTGAAACCAAACAGTATAATGAGAATGACCATTCCATTCTCACTTTATTGTTGCGTACCAAACGCAATACGTAGAAATGTAGTGAAATGAAACACTCATTTCATCCATTTGTTTGTTTGTTATGGATTGTAAGGTGAGAATAGTCATTCCCTTAAAATGAAAATTCATTCCCAAAATGAAAATTCATTCCACATTTAAACTTATGGAATGAACATTTTGTTCTCAGTAAGATTAAAAAAAAAATCATATTACTAAAATATGAAAATTCATTTCCACCGGCTATATTATAGATCTTCTCCTAAAAGGAGGGGAGGGGTTGAGTCATGGCGTGGACAAAATATGTGTGAAATATAAAAAACAACACTTAGGCTTTGTTTGGATTGAATGATTTGGAAAGAAAAGAAAGAGAATGATAAGACATTTTATGTTTAGATAATTAATTAGGAGAGAAAATAAAGGATTTGGAGAGATTTGGAGGGATAGCTTATCCCTCCAAATCTTTCCCTTGCTATCCTTTCAAAAATGAGAAGATTGGAAGAGAAAGGATAGCAAGTTAAGTGATATTTTCATAATATCTAAAATGACCTCAACATTTTAAAAGAGACTTCTTAAAAGACATAAATACAAAGGGTATAATAGTAAATTATTTAAAATGGTTTCTTTTCTTTTCTCTTATTTAATTCATCCAAACAAGAATATTATCATTTATTTTCTTTTCTTTTATAATTTATCCAAACATAAATACATGTTATCCTTTCTTTTCTTTTCTCTTATAATTTATCTTATCCTTTCTTTTCTCTTCGGGTTATCCAAACAAACCCTTAAAATTTGACATTTAGCAACAATTCAATGTGTTTTATGTTTTATTTATTTTTTTTTTTTTCGCTCTCTCGAAAATGAAACTAAATATTCCAAAAATAGGCTTAATGCAACAAAAAAATGTTATTATTTCTAAGGTCTTGTAAAAATATACGAAATTGTCACCTAACATTGGTTTTATAAGTGACGTGACACATTAATTTAATTTCTTGTCACGTCACCCATTAATAGAATAGAAATTCTTCGTACAAGACAAGTATTGTTTAGGTGTTGATTCCAAGTGGGGGATATAAGTGCAACCAGTCCCACCCTGCCGGTTTAGTTACCATTTTTTTTTTTTTATAAAAAAAACACCTTGTTTTGTTCTAATATTTCTAAAGTGTTCATTGCATTAGGACAAGACCTTTGAAGCTCAATCTTCTCTGAAACTAAAACTGCATGTTTCATTTATTTATTTTATCTAATCATTATGCCTTTTTTTTTTCCCCCTTTTTACCAATAAAAAAATTGTTTTAAATTTGCATTGCTTTAGGATAAATTATGTGAATTCTACCACATTGTAAGAATCAATTTATTTTATAATATTATAAAAAAAACAAAGATATACAGCAGGTTGCTTTAACATAAATGCACACACTTTATACTAACATATGAAAAAGATATAGTAAAAATAAAGAAATAAAAAAATAAAAAACATTTAAATAAACATATAAATTACATGTATGGAAAATATTCATGGTGAAATTTTTTTACAACCTTTAATGCTATAACAGTAACAATATCTGTTTTCTCTAGAACAACCAGTGTTTCCTTCTTGGCTTATTCTGTATTGGAGCATCTGCACAAGAAAACCATTTCTCAGTTAATCAGATTTCACTATCTTCTTCTACCCAGAACATTTTGAGGTCTGCACTAATGAAATCAAGTCTTAAAGTAAAATGAACCTTTGATGTCACAAAGTGAATTGTAATGCACCTCAGACCAGAAACTTAACCACAGCTCTGCAGGCATGATAGCAAAAAACTGAACCATTAGAATATGTTCTTGCAGAGTACACATTGTGCAGTAAATATATTGCCATCAAAAGAAATAAACGAAAGACGAAACAACTACATATCATGAGAAATCCTCTGCCAAACATTTTTGAAGATCCAGGCATGTCCTATGGCCCCAATATTTTTGGAGTTCTCTTCTCTCTGATCTTCATTCCCCCTATCTAAGTACATAAACCCGCATTTTTTAAAGTGCTGGTTGATTTGAAACTACATGGTATTATATCTCATCCCAACTAATCAGAGCATATTGATCACCAACTCTACCTACAATGATATACCTTCTTGATTTGAAAATAGAAAAAAGAAATGAAAATGGATCTCGGCAAGTTTTGTAGCTCCACAGGTCCAGAAAGCAGTGGATTAATGAGGTAAAGTTGCATGTTATATGTTGCTATATACAAATGCAGAAACCTCAACCCATAGTACAAGAGAGAGAGAGGAGGGATTCATTTATAATTCTTGACAATCTCACTCAACTAACTACTGTGATTAGTAATTAATGTTAACAGTCTACCTCGTTCAGGCGCCTGATATTGTGGAATAATTTCAATGAAACAAGAATCTCTAAATGAAGTTAAAAGACATATCTTTGCGGCAAACTGCACATAAACAAACAGCAAAAATTAAGTTATGATGTAATAGTACAATAAATGATATCCAAACATCGCCAAATGAAGTTAAAAGAGATATCTTGCTTCAAAAGCACACAGACAACCAGCATCGAATTATTTGCTGAAAAGGAAGAATGAAAAATGAATTACAGAACAGTACAAGGACAGAATGTGTAGTTTGAAGAAGCAAACAGCATTCCACTTGAGATATTAAAGATACAGGAATGTTGCAGCAGAAGCATTGCATTTTAACTTTGCTTGCAGAAATCAAGTACCAACATAACCAACTTCTTCCTCTGGTAACTCGTAAAAAACTGATCTTGTGTTAGAACAAAAAGGGGACTGGGTTGAATGGTTGATAAAGTTTTTGAGTAAGTTCAGCCCTGGATCCAAAATCAAGAGACCCAACCACATCCGGTTGGATTGGAGAACCCAAGCCAACCCAAAAACCAAACCCCTTAGATGCCATATTCCGCAACATATTACGAAACCATTGACCGAGAGTATTATTAATGGTATGAGTCTTGACATACAAGATAACAATATATATTAATTTTAAGGCCTGTTTGGACTAAGAAGTGTATTGGACCGAACCCTAGGCTCTGATTTGAGTAGAGCATAAGACCGTGATCTAGACCTAGGGGGTGAATAGGTCTAAAATTAATCACTAACTAATTTCAACTGATTTTAAAATTATATCAAGTTAACGATAATTTAAAAGTCAATCTAATCAAAGTAAACAACCTCATCAATCCATTCTATGAATCATGCATAACAATATTAAAATAGTAAATAAAATAAGCAACCACATACAAAATACCAGATTTTACGTAGAAAACCCAAACGGGAAAATGTTGCTTTGACAATTCGGAGTGGTCTCTGGGTTCAAGATTAGGATTGGAGGATTTAAACCTTGCATAGTACGGTACTTGCCTACAAAGGACATTGTTGATATCTTTAGGCAAGACAAGACCATCAGGGGTTCAATTGACTCGAAGTAAAGTTCCTACGATGTTGGGAGTGACGGTGACCTCTATTCCATTGTATATCGTCTTGAAGGTTAAATTGTCGATATTAAAGTTGGGTATGTTGGAGTAAAAGACTTACATTGGAGTGATGTATGAAGTGAACTTAGCAACTAATTCTTTATTTTTCTTAGATTATTCTAAAACTTCAATCTTCTTAAGGTATCTAGTGTTACCCAAGAAGTGAGGGGTTGAATAGGGTCTTTGGCAAACGAGGTAAACTTTTTGGTTTCAATTGCAATTAATTTTAAGGAGTATGTTAGGAAAGATTAGGTTCTTTATTTAGGTCCCAACTTTATTCATAAGCTAACAGTTAAGTGATTGATTAGATTAAGCTAAACGGAAACTTCCTAATAGTTCATTAAAAGATTAAGTGCTTAATTAAACAGATTGTGGATGCACATTAATTGTGCAAATGAATGGCAATAATCAAGCAAAGATAAATTAACTTGAGGATAAAAGTAAAATGATAAATTAGTATCCAATTTAAATGAATGGTGCAAGAAAAGAAGTATGACAGTTAAGTTCAACATTGCACAAGCTTCAAGAGATAAGAGAGAAGAATGCAAACAAAATGAACACAAGCATGTTTATGTAGTTCGGTCCCCGTGCCTACATCCACGCCTCAAGAGCCCCTCTTGAGGATTTCCATATCCACTAAAAGCTTTCCTTAATGGGTGGAAACAAACCCCTTACAACAACTCTCACTTGCAGGTGGAGAGTACAACAGATAGCTCTCACTTGTGGGTGGAGAACGAACCGAATTGCTCGCACTTGCGGGTGGAAAGCCAACCTAATCCACTCTATTCAAGGTCTAGTAGACCTTCTCTCCAATCAAGGTTGAGAGAAAACCTTTACATAGCTTTTCAAGTTTTCCTTGCCAAGAGCTCCTCTTGGGCTTCTCACTCTCAATAGATATGAATTTGAAGTCCTCGAGTGTCATCATTGGTTTGACACCAATTATGGAATAAATCTCTCAAATATAGATTTACAAATGATAGCTCACAAATCTAAAGTTATAAATGAAGTTTCATGTATATAGCTCAACTCTAGTGTTTCACCATGAATGATATAATCAAGTTTTGTATCAATGGTGAGTAATGCTTAAATGTAAGCATAAAGATAGATTTTCCAACAATGGATTTAAGCTTGGTGAATATCTATCTCTATCTCACACTTAAGATGTTCAACAGAACATGTATTTATAACTCTTTTCAAATTATAGCCGTTTATGACCGATGGATCTTTTGAAAACTTGTGAGATTGTAGTTGGATCAGACTAAGAATTTGAATTAAAAGCACCACTAGACATCTAGAGAAAGAGACTAGATGAATGGAGTTCAGATCCACTTTCTCCGTAAAGAGCACTAGGCGTTTATAGTGTAAAGACTAGGCATTCAGACTTTAGATCCACTTTTTCCAGATGCCTCACTAGGCGTTTAGAATTAATGAACTAGCCTTCTAGAGGCAGTTCTCAGGATTGAGCACAGTCACTGGAATGGATCAGTAGACGTCTATTGACTCTTATACTAATCGTCTAGAGTCATTTTTTCTAAGACGAGTGATTTTACAAGAATCAACTACTAGTCGTCTAGAGATGATACACTAGCCATCCAGAGTAACATTTCTGAAAATGACTCAGCTACTGGTTTTTCAAACTACCCGCCTAAAGGACAGCCACTAGGCGTCTAGAAGTTTCCAAAAATGATTTTTGTGAAAAACAAATGGAACTTCTAATGACAGATTGACAATAATACCATTGTAGACTTAATTCAATTATATCAAAGGGTAAGTCGATGAATCTAGGAACCTTTAAAAGATGTGATTCAATTTGTTCAATGGTTCTAGAGTCTATCTAAATTAAGAGCTTGAGTTCTATGAAACTCAAGATCAATTGTGGTTTTAAGAAAAATATCAAATAGGTTTGTGGCCTGTTCGTTAAGTGTTCAAAGACCTATTGGAATAAAATGCATGAGGTGCATAAGGTCCTAGAGTCTTTCTAAGTTGGAGAGTTGAGCTTTATGACAAGTTAATTCAAAAATAACTTTACAAAATTATCTAGCACTTTCCCATGACTATCTACTTAAATCTTTGATCTTCAATGATGTCCCTTGGGTTGATATCTTCAACTTGATTTTGTTGCCTCTTGTACAAGTAGAAGTCTTTATTCTGACTTCCTTTTCATTTAGCTTTTGAGGTCTTCATCTTTGTAATTAATATTCTTTGAGCTTCTTTGCATTTGATCTTTAAGTGCATGGATCTTTCTTGACTTTGCCATTGATCCTTCAGATCACTTGAGTTTTTATAGATAAAACTTGTTTTAGCATAAACTCAAGTACACATTAAATACAACACCTTCAATGATTTGTTATCATCAAAATATCTTATATACCCTTGGTATAAGACCTAGGGTCAACATGTAGCTTTTAAACTTGATGCTTCACTAACTTCTTGTTCCAGGAATTTAACTTTTCCAATCAAATTATTTTCCTCTTTTTTCTAGTTCATCAATTAAAGCTAGATTCTTGATTTTCTCCTTCCAAGCTTCTTCTATTGAGTTCTCATGTTTTCTGCTTTTATCTTTCAATTTCTTATTTTCCTTTTTGGATTCAATTTATTCTTTTAAAGTCTACTTTGCTTATCATCTTCATCTTCCCTTTCACTTTCGGAAAAACTATCAACGTCACCATCAATTTCACTTTCAAATTCATTCTCTTGTGTTTTAACGATGACCATATTGGAAGTGTCTACAATTGCTACCATAGCAACTTGAGACTCTTCCACATTCTCACTGTTGGAATCCTCATCAGAAGAATTCGAAAACGTAGTCTTCATAGTCCCAAACTTTTCTTTCTTCTTTCTAACTTTCTTTCTCCTCTTCTTTGGACAATTGTTAGCCATGTGACCTTAGTCACCACAATTCCAGCACTCTACTTACCTTTTCTTAAAACATTTTGGTTCCTTTTCTTTCTTTCGAGAATTACCTTTTCTAGAAGTTCTTGCATCTTTTGATTTCTTCAAATTTTCTTATTAGAAAAGCAATTTTCTCATAGCGTCAGTGCTAGTACTCTCATCTTCCTCAACTTCTTTTATGACTTATAAAGCAATAGAATTGCTTTTTGGGTGGGGGAAATTGAGTTCATAAGTTTGTAATGAGCCAACCAAATCTGCTACTTTGATGAGATCTGCATCCTTACTTTCTTCAATAAGCTGTTACCTTAGATTGAAATATAGGAGGAAGAGATCTGAGGATTTTCCTAACAACTTTATTCATTGGGATCTTTTCTCCTATAACATAATTGTTAGAGTAAATTACGAGGTTTATCGAAATTATCCTATGATGAAACTTCTTGAAAAATCACTATGTCACTCCCTGTCAGAGTTAGGACCGTTAGCTGACCAAACATCATTATAATATTACAAAAATGCCCTCACTTTTACTATAGCAATGTAATACCTTATAGCAGATGTAAGCAATGAAAGAAGATGTGATGACATATTAAGGGCTCGTTTGCTACCAGGAAGTAATTCCTGCTTTCTGCTATCAATCCCTAAAAAACATGGATCAGAACGGGAAAAACCACATAACCCAACCAAACATACAGAAATCCACTATGTGAGACAGATTTACTGCCAAGTTACCATAACCCTATAATCACCTAGCCCCTTCTGACTCAGACTTACACGAGACCAACCTAGGTCCTCCAGCCGTTGATTTATCAACAAATCCTCTTCTCACACGATTTGTTTCTCCATGGATCTTCTATCTTCTCGCTAGTAATGTCCACTTGTGTGTATAGTCTGATGCTTCAACAATCGAATGATCCATTCATCATGCTAAATGTATAATGATGGATGTAAAAAAAAAACAATACTATAAATCACCAGACTACTAGAATCCACAAAATATCATGGAATGAGAGTATGAAAGGACGAGTATAGTGTGCTTGTATCTCTCTTAATTTTCTGACCTTTATATGAGATGGCAATAAAAGATAGGGTTTCTGAATAGTTTGATTTAAAAAGAAAACTCAGAACCAAACTGTTTGATTGATTAAGCCAGGTTTTGATCGGTCGACACCAAGACAGTAGCCCTCAATAGATATCTCAATTGATAGACGTCTACTGTCCTATTTTGAGTTGGATTCTGATTTCGATTTTGTTTCCAAAAAGACTTTTCATGCATATCAAAGGACTCTGAAAATTTAATCATATAATCCTAATTACTATATGCAAAATCCTAAGTGGTGAATGTCCTAATTGAAGTTGTAAATTACCTTTTCATCCTTGCAACTGTGAAATTCCTGATCTGGCCTTGGATACAAGGTACCATAACTAACTTAACTACCTTGACACTCTAAATAAACAAAAATACAGACTCCAAATTTTGATTCACAAATTTGTCAAACTAAGTCCTATATTCTAACATGGAGATCCATTCAATTCTTTTGGCACCATTCAGTTTAAATACAAGTTTAGTTTAAAACTAATAACAAAAATGTGGGGCTTAACCATATCTCTTTCCATATTATCATTTTTAGATTCTTGAAATGACAAGATTCAAGATTGTAAACATCATTTTTGAGACAACTGTCGTATTTTCATATGGCTACCTTCAAGATGATGAATATGTATACTGAAATGCTAAATAAAGAAAAAAAAATGGACCATTCACATTTAAGAGCATGTACAAACATGACCTTATTGTAAGATGCTATGCATAGTACTACACCTCATTTCATACAAAACTACATATATCATTTAAATAAAATCTCTCTCCTTAATAAACTAAAAATAGATACAAGCCATTCAAAATCAACAGAATTCTGCTAAAATACACAAGCATTATAGAAATAAATTGACGCAATGATTGTTTATACAGATATCAATAAGCATATGTTAGCCTAATAAAGAGGCATTTTCTAAAAATCTCTTACAAAGAGAGATGCAAACATGTCCCATTCCTCGAAATCTTATGCAAAATTCATGAATGGGATTTGAAAAAGAAACAGGCAATGAATTATTTTTAAAATAATTTTAGATTTTTTGGACCATCAATCTGTAAGAACTCTTCCATGCAAGAGAATGTTCCCATACTTAACAAAGAGAATCAAATGCAGTAATTACACTTGAAGGAAGAGAGATTCAAAGAAGTGGTAAGAGAAAAGGGGAACATAATTAATTGGAGAAAAAAATACTAGACCTTGTCAGCTGCTGCTTGTAATGTAACATGGTCCCCCCATTCACCAGATCTGCATTATGCAGGAGTTAGACCTGAATTAGAAATCTTCTGTAGCAGCAAATTAATGAGTACTATTGGGTGGAAGTAATGACTCTCAAGTATCCTACTTAGCCATTTTCTTGTAGTAGTGTTTGTACTTCATCGGGACATGGCCTTCATACAAAGAATGGTAGTCTTTAAGCTGGAAACAAAAAAGTTAAACAAGATAAATCATAAAGTAGCTGTCACAGTAACGTTTAATGTGATATAATGCACCCTTGCCTACTTCTGAAACATGGGAGTTTCTAAACAATTACCCAAAAGAGGAAAAGTAGAAAAGAGGTGTGTCTCTCCCTTGAACTGCTTGATTTAAAGAGAGCAGGACACATATACGAAAACCTCGGTGGATGACAACAGTTTTGGATTATGTACATAACACCTTCATTAATATAAGCAAACCAATTGCATACCAGCACAATACCATCATCAAATCATCAGGCCTTTCCATCATATATATCTCACTTAATAAAGCAATTTAAATATCAATCTCATTCTTTGGAAAAAGGATACACTTCTTGAAATGTATCATAAAAGGTGTGTATATATACATATTATTAGTTACATAGGTTGTGCATATGGTTATGTAAATTTCTTTTTTCGGTAGATTGGTTATGTGAATTTCAAATAGATATTTATAGTAATTGCAATAATAATAATTTGTGAAACTTTTTGATGCAGAATAAAAATAAGATAATGCTAAGAACAAGAAAAAGCTTAAGTTAATCACTGTACTATTTAAAGTTGTTCATCAATTACCAAGAGGAACTAGTATTACTTGTCACATTTGTTTCAATATGTAATACTCTTTATGATAACTATACAAAAGATATCATGTTAAATATGATAATATCATGTTAAATTTTGCATATTAATTTATAAGCGTAGGAGCTGATGATTGATGCCCTCTTAGTGGTATACGTCTCTGGCCTTGAGCATGGCGACATGCCCAACTCATTCTCCAGAGACTAATCTAGCCCTGTACAGGTGGAGGAGGCTACATCAGGATGGCTAAGGAGATAGAGAGATAGCCTGAGAAGTTGGCTCAATAGCTTCGGACTTAGCAGATGGAGATTGATGCTCAACATACTCTCGGGAGTCCAAGCACATGGAACTAGCACAGGCTAGGGAGCACTCCTCCTCTAGTAATAATTTACAATTACTTTCATGTTATATATTCAAGTCTAGGTGTTCAGGGACAAAATTTCTCCAATATCAAATGCCCTGAACTGGTATGAGCACCTGCTTGTCCTTAAATAAAGCTGCAGAGTGACCAGATCCAAAAAGAACTCCCATTTGCAAACTTAAAAACTTAGGTTCATATAGAACTCCACTTAGGCTTTCCAGGAAAAAATCATCCAATATTGGTTGGGATGTCCCAAAACCATAATGAGAACCTTGCTTGTATCTAAACAAAGCTATAACAAGAGAACAGATCAAAAAACGACTCTTTATTTGCAATTTGTAAGCCTAGGAACTTAGTAGCTTAGATCACATAGATCTCAACTTGGGCTTCTTGGAGTAAAATAAAAAATGAACTAGCAGGACCACCTTGATATGCTTAACAAAGCTGTTAAAAAAGACAAAATCAAGAAATGACTTCCGGTTTGTGAAATGGACAGAAGTCTAGGAACTCAGAAACTTAAATTCATATAAGAACTCAAGTTAGGTTTCTTGTAGAAAAATCATTTAATGCTGGTCTGAAAGTCCCAAAGAAAGACCACCTTGCTGTGCTTAAGACAGTATTTAAAAAAAAAAAAACGGAATTCAATTTATGGAATGTGAAAAGGTCTAGAAATTGAAAATGTGTGCTCACATAGAACTGGACTTGGGCTTTCCAAGGTAAAATTGTTCAATATTAGTCTAAATGAACAAAACAGGCATGATCTTTTAAGCTTTTGCTGAAACAAAGTTATCAGAATAGACCGGAGTAAAAAATGATTCAGGGATTGTGAAATATGTAAAAGTTTATGAACTAATAAAACTTAGATGCATGCAGAACTCAACTTAGGCTTCTCTAGAGGAAAATCATCTAATACTGATTCAACTGTCCAAAATTGGCACACAGGCTCTCACTTGCACATGAACAGAGTAATTGCAAGAGATCGGGTCATAGAATGACTCTTGACTCGAGAAATGTGCAAAGTCTACGAACTTAAGAACTTAGGTTCACATGGAACTCAACTTAGGCCTATAAGGATGAATCGTCAAATTTTTGTCAACTGTCCTAAAACTGGTATGAGCACATTACTTGTGCTTAAACAAAGCATTCAGGGGAGTGGGGACTGAGTTGACATACAACTCCTGATTTGCAAAATGTATAAAAGTCTAGAACCCAGAGCAACTTGTATTCATACAGAACACAGCTTAAGCTTTTCAGAGGAAAGATAGTCTAAAATTTATCCAAATGCCCTGAAACCAACTTGAGCACCTAACTTCTTCTTAAGCAAAGTGTTAGGAAGAGACCAGATTAACAATTTAAGCAACTATGTACAAAGCTAAAAATAATTTGGCCTAAGTCACATGCATGTCTCATATATTAGACTTTTTAAATTGTAATTGATTTCACTCTTCTCCTTTCACTTTTCAGATTCAACAGATGTTGGTGCTATCTTCTCTTCTATTCTGCATGTTTAAGGATTAAGTGTTGGACATTGGTGGACATTTATTAGGTTTCTTATATTTTTGTTTATTTGGTTATTCGATGGATTTTATGACCAGTATATATTCAGGACAATTATTTATTAGAGTATAATTTAGACAATATATCTACATATACATTATGAATGACGATACTCATACACTACTGATTATTTATGTGTGTTAGCATATCATTCCAAAAAAAAAACTAGGATTTTATGACCAGTATATATGCAGGACAATTATTTATTAGAATTTAATTTAGACAATATATCTACATATACATTATGAATGATGATACTCATACACTACTGATTATTTATGTGTGTTAGCATATCATTCCAAAAAAAAACTAGAAAATGAAGTAATTAAAAAAAATTACTTTTTTGATGAATAAAAATGTCATAAATTACTTTTTTGATGAAAAATAATGTCATAATATTGAAGATAACAAGAGTTTTTGAAACAACCACCTTTTGTCGCAAACATCACAGTGTATATTTTTGTGAGAACCTTATTTTGTTGTTGCACAATGACCTCACAACAAAAGCCTCTTCATCACAATTCATTTTTGCGAATTAATTTCCTAATATTGTGAAAAACTGCTTCAAAAATAAAACAATCACTCTGCTGTTGTGTGTGTTGATGATAGTGGTACTGAAGCCGGTGATAATGGTAGTAAAGAGTTCTCAGTTTTTATTTTTGTTCCTTTTTAAAATCCTAGCTAGTATGATTTGCAATTAACATCCTTCCTCTAGGACTTGAAAAGCTTCTTTTATCACCAAAATAGCCCTAAATTTCGGCGAGGATGAAATTTTGATGCCACTCAGAGTACTACACATAAAATAAAGATTGGCATAAAATCCAATTTTGTCCCCAATTCCCTTAACCATTATGCACTATTTAACAAGTTTTTTGGCTACATAAAAGCTACCCTTATAAGTTATAACAAACCTGTTTCACAACCTCTTTCCGAACATGCTTGTGATACTCCGGTGACTTGTACAACTGGTCTGAAAGTGCACGAAACTGCAAAAAGAAAAAAAAAATCAATGAATTTCAAAGGATCATATTTCCATGTTACTTTGAAACTGCACAAACCTGACAATTGCCATCTCCAGAGACCTTCACTTCATATAAACCATAAACATTTAGCCTGGAAGAAATTTTTAAGAAAAAATCATTCATTAGCCTACTCAAGATGAAGAGCTTTAAATAATAATAACGAGAATGGCTCTCTCTATGAAGTATGAACAGAATCTAGCATGGTCACAACAAAACTCCAAGTTGCATAGCATGAGCCACAGCTGCTCAAGAATTGTAAGGCACAATCATTTGGGGCTTTAATTTCATGTGCACTTGCATTTAAAAATTAGAAGGACCATGAATACAATTCTATATATAATTTATGTATGTAATGAATATTCATGTTAGTATAAACATATATATTAAGTAAATCTTTATGCATATGCATGTGTATGAGTTGTGTTTTTTGTGTGCATGAGTATATTTTTGTGGGGTGTGTGAATTTGTGTACGAGAGAGAGAGTAAATAGGTGAATCAGAACTCGCATAATTAGTGGAGACAACGCTTTAAATAAAGAGTGGTAACTCTCACAAATCAAGGCTAACAGTTTGCAGCTTAGAGTGTTTTTTTAACACCATTAAGAGTTGTTACATTTAAAATATGGCCTAATTTTTTTTTTCCTTAACATTGTAAATTATTGTGAATTATAGGTGTGTTTCCCTCAACAGTTCCCACTTCTCCTAAGGTCACTCCGAGAGGCTTAAGGGTTGGGTGTGCTCCTGAAGACACAAGGATATTGCACCAGTTGCAATAGTTGTTCAAACTACAGTTTATTCTATTCTTATTTATATGGCTATTTCCTAAATGCAGGCATCAATAGCAGATGAAGCTCAAAACTTAGAGCCAAGGTTTTGACCC
Source organism: Cornus controversa (assembly GCA_026545225.1). NCBI lineage: Eukaryota > Viridiplantae > Streptophyta > Magnoliopsida > Cornales > Cornaceae > Cornus > Cornus controversa. The sequence goes on from CM048846.1 coordinate 75,856,499, forward strand.
CAAGCACCAATTATGCTGCTACTCTAAGAAAATTGTTCCTTGGGTGCACAAGTCACTAAAAATTGGCCAAGGCAATACCAGGGACAGGGATACTTCCCTATTGGTCCTGCAAACCTAAAAATGGATTTATTCGTACCTGTGATCTGAAATAAACTGAATGAAAACAGCATAAATAAGGACAATACTTATTCTTATAGGATATTGCTGGCCTGTTACATCCTTTTTTGTTTGTAATCTGTCCCTGTTTCTGTGGCATGTACCTTCGCCGCATGTCCTTGTTTCCTATAAAGCCCAATTTCCTTCTCTTCTGCTGATGTGTCTAAACTCCAGTTGCTATATATCTTTGCTGCTTGAGCTATGCAAGTTACTCCTCTCTTGCCATGTGTATGCATATTTGTGACTTAAACACTTGGAACAATGGATGAATGCATGCAGGTAAGCTTCTCAATATTAGTTTGATAGCTTAATATACATTTCTTTGTCCATTTCATAAAATTTCCAACTTTTTTGGAACAAGCCATTGTCTAACATTATATCAGAGATTTGACCCTTGGAGGTCTTGTGTTCAAGTTTCTTCACTGCATTTGTCTTCTTATTTATTTATCTATTTGCTCTCTATTCTGCCACTCCATGTGGGAGAAGCGCTCATACCTGAGGAGGGTGTGAGAATTTGATATACATTGTTTAGATTGCTCTTGGGGAAAATGGTCATCTAACACTTTACATAAAGTTCTTTCACATAATTGGGCTTTATAGAATTATGTGAACTCAGGTTCCCCAACTCATCTCCAAACACGCTCTAAGAATGCTAGTCTACACTTTGAGTGAATCCAGGTACAATTTGTGGAGCATTCATGTTAATGTGATGGTTCTTTATGCTCTTGTATAAACCTAATCGTTAAACACACAATGCCATGATTTTTTTAAAAAATGATGAAGCGGAATGAGTTGGAAACATATATATTTTAGAATCAATCCTTACAACAAATAAGCTAATTAACCTTTGGCTTAATGAAAAGATGTGACCAGCCACCAACTAAGCTAGTAACAACCTCTTTGACACCTAAAGCTTATTTCATTATTCAACCTAAAGAACTTACAATATGGCAATATCAAATATTTATTTTTGGTAGTAAAATATTGTATATAATAAAAAACAAAATATTTCTTTACAAGTGCCAATAAATACATATGGAGACATGATTTACATGCATAAGCCCTCTGTAAATGCTTTGAAATTAAGGTATTTTAAAAGGTTACTCTTGCTCTCTCACTTCTGCTCCACAAGTCACTTTATACCCAGCCATTTGCTTGGATGTGTAAATGGATGATCATGCTAGGCAAGGGGCATCAAGGGGCTTGTGATGTTAACAGTAAAATACTCTGCAAGTCTAAGGTCCGTGTTGGGGGGGAGGGGGAGAAGGGGATTAATAAAGAATCTTAAACAGAAAGGAATAGGAAGCACAGATAGTAGTGAACATATTCTTAACATAGTAGAGTTTTGGAATTGATGCATTTCTTGTATTAAAAGACATTTCATAAATTTTCAGAGAGACAGAGACTCGACTCCAATGGACCTAACATGCCTTAACTCCAATCACTTGAGGACATCAACATGAATCTGTCTTCTTCAGTCAACTCTTTAGTTAATTCCAAGGCAATCATGTAACTCCTCACAGCCGTTTCCCACCTTCATTTTGGCCTTTTTCTTATCCTTTTACCATCTTCAAACGCTAATGAAAGGACTCCACGCTCATTATTTCTTATTTTATTTTAATAAACTCCATTCATTCAGGGGGAAAAAATCAAAGGACTCCATACTAATGCATTAAAAGGCGTACATTGCACATGACCGAACTATATCAATCATTTTCAATCAGTATCACTTTGACTTCTATGAATGCATTCATTTCTCATTCAACCTTTTCTTATTATGCCACTATTTGTATCCATTTGCCAACTTCAACTTGGATCAAATCAATCCTTCATATTGATGCATTTGTTGGTCTACATTGCATATGCTGAACTATTTGAACTGCTTCTCCTCATCCTATCCTCAATTGGTGTTGCTTTTAATTTCTACAAAATTCTAACTCTTTTTTTTTTTTTTTTCATTTCCCACAATTTCAAAGACAAAAGAAGAAGGAAATGACAAATTTGCAATAATTCTTGAAAAATTCTTTCACCAATGAAAGGATGAAGATAATATGACTACCAACTATGAAACTTACCTGTCAAGCAGCCTTTGGTGATCAAAACTGGCATCAGTGAAGTTGGGAATATGGGAATTTATTCGCGGGATATGCTGAAATTTCACAAAAAAGATGATGCTAAGACATTCATGGAAGTTCATTCCAAAAAAAAAACGAGCTCCTTAAATCAATGAAGCTGCATCAAATCAGATAAGAAAAGGATTCTTTACCCAATAATAATATAAAACAATCACAAATTAAACGAACTTTATACTATATAACTTCCTTGAGATAAAATTTCTTTCCTAATCACATATTAAAGGGGTATGCATAATGGCATCTTCATAATTAGCTGAATTGTTATGTACTTTGTAGCAGAAAATGTTTCATCTCATTTCATGAAAAAGAAAAGAGCGAGAAAGCAAATAAGCCAATTTTCTTGATATTACAACAGCTCTGAATTCAATTCTCGTGTAAGAATTGCATTTTTTTCTCATAATTATCTAAATGGAAGATATGGAGGAAATAAGTCTGAATTTAGCACAAAAATGAGTTATGGCCAGAAAGTAAGAGGCCGTGAATAAAATATATTTGAATACACGATCCATAAAGAGAAGCTTCATAAGTCAGTGCATGAAGAATGATCAAGTATCTTACAGGGATCGATGCCAGGTTGGAAAGGCGTCGACCAACTGCACCATCCATCTTAGCATACTCTTCTGATAGTACAACAGCAATCATCCTGTCATCATCATTACCCTGCTGACTGCTGAATGAGGTTGACTGAGAACATTCACCAATGCTGCGAGTTTCATTTCTCATCATGATGTAAATGGGTAACAGATTTGTGCTTCTTCCTGCGATAAAAAGCCACAAAAATGAATGTATGCTGCAAAGGAAAAAGCTTAACTAAGTAAATACATGTCACACATACAGAGTCCATGATTTTATAATCAAAACCATAACATAATTTCAGTCTATATCATCTTATTGAATTCGATCATAACATAATATTAAGCAAAAAGGGAGAGAACATCAATGTTCCTTCACACACATAAATGGAAATCAAATTTGAATGAAGTTATGAACAACAACTTTAATCGACATTGGTAATTATCATGTGGCATGTTTGCACCATCAAGTAGTATGAGGAGTATATCCTAGGGCCAAAGCATGAACACAGTGTGTAAAGATGACCTTATTATTCACAACCATGTGACCATTCAATATGCACCTACAAGGAGATCCACAAGAGTCTCAGTAAATCATTTAGCTGTTTAGACATGATCGTACATAGATATAGGTTATTGTTTGAGAAACAAGGATGGTAATTAATCAACCTAATTCCATAAAATTATAATCTCTAAATTTATATCGCACTACAGCAAATCAATCAGCTCAAATTGGATAGCAAAACCATTGCCAGAAAGAAAACTCCGCAGAGATTACAAACACACACACACACAAACATATATATATATATATATAAGGAAACTCTGAATCAGGTACTGACACAATGAAGCAAAAAAAAAAACAGATAAGAAAGAGATAGAGTAAGTTGCAGCAATCATACACTTCTGATAGTCACCCAGAGATCTCACAGAATACCCAGTCAAACCATTTTTTTTTTAATTTTTCAAGAATCCTAAACACATACAAATCTAATCATCCATTAACAATTACAACCAAGAACAAATAATCAGAACTATCAAGAGAAAAACAGAAGACTATAACATCTTCCTCTGATTGGATAAATGGAAGATAGAGAAAAAGAAATTGAAAATAATTGTAGAAAGCAAACACTCTGATTGGATCTGAAAAAAAGAATAAATGTTTCAAGAACCATAATTGACAGAAATTCTTAGCAAAAATTGATTGCATTACCTTGAGATCTCTAATGGAATGTAGAGACTTGAACTAACTAATCAAACAAATGGATATATTTTTTTGGAGTTGAAGCTTTTGCAAGAGATTCAAGAAATCTATGTGTGTGTGTTTGTGTGTGCAGTTGATCGGTTAAACTACACGTTTCGACTTTTTCATGTTGGTTGAAGTTTAGAGAAAGACACTCGAAGGGATATATCGAGTAATATGCTATCATGCGGTTGATCTCACCGTAGTTATGATGAGCTCTTGTCTTAATTAGCACATGTTGAGAAAAATCAAATAAAATATTTCTCAAAATTACATCCTCAAGTGACCAATATTAAAATGATCTTAATATGAAAAAAAAAAACTCAAATGCTAATATTAAAATGATCTTTTTCATGTTGGTTGAAGTTTAAAAAAGACACTTGAAGGGATATATCGAGTAATATGCTATCATGCGTTCATCTCACTATAGTTTTTATGAGCTTTTTTTTTAATTAGCACATTTTGATAAATATAAAATAAAATATTTCTCAAAATTACATATTCAAGTGGCCAATGTTAAAATGATCTTAATATGAAAAAGAAACAAACTCAAATGCCATAAAATAAAATCAAACTAGGAGGTGAAAGATGACAATTTAATTTGGTCAAGTAAAGTCAAAAAAAAAAAAAATATATATATATATATATATATAAAAGTTTGATTGATTCCTGTGTCTATTATAAATAAATTTTGAAACAAAATTTGGACGGTATAATCCTCAAGATTTTTTAAAAATAGTTTAATAAAAGTCTCAATATTTTTACATAATAATGATTATAAGAAAAAAAATAGAGAGTTCATGATAATTACAATGTGATCGATCTCGTGGTAGCACTACTCAATGCTATTACTAGATTCTCAAATTGTTTTGAGTTGGGCCGTTTTTTGTTTTGGGCCCCAAACTGTGTATGGATTGGCGGGCTTTTGGTGCAGGTAAATATTACACAAGCATGTTGGGGGCCTTTTAGTAATTTTTGCATTACACATTTAACTCCTTGCACAATTAGAGCGCGGTGACACGTGTCGGAATTCACGGATTATTTGGGTTGAAAATAATTCATGATTCAAAAGTTCTTCCAAAAAAATAAAAGCATTAATAATTTGGGTAAAAGTCCAATATCGTTTTTTAAATTAAAAATAATAATGGGTGTTGCAAAAATATAAATTATGAGAACTCATTATATATTATTTAAAAAAACTTAAGAATTTTGAAATGTGGAAATTATTAGTAATTTTCAAGATCTTTGTGTGATAAAAAATTATTGAAACACCCAAATCAAATTTGAGAGATTTCAAATAATGAGAAAACATTATTACTATGTTTAGAGAGCTTCAACGTTTCCTGACTTGTTCGAAAATATTAATCAAAGTTAAAATAAAAATTTTGAAAATAGGAAAATGATATTCTCATTCCACTTTTATAATCCTGTTATTGCATTTTACCTCATTCCCAATTTTTGTTATAGTTTTTTGTTCAAACTTTGTAAAGTCCAATAATGGACGCGATCAAGGAGTTCCAAAGACTCCAAATTCACTCCAAAAACGGAATTTCGTCGTTTCTTACCATTTCAAGTTGTTTTCACCATTCGATCATGGAATTAATCTTAGACCAAGTTATCAATTAGGATTATTAGTATACTTGATTCCAGTTTAACATAGGGAGATCATAATCTCCCATTGAGCCCCATCAAAAGGTCAAATCACAATTTCATATTATAATTCATTTAGTTGTGTCATTCAATTTCAAACATACCCACCAATGGACCCAATTTTGACTAATCGCGCAAATTAGGGTTTTAGGTCTACAACGATTCTTGATTCGCTTAGATCACCATCCATGATCTCCATTTGATAAGGTTTTTATCGTTTGATCTTTCATAAAATTGTTGGGACCCTCAATTGTGTCACAAGCTTTTAGAATGCTTAAAATGTAACCCAAAGTTATGTAGACACTCCATTTTGCCCCTACACGTTGTAGGGACAATTTCATAAACGATGAAATTTTAATTTCACATTTAACTCTTCTATAAATCACAACCAAGGGACAAATGTCATTCCGCATCAAATACTCATTGATCATCCCAATAAAAAATAGTTCGTTGCACGATCACCCTTCAAAAACATTATCACACATACTAGTGCCAATCAATGGTGAAAAATCCACCAACTTTCAATCCAACACTTCCAATCCACAATCAGTTACAAGATAAGCTTATTCAACCGTTTGATTTACAAACAAATACCTCAATCACACTTATTAAATACTGAGTGTATGTAGTCGTCCAATACCCAACACTATTTTATACAAATTAGAAAAATATGACAATCCGACCATCTGATCAAAAAATAGATTTCATTATTGTGTCCAAAATATCCCAAAACATGGAACATAAACCGAAATAAAGTTGGGAACTGTCACGGCCGAAAATCCGAGCCACTAAAAACCTTCCGATCCGAGCCCGAACTTTGGGTCATGAGGTGTCACGCCTGCCTGGTCATTGCCTCGTGTCTTCGGACAATCGTAACAATTACTATTCTATTACACTCATTTCTGATCCGGACCACCAAAACCAATCCTACGAAAGCCTAATCATTCCACCCTAAGTTCCTATATGGAACACAAGGGTTCTAATATCATAATTCGATCATCTCACACACGCGGAAGCTTATATACATGCTCACTATCACATCAATGGAACTTTCCTAGGCATAAAAGAAACATCAAGTTCCTTAACCTACTAGTTTCGGTCGGCTGATCAATTCATCAGCTGGCTGAAGGTCTCTTTTCAGTCGGCTAAAGACTCTTTAACGATGATCCTGAGACTTTGAATTTTCACAACTCTCGGGTTTGGTTTCCAAAATCAGTCGGTCCGCTGATAGACCCCAATTAGGGGACTGAAAGTCCCCAGAACCTGATATCTCATCATTCTAAGCCTATGCAAAGATACTAGGACATGGCTAACTCAATGGAACTTCATAAATCATCATTTTCTCGCCCTAGAACCAGTCATATCATACATCATGAACCTAGACATAAGCATAGCACAAAAATGAACTCAAAGCATCATTCCCACAATCCTATACATATACATAATTAAAGAGTTCCCATACATGCATTCATAATCAAAGTTGTCTATGTATCATTGGTACATATGCCATCAAACATGTTTTATAAAATATAAAGCATTACATACATAACAAAAATGCATCTAGTCCACATTCCAGACATGCATTCCAAAAGTAACTACCAAATACTCAAAGGCTCTTCTATGCTCCAAACCAACTCAAGGTTGGGGAGACTCCGCCACCTCCTTGCTATGACCTAAAATATATATATTTATAAGGGATGAGCTCCTAGATGCTCAGTAGAAATGTTTAAAGCACATCTCCTAAGGGCCCGTGAATATCACATACCACATAATCATATTATGCATAAAGGCATATGCTAACACCCATGCTATGCACCATATGCATTGTATGCATCATGTCATGCCTCTCCCTCGTGTCACATACATAACCAAGGACTCGAACTCCAATAAAGACGCATCCAGTCTCATACCACTTCTATTGAACACCCGAACTCCACTATCGATCCATTCGAATTCCTTTATTGGTCCATTCGATGTTCCTAAACCACCACACACATACACCCCCTCAACCCATGTATGTGTTATATATGAAAATTTAATAGATTATGCTCATTATCACATTTCTTCTCACCAAATCATACATTTATCAACATATGACACGCTTTAACATTAATCATGCCCATTGAGACAAACAAACATTTAGCATCATTTTCACATATATGCACAAAATATACTCAAATATTCACATTTTCACATATATGCCCGCATGTCACATATAGATTTCCTAAGCACATAATCACACGTTGCATCATAGTAAATCTTACAATTTCACAACATGTATGCTAAACTTCAAAATATGACATTTACATGCATTAAACCCTAGTTGGTTACCATAGACACCCAATCTACTCACACAAACCCCAGAATTCATAGTTTAGGCATCCCTACCTCTGTTTAGAAGAGTTTCTTAAAAAAATCTTCAAATCCATTGAATTCAAAATCACCCGAATACAACTTTGTTCAAATAAAAGCCCACGACGCGTACAACAAACTTTCCTTCCTTGGTATCTTCCAAATCACACCCTAAGCCCCTCAAATCTTAAAGAGAAGAAAAATAAATGTAGAGATAAGGAGGAGCAACAATGATTGACTGTTAAAGAGAGAAAAAAGTGGCTGAAATATCTGTAAAATGATATTTGTATCCCCTCCCTGCAAAATGACCAAAATGTCACTCGTCACTAAACATACCTTCCTGACCTCTGTTTTCGATTCTGAAAACTCCTACAACCTCGAAATCAATTCCTTATCTCTTATAACATTTCAAATGGTCTAAAATCAAAAATAAACTTTTTCAAAAAAATATCCAATTTTTCGAACCCACCTGACTCTCATCCTGGGCCCCGTCGACCCCGAAAATCCTAAATTAAGCCAAACGACTCCAAAACTGTTTTGGACCCTTAAAAAAGTTCCCAAACATGCATTTCATATTTCAAACATGCATACCATTATTTATAATTAATTAAAACAATAAATGATGAATAAAAAGAAAATCGGCCTAAAATGGTCACGGTCTTTACAGGAACATAATTCCGAATGTTCGATGTGCTGTATTTATTTCTTTTTAGAGGTAAATATTTAAAGTCCATACAATTTCTGTCCTAGTCCAACTCTAAAAGAATTGATTGAAAACTAATGTGAAGTTGACTAAAGTATATTGTATGAGTAGCATTGAAGGCTTAAATGATCAATGAAAGAAAAAAATGAAAAGAAAAGATTCAATTTTTATTCTGCATAAAAAGAAAAAGAAAGGAAAAAAAATAAATTGTTGAAAATATAAGACAAAAAAAAAAATGCTACCTTCGGGATGTGTTCGAAACTTTCACTACGACATAAATCTCCGATGAGGTATCTTTAAAAAAGAGTTGTTTTGAGAAAATAGCTGGCTTCCCGTAAGCGTGAAAGCCACCGTCTTGGAAAAAAAATGTAATTCAATGAAAAATAATTTGATCATGTGTGGTTTTATTTGCTTATCATCCAATATATTTTAGAAGATAAATCAAAGGAATTTGATTAATTTTTGATAAAGTTGGATTGCACACACACACATAAATTTATTAGATGAATTTTTAAATTTTTATAAATATTTATGTATTGGAAATTGTGTCATGATTATGAAGTTAATAATGAATTTTGTTGGCAAATTTATGAGTTCTAAAATTGTGCATTCATGAATTTTCTTGAATTTTTTCAAAAAATTTAGAACTCATTATTATTTTATGTGAAAAATTGGATTTAATGATTATTTGATTATTATTTTTCTAAACTCTTCACTTGAATAAAAACCCAAAAAGATTTTCCTATTTTTTTCAAATTTTTAGAATTTTTCTAGGAATTTTTAAGTATTTTTCTGCATTTTTTTGAAAAATTGCATTTTTGGTTAAAGGTGGTCAATAGACCCATTGCACTACCTTGGACCAGACCAAAGAATAGGGTGGGTCGGTCCAAAGAGGCTCGGCCAGCAGGTTTTATATGTGCAAGTGTGCATGTGATTCATTTTGTGCTTACATTTATTTTGCGTGCCTTTTTTTCTCTTGTTCCCTCTCTTTGTCATAACTCTTATCATACTTTGTGTGTGATATATTGAATCATATTGATTGAAATTTGTGGTTGATTTTGAGTTGAATTGGTGGAAGGATTAATCTTTGGAAGATTTATGTTTATTTTGGGAGATTGAACTAACCAAGTGTCATTGAAACTTGTGTTTTTAAATGTTGCACTCTAAGTGTTTGACATAATTCTTTAATGGAGCTTGTGACCTTATTTATGCTTTCATTCATTGTATCTTTCATGATTAGGTCTGAAAGGGCTAGGTTAGTGCCTTTAAAAGTGAAATGAATGTTGATTTGAAAGACTTTAGTTGGGAGTCCTTATGTGATTTGGATGACATATTTTTATTTGAATGTTTTATCTTTTACAACCAAAGGATTTGACATTATCATTGAGGTGAATTCAACTGTTATAACTCAAATAATTGACGTTTTTGATCTTAATAGGTGATACTATTTTGTAATATTTGAGAACAAATCTTCATAAATCATCTATAGAGGATAATGATTCAAGTCTTATGAGAACCCAATGTATCTTTGCTAATGGACATCATTACTTCTTCAACATAACTGATGATAACTAGTTTTTAGGCTTTAATGATTTTAACTAATTCATATGCTTGCTATGTTTCTGGCTTAGACATGTTTATCTTATGGATACCATCTTTTTGAATATATCACATATGTTTGTTCATATTTTTGTGAACTTTCATGGAAAGTCCAATATATGGAGTTACATGTCCAATGATATCTTTTTGATAGATGTTGATATCTAGTTCTTGGAGCGCATAATGATGATGAGGATTAGGTCTTGATGGTTGTGCTAGACTTTGAGTAGTTAACTTTATTTTGTTTACATTTGATGTTTGACCTTGTTATGTTCTATGTTTTATTTGCTTAGATATGTTACATTCTATGCTTTCTATATTTTGTTTGTGTCCTCTCCATAATTTTGTGCCTTTTGTGATATATTTTATTGGAGAGTGTTTATCATTTAATCATGTTTTATTTGTTCTCTCTTGCTCTCATATGTTTTACTTTGTCAATTTGTTCCAAAAAGGGGGAGATAACTTATATAAGTAAGGGGAAGACTTATATCTTATATAGGTGCTTTGAAAAAGGGGGAGATTTATTTCTTTGAGACATGTGAGGAGATAGTGTATTTTTTTATGGTATATGATTAAGGGGGAGTTTGGATGATTTTATATCATTATGTTTTTCTTGATTAAGCTTTCACAGATAGTGTTGTTTGCATGATGTGCAGATTTTATAGGTTTGGCAGACACTACACATGAAGGTTGAAAGCTTGCTCATGATGCTCTGAGTTTTTCAAGTTATATTTCTTTGTATTGGGGACATATTGTAATATAATTTTTTCAGTGGTTAGGTTATAATTGTCTAGGTTGATTTTGTCACGAAATTGTCAAATGGGGAGATTGTGACGTATATTTTTGTAATTGGCAGTCTTCGGTGTCAAAATCAAACATGATCTAGTTGTGTTCTCTGAGTTATATTTCTATCATTGATCATGTAATTAAAGTCTCAGAGTGAGCATGAAATTTTACACTAACCGTGGAAAGGTTCGTCAAAAGATGAAGCTTAAATCTTCGGGAAAAGCCATCAAGGGTCTACACAAGGATTCAATCATTTGAAGTTTTGAGATAGTTCTGAATGCATGAGGATATCCTTGATCACATATGAGAGTCACTTAGTCAAGGTAAAGTGGTGAGAACACGTATTTTTCAAATTAGGAGGTTCCAACCTTGAAAATAGGAGTTTTAAGCAAAAACATGAAACTTTTAAGAAGAATGCCTCCTTTGTGATATTCTTATAGTCTCTCCCTCGAAAATCCTCCCCAATTTTCTATATTTTTGTTTTTCTTCTTCCTAATTGCTACAAATCTTCCACAATTGTCTCCATTAAACTTCCTTATCACCATAGTCCTCTCTCCTTACCTCCTCAATTAAAACTTTTTCTTCCATCAACACCATCAATTAAAACTTTTTCTTATATCATTCTTTATAAGAGGTGAGCAAAATATTGGAATTGAGAAGATTTCTTTGGGGGGTTTTGTAATACAAGTTTGGGGGAAGGATTTGTGCTTTGATTGTTAATTGATTGGTTGATTTTGGGGTGGTCTTCATCTAAAAGAAGGAAGTTGAAGGTTTTTTACAAGATTGCACTCCAAGTGTTTGATATAAGGGCCCAACTAGACTTTTGCTTCTAAATGGCTCCCAAAAAGGCTAATGTTCATGGTGTTTCGAGTTCCCGAGGTCCTACACGCCCACGCCTCTCTAGACTGGTGGTTGATCCACCTTCTCAATGGGACTGCATTGATTAAATTTGGCAACCACGAGTGTTAAATTTTAAAACAACATTTGAGATTCTGGAGTTTTATAGCATGTTTTCTGAGACTCGGTAGGGTATAACAGATTTTTGTAGGCACCGAGTTGATTCTTTTTTTGCTCCGGCTACAACCTTGATTTATCCTCAACTAATGAAAGTTTTCTATCAAAACTTGAAGCCTAAGCTAGATGAGCGTGGTGTTTTAATCTCTTTTGTGGATAATCTTCCAATTCAGGTTGATGTGGAGGTTATTCCAACTACAATGGGCTCCCCCAATAAATGCCCCAACAACTTTGCTCACTTGTTTTCTCCTCTGCCGGATGAGCTTCCGATTGGGTTTATGGTTGGACACCTCTGCGCCAGTCAGTTTTCTAGACCTAAAAATAATGTCACGTCCAAGTCTTCCATGCCTATGTACTTGTCGTGTATTGATGCGTTAATGATGCGGAACGTTTGTCCCATTGGGCACAAGACTGAGAGGCGTCAGGATTTTCTCTAAGCACTCTATTTTGGGCATTGGGTTTCATTCCCCCGTATTGTTTGGGGGAAGTTCGAGAAATTCTATTTGAAGGTGATTGGCAAGACTCTAGATAGTGCAAGTGATTAGGATTTTTCATTCCCTTATCTTGTATGCCAGTTGCTTGCACCATATGATTATTAGTTTGGTCCTGACGAGCTTTCATTTACTCGGGATGTTCGGTATGGCACGGGGGATTGGAATCTCAGTCGCTCTCATATGAAACAACAGATTGTGGCAGTACTAGGCGAGGTAGTGCGACTTGCACAGGGAGGAGAGGTTGTGGTACACCACCACCAATAGATGGGGCTGATGATGTTGAGGATGAGGTAGTTTATAAGGAGGTTGGGGGACCATCTTATGATCGTTTAGCAGATGAGGTGATGTGGTTGACCACTCAATTCGGTGCATTTCGTACTGAGGTGGCAGATCAATTTCGTGATGTTTGGCAAGACCAACAGACTATGATGTCTATGATGCGTGCTCTTATGATTAATGCAAAGTTGGACTCGGATGCCCCGCCACCATCTTCTATTTGAATTTGAGGGAGTACCTCTGCCTTGTTTACTTGTTATTTATGTTTGCATACTTATTTTATTTTTTTATATTCAATTAAAAAAAAAACCCTTTTCTATTTGTTTATTTATTTTTCTTATTATTTCCCCATTCATTTCACTTGGCTAGTATAGTGGTGTGTTCTGATAGGTTGTTGCATCCAAATTTGGGGGAGTGCTATCATTACCTTCAAGTTAGTGGTTGTTATCTTTTCTTGCCACTATTTATAGTTATGGTAGTATCGTTCTCACTCTCATATATGTACAATTCAAGTTTGGGGTAAGGCGATGCCTTTTATGTGCTAAACTTTCAAATAATTTGGAATAAGGCTAGTTAAACTGCGAAAGTATGTCAACTAGACCTGGAATAGTTAAATGAAAAGTGATTAATAGACAAATTTACCTGATCACTAGACCTGTAAACGACTCAGATTTAGGCTGAGTCGAATCTGATAAGACTATTCATTGATCTGATAACCCGATGAATAATTGATGAATGAATCTATATCTGATTTATTATTCTGATCTGATAATTCGATTTGTTAAGGGTGTAATTTTTTTATAAAAAAAAAAGTAATTAATGTTAAGAAAGAAGAGCAAACAATAATTAGAATATAAAGGAGAGAAAAGGAAAGACAAAATAAAATATGGAAGAAAAATTAGGGAAAAAAAATATTTTACTCTTTGTTAAATAAAAAACATTTTTTTACAAATAATAATAATAATAATAATCACTTAAGAATAAGAGAAAATAGAGATAGAGAAGAGGAAGAGTTGATAACACATAAATCTTATATAATATAGTATTAGATAATATGTTTAAAATATTATAATATATTAATGTCAGATTAGATTATTATGAGATTAGATTGATCTTAATACACATCTTTTTGTTTATTTAATGGATTATCGGATTAAATCTTAATTCATATTTGAGTTATCAAATCAAATTCGGATCCAAATTCAATTCATTGACATATTTAGAATGAGAGGACTATTGAATAAAAACCTAGGTCATCCCTAAAGGTTTTGTGTCAACTCATAATGTATGACAAAACAGATGATGTCATCTCATTAACTTGCATTGGCCACATCTTTTTTTTTTCTTCTTCCAAATAATTCACACCTGCTTTGGAGTTAAAACTCTCAACTAGGGGTGACAATTCGTGCTCCCGTGTCATATTTGTGTCGTGTCAATCTATGAGTATTCTATTAACCAACTCAATCCTAACCAGACCCATTTAATAATATGTCAAAGACCCTCAACACTAATCCAACCCGTTTATTAAACGCATTACCCATGTCGACCCATGTAACCCATTTAATAAACATGTCGTATAATGGCCCAACTTGTTTAATAACATTTTTAATCCGTTTAACTTATATCATATGAGTTTCTCCACCCCTAAAAATCTCTCTGAAGATCATATAAAAAATAAAGTACATATCAATACATAAATTCTAAAATCAAACTATATTATAAATTTTGTATCTATATATAAACTCAAAACATACTAAGGTAATTCAACAACTGGGAAGACACTATAATAATCTCATTCTTGCATTTTACAGTTATGTTAGTCCTATAAACAAACAAATAGATTACAAATAATTGCAATATATATAACTATGTATATATAATTTTATATAAAACCATAATATATGAATAACTTATATCATTATCGTGGTGTAATTGTGTTGTAATCATGTCACGGGTTAAACAGCTTAAACCCAATCCAATTTTTGCATGTCGTGTTCGTGCAGACCCATTTATTAAACATGCCGGCTTATCTCAAACTCAAACCCGCTTAATGAATGGATTGAGAGATCTGATTATAGATATGAGAATTATGTTAAAACACCTCATATATTTATACTTATACACGATTACCAAAATTTCACAATTATTTAGCTCCTTTTAAAATGAGATTGACATGTTATGAAGACCTAGATATAGTGCATGTGTCTGTTATACCACTTGACTCAAATTGAGTAACGGTATGAATCAGCATATTAAGAAACAAACTAAGGGCCACTTGGCGTTGCGGTTGTAATGGTGAAAGCGCTTTTAGTAATAGAGCTACCATAAAATTGCGATGAGCAAAAAATATATTAGGTGTTTGGTGATATATTTTATAAAGCACTTTCTAAACATAAACACTTTTAAATTTGTTTGGTAACAATGTCGCCTAAACCACTTTTATTAATAATTTTACTATATTATCCATATAGTAATAAATATGTGCATTAGTTTAGGGGTGCAACTTGGGTAGACCAACTCGAACCTAGTCCATTTTTTTATAAATTTGGACAACTATTTTTACAATTAGGGTTGGACCTGGGTTAAAAAATTCTCAACCCAAACATAATTAAGGTTGGACTTTGGTTGAAGTGTTAGCAACCCGATCTCAAACTGAACTCAAATTCTAATTTTTATATACTTTGTATTTTTAATTATATTATATTATATTATATATATATATATATATATATATATATATATATTTCAAATTATAGCGAGTTGCACCCCCTATGCATTATTCAAATATTAATTAATGTGAAATTTCATTAGCTTCGATAATTTTAATTTCATTTTTAGACACAAATGCAATAATTAGGAAAAATGGATTATTTAGTTTAATTTGAGTATAACAAAGTCATATCCTAATCCTTTGAAATAGGACCAAAAGTTAAAAAGCTTCACTCTATTTTGTTAACACATTTTGAGTATCCAATTAGTAAACAGTGAATAATGCATGCTTTATAATATTGATATCACTTGAAAATAAGTAATTAAATAAACACGAAATCTAGAAAAGACAGTTGATTAAAATAATAATATTAGTATAAGTATTTTTCTGGTGATTTATATATATATACATATTACATAATCATTGCATATTCTTTTCAAATGATCAAAATTGGATTGCTACTCTATCAACGTAAATTTAACAAATTCTATATCTTTGCAGTGATCGACGATAGAGTCCCAGACAACAATAACAGTGATTAAAATCGGTTATACAAAATTATTGTTGAGATTTCCAGAGTCAACTCGTTTATAATATTGATATCGCTTGAAAATAAGTAATTAAATAAACACAAAATCTAGATAAGTATTTTTCTGGTGATTTATATATATATACATATTACATAATCATTGCATATTCTTTTCAAATGATCAAAATTGGATTGCTACTCTATCAACGTGAATTTAACAAATTATATATCTTTGCAGTGATCGACGATAGAGTCCCAGACAACAATAACAGTGATTAAAATCGGTTATACAAAATTATTGTTGAGATTTCCAAAGTCAACTCGTTTGTTAATATTGTATTTATAAAACTAAACAGGGATTATATTGTTCAAAAAATAAAACAACGTAAAATATCATAAATATAACTAGAACGCAATTTAAAAAGCTCCAATTTTGAGCTTCACCAAAAAGTGCGTTTTGGATTAAAACTCTACTCCCTAAACGCGCTTTGTTTTATTACCAAACACTTCTCAACGCAACTTTTTGAATTAAAAGTGCATTTGAATGGTTGGGAAGCAATCCCAAACGAGACCTAAGTGTTAAATGTGGGAGATGCATGATACAATTTATGCAACTAGTACTAAATTTGGACATAGTTTGATGTCTTGAGCAATCTCATGATCATGTTTTGGTAATGTGATGAGAATTTAAATTTGCCCAAGAAATGCCTAAAAATATAACAAAAATGTGCTCAATGAGTGGGTATATTGTGCACTAACATAATCACAGATTCATAATGTAAACTGTAACACTACAAAAATTTCAACTTAAGCTATAATTAATGTTTCAAAAGGGCCATAAAAATGAGTATTTCATAAGACTGAAACTTTAAGAATTCTGGAAAACTTCCACCTGCATACAACACACACACACACACACACACACATATATATATATAACAAATTCATGAGACAACTACGCTTACTGCGGGTACTTCAGCTGAGACAACTACGCTTACTGCGTATATATATGTATAACAAATTCATGAGGCATTTGGGGCTTTCTAACCATTCCAGCCAACGAAATTAGTAACAGGCCAATAGCAACGGGTCACATGCGCATATTGCTTAATCCTAGGAATGGAATCAATTCTTACAATATTCCCTCCTTGCCATAATCCTACACATGCAATCAATTACAATATTCAAACACATCAAGATGAAAATGCAATAACTTGACTAATTGAAATCCACTAAAATAAAAGCATAATAGTCAAAGAAAACATGCAAAGATAATAGTCACTTAAACAAGCATTGTTTTGGAAACAGATTAAACATAAAAACATCCTTGGAGATATAGATATAGAATCGAATTTGGATGCAGCCGAGACAAACTGGAGCCAAAGCCAAACTGACTTGACATATTTATCATCTCTTGAACCGAAGTACCAACCCTCACATCCAGTCTCGCATCTTTCACATTTAATTTCTTCTCGATTTTCTCCTCTCTTTTTTCTTTCCCTTTGAAGTAGCAGATGCATGTGATGACTTTGCCCCCGTGTGTCCCTACATCATTTTAAATAAAACCACAAGACATTAACAAAGAAAGCAAAGCAAATCCGCTTTTGAGAATCACTCCAAAATTCCAAATATAGTTAATTAAAAAAATTATTTGCAATTAAGTTGGAACTCCAGCTTAAGTGTGTCAATAACAACAATACAGTGGGAGACATGCCTTACCATGCTATAGATTACAAGTTCAACTCAGCATCAATGTGATCATCATAATGAGAGAGAACAAATTATGAACATAATATTTTCAGCACAAAAAGAAACCAAATGGGTAAGTTAGAAAAGATGAACAATCTATTATCGAAACAACCAACATAAAATATAAGGTGGCAAAGAGTCCCAAACAAAATCCTCAAGAGAATCACTCATATAGACATGTACTGAATCTATACTTTCCATGGAAAATTTACTTCCAAATATCATAAACATTGCAACACACACACACACACACATATATATATATATATATGAAAACACCACTAATATAGTCATGTACTGAATCCATACTTTTGTAGGGATTGATAGACTGAACTGCAGCAAGTACAAGAACAGTCGGCAAAAAGAGCTACTTGAGAAATACTTTAAATGTTGAATGGGAGCTAGGAAAGGAATTGCTACTGGCAGATCTTTGCCAAGAAACAAAGCTGATCTTTAGCCAGGCAATTATGTTCCACAAGTCTATTATGGCATTTTAAGAGTTTAATCAAGTGTGCTATCAACCGTGTAGGCTATTGGCTTCGAACTGTATCACTGTTTGGAAAAGTCTATTGGCTTCAACCTGTATCCTTGTTTGGACAAGCTATTAGAACTATTACCAAACTATACAATATTGTTGCTTAGTTACACCAGCCGCAATTTAACACCATGTAGGGGGCAAAATCTACTAAGAGTGGATCAAAGGTGTTGGTGATAATTTCACCATAAGCAGTAGTTGAATTGGCATAATGAAAAAAACTAACAAAAGAGTAGGCTACTGAACAGGGATAACTCTCCCCGGCAAGCATAAAACCCACAAACCCGAGTGAAGATCCCAAGTCTACAAAAAAAATATAAGAGAACCAGTGGTGCTAGTTGTTTCTTGAGAATCAAGATATAAAATGACAGAAAATGTGCAATGAACAAAAGGCTGAATATTGTCAACCCAACACATCTATATTTCAATGCTTGTAAGGAAATTAGGAAACCTATGCTTGTCAAGCAGACCAAGGGAAAGACTATAACTATATAAAATTCTTGGGTTCTGAACTTTTCAGTCATGTATAACAATTTTATATTTTGAGCAATACATTCACTTATTAGCATCATCACATTGTGTAGTCAATGCTGTTCAAAGCTGAACAAGTTTAACAATAGTGTCTTATAATCAATTCAAATCACCAACATCATACAGAATTGGAGAATGTATGGATTTGAAGCACTAATAAAAGAGATTGAACTATCAACAAGCCATACAAGCTTCATTTCACACTCACAAACACAAAAAGTCATACCAGCTTCATTTCTCACACACCACACAAACACAATACAAAAAGGCACGGAAGGAACTATTTTGAACAAGATCATACTAGATAGATTGAATTCACTCGACTCATGCAGTAGCATACATCACACCAAACAAGGATTTGCGGATTTATGTGACCAAACATGGTTGACTAATCTATTCCCACATCTTCTGATTTCTTGTTACATAGAGTGCTGTTAAAATGATATATAGGAATTCTAGGGTAGTATGCCTTAATATGTCAGTTTTAGGAATCTACTGTTTTGGTTGTCTTCTTCATATGTTTTTGCATTTTAGGTTTATATACCTTTTCAGAATTGATACTAAACCTGCTGATTCTTTAGGGATTGCTTATGAGAAATGCTTGATCTTATAATTCTACCCACAATCTACATGTTTAACATACAACCTCAAACAAGCTAGATAGCCAACACAAAGTAACAGATCATATAGTTTCACCATAAAATTGACTGAACAAAGAAATACTGATCATGATGCAAGTCAATTGAGCTTACATGTAGTTCCCGAGCATCATCATCAGTCGCTCCAGTCCTTGGCTTGTGGTCTTTGTGATCATGATGTTCATCCCGTCCCAAATCACGCATCAAGATTTTAGCCTCAATATGTGACCCCGGCATCTTCCCACCTTCAGGTACTGCATCCTTAAGCACCTCATCGATTTGTGTCTTTTAGATGAAAGGATACAATTCAGGTTGTGCCACCCTTGGCAAACTTTCAAAGCTTCCCTCTCCTACCTCACCTTTTGGCAAATTAGAATCGTGACTTCTCAACTCTTCACACTGTTCCGTTTGCATAACTCTTTTATTTACTCCAACATTTCCACCTTCATTGCATTGATTATCGCCAACATTACATTCAACACTAACATTACCATTCTCTTGATATCCATTATCCATATAAATCTCCCTGTAAAAAGTAAAACAAACAAATCTACATAAAAGTGATCTGATATATGCATCATGTATGCATAAAAACTCATTTAACTTCTTCTCTAATGGGTGGATGGTCCTATTATATGCGTGGATAAATGTATGTGAACATCTAATTATGTATATCCATATCTAATTGTATCTCAACCCCTAACTTTATGACATTCTTTCTTGGTTTACTTTATTTGGTATGCAAGTAAACATAGGCCAAACTAATGAAGAAACTAGTAAATTGCATTGGAAACCACAAAGTGCATGTTGCATTCACACTAGGAGGAAACTAGTATATAACAATACTTAATCCACGTGGAATATAACAGCAGCTTACAGTAAGTTATAGCAAAAGCTTAGTATATGCTATAAAGAACCAACAATGTAGGTACAACTAATTCCATATTAATGATTTAAATCCCAGACTAATGATGTCAAGAACAATAGTAATGAAGAAACTAGTATATCAGGCAACGACCTAGTTATATGATAAGATGGTTCAACTATGCGATCAGCCGCACGCTACAACAAAATAAAATTAATAAATTAAAACTAAAGGATAAGTGAATACTTCATACAACATTATGACATCTTTAAACAAAAGACGAGCTTAGATGAGTGGAAAGAAAGCAGAGCTGCTGAGCAGATGAGTTTGGATCCATCAAGACTGGAACATAAATAGTAAAGAAGAAACTTTAGTCATGTAAAAGAACGCAATAACAATCAAAATAAGTTCTAATCTTACCAAAAACATTGATGTTAAGGTATTTAGTTATAGAACAACTACAGTAATTAGAGCAAAAAATTTACTTTCCAACTATGAGAAACAAACACAAATTGATTTTTGTGAGTTTACTTGCATACCGATTCCAAGTCTCAGGTCATGTACTAATTCCCTCCAATTTATTTACTTGCATCCTGACTCCCAATACCCATGGTTTGGGAGTGATTGCGGGTATTATAAAGGATTAGTCCCGCTCCCAAATGGGGAAAAACTACATATGAAGAACTTATATACACACACATATATACAAATATATATTACTACTAGTCTGTTAATATTTTTGTTATTAATGGGATAAAGCCAAGCAAACACTATAGACCTGCTAAACAATAGTTTTAGATTGATTAGAAAAGAAACATAGCAAAGTCATATTCTAGTATTCTACCCAAATTATTGTATGACCAAGTACAAATCAAAAGCCTAATCAACTAAATAAAGATATCTCAATTTAACAGGAAAGAATAAATTAAAGAAAACTTAACATCCAGTTTGATCTGTAGAAATGTACTTATAACATGATATAATGGAAAAATTGGAAACATATAGATAAGAGGAAAATGATATGATTACAGAAAAGTATATGCATCTAAACAATTATGAAGTGTATATGCATGCCTATATGCATCTAACAATTATGAAGTGTATATGCATGCCCAGTTTGGGTGCCATGATACACAATATATGTGTTTGTGTGTGTGTATATATATAATAGGAAAAGAAACATGTGATTAAACGAATGACATCTATAAACGAGAAACTAAAGAAACGAATAACATTTACAAAAAATAAAAGGATGCGATCAAACAATGATTGAATATATACTAAAACTTGCATATATATATATATATATATATATATATATATACAAGAAAAAAATACACGATTAAATCTGTAATGATCGAACAGAACTAATCATATTAGAATATAATAAAACACAGATTGGAAGGTATAAAACAATAAGAGGATTCAAACTCGCTTTAAACCAAAGACACCCACTTGGCCAAAATGCATAAATTAGTGAAGCAATCAAAAACCCAGCAATTGAAATCCCATGGAAATACATAAAACATGAAATTTTGAAGGAAATTAGAGAGACCCATTAAAGAAAAGTACCCGTTACCTGTTGGGAAAACGTTGACAAGAACATTTAGTCCGCCAAAATATTCTTTTCCACATATATATATATATCCATGTCTTTGCTTCATAAGATCTTATACTTCTCTTCAAATATGTATGTGTTACACATATAGAGATATAGAAAATTAGAGAAAAATTACCTGAAGAGATGGATTGAGCTGTTAGGGTTAGAGCAGACTATGGAATCGCTACTAGGATTCCGAAATAGGGCACGACACCTCCGTGAAGTGATTAGAGCACTGAAAGAAAAACAAAAGGCATGTGCACTGTTGTGTGTGTGGGGGGGTTATAAAAAATGACCCAACGATGTCGTGTTGACTGATGCACATGAACAGAAATCTAAATAAACAAGTTTGTTTGGTGCCAAATATGTGACTCTGTTTAAATTTAGTGACAGCATAGACACTCTTTGGTTTTCTAAACTTCATACAGGCATGTTTTACTGTCTCAGTTTGATACATCTGAGAGTTCATAGCACCAAAACTGATAATAAATGCTTTAAACCATTCCATCAATATATATATATGATGGTAGGGCATAGCTTGTAATCATCAATAACATTATGAAAATGAAACCAGATATGCTGATAGATAAAAATACATGCTAATTCACATTGTACATCTTGAAGGGCTGTGTTTGGCTATACACAAGGCATTCAAATTTCCTGGCCTTGGAAATCAACCATAGTGAGATATATATATATATATATATATAGGGATAGCTTATAATCATCAATAACATTATGAAAATAAAACCAGATATGCTGATAGATAATAATACATGCTAATTCACATTGTACATCTTGAAGGGCTGTGTTTGGCTATTACACTTTGACAGCAATCACAGTTCCCCTCTCTACGATAGCATTTCTGATGAACTAAATACAACACACGACATTCCTTCAAATCCCTATTCTCTAAACAAAATTAATTATCCGTCGTCGTCAATTTTTCCCAATTCCATACTAATCCTACTCACTCATTCTGTTTGGATAACTACCTCTGGATAAACCTGCAAAAACATAACATGTACCACCCTTTAATATCCATCATTCAATGCACACATACTTATTCACCATTAGTTAAACCTACTTTGAAGTACCTTAGAGGGAGAAGAAAAGCAACTAGCTAGTATAACAGTATCCTTGACCATGTCTGTCTTCGCTGAAGCTTACAGTTCTGAGCTTCAACTCCCCTCTTCTTGTTGTGAGTTCATCTAATATCTCGGCACCACACATTCTACTTCACCTTCCTCCTTTTCAAGGTAAGGTGTTTCATTTTCCTGGTCAAAAAAATTGTAAGTGAATCAGATCAATACAAGGACAATAAAGATTGAAAATGGAGAAACTTATAATCACATACCCTGAAAGAGAAACTGAGAGAACGTTGCGGGGTCACAGCAATTTCTTCATACTCAGCTGCATCGAGTTCCCACAAGTGCCGTGATTGAAACAGCTTGGGAAGAACATGTTGCCTGATGCTTATGAGGAGGAAGAATGGCAAGGGGAATAGTATGCCAGCTACAGGGATCCATGTCACTCCAAAGCATATCAGAAAATATACCAACTGGAAGAGTGTAAATATGAGTATGTATCTGAATGGTACTGATTCCACAAAGGAAGCATGAACCCCTTCCAGGACCCTGCCAACACGGTTTTGCATAGCCAAGTGAGAACCAGAATTATTTTACATCAACATAGTTTTAAATTCCATTTAACAAATTAAGTTGATTGAATTCTGACTTTATATGCTGTAGAACCATTACAATGCTCAAACAAAAGTGAACTTACTTGTATTGCCGGCCAGGTGTAATGAACAGAAGTAACATCCTTTCCCAGAACTGATTTCCAGGGAGGCTCTCAATGGCCATGTAGGCAAAATATCCCCAAAGAACTGATGTAGGTATCACCTTTATCACGGGCATAGAACATATTGATGCTGCCACAAGGAGTGACTGTAACAGGTTGCTTACTCTCTGCTCGTTAACTCGGACAGGCAAGTAGGCATCAATGTGCTTCTCCGGATCAAAAGTACTCTTTGTATTTTCTCCTTCAATCTTGTTTTTAATAACTGCCTCCTCCAAGTTTTCCAGCTCCTTAACTACCAATGACGTCTGCAGCAGAGCCGTATGAAAACATTATATTGAGTGTCAAATCACAGTGATATAGTCAGGATTGGGGAATTATTTACACAAAGAATTCATAAATTATTCAAGCAAGTGTTGCATAACAATTAGTCATACAAAATTAAGAATGGATTTGAATTAGATTTTGGTAGTGGCCGGCCTTTGTTTTGTGTTATGGTAAAAGCTTGTGTTGCCAAGCTTGAAAACACATGTTCAAGCATGGGCAGTCACTTTCTGCATATAATGCCAAAGGTTAGGCTTATATCCAGTCCACTCCTCTTAGCATCCTCAATTAACAAAGACCACACTTGAGTAATGTCCTTTAATTGGATTATATTTGAGTGGGAGGAGGGCCAAAGGGAGTGGAAAGCGAGAGGATGAAGGCCATGTTGTCATATGCTGGTGCAAAATAATAATTTAGAGATTTGGTACTCGTATGAATAATTTGAAAATGTACACATGACAAAACCTAGAAATGTGCACTCATTGAGAAAATTGGGTGAATAACTTCTTCAAAAAAAATTAAGAGATCTATCACAATGGCTTGAAGTGTAAGCAGAAGCTAGCATCTCAAATCACAAATTTGTCTTTGCAGAGCATGTATTAAAGGATGGGAAATGCTAAATGTCATGAAATTTTATCATGAATTGCCTTCATGAATGATGTGGCAGGTGATAATACCATTGAGATTCCGTGTATGGGGGGAATCCCACCAATACTAACTCACCATTTAATTGCCACATCATTCAAGATAAAAATTCATGAAATATTTTCATGACGTGTAGCATTGCTCGATATACATTTACTTTGAAAAGTATACTATTAGAATTGAGGTTTCAATGCCAAACATTAGTTTCTGAAAGTAACTTTTTCTCTATCAGAGAAACTTACATTTGGAAAGCTGTCCATTTCTATGAACACAGCGTGCATCTTGCCATAGATTTCAGAGTTACTAGCTTGCTGTTTTATGCTTTCCTTGGCACTATGAATCATCTTCTTTCGAATCAACTGCATATCGTGGATCACATTATTTAAACAACTAAACCATCTCAATTACCGACTAATTAAAAAGAAATTACTATAAAATTATGTGACACCCACCTGCTGCTTGAGAACAGCGAGGCTCTTAGTATGCATAGGGGACTGTGGCAGGACCCCATTTGAAGGAGGTAATCCAATCAATCCACAAAGCAAAGTTTGAGACCACATATATCAAAATAGAACACTAAGTTTTACAGGACATGAAATGAAAAGCCAAAAAGACTAGAAGTCGGTTGTATATACCATAAATCCAAGCAACAAGATGTCATAATGATAAGCAGAAGGGTTCTTGAGATTGAACTCCTTTTGTTGTGCCATCTGTGAAGCAACGCTGTGGTCGAAAAACTAAAGCCCAGCTATCATTACTGCAGGAACGAGAGCAGCAAAGATGTGTGCCGGAGGAACCTTCCCCATATCCTGCAGTTCCATTTAAGATGATTTAGTATATACAGCATATTGAACTTCCCATACAGCAAATAGAGAATCTTCATCATTCAATCACACTTAAAAAATAGACAAGACCACATCAATCAACACTGAGATTTGTTTGAAGCCATTTCTTGACAAGATTACATCTCTGTGCCACAGGAGGATATCAGATGACTGATCGTGATGTTGCTCCCTCCAAAACCTGTATTACCTCAGGACTACTTTACTAGCTAAAAATGTTCGGCATAATAGCACTTGGTTTCAAACAAATCATCGAGTTTATCCATATGGAAGAAATGAAGGATAAGTTAAAAATATATGTTTCCAGATTGTGATGCTTATAAAAGGTATTGATCTGTAGAAATGAACAGGAAGATGCATAACCACGTATAAATTCTATCAGCGACTGAAACATTATCCGAAAATAAGAAATGGGGTCCAAATCTCCAATAGAAAAACGGAGCTGCTTCTGTGAAACAATAGATTTAAAATTTGACAACATAATTACCTTGATTACAGTCCAATGGTACAAAGATGCAGATTCCCAAGGAAGAGGGCTGAAGAGCCTTCTGGGAACTCCAGATGGAACTTTGCTCGGTACACTGAAAGACAGTACTGTCCACAATAAGACCATTAAAGGAACCCCAGAGTCTGCAATGAAACTTCTGAGCCACCCTGTGGTCATTAATAGAAGTCTCAGGTCACCACATGAGCATATTGAACAATGGAGATTAGTTCATAAATATTGGCTTCATAAACCTGTGCCATATCTCCAAGACCTTGCCCTTCTGCTCCTTAAGGCAGTATAGAGGAGGCCAAAAGCAAAGATGATTGCCAGTAATACATTCGTGTAAAGCCACTGGAATTGATAATTTTCTGACGCCGGATCTTCACCTTTGGGGCTTTTAAACTCACTTATGACTCCCTATGAATCAATAAGTCCACCTAATGCTTAGAATTACATATGATAATCAGCTGTCACAATCTATAATTTGATATGTTTTCTGTCTCTAAAATACCTTGATAGCCTCTTGGATGAAGAGAACAGCAATTAACATGCCAAATAGTTCTCCGGCTATTCTTGTGAATCTATTGATAACAGTACAAGCATTGTATATAGCAAGAAGAAACAGCAAGAGTGCTGTCCAGACACAAACCCTGAAGCCAAAGAAACAACATCAGATATGTATTCAATTATATGAGAAAAGTCATGGTTGAGGACATGAGAAGTTGATTGTAGTACCACCCAGCCCAGGCTAAGAAAAATGTCTTTCCCAAATCTTCCCTTCCTTTTGCGAAATTGTACAAATAGGTGTACATGATAACAGTGGGTTCTGCAACTCCTAGTATTAAAAGAGGTTGTCCATCCACCGAGTGAGTAACGAGTGTATGATACCACATACAGCAGTAGAAGCTAAAGTTTCTACTGTGCTCAAGCTCCCATCTGCATAGAGAAATGATGACTCTTAAACCAATCAATTGAAAATGCCAACTCAGATATAAGTGAGAACATTGACACTAAATTATCTTTTCATTTGTTCTCCATTTGGTTGCCAAAAAAGGAAGGCAGGAAAAGGGATTTCAGCTTTACTTCGAAGTTTAAAGGGTACCAAACAGAGCATTATCCTTTTTGAGTTAAGACTACTTGCATTTCGTTTGATCGATTAAACATCCTTAAAATTCTATTAACCTGTGTAAAGGAATAGTGACAAACCTGTATCTCTACTCAGTTGCTCACCAAAGGCAATAACAGGAAGGGCAGATGCAAAGAAGATATTGGTGGTTGGAGCCAATATGCTGGCATAAACAGAGAAACAGTTAGCTAAAATAGCGAACACCTGTTAATGATTTATGCAATTCCAACTCTGTTTGTGTTAAAGCAAACAAAGGACATACCCGAAACCTGAACCAATGCCACCAATCCAGTCTTGATGATAACACGGTGCTCTTCCTCGGATATCTTTTACAATACCTCTGAATGGAGCTTTGATGTTCTCCATTACTGAAAATAAGAACTCTTAACTATCAGATTCTGTGTCAAAGATCATACAATTAATAGGGAAAAGTAGACAGACTTTTGAAAAATTCCAAGAATGTAATGTCATGAAATCACATCCACACCAACCTGAAAACAACAAAGGAAAGAAGAACAAAAGATTCTGGAAAATGAAGGGTAATATGGATTCATTTTCTTGAAATACAAGTTTACAACCATCAAGCATCTCACTATATATATATATATATATATATATATATATATATATATTTTGAAGTAAAATTTTATTACCAAAAAAGAAATGATATACAATAAGGATCAGAACAGTTATCGGCTAAAGAAACTTCAAAGCCGAATAGGGAAAAGCCTAGCAATAGAGTGATCACTCTCACTCGCGGAGAGGCTAGGAAAATAAATTATACTACAACCTAAGTTACAAGATTCCAAAAAAAACTTGATTTTGCAAAACCATTAAGCAACACAAATCTCACTATTTGTTGTGAACAAACCATTTGAAGTTCAGAATTTAGTTGTAAATTTTGCATAGATAAATTGAAAATAGGACTCAACAAATTCTTAAATCCCCGTCTACAGCTTGGTGACCCTGACCCCTACAAAAATCCTTCATTGTCAAAGACAGGAATTGAACTTAAGCATAAGGAAACACCTAAAAGAAGTCCCTATAAAGTTTTGGCTACACAAAATTAGCTTAATGTGCAGAAAAAGAACTGTTTTTAGACTAGAATGTCTTTATTTTCAATATGTGTGTGTGTGCGCGCGCGCGCGTCTGTGTGTGTGTGTGTGTATATGAGACTAGCATCAGGAATAGAACTCCAAATTTAAAGCTTCTGGAGATACAAATGTTAAATAAATTAATGGGCTTGCATTTATCACTGTAAAAATTCTAGTTCTGTATAAGTCTCAATTGAGGGAGTACCTCGATGACTAGTAAATAAATTGGAAGAATAAATAATGGGTTATGTGTGTGCGCACGCGCATCTATATTTTATAGTCCACCACAAAGTAACCAATTGTGCCCCATCAATCAATGATGGTGGAACAGGATCAATTCCCCTACTACGACCTTTCCTTGGTGGCATGATTCTAATAAATAGTTTCAAAAGAGATTAATCACATGTATACGTCAACTAATAAACTCTACTCACTTATAAAATCATGTCATTTCACTCAACATAATTTCAAAACATAAAACACAAGAGTTGCCTAAACTCGACCCTTACCTCATGTCCTTAAGTGTCCAACCTAATACAGAACAATCAACCCTTAACCTTCGTCCTCAGGTATTCAAACCTAGTGTTCTAATACCATGTTGTCATGCCCTAAATTCCCATACCCAGAATCATACGAGAACTCAAGGGTGAAAATGCGGAACATCAACACATCATGTCTTTTATCATGCTCTAATACTATGACTGTCATGATCCTATTTCCCATACCCAAATCGACATAGGAAATAGAGGGGACCAATTCACTCCTTATCACACGTCATCATGATTTATAAAGCCTTAACCTTATCTACACTCCAATACTAGATTGTCACGTTTGTATCTCCACTACTGTGCCCCTCACGGAACACCCAAATAAGCTAATAGTCTAACTCAACTCAAGCAGCACCTTAAATGCTTCGATTAATCAAAGTTGAAGCTTCGATTAATCGAAGTGTTGCGATTAATCACACTTTGTGCAAAACTTCAATCGGAACACATGGGTTTTTGATCAAAAAATGTGGTTTTGTCTTCGATTAATCGAAATCCTAGTTTCGATTGATCGCAGGTTCATTCGCAGGAGTCCTCATTTGCCTCTCTTTGAAACCTAAGACACCAAATCAATTGCATCCAACCTTCCAACAATCCTAACATACATCTATATAAGTTTATACACAACCACAACATGCATAAACCTTATCCGAAATCACAAAAGAGATTTCATACATGAGGCATACACCATTTATACATCATTCTTGTCACGCCCCGATTTCTGAGTCACTGAAAATGAGAAGTGATTAAGTTAAAAATTCATAATCTAATCATCAATATATGTTGAACCCTGAGTTTTCTTCCTTTCTAAGAAAATCATATTTCTCCAATTTAAATAAACTGGACTCCGAATAAACATATTCATACATAAACCACAGAACATAGGTCCCACCCCATGATTCTTATATACATAAAATCCAATGTATAACTACATTATAGCCATCTAACTCACATCCTGAACAGAATTAAATTCTAATGAATCCAATTACTACCTCTTCAGCCAGTATTATCAAGTCCTTTAGTAACCCCGTATCATCGTCATTACCTGCAAAATCTTGGTGCATTTTTGGAAGTTCATACTATAACATCATATGGCCCGTTCTACAGCAACCCAATTGATTGATCCAAGTCATGCACTACAGCCCACCAACTTGGCTACCACACAAAACCACATCATTAAACCCAATTCGAGTTTGCAGGCCCATCGTCAAAATCCACACTTAACCCAACAATCAAGCTCACCATTACCCAACTCAAGTAGTGAACCATACTCAAACCCAACCATCACTCATGGCAGCCCAACCCATACACTAAGCCCAATTCTAAACTTAGATCATTTCAACCCAACATCACTTACAGCAACCCAAAACAGAGCCCAATTGGAAACCAACTTCAAGGCCCAACGTTCACTTCATTAATTTTGCAGATATAGTAAAATCTTGAGTAATTTTGAACATAGATATTGACCTCAAGGTTTCAACTCAAGGTTATTTGGGTGATTTTGATGATAACAACATATTGTATTGTAGATTTAATAAGTTTACTTGAGTGTGCATTTTAAAAGTATTATATTATCTCAAGTACCTTAAAGACATTGGACTTCAAAAGAAATTACAAGAAGATATATGAAGCCACATGATCATGGAACTCAAAGATCAATAATCAAGATCAATAGCGAAGTTGAAGTAAATCCAAGCCACGTGATGAAGGAACCCAAAAGCTTAAAGAATTGAAGATCAAAAGACTTGGGTAGACTAATCTTGGGTGAGTGCTAGATTTAATGTAAATTTATTTTTGAAGTAACTTATTTTGAAAGCTCATCTATTGACCTAGTGGACCTTAAGACTAATGCATATCATTCGTATCATATCATGGTTCCTTGGACACTTATAATTAGGCCATGAACTTCATTGAATCATCTTGAAGGCCTTCATTGAGATTGAGTCAATTTAAGCTTATATCTAGCTTTAAAGGAATTCAATTCTTGAGTAAACAAATTCTAAAACCTATACTTGAATTAGAAAATATCATTTATGGTTCTTAGATAGATTGACTTAGTCTTTGAACTCAATTGAATCACTCTCTAAAGTCGTGTTATACACAATTACTGTTTCGAGTATTTAAGCGTTGAAATTTGGCTAAGTATTAGATTCTATGAGAAAATATATAAATATGAGTTTTTAACTGAATCTTGATGTAAAAAGTCCTGGTAATTATACCACATGATTTATCATGATTATCTAAATTTTCTCAACTCCAAGTGACTTAATTTAGTCATTCATATTGCATGATGAATTTTTATGTCAAAGCTGTGAAAATCAGTTTTGTACTAAAACTGAAAAATTAGATTTTGATTCTCTTAGAATTTGATTTTGAAACTATTTTTATTGAATCCAAATGGGGGATACTTTGCTTAATTACATTGAATAACTTAAAGTATTACTTAAATGTTTTTAATGTAATTAAGTGTGTAATGTATCAATACACTATGTAGGAGAAACTGGCTGAGTCTAAGAACAGATTCTGACCTGGGAACTTTCGGTCGCCTGATGGAACCCATCAATTGACTGATAGAGGCCTTTCGGTTGACTGATGGAATCCATCAGTCGACTGGTAGAAGTTAGTATTCATTCCAGTAGGCCATGCAAAACAGGGGAGGTTTCAGCCGACCGAAGCATAGCTTCAGTCGACTGAAACATGGTCTTCAGTCGACCTTTCAGTCAACCGATGAATTCATAAGTCGACCGAAACCTGGAGATTCAAACAATGACTTTATTCCCCACTAAACGACTACCACATGTCTCAAACGGTCATATTATTCCAAAAATACTATATATATGTGTGTAAACTGCATTTTGCAAGCAAGAGAGAGATAATGCAATGTAGAACCGAGAGTAGAGAAGAATGAAGGAGAGAGCAAGAAAGCTAGAGAGAAACCTACCCATGAGCATACATTTGAGAAACTCTTGAATGCATATTTTTGCATTCTACTTGATAGAATATCTCTTAGGAACCACCATTGAGTCTCATCTTTCATATCATTTATTGTGGTTCATCTTGCATATCTAGAGTTGAGCTTTTCATTTGAGATCTTCATATATAACTCTAGGATTTGAGGGTGTATTGAATATCTATTCATTGATGAATATTGTTATAATTGTATTACAGTTTCTTATCTACCTTTGAGAGGAAGACCAAGTGATGCACTTGGCAAAGAAGCCTAAGCCATGAGCTTAGCAAAGAAGTCTTGGTGAGGTTTCATTGAGAGCCCAAGCCATGAGCTTGGCAAAGAAGTCTTGGTGAGGTTTCATTGAGCAAGGAATCCCAAGTAATTCACTTGGCAATTGTACGGTTTGCTTTCCACCATTAAGGAAGGCTCTTTAGTGGAAACCTCAAGAAGTGCTCTTGAGGCATGGACGTAGGCAAGAGGAACGAACCATGTAAAAATCATGATGTCACTTGGTTTGCATTTCTCTATCCTTAAACTCTTTTATTTGATAGTATTTCATTTATTTAAATTCCATATGCTTTATATATGAATGTTATAAGATTATATGTTTTAATTCATATAAGGAGGATAGGATGAATGCTTGGAGTATATTGGTTGAGTTATGAAATTGATTAAATTGTTAATTGATTGAGTAGTTATTTGAGTATCTATTTTCCAATCAATTTACATACCATGTATTTAACAAATGCACAATCAACATTTCCATATACTACAAGTACGTTATGTTGCACTTGCATGAACATTTACACTTGTTGTTTCCATTAGATCATTTAAGTGCATAATAGATAGAGCATTCTCAATCCACTTGTTGAATACATAAGTTCACCAAGCATTTGACAAAAATTCATTCAAGCTAATTTTTGTCAAAACATACTAAATCGAAAAAGTTTTATTGTTTACTTAAAGTTCCTATTCACCACCCCTTTAAGGACAATTCTCGGGTCACAATAGAGTCTCAAAACATGAAGGTCAAATCTAAATTGTAAGGCAGTATGTACCTTTGCAAGGGGAAATGTTACTTTGCTCCTCACCCATTCAAACAACAATTGTCGAAGCACCCTCTGAAAACCATTATCACTACCACCATGGTCAGTTACCAATCACTCGAAATAGCTAACCCACGGCTAAAAGACCCAACACCAACACTGCCACAGCCAAACCCAGCTCTCCATGACACCATTCGTTGCCCACAAGAGACCCAGCATCAAAGTACAGCTATAGACCCCCCATCACTCATAAAACAACCCAACTGCCCACTTTTGGCCAAGCCACCATACACAGCTGTGAATCACTAACCACAAAGTCGGCACCACCACTAGCCCTCACCGTGAACCACCCACCATGAACAAGGCCCACTACCAACAATAACTCCACAATTGAGTTCCATATCATCACCACCAAACACCCAACACTGTCACACCATGGCTGAGGCCCACAAACAAAACCCACTTCTGCATGAACACCATGCACCACCAACTCAAGCTATAGGCTAAATGGACCACCACCTCAATTCACAGCCAACTCTTCCTCTACCACCACGTACAGCCGAGAGTGACAACCACAACCACCATCTTCATTTTTTACGGCACCACCCACCAAGACCCACTTACTACCATCGTCCCAAGCAGCCCATCAATGTCAGCCGGCTGGAGAGCAACTTCGGTCCGCCGAAAGGATGTTTTCAACTGGCGAAAACCTTCCCTCAATCGGCCGAAACAGAGATACTAGAATAGCCGCCACAAAACCCCACCGCGGCATCAACCATCAATGCCGCCACTGCCAGACTCCAACCACAACCCAACCAACCATAAACTCATTCCATTGCCAAGTCTTGCCTCAATCAACCTCCATCATTATGGAGAAGACCCACCAACTTTAGTCGTTTCCTTCATCTTGTCGCCATCATCATTCAGAACCAATAACCACTAAGAAGACCCAGCCAAGTCTCTTACAAGACACACCCCAAACCACCACCGCTGGCAACACTGCCATACACCACCATGGCTATCCAAGACCACCTTTGGGTTCCCACAACAGCCACCATATCCTATGCCCAGCCACTGTCGTGAAGACCCTCACGACCACTACATTCAACCTCAAGCTCACACAAACCATGAAAAACCATTATTCCGGCCACCTCACTCTGCTGGAGCACTACCACTCCCCAACATAAAACACCATGAACCACTATGGAGGAGACCTAATAGCCATAAACCAGCCCCCTATCTCTCTCTCTCAAATTCTCTATCTCTTTCTAGCTTTCCCTCTTTCTTTCTATTTTCTGCCGACCCACTGGTCATCTTTTCATTTCTTTCTTTCACCTTATCTTCTATTAATTTTCTACCACTCATTATCCCTACAAACTTGGTCCATACATACACATATATATATGAGCATCCTTCTGTTCGCATGAATTGAAATTAACATCATTGTCTTTGGGTTTATATTTAATCAAATGATTGCCAAGGCTTTTAGCTTTCAAAAAATTTTCTACTGATTTGGCCCACAAGACATAATTCTTGCCATTAAGTCATTGGGGATTGAAAGAAGTTGTGGAAGAAAATAAGTCAGAACTGGTCGCCATACCGAATCAATAAAATACATAAAAAAATGCCCTAAAAGTATTAAACTAGCCGGAATAGGTCTGTGGCAAGAAGTTGGTTGATCGAAATCTAATCCACCAACAACTAACTGACAGGAATTGAGAGTATATCATAATTGATCGAATTGGTTCAGAATTGAAAGATTATCAGACTTGATCGAACTTGTACAGTTTTGATCTAATTTCCAAACTAGACTAGCTCTAATGTTCTATCCAAACAATGGGAATTTGGGTGTTATTAATAAATTTATACCCTTTTGAAATCACAAAATAAAGAACTCATGACTTCAGCAAGTCCACGATCTACCAACGATAACTAGATGGAACTCTGACAACGATGTCGACAATCGTGAAAAGCTCTGGCAAGGACAACTGGCAAACAGAACTCTAGCAGAGTCTTGTTCAGAAGTTAACTATAAGAGAATAAAGGAATGGAGGTTTTCTGACCTGAAATCAACGATTCAAAACATGTTATCTAAATTGGGTTGAACCATACTCCAGATGGGTTAAATCGGGTCAAACCAGCTAAATCAGGTCACAACAACTAGGCCGAATTGAATGGGTAAATTCAGGTCATATCAAATAGGTAGCTATTAAGTCAGACCCTATCTTTCCTATTTCATTATTTGTTTGATAACCCCAGTCGAAGAAAGTTTTCTGTAACAACAACAGTAGGCCTGTAACTACATAATACACACTAATGGCTACCATCACACTACGATCAATAACTCACCAATAATGACAAGTAAAACGACAACACAAGGACGACGATTAGGACGATATACGATCAATAATCTTGTACGATGTATGATGATGCTTTCTATATAACGATCGACTAAGATGAAGACAATGATTAACTTGGATGAAGATGAAGATCGTCTTACTCTGATACCATGCAAAGCTTAGGGTTCGAAGAGGAGAGAACGAGAGAGAACCATTGTTAAAAAAATTCTCTATCTTCCATTCTACAATTATGAATATATATACAAGTGTATAAATAATGAAAAGACTAAAATACCCATGTGGGGTAAGCTAATTATAAGTAGAGGGTGGCAATTTGTGTTGGAGTGTTGTAGTGACCCTTGTAGGCGGGTGCGATGTAAGCAGGTGCAAGAGACACTGGGTGAATTACCACATTGGCAGGCTATAAGGTGCTCAATCCCACATTTCCTAGGTGTGGAGAAGGGGATATGCTTATATGTAGTGTATTCTCATCAAATGGTATAAGGCCTTCTGGGGTAAAATTCAAGAACAAAATCGTGCAGGCTTAAGCCCAAAGCGGACAATATCATACCATCAGGTGGAGCAGGTTGTTAAAAATGATATTAGAGCCAGACCTAGCTGGAAGTGTGTCAACAAGGATGTTGAACCTCCTAGGAGGTGGATTATAGTGACCCTTATGGGCGGGTACGAGAGACACTGGGCAAGCTACCACACTGGCAGGCTACAGGGTGCTCAATCCCACATTTCCTGGGTGTGAAGAAGGGGATGTGCTTATATGTAATGTGTTCTCTCCAAATGGGATGAGGCATTTTAGGATAAAACCCAACAAAAATCGTGCGGGCTTAGGCCTAAAGCAGATAATATCATACCATCAGGTGGAGTAGGTCATTGCACATGTCGTGTTAGGACATGGGTATCCTGTTATACGGGTCAACATGAACAAGTTACGTTTAGCTAAATGGGTCATTTTTGACACGAACACAACACATTTAGTTAAATAGTTCATTTCTAACATGAATATGACACGTTTATCTAACACGTTTTGCTAAACAGGTTTATCATGTTGTAAATGGGTTGGCGAATCAAATACGAACATGACACATTTAATTACCATATTAATTCAGGTTGACACAGTTATGACTGGTTCGTGTGTGAGTGTGTTTCAATTAAAATTACCACACTTCGTAATAGAACGAATTCCTTGCAGAATAGGGCTATCGAAAGGGGTGTTGAACCTCAGGGACTGTGATCTGACTGAGTTGGATATACGAAATTAATTCTAATTAAATTTAAGAGAAAATAATTCTGATTTTTAATTCTAAATTAACTAATGAAACAATTGAACAAAAGTAAGAAAAACTATTGAGTGTAGATGAATATAAGATAAATCTAGGGTTATTGATTTCACCACTAACTTCATAATCAATGGCTAATTGAACTAACTATGGGAAATTATGCCATGCATAAGTGGTGTTGGTGGCTACAAGTTCACCTCCATCCGTCAAGAAGATAGCATATGATTAAGGCTAAGTCATGGACTATCTTTGATTGGCATGGGTCATCTGCCTAACTACTCTACACTAGGGTGCAGTATGGTTCATCTTCTCTAGGCATAATTCATCAAAGCGTTTAATGATATATTCAGTGATTACCATTGTGTAATAATCACTCTCATGATCACGGAAAATAAGAGAGATTGAGTTCAATAACAACAACTAAATATCTAAAACAAGATAAGAAATTATTGAAACTGAATTTATAAGACTTTTATTGCTCAATTCTATAAGAAGAATCCTCTAAATCACACAATCTATGAATGAATACAAAAATCCCCAATAATTAGAACAATCAAACCAGTGATATTTAGTTAGGGCTATGTCAAAACCCTGGTGGCTGAACTAGCCGCTCATGGTAGAAAAAGAAGCTTCAACGGTTGAGTAGAAGACATCATCTTCATAAAAATATTGTTACGCCTTGTTCTCCAATGATTCTCCACTCCAAAAGCTCTTCAAAGCTGCTGCCAAACCCCCTCAATACAGTCTCAATTCGTTACTTTTAATAGCCAAGAGAATATGAAGAGTCCCCACCTAATTAGGAGACAATTAGGGTTTCCCGCAGCCCCTAATCAGGTGAGTTTTTCTGCTGACTTTTGGCCCAAAGTTTGACCTAGTATAAGTCCGATTCACGAAATTTACGTGAAATACAAAATTGTCCAAAATCTAATTTCATTCAATTTACACTGGAATTGAGTCAATTTGACACTCAAAAATAAGAGTTTCAGGCCATTTTTCAAAACAGAATTAAAACTATATTACGCGCAAAATTGGATTTCAGCCCGAAATACCCTTCAGCAATTGTAATTCTTTTGAACCTCTTCCTTGGGCTGTTTTGAGTTAAATTATAGAGTTGAATAGATCCATTTGATGTAGGCTTCATCTAACCCTCTTGGATGTAATCTTTAAAAGTCCAAAATCATGATTTTAACTGAAATAATCATTAAGGCCCTGAAAATACAGAAGACACTAAAACGAAGTAAAATAACAAACTAATCTATCACTAAAAGAATAAAATATATAAGTTAAGAGGTTAGAATGTGTAACATTCAACGCCGATCAATAACATGAATACAAGTAAGCCAAATTCAAACTCATTCATCCTATATCGTGTTCGAGTCATGTTAGCGTGTCGTGTCAAATATTGTGACCCCTAATTATAAGTAAGCCATAATTTAACTATTTTAACAACATGAAATGTACTAAAATCAAACTTGGGGCTCTGAAATAAATTTACATAAAACAAGCATGCAAATCATAAATAAATATATAAAATAATAAGCAATAATAAATGGACATCAAGAATTTACATAGAAACACTCTCAATCGAGACTAAAAAATTCGCGAGACTTAGTCTAGGCAAACTAATTCACTACAAAAAGAAATGTACAACCTAAGTCATTGTTTAATACATTCAAACCTTAGTTGATCTCTAGATATAGAAAACCCTTAAAAATGTAAGAACCGTGACCATTTTTGGTCAATTTTCTCTTATTTTCATTTAGTATCATATAAATACTTTAAATGATTATATATGTGTTTTAAATACAAAATACATGTTTGGAGACTTGTATAAGGGTCCAAAGAAGTTTTGGGAGCGTTTGGCAAAAGTTGAGATTTTTGGATCGGGTGGGCCCGAGAGCAGGTATGGTGGGCTCGAAAAATTTGAAAGTGTCAGAATCATACCAAATTTGGAAGTTAAATTAAATAAAATATTTTATGCACTATGGAATCAATTTTGGGTCCGTAGGAGTTACCGATATTAAAAAAGGAGCCCGGGAAGGTTTGGTAAGTAACTAGTGGCATTTTTATAAATAGAGGAGGCTAGATCTATAAATAGAAAGGAGGAGAATGCAGAATTCATTTCTCTCATTCTTCATCAACCGTGAGAGAGAAATATATATACTCACACATTCATCTTTTTTCTTATCCATTGAAATTGAGAGGCTTGGGGCGAGAATTAGAAAGCGCTGAAGAAGAGATAATTGGTCTATGCATCGAAGGATTGAGTTTGATCAATTCAGAATTGAATTTGAAGAAAGTTAATTTTGGTGGAAAATTGGAAATTTTATTTGGAAGCTCCTCCAAATTAAGGTAGGGATGCCTAACCCTATTGAAATTCAGGATTTGTGTGAGTATATTAGTTGTCTATGACAATCAATTAGTTATGTGAGTATAATTAGATGTCTTTCAAGGTTAAAACATGTTAAATTATATTACATAATGAATTTTTAATGTGAAATGATGTAATTACATATTATAATTGTCTTAATTGATTATCAAGCATGTTCAATGTGAAAATGTGAGAGAATTATGTGTGTTCATGTTTATATGAGAAGATGATGCTTATATATTTGATAAATTGTCATGAAAGCATGTTTGGATGTGAAGCATGTTCAATTGTCAATGTAAGTGATATGAAATGTGAAAAAATCTGATATATGTTCAATGTGAATACATGTGAGAATTGTATGAAAAAAGTACAAGCATGTTAAGTAGTTAAAAGTGTTGCTTTCAATTACATATGCATAATTAGCATGAGCATGTGTAATTCATCTTCATTCGTGGGTAAGCATGTGGTGAGGGTGGTGAGTTTAATTGAGCAGAGTATCCTCTTGACAAGTGGTAAGGTAATCCAGCTAGGAGCCTTGTGGGGTAATCCGGGGAGGAACCTTATGGAATGATCTTATATGGAGCTCCAGATTAGATGGAAGAGGATACTTCCTAAAACGAAGTCCTGCGATGAGGTAAACCAATTTTGGAGCCTCGGTTATGTGGTATTGGATGATCTTAGGTAGCGGAGTCCAATGAATTATATGGATAGTATGAGAGAGTTATGCATATCATGTTACATTATATATTGCTTACGATATAGTTATGATGTACGAATATTTATGTAACATGATTGAATGCAAATATATGTTTATGTGGTATTCACATAACTTGCAAAATTGTGTTTTAGACATTCTTACTGACCATGTTATAGCTCATTCCATAAGTATTAACTATTTTAAAGAAATGAAAAGGAAGTGATGAAATCTCCCCAATCGTGAGTTAGTGTGAAACAAAGATCAGTTTCATTTAAAGACTTTCAATGCTTTATTTGAATACATGTCCAGAATGTAGACTATATGCATGTGGTGAACATGTATAAGACTTTCATGTTTCGAGAACATATATTAATTATGTTTTATGCTTTCATATATTTAAATACAATGTTTGAGCAAGGTGAATGCTAGATGATGTGAGCATTGATTTATCATTTCATTTATGTTCAATTATGCATGTATGATAATTGTGAAAATGAGGAAATTATGTATAGAATAACTCATTTGAGTTGTGAATGTTGTGGAGGGTAAAATTGAGACTTGAAAACAGAGAGAAACAAGTTCTGGAGTATTTTCGCCGATTGAAACATCCTTCAACCGATTGAAATGGTGAGATACCGAAAGTTTGTAATTGCAGGTTCTGCAAGTACCTATTTCAGTTGACCAAAATAGCCTTCCAGCCGACCGAAAGTGAAGGGTAGCCAGCCGATGGATTGCCTAGGTTTCAGCCAACTGGTGGGATATCCATCAGCCGACCAAAACCTGAATGAGAACCAAATTAGTGTTTCGAGGGTTCATATGTCTTACATAGGGACTTATGGTAAGAATGTTAAGTTTCTGTTATGTTACGATAATGATGATTGAGAGTTGAACCCAAGTGTTCCATATAGGAGACTTGGAGTGAAATTGTTATACTTCCGCTGATTTATGAGAGGATAACTTAGATTGTTAATCATTATGACATTTCGGTGAGGAATTGGTGAATTGTGTAGTAAAGGCTTTCGCGACAAGTCATGGCCCGGGAGTCGGGGTGTGACAGCTTGGTATCAATGGTGATATCAGAGGGTGATAAATGGTAATTTGTCATGGTTGTCCAGGTTGTAGGATGTCGATCGAGTGATCATGACACCTCACTACTCAGAGTTCGGGCTTGAACCGAGGGAGTTTCAGTGATCTGAATTTTGGGGCATGATAGCTTGGTATCATAGTATTAGGTTCGAATACCTAAGGATGAAGGGTAAGGGTTAGATCACGTGTAGATTTGAAATGATTAGAACCTTTGAGTTTGGAAACTTAAAAACGCGAGTGGACATGACATAGTTGAATAGAAGACTTATCTACATATGAAATATGCTTATATGATAATATGTTAAGTGCTTATGTGATAACATGCATTATATGTTATATGTTGACCTGAGAACATGTTTATATATTAAATGTTTGTGGAAAAACATGTTTGTGTGTTACGTGCATAAGTGATAACATATTGTTATGTTACGTAATAGTTTGATCGTATTGAGTACATAACATGAGATAACTTAACGTTGTTAACCTATATCTTGACCATATAGAGTTATGTCACCTAGACGCCGTGGAGGGGCAGTTGGGGGTGGGGTTCCTGAGGGAGATTGCTCGGTCACCGAAATGACCACGACCCTTAGAGATTTTGTGAGAACGACTACTACTGAGGTGCAACAACCAGTAGTGCAATCGGGAGAGAGTGAAACTAAGAGGCATTTCAAAGTCATCACTCGATTTAAAAAATTGATGCCTCCTAGTTTTGATGGGAGCTCGGATCGGTTGGTAGCGGACAATTGGCTTAAGCAAGTAGAGAAATATCTAAAAATGATGTCTACAATCGATGATGTGATGAAGGTGATACTTGCTACCTATTTGTTCTCGAGAAGTGTTGAACTATGGTGAAAGTCGGTGAATGACTGACATGATATGGACGAGAAGAGTTTAAGACTCTTTTTCTTGACCACTACTTTATAAGGCCGAAGAGGAGGGCATTAAGGAAAGAATTTGATAAGTTCAGTCATGACGACATGATCGTAACTGAATATGAGAACAAGTTCATTTCTCTCTCACGCTTTGCACTTGAGGCAGTAAGAGATGAGGAATAAAAGACTTACAGATTTGTGGATGGCCTTCATCATTTTATTAGGCCAGTTGTTATGATTTTAGACTAAAAGATCTATAATGAGGCAGTGAATAAGGCACTAATGGCAGAGGCAGAGGCATTAGATAGATTGAAAACATAAGAGTTCGAAAAACATGATAAGGAAAATGGTATCTCTTCTGAGAGTTAGTCAAAGAAAAAGCAAAAAAGTGGTCTTTCACAATTAATAGGATCAGTGGGGCAATAGATGATATATTCTGTGCCTACGACTTATGTGTCATCGAGATCAACTAAGTTAAGGAGAGTGTGTCACCATTGTCAACAGTCGAGTCACTATAGGTCTGAGTATCCCAGAATACATTTAGCACCAACGGTTGAGCATATTTGGTACCGTTGTCATCAGACGAGTCATATGAAGTTGAATTTTCCTTGGGGACAAGGTGTGTAGGGTGGGACGGAATCTCACAACCACACCAATCATTTTTCGGTGAGTCAGCTCGATTCTATAGTAATGCCGCCACCCCCACCAGTACAGTTTGCTTAAGTTTTGCGAGCAAACAGGGGGAGCATTCTTAGTGGTTCAAAATAGCAGTCCAAGTATCAGAGGACCGGTCCACAGTAACTGAGGTACACCACTGATTTCTAGTTTATGGATTATAACACTAATTTATGTAAGTACATTAAGTTGCATATCATGAGTTTTGCGTCACAATTTGAGATAATATAATAAGTTTTATATGCTATGAATAATATGCTATTGGTTTAAACATAATTAATGTAACATGCTTTGTATTTAGAATACTTTAATGTACATTATATACCTAATTTTTGGTATTCTAGTTTTGAATATAGGTTGATTCATGAGATTTGGGATGTACAAGTTATACTAGACTCAGGTTGTGTGAACCTAGAGCTAGTGGGAAAGGTTTGAGATACTTTGATATTTTCCACATCAAGATTTTTTTCTTCTTGGAAATAGTTTAGAATTGGATATATTAGTCCTTGTAGATATCTAGGGACTTAATATATGTGATCCATTAGTTTTATGTCTATTATTACACTCGTGGTGGTAAGTGTTGTCATTCAGACGCAGTTTTGTCTACTGACACTCACCGAAAATGGAGTGTTGTCATTTGGATGCAGTTTTGTCTACCGACACATACAGGGGAGTTAGGTTTGTCATTTTTACGTATTTTTGTCTATTAACATACTCAGTAGACTAGAAAGGAGGTCAATCAGACATAATTTTGTCTATTAACACATGTAGTGGTAATGCTGGATGCAGTTTTGTCTATTGTCACACTCGTGGTGGTGAGCATTGTCATTTGGATGTAGTTTTGTCTACTGCCACTCACCGATAATGGAGCGTGGTCATTTGGACGCAACTTTGTCTATTGGCTTATGTATGAGAGTTGAGTTTGTCATGTTAGATGCAGTTTTATCTATTGTCATACTCGAGGAATTAAAATTTGTCGGTTGGTACATATTGGATGAGTTATCTCCAGATACAGTTTTATCTACTAGTGTACTAATTAAGGGAATAGGTTTGCCCTGGGTAAAACGTATTAGTTTTTACGATGGTTCTTTAGGTTAATGTTGAACTTAGTTTATAGATATGACAGATTTTAGTGTCATTGTCGAGGTAAAGAGGTAGATTGATTTCTATTTTGATTTAGATTTTACCAAAGGTGGGTTGAGATATCCTAAGTATTGTAATATTTCACATTATGAATTAGGATATGCTAGGGGCATGAATGCAGGATAATGAATTAGAGATGATATACTAATAGATTTATGGTGGTATGACGGTGATGGATTGGACTTTGTATCACTATGGTTTTGTGATGGGTTCCACGGTCGAAAGGGGAGATGAGACAGTTCGGATAATGGTTGACTAGTTGACTAAGGTAACTCATTTCCTTATAGAACGACATGAGGACGCTTAATAAGCAATATGTGGAACAAATTGTGAGGTGACGTAGAGTTTCAAGTATCCATTGTGTTGGATAGAGATACGAGTTTGCCTTGAGATTTTGGCAAAGATTTCAGATAGTGTTTGATACAAATTACACTTGGACTTGGTATTGGTTGAGATAACCATTTGCCAAATAAGGGAACTTGCATACAACAATAGTAATTAGGCCAGTATTATTATGGCACCACTTGGGGCGTTGTATGGTAGAGTATGTAAGGTTCTGGTTTAATGGGCTAAGGTTAGCGAGACCATAGCCTTAGGGCCCAGGTTGGCGACGGAATTAAGTTGCTAAAATAAGTAAGCTTATTCTTAAGGTGGGAGACCATGATAAGGATTGATGTTAAACTGTTTAAAATTCTAATATGTGTTGGAAAGATGGCTTGGCCTTACCATGTAATTGAAGCAACTCGTGAAGTTCCATGTTGAGGTAATACGAATGAGTTGAGTTAAGGTTGATAAGGTAAACTACCTGGGAGCGAGAGC
This sequence comes from Cornus controversa, assembly GCA_026545225.1. Lineage (NCBI taxonomy): Eukaryota > Viridiplantae > Streptophyta > Magnoliopsida > Cornales > Cornaceae > Cornus > Cornus controversa. Next base: position 75,900,795 of record CM048846.1, read on the forward strand.
AGGAAGTTCGTTCTAAGTATCCGGACTTATTTCTTTTAGGTATGGTTTGATTTTGGGGACAAAATTCTTTTAAGTTGGGTAGGTTGTATGAACCGTGACCATTTTTGGCCAGTTTTCTCTTATTTTTATTAATTGTCATATAAATGTTTTAGATGATTATATATGTGTTTTGTTTGGAGACTTGTATAAGGGTTTAGAGAAGTTTTAGGAGTGTTTGGAAAAAATTCAGATTTTTGAGTTGGGTGGGCCTAGGACGCGGGTCCGGTGGGCCTGAAAAATTTGAAGGTGTCAAAATGACACCAAATTTGGAGATTAGCTTAAATAAAATATTTGATGCATTGTGGAATCAATTTCGGGTTTGTAAGAATTATCAAAATTGAAAACGGAGCCCGGGAAGGTTTGGTAAGTGACTAGTGACATTTTTATAAATAGAGGAGATTATGTCTATAAATAGAAAGGAGAGAATACATAATTTATTTCTCTCATTCTTCATTAGCAGTGAGAGCAGCAATATATACACACATACATACACACACACATTAATCTTCTTCCTTCTCCATTGAAATTGAGAGGTTTGAGACGAGAATTGGAAGCCATCGAAGAAGAGAGAATTGGTCTATGCATCGAGGGTTCGAGTTTGATCCGTTCAGAATCAAATTTGGAGAAAGTTGATTAAGGTGAAAAATTAGAGATTTTATTTGGAAGCTCTTCCAAATTGAGGTAGGGATGTCTAACCCATGAAATTTGAGATTTGTGTGAGTATATTGGTTGTTTATGGTAACCAATTGGTTATGTAGGTATAATTAGACGTCTTTCAAGGTTAAAGCATGCTAGATTATACTACATAGTGAATTTTTAATGTGAAATGATGTAATTACATGTTATAATTGTCTTAATTGATTATCAAGCATGTTCAATGTAAAAATGTGAGAGAATTATGTGTGTTCATGTGTATATGAGAAGGTGATGCTTATATGTTTGATAAATTGTTATGAAAGTATGTTTGGATGTGAAGCGTGTTCAATTGTTAGTGTAAGTGATGTGAAATATGAAAAAATGTGATATATGTTCAATGTGAATGCATGTGAGAATTGTATAAAAATGTACAAGCATGTTGAGTAGTTAAAAGTGTTGCTTTCAATTACATATGCATAATTAGCATGAGCATGTGTAATCCATCTTCATTCGTGAGTAAGCATGTTGTGAGGGTTGTGAGCTCAATTGGGCGAAGTGTCCTTTTGACAAGTGGCAAGGTAATCCGGCTAGGAGCCTTGTGGGGCAATCCGGGGAGGAACCCTGTGGAGTGATCCTATATGGAGCTTCGGATTAGATGGAAGAGGATACTCTCTAGACGGAGTCCTACGATAAGGTAAACCTGTTTTGGAGCCTTAGTTACGTGGTATTGGATGATCTTAGGTAGCAGAGTCCAATAAATTATATGGATAATATGAGGGAGTTATGCATATCATGTTGCGTTATACATTACTTATGATATGGTTGTAATGTATGAACATTTGCGTAACATGATTGAATGCAAATGCATGTTTATGTGGTATTCATGGAACTTGCAGAATTATGTTTTAAACATTCATACTAAGTGTGTTGTAGCTTATTCCATGAGTATTAATTCATTTCAAGAAATGGAAAGGAAGTGATGGACTCTTCCCAACTTTGAGTTAGTGTGGAGCAAAGATCAATTTCATTTAAAGACTTTCAATACTTTATTTGACTATATGCATGTGGTGAACATGTATAAAACTTTTATATTTCGAGAACAGTATTAATTATGTTTTATGCTTTCATACATTTAAATACAATGTTTGAGCATGGTGAATGCTAGATGATGTGAACGTTGATTTATCATTTCATTTATGTTCAATTATGCATGTATGATCATTGTGAAAATGAGGAAATGATGTATAGAATAACTCATTTGATTTGTGAATGTTGTGGAGGGTAAAGTTGAGGCTTGAAAACAGAGAGAAATAGGTTCTAGAGAGTTTCAGCCAGCTGAAACATCCTTCAGCCGACCGAAATGGTGAGATACCAAAAGTTTGCAATTGCAAGTTTTGTAAGTACCTGTTTCGGTTGATCGAAACACCCCTTCAGTCGATCAAAACTGAAGGGTAGCTAGCCGATGGATTGCCCAAGTTTTAGCCGACTGGTGGGATATCCATTAGCTGACCACAACTTGAATGAGAACCAAATTAGTGTTATTGTGTTTCAAGGGTTTATGTGTCTTACATAGGGACTTATGGTGAGAATGTTAAGTTTCCGCTGTGTTACGATAATGATGATTAAGAGTTGAACCTAAATGTCCCATATAGGAGACTTTCAGTGAAATTGTTAGGCTTCCGCTAAATTATGAGATAATAACTTAAATTGTTGATCATTATGACATTCTGGTGAGCCATTGGTGTATTGTGTGGTAAAGGCTTCCGTGATAAGTCATGGTTCGGGAGTCGGGGTGTGACAGCTTGGTATCAATGGTGATATCAGAGGGTGATAAATGGTAATTTGCCATGGTTGTCCAGGTCATGGGATGACGATCGAACGATCATGACACCTCACTACTCGGATTTCGAACTTGAACTGGGGGAGTTCCGGTGGTCTGGATTTTAGGGCGTGACAAAAGATCTCCAAGTCACGAATCTGTTTATAACATTCATTCCTTATGAATCTGCCTTTGTAATTATTAGACTAAGCCACTAGTCGCTAAATTGAGAATCTGGTCAGATGAATTTGTAGGTGTTAAATTGTCTTTAATAACTCAGTAGCAGATGTATCAACACAACTAATCAACAAGTCACTAAAACTAACGTGATTGATGATTGTTGTAAATAAAACGATGCACTTTTTTTACACAAGAAAACTATCAATAATATTTGAATAGTATACAAATCATGAGTTTTGATCTTGTGTGTAAAAAGAAATAAAGCATTTTTGCTTTTCAAAAAATATATAAAAATTGTTAGAAATGCTCTCTAGGTTTTCAGAGATCATGTGTATTTATAAGTATTCTAGAGAAGTAGTTAGATCAGGTCAAAATTCAATGTTTCAATCCTACTTGGATTCTACAGTTTTGGTTCAGAATTGAAAGATTATCAGACTTGACCAGAATCTGGACTTGTACAGAACTAGTTCAGTTTTGATCTGATTTCCAAACTAAACTGGCCCTATATCCAAACAATGAGAATTTGGGTATTATTAATAAATCTATACCATTTTGAAATCGCAAAACAAATAACTCATGGCTTCAGCAAGTCCACGATCTACCAACGACAACTAGATGGAACTCTGACAATGATGGCGACAATTGTGAAGAGCTTCAGCAAGGACGACTGGTAAAGAAAACTTTGACAAAGTCTTGTCCGGAAGTTAATTAGAAGAGAATAAATGAATGAAGGTTTTCTGACCCGAAATCAATGATTCGAAACATGTTATCTAAATGAGGTTAAACCATACTCCAGATGGGTTAAACAGGTCGAACCAGGTGAATCAGGTCGCAACAACTTGGACAAATCGAATGGGTCAATTCGAGTCGAATCAAATAGGTAGCTATCGGGTTGGACCTTGTCTTCCCTCTTTTTCTGTTTGTTTGATAACCCTAGCCACAAAAGGTTTTTAGTAACAACAACAACAGACCTGTAACTACACAATACACACTGATAGCTACCACCACACTACGATTAACAACTCACCAATGATGATAAGTAAGGCGACAACATGAGGACGACGATTAGGACAATGTACGATCAAAAATCCTATACGATGTATGATGATGCTCTCTGTGTGACGATCGACTGAGATGAAGACGATGATTAACTTAGATGAAGATGAAGATCGTCTCACTCTGATACCATGCAAAGATTAGGTTTTGAAAAGGAGAGAACGAGAGAAAATCATTGTTAAAAAAATTCTCTATTTTCCATTCTACAATTATGAATATATATAAAAGTGTACAAATAATGAAAGGACTAAAACACCCATGTGGAGTAGGCTAATTACAAGTAGAGGGTGGTAATTCGTGTTGGCGTGTCGTGTCAGGACATGGGTATCCTGTTATACGGGTTGACACGAACACGTTACGTTTAGCTAAACAAATCATTTTAACATGAAAATAACACATTTTGTTAAAGGGTTCATTTCTAACACGAACACGACATGTTTATCTAACACATTTTATTAAACATGTTTATCAATTTTAAATGAGTTGGCGAGTCAAATACGAACATGACATGTTTAATTACCGTGTCAATTCAGGTTGACACGATTACGACATGAATACAATTAAGCCAAATTCAAACCCATTCATCCCTTGTCGTGTTCGAGTCATGTTAGCGTGTCGTGTCAAATATTACGACCTCTAATTACAAATAAGCCCTAATTTAACTATTTTAACAACATGAAATGTACTAAAATCAAAATTGGGGCTTTGAAACAAAGTTGCGTAAGGTCTACTGATCAAACCTAGAGGAAAGGTGAATATGTTTTGTAGATTTAAAATTCTGTTATTTTGGTAATATAGTTTATGTTGAAAAAAATTAAACTGACTTGTTCCAATTTGCTTGATTGATTAAGATTTGATTAACAAAATTAAATTAAAACAAGCATGCAAATCATAAATAAATATATAAAATAGTAAGCAATAATAAATGGACATCAAGAATTTACATGGAAACACCCTCAATCGAGAGTAAAAAAATCACAAGACCTAGTCTAAGCAAACTAATCCACTATAAAAAGCAATGCATAACCTACGTCATAGTTCGATACATTCCAATCCTTAGTTGATCTCTCGATATAGTAAACCCTCAAAGATCTCAAGGTCACGAATTTGTTTATAACATTCGCTCCTTGTAATGATTAGACTAAGCCACTAGTCGCCAAATTGAGAATCTAGTTTGATTACTTTGTATATGTGTTAAATTGTCTTTAATAGTTATCGACACAAGTGATCAATTACAAGTCACTAAAACTAATGGGATTGATGATGGTTGTAAATAAAATGATGCACTTTTTTTTCACAAGAAAACTATCAATAATATTTGAATAGTATACAAATCATGAGTTTTGATCTCGTGTATAGAAAGAAATAAAGCATTTTTACTTTTCAAAATATATAAAAAAATTGTTAGAAATGCTCTCTAGGTTTTCACAGATCATTTTTGTTTTTTTTTTACTCTTTTTGATGAAGTTTACCAATTTAACATTTGTTGTAACTTGTTCTTCACCTGGAAGGTAATTTTCACTTGACTCACAATTAGAACATATTCAACTATCTAAAATAAAATAAAATTATATTTATCATGTTTTGTTTCACGAAATTTGCCAACTTAGTCCTATTAACCTAACAATCTCCAGCTTTAACAATTTCGTGACAAAACAAAAAGTAAATTAAAAATGCATTTAAAAATAACTCAAATTATCTTGAATAATCTTTAGAAGCTTGAATCACAGATATAATATGCAAACAAATATAAAAATATACTAACGTGCATTATATTACGTGTTAAGAGAATAAAAATTATAAAACAATAAATTTAACAAAGTATAAACAATAATTTCATATTTCATAAACACATGTAAAATTTTCCCCCTTGAATCATGCTTAACTTTTTAAAGTTAACATAAACATGTAAAAATTGACTTAAGCAATTGCAAGGTTAATTTGGAGTAGTAGTTATTTAAAAAAAGGTAATTTAGGAAAGTTAAATAAATGAACATAGAAAAATTACAAGGCACACATGTAGTAGATGTTAGAACATGTTCTTGACTGGGAAAATTTAATTCAATTTAGTTTTATTTTCCAATTTTCCATTTACTTCCCTTTTTTATCACAAAAATTGACACATACTCACACATATGCAATAAAAGACATGTAATAGAAATAAACATGTTTCTTCGTAGCTCATTCAAGCTAGTGGGGTTATATGCAAGTTGCAACCGCATTGGAGTTCAAGGTGAGACCCATGCTATAGTTATGGATATTTATCTGCTTATTAACTCAATCAATCGCTTGAAAAGGTAAGTAAGGCACTCCTAGGATGCCCTATATTTGTTGCTGGAACTCTAGGAAGTTGATATATATATATATATATATATATTCGGAAAGTCATAAATGTGGATAGTTCATAGGTCCATTTTATTGTTTAATACTACTACTTATGAAATATAAGTGGAATAAGGGCTTGATGGTTGGTCCTTTCACCCGAAGCAAGAAAGAGGAGATTGGCATAGAGTAGTAATTGGGATCACGTAACAAATGTGCAATAAGGGTAGTGTGGTGGGACCGTTGGGTGTGTGTGTTTATATATATATATATATATAATGTTTATTTATTTTGATTCAACTTCCTTCCCTCCCATAAAATTAAGGTCAAATTACACTTAAATCTCCTGTACTATTACAAAAAGCTCTCATTTTTTATTTTTATTTTTACAACAAACATCGTTAATTTACTAAAAGTTAAAAATTAGTGAAAGTTGAAAGTTTGATGTTAAAGTCCGGACATGCGATGTATTTGACACGTAAAATGAATAGTAACTATAGACATGAGTAATTTATTTAAAAATGGGTTGATGTAACAAATGCACAATATGCTATGTTTGGTAGAACGGAAAAGAAAAGAAAGGATAATGAGAGAAAAGAAAAGAAAAGAAAGGAAAGGAAATGAAAGGAAAGGAAAGGAAAGGATTATTAAATTTTTATTATATTTGGTTGATTAGTAAAGAAAAAGAAAGGAAAATATAGTTAAAATGTTTGAGAAAAAAAATGAAAGGAAACAATTTAATTTTTTTACCATTATACCCTTTTATATTTAAAAGAATAAATTTTAGCTTTTATCAAAATAATAACAAAATTGGTATTAACAAAGTTTCATTAAAAAATGTAGTATTTCCTTTCATTTCTTTTCATTTTTGAAAGGATAACAAAATTTACTATTCATCTTTAATTTATCCTTTCAAATCTCTCCATTTCTTTTTCTTTCCATTAAAATTTTTATACCAAGCACATAAAATCATATCCCTCCATCACCTTTCTTTTCTTTTCATTCTATTTCTTTCCTACCAAACTAAGCCTAAAGGTGATGTAATGGGACGGTCAAGTATGTGTGTGTCTATATATATATATCCATATCTTCTCTGGTACTATTTGTATTTTATTTGTCATACACACACCACAAATGCTACAATTTTACATTACTTATGCAACAATTTTATATTGGCAATTCATAATACTTGAGCGGTACACAATACAAACACACAATCCTTAGAAAGTTCTGATTTTATATATATATATATATACACTAATATTTATTTATTTTGATTCAACCTCCTTCCCTCTTACGTTTTAATCCAATAAAATTAAATAAGAAAAAATACAGGAAAGAGGCACTGATTTGAGATTTTGAGTTGCAAAAGGAGGGAGAGGGAACCTTTTATTCCTAATCTATTCGTCTTTAAAAAAAAATTACTCGCTTCTAATGATGATTGAGAAATCTTGAAAACGCCTCTTCTTCTCTCTGTGACCCCACACACACACTCTCTCTCTTCTCTCTCTCTCCTCGTTGCAACATCGCTTTTGGATTTGGGCTCTTATTTTTTCGCTTTATTGTGCGAAATGTGTTTTTGAAATAGAGATAAAAAAGAAAAAAAACCCATTGCGTTCGCTATCACTGTGTGTACAATTACAAATTGAAATCGTTGTGGTTAGTTATATTCTACTATTGTGTATATAAAGATAGATCGGTGGGTGAGGTTATATATATATACACGTATATACAAGTTTTGGGTGGGTGAGAGAGAAGTGAGAAACAAGAAGTAGAAGAAGAGGGAAAATGCAAAGCTTTTAGTGTTGTTGGTAAAACTGTTTTGTTTTTGCAGCTTGAAGAAGCAGCGAAAGCAGAAGTGTAACTGCATTCATTCAACAAAGCAAAGGAAATGTGTGAGGTGAATGAAAGTGCCATCAATTCTTTCACATTCTCTCTCTTCTCACCGATCTGATGAAATAAATTCAAACTTTTTTTTATTATATATTTTTTTGAGTATTTATTGAATTGTACTTTGTAAACTAAAAATAGAATAAAATTTTGAAAAAAATTAGTTTGAGTTGTTCAGGTTTTCGAGATCTGGAGCGTCCCGGAGGATGTGGGTGGTGCACTGATGATAAGATGAACGGAGATTCGACGAGGGAGTTGCTGCTGCTGCTGCGGGTGCTTGTTAGGGTTTCGTTGCAATTTTTCTTTTCGTCACTGGAATTGATTTCCTTTCCTCCTCATGACTACCACCAAACGTGCTTATAAGCTACGTATCCTTTTCTTTCTTTCTTCAATTTCTTGGTCTGTATGTATCTGCTTGTGTTGATTTTGAAAATTGATAAATGCAATGTAGTAGTTTGCATTTTCATTTGTTTTGGTCTTGATCTGGGAGCAGGTGCCAACCCATTTGGCATTCTTCATTTGGGTTTTTTTCTAGATCTCTTTTCTGTGATGATAGCTTCTGGGTTTTCAAGCACGAGGCTTGCCTTTTCATGTTCAGCTTAATTATTAATTGTTAGTCTTACTTTATCCTTTTTGTAATTTTTATTGAGATTAAGCTATGCATCTGGGAATTTGGTGAACCCAATTGTAGTTAGTTAGCCTTGACTATATATTTCCGACAGAGGAATTTGTAGCTCATGCTTCCAGTGTGAATTGCCTCAAGATTGGAAGGAAGTCATCAAGGGTTCTTGTCACTGGAGGAGAGGATCACAAAGTAAACCTGTGGGCTATTGGCAAGCCGAATGCCATACTGGTTAGTTCCAGTTCCCTTGCCATTGTCACCCCCAATCTATTCACGAGTCACTCAATGCCTACTTGCTCTATTTTCATTCTGGCGCCTATTTTGTGAACGCGTGCATCTTTATTGCTAGTTTTCACAATGGATTTTGAACTCATTGTTTGGACTATGATTAACATTAACTATTCTGGCAAGATCACTCTATTTTGAATTCTGCTATTTACTCAAATTACAAAGAAAAAATCGATACAATTCCTCAATGTTAGCATCCATGCATATTTAAAAAAAGGATTACAAGGATCTCTTTAGTTAACAACATGCCCTCTTCTTTTTAGATGGTGAAAAAATATTTTAAATATGATCTCGTACTAATGATTTCTTTAAGCAGAGTCTGTCTGGTCATTCAAGCGGAATTGACTCCGTCAGCTTTGATTCTTCAGAAGTGTTGGTAGCTGCAGGAGCAGCAAGTGGTACAATCAAGCTTTGGGATTTAGAGGAGGCAAAGAGTATGCTTGTTATACCCTATTGAATATGTGGATTATATCATGTGCTGTGCTGTTGAATTGAAACTAAAAATTCTTTTTGTTGAATATGGTTTTTTCCTGTAGTTGTTCGCACCCTTACCGGTCACCGATCCAATTGTATATCATTGGACTTCCATCCCTTTGGGGAGTTCTTTGCTTCTGGATCTCTCGATACGAATCTAAAGATATGGGATATAAGACGAAAAGGGTGTATTCACACGTACAAGGGTCACACTCGAGGGGTCAATGCTATAAGATTTACGCCGGATGGTCGTTGGGTCGTATCCGGTGGAGAGGACAATACTGTAAAGGTTATAATTGCCTTTTTTTTTTCTCAGTTCATCATGAATCTGGTGGAGATGACAATATTGACAGTTTTCCACATTTTGCACACCGACGTGCAATGTGTCGGGAAACACTTGAGCACTGAATTTTTCCTTTTTATTTGTTAGTATCATTGCTTTTATTTGTATTTTATTTACCATATGGGATGGGATCCCTAGAGTGACTTTTTTACTTTATCTAGAGGAAGCATATGACAACAGTCTTGTGTTATGTATGAAGATATACTAAAGGAATGTCGTGCACTGGGACTCCTTGTAGTAAATTTGTGTTTAGACTTTAGATCACTAAGTCGGACAAAATATGTGTTTGTGTTGCACACCGACATAATTTTTGGGTCTTGATCTCACTCTCTTGAGCACTAGCTCACATATGGAAACACTTTTTGGTTAATTTAAAATTGCTCCCACGAAGTCATTGCAGTAAAATCACTATCTTCAAGCACAATAGGATCTGATATTAGAAGTCTATATGTTTTTACTCATGACACATCTAGTGTATTGCTCTTCATAGTGTCAGATTCTTTGTTGCACACACATATACTTTTTTGGTTAATCTAGAACTATGTCTCTCATCCTTTTAATAAAAATCACTATTGTAACAGCTCTGGGATCTAACTGCGGGGAAGCTGTTGCATGATTTCAAGTGTCATGAAGGCCAGATTCAATGCATAGATTTTCATCCTCATGAGTTTCTGCTGGCAACAGGTTGTAAATATTTTTGTTATAATGCAACTTCTTCTTTACTAATCAATAAGAAACTGCAAATCCTATCCTCTTTGCGGTCAGTTTCTTCCCAAATTTTGATAGTAATTTATCATGACTTCTAACAGTTTCTCATGTTGATGTGATACTTCTTTATCAAAATGTCCCTTTCTTGGTTTTTGGTTTGTGGCTCAAACTGGGGACTTCACAATTGAACCTATTTAGATTATCAAGATAAGTTTTGTTTGTGAAGCATGGACAAGTATTGGATAAAATTTAACTTGTCCTTGACACTATGATATGGATATGAACTCGGATTTTTAAAAAATTCTGTTCAAGATTTACTCCATTTCAGAGCCTAATGCCACAATTTGGGCTTGCCAATACAATGATATGGGAAATGGATTTAGATATTGGCCACAACATAAGTATACATGCACTAAAGACAATCAAAAAAATTAATTGTTTATCATTAGATAAACAATTAATTTTTATGATTTTCTTTAGTGATAAATAGTTGTTTTTTGGCCCCTTTTGAGTGCCTCTTTAATGAATTTTTACTTATCAATATATATATATATGTGTGTGTGTGTGTGTGTATGGGGATGATATTATTAATATATATGGGGAGAAGATTGAGGTATTCCACTTTTTGATTTGGATGATGCTATATGGTGGAGTGACTCATGCTTTTATTGGAGTGCCAATATCTTCTCCTGTATGCGTGTGTATTGTATTATAGTTGTACATATTATTTTTGATAGATTTAGTTACATATACATTATGATACACATATGTACATATAGTTATATATATAATCTTAGAATATTTTATAAATTTATTAAAAATTTATTTATCATGATATATGTATACAGAATATTCCAACTTTCTTACTTAAAATACTAAAAATTACAATAAAATGAGTTTATGTTGTATGGATATGGACTTGGGGCAAGACTCAATACAAATTTCATCATTATCGTGAAGTAAATAAACAAGTATTTACAACACTTTTCATGTTTATGTTTTTTCCCCTTTTCAATTAATCTAGTTCTGTATTATAAATACTATATCTCAATGTTTGAGGTGTGTCCAACACTGTATTATAAATACTATATAAGCATTTGGAACTAAGAAGATAGAATTTAATTATGGGTATATGTAGAAAGCATCTGCGCTTGTATAAGAACTTTCAGTGGTTGATACAGACATGATATTTGTACAACTCCTTGGAAGTATCCATGTTAATAGCTTTTTGTTCAAAATGAAAAATGTTACTCGAAGGGTAGAATGTACATTATACATTGAATTACAATGGTTGACGACAAGTTAGAGTCCATCCTTATGAACCCTAGAATTGCAAATTCACATCCTAACCTCTGTACTTCTGTAGACTAAAGAATGAGATATTTTAGGGATATCCTGAAGGTCCATAATCCTTCGAGAGCTCTTCTCTTCCCGTGGCCTTTTTGTCCACCTCTCAAATAAGTGTTGCTACTTGCTAAGATCAATTCTCTGGTAGAAGCTCTCCAAACTCATTTACTGAGCAAGAATTAAGCTCCAGCCTTGTTTTACATGTAGGGCTCTATTTCTCATATGTAAGTGCTTGAAATCTCTAAAGGCATGTTGACCTTCAGAAAGTTCCCCCACCAATAGTAACTAAATAAGACTAAAATTCTCCCATTATAGGAAGTTCTTAGTCTATAAATTGGGTGGTTTGCAACTGTAGAAAAGATGACCCAACGAACCAGGAAAAAGAATTGATAAAACCCATGATCAATCACATACTAACTTGAACACTAAAATGTCGTAGGTGAAGTTACTAAAATATGTACCAATACTCTTTTCTTTTTTTTGGTGAATTAAGCCTTTAAAGATTTGGGCATAGTATGAAGCCTGCTTGACCACAAGCCTGAACAATGCCAGAAAATTCAGAAATATTTCTTTGTTTTTCTATCATCATCACTGTTATTATACTCATTGAATTCGTTTAATGTTTTGAGTGTTGTCCTTTCACAGGTTCAGCTGATAGAACTGTTAAATTCTGGGACCTTGAAACTTTTGAGCTTATAGGATCAGCTGGTCCTGAGGTGAGTATTTGTCTCATGCTGTTACTGCTTGACTTAATTTGGGCCTCAGTTCCAATTGTCAGACTGTCAGTATATCTTTTGAGCATTCTCTGCTTTTGCCAATAACCATTTTTTATATTTTGTTGAATTTCAGACCACTGGAGTGCGTTGTATGACCTTTAATCCTGATGGGCGAACCCTACTTTGTGGTTTGCATGAAAGTCTAAGGGTAGGCTCTTCTAGTATTCAACTGTTCAAGTACAGATGATAATTTGAAATATTGTTGGATGTATTTTAGTTTTTACTCAAATAGGTTTTCTTATGCTATTAAATAGGTTTTCTCCTGGGAACCAATCAGATGTCATGATGCCGTGGATGTGGGATGGTCTAGATTGTCAGATCTTAATATTCATGAGGGGAAGCTTCTTGGCTGCTCTTACAATCAAAGTTGTGTTGGAGTATGGGTTGTAGACATATCGGTATTGCTCAGTTTGTCTTCATGGTAACATTTACATGGTGTCTGCTTTGTTTCTTTTCTGAATTTCAAACTGATGTATATTATACAACATTTTACTCCTTGCAGCGTATTGAACCATATGCAGTTGGTAATATTACTCGATTGAATGGTCATCCAGATGAAAATTCTGCAAAGAATAGTTTGGGCAGGATATCTGTTTCACAAAATTCAGATCCTGTAGTAAAGGAAACCAAAATTTTAGGAAGGCTTTCAGTCTCACAAAACTCGGATCCTGTTCTTAAGGAGTCTAAATCTTTTGCCTGTATGTTTTTTCATTTTACTGTTTCTTTAAATTTTGTATATTGTTTTGCACTCCCCACCAAAAAAAAAAAAGTAAGAAAGAAAAGAAAAGTCTTCCGTTTCTTACTCTTTTGGGTACTTCTGTGTTTTACTTGGTTGTCAGCTTTCTCTAAGTTCAAATTGTGATTTTTGCTTATTAATTTTGGTATAAACAATTGGATAAAGCTACAGGAAGTGTACCTGGTACTCCTCAACGGGTCAGTTTAAACACTGGAACAAAGACAACCTCAATTAGTTCAACGACAGTTCCTAGTGCAATATCTACAAGGAGAAACATGGCAAAGGTCAATACGACAGCCAATGCTTCAATGTTCAACAGGTCAGATGTGATACCTGTAATTGTCCCCAGAAATAATGTGAGGTTGGAGCAGGAAGCTGAATCTAGAAAAGAAAGTGTTTCTGGAAGAACGATGACATTCTTCCCCTCTCAGCCAAAAACATCTGATTTCCGAAAGATTGCAAACACAAGAGATGACTTGGAGAGGCCTATTGCCTCGGTGCATTCCGAAATTGAGGGTAATAAGGCTACTGAATTGAGTGCAGTTGCAGATAGGAACACTTCTCCAGCAGTTAAGAGATCGATTATAGGACTATCTGCGGCTGAGAGGAATGTAAAGGACGATAAATATATTGTTTCTGGGAAAGTTGAAATGAATTTAATGACAGAACGAGGTGCCAGCTATCAGCATGAAAGTTGTACGTATTCGATTCTCAGATATGTAAATCACATTGATTGATCTAGTGGTTCATTTTCAGCTGCTTGTTTGTTGGGATTTCATTATGTGGATGCATTTGTCCGACCGTCCTTTATTATTTTGCTAGTCATTTAAAGATTTCTGTTCAAAATCAATCAGATTAGCAAGAGTTGATGCTATTCTACCCTGCAAAGAAGATTATCTAAAGTATACTGAAATAGGGGTAGGGTTTTAGGGTAATCCGCCCCTCCCATTCTAATGCAATGGCTCTGGATGCCTAAAACATGGTTGTGAAGATATGTTCTGAAACTTATGAACCGGCTCGGTTTTGGGGCAGGGTTGGGTTCAATCAAACTTGCTAATGCCCTTTCTTGGATAAACTGCTACTAAATTATACAAATTCAGCATATCCCATGTCAGTTGAAACAAGTGGTCAAATGTCATGTAGTGTTTCACTAGTTTATTAGTAATTTCCTCTGTGGTGAGAACATATCATATGTGAAGCCATTCATTTGAAAAGGTGTGCTCGTCCTTGCATTTGATCCTCCAGCTCAAAAATTTCAGAAAGCAGGTGGCAAGAAAATATAGTCTGTCGTGGTCTGACTCGCCCCATGACAGGATTGGGATGGTTTTAGGAAGGGGTCCTTTCCTTATAGGGAAGGGGCCCTGTTGCTGTTCATATGATCAGTTAGATTATCACCTGAAATTTCTTTTAGATTTAGTAAAAACATTTTTTTGACATATAAGAATGAATATTCTGCTATTTTCAGTTTAAAATGTCATACATTTCGTTGCGTCATATCTTGCATCCTGTTATTACTAATTTAGTTTTAAAATTTCAAATTTTGAATCTTGTAATCCTGCTTTGTCACCTAACTTCTTGATCAGGATATATGAACTTTAACGGTACCTATTGTTTTTTAGTTTTTTGACCTAACAATCTCTAGAAATATATATGCTCTCTTTGTATTACAACTTTCTTCAAATCCTCTTAACCTTATTATGCATTCTAGTATGGATGCTTTCATTGTATTTACAATATTTTATTCTTACCTTTTAATGATTGTGCCAGTTGTACTTGGGTCTGAGAAATTGATGAAGTGTATCATGGTTCCAAGGCATATTTTGTCCCAGTAAATAAATAGTTTATAGGTAGGATGAATGCTCTGCATTCACAAATTAAGATGGTGCCGCAATAGTGGGGATCTGTTGTCTCCTTAGGAAAATGTGTTAAGCAGTGAACTTGACCATAAAGAAGGAAATCGATAGAGTATGGGGTGCACTTTATCTTAATATGCATTCCCAGGTCAAAATGACATCAATTTGGGTTGATTTTGTGTTTTTTTGATTGGATATGCAATTTCCAGTTTGATGCCCTCATCTTGTGGTAAACAACATGATTGTTTATGTTGAACTTTTGGGCAGTTGATTCAGAATTAGTCTGATATCTTTGTTTCACTAACCATCTTTGCATAAGTTCCAAAGCTGTTTGTGGGGTTTAATTTACTAAAGAAGAGGGAAAGTGGAATTTGGAATTCTATTTCTATATTTGAAAATTTTTGAACTGGTATAATCATGTGACTAAACTTTGTTATTGTACTTTTGCAATTAGAATTTTATTTTTTTAAGTTTTCTTAGAGAACATAAAACTTCTTAAATGAAAAACAATTTCTTTGGGAGTTTAAACTTCGACATGAGCTAATTAATTCTTTTTATTATTTTTTTTCCTTTTTTAAATGACAGAATCAGGGTTTTGTCACATGAAAATTGTATTTTATTTTACAAGTATCTAACTGGGGAGCACATCAACTTAGGAGGTTCCTGTGACTAATTTCCATTTTAAGCACTTTTTAGGTCAGCCTTCTGTAACCCAAATTGATGAAATCATATTTTATGAGGTCCAAAGAGGGGAGCCTTCCAACTTAGGAGGTTCCTTTACTAATTTCCATACCAAGCACTTCTTAGGTTAGCCTTCCGTAATTTATAGTTTAGAAGAATTGGCCTTCCCAGATTGATGTGAATGGAAAGGGAACCTCAGGTAGTGGGAAGAATAAAATAGAAAGATACCCATATTTTGTTGGCTCAAAAGGTTTTGGGAAAAACTGTAGGATAAGAAGCAAAATCTACATGCACGTAATGCACTAACGAAAATAATGGATGTGGCAAGCATGTTATGTTTACATGCTAGCTGAATATATCTTTGTAAGAGACAACTTTTAAGTTTCTCTGCTACTTGAGTTCAATGTCTCTTTTGTCTTTTCCCTTAAAGAGGTTGGACTGTTAGCGTTACTTTTATATTAGCACTACTTCTAGTTTCTATGTAATTTTGATATAGTGAATTTTTGTTATTTATTGCTTTGAGTGGATTACCATTGATGTTTGCTCCAAATTTTTGTTTCAGATGAAACTCGTCTGCATAAAGCGAACAGAGATTCTTGTTCTATGGAGGGTCAAAGAGGAGGTACATCCATTTTTGTTCATTGGTGATATTTGTAAGCAACGTAATGATGCCTGACCCATTGTCCTGAAAAAACTATTAGGAAGGACACGCTCGCTTGTTGCAAATTGGGAGAAGAAAGAAAGATCTCCTTGTTATGAGGATCCTGCTTCCAGCACTCTCTCAGGAACAGCATCTGCTGTTAACACTCTCCCAGCTAATGCGGTATGATTGATTTTGAGTTGTGTACCTCTTTCTTTCCCTATTGGAATGTAAGCCAATGATTATTGAATTTATTGGAGTTCTTAGAGAATGAATTAGTTTCTGAGAGTGCATACACCGTTTTTTTAATTCTCTGGTAAAATCATTACACATAAATGTTAAAAGCAATTAGTTGAATAGGACATTGTTTGATACATCTCTTTTTAGCTCTTCACTGAAGTCTGGCATCTTGTTCCAGTTTGGATGATGGGAAGTATGTTACAATTGTTCATCCTCTTAATAATCACATGCTCATTGTAATGGTGTTGCCACATCAATTATGGTTCACCTTTCTGAACCTTCATGGAAATGCCTGACCTTCATGTGCAGGACAATCCTTTATTCCAAGCATAATACATTAACTAAGAGTATTGATCTGTATTCATGGTGAGGACAATATGCCTATGATCGTTAACCTACTTGAAGCCTACAATCTGAAAAAGTGGAACATTCACATTTGTTGGGGGGTATAATTCAATGATATTACACATAATCTTTTGTGTAGATGCATTTGTATTTTTCGCAGTCCACTTTACCTTTCATGGGAAAACAATTTGTTTTCCCCTACCAGTCAGTTGAATTTAAGTTTAATCCCAAGAATTCCAAATCTGTAGAGCTTTATACTATCGTTGTTATCAGGAAAATTTGTAGAAGACTGGAACTTTACACTAAGTCTTTTACTTCTGAACCGTATAGGAATTTCTTGTCTTCTCTCTTCCTCTTCGGCCTTTTGATGGATCCATGAAATGAAGCCACTAAAGGTGGTCATCTGACATGGTTTATAATCAGTCATGGTGTAGAGGTATTAGGAGTAGTTGTCAACTCAATATATGAATAGGCTTCAAAATTGGGAGGAGTTGTCAAAACAATACATGAATAGGCTTCAAAGTCATGGAATGTTTCTTTTCATTAGGAACCCCCTAACTCTTAATAATAAGCATATTTCGATTTCTGTTTGCTACATTAATATTTTTAATGTTTTTGTCTAATCCTTGAGACCTAAAGACACTTTTTCTATGCAATAAATGTTATATCAGTTCAGAAGCAAATTCTGCTGGAATCCTATCTATTTTTGACATCTTAAACACTTTTTCATGACTATGTTTTAATTAAGATTGGAAAATCATGTATGATGACAAAATATTGTAGATCCATGAGCTGTGCAATGGAATATAATATGGCATCCTATTTCCAATAAAGATAAACAATTGTTGTGTACCCACATTCTTCAATTCTAGACTTCAGCTTTAATCTTGTTATTTTTATATCTAGTGTAAATCTGACTTGCAAAAAGAGTTTTCAGTTTTAGCATAAAAGAATTAGTGGAAACAATGAGAAAAATGAGGTTTAGAAGTGTTGCTGTAGTACCTGCCAAATCCAAATGCTGAAACAGACCATAATGTGCAGTACAACACTGCAATTGCCTGTTACAGTTGATGAGCAACCTGTTAGTGTGATCCATCACGCAAGTGTACATTTTCTCAAAACCGGCACTAATGAAAATATGCAGAAGTGAGATATTGACTTTCTTGAAGACTTATCATGTAGAATTCACAACTTGCTTACCTTTTCAAACTGGCACTAATAACATCATGCAGAATTGAGATATTAACATTCTTGAATACTTATAGTGTAAAATGCACAACTTAATTACCTTTTCTTGTTTAAATTTTCTGTATATTAGTTTATGATTCTTTTTCATATTGTTTTCTTTCTCTTTTTATTTCTTTTCTGTTATAGGCAGTAACACGTGTGTTCTTATCTTAAAACCTTTTTAAAACTAAGCAGAGAGGGTACTCCTCATCTGCTGAACCAGAAATGGCGTCTGTTAGCGATGAAGATGCTATTGCATATATAATGGAACAACACGATCAATTTGTTGGCTCAATGCAGTCTCGTCTAGCCAAATTACAGGTATTTCCTTTTAAATGAAGTTCAAGAAAGTTTATTTTTTGCCTAGCAAGAAAGTTTAATTATGGTCATAGATTTTGTGGGTGAAATTGTTTTTGTTCTGGTAACTTTTCATTCTCCCTGTACTTTTAGCGTCTATGTTATGCCTGTGAAAATGTTCTTTTAGTATCTTCTCGTTCTCACTGTAGCTTAATGGAAGATACAGACTTTTTTCATAGTGATGGTGAAAGTTTACTAAACGAAATAAAGAAATGATGGGAATGAGAATTTGCACGGCATGTAAGCTGGAATAATATAGGCCATAGGATACTATGTGGGAGAGGGATACTGGAAATGCTTGAATGTTTATATGAGCCCTCAATTTTCTAGATTTTTAGAAGAAAAATGTATAGATTTGATGTGGGTACAAAAGTTCTCAGTCATTTTATAATCATCACTTCATTGACACCTGTCGCCCTCTTTGATCAACTTCACTTTTTAGAAACTTCAAAGTGCCGCTATCAGTAGTGGATTCATCTCTCTTTATGCTGGGCAGGCCTTGATGACTTGGGGCAACTCTTGCTGTCCCATATAAGGGCCCATTTGTAATGTCAAGAAGCTTGCCCAAAATGTGATTGACTACTCTATGTGCAAAAGCCACAAAGCACCACAGTAAATAGTGGAATGAATAATTTTGAATATATTATATTATCATCATATGATATCCCATATTCCTTACAATGAACAATAGCATGAACCATTCTTCTGTTAAGCTTTACAGACCACTGGGCAAGGCATGTTGCTATGGACCATGGGATTCAACACTCCTTGGCGTAACTTTCTGTCACTTGTACTATCCAAACCATGAAGGTCGAAAGGATTTATGGTCATGACCCATGTCCTCTAGTACCTATCTATGTCAATTCTACGCTGTGATTTGTTGCATGCGACCTATAGATTTAGTCAAACCATCTTACTCACGATCCCTACTTATTTTTGATTCACCTAATGGACCTAAATAAATATTAACTTTTCAAACTGAATTTAACAATATTGGTTCCAGGGAAGCTTGTAAGCCTGTGTTTCTCAAGTCAAATAAAGAAGTAAATTAATGAAGAATGTAAAACATGAAGATCCATCACAACCAATTATTTCTTCAGGCTCCACTCAAGTGGTACTGTTAATATCAACTCATTTAGTGGTTTTTGATCCACTGATGGGTTGCATATACTCCTGTGGATCATGAATGACTGACATAATTCTAAAAGTTGAATTGTCTCCTGGATTTGTAACTCAAAAGTTACAATTCATGTGGATAGTCGCTATTCCTTTTACATCTATGGTTTTCGAGAATTAGCTTAATTCCAAATTCTGATCCTAGTTTTAAGCCCCCACAAACCAATCATGGTTTTATGTTGAATGCTAGAACTGAATTATGGTTTTTGGAACAGTGTAAGGCAGGAGTTATCATTGTGTTTTTTTGCTTTCCCTATATCCCCTTCAACCTTCCCTTTAATTTCCTGTTCATTAGAGATTCTGGTGGTGATAGTACAATAAAGATATCATCGTCATTAGTCTTGTCACTATCAAAAGACTCTGAACTTTTTTATAATTGTTTGCAGATAGTACAAAAATATTGGGAAAGAAATGATGTTAAAGGGGCCATTAGTGCAATGGAGAAGATGGCAGATCATGCTGTGAGTCTCGTGTTTAAGCTTAATTATGGACTACCATTTTTTTTTTTCTGTTCTCAGTTTTTGGATAAAACAATGATTTCTTTTATGAACTATTTTTCAAGGCAACCTGTATGATTCAGTTCCCATATGTTGTAAACTTCAGGTCATTGCTGATGTTGTCAGCTTTTTGAGAGAAAAAAATGACGTTGTCACATTGGATATTTGCACTTGTCTCCTGCCACTCCTTGCAGGCCTTCTTGAAAGTGGAATGGATAGGTGAGAATTTTGCAGGATTCTCTGTTGTTCAGTGTATTTTTCTGGCATCTAACAGTGCTTGTCAAGCTAAACCTGGATTCTGTCATACAAAACTATGCAAGCACCTGCTGCTATTTTAAAATGTTTAACCAGTTATCTTTGGAAACCGAAAAGAAAAAGATACTTAAGAAAACCGTTTGAACATGCCAAAAGTAAATAGCAAATAGCGTAATTAATGTAAATGAAGAAACATTATTGCCAAGGATGGTTTTTGTTTTTTTTTTCCCCCACTTTTATGTACACTACAGTCATAATTCATGTTATTTTTTATTTCACGAATCACATTTTATGGGGGTCTGCCATATACATTCTATCTTTTCTTTCTTCCTTTCTGGAAAAATATAATAATAAAAGTTGGGGTTGGGGGAGAGGAAGTTGGTAATTCTCTACAAAATGCACAAGGATTGTTCTTTTATAGTTAAGCAACTAACTTATCCTCTTGGTGATGCCATGTGATTGAAAGTAGGGATCCTAAACATCGTTCTTGTAGGGATTGCGCTAGTGTGTGACATCTGCTTTATCTCTTAAATGGGGAGTTTCAGTATTTTAATCAGTGAATTTTGCTCAGAGATGAAAGATGAAAATAAGTTATGGGTGCTTCATGAGAAACCGAACCATATGTCATAACTACTGCCATATTATTTAATAATTAATTAATATAGATGTGAAGGTAGTAGAAGAGTTGTCCTATCCCCTTTTTGGCAGAGGTAGTGCCCTAATGCAGCTTGGGTGGGATTCAGTCTCCATTATCAACTAGTAGCAGTTGAATCCTACTAGTTGAACGAGCAAGTTCCAGAGATTGTCGAACAAATGGTCAATTGATCCGGAAATTGCCTAAATTTGCGGGGTTCAAATACTGAGGGCGTAAATTGATCGATTCTGACAAACATATATTTTTTACACTCTGTCAAAACACAATTTTACAAGGATTCAACTTACTAAAACATATGGGCTACCTAAATTGGCTATAAATGTGGGATTATAGTCAATCTAGGTATGATTTTGAAGTCTCTAATCATTTAGAGAGAGAAAATCCTTGAGAGAGTGTAGAATTCCCGCTTACTCAATCAAGAGTTTCCATTGATATCACCATATGTGATTGTGTGTTCATCAAGGAAGAATTCAACAACCAAGTCGAATCAACATCCTATCTCCATTGTCTATGTGATTTGTGACCGTCGGAGTTGTCCACTCACGCTAGCTAGACCATTCCGTGATTGTACTGCTTTAGAACAATTGAGGCGCATTAATTGTGCTAGACTCGAGTGTTATGAGTTAGGTGCTGCAAGTGTAACACTTAGGGTATATGGAAAGGGAAAATAACGATTATTGGCGAGAATAATGTCCTGTATGGATTGGTTTTGAAAAAACCTTGAGTACGTTGATTTCGAGGACGAAATTCCTTGAAGGAGGGGAGGTTGTAATGACCGGGTTATTTTTGACCGGTTCCAGATTATTTTGACCGGTTTTCTTTTTTTGATACATGGGATTATGTATATATAGGTGGAGGGCGTATATATATATATATATATATATATATATAGTGGATATATTTATATGTAATTATAAATATAAGGAGGTACGTATATAATCTATTTATGTGGGAGAAGAATACGTATATGTGGTATTATATGTATACGCATACATGTGTAGGATATATTATATATGTATAATATATACATTTGGATGAGAATGGTTGGGAGAAATATGTGGTGCACAACGTATTACTTTGAGCTGTTGAACTTGCTGATCCCCTACATTAACAGTTTCAGGGCATGGCAAGGAGGTGGTTGATGGTGAGTAACCGTGAGTTGGACTTAGAGTTAGAAGGAGTTCTTTTTTGGCATTTTGTGTTATACGCGTCCGAGATGTGGACATAGTGCGCTTAGAAAAGTATAAAGATACTTTTATTTTGAGATATTGTATATAAACATTGGTCTTTGAATGTTGGTTTCGGACAGGAACAACTATGGATAATGGAATATGTGTTCACTTGATGAATATTCCATGTGTTAATTGATATTTATATATGTTAAGGTTGTGTTGTGATGTACATTATGATGTGAGGTTTTTTCTTATTCTCGAGTTTTCGTACCGTTCTGGGTATGGAAATTCGGGGCGTGACACCTACAATCATGTGTGTTGGAGCTTTTTGCTATATCTTTTGGAGTGTGTGGGATTCAGGGAGAGATGGACTGAGTTTTGCATATCTACTGTTCGGTTTTCGGTGCTTGTGAATGGGTTCCCTTCTAGGTTCTTTTTAGCTCGAGAGGCTTGAGGCAAGGGGACTCGTTGTCTCTGTTTCTTTTCCTTATTGTGATGGAGACCTTTAGCCGTTTGATGAGGAGCGCAGCAGAGTTGGGGTATATCAGAGGTTTCAGTGCAGGGAGGGAGCAAAGGCATCAGATGGAGATCTCTCATTTGTTGTTTGTCAATGATACTATAGTGATGTGTGATGCGGATGCGAGATCCGAGGAGCGTGTTAGTTTGCTTTCGGGCAATTTTAGGTCTGAAAGTGAATTTAGGGAAGAGTGTGGTTGTGCAAGTGGGGGAGGTGACCAATTTATCTTCTCTTGCGGTTATCTTGGGTTGTGGGGTGGGGGGAGTTCTCAATTTCTTATCTGGGATTGCGCTTTGGAGCAACTGCTAGGAGTGTTGCTACCTAGGATCCGGTTATCGAAAGGTTTGAGAGGAGGCTCGCAAGGTAGAAGAAACAATACTTGTTGAAGGACGGCCGTTTGAATTTGATGAAGACATGTTATTTGAGTATGCCCACTTATATTTTGTCCCTTTTCTAGATCTTAGCTTCCGTGCGACAAAGAATTGAGAAGTTACAACGAAATTTCCTATGAGGAGGGATGGGGGAGGATTTCAAATATCATCTTGTCGATTGGGAGTAGGTTTGTAGGCTGATTTAGGTGGGAGGGCTAGGGATCAGGAGAATCACTTCCTTCAATAAAGCGATGTTGGGCAAGTGGTTGTGGAGATTTGGGGTGGAGAGGGATCGACTCTGGAGAAGAGTTATATGTTCAAAGTTTGGAGAGGTTAGTGGTGGGTGGGTGCTCTCTAGAGCTGAGGGGTCCAGCTTGAGTGGGGTTTGGAAATTCATCCGGAAGGGCTAGGATGAATTTTCTAAACACATTCGATTCAAAATGAGAGATGGGAGGAGTATTAGGTTTTGGGAGGACCCTTGGAGTGGCGATCGTACTCTTGCAGACTCCTATCTGAGGCTCTTCAGGATTGCGATAGACAGACATTCTATGGTTATTGACTGCCATTGTCTTGATGGTGGAAGATTTTTCATGGGATGTGCACTTCACAAGGCATTTCCAAGATTGGGAGATAGAAGATACACTGAGTTCTTGGCAGTTCTATACAGTCAGCGGATTGAGGGCATGGGTCATGATGAGTGGCTTTGGGCTCCCTCCTCTCAAGGGATATTTGGGTTGCGTTCCTTTTATCACAAGTTGGTGGTCGCGCAAGAGTCTTTGTTTCCTTGGAAGGCAGTGTGGCGCACGAAGGCTCTGTTGAAGGTGGCTTTTTTTGCTTGGATAGCGGTTTTGGGTAGTATTCTTGTCAATCGTTGCCCTATGTGTAAGGGGGAGGAAGAGTCGGTGGATCATCTTCTTATCCATTATCCGGTGGCTTGTGACTGTTGGAATACATTCCTTGGGTTGTTCAAGGTTCAATGGGTTATGCCTCGTTCTGTTAGGAATTCCCTGAAAGCTTGGAGTCCATGTTCGGTTGGGTCTCAAGCTTGGGTTGTATGGAAAATTGTGCCACTGTGCATTTGGTGCTCTTTGTGGAAGGAAAGAAATAGGAGATCATTCAAGGGAGTGGAATCTCCTATTAGTGAGCTGAAGTTCTCTATGTTGTACACATTATTTTTTTGGTTTTGGGGGAGAAATTATAAATCTATAGGGGAAACAGTGTAGTTTTTAGATGCCATGGGCCCATGAGTCTAGGGGCCCTATTAGGCCCTTGTTTTGTTCTTGGGATGCGCTTCCCTTTTGAGCGTTGTTTATGTTACTTAAAAAAAAAAAGGATTGATCTAGGTCAATTTAGGTCTTTCTAAGGTCAATTTACTTGTTCCCCCTAGATGTGTGATTGAAGATGAGGATTTTTTTCCGTGTTTTTCGCAATTCAATGTCTGCCTTGTCTTCAATGGCTGTTTATGAACAACTCAAGTTGACACGTTTCAACACAAGTTTTGAGTACACAGGACATATATGCCCAACAGTGACGAAAAAATACTGAATCTAAGGGTGAAAACTTGCGAACTTATATGGATTAGATTTCCACAAGTTTTAGCAAGAAAGCTTCAAAACCCACCATATATGGGGGTTAAATTTACTACCAAGAATTACTGCCTTTTCTTGCTAGAATTGTGTCCATAGGCAGGCAATAGTTGGACTGCCGAACTTAACCATAGGCAGGAAATAGTTGGACTGCAGAACTTGACTGACTTGTCTAGAAGGCATCTTTTGCCAGGTTTTGGGGTTATTAAAGGTAAGCATGAATTCCATTTAGCTGTCTTGTGGACCATAGGGAAGGAAAGCAACTTTAGACTTGAAGATATATGCCATTCTGGCGGGTTATTTTATACTCATCGTTGTGGGATGTTTTGCTAGTGTTATTAATTATATTAGGGTCTCCCATAATTAGGTCTCATATGGTTTAGGATATTCGGCATCATCATTAGTTTATCGGTTGTACTTCAATTTGGACTTTTGGGTTGGCTAAGTCAGGAGCAAACTTTATTGTTGATCCTTCTTTTAGACTTGCCCCTTTAGGATAAGTCTTTGGACTTTAATTCTTTTGATGTGATCCTTGCTTTCTCCTTTGGTTCTTTACTTTAGGCAGGAAAAGAAAAACCAAGTTGAGAAAAACAATTACAAAGGCCGTGACTGCAGTGAAGGAAACCAACTTTAGACTTGAAGATATATCCTCTTCCACTCCAATTATTTTGAAAAAGAACTGGCTAAAATAATATGTTTAAAATGCAACCTCTGTGATCTTAAATACTCCATTCTGGCTGGTTATTTTAGACTCGTCATGGTGGGAAGTTTTTCCCAGTGTATTGATTGTACTAGGGCCGGGGCTCCTGTAAAATTGGTGTCATATGGTTTAGGAGATTGGACATTGTCATTAGTTTAATAGTTGTACTTCTATTTGGACTTTGTTAGGATAAAACTTTGTATTCTTCCTTGCACTTATTTCTTTCAATGAGATCTTTCGTCTCTCCTTTAGTTCTTTATTTTTAGGCAGTCAGAAATAAATTGAGAAAACAATGAAAAAATGCCTTGATCTAAGATTCTTTCTGAAATGTGGGAATGGTGTTGGATATGTTATCTCAATAGGTTGAATGATACACTGATAAGAATAGGATGCTATGATGATTCAATATTTTTCTTTACCTTTTTACTTGAGTAATTCAAAAACAATATTCCTGTTATCACATTTAAGTGGATTGAGATGCCAATATTTAATAATCTCTTCATATATAGGCATCAAGGTATTTCACTGGAAATGCTGCTTAAGCTGGTAAGGGTATTCGGTTCAGTGATCTATTCTTCTTTATCAGCATCTTCATCTGTTGGCGTGGATATTGAGGCAGAGCAAAGGTGTGTATATCCATCTATTCTATCTTCATTTTTTTTTTTGGGTATCTTTCCTAACTGGGGAGGCTGCTGCTGCTTATTGGGTGTCAAAGACTGGAGCGCTGCAATCTCTGCTTTATTGAGCTTGAAAAGGTCAAGCGCTTCCTTCCTGGCCTTTCCAGGTGTGTATTTTCTTCTAGCTGCTTGTTCGCGGGTTGTGCAATAATTTACTATATTGTGTTGCTGACTAGTTTTTCCTTTTTCCATTTTCCATTGTCATAGAAGAGGGGGATTGATTGCTAAGTTTGCACAAGAGCTGAATCTAGCACTTGAAGAAGTTTCATGAGTAAAATTTTAAAAAAAAATAATATGCGTACTAGTGGAAGTGCAATTATTTCTGGGCAAACATAAATGGCCTTTTTCTGTTTTGAGGGACTGAATATGCGTTTTGGAGATTTAAAGCCGCCTGTGTGGGGGCATTTTGTTGTTCCATGCTTTTTGTCTCGTCTGGACTCGACACTGCTCCAGGTTGCATTTACATCCATGCTAAGCGGAATCTAATGATTCTTTGACATTTAACTGAAATTTGAAGGCTAATTGACAATCTACTCTGGATCTGCTGCTGCTTGTCGACAGTTGTGGCTACAATCAACGAGCCCTTGCTATGCATAGCAGAGAAGAATCCTGCCAAACCTTACCATCTCTAACCCAATGTGTAGTGCATCACTTTGTAACTTTTGATTATGTATTAATTTGATCACATATATATATCTATATATATGTTGATGCAAGAGTGTTTCAGCTGATGGAAGGAATCACAACCACTTGAATGGTCATATGTTGGAACTTCTAAATATATGGTATATATTCGTTTGCTGCTTTGGTGGTGTCAGCTAATGAATCTTTAATGCACTATTATATTAAGTGTCAGCTTATTATGCACTTATCACTTATGCCTGAATGAGTACAAGGCTACAACTATATTATTATTCGTGTAAAGCAAACAAACAACCTTATGGGTGTCAAAACACTGATCTTCAGCTTTCGAATCCTTTTTTTTCCCTCTCCTTTCAATACAAAACCAGTATGATGTTTGCTTATTTTGAAGCTCTCAAATAAGGTTATCAACAAATCAAAGAGGTTAAGATCAATACATTGATGTGGCAGCAGAAATGGCAAAGAAACCCATCTTCAAGAAAGCAAAAAAGAAAAGCTCCCAAAGTTGCAACCATCCTGCTCTTCCTCCAACTCCTGCTCATAATATTGTCAAAGCCAACACTCAATCCAACTACTGAAGTAGAATTTAGGAACTTTACTGCTCTTTGGTGCTCTTATATTAAGACTAATCACTTTTTTTTATGTGGTGCATAATCCACCTTCCAAGACATGATTGAGTCGTACACAATGAGAGCAAGTGCAAGAGCAGGAGGACAAAAGCGACAAATTTTATGTCATATAGGGATAGTGGTAGAGCGGGAGCATATGTGGAGCACGAGAGCAACACTCATATAGAAGAATTATGCAACTCTAAGACATGACCTACTTTAG
Source organism: Cornus controversa (assembly GCA_026545225.1). NCBI lineage: Eukaryota > Viridiplantae > Streptophyta > Magnoliopsida > Cornales > Cornaceae > Cornus > Cornus controversa. Next base: position 75,928,453 of record CM048846.1, read on the forward strand.
TAGTTATTATCGTATAGAAGAATTATGTAACTCTTAAGACATGATCTACTTTAGTAGTTGTGATCAAACGACAAATAATCAAGAAAATAAAATAAAATAATCAATTGAGTAATTGTAGGATTTGACCGGATCAATTCTTAGCCCATTGAAACCTTGAAGGAAATGGACCCAATAGATTCTCACTTTTATACCATGGATGGATTTACAATCAACAGAGTGAAAAAAAAAAAAAGCAAAGAAATTGTAGGACACACGTAGAGCACTCTAAGGGAGTGTAAAGATTGTTCTTTCCACTCCCTTATGGGTGTACAAGTAAGTGTATACACCATGGTCTTGGTGTAAGAATTGTGACAAGTAGCTCCATCTTCTCCCTAAAATTCATGCTCTCTCTCTCTCTCTCTCTCTTGAAGGCAAGAAAATCAAAGGGAAAGAAGGAGGAGGTCAAAGGAGCAAGGAAGAAGAAGGAATTCTATCTTCAAGCTCTAGGGATCACACACCAAATTTCGGAAAGAAGAGACTATAGGTTGGCAATTTCTTAAGGTGATTGTCTTCTATATATTTCTTGAATGTATGCCATGCATTTGAATTTTAAATTATCATGTGTTCTACATGAACCAAAGAATTTTGATCACTTCCAAAGTTTTTCAAACCCAATTTCAGATACAATTTAGTGTGGGCTAAAGATGGGCAACCCACTGTATGTGTTGAAGAGTTGAACATAGGGTTGGGCTTGAGTTTGGGTAAGAAATTATTGGATTATAATTGAACACTACATGACTGAACACATTTAACATATTAGATTGCAACAGTTGAATAGGTGTTCATGGAATGGTAAGGTTAGAACTTCCCTATGCTTGTTAAACAAAGAGCATGAAAGATGAAACCTTTTTTTCTTCTTTTCTTGCTTTCAGAAGCAATAAAAATACTTTAACAATGCTTAATTTATACGGTAAAAGGAGAAATATGTACAAGAAAGGAGGTAACCCTGTCCCAAAGCAAAACAAACATATGTTGGAACTTCTATATATATATATATATATTCCTCATGTTGTTAAAATCATTTTCTCAATTAATTCAGTGGGGACTCAGATTGCTTTGGTTGGCGCTGCTTCTCAAAGAAATCAAGTGTCAAGGATGGTCTTTACAGGAGCTATTTGGGGCATATGGAAAGTCAGGAACTCTGCTCTTCATCATATGTTGGAAACTTCTACATATATATTCGTTTGGGCTTTTTATGGTGTCAGCTAATGAATCTTAATTTAATGAATTATAATATTAAATGTCAGCTTATTAAGATAGAATAGGAATAGACATGATAGTTACGTGTGCTGACATGACTAGCCAAAAAAGTGACCAAGACAAGAAGATGATATAGTACTCTTTACTTTATGTAGAGATAAAGAAAGAGAGAGAGAGAGTGTGCTCCCCCTCTCTCGCCATCAAACTCTCCACCGTGGGATAGTCTGAAAGAGATTTTGGTGTGAGGCCCTCAAAGTGAAGAGCCCCACACCAAATAAAAATACACGCTACAGGTTATTCTCCCTCTCCACTTTGCTCCCACACCTGATGCCCTAAGGTTACAACGATATTATTATTCGTCTAAAGCAAACCAACTTAAAGAACATTACTCTTTCTATAAAGAAATATTTAGGTAGTCTGGGACCATGTGTCCCGACCAATTAGGAGAAGTCATGCAACTAAATGTGTCAATTTTATAACTTTTATTTAATTTTTTAATTGCACGACTTCTCCTGATTGGTCGGGACCACACTGTCCCTGACCTAGGACCAGATTCATCAGTGAGTCTCTGTTGATTTCTGCTAGCCTACTGTCAAGCTGTGAGTGAAACCTGAGAAAGATGCCTTGCTCCTAAAAATGTTGTATGAATGGAATCCAATTTGGGCATTGAGGCCTACTATTGGGCTATTTTACTCCTCTTCCTAATACTAATGAGCCCAATACTAGTCCTAGTAGTTTGATCACTTCCAAAGTTTTTCAAACCCAATTTCGGATACAATTTAGTGTGGGCTAAAGATGGGCGATCCACTGTATGTGTTGAAGAGTTGAACATAGGGTTGGGCTTGAGTTTGGGTAAGAAATTATTGGATTATAGTTGAACACTATATGACTGAACACATTTAACAAATTAGATTGCAACAGTTGAATAGGTGTTCATGGAATGGTAAGGTTAGAACTTCCCTATGCTTGTTAAACAAAGTGCATGAAAGGTGAAACCTTTTTTTCTTCTTTTTTGCTTTCAGAAGCAATAAAAATACTTTAATAATGCTTAATTTATACAGTAAAAGGAGAAATATGTACAAGAAAGGAGGCAACCCTCTCCCAAAGCAAAACAACTAGACTCACAGCCTAACAACCCTTGCAACAAGATAACAAATAAACTGAACAAAAGAGAAACCCCCAAAATCTTGATCTACAGAATTAGTTTCAACATTTGTCCTTCAGAGTGGGTGATGGAAACAAATTTGGTTTGTTTACTGACCCTAGGCTGCTTGGCAGTGAGTGTATCATGGATTGCATTGGTTGGATCATTCCTCATGTTGTTAGCTCATTTTCTCAATTAATTCAGTGGGGGCTCAGATTGCTTTGGTTGGCGCTGCTTCTCAAAGAAATCAAGTGGTCAAGGATGGTCTTTACAGGACCTATTTGGGGCATTTGGAAAGTTAGGAGCTCTGCTCTTCATCATATGTTGGAACTTCTATATATATATATATATTCGTTTGGGCTTTTTATGGTGTCAGCTAATGAATCTTAATTTAATGAATTATTATATTAAATGTCAGCTTATTAAGCTAGAGTGGGTATACACCTACACCTGAAGAACATTAGATGTGCACCACTCCACTTTGCTCTCTACCTTTTAAAAGTAGATAATCACGTGTGCTGACGTGACTAGCCAAAAAAGTGATCAAGACAAGGGAATGATATGATGCTCTCTACTTTATGTAGAGATAGAGAAAGAGAGAGAGAGAGAGAGGGGGGGGAGGAGTCAGAGGAGAGAGAGTGCTCCTCCTCTCTTGCCATCAAACTCTCCATCGTTGGATAGTCTGATAGAGGTTTTGGTGTGGGGCCGTCAAAGTGGAGAGCCCCACCCCAAATAAAAATACACGCTACAGGTTATTCTCCCTCTCCACTTTGCTCCCACACCTGATGCCCTAAGGCTACAACTATATTATTATTCGTCTAAAGCAAACCACCTTAAGGAACATTATTCTCCCTATAAAGAAATATTTAGGTGGTCTGGGACCACGTGTCTCAACCAATTAGGAGAAGCCATGCAACTAAATGTGTCAGCTTTATTTAGCTTTTTAATTGCATGGCTTCTCCTGATTAGTCAGGACCACATGGTCCCTGACCTTAGACCAGATTCATCATTGAGCCTCTATTGGTTTCTGCTAGCCTACTATTAAGTTGTGACCGCAACCTGAAAAAGATACCTGGCGCCTGAAAATGTTGTATGGATGGAATCCAATTTGGGCATTGAGGCCTACTATTGGGTTATTTTTACTCCTCTTCCTAATACTAATGAGCCTAATACTAGTCCTAGTAGTTTGGGAGAGAAATTCCTAAAGCAACCAAAAGATGAGCTTGAGCAATTTGGCAATATATATTCTCAATAATTTGATGTTCATAATATTAAAGGACCTTGTTGATGATGTTGAAAGTTTCAATGGAGTCAAACAAGATGGATGAGGATCTCAAAGCACTGTTTATGAAGGAAATGTTGATGAGACAGACTTATGGGTTCCTCCCAGACAAAGCTATCATTTCTTCTGTCATCCCTGAGTCAACCAGAACTATCAAAGCCTCCATAAATAGAAAGGACTTTTGAGCCTTCACATAATATTCATATTGTAAGTATACAGTTAAAGATACATGTTTTTCATTGTTATATTCAGTGAAAACTCTCAAATATTAATGAGGTATGTGTTCCTATTTATATATTTATATTTTGAAATGCTTAGATCTTATTTCCCTATACTTGTTGACTAAAATGAGAAATCATGAACCAATAAATAAAACTGATTTGGAACATAATGACTAGAAAAAAAAAAATGTAGTATATTTTTATGAACTCCCCAAACGGAACCTTGAGTTCCCAATCCAAAAGAAGTGGATAGTGAGTGAAGAGTTTTCTGAGCTTACTAGTTATGATGTAGTCAAAAGGTACTCCAAAATGTAATCTTTTAACACATTTCCTATCAGGATGAGAAAACCATGTTTCTTTTCATAAACACAAGTTAACCTGAGCAGAGTCAGGTGAAAACATACACTGGACCATTTGTAAGCCTGAATAATAATACTAATAACAAGGCTCTACTTTTATTTCAAATGCATGCCATAGAAATGCATGCTCCATAAGCTTCAATAAGAGGTAAACACAAAATGAAACCAATCTAGAGATAATTTAAAACATAACTCAGGAAAGCTGGACAATAATAAAATCCCAACAAAGTCGGACCGCAAATTTAAACTTACAGAGAACAAAGCAAAATTGAGGTCCACCTTAGTAGGCATGCTCTTACTTCACTAGGCATATCTTAATGACTGAGGCAGCTCCAATTCGATGAAGCACCACAACAGCATCACCAGGCTGGCACAGCCTCCTCAGTGTTGCTGACTTGAGGGCAGCTTCTAAGATCACCTCAGTGGATTCTGCATCAGTGGCCTTTGCAGATCCTTCTGCAAGAAGTGGAATCAAACCTCTGTATATCAGGCTATGCCTTGCCGGGGTCTCGTCACTGCAGCTCCAATCAAAATAGTCTGTTGTCAGAACTGGTACTACCACTGACAGAATTGGTACAGCTGGCCTGTACTTGGCAACTAACTTGGCTGTGGTCCCACCACGTGTCAAAACAACAATTAGTTTTGCTCTAGCCTTGTTCGCCGTACGAACAGCTGAGGATGCAAGGCTCTCCAATGGGCTCATCGGCAATGGAGTCGACCTTATCATCTCTTTAAAGATGGCCCCATAGTCAAGGGAGGACTCTGCCTCAATACAAATTCGAGCCATGATTTTCACAGCAATCTCTGGATAGGCCCCAGCTGCACTCTCCCCGCTAAGCATGACACAATCAGTGCCGTCAAGGACAGCATTAGCCACATCAGTTGCCTCAGCACGGGTTGGCCGGGGAGATTTGATCATGGATTCAAGCATCTGAGTGGCAGTTACCACTGGCTTGCCAACAAGATTACACTTGTATATCATCATTTTCTGTGCCAGGAAAATCTTCTCAACTGGGATTTCCATCCCAAGATCACCGCGGGCAACCATGAACGAGTCTGTCTCCCGCAAGATTTCATCAAAATTGATAACTCCCTCTTGGTTCTCGACCTTCAAAAATTCCAGGAACCAGAAATCATTACAAGACCAACAAATATTGAACACTAGTTAAAAAATTCTGCAACCCATAAATTTCTTTCAATGAGCACAACCAAAAATCCAATGGTACTAACAAGCACATCTATGCAAAAAAATTCATGGGCATGACACAGGCCTGGGAGCCAACCTGACTAGGACGAGAGTAGTTTGGTGGGATGTTTGCGTGTGTGTGTGTGTTTTTTTTTTTGGGGGGGGGGGGGGGGGTTGAAGGGGAATGATGTATACTGAATCCTATAAAAAGTTATCAGTTCAAATCCAATAATTTAACAGATTCTATAGAAGAAAGTTTGAATACAGATCCAAATTCCGTGAGATCAAAATCCATCAATCCAATCCATACATGTCATTATATTTTAAACCACTTCCATATACAATGTCATTTTCTATGTTACAGGTATGGGTTAGATATGTTCTTCAGCAGCGTTGGATTTATCACGTTAAGCATAGCAAGGTTGTAAGGATCGGATCCTACATTGGATCGATTAGGGGGTCCATATGAATCGTAGGATCGGGTCGAGGATCATAAGGATCCTAAAAAATGAGTAATAGAAAACTATTGAAACCATATTTATAAATAAGAATTCTTAAAATAGATAGAGAACAAGTTTAAAACACACACAAAAATAGAAATACTATTACAAACATATTTGATCATGCAAATATACAATAAGTTCACACAAGTAAATATGAAAATGTAGTCCAAAAGGTAGAACCCTAATGACATGCAATTTACAAGGTTTTCTATGGGAAAATCAAGGTTTAGATCCCTTTATTTTCATTTTTCCTTATGAAATGTATGTTTTATAATACCAAAATTACCATTTAAAGAAACAAAGTTAGAAAAAATTTTGTAACAAAATCTACCCAATATCAAGTAATAAGTCATAGCGACCAACATTTTTATAAAAGGTTTAATACAATCAATATCAGATTTTTTTTTTACTTGAACGATCCTATAGCACAACCCTATTAAAGCTAGCTGTCAATGGATCGGATTTTGATCCGAATCCAATAATCTGTTAACTAAACAAACCGTATATGGATTATGCTCGATCCGGTCCGATAATAATCCGATCCGATATAATAAATATATAATATACTATAAATATATTATCTAATGCTATAATATATAATATTTACATTTTACTAAAATATTTTTATCATTATTTTCTTCTTCTTCTTCCCTCTATCTATTTTGTCTCTCTTTATTAATTTTTTTTATAAATAAAAAGTCAAATACATACCCTCCAAGTGCACTAATTAGACGTATAAGTTCTAAAACTACATTCTGTGTTGTTCACTGTGAAGATTAGTTAGACGTCTATACGATCTGATTCCAGTCCAAATCCGAGTAATTAGGATATGGATTGGAACATTTAATCCGATAATCCGTTAGCTTAACAAACCAGAAATGGATTATGATCGATCCGATCTGAATCTAATCCGTTAACAGGCCTAATTATATCACTACGATGATCCTATGGCAATCCTACCTCTCTATGATTTTTCATGCAATCTAGACCGATTTGATAAGTTTGGATCTAGGGCTAGTGCAATCCTACAATCCGGATCACAATTTGGATTACAATGAAACATAGCATTTCACTAGCTTTAATGTAACAAAAGAACATAATAAGAAAGGTTTTGTGTACAATTATATAATAAACTTGAATTATTGGATATACTTCTTTGGTTCATTTCCAACTAAACGCTAATACCCATGTTCGAGTGTCGTGTATCCAAGACGTGAACTTTATGCATTTTTTAATAGTCCATATAACTTACTTCATATTACACACAGAGATTGAAATATATCAATGGTTCTCTATAAATGGCCAAAAAGAATTTAAAATAACAGTAAGAATACCATGAGGTCAACCTCATGGTAGAGTTCTCTTTAAATTAGCAGATTTTGAGCACGAAAAATGGTGCACAAATTACATCATCACATTGTCCATATTAAAATGGTCTCACTGAAAAATATCAGCTCAAAATACCTTAAATAAGATTATACAAGTCAGGCAAAAGTCACAATTTAATTTGGTCAAATTAAATCAAAAGAAACATCACTGTAAATGAATTTTGATACGATATTTTGACTATACAATCCTCATAGCTTTCAAAGGATTAATACATATCTCGATATTTATGTATGATCGGGACAAAAAAATAAAGAGCACATAGCCACTGTGTTGAGGTGCACCTCATCGTAGCTTTTTCCTAAAATTAAAATAAACAATGAATGAACCCAAGCATCTACATATAAACAAGGAGTGAAACCAATACCTTACAATTGGGCCTTCTGATATCTAAAGTCAGAATCATTTTTTCAGATTAAGAATGCACCTACATCTCCTCTGTAAGTATCATCAATCACAAGTTAAACAGCTTTTGCATGAGTAATGAACCAGTCCTACAGACGATAAAATGTATAGAGCTTCTAACCGCCCACACCCCAAACTCCCTTCTTAATCCTCTTATGAAGAAAAAAGTATCCATGGGCATAAACGTAACCTACCCATCGAATGCTCCACCTCTATTTCTACCCCCAAAACAAAAAGGTAAAATGAAAAAAATAAAATGCAAGACAAATGTGCACAAACTGCAGATATACATGAACAACCATACATTTTTCTATGATAAGATGCACAACTGAACATTAAAAAGGTTCGATATACCTTGGACATCAATTGTATATGCTTGGCATGGGGCCCAAGGACCTTCCGAACGTTAACAAGATCTGAGCCCTTGCGAACAAATGAGAGAGCAATCATATCAATATTGTTAGGAACACCCCATTCCAGGATGTCTTCCTTATCCTTCTCCGTAAGTGTTGGAAGATCCACTACAACACCAGGAAGATTCACATTCTTCCTCTCACCCAGAGTAGCAGTGTTCTCGCAACGGCATCTCACTGTTCCAGAAGCTGGATCACATGACAAGACAGTGAGGGTGATGGTGCCATCTGCACACAAGATTGTATTTCCAGGCTTCAAGTCCACAGCCAATTTTTGGTAGCTCATAGAGATCATATTCTCATCCCCTTTTATGCTGTAATCGATCGTTACAGTGATTTCTTGACCTTCTTTGAGTTGAATAGGTTTTCCATCCTTTAGAAAACCAGTTCGAATCTCAGGTCCCTGCAATAGAAGGAAATCCATGACACAACAATTCAACTTCAAATAGTAAAACAACTTTAGTCAGAATGAGTAATGAACAGCAGAACTTAAAACCAATGAGAAGTTATTATATATGGGATTTCATAACATGCCCAAATTTTGAGCTGCATAATTTATGCTAATCATGGAGCAAATTGAGAAGCATCCAGACAGTTCAGACTACCGAGCCAGAAACCTGACATGACCAGATAAGCACAAATATTTGTTTGGATAGCATTCCTTTTCCTATATCAAATACTATTTATTCAATCACACTCGACAAAAAGTATAACTAAAGGCCCCAAATAAAGCTGAATGGCATTAAGGATTCGTGCAATGCCCCCATGTCAGCATTGCTGGCAACATATATAGATGTGGCCAACAAAATTAAATAACAAGATGATGAATCATTTATTTTTTATTTTTCTTTAGCGCGCGTGTGTGCGTGCCATCTTTGGGCCAACATTGAGCCTGATTAGAACATCTTACACTATAAATGGATAATTATTAGATTTTACTATGTGTAAAACTACAAGTTTGCATTAAACACCAAAGTGTAATTAAAATAGTACACCCTTTGTAATTGTAATTTTCACAAACATAGATACAATTCTTTTTCTTTTCTTTTTCGATTGATAAGCTGCTTGTATGTTTCAGAAAACAAACATTATAAGATAGATAATGAACCCAGTCTGCTGCCATTCCGTTATCTCACTTTTCTACAGAATAAGGAAAAGAAGAGACAAAAGGGCACATGAAAATGCGGTCTATTTATCGAACGGTTAACAATTCTGAAATGGATTTCAGCTTTTGAACTTCACAAACCATGAAAATTTTATAGGATATTACAATCTACTAAGAAGTATAGCACTTCATCTTTTCAAGGCAATAAAGTCTTACATATTTATTGATGACATTTTTATAAATTACAAGATCTCTGTAACCAGTGGTTGCTAGATAATAAACAAGATGATGGTTTCTACATAAAGGCTGAACAACTAAAAAAAAAAATGACAGCTTCATCTTTTCAAGGCAGTGATGCCTTGCATCGCCATAGATGAAAACTTTACAAATTACAAGCTCTGTATATTCAGCATGGTAGACAAGGACAATCATTTTTATATAAAGGCTATGAAAGTACTTCTATTCTAGGTTGCTCTCAGACTCATCATACACACCGTCTCTTTAAATTAAAAAGTATATATATATATATATATATATATATATATATATTTGCAAATAATTAAATAAGGTATCTCTAAAGGAAATTGGCAAAGCTAACAACAGAATTGAGATATCAATTGGTCTTCCAACATAACATGAAAAGTTTACAGATTTGAAGGAATCAGTAACTGCAGCCCCACTAATTCCATTATATAAAAGATACAAATTAAAATCAAAGATTGTCAGATAACCTCCTACTAGAAATATGTAAAAATATATCTAGAAAAAGGCTGTGAAATATAGTGCCAACTTTTATGTAGAAAAACACTTACAATCAACCATGCCCCATCTCCAATGAAGTTCGCAGCAACATGCATTGCTTAAATCATTCCATTCAATCAAGAGCTAGTGTCAGGTAAACATACATCATGGCAATGAGGATATCGTGGCAGATATATCACTTACAATTTGTAGACAAAGAAAGAAATTATAGAATAAATGGAGTTTATAAGATAATATAAGAACCCTCCCAAAATTTCCAGAAACAGGATTCTAGAGAGGACCAATCAATTAAGAATTACAGTGACTCAGACTTGTGAAAATCCAAGACCAAACAACCACACCCCCCCCAACAAAAAAAATAAAAGAAAGACAACAATAACAAAGGACAAGCAAAGGGAACAAAGGACGAATTTTTTTTATTAAATGGTTGTTTCTTCAAAAGTTGTAATTCCTAATAAATCATTTAGAGTGATTTCTAGTCTATTTTATATAGGTATTCTTAAAATCTTGTAAAATGACTTCAACATCACCATCACCTGCCTTTGACAATTTCCAACGGTCTACAGGGGTCTATTAGCAGCTATAGTACTGATTGTGGTTTTCGAGGTCAAAGTAGTACCTTCGTCAATAGCATAGAGGTAGAGGTCAGAGTCACGTCAAAGACCATGATAGAGAGAATTTGTACATGTACTTATTGTGAGCGAAACGGCCATGCAATTGAAAGGATTCCTTATTTTATTTCGACTTCCATCACATAACAAATTGATTAGGGTTCTAATGGAAAGGAAGAGGAGCTAGGGTATGCAAATCTGCTTCTGGATGTGTGCTCCTTTAGGGTGGGCTGCTCTGGAGTGTTGAGGAAGAAGAAGGAACAACGACTCTTGTTGTATAGGCTGTCACTGCACTTGTGATGTCAAGATCTGTTCGAAGCCATAGGTGACGCTTGTGGAGGTGGATGAAAAGGTTGATGCAGATAAATTGTTATCACAGTGAAGGATGGTGGCTCGATTCCAAATGCGATTCAGGTGAATGATGAAATGTTGTGCTATCACGTCTCTCTGATGGAGGAAAAAGCCCCAGATTTGGTTCCGCTGACGGCAGCCCTTATCGACAAGGAGGAGGATTGGTGGAGGGGAGGGATGCAACGAAAGGGGGGGACAGATTGAGTCGAAGTAGAGAGAGGAAGGATGAGTTGTAGAAGTTCACAACAGCGGAAAGGAGACGAAGTGGAGAGCAAGCGCCTGTTGCCCATGGGCATGGTAGGGGAACGGGGGACACGATGAACATGGAGGTGGAGTAATCAGTGTGCGTGGTGGGTGGGGGTGGGAGAAGCTGGAAAGAATTTAAAAGTGAGAGATGGGACAGCATGGAGAAGGGGGTGTCTTTTCTTCTTTTTTTTTCTTCCTAAATCAGGTTTTTATTAACAAACAAAGGAAAACAAAACAACCATAAGCAGGGAGGCAACCTTCCCAAAAAGAGAGAACCATCTACAAACCACCACTTCCAGACATTAGCTAGCCGAAATAACAAGGAGAAAAAAACCACATAAGGAAAGGAAGAACAAGAAAACAACAACACAGCAAGAGGACTCAAACAACACACAAAGCCCCAAAGAACTTTCATAGTCCATACTCAAAGTGAGAACATCTCCACCAGGTCCTGCAAATGTCCACCAGTAGAATCCACCACATTCCACAAAATGTGTCTCGCAATTTGAGGGGATTTAATGGATTTTCCTTCATGAAAATTTTGATTTCTCGACCATCATAACTGCCATATGTTGTATGTAAAGATAAGTCTTATCCTTCTACTGCAGCTAGTTTTGGAGCTGGAAAGTAAAATGAACCAGTCTACCAATTGTTAAAAGCTTTGAACAGTACTCCAATCCCAGTGAAAGAGATCAGCCAACCATAGCCATGTGTCATGAGCAAGCTTACTGTTGAAGAAAAGATAATCACTAGAATGGGAAGATTAGGATGAGAGGAGAAAGGCCATCAATTTTGGGCCAATAGTGGTAAGCCCAATAGAGATGGGTTAGATGCGTGAAAAAGATACTGATCCACTCAACTTCAAAAGTTCACTTGGGCCAAAAAAGGAAAACGACCCATGGGATGGGCTGCTTTATCAACGGATTATCAAGGTGGGCTTGAATTACGCAAGTTAAAGGCGGGAAGCAAGCAGACCAAGCCCAATAACAAAGTAAGTCATCATCTCTGAAGGCCCAACTTCTTCTCTTCTACGTTTTAGTAAACCTGAGCGAAGGTGGCGAAAGAAGGTTGAAGACAAAGACCCCAACATGGTTCCAGTGCAAGAGAAGAGGATTCACGAAGACATAATGATAGCACGACAATGGAGGACTGTATGGTGGACTTGATGGCAGACCTCACATTTTGTAGGAATAGGGGAAGACCGGATGGTTGCATGGTGGGGAAACTGAGAGGTTCAGCTGAAACCATAGGTGAGGAGTCTAGCCAGACGAAGGCTGTAGCACTCCATCTGAGTGGTGTCTGGAGGCATCTCTTGACAGTAGTGAAGGAAAATGGAAGGAAGTGGTCCCTAGTGAAAATATACTGAAAGCAATTAGAAAGGGAAGAGAAGAGCAAGATGAGGTGGGTTATGTACACCCTCTGGCTATTATGGGGCATGGGGAGAAGGAATAGAACTTGATGCTAAAGGCATGAAGGAAAACACAGAGGACTGGTTGCTGGAAAACATTGGGGACATAAGCAAGGATTTAGGGCTGACATATAAGTCATGAAGAAGAAGCTCAAGAATTGTTCAGTCCATTGAAAAATAACTGGAAAACTATAAGAAATAGTCAAGGTCCAAGAGGGAAGAGGGGCAGTGCTTAGAGGAGTGAAAGAGAGCTAAGAAATCTTAATTCGTACGTGAATTATAATAGTAGAAATGCCAGGGAGGGATATAGGAGCAAGGGGGGAAGGAAAAGGGAGGGAAATTCAATTATTTCTCTATGAAGATCAGAATTGTATCTTGGAATGTCGAGGGGCTCAATGACCCAGATAAAAGGAAGGTAGCGAAGACGGCCTTCGGAAGTGGAGTTCCCAGGTGGTGTGTTCGCAGGAATCCAAATTGGCAGAGTCTCTTTTGGGATTGTAGAAGCTTGTGGGGTTGTAGGTATGTGTACTAGGTGGCTTTAGATGTTGAAGTAACTGCATGTGGGATTTTGGTTTTATGGTACAAAAGATGGGTAACTAAACTAGATGTGGAGGTATGGATTTTATAGTCAGTTTTCTTTCAAGGAAGATACTTCAAATTGGATTTTTTTGGGGAGTATATGGCTTTGTTGATGACTCTCTCGGTAGATTCGTTTCAACAAGAATCACCAGGTAGGCTACCTCAGAGCATCCCAACATGCTATAACACGCATTTCCCACCCAAATCCATATCCTGAAGACACCCCTAATGCATCTGGATAACAAAACTTTATGACTAGTTTCAGCCCAACAAATGTCATTTTTCCTCATTATTTTTCAATTTTCATCTGTCATGAGAGCTATTAATTTTTTTCATCTTGTTCTAGTAGTTATGTGATATATAATTTGGCAGCAAAATGTTGCCCCCATCACCCAGTTGCCAGCACTCAGTAGTGTCATTGTCAACCACAGAGTAGCTAAATAGGTCACACTCAACCCTCCATATAGGTTGACTAAGAATTTATTTTTTAATGTGTTATAAAATTAATTTATTCTTCTACACATTGATACTGAACGGAATTTCCCTTTTTTTTGGTAAAGGATATTGAATGGAAGTTGCAAGCAGCTGAGTAAAACAAGGAAGGGGAGAATTAAACCACAAAGGATTCATCTATTCTGTTCATTTAAACCCAAATTGCAAACAACTCGTTCAAGAGAATCCATCAAAGACTAACTGAAAGAATTAATTGAAAGAAAAACAGGCTGAACAGAAAACTGAAAACTGACCTTAGTATCAAGCATGACGGCACATAAGATCTGGGTGTTATGCATGGCAATCTTGAGATTGTTCAAGGTCTCTTGATGATACTCATGAGTCCCATGTGAGAAGTTGAATCTGGCAACGTTCATTCCTGCCCTTAGAAGCTTCTCGAGCATTGGCACTGTCCGAGAAGATGGGCCCAAGGTGCACACAATCTTCGTCTTGGGGATGCGGCCGTCATTTGGAAGTTCCTTCAAGATTCCCTCAATGTCTATGTTTGACATCTTAGTCACCCACTACTCTCTCTCTATATATAAATGTTTTTAGATGAGATCTGAGAAAACCCACAAGAACAAAAAAGGCAAATTGTACTTGTGAATCAACCAAATAGATAGACAACTGTAAAATTAAGAGATAACAAAACAATGCATATATTGAAGATACAATTGTTGAATCAAAACAAATGCTACTCTTGTCACTTGTCACCCAAGGCCAAGGGAGCCAAATGGGTTGCTAAATTATTAAGCCAATTAGGCTAGTAAAGTTATTTCATACAGTTTTGCTAGGTTTCATTTACAGGAGCAAAAAATAATTAGAAAAAATAAATAAACTAAAAAAAAAAGCAATAATTCAAGAATTGTTTAGTTTAATTCTTCAGTTTTATATGTCCCAGCAAACAACCACCGGAAGGTTATAAGAATTTCAGGATTGAACTCATATGTGAAAATAGAAGATCAAATTTTGGAAGATTTAATTGTATAAATGTATAAGGAAAAAAGAGCAGCTTTAGCGACAAAATTCGTTGGTCTAAATCAGAACAAAAGTATCAGTTGATAAAATGATAATCTATATTGATGAATGAGATGGTGAAACCAAAACAATTTTTATTTTTTTTTATTTTTGTACAGAATTTAGATCGACATAGCACATAATTACCAATTCTTTGGTTTTATAGTATCGTTCTTTTATTTTATTTTTTTCAAATTCTACAATTGGAAATGAAACAGAAATCAATTATCGGACCAAACAAAAAAAACTCAATAACCAGAACAGAAGAGAAGAGGCAGACAAACCAGATACAGAAGTAGCTTCAGTGCAGCTGGAGCTTGCTTTCTCACACCTTTCCTTCACGAAAACCTCTCTCTCTATATATATATATATATATATATATAAATTAGTATATACTACTATGTTCGGCGTCTGCGAATTTGTGAAAGGGTTCGGGAAAAGTAATAGAGAGATTAAAGAGTGAGCAACTTTGGAGTGAGTGGACGGAGATGAGGGCACTGTAACTGAACAAGTTGCGAGGTTTTTAATCACTAAAGATACCGGATGGTGCTTACCAGCGGAATATTACTGTGGGCTTCGAAATATCTATCTCTATATATAATTATAATTATAATTAATTATATATATATATATATATATATATATATATATATACTTGTTTTTGCCAACTCTTTACATTTGACTTTTACTCTTCGGCTCGTGGACTGAAAAACAGTAAAATAGTGGACTGTGTGCTTTTTCTTCTTCTGTGTGCGCAAGCCCTTATGTGGGGGCCACAACTCTTTTTCACTTTTTTTTTTTTTTGGGTAAAATACATCGAATGAGATTTGCTGTAATGATTTTTTACAATAATACTGTTGTAATTTTTTCGCATATTAAAATCTGTTTTTCAGCATATTTATTTTATTTTTTTCACTTTCCAACACATTTAATTTAGCTGAAATAGATAAATTTAATATATAAAAAACTAATTTAATTGTGTTAAATTCAAATTGACAAGTTTGTTCTTGTAATGTATATGATCACATATTTGTCCAATAAATGTTATGTGAAATTATAAAAATGCTGTAATATATGTATTTTCTTAAATTTGATTTATTTGGTACTATGAACTTAACATTTATTTGAATCTAGAAAGCATACGAAATTCATATAAAACACAAATATGAGTACGATGATGGGACAAATTTTAAAAAAATAAAGTACAGAAAAATAAAAATATTAAATTATATTTTATATGTACAAAAAAATTATATTTTGTTATTAATATTTTTTTAAATAAAATATCATAATTAACAAACAAAAGAAAAGTTAAAATTATATTACATAATTTGTTGAATAAATTTTGAACTAAATTGTGATATACATATTCTCAATATTTTTTTCTAAAATAAATTTAAAATTTTTCTTAACAATTATACTATAATAATATTGCATGTTAGAAATTAAAAAATATATATTTTAGACCGCACGTTACTCAATAAAAGTATATCATATATTTTAAATTCAATGAGATGGATTTATTAAGAAAAATGATTTCAGGGGAGTATTGTAATACACAACAAAACACATCCGACCTGCCGGATTCGAACCAGCGACCTAAGGATGTCTGAAAGATAATCACCAACTACAGTCCTCCGCTCTACCAACTGAGCTAAGGTCGGTTTGGTTTAAAAGCGGTTGAAAAAGATAAATAATGATGATAATAGATTAAAGTGACAGGTTTCTACCACGTGTGTCAAAAAGTAGCAAAGTGAAATATAATATCTTGTTAAAAATATACGAAGTTGCTGGAATCTCTGAAAAGTACATGCATGATTATTATAACAATAGCAAAGCTTCCAAATGCAACCGACGTGCACGTCTATCATATGCATATAACATACACAATATAAATAAATAAAAACAAGTTAGTATCTTCTATCCTAAAAATAAAGGGCCATGTATTTTCAAGAATTGGTCGCGGTCATCTCTCTCTCTCTCACACACACACACACACACACACGTATGTATATATATTAGGGGTGCACAAAAAATCCGTGAATCTGCGAATCCGATCCGATTCGGACGAATCCAATTCGATCCGTTAGCTAATGGATTGGTGGCAGATTAAAAAATTAAAATCCGTTAGCCACGAATCGGATTGCGGATTGGAGGGTCAGAAATCCGATCCGATCCGCAATCCGATCCGTGGCAATATATTTATATATATAATTAGTAATTATAAGTATAATAATATAATATGCTACATACTTACATGAGTAAACCTAAAACTCAATATATATTATATTTGTTTATTTAACAATTATTTTCATTTAAAAAATGTTGTGTTTGTTGGACAATTTTTTTTTTGAATTTTCGAAGTAGAAAAAAAAATTCAAATAGGTGTACTAGGCCAATCCGTCAATCCGATCCGATCCGTGATTGATCAGACCGGATTAGTGGATTGCCACGGATTGGATTTTCGCCAATCCGTAATCCGCGGATTGGATTAGGATTATGCATAATCCGATCCGATCCGATCCGTGGTCACCCCTAATATATATGAGTTATTTGTCGTTAATCGTTATCACATATATATTTCATTTTAGCAACTTACCCCTTTTCATGGGATGACACTTAAAAATTCAACTCTTAAAATTTTTAATACTCACGTGACTAATTTTCAGTTTTATCAAACAATATCTTAGTTTGTTATGTCATCATCAAACTCACATGAACCACACTCATTAAATCAAATGGAAATTTCTGTTTCTATCAATGGAATAAAGAAGACGAGATTGGCAAATCCCCATAAAATTTAGCATCCTCGATACAGATAGAAAAATACTCAATTTGTTCTTCAACTTCTTTATTGTTTCTTTAAAAAAAAAAAAATGGAGAAGAGTGGTACTCCTCTTACTTCAGCACTCGATTATACATCAAATACATCTAAAGGTTAGGAAAAGTAGCAAGTAGACTGCAGTTTTTACAATCTTTCAGTTGCACGACGAGTATTCACTTACAAAAGGATGTGCTAAGCATAGTCACTTGTGGTGCAAATTCAACAAGGCATCTATCTATATACACTTGGGTGGAATATACTCCACTCACTTATTTTCACAAACATTCTATAAAATCAGATAAAATGTTCAATTTAAATCAGTTTGCAAGTAAGAATGATAAATCATAGAATAAAATCAACAGATTTAAAACTAAATTGTCCAAACATGCAAACTTCATCTGAAAACAACACTAGAAATGAGCTCCATTGGTATTTGTCGTTCCTTGAATTCAGAATGTCTACTTGATAAGATTTATCATAAATAGTACCTTTAACATGAATCAGAACTTCCATAAACATCACAAAAATCAAGGAAACTAATCATAATAGTTGGGTCAATTACATCATCGACAATTCACTTGGTCAGAAAAACTGCAACACAACTCTTCCTATATAGAAGTAAAAAGATAAAACAATTGTAAAGAATAAAAGAACTATCACATTTCTTTCATTTAATGGAATCAAGTTATATAAATAAATTCCAGAAATAATCATCTAATATGTAGGACAAAACATGGTTCAACATTTGTGTGAAGTTTAAAGTGCATAAATGAAATTTCATTTTAATGGCCCAAAAACTAATGTCCATTTCACCTAAAGTAACAAATGCATTGAAACCCATGTGATTTGGATTTATTTCACACAGAGAGAAAATTTGCTTACAACTATCATATACACCCCAATTGATATATCTGTCTCTAATGTCATTACACTATGGGTGAAATGTCTAATATATCCTCATTATTTAATTATTTTTTATTCCAGAATATCTTTTATTTTAATTGTCTAATATACCCCTCATTAATGCAATGTCCTTTGATGTAACGTCAACCACTTCCCGCAAAAACTCCAACCTTTCATTTATGGTTCTCTCTTTCTTTTTCTCTCATCAATCTAAATCCAGACCGTTGCACTAACCATAACTTTCTCACCCACCATAGCATTACTCTTACAGTAACCCTTGTACGCCACTATAACATCACCCTTGCACTACTTCTCTCACCCTCTTAGATGAAACATAAAACCTTTGATGACACCCAGGATATCATCACAGATGAAACCCTAATACCCTAACACTCAACACTTAGGAGACCATCACCATAACAGAACCACCAAACCCAGCTCTTAGTATAGGATCAACACTTAGTATACTATCCAACCCTTGCATGTACGTCCAAACTCACTGCTTTATCGATTTAACCCTTGCATGTACGATCAAACCTATTTGGTTGACAATCTATCACTGTCTTAGTGTCCTTGTAAGAGTAAGTGTTATTTAAAAACCCTAACCTTGTTTTTATTTTCATCTATATCCATCGACAAACCCTAATTGTTGGTTGGTGTGATCAAAGGCAAGGACATTTAATGTACAGATATTGTTCGATCATTGAGGGTGAAGATTGCAAGCACATGTATGTTCTATTCGTTTGACTTTGCATGTAACATTGTATTTGATGATGCTTCATAAGTTCACCTGGCAGACTGCATAATTTGATTATTCACTTTGAAGGAAAAAGACATGTAATAGGAGGGTATAAATCCAGATAGTTATAGTTATGTGGAACTGAATTCAGACTATTTTGTATTGATAAGTAAAGATATAGATACTCAGAATTTTGTGGCATTGAATCTGTACTGCAAAATTTATGGAAGTAGTGACACAATGTTGGTAGATTCTGATGAAGATGTCATTATCATATTTGAGATGAATTCAGATTATAGTGATATAGACATAGTTGTTAATGTTACAACTGTAAGTTTGGCTTCCTCTAGGGATATACCAAGTTGTGGGTGGAACAGTGATGTTAAAGAACTCATACCTGATGTTAAAAAAGTTATACCGGATGTTGGAGAGATGGGGCATGACGAGGAGAGTGATGGTGATAATGGAGATAACAAGTTCAGTTTTTCTGACAGCGATGTGAGGAGTGGAAGGTTGATGATGAGGATGTGGGAGATGACAATATATAAAACATGGACTTGGAAAAGGAGATTCTAGATATCAGTGATGGTGAGTTATCTAATTTCAATGAGAATGATCTAAGTGGAGAAAGTGAGGGAGAAATTGACACATACAGGGCTAGAAAAAAAAAATCAGGATGACAGATTTGCATAAAACATTGAATGGTAAAGTGTTCAAGTATAGTGGTTTTGGTACAATTGTGTTGGAAAATGACTTACTCTTTGATGTCATCCATCAATTTAGGGATATGTTGATGGAATACTCTATCCAAAAAGGTTTTAAACTTGTGATGAAAAAAATGAGAGGACAAGAGTTACTTGCCACTGTGGCAACCTAGATTACATTTCGAGATGTCATGCAAGCATGTTGCCTGATGGAGTGACTTCTAAGATAAGAAATGATGGGCCAAAGCATTCTTGCATTAGAATACATAGAAACAAAGTTGTGACTTCAACTTGGCTGGTAAAAAAGCTTATAGGACTATTCAAAATTAACCCTAACATTAGTATACCAGATTTGAAAGCTGAAGTTAAAGAAAATTTTAATCATGTTGTGACTGTTAAATGTTATTTTAAGCCTAAAAACAAAAGTATTAGAGGAGAATCAGGGAACCCATTCAAGATCATATGAAAAGTTGTGGAAAGTTGTAACTAAGGTAGTGAAAACTAACCCTGGGAGTTTGATTTTTATAAAACCTTCTAAAGATGAGAGTCCCAGGTTTAGGAGAATGTTTCTATCATTTTCAGTATGTCAAAATGACTTCTTAAATGATTGCAGACCATTTATTGGTATTAATGGTTGTTTCTTAAAGGGTCCATTTGGTGGTACTTTGCTGAGTGCAGTGGGAGTTGATGGGAATAATGGGTTGTACCCATTCGTAGTTGGTGTGGTAGAGGTTGAAACTAAGGATAGTTGGAAATAATTTTTGAATCACATGCACAAATTCCTTAGTGATAGGGCTACAACTATGCCCTGAACTTTTATGACAGATGGGCAAAAGGGCATTTTAGCAACAGTAGCAATTACTAAGAGATGTTGCAGGCATATATATGCCAACTTTAGGTCACAGTGGGCTGGTGTGAGGTACAAAAGACTGTTCTGGGAGGCTGCATTGCCATATAATGAAATAGACTTCAAGTCTGCAATAAAAAACCTTGAGGCATATTATAAGGAGAGACACAATTGGTTGATGGATCATCCTTTATAGACATGGGCAAGGCACAAATTTGATGAAAGGGTGAAGTGTGACTTTGTCACCAATAATGCAGTGGAGTGAAAAAACATCAATCATCAGCCTTTTGGAACAAATAAGAACAAAACTCTGTTTCAAGTGGAGCAAAAAGTTTCAAAAGTCAATTGATTGGATTGGTATAGCAGTGCTAAAAATAAGAAAAAAGATTAAACTCAAACATCTTAAAAGCTGAAGTTTGTGAACTGTTATGGCCTGGTGAGGATGTGTATAAGATAACAGAGGCAAGAAACAAGACATATGTTGTGAAGCTTGGTGAGAGGACTTGTGACTGAAAGGAATGACAACTCAGTAGATTGCCTTGTAGGCATGCAATCACAGCTACTAATCACAGAAGGGTGGATGTTGAGAAGTATTGTGATAATTTCTATAACAAGGACACATAAACAAAGGCTTACAGAAATTTTATACACCCCATACACCATGAGAGTATGTGAAGTGATGTTAAGAAGACTCATTTGCTTCTACCAGTGCTTAGAAGACCAACATGCAGACCTAAAGTGTCAAGGAGAAGGGAGGTTGGTGAAACTGATGCTAGTAAGAGGTCATTCATGCTTATATGCATTATATGCAAGGGTTTTGAACACAACAAAAGGGAATGTCAAAGGGCTCCTACTAGAGCAGAAATAAGAAGAGCAGCAGCAATTGCCCCATCATTATCAACAATAGCAACTGCAAGAGTAAGGATAAAAAGTGCACCAAGAAAATCAAAGAGAACCGGAGCAACAAAATTAGTAGCAACAGCTGTGAGATATAAATTTGTAATTGGCATATTTTGGTGATCAAAACCTGATTGATCGAGTTATAATTTTTGAATTATTCTTTGTATCGATCATCGACAACTTCGAGCTGACACTCAAGTGCATGGAGGCTGATAAATCAGTTAGAATACCATATAGTACAAGTAAGTATGGTGAGGACACTCTACACTTTTTATGCCTGAGCCTATTTTGAAAAACCAAGGTTTAAATAAAAAATATAAGAGTTTTTCAAAGTAGGACCGGTCCCCAATATTTAGGACCGGTCCAACTTTTCTCAGCAGTTTAGTTTCTACAAGTTTTCAAAAAGTCCCACCGGTCCTATTTATTTGTCACCGGTCCCACTTAACCTGTTCTAAATAGGAAATAGATTTTGACAGAAATTCTGATTCCTATTGGGTTTGAAACTTCTAGGAAAGTTCTATTTTGGTATTAACTTCTTTTTCAAGTAGAATTAGAACTTCCTTGCCTATATATATATGTATTCATATTTTCTCTAAAAACTAAACAAGTATTATATGCCTCAAACATATTTTTAGAGAGAGAAAGTATATATAGTATAATTAGGGCTATCTATTTTTAAGAACACAAATCCATACTTCACGAGTGATATTTAGGATAGTGTTCTACTTCTGATTAACTGCTCAGAGACTGTATCAAATCTATTTACTGATCAAAACATTGGATTGATGGTTTTTCGCTTGATTGCTTGTTGAGGAAGAAAGGTGACCAGATCGCACTATGAAGGGAACGAAATACTTGCTGAGTATTTTGGTTCTTCCAGCAACCTTTCTGTAAGGATCGTGACGTTAGCCAGAAGTTTGCAGTAGTTGGACGTGTTGTCGCAATCATAAGCCTGAGGTATTCCGCATCAGATTCTTGACAGAGTGAAGAGAGGTGTGAAACTGAGACAGAGTCTGTTGTACTTTGCTTCATCATAGTGGATTGGTTTCCTGAGACTTGCCGCCTCCCTCCGTGGTTTTTTCCGCCTTGGGTTTCCACATATATCTGGTGCATTATTTTCTTTACTTGCACTTTATTTATTTACTTGCTTTAATTGTTTGGTTAATTGGACTTAAAATTGAATTAATTAAAAATTAAGCAAACGAGCAAGTGATCCTATTCACCCCCCTCTAGGTTCTAAAATACTTTTTTACAACCGCTTCCGCACCGCGCAACTCACAACAGCAACACCACCACCACCAAAAACAACAACAACTCAAAGCTCACTGGTTGTAGTATGTTCATTTAATATCTAAATGTAATATGTTCATTTAAAATCCTTTTTATTTATGCATGCATTGTTCATCATTTTAAGTTT
Organism: Cornus controversa; assembly: GCA_026545225.1. Taxonomy (NCBI): domain Eukaryota; kingdom Viridiplantae; phylum Streptophyta; class Magnoliopsida; order Cornales; family Cornaceae; genus Cornus; species Cornus controversa. The sequence goes on from CM048846.1 coordinate 75,951,496, forward strand.
TAGCAGCACCACCACCAAGTCAAAGCTCTCAGGTCGTAAACATATGTTAAATTTACAATCTTATTTATGCATGCATTATAAAATAAGTATTTTGTTTATCTTTTCAGGTTTCAGCAGCAGCACCACCACCATCATCATCAACAATAATAGTCCCAAAAGCAAGGACAAAAAGTACACCAAGAAAAGTTGTAAGATTGGAGCAACAACAGCAACACCATCACCACCAACTCAAAGCTCTCAGGTAGAGTTTATGTTCATTTAATATTTGAATTCAATATGTTCAATATCTGTATTGTTTCAACTCAAAACTCTCATTTAATATTTGCATTGTTCATAACTTTAGATTTCATCATCAGCAGCGGCACCACCACCACCAACTCAAAACTATCAACATCATTTTATGTTCATTTAGTATTTGTTCATTGTCCTTTCATATGTTCATGCATTGTAATGTATTATTTATCATTTCAGGGTTGTATCTGACCTAGGTGGTAGTAAAAGCTGTTTAAAAAGTTTTTGCATAGCTGATTGGAATTTTTGCACAACTAATTAGGATTTTCTTTTTGCACAGGTGATTGGGAATTGTTTTGCACAGTGCTAACATGTCTTTGCACTTGTTAAAGTCAATTTTTTATACTTATCATATTTTTCACAATTGTTAATGACTTTCACAGAGATTTAGAACTTGTTTTACTAGTGGACTTGTAATATGCGACCTGTGAACCTTTGATATTGCTGTGGATGTAATGGCAGTGGGGTGGAGTATCTTTTATTTATTGTAGATGTAATGACAGTGGGATGGAGTAGCAGTTATTTTATGTTAATTTGTTGTGGATGTATGCATGAATTGGTATTTGCTTCTTGAATAGCTTTTTGCTCATTAAATAAATTTTTGAACATAGTTGTGTTGTCATTTAGATTTAGGCAACGAACATTACTAAGATATATACAATACAAATAAACATACTTGCATACACAACTGACTTTGTTATAGTCATTAAACCATCTAAAGTGTCATTAGCAGCATTAGTAGGAGTAACAATAATATGTTCTGTATCCTCAGGGGTCCACCATGAAAAGTATCTGTATCCATATGGTCCATCTTCACAATTGTAATAGAATCTTTCAAAATTTCTACTTGATCTAGATATCTTTAATACTATTTTTTTCCACATAAACATGTTTTATTTAAAACTGTCTCATTCTCCTACAAATAATTTTGCACATATATATGGCATAAGAAAAGCATTATAGATTTAAATAAAAAAATATATATATTTTTTAAATAAAAAATATTATAGGTTTTTGGGGCTCACCAAGTAGTGTTAGCACCTTCCACAACTTCCTTTTTTTCATTAACATATGTGTGAAAATAACCAGATTTTATAAACAACAAAAACCAACCATCAGCTTTTATAAGCAACAAACCCAATGGCTACTTTTTTTAAAAGCATCAGTTAGATTGTTGAGTAGCAATAGCAATAGTTGCAAATACAAATGGTTAGATCGATAAAAAAAGCATGAACAGTTGCAAAAGGGTATACTTCTAAGCAAAGGAGTATTTAAGTAATTTATTACCTCATGAAAATGGTATTTAAAAATTTAAAAATTTTAATCCAGAGGTAAATAAGCAAAACCTCAGGAGAGGTCAGATTAATTTACCCGATTTTATTTAGCAACTTACACCTCCATGGGATGGCACTAAACTATCAACCAACACCAACCAACAAGCTAGCACTTACATGTCCAACAACAAACATTAGTTGGACAAAATTTCTGGAAATTTGCTTTACGTGATAGAGCTGCACCATTAAGAATTGATTTCCTTGACTTTGGTTTTGTAAACATTTTTTTCCCAAAAAAAAAAAATGGAAGGAGAAACAAGAATGGAAAAGAGTAAATGATTTCCTGGCCGGCTGATAATTAATAAAATGATCTCTCAGAAAATTGATGCTGCCCTGCAGGTTCACTAGGCACTTTAAGTAAGTGCACAAATTTAGTCTGTTGCTCCATCATCAGACTGACATGAAGCACAATTGCTAGATAAAATGGAGATTTCTGTTTCTATCAATCGAGAAAAGACGACGAGATTGGCAGATCCCAATGAAAGTTAGCATACTCGATACAGAGAGAAAAATACATGGTTTGTTCTGTCTTTTAAAAAAGAAAAAATGGAGAAGAGGGTACTCCTCTTACATCAACACTTGATTATACAGAAAACACACCTAAAGGTTGGGACAAGTACCAAGTAGACTGCAGTTTTTACAATCTTTCAGTTACACTTACAAAAGGGTGCTAAGCATAGTCACTTGTGGTGCAAATTCAACTATGCATCTATCTATACACGCTTGGGTGGAATATACTGCACTCGCTCATCTTCACAAAGATTCTGCAAAATCAGATAAAATGTTCGATTTAAATCAGTTCGCAGGTAAGAATGATAAATCAGACGAGAATACTCAAAAAAGTTCACCAGATTTAAAACTAAATTAATGCAAACTTCATCTAAAAATAACACTAGAAATGAGCTCCACTGGTATCTGTCGTTCCCTGAATTCAGAATGTCTACTTGACAGGATTACGCATAAATAGTAGCTGTAACATGAATCAGAACTTCCATAAAGATCACAAAGACCAAGGAAACTAATCCTAACAGTTGGGTCAATTACTTCCTCAGCAATTCACTTGGTTAGAAAAACTGCAACACAATTCCTCCATTATATGGAAGTACAAAGATAAAACAAGTGTAGAGAATGAAAGAACCATCACATTTCTTTCATTTAATAGAATCAAGTTCTATAAATAACTTCCAGAAAAAAACCATCTAATATGCAGTACAAAACATGGTTCAACATTTGTGTGAAGTTTAAAGTGCATAAATGAAATTCCATTTTGATGGCCCGAAAAACTAATGTTCATTTCACCCATAGTGACAGATGCATGGAATACAGAAACTAGTGAATGAAACTAAACCATGTCCTGGACTTTTAATAAATTCCACAAGTCCTAATAATCCACTATCTAAACTGTTCATATAAGGAACCTGAATCTGGCATACAATGGTCTTAACTAATCTGGATAGGAGTCTAAGATTCAAGAAGTGAAGTCAAGAGAAGCCATGTAATTTGATCCTTAAAATGGACCCTGATGGACTAATTTCCAAATTCAGAACTGATCACAGATCAAACAATCTTGGACGAATGAGTTGGCAACCCGATGTGAGTGCATGAGTCAAGAATGATTTAGGATTTTTTTTTTTTTGGTTTTGCAAACTGTAAACAGTTCATATAATTATTAATTTACTACTGACAGAACAAAATTTACAAGTTGCAGTAGCTATGAGAATGCAAACCTGCAGATCCTCTGGGAGTGCCTCTGAGACTGCAAGGGTGTAACAACCAGGGACGAATCTTCCTGCAAAACTTTCAATCAGATCACATGTTTGAATTCACCAAGATCATAAATTTAGTACATAAAATAAATAACCATATGCTGAGTGCATAAAAAATGTCTACTAACAAAACTCAACTAACAAAGCTTGTTCCAACTATTTGGGGTAGGGTACATGAATCTTGCTCTACAATTCTCCTTTAAGGCCATAACTTCCGGTTCTCGTTTTCCTCAACATTTTTTAGCTCATATACTGTTTGCACCCAAATTTGGCAACCATGGATCCCACAAAATATGGAAATTTGTGTAAAGTGAAGAGGGGTTATGGAATGGTAAGGCCGTAATCCCTGGGCAAGACCTCAAACCCGTAGCCGCCACACAAAGGCCAACTTGGCCTACTTAATTAGTCAACTCAAATCTCATAAAGTACAGAATTATTGTACTAACATGCTCAGATATGCATATGTATGTCAGTCATGAATTTAATGAGAACATCATTTCCAAGGCAAGTAAAGCACTTGTCCCATCAAAAAGTCGGCCGCCTTGCTTGTTGGAAAAAACGAGTGTCACATGTCAAACTTCCAATGGGCCAAGAAGACCCACTTTTACACATCACATCAGTCCAAGTCTCCTATAAATTGAAGTCCAGCTAGTTGGAGAAAAGCATCCCCCAATCACCGGCCCATGGTTACATCATCTCCTTTATTTGGTTCCTGCAACTTATTTTCTTGTACTTCATTTTCCATGCAATTTATCTTCTTTACTTTCTATCTCTAGTTCTTAGCTTTGCATTCCTTGTACCTTAGCTTCAAGTCATTGTATTCTTTACAATATTCATATTCACAATACACTCCATCACCTCCATCTAAATACCCATACTATCACAAACCACAAGGCGAGATTTTAAGTCCTTGTTACCAAGACAATTCCAATCTGGCAAGAGAACCCTCCTTTGCCTCCTCACAGTCGCCTGAACAGAGCTTTAAGATGTCATTTGGCATGGCCAACCAAGGGAATGCATTGATCACACCCCGAGTCCAGGTCTAGGACTCTAGCACGCCTGCGCACCAAATGAGTTGGAAAATGTGGAAAAATCTTTTGGCACGCCCAGAAGGAGATGAAGAAGCCATGGGTTGGTGATCAAGGGATGCACTTCTCTAGCAAGTTGGACTTCAATTTATAGAGAACTTGACTGATGTGATGTGTACAAGTGGATATTCTTGGCCCATTGGAAGCTTGACATGTGGCACTCCATTTTTCAACAAGCAAGGTTGCCTACTTTTTGATGGGACAAGCCTTGAAAATGATGTCCTCATTAAAACCAAAACTGATGTATATATAAGCATATTGGTACAATAATCTCTCATATTTTATGGGATTTGAGTTGACTGATCATGCATACAAGTACCCCAAGTTGGCCATGAGATGGCTTGTGTGTGGATCCCATGCAACTACGACCTTGGGATCTTGCCCAAGGCCATGGGATTACGGCCTATGCCAAATTTGGGTGCAAACACATACCTAACCCTGCAACAAGATTTAATTTCTCCACTCACCCAAAGGTGACCAGGTACTTCTAAACCTAAACTTTCTATATAATTTTCATTAAACAACTTAAAATTGATTTTCTAACTTTCTCTATTTGAGCATCTTCCACCAAGACCCTTTTAATCTCTCCAATTGACCAAATGGCTAACTTGTACTTCTAAACCTAAATTTTCTATATAATTTTCATTTAACAAACTTTTAAAATCAATTTTCCACCTTTCTCTATTTTCATAATATTCCACCAAGACCCTTAAATTCTCACTCTCGATGCACTTAACGTTGAAAACCCTACCACTTTAATCCCTTCTTGAGTCTTTCATTCTGTAGAACAGCCTGTTTCTCATACCCAAGTCCATTTGTTTGTAGCGACTTTCTTCCTCGTCCATTTCCGTCACCTCTTAGTCTCCTGAAAGAACCTTTTTGCGCCTCAATCTTGTTCGCCATTTGTTCTCTCTATTTATCTCTTCTACGAATTAGTTCAACTTGTGCAATGGGCCTATCTTTAATCCCAGCTGAGAACATAAAGTCTTGTTCCTTTAATTCATTTCTGAACCTTGAGCCCATTCCCTCATTACAATTTGGGCCACTTATAACTGCGAGCCCATGTCTGGGCCCATTTGTTGACCCATTTGAGTTTGAATGAGTTACAAACCTCCGAGTTTTTCCTTGGGCTTTTAATTCATTTCTAATCTTTGAGCCCATGTTCCCAAATTTGAGTGTGTGCCCATTGTCATAACTAGGCATGTTTAATGGCCCAAGCGAATTTGAATTTGAAATTACTTTTGATCGTTGGACCCCTTGACCTCCTAAGAGCCTGCCACGTGCATTATTAGTTGTCTCCCACTAAGCCTTATCCTTATCCTTTGCAACGACACGTTACATGAACCGAACCGAACCTTCCACTACGTGCCTGACGCGCGAGTCTTTCCAATCGTCCCTGTCCTCTCTCTTGGCCCTCCTTTTGCGCCGAAAGCCTACCACTTACTTTTCCGGTTGCCTCAGCACGTCTTCGCCACCGCTCATCCTCTATATAAAACACTTATTTTTTTCCCCTATTGTTAGCATGTGATGTATTTTTGTGTTACGGTGGACTCTAATTATACAATACAGTTCCAATAAAAGAAATAAAAGGGTCAATCGAAAGATTCAATACAATCAGTTGATTTAAGGCTTTCTGAAAGTTAATACACAGTGGGATGAGTTCTCCAACAACTTTTTTTTTTTTAATTATCACAAAAAACATAGAAATCTTGAAATTGGAATATTATGTATTCGATCGACGCAATCAGTCGATTTAAGGCTTTCTGGAAGTTAATACACAGTGAGAGGAGTTGTCCGACAACTTCTTTTTTTTAATTATCACAAAAAAAATTGGAAATCTTGAAATTGGAAATTTATGTATTCTCATTTTGTGGCTTGATGTTCTCATGCTTTTGGCCAAACAGTAGTTTGAGACTGTTGAACAACTGTTGCTGCTAACTTTGTATTATTGGCTACAAATTTTATTTTATTTTCAATTTGCACCTCGCTTTGCGCCTCAAGCTCCAGGAGGCCTTAGCGCCTTTGTGCACCTTGAGCCTTTCACAACTATGGGATTACGAGTTGAGTGTACTCTTGATATAATTCTTCAACTTGTACTGTTACAATCTATATAGTAAAATCGGGCTCTCCGTCGACATAGGCTTGTTTAGCCGAACCACGTATAATTCTTGGTGTGTTCTTATAAATTTCTTCATGCTTGTTTACTTATCTTCACATCATAATATTTGGTGGTTCGTGATTGGGGGCTTATTTCTCAACAGTAATTAAGCACGTGTTAACCCACAAATCTACAATAGTATATTATATATAATATATTACTATAATAATAAAACTCTGTAAACTTGTAAAGGTAAGCATGTCTCTAATTAGTTATTACTAGCTTATAATTAATCCGTATTATATCTGTAACTAATTATCTCATGTCTGTGTGCGTCTAATATTATATTCATAAATATTTTTTATGTCGTGTCCAAACACTCGTGTCTGATTTTTGGGCACTTATAATTTATGTCCTCATGTCTTATAATTTGATAAATAGACGAATCCGACTCTTAGACACACACTCGTGTCCAACACCCGTATCCGAGTCCGGGTAACATAGATTTTTTGGCATTTATAAACCAATTTATTTTGCATGATTTGTTTTAGCCTGCTAATTACTTCATGTCCTGACTATTGGTGATAATTCTTAGTTGACATAATTACTTATGAGTTCTCCATTTTCAAAGGTTCATGTGACCTATCCCTAAAAAGATATTAGATATTTATATGTGGTATTTTATTTTGTCGTGTTTTTAGTATTAAAAAAAAAATTACTTGAGAGCTCTTGGGTTTGTATCCACTTGTCCAAATTTCTAGCTACACCTCTGACTTTGAAGATCAATTGTAGATCAAGATCAAGAGGAAGGAGCATCATCTTTTACCTCTAGCCATCACCATTGTAGAGATTGGAAGAAGGATATAGTACTCTTATCTCCTTATGGTGATAGTCTTCTTAAAGATAGTAACCATATGCTTTTTCATATTTGCATATACAAATAATAAACCATATTGACAGGTAAAAGTGAAAAGAAAGTGATGCCAAAATGCACTTCAACTTGTTGATTGTGATCTAACTTTGAAGGGTCAAGAAAGGGATAAAATTATGCACCACTAAAACAAAAATTTCAAATAAAATGGAACAAGAATACAATTCAGAAGCAATGTACTAATATAACTTGACAAGTCATAAAGAAAGAACAACAATTAAGTCACCAATCCAATAAGTTGGTACTCTAACAAGTATGTTCCACGAACTCGAGGTTAGGTGTATGTACATAGAGACAGGAAAGGAAGAAGGAGAAGAATAAGAAAGAGGAAGGATCAAGAGAGAGAAGGGAAAAATATGTACCACTCAAACACACCCATGTCACATGTTAGGCATAGCTAGTGTATTTAGAGCTACTAATTTGGTGCTACACATTTTTTGTTAACAAGTTTTACAACGATTAGGGATATTCTGTCAACAAGTATGGAAAACCCCTATTAGATAAGGCCTTGTTTATAGGCAAAACCTAAGGAAACCCTAAGAACTACACATTCAAAATCTCTGCCAAAAAGGATAAATAGCAGATATATAAAAAAAAATTAAATAACCTAATTCCTAAAGTTAGAAGAAAAACCCAAAAAATATATTTCTTGTGTTTACTCCTGGCATAATAATGAATGATGCATGAAACGTGGCTCCAACTCCATCCTGATCTCCATCACTTCTCCCAGGTTAAGAAGCACTCACCTTCAGATAGTTATGGTCGTGGTATAGTCTAAACAATCAGGATCAATGCAGTAGTACTCCCCAAGTCCTCATGACTCATGTTCAACAATATATTTGCCCTTGATTTTGGAAGAAGTTAAGAGTTTCTCATGCTCTTTCTTACAAAGATATCTAACATTTCTTCCACATTCTGGAGAGAAGTCACAAAATACGAACTTTCGCAGCTTAAACTCAGATGGAACATCATAAACATGTTTTATAATTTCTGATCATACAAGAGATCTAGGTTAAGCCATCCTTGTGCTGTCTGAATAGTCTTTGACATAGTAGAATACGGATCAAAATAAAAGTATGCAATTCAACCACCTGAAGAACCATTTGAGTGCAAATTTTCATTTTGGGGTTCTATTCATTCGTCATAAACTCAGTTTGATAACAATACTCTAATTTCTTCAAAATTTCAGTTTAGGCCTCTTCTCCGTTATGAAAGGTTCAATAGGTCCAACCTCCGATGGGTAACAGTCACATCTTAGTCACATCTTTTTCACCTGTCCAATGTACGAAGAGGAGAAGAAGAAGGGGACTCTTGCAGAGAGATAAAGAGAGAAGAGAGGGAGCAAAGAAGGAAATGGATCTAAAGTTTGCAACAGTATTAATAGATGCAAGAGAGGAAGAAGAAAAACGAAATAGAACAAAAGAAAGAGAGAGAGAGAGAGAGAGAAGAGGAGAAAAGAAAAGAATGGGAGAAGAGGAGAAAAACAAAAGAGATGAATATCATAGAAATCTTTAATTTTATTAAAAAATGTCATGAGGGAAAGACTAGAGACATAGATAACCTTTGATATTATTTCGCACAAAGTGGTTACTCTCATACTTAAACCCACATCTTGAAGTTTGTCGTGTCTCTGCTCTCTATTTATTTTTATGGTTGGGTAATTGTGTAATTGAATACTAGCTATAAGGAATAACTGAAACAAACTAAAACTTTAAAACACAATCAACGAAAATTCAACAAAAAACTAAATTTTGAAATTAATATCCACAAGACCTATTCAACAACCCCCCTCTCTTGGTCTAGTTTACTGCTCGCACTCAGGCCTAATCAGAACTTTGGGCAACAATCCATCAATCTATCATATGTTCTCATGTCGTTGGCTTTGAAGATTTGATAAATCTGACTCCTAGTCACTATACCACAGCCGAAACTCCAAGTCCCATGTAACACATAATTATAAATGATAAAGATCAATATTATTAGAAAGATAAATTCCAAAGATAATAAAACAATAAATACTAAATAATCTAGTTCCTATCAAATCTCTAAGGAGATAGGAAATAACTCATAAATTTATCTATTACACCTACGCTTATCGTAGGTGCAAATCGTGTGTGGCACGCAGGTCCCATCCTGATCCATATGCCCATAATTCCCACTTCATAAATCATCTAAATTCCTCTCTTCTTCCTTTGCCACAACAATATTCTAACCATTCCCCTCTTAGTTTTATCCTTCCTTTGCCACCACCAACTTCTTTTCTCCAAATCAAATAAATACTTCAACCAACCTTCCATAGACCCAAAGGTTGTTTAATACATGGTCTTTCTTTCATTTGATTTAGAAATTTCAGATTGTTCTATGGATTTCCGTGTTACTTTTTGAGCTAGTGTGAAGAAATTCAAGTTAAAAATAAGGTCTTGACAAAAGTTTTAGCAAGATTCCTTTGTTATTTCAAAATATTTCTGCTAAAGATCGGGTGAATGATTTCTAGATGGACTACACATTTTGCCCAATTCACAGACATAAAGATCCTCCAAAAGAACCTACATAGACCCAAGATTACTTCACCGACATGGGTACTAAACATATTTCAAAGCATCCATGTCATATATATAAAATTGTGTACGCTAATAGCAGCCATTTAATGTTGCATATTTCACTCATACAACCAACTAATTGGAAATATTTTTTATATTTATTTTATTTTTCGTGCATGTGCTCTTTCTTTCTCTCATTTTTTTCTTCTTTTTTTAATATTGGAAGGGGAGTGGTTGGGGGGAAGAAACCCCTAATCTTTCAACAGCAGCCAAAGGGGCTTATTGAAAATCAACTAGTGCATCATAAAGACCATTGTATTTCAGATTTTCCATAATTCATTTTAGAATCATTGTAATCTGATAAGTGTCCCCAAATCAGAGGAGTTAACATCCCAAAAAATATATATATTTTATCATAGTAGTGACTAGTGAATCAAAAGTGCATAGCTCTTCCTATGACTTTATGTACCATTAACTGATTGAATTTCTATCATTGATGGAGTTTGTGTGTTCAGCAAAGGATCCATTAACTTAAATGGAAAAGTGAAAATGAAAGGAACTTTTCTTCTATCTAGACTATAAAGTTTCTTACCTAATACCTAATAAGTAACAACCTTCTTGCAATACAAACATGAATCTAGTAGAATTTCCATGTTAATTTCTAGATTTGGCATTAACTACTATCTAATGGAGTGGATATATAATTTACCGAAGCCAATAGTAACTCCAATGTAGGTAGTATCACTCTGTTTAGTGAAACAAGTCTACCATAAATAAAAATGCTCTGCCCTAGAAGTTGTTCTTTCAATTTAAATCCAAACACATTAGAAATTCAACATTTAGAATAATCCTCATATAGTTCAAAGAGATATTGTCTTGATACATTTGAACAACAGAGTGAAGGCACCAAGTATGAAGTATCCAGATCCTTCTCAAAGTTGTGTCTATGCCAAGTGATGCACTTTATTTAAGCAATTGCACATACCAATTCGAAGCCACCGAGCAGCCCAACTTCTGCTTGGATCCATGACTGAAATAATCCTACAAAACAACTCAGCAAAACAAAAACATTAACTAACATATAAGTTAGGTAATGCAGAAAGCATCAATACGGAAACAAACAGTTACAAGGATGACATGTAAAAGCAGTAACTTTCCGTGCAATTGTTCATGCGGGTTTTTTAGGAGAAAAAACTTGTAACTTCGAAAGTGCGATTCTCATCCGATTAAATCCAGGCAGTTGGGTTACTCACATCATGAGAAATTTAGAACATAATTGGATCACACAAAACCAAAACATGATAAAAGTCATGATTTAAAATATATTACCCTGTAAAATTAGGAGTAGTGCAATCCACAACACGCTCGTTATCTTCATCCATCTTAAAGAAGGGGCAGTTCTCGCATCCTGATTCTCTAAACTGTGTTTTGCATAGTCAGCACCGCCAAAGTGATCGACAAAATATGCAAAGACAAAAACCCACATTACTGATCACATGAATCTCACATAAACACACAGCCTATCATATTTGATTTAATCAAGTTAAATCAAAAAATGAACCCACGATTTTTCAAGATTTTCAAACTCAATAGTTTAAAATTTTTGGTTCAAAGTTTAGTGCATTTATAATTTGTTAGAAATCAACCCAATGAGACACATGCGATTATGTTTAACTCCGACACAAACATGAACAAAGTCTAACTACATTTACTGATCACATGAATCTCACATAAATACATTTACAGATAGCTGGATGGAAATTCAACCAAGAGAGCACTCAAATGGGAAATCAACATCCAAAACCCTAAAAACACACAAGAAGAGCAGATAACGCAGGACAAGAACGACAATGAAATTCTGAAAGCTATCAAACCCAGCATAAATGTAACACAGAACTGAAAGAAGCCTCAATTAACGAAACCCTAACAGTGTAGTCCTAGAAAGAGAATGTAATGCTAGTAAATTACAAATACAAAAACTGAAAGTAGAGAGAGAAATGAAAAAATACCTGGTCGTAGGTCTTGACAAGCCTGCAGCGAAGGCATGCCCTCAGTTCGTGCCCAAAACTCGTCGGTATCTGCGCTGCGTTTGCCATTTTCTGTGCTTTTCCTCTCTCTCTCTCTCTCTCTGTGTATATATATATATATAGAATATCTTTCTTTCAATTCTGTATCGAGAACACGACAATGAGGCAGTGATGTTTAGTACAGTGTCGAGTAGGGTGCAATGAAGCCTCTAACCGCGGGCACAAAATGAATAGGGCAAACCCGAGCATGATCAAGTCTTTGGCCGGGTTTGGACATGCTTGATTTGGATTTGGGTTAAAAACATATTCAACACAAGCTCAATTTTGATTGGGATTAAAAAAAGGTGTGAGGCAACCCAAATCTAACCTTTTTTTTTTTGTTTTTTCTTTTTATGGGTAATTTACACTTGGATTTAATGTGATTTGCTTTTATTTCACCTGACTCTCTCAGTTTTGCAAAATTTACATTTTTTTGTCAAAATGACGAAGCTATCCTTTTATTGACCAAACACTCGACTTTTTGACCAAACACTCTACACTTTCTCAAACACCACTTAACCAATTAACCAACAATTTTGACTACGAAACACCCATTAATAAAAAATTACTACTTAAACTCAAACACTACTTACAATAATACAATGTTGCATTCTCCAAAGATTAAGGAATAAGAAGAGACTCATACGACTCAATATTGGTTTATCTCACATGAAACCCTAGAGAGTACTCTGTGATTTAATCTGAAATTGTAATATCCTGAAAAATAAAATAAAAACTATATAGCGTATAATATACATATATAGTTATATTATTTTAAAATTTGAAATATTAAGTGATGGAGATAAATAGGAGTCTTTTAAAGTTCAAAAACCCCTTATATCGCTTAAGTATGATATACGTCTCTTATATAACTTTTGGTATAATATTATATTTTGATATATATAATATTTGATTAAAACAAATATATCACCAATATACGTCGAACCTCTGCAGTAGTCGGAAGGAGAAACGGTGATCGAGGAATTGCATAGAGAAAGTCAGTGATTCGAATAGCGGTGATTGGAATAGCGACAACAGGCAAGTCAATTCATTTTATATATTTATATATAACTGAGACTTGTCGTTTAATTATAGGTTTAGAATTTTTAATCATGTTGACACCTTAGGATTACATTTAATGTATTGATCGCATGAGTTTTTCTGAAGTATAAATTAATTACGAGATTAAATATGAGATCTAGTGTTTAAATATCGATAAACTGTGAATAGGAAAAACCTTCTCAATATGTATGCACCTATAGGAATAAATCACGTGTTTGAAATAACAATATTGTAGATTTTAAATTGTTGTTGAGTTCTGTGTAAAAGAACGTGTAAAATTGATGTTGATTGCACAATATATGAACTGTTATTAGGTTCTGTGTAAAAACATATGAATTTGATGTTGGGCAGTTATAAATATTGAAGGTTACGCATTGAAATAAATGTTATGGATTTAGTGGATGTATTTGTCGTTATCAGTGGTGGAGTATGGGACTCACAGTAGTTATTGCAGTGATTGCAGTGATGTATATATAATTATTCATGTAAAGTGTTGTTTAGTGGAATTTGGATTATTGAGTAAAAGTGTTGTTTAGTGGAATCTGTTGAACGAATGTGTTGTTTAGTAGAATCTGGATTATTGAACGAGTGTAACGAATATGTTGTTTAGTGGAATCTAGATTTCAGAACAAAGGTGTTGTTTAGTGGAATCTGAACGATTGATATACTGGGTTAAGGTCAGCTGTATTGGTAGATAAATAGGACATAGATAAATTAGGATGGAATCAGTGTTGTTGTGTATATTTACTTTTGGACAGTGGCGCGGTGGAACCTGTATATTTATTTTAGGATAGTGGCGTGGGTGTTCTGTATATTTAGTTTAGGGCAGTGGCACGGTGTAACTAGTGTTCTGTATATTTACTTTAGGAAAGTGGCACGGTGGAACCAGTATTTTGTATATTTAGTTTAGGACAGTGGCACGGGGAACAAAAGTGTTCTGTATATTTACTTTAGGAAAGTGGAGCGGTGGAACCGTATATTTACTTTATCGCAGTGTTTATGACAGTGGTTGGTTTAGCTTCTGTAATGTTACTTGTTATTTTTAGAGGCTAAGAGTGACACTCAAAGTGGGTTATACATTTGTGAGTGAAATGAGTTACCAACAGAACTAGTTATTTATAAGGAATGTGTTTACCATCCTAATATTTCTAGTAGTGTATAGATATATCCAGACAGTTCTTGTATAATATTCTGTACAGTTTATTGTATAGAAAAGAGACTTATTTATTTATTTATTTATTTTGGTTTCTGGTATGCAAGCCAAAAGTTTTAACTAAATTTTAATTAATGAAAATTAGAGGAAAAATAGTAAAAATATTTCTAAAATTATGAAAAATTCCAGAATAATGTATTTCAGTTTAATTAACTCAAATTTGCTGAAAAATGTGAAATTACATTAAAGTTTGTAATGGATAATGGTGAGTAGTCGAGGAGTAGTCTGGGACTATTCTTATGATGACTTTGTTAGGTAAGGTCAGGGACCTACCTATTGGGAGTGCACTACCCTTGTGTTATGGCCATTGGGCTCAGCATGCCCTTATTATGTGGACGTGGTCCGGGACCATCTGGGTGAGTAGACGTATAAACCAGCCACATGTGTGTTTTCGGTAGTCCGGGACTATGCGATGCACACCATTGATTGGAGGGGAGCCTGGGGCTCATGTGAGATAAGTGAAATTTAATTTAAGTTAATCAAGATGGTTAACAAGTTATGGTGTGAAATTGGAAAAATTGTGTTATGTTGTATATTTTGGTAATTATGATATATGAGAATTTATGACTTGGGATGAATACATGTAATTAATGTATTTTTGACGAGTTACTTTTATATATGGAAATATAAGGTGAATCGATTTGCTGAGCAGGGAATGTGTTTAGCAAACCCTTGTTGAGCTTGTGAGCTCACTCCTTAACAATTTTTAGGTACACGTTGATTGGAACGTGATGGAGTCATGTGAGCGGGATGGAGATGATTTTGCTGTTTTCCTACTTCTTTGTAGTGCAATAAAGTTGATATGAACTTATGTAATAATGTTGAGGATTTTTATTGATTGTATTAGATAATGCTACATTTGTTTTGTAGTTATTTATGTTTTCAATAAAATTCTTCTTGGGGGAGTTATAATATGTTGTGTGAGGTAGTTGTTGTTGCAAATCACGCATTTTATTTAAGTATAGAACCAGTGTTTCTATTATTTAAATTTAGGGGTGTGACAGTTTGGTATCAGAGCCTAGGTTTAAGATTACCCGGCTAAAGGATAGATTATGTGTTTTCTTACCGTACTCCAGTTTTAATTATGACTTATTGTGGGATTAATGATAATGTTATTCATTACTGAAAATAGGATGTCTGGAGCTGGTAGAGGCAGGGGACGTGTTGGACGCGGTAACACCAATCGTGGTGGTGTTGGCCGTGGTGGAGCAGGACGTAGAGTTGCTCAGATGGAGTAGGCATTGCAGATGCCAAATCCTGAGGCAGGGCAGGGTCCCACATATACTCTTGTCAAAGCGATAAAGAGTTTAGGTGCTGTGGAATTTACAAGTGCTATCGATCCACTAGATGCTGAAAGGTGGATTGAGAATATGGAGAAATGTTTTGAGATTATGGAGTGCACTGAGGTACATAAGAGGAAGATTGCAGCTTTTCTCTTGTCTGGTGAGGCGTACCAATGGTGGCGGTCCGTGACCCGAGATATTGACATCACAGAGATGAATTGGGACGAGTTCAAGAATCAGTTCAACAACAAATATTTTCCACGTGCATTGAAGGAGAGAAAAGTTGTTGAGTTCATGCAGTTGGAGCAGAGCACTATGACCGTTCTTCAGTATGAGGCTAAGTTCACTGAACTCTCACGATTTGCTCCCTATATGATAGCAAATGAGGAAGATAAGATATCAAAGTTTGTGCGGGGTTTAGCTTCTAACATCAAGAGGATGGTTATCGGTCAGAGATTGACAAGATACTCGGATGTGGTACAATGTGCCATGAGGCATGAGGAGCATAACATGGAGTATCAGAGACAGAGGGAACAGAAGGCAGAACAGAAAGACAAGGGGAAGATTATTTCAAATTCTCAGTCGAATCAGAGGGGGCAGCAGCAGCAACCTCAGAGAGACAGGCAAAATCAAACATGGCAGAGAGGTAGGCAAGATTGGCGAGCAGAGAAACGGCAGAGAGTTAGTGGAGGTGAACAGTTCACAGCTTTAGTGCCAGCTCCACCTCATAATACACAGCCACGTCAGTTTATTGGGCATTGCTACAATTGCCAAGAGAAGGGACACATGGCTCGTTATTGTACAAAATCACGCAAAGAGGGCCAGCAGAGGGTTCAGGCATCACAACAATATGGAGGCGCGAGAGTTTATGCTATGGTCCCAGAGGCTAGGCAAGATGCTACACCACCCGCTGTGGAAGGTACACTTACTATTTATGGCAGTATAGCTAGAGTGTTATTTGATTCAGGTTCTTCCTATTCTTTTATTGCCTTATCATTTGTGAACACACTTGGATTAGAACCTGAACTTATGAGTGATGTCTTACCTATTATGACTCCACTTGGAAGCGCGACGACACTTGATAGGGTGTGTCGAGCTTGCCCTATTAGGATTGGGGAGTTGGAACTTCCTGTTGACTTGATTGTACTACAGATGAGGGAGTTTGATGCTATATTGGGTATGGATTGGTTGGCGAGATATCATGCCCAGTTGAACTGCCATGAAAAGATAATTATCTTCTCACTTCCGGGACAGTTACCCTATCAGTTTAGATGTGAAGAGTTTGAGGGTACTATGACCATGGGGTTTTTTGGCCTTATTGAGGTGGGTGAACAACATATGACTGTGGGGAGAATTCCTATTGTTTCAGAGTATGTTGATGTGTTCCAGGATATTTCGAGTTTGCCTCCTAGGAGGGTAGTAGATTTTTGTATTGATCTTATTCCTGGCACATCACCTATCTCCAGGGCACCCTATAGGATGGCACCAGTTGAGCTGAGGGAATTGAAAAGTCAAATCCAAGATTTACAAGATCGTGGGTTTATTCGGGCTAGTACATCACCTTGGGGAGCACCTGTTCTATTTGTTAAGAAAAAGGATGGGTCACTCCGTCTGTGCGTTGATTATCGTGCACTGAATAAGGTGACGATCAAAAATAAGTATCCGTTGCCACGTATTGATGATTTATTTAACCAGCTCAGAGGGGCACAAGTGTTCTCTAAGATTGACTTGAGAACTGGTTATCATCAGTTGAGGATTAAGGAGGAGGATATTTCTAAGACTGCCTTCAGGACTCGCTATGGTCTCTACGAGTTCTTAGTTATGCCTTTTGGGTTGACTAACGCTCCAGCAGCTTTTATGGATCTAATGAATCAAGTGTTTAGACCCTATTTGGATCAGTTTGTTGTAGTATTTGTGGATGACATTCTGATATATTCCAAGACTAAGGAGGAGCATGAGCGGCATTTGAACATTACACTTCAGACCTTGCGTGAGCATCAGCTCTATGCTAAGTTTGAGAAGTGTGAGTTTTGGCAAGAGCATATAAAGTTTTTGGGACATGTGATCTCTAGGGATGGAGTCTCAGTGGATTCTGCCAAGGTGGACGCTGTGTTGAGTTGGAAACGACCTACTACTATCACCGAGATTCGTAGCTTCTTGGGTCTGGCAGGATACTATAGGCGTTTCATTGAGGGTTTTTCCAAGATTGCTGCACCTTTGACTCGTTTGATTCGGAAAGATGTGAAGTTTGTTTGGGATCACCGTTGTGAACAAACATTTGAGGAGTTGAAGACTAGATTGACTTCAGCACCAGTTCTTACCATTCCGCTTAGTGGTAAGGAATTTGTTATCTATACAGATGCATCACATCAGGGTCTTGGGTGTGTTTTGATGCAAGAGGGTAAAGTGGTGGCATATGCCTCTAGACAGCTTAAGCCACATGAGCAGAATTACCCTACACATGACTTAGAATTGGTGGCAGTGGTTTTGGCACTGAAGGTGTGGAGGCATTACTTGTATGGTGAGAAATTTGAGTTATTCTCCGATCACAAGAGCCTCAAGTATCTTTACTCTCAAAAGGAGCTAAATATGAGACAACGAAGGTGGATGGAGAAGATGAAGGATTTTGATATGACCCTTCAATATCACCCTGGGAAGGCAAATGTGGTAGCTGATGCATTGAGCCGGAAGCCGAGAGGACTGGTTGCCTTTATGATGATACAGGAGTGGATGATGTTGGAGGCATTAGCAGAGTTCTCCATTACGCAGACTTCTCATAGTGCAGGTACTCTTCTTTGTAGTTTGACAGTACAACCGACCTTGATCAGTCGAATTATACAAGCACAAACTCAGGATGAGAGGGTGCAAGCTAGAGTAGTTGAGGTTGCTGAAGATGAAGGTAATGCAGACTGGATTCATGGGGCTGATGGAGGTGTGAGATTTCGAGGTAGGCTATGTGTCCCAGACTTAGCAGACCTCAAAAGAGAAATTTTAGAGGAAGCACACCACTCTAGGTACACGGTGCATCCCGGTGGCACTAAGATGTACCATGACCTTAAGAGGCAGTTTTGGTGGGAAGGCATGAAACGTGATGTAGCAAATTTTGTATCTAGATGTCTCACTTGTCAGCGAGTGAAGATTGAACATCAGAGACTTGCTGGACCATTACAGCCATTGCATGTGCCTGAGTGGAAATGGGAGCATGTGACAACAGATTTCATAGTGGGGTTACCGAGGTCAAAACAAAACCACGATGCAGTGTGGGTAATAGTGGACCGATTGACTAAATCAGCTCATTTTCTGCCTATTCGAGCTACTGATAAGGTGGAAAAGTTGTGTGATCTTTACATTAAGGAGATAGTCAAGCTCCATGGAGTGCCAGTGTCTATTGTTTCAGATCGTGATCCTCGTTTTACATCTCAGTTTTGGAGTACTTTTCAGAATGCTTTTGGTACTTCTTTGAATTTGAGTACTGCCTTTCATCCTCAGACCGATGGTCAATCAGAGAGGGTCATTCAGATATTAGAAGATATGATGCGTGCTTGTATCTTAGATTTTTGAGGTAGTTGGGAGGATCACTTACCGCTGATTGAGTTTGCCTATAATAATAGCTATCAGGCTAGCATTGGCATGGCACCTTTTGAAGCACTCTATGGGAGACCTTGTCGTTCACCGATTTGTTGGGCTGAGGTTGGTGATAGCAACCTATTGGGGCCCGAGTTGGTGCGAGAGACCACAGAGAAAGTAGTTATCATTCGAGATCGACTCCGTACAGCTCAAAGTCGACAGAAAAGCTATGCAGATCGACGACGTCAAGTTTTAGAGTTTACCGTGGGAGATTTGGTGTTTCTGAAAGTCTCGCCTATGAAGGGGGTTATGAGGTTCGGTGGAAAGAAAGGAAAGTTAGCTCCTCGATATGTTAGACCTTTTGAGATCACACACAGAATTGGGGAAGTGGCTTATAAATTGGCTCTACCTCCCAGTTTATCATCTGTGCATGATGTTTTCCATGTCTCTATGTTGAGGAGATGTTTGAGAGATGAGACTCAGACTATTGATTATAGTGAAGTAGAGTTGCGTCCTGATGTTACATATGTGGAGACACCTGTTCGTATTGTGGACTGTATGATGAAATGGTTGAGGTGGACAGAGATTCCTCTAGTGAAGGTGCAATGGAATCATCAGAACGAGAGAGAAGCTACATGGGAGTTGCAGTCAGAGATGATGAAAAAGTACCCACAACTCTTTGAGTAAGGTATGTAAAATTTCGAGGACGAAATCTCTTTTTTAGGAGGGTAGGATGTAATATCCTGAAAAATAAAATAAAAACTATATAGCGTATAATATACATATATAGTTATATTATTTTAAAATTTGAAATATTAAGTGATGGAGATAAATAGGAGTCTTTTAAAGTTCAAAAACCCCTTATATCGCTTAAGTATGATATACGTCTCTTATATAACTTTTGGTATAATATTATATTTTGATATATATAATATTTGATTAAAACAAATATATCACCAATATACGTCGAACCTCTGCAGTAGTCGGAAGGAGAAACGGTGATCGAGGAATTGCATAGAGAAAGTCAGTGATTCGAATAGCGGTGATTGGAATAGCGACAACAGGCAAGTCAATTCATTTTATATATTTATATATAACTGAGACTTGTCGTTTAATTATAGGTTTAGAATTTTTAATCATGTTGACACCTTAGGATTACATTTAATGTATTGATCGCATGAGTTTTTCTGAAGTATAAATTAATTACGAGATTAAATATGAGATCTAGTGTTTAAATATCGATAAACTGTGAATAGGAAAAACCTTCTCAATATGTATGCACCTATAGGAATAAATCACGTGTTTGAAATAACAATATTGTGGATTTTAAATTGTTGTTGAGTTCTGTGTAAAAGAACGTGTAAAATTGATGTTGATTGCACAATATATGAACTGTTATTAGGTTCTGTGTAAAAACATATGAATTTGATGTTGGGCAGTTATAAATATTGAAGGTTACGCATTGAAATAAATGTTATGGATTTAGTGGATGTATTTGTCGTTATCAGTGGTGGAGTATGGGACTCACAGTAGTTATTGCAGTGATTGCAGTGATGTATATATAATTATTCATGTAAAGTGTTGTTTAGTGGAATTTGGATTATTGAGTAAAAGTGTTGTTTAGTGGAATCTGTTGAACGAATGTGTTGTTTAGTAGAATCTGGATTATTGAACGAGTGTAACGAATATGTTGTTTAGTGGAATCTAGATTTCAGAACAAAGGTGTTGTTTAGTGGAATCTGAACGATTGATATACTGGGTTAAGGTCAGCTGTATTGGTAGATAAATAGGACATAGATAAATTAGGATGGAATCAGTGTTGTTGTGTATATTTACTTTTGGACAGTGGCGCGGTGGAACCTGTATATTTATTTTAGGATAGTGGCGTGGGTGTTCTGTATATTTAGTTTAGGGCAGTGGCACGGTGTAACTAGTGTTCTGTATATTTACTTTAGGAAAGTGGCACGGTGGAACCAGTATTTTGTATATTTAGTTTAGGACAGTGGCACGGGGAACAAAAGTGTTCTGTATATTTACTTTAGGAAAGTGGAGCGGTGGAACCGTATATTTACTTTATCGCAGTGTTTATGACAGTGGTTGGTTTAGCTTCTGTAATGTTACTTGTTATTTTTAGAGGCTAAGAGTGACACTCAAAGTGGGTTATACATTTGTGAGTGAAATGAGTTACCAACAGAACTAGTTATTTATAAGGAATGTGTTTACCATCCTAATATTTCTAGTAGTGTATAGATATATCCAGACAGTTCTTGTATAATATTCTGTACAGTTTATTGTATAGAAAAGAGACTTATTTATTTATTTATTTATTTTGGTTTCTGGTATGCAAGCCAAAAGTTTTAACTAAATTTTAATTAATGAAAATTAGAGGAAAAATAGTAAAAATATTTCTAAAATTATGAAAAATTCCAGAATAATGTATTTCAGTTTAATTAACTCAAATTTGCTGAAAAATGTGAAATTACATTAAAGTTTGTAATGGATAATGGTGAGTAGTCGAGGAGTAGTCTGGGACTATTCTTATGATGACTTTGTTAGGTAAGGTCAGGGACCTACCTATTGGGAGTGCACTACCCTTGTGTTATGGCCATTGGGCTCAGCATGCCCTTATTATGTGGACGTGGTCCGGGACCATCTGGGTGAGTAGACGTATAAACCAGCCACATGTGTGTTTTCGGTAGTCCGGGACTATGCGATGCACACCATTGATTGGAGGGGAGCCTGGGGCTCATGTGAGATAAGTGAAATTTAATTTAAGTTAATCAAGATGGTTAACAAGTTATGGTGTGAAATTGGAAAAATTGTGTTATGTTGTATATTTTGGTAATTATGATATATGAGAATTTATGACTTGGGATGAATACATGTAATTAATGTATTTTTGACGAGTTACTTTTATATATGGAAATATAAGGTGAATCGATTTGCTGAGCAGGGAATGTGTTTAGCAAACCCTTGTTGAGCTTGTGAGCTCACTCCTTAACAATTTTTAGGTACACGTTGATTGGAACGTGATGGAGTCATGTGAGCGGGATGGAGATGATTTTGCTGTTTTCCTACTTCTTTGTAGTGCAATAAAGTTGATATGAACTTATGTAATAATGTTGAGGATTTTTATTGATTGTATTAGATAATGCTACATTTGTTTTGTAGTTATTTATGTTTTCAATAAAATTCTTCTTGGGGGAGTTATAATATGTTGTGTGAGGTAGTTGTTGTTGCAAATCACGCATTTTATTTAAGTATAGAACCAGTGTTTCTATTATTTAAATTTAGGGGCGTGACAGAAATACTCACCTAATCAGTTCTAATCTTTAATTGTTATTAAAGATCAAAGAATTTATTGGTGCGAAAGTCAAAGATCGCAGAGATTTTTAAAGTTGTTGAGCAAAGGAGAGATTAGGAGTATTTAGAAGGTAGTTGTTTGATTATTGTCTTTGATTGAATGTTTATTTGATGGAGTTTAGGGTTTGTAAGAACCAATTACCTCTCTCTCTATATATATACATACGAAAACACACGCATAAAACAGACACTCATCATTACCATACACTCTCTTAAGCTTTTTAATTTAACATGAAAATATGCGTATGAATATATGGAAGGCTCTAGACTCTACTAACTAACATACATACATATATATATATATATATACATATATATATATATATGTATATATATTATACTCTATTTTTGTGATAACAAGTGTCTAGAAAGTTGACATTTGTCAATTGCCTCTATATAGCAAAGTGGCTATATATTATATAGAGAGAGACATATATGACCCTTGAAAATAAGGGAAAAACTGAAAGGATAAAGACTGTAATATAACCGTTAGTTGGAGAGTAGGACAAAATTGGTGTATTTGAGGGGAAAAGTGTTAAATTAAGTTTGGAGGGCAATTTGGGTATAAAAATACACTTTTTGGATTATGTAAGGAAAAAAATTATCCAATGGCCTAAGAAAGTGTCCGGAGAGGGTCAAAGTGCTCATTATTTCATAAAGCAAGGGATGTAAGTGTAATTTTGCAAAGGTAAGGGGGTGAAAGTGAAATTAAAGCAAACCACAGGGATCTAAGTGTAAATTACCCTCTTTTATTTTCCTTGACATGTAACTCATACACCTACTTGAAAAAATTACCAACAAGTCTTACTTTTCTCATTGAAAGAAATAAATTGTAAGAAATTTTCTTTGAGAGCAATAAGTCCTACTTTTGATTTTTTTTTTTCCATTTAAGTCCTAAATGACTAAGGGTATGTTTGGTGAGGTTTTGTAAATGGGCTTTTTAAAAAAGTTGCGCACTTCGAAAGCCTGTTAGACTGAAGCCATGTTTTGAGGCTTTTGAGAACCACTTTTCGGGAAGCTAGAGGCTAATTTAAGGAGTAATTTTTATTTCTCTATTTTATCTTGTGTTATTTTATTTAATTACATCCGTATATGTAAGGTTTGTTTACTCTCTCTCTCTCTCTCAACTTTCTCTACGTTTTCTGGTTCCCAATAACAATGGCGATTTTGTGCCGAGGCAGAAGATGGAGCTGATGGGGTTTCGTAGAGTGGAAGATGGTGTTCAAAGGTGATTGTACTGTCTTTCGCACACCATACTCCACTTTACAGCGCACCATCACCAACTAGAGTGTTTGCGAATGAAATTAGGGTATATATTGTCATAGTTTCAACGAAGAAGTTCGTTCTATTTGAGGGATGCAACCATAGCAATGTGGGTTGGGATGACGACTACAAAGTTCTAATCCTTGTTAGAGCCGATAATTTCACTCTTTCTTTCTCTCAACCCTTGTAGTGTGTGAGATTGAAGTTAGGGTTTGAAAGGAACATATAAAAGACGTATTGAAAATGTCGACGAATATATATTGATGAATTTACGTAGTATACAACTTCAACAAATGTATCAATCGTTGATTTATCGGATGTACCCGACTCTTTCTCGTTGATACCCAACTCAATTTTATCTCTATAACCTTTTTTAATGCCTAATTCAATTTTATACCTACTGTTTTGATTTATTGGACGTACCCGACTTTCTCTCATTGATACCTAACTTTCTCTCGTTGATGTCCTACTTAATTTTATCTCTATAACATTTTTGAATGCCGAATTCAATTTTATACTTACTGTTTTGATTTGTATTTTGAGGAGTTAGAGATAGAATAAAATTGGAGATGGTTTAAAATGTGTTTTACACTCCTATTCAATGTCCAACACTATTGCAACAATCCCACGCAAATAACTTTGCCAATCACTATAAATTGTACGGATATCTTCCTGAATAGCCGTCCATCTCTCAATGTAATAACTGATTTTTTTTATATATAATAATATATTATATTTATAGATATACATTTGTAGTTGAGTAGATGAAGTATAGTATTTTAAATTTCAAAACTGATACTCTTAACTACTTTGACAACAAATTCAGTAATAGGATAATGAATTTAAATTTTGAAGTAGAGATATGTTCGATAATTGAGTATTAGGATAATGAACATTGAAAATTAAATTTTGAAGTAAATGATATGTTACCGAAATTATATCCTTAGCTTAGTATGAAACTGCAAACGAATGTCAATTATGGGGAGTTTCTTTTCAGTTCTTAGAGTGTTCATATACTGAGAAATAGTAGTGTTTTGGTGTAGAGAGAGTTCTCTATGAGGAGAAGCTTTGAAAGAGTTTCAATTAGAGGAAATCATTCTTAGAATCACCGGGTAGAATTCTACAATATTATTAATTCTAGGTGAATAAGTATTCTTAATTTCTAAGTGAATATATTTTAGGTTATTAGTATGTTGGTAATTCTTTTGAGATTGATAGTAGTCCAAGAGATGGCCAAAGAGAGTAATCAGATCCTAGTTACTCTTTATAATACATATTTTAGACCTTTTGTCTATTTAACTATTTTAGTTAATATTTTAAAAGTAGCCTTTGTGTGTATATGCAGATACATAGTTCCTTACATAATATCAACCTATAATCTATTATTTAAGTATATAACTATTGAATTCATAGACAAACATCTTGTTAAGTTTAATACAAAAGCCTGGTACAAGTTAGATGTTTCCTGTTATAAGTTGTTTAATCCTTAATGTGCATTTTATCATTTTTTATGAATTGATAGACAGTGATTTTGTTTTATAAATAGTTCTATGTAATATTGTGCTCTGTTATGGTTTATCTGTCATGGATGTTTTTGTTTATTTAAATTCAAAACACCTTTTGCTTTTTGAAAGACAAATGCTGGACCTTTATGGATACATGGGTCACCCTTGCTTGTATAGTAAGAGTTAACATATGATTTACATTTCCTCATTTAGTTCAATTTTCAAACCGTCAACCTTTCCTGTCAATTACTAGAGAAAATATTCTTTGTTATTATATTATTTATCCATAGATGAGTCATCCCATCATGACATTACTCTTTAAAATTAGTCCCAAACCAAGGAAGGGCCTGAGAGTATACATAGATGGGATACAAAATTAACTTTGACATTTCATTATCATCGTCCATGCATTTTTGTCAAAATAATGGAATCGGTGACATGAATTCTTTTTTTCGATTGTATTCCATCATATGCCATGTTTCCTCCAATGTTTAATTTTTGAATTCTTTTTTTCGATTGTATCTATGCTTTTGAATTGAAGAGTATTGAAACTGACTAATACGGACAATGTTTTCCTTGTTACAATACTAATATGCTTCCGGTTCATAATGCTTTGATAAGGTATGTTCATAGGAATGTTACATCTCTATTTGTTTGATTTCGGTAATGCCTTATCCACTCGTCGAAGCAGTTAAATTGACATTACTCCAAGTTAAGATCAACTTATACATTTTGATTTGTTATCAAATAGTTGATTTTTTAATCTTATTTTATTATAAATTTTTTGATAGATGGAAAATAGTTAGCCTGCTTCCTCATCAGTGCCAAATCAAAAGGACAAAGCTGCTTGAAATAATGATTTACATAAAATCTTTGTTGAATTATGTTATAATCAGATGTTAAAAGGGAACAAGAAAGGGACAATTCTCACAAAAGAATGATAGAATAATGTAATTGTAGTTTTTCAAAATAAAACTGGAAGATCTTATGATAAAAAAAAATAAATGAAAAATCTTTGGAATGCTGTTAAGGGTGAATGGAAGATATGGTATCGGTTAAAAAGTCAAGAGATTGGCCTTGGATGAGATTACGATAAAAACACAGTCACTGCTGACAGTGATTGGTGGAAGAACTACTTAGAGTTATATCTTAAATATTTATTTTGTTCACCTATTCATAAGATTTTATGTTGAGTAATTATCAATAAATTTGTTTTTCTCTTAAATAGTCTTACCCTAAGGCAGCTAAGTTTCGTGATAAAGGGCTAGATCACTCAGATCAATTAATCGCATTATTCAAAGATGGGGTGGCAACTGGCAATATGGCATGGGCACCTTCACAAGGAACATTGCTAGAAGATAGTATTGGAGCATGTTAATTTTATGAAGATACATTGGATAGTCAAGCAGAGATAACCATGAGAAGGGAAGAGGATCCTATCTTGCACGATGGAGATGAAAGTAGGTCAACTGATGATGATGATATTAAAGATACAAATGGATCCAATCGTCGTACGAGATCAGGAGATTTAATTCTGCCCCCTCAAAAATCTCAAAAAATCTCTGCTGCTACAAACATAAACAAATTTCTTGATAGAATATGTGTGACATTAGAGTCAAGGGCAGCTAAAACTGCATGTTACACAATTAAATATTGCATAGACCTATTGAATCAAATACCAGAAGTACCAAGAGGAAGTGAACTTTACCTGTTTGCTTGTAGGACATTTGAAAAAAAAGAAAAGCAAGAAATATCTATGCATGACTTGGCTTGAAAATGAACAAACAGTTAATAATAGACCCAATCCATGAACTATTTAGTTTTGATATGACATTTTTTATGCATATTTTTCTTTTGTTATGAAAATTAGGTTTACGAAGGTAGATAATATTTTAATTTTTTTTTGTATCGCTTATGTGTTTCCTTTACTTTTATATTCTTTTATTTGTAAAATAAATAAATTGCAAATTTCAATACATAATGATTAATTCTTATATTTTATGATTTTACTAAATGGTATTTTTTTAACAGCTATAATATGGAATCAGATCAAGAGGAATTTGAAGAGATGGAAACACATACATTACTTGCTATTGCAGTTTGCAGAGTGACTACCTATTATCAAACTTTTATTGTAAAAGAATCGTGCAGGAATTCAATTTATATTGGACACCAATTTGTAATGGACTTATTAAATGGACATCATAAACATTGTCATGAATTATTTCGAATGGAAAGACACGTGTTTAGGAAACTTTGTCAAGACTTTAGACAAAGAGATTTATTAGAAGATAGTCGTGAGCTTACTGTTGAAGAGCAAATGGCCATATTTCTTATGACCTGTAACGACCCGAATTTTTTTTTCTCTTTTGAATTATGACTAAAAGTCAAGTGAATTTTTTTGCATGATTAGTCACTTAATGACATGCTTAGTGGACTTAAATGATCTTTTCTATGTTTTCGGTTACGGGTGTGGGGCCAAAATGGGTTTAGTTAACCCGAAAAATAACTACGAACTCTAGGGAGTGGTGTGGGGGTATGGATGTAAGTTTAAAGGCATCAGTGAAGTTTTGGCCCATAACGAGGAGCAAATAAGGGAATGATAGAGGGTTTAGTTGCAAATGAGCAAATAAATGTAATATATATGATATATATATGGAAAAAGAGAGAGAAATCATATTTTTGGGCTCTTATCTCTCTCTTTGGCCGGATCTCTCTCTACAAAATTTCTCTTCTCTCCTTCTCTCTAAGTTTTGAGGGCCAAGAAGTGAGATTTGAGAGTAAAGCCAAGACCAAAAGTTGTTCCCCTCACTCTCCTCTTCGTTTTGATGGGTGGAAAGTTGCCATTGGAGGAGTTTGAAGCTTGGTGAAATTTGGGTCTTCCACTTCTAAGCTTGGATTGTGAGGTAGGGGTTCTTCTTCTCATTTACTAGTCGATTCTGGGGTTTAGGAGAAGCGGTGAGAGCTAAGGGTGTGTATTGCATGATTTAGAGTGGTAAGAGGGGTGGGATGTGGTGTTTTTCTACTCTCTTTAGTCTCTATTGTACAATAGATATGTATATGGTAGTATACACGGTATAAAGGGTGAATGTGTGAGAGACGTTAGCATATATGTTTATATGCTAGATTTTGTGCACATATGTGAAAATGTGTTATATTGAACATGTTTGTATTATGTTGTTAAGTAAGTTAAATGCATGCTATCTTTGTATAGAAAATGTGGGCATTGGTGAAGCATGACTAAAATGTGCTTAAGTGAAGTTTTATGGGCATATGCTAATTGTGCTAGATTTTGTATATATAGGAATGTATATATATGGGTTGGTGAATATGAAATGCATGCTATGATCCTATATAACTAACTTATGTATTGTGAAGCTCGAATCTCAAATGCTTGATGTTTATATGTTCAAAATGCATATATATGGGTCCATTATGAGGAAACGGGGAAAAGTGGTCGGATTGCCTAAAGTAGGTCAATATTCGGTGAGGGTGTTGGGGTGGTTAAGTCACCTTGGAGTAGGTAAATACTCGGTGATTGTGGTTTACTCACCTTGGAGTAAGTAAATACTCGGTGAAAGCCCAGAAAAGGAAAAAGGGGCCATATTATCTTAGAGTAGGTAAATACTCGGTAACAGTGGTCTACCCACCTTGGAATAGGTAAATACTCGGTGGCGAACTTGGAATATTGTGGGAAGTGTCTCGGTTTCATGATTCGGTCAAGAATCATGTTAGGATATCGGGTTGAGTCTGAGAAAGAGACAACTATATGATTAATGCTTTCATTTGAATTGTGAAGCATGCTATGTGCTTAATGCATTTTTAAATACATATGCATTATTATGAATGAATATGATGTATGTTGAATGATACATGTATTGTAGTGACATGCATTCATGTAGGTCGTGTCGAGTCGGCATTTAGGTGGGTTGGGGGACCTCTACTGAGCCGCAGTGGTGCTCACCCCTTTATTCTAAACTCTTTTACAGATAAGGCATCGATGACAGATGGGACTTGAATGTCCAAGCGGGACTTTGGTAGCATATTTGATATATTTTGGATATTGTATATTTGGTTATCCGTGCCGGCTTATGGTACATTGATTATGAAATTGTAGTCATAGTTGGATTTTTAGCATTTTTGGACCTTATGCATGAAATCCTTGTAATGACTATAAACTTAGAATCCATATGTATTACAGTTTATTCTTAGACGAAACTTAATTTATGGATTATAAAGTTATGATTTCTTCTTGTGTTATAACTTTATGTATAGATTTTTCTCAAGTAAATGAGTTGGGAATGAAGTGAATGGATATGTGGTTTGAAGGGATGGACTTTATTTGTGTCTTTGTATAATTATGCTTGAAGTATAATTTGGATGGAATGGATGATTTGGAATGCAAAGATTATGAAATTATGTTTTCATTCACATATTGTAAGTAGTGTGAATATTTTTTATGCTAGTTGAGGGATTGGAGTAGCCATTGGGGGAACACATGCCCAAAAGTGTTCAATTTGGAACCATAGAGTGATCATGAGAATTTATATTATTTTTTGTAGGTTTTAATCATGATTTAAGTCATTCTTTAAGTTTGATTATGAGTTGGTAAAGTGATTGAATGCTTTGAGACTTGAAAATTCAGGTTTTGGGTTATTTTTAGCACTTTCGGTCGCATGGGCTCTGCATCGGTCGACTGAAAGTACAATATCCCGAGAGTTTGCATTTTATACCAGGTTTTAGTTGACTGGATGGAGTTTCGGTCGACTGAAAGTCCTCTTTTGGTTGACCAAAACTACCCATCAGTCGACCGAAGGGAACCTGAATAGCTTCATCTGCATCGAAACTTTAAACGGGTGTAATTTCTTTATTTTAGATCAAAATTGAGTGCCCTTTTTTTGAAATCGAGTATTTTTAAATCCTCTATCAAATAGTGTAGGTTTAAGCCTTGAGTTATGGTCACACAAGTTCGCATGTGCGAAAATATGTAGGCCGCAACTAGTTGGCTATACAATCGAGGCATGGTTTGGGGCCCATGGTGGTTGATTAAGGTTAAATGATGCATATCTATATGGAAGGTTAGATTTAAGCTTATGTGGTAATTAAGGAGAAAAAGGAGGGTTCATTGGAGTTAATGGACGAGTTCACCCTTGGTTTTCAGGAGTCAGAAATTGGAGCGTGACAGCATGGTATCAGAGCTTGATACTATCGTATAAGTGTGGTTAAGGTCGTTCACGGGGTTGAGTGAACGAGTTTACACTCAAGATTTGGGTCGGCCCGGGGGAGTCCCAGCGGTCCAGATTCCGGGACGTGACATGACCATTGTTTATAAAGCAAGAAATAGAATGTTGCAAGAGCGATTTCAACACTTTGGTGAGACTATCAGTAGACATTTTAACAATGTCTTAAAATCGATCGTAATATTTGCCATGTCGGTTATTGTTCCTCCTTCTTTTGATAATATCCCTAGTCATATACGCAACAATCATAAGTATTGGCCTCATTTTCTGGTAATTGATTTATATTTTAAAAGTTCTTTCATGATTATTTATATGCTTATTTCAACTATGTAACATATATCAATTTATGTTTAGGGCTGTGTTGGTGCAATTGATGGAACACATGTTGATGCAGTCATTCCAGCCAGTAGATAAGTAACTTGGATTCCATGGACATAAAGGAGATTGCACACAAAATGTCATGGCTACTTATTCATTTGACATGCGATTCACATTTGTTTGGGTTGGGTGGGAGGGCTCAGCGCATGATTCTCGCATATTTAATGAAGCCATTCGTAGGCCAAAAATCAACTTTCCAAAACCTCCAAGTGGTTCGTATTGTCATCCTAAAAATAAAATTTATATACTTAAATATTTTATTTTGTTAACCACAATATTTTTTTTATAGGTAAATATTACGTTGTTGACGCTAGATACCCTAATATGGAAGGATATTTAGCACCATATAATGGAGTGTGTTATCATTTCCAATAATTCCAAAGAAGTCGCTAGCCAAAAGGAATTAGAGAATCTTTTAATTTTCATTCGTTATTAAGAAATGTAGTTGAACGTTGCTTTGGCGTTTGGAAAGCTCGTTGGTCACTTTTAAAATGTATGGCTCCTTTTCCATTCGAAACACAAAGATTGATTGTAGTTGCATCAATGACACTACACAACTATATATGGCAAGAAGCAATAGTCGATACTGAATTTCAACAGTATGATGAGGATGAAGGTTATCTTGGTGACAATGATAATATCGACAGACAGACTTCTGGCACAATAGACCCACAATATCATACTGAAATAAGCATTATACGTGATGGAATCGCCTCATCAATATGGGAAGCAACTCAATAAATTATTTGTTACTATTTCTCATTAGTTCAAATTAGTATTGAATTTATTTTTATTTTACTAATTGCATTTTCATTTTTGAACAAGTAGTTAAACTCTAGATACAATTGACATGTTTAAATTATATATAAGGACATTTAATTTTTTTCTTTAAATAAAATTTATATACTTTTTGTTTGGTGAATTATTTATACATATTCGAGCTTTGTGGATGACCCAATTCTGAGTAATGATGTTGGTTTCCTTTCTTCCTAATAATTTTTATATGGTTCAATTTAAATTCATCTATATAAAATGAAATAAAAGTAGCAATTGATTATAAAGGGTAACATTGTAAAGTGGAAAGTATTTTTACTCATGAAATGACTTCTTAAATTTTGTCACCAAACACATGAAATGAATTTTTGATTTAAAAGGACTTATCAAATTGACATTCGCCAAACATCTTTTCTGTGATAAAGGCCTTCCTTTAACCTCCTGTAAAGTCCTTCTTACTAAAAGGCCTTTTGATGTCAGGAAGCTCTCTCAAACGCTACCTAAATCTTTCATTTATACCCTTACTAAATTATATATACTCTTGTTACATTAGATATAAAATTTAGATTCAAACTTTCATATATACCCTTAAAAAATTAGACATAAAATTTGAATAAAAGAAAAGAATACTTTTACTCAAAGGCAGTGAAGAAATTTATAAATTAGGTACTATAATTGTGTATTCTACACAAGATTTTTGAATTGTATTTAAATAGAGTAATTATTATTCAAACTCATAATGCAATATTATTAAGTAACTAAAACTTAAAGGAAATTTAAAAAAATAGTTTAAATATCAATTCTTGAATAAATTTATAATTACAAAATTTTACTTCAATTTAGTAAGAGTATAAATGGAAGATGTCGTTATTTCGGACTTAAATGAGAAAAAATCTTAAAAGTAAAAATTATTGGTCCTAAAAAAATTAGAACTTATTTGTTTTTTAATGAGAAAAGTAGGACTTGATAATTTTTCTTTTGTTTTTTTTAATCGTACTTAGACTTTTAACCTTCTACTTTGAGAAGTAGAGGATATGTCACTGGACTTGCAACTCCTAAACTTAACATATATTAAAATATATTGGTATAATTATTAAGAGTAAATAGCCCTGCCATCTCATGAGATTTTTAGGAAATAACATTTTGATGAATTTTTTTTTATAAAAATAACTCTAACATTCTGATTAACGGTGTTTTTAATCATTTTTTTACTAGTAGGCACTACACTTTTATCCACCACGTTTTAACGTGTCCACTTGGCACAAAGAAGCTACTATTATAGAGATATCAAAAGCTACAAGAAACTACAAAATCAACATAAAAACCATTAAGATAGAACAACAGTCAGAAACCAGCCAAAAAAAAAAAGAGTTCCCTAACCCCAGGATCACAATCCCTTAAACAGTGAACAACATGACATTTTGCAGCCTCATCTAGAAGACGAAAGGATTCATGTTTCAAATGAGGAACTTTTCCATTGTTAGATTATATATTCTCCAGATGGTTTAAGAAAGTGTATAAGAAATCCTAGTCTTAGATAGTTTCGGAGAAGGTGATAGGCTCTGATACCATGTTAGAAATATGGAAAGAATGTATATATTAAATTGATATATGAATTGATATTATGAACAATACATATAGGCCTATTTATAGGCACATAATCTTGGAAAAGATGTGAGAAACTTATTAGGAAAAGATATATAATCTATAATAAGTAATATATATTGTTAATAATATCAATTCATATATCAATTTAATATATATATTCTTTTGTTTAAATCAGTTCAGGATAAGCACGTTCACTAGCGATAGTTGGGGCATCCGGGGTGTTTCGTTGCTCAATTTCGTGGATACGTTCTTCAAACCAAGAAAGATCAATGCTATGTTTCCTGAGATTTTTAACCACGCCTTTAGCCAATGCAGTTGCCGCCATATTCTATCTTTCCAAAGTAGGAGGCAACGCTGTCCAGTGCAGTTTTCTGAGCCGTGGGAATCTGTTTAACATGGGAATGTTACGGGCATGATAATAAAGGCCATTCCAATGCGTTAGATGTGGATAGTTAATGTAATACCTCGCTCTAACACATGCTATGATATTATCCACTTTGGGCCTAAGCGGACAATATCATACCATCAGGTGGAGCGGGTTGTTACAGTTGGTATCAGAGCCTGAACCCAGCCGGAAGTATGCCGATGAGGACGTCGGGCCTCGTAGGAGGATGGATTGTAGTGACCCTTGTGGGCGGGTGCAAGAAGAGATACTGGGTTGAGCTACCACACTGATAAGCTACAGGGTGTTCAATCCCATATCGCCTGGGTGTGGAGAAGGGGATGTGCTTATATGTAGTGTGTTCTCTCCAAATGGTATAAGGCCTTTTGGGGTAAAAAATCTAAGAGCAAAACCGTACAGGCTTAGGCCCAAAGCGGACAATATCATACCATCAGGTAGAGCGGGGTATTATAGTTGGTATCAGAGCCTGAACCTAGTTGGAAGTGTGCCGACGAGGGTGTCGAGCCTCGTAGGGGGTGGATTGTAGTGACCCTTATGGGCGGGTGCAAGAAGAGACACTGGGCTGAACTACCACACTGGCAGGCTACATGCTCAATCCCACATCGCCTGGGTGTGGAGAAGGGGATATGCTTATATGTAGTGTGTTATCTACAAATACTATGAGGCCTTTTGGGGTAAAACTCAAAAGCAAAACTGTGCGGACTTAGGCCCAAAATGGACAACACCATACCATATGTTGGAGCGGAGTATTACAATTGGGCTGAGCTACCACATTGACAGGCTATAGGGTGCTCAATCCCAGGGGTATTACAATTGGGCTGAGCTACCACACTGACAGATTACAGGGTGCTCAATCCCACATCGCCTGGGTGTGGGGAAAGGGATATGCTTATATGTAATGTGTTCTCTCCAAATGGTATGAGGCATTTTAGGGTAAAACCCAAGAGCAACATCGTGCGGGCTTAGGCCCAAAGCGGACAATATCATACCATGTGTTGGAACGGGGTATTACAGTTGGTATTAAAGCTTGAACTCATCCGAAAGTGTGCCGATGAGGACGTCGGGCCTCGTAAGGGGGTGGATTGTAGTGACCCTTGTGGGTGGGTGCAAAAAAAAGACACTGGGCTGAGCTACCACATTGACAGGCTACAGGGTGCTCAATCCCACATCGCCTGGGTGTAGAGAAGGGGATGTGCTTATATGTAGTGTGTTCTCTCCAAATGGTATAAGGCATTTTGGGGTAAAACCCAAGAGTAAAATCGTGCGGGCTTAGGCCCAAAACGGACAATATCATACCATCAGGTGAAGCGGGGTATTACAGTTAAACACTGTCATTGTTAAAGGAAGAGATGAATGTTTGCTAACTGTAACAATAGCCCTTTCAACTGTTGGAACAGAATGCTCTAAAGGAGAACAGTTAGCTCTTTTAGCAGAAGATGTTTGAAATTTGGAAGTGCTCAGGGCAGCGGCGGAATGAGCCTTAGACTTAGAACCTGAATCAATCCCTCTGGAAAAATTTAGCGAGGGGAGAAAATCTTCATTAGAAATAATCTTAATGGGTTAAGTATTGGCTTCACGCACAACAATGGGACATTGGGATGCAACCGAAAGAGTAACAGATGGAGAAGAAGAGTAAGAACGAGTGCGAGAAGAAACTGTTTTGGCCCGCTTGCTAGCGGGGGAAGGAGAGGAGTCCCACCAACACATGATGAGGACGGAGGAATACCCGAACGAGGCCTTTTAAGCTTTCGATCGAAAAGAAATTCCATTTCTCCTTCTTCAGAGTCAAGCACGAGACCTGTAGTAGGAGAACGTTAAGCATCTATGCGGGCATTAAGGGGAACGAGGTCTAAGTCGTCACCCTCTTCCTCGCCAGAATCTGTAAGAGCAGGTCCACGTAGGAGGTCCACGACGACGAGAAATGGCAATGTCGTGATCCATAAAGGACTTAGCACCAGTATTAAAAAATCAACGTGGTTAGGAATGTGAGTTGCGATAGCCTAAGTGTCAAATTGATGTGAGAGACTCACAACATTAAAAATATCACTGAGATTATTCAAAGGAATGTCTAAGCATGAAGTGCTTAATTCTTCGCCACGCACATGAGGTTGCACTTAAGGGAAGCAACATAAGAGGGATATAAATAAGCATAAAAGTGTTAAAATGATAGCTAGCACTGGAAGTGAATACAAGTTAAAGTATATACATATATAATAAGGGGTTTTACAATAGGATAGTTTTCATATATAGTGCAGGGGCGTGGTTAAACTCTTCCCAACCGTCTCAACGTCGTGTCAGTCACTCACCGACTTTTACTAAAGTTTAGTTCCACCCGAAAACAAATAAATAGCAAGAATTACTTTCATGCCATCATCGGGCATGAACATCATTTCCAAGTATTTTTCCATATGCTCCAATCTATTATCCACTATCAACGGGTCTAAAGTACCCTCAAAGCTAGAAGACATCAACTTTTTGAATCGAGTGATATACTTGAATTGCCTGTCACTTTCACTTTCCTCCGATTGCACTACCTGTTGTTGTACCTCATTCATGGCTGTTCTCACAAAATTGCGGAGGGACGTGGTCATGTCGGTGACCAAACAGTTTTCCTTGGGAACCTCACCCCAACTGCCCTTCCTTAGCGTCTAGGCGGCTTATCTCTATTTATTCAAGATATATGTCAACAATAATAAGTTATCACATATTATGTATTCACATGATCAAACTACTACGTACATAACATGTTATCATTTTTGCACGTAACATATAGACATACTTTTCAACACACATTTAAATCATATCAACATGTTCTCACATCAACACATAACATATAACACATGTTATCACATAGGCACTTAACATATTATCATGTAAGCACATTTCACATGCACATAAGTTCTCTAATTAACTATACTATGTCTATACGCTTTTCTAGGTTTTCAACTCAAGGTTCTAACCATACCAAAACTATACGTGATACAACCCTTACCCTTTGTCCTTAGGTATTCGACCTAGTTAAGCTCTAACAATAAGCTATGTTCTAATACCAAGCTATCACACCCCAAAATTCGGACTATCGAGACTCCCCCGATCTAAGCCCGAATTTCGAGTGTGAACCCGTTCACTTAACCACATGAACTATCTCAACATCACCTAACCTTGATATCCCGATTTGATACCAAGTTGTCACACCCCGACTCCCGGGTCATGACTTATCGAGGAACCCTTTACAAACTCACCCCAAGTCTCCTACATGGAACACTTGGGTTCAACTCTCAATCATCATCATTATAACACAACAGAAGCTCAACAATCTCACCACGAGTCCCTAAGTAGGACACATAAACTCTCAAATGTTTAACAATATATGGTAAGCCCACATTCAGATTTCGGTCGGCTGGTGGAGATCCCACCAGTTGGCTAAAACATGGGCAACTCATCGGCTGGCTACCTTTCAACTTCGGTCGGCTGAAAGAAGCCTTTTGGTCGATTGATGGATTGTTTCGGTCGACCGAAATAGGTACTTGTAGAGCCTATAATTGCAAACATTCGGTATCTCATAATTTTGGTAGGCTGAATGTTCTTTCAGCCGATTGAAACTCTCCAGTCTTGTTTCTCCCTATTTTCAAGTCTCAAATTGCCCTCCACAAGATTCATAACTCAAGGAAACTACTATATGCATCATTTCCCTCATTTCTACAATTTCTTCCATCATTATACATGCACGATCATGAAGAGAGGGGTTGATCACGTACACAACATTTAACACATTTCATGCTCTCTTAATTCAACCATCTCCCATTAATACACATGCATAATTTAGACATTAATAGAAATACAAATCATTATTTGCATCATCTAGCATTCTACCATACTCAATACCATGTTTATAATGTATGGAATCATAAGTAATAAACAATGCATGCTTAAAACCATATTTAAAAGTATATAATCATGAAGCATAGACAATACATATTCTCGAAATATAAATGGTCTTTACATGTTCATCACATGCACACAGTCCACAATTCATACATGCATTCAAATAAAGTAACATAGAGTCTTTAAATGAAACCAAAATCCTCTCCACACCAATTTTACCGTTGGGGAGACTCTACCACTTCTTTTCCATTTCTCGAAAAGAGTTAATACTCATGGAATGAGCAACCACACATTCAGTAGGAATGTCTAAAACACAATTCTGCAAATTTCGTGAATACCACATAAACATACATTTGCATTTAATCATGTTAAACAATATTCATATATCACATCTATATCATAAGTAATGTATAATGCAATATGACATGCACAACTCCCTCGTGCTTTCCACACATCCATTGGACTCCGCTACCTAAGATTATCCAATACCACCTAATCGAGGCTCCTTTACCGGTTTACCTCATCATAGGATTCTATTTTAGGGAGTATCCCATTACATCTAATTGGAGCTCTCTTACCAGATCACTCCATTGGATTCCTTTGCCGGATTACCACACGAGGGTTCCCTTTACCAAATTACCTCGCCACTCCTCAAAGGGACTTAACCGCCCAATTGAGCTCACCACCCTCACCACATGCTTACCCACGAATAAAGATGATTTATACATGCCCATGACAACTATGCATATGTAATTAAAAACAATATTATTAACTACTTAACATGCTTCTACATATCCATACAATTCTCACATGCATTCACATTGAGCATATATTGCATTTTTCACATTCCACACCATTCAAGTAGACAGTTGTACATGCTTCACATTTAAACATGCATTTAAGACATTTTATTAAATACATAAGTGTCACCTTCACATATGTATATGAATACATATAATTCATTCACATTTCAAATTCAACATGCTTACAAAATCATCTAAGGCAATTATAAACATGTAATTACATCAATTAACATTGATAATTCATTAAATGACATAATTTAGGATGCTTTAGTATTGAAAGAGATCTAATTATACCCATATAGCCAATTGGTTGCCAAGACAACCAATATACTCACAAAAACCCCGGACTCTATGGGTTAGACATCCCTACCTCAATTTGAAAGAGCTTCCAAATGATTTCTCCAATTTCTCACAAAAATCAACTTTCTTCGAAATTGATTCTAGACGGATCAAACTCGAGCCATCAATCTGTAGACTAACTTATTGTTCTTCGGTGTCTTCCAATTATCGCCCCAAACCTTTTAAATTCAATGTAGAAGAAAAGAAGATGATATTGTCATATATAGATATATATTGCTCTCTCTATGCGGCTGATGAGAATGACAAATGAATTGGTGAATTCTCTACTTTGCTATTTACAAAAATGTCACTTGTCTCTCCTGAAACCTTTCCGGCCCCCGTTTTTAATTTTGGTAACTCCGATGGACACGAAATCGACTTTGTAGCGCGTCAAATATTTTATTTAAGCTACCCTCCAAATTTTGTGTTATTTCTACACTTGAATTTTCTGGGCCCACGGGACCCGCACCCCCCACTCAACCCTAAAAAGTCAACTTTTGCCAAACGCTCCCAAAACCTCTCCGAACATTTATACAAGTCCCAAAACATGTATTTTACATTTAAAACATACTTATAATCATTTAAAACATTAATTTGACAATAAAATAAAACAGAGAAAAAATTGTCATAGTTCTTACAAAAAGGCTGAGAAGAGAAAGATGAAACATACCAGTGCAAACAAACTCGCACTATTGTAGATCTATTTCAAAAAATGATGGAAGAGAACAGAAAGGAGATGAAAGAAAAATGGAGTTTCTTAAGCAGAAGATTGAGCAAGATAAAAAGAAAGTGCATTTGAAGAAAATGTAGATAGAGATGAAAATTATGAAATCAAAAACTATATTATTCTAAAAGAAGATAGAAAATTATGAGAGAAGGATTGGATGGTGGTAATTGATTTGTATTTTAATTTTTTCAATTTATTTTAGTTTTAATTAATGTATTGTTGTTTATTTAAATATCTATTGTACTCGTATTTTATAATAGCAATAAATTAACCGTTGAATAAAACTAGTCATATAATATATTATTGTTGTTTAATTAAAAGATAAAATATCAATAAATTAATAAATTTGACATATCGGATAGAGTTTGCCAAAATATCAAATGCCAATTTGTCACGTCATATCTCAAAATTTTTTAAGGTATGAAATTTGAAGCATGCTTATGAAATGCTCTTATTATTCTTAGGGTAAAGTGCAAAAAATCCCCCGCTATATATAAAATGTGCAAAAAATACTTCTATTATTTGGTATGTGCTAAGAATCACGGACACGAACACGGGTACGACACGATACGGATATGGCGATACGAAAAATCTCAAAAAAGTAGGATACGGACATGGCAAGGATACGTCAAATAAATAAATAAATAAAAATATAATATTATACATAAAATATTAAGTGTTATTCGTCAACCATAAAATAAATGTATTTAAAACTATTTTTGATTTATTATAAAATAATTCTTATTTTCTAACCTATAAAGTTTTTAATATTACATCTCAACCCCATTTTATATAACAAAAAATTACAAATTTGTCCCAAAAAGTATCCTAAATGTATCCTTCCCGTATCTCAGCCGTATCTTTCCTGTATCCTAACATATCTCCCGTATCCTAGCCATATCCCTTCCGTATCCCAGCCATATCCGATATTCAAAAAATAATTTAAAAAAATTGGATACTTCTTAGCCGTATCGGACACATATCTGGCCATATCTGTATCGGATACGTGTCCGATACGACCACGGCTATACAAATGGCGTATCTGTGCTTCCCTGGCTATGTGTATATAAATTCCTATAATTTCAAAATTTGGAGCAAATTGCCCCTATTGCATATGATGATGTCAGATTTTTTTGAAAAACTCAAAAGTACCCTTTTTGTTATTTCACTTTTTAGCTTTTATTTTAAAAAATGATAAAGTACAAAAAACACCTCTTTTTCGGAATCATAGACCATATGTGCAAAAAACCCCTAGCGGTACAAAAAACCCACTCACTATTTATAAAATGTGCAAATAAGGACATTTTATCAATTTAACAACTAAAATGTCTAAAATGCTCTTACACTCTAGTGTCATGTTTGGATGTTCAAAAAAGGCTCATTCAAATATTAATTTCTTATTTATTTAAAAAGTGTGCGAATACTCCCTTATTTTCACTCGTTGAACCAATTTGAAATAATAAAATAATTAAAATATATTTTTAGTTAATATAAAAATAGAAAATATTGCATCCAAACATGACACAAAGATTTTAAAGGCTGTGAGAGATATTTTGATCATTTAAAAATAAAATTTTGACCGAGGAGAGTCTTTGCACAAATTGTAAAAATATAAGAAGGTTATATGCACATAATAAACTATGAAAGTTTTCGGCATATTTTATATGTAGTGGGGTGTTTTTAATACTTTATCCTAAAAATTCATAAAGTAATGGTACATTAGTTATTTCATTATTTAATTTCTTTGAAATTGAATATTTATGTTTATTTGAATAAATTAAAAATATAGGGAATTTTACGATACAGGATTATTTACACATTTTCCGGGTTATTTTTATTTATTTTTTTGCACTTTACCCTTATTCTTAATAAGACATTTATATTCAGTACATGTACAAATGTACAATATTTTCCTCTCTCGAAAGGCTAGGCCCATTGATTTTGCTGTTTCTTCCACATCTTACTCGATTGAATTCCCTTCCACAGGAAGTCGTCGCTGGACCAGTTAGAGAGAGAGAGAGAGAGAGTATATATATATAGGGAGAGGGGTGGGGGGAGACTGGAGAGATAAAGCATGGGACAAGCTCAAAGCGACGCCGCTGATGCTGCCGTAGTTCGTCAAGGCG
The DNA here is from genome assembly GCA_026545225.1 of Cornus controversa. Classification (NCBI taxonomy): domain Eukaryota; kingdom Viridiplantae; phylum Streptophyta; class Magnoliopsida; order Cornales; family Cornaceae; genus Cornus; species Cornus controversa. The sequence goes on from CM048846.1 coordinate 75,993,149, forward strand.
AGCACTCGTCATCCTCGTCCTCTGTGACTCACGTCAATACGCAACCAACTTCCATGGAATCTTTACTTGCTGGTCTCTCTCTCTCTCTCTCTCTCTATATATATATATATATATATATATGTCTTATTTTGTGATTCAATCCTCAGCCAAGTAGTTGTTTATCATTTTTTTCCTGCTTTGTTACTATCTCTCCCTCTTTTTTTCCCCAGTAAATATAACCTAAGGGAAAAGCAGAAATTAAATTTTTTTTTTTGTTATTTGGGTACAATAGATAGAATTAGATGCTAAGATTTCCGATACAGTCTATACCCAGAAGAATTGCTTCATGAGCAATGGTTATTTAGCGAAATAAATGAAAAACATTAGGGGAGTCTAATTCATACCCTGACATATGTAATGGTGTTTGTCCAAGCAAATTTCCTTTTTCTAAAAATTATTATTCTTACTCATTGCTTTTAAACTTGCAAACCAGTTGGTGAAAAATTCGTATGCAAATAGCATTTTCTATTATATCAGTGCCCTATATCAAATGCATTAGAAGTCATAAACCAAATACAAGAAAAATGCATTTGGACTTCTGTTGCAGCACAGAATTCTTTTTCTATCGAATTCAAGTAATCTCAAATCAAGCTGGTCTACTAATTGAGAGTACAGTCTTCTCCGTAGGGGAATAACAAATGATTTGCAGCCTTAGATGCTGATACAATCTTGCAATTGAAGAATTTTTTATAGTTTTTTTTTTTTTCCAAATAAAGACGACAAATATGGTTTATTTGAGAATTTTTGTTAGCAATGATGTTGGTGCTAGATTCATGAAGAAAATACTTTTCTAGTTTGCCCATTAGGATTCAACTTGATGTACTGAACTACAAACTTTAGACGTGATATAGATCTTGATTCATCATAAGTAAGAGAACTTAATGCTTGACTTATGTTTTTCTTGAGTTCAGTAATCAGTCAACAAAAATACCTTTAAGTAAAGGGGCTATAACTCACTCTACGGAGGTCCGAACTAAGTGCTGTTTATTCTGTTAGAAAATAGATTTTCAGAGCTTTCCAACCATATATGGCTCAACACCTAGTTCCCTTTGAACCGAGTTCGGTTGGCCTTCAAAGTTGACTAAAAAGCAGCTTCTGTATAATTTGTATTTGTGAGCTAAGATCTTCAAACCACTTCCCTCTGTACATATTCCTTACATACCACCAAGAGTTACATCTTTACATATTCTTCAATTAAACTCTCCGTTATATGAATGTTTAACTCCAAGTACATAATGGAGTATTAATCATCTAGAGTAGTGGAAGAGTGTGCAAGTCACGTTATACTACAAGTGTAGCAACCTTTAGTTTGCAATCATTATACATTTTGGTCTTCCAAATAATTGGTGCACTTAAACTTCATAGTGGATCACCTTCCAATTATTTCCATAAACCTTCTTCGTGAAAGAATCTAATACATAATTATGTATAATCATGGAAAGGCCACTTTAAATTTCTAAAAGTTGGACATAAAAGGAAAAAGAAGACAAAAATAGTATAAAGTACTTCTAATGACTTGCCTATGGTGAACAGGTCAGCTACTTGTATGTCAATAAGGAATTTCAATACTTAGTGGGCATTCAACTGCTTACTGCCAGCTTGGTGACTATGTTGAGTCAATTGTAAAAATCTTCTAATCTTATCTGAATCATGATTCATGTCAAATGTTTACTTTTGCTGAAAATGGCTTACTCCCTCTCTCAATCTTTTGTAGTTTTCTTTCCATCAATTGATAAAGTGCAATCCATGTCTTACCATGAAATTCTGTCTCCTTGACAATCTGTAATGCTAATTGCATGATCTGAAATGTGACATATTTCTGTTCCAAACTGTTGGCTTTGGCAACCCACAAATTCCTTTTACCTCTGCCCTTGTTTTTCCTACTGTTTAATGCAAAATATAAAATAATAATATTGAACTGAACTAAGAAAATATTTAAGGTTTTGGTAAGGAAAAAAGGTCATTGCCTAGTGTGGTCCCGTTAATTGAGGGTGTTGAGAGGGGGAGACGGGATTTGGATCGAACCTTTGGCATTTTATTTGCACAAAGTGGCTGCTCTTAGGGTTCAAACCTGCTTTTTCATGCTTGATGGCTTGATCATTTGGCATTGCACCAGGCAATGGCCTCTAATGTTTTGGCAAGAGAAACACAAAAGATAGAGCTTAAATATACTGTTGATAAAGAAAAATAAAATTGAAGAGTGAATTTAAACAAGAACACAAGAATATAACGTGGTTCGACGACTACAGCCTACATCCACGGCATACAAAGCCCAAAGGATTACATTACTTTCATTATATTCTCTCTTAGTTTTGTTTACAATGACCACCTCTATTTATGGGTGAAAGAATACAAGTGACAAATATGGAAAATACACTAATGGAGGATTTCTAAAATCAATCCCATAAATCACTCCTATCAATATTCTATCAAGGCTTAAATCACTCCTATAATGATATTCTCCAACAAATACAATTGAGCATGACTCAATAGAATATGTTCCAACTTTCGGGGTTGGTTGCATGTTCCTCTCTAAGTCATAAAACTCTAAACATAACGGAGTTCATTACATATAGGAGGCATTCATACCCTACTTCCTGTTGTGGTCTATTTTCTCCACAGGCATTAGCCTGAACACCTTGCAAGAAATCAACATAGACCTAGACACCATTGTTGTACTGTCTGTCACTAGTTCTTCAACGAGCAAGTCGGATTGGAGTGATAAATAGAGTAGGCATCGTCCCTGCACAATTTAAATGAGTAACCACTGTTATATGATGTTCTCATTGTTTGATCGGACCTTGAGTTTCTCACTAAAAACTTTGCCTAATTGGATTAATGCGGTTTAGAAGGACACCCCACCTTGCTTTTCTTTTCACCTTTGTTAACTGAAATGTCTATGGCATACCTTGATTCTATCCCATCTTTTGCTAATATTTTTTTTGATAAGTAATCATATCATAAAAAAGCGCCCAAACGGGGGACGCGTCCCAAACACAACCAACAAGATCAAAATCTTAAACTACTACAAAAGTCAGAAGGGACTCCAATGAAGAACAAAAGAAGCCCTCCGACCAAAAAAAGAGAAGATTGAGAACAACGCATCTAAAAACACTCCAGGGTTGTTCCACATCTTCAAAGGCTCTCTTGTTCTGTTCCTTCCAGAGGGCCCACCAAAGACAGTGAGGAGCAACCCTCCAAGAATGCCTAATGTCACGACACACCCGAACTCCATTCCATGCAGTAATGCAACTTGCCACTGACGTAGGCATGACCCACTGGACACCAAAAATAGCGTAAATTAAGTCCCATCCCTCCTTCGCTATGGGGCAATGAAGGAGAAGATGATTCACTGTTTCCTTTGCTTGCTTACACAAATAGCACCTATTTGCGAAGATGTGTCCTCTCTTTCTTAAATTGTCTATGGTTAGAATCTTCTCCATGGATGCCGTCCACACAAAGAAAGCCACCTTCAAAGGAGCTCTAGAACGCTAGATTCCTTTCCAAGGAAAGGACGGTTTGTGAGACTTTACCAAATTCCAATAATAAGACCGAACCTCAAATCTCCCATGGGTCGATCCGGTCCAAATCAACTCATCACACCCTCTCCCAGGACCGGCCTGTCCATAAAGAAAGGCCAAAAACTCCGTCATCTCCTCCACCTCCCAATCATGTAAAGATCTCACGAACTGAATATCCCAGACCAGCCGCCCGCCATCAAGGTGATAGCACTATGCAACCATAATCTGTCTATCCAATGCAATTTTGGCAAGTCTCGAGTAAAGCGTCCCAAATGATCTATCACCACACCAATGGTCATTCCAAAAACTTACAGATCGACCATTCCTCACCCTATATCGAATGTGTTTGGAGAAATCGTTCCAACCTTTCATAATGTATCTCCGTAAACCCACCCCAACCGGTGTTCTCAACATAAGGGAGCACCATCCCCCTCTCTCCTCTCCATATTTAAGGCAAACAACCCTCCTCCAAAACCTATCCCTTTCCATCCCAAAGCGCTACAACCACTTTCCCAAAAGAGCTTTATTGAATAAATTCAATTTTCGTACCCCTAAACCTCCCTTTTGGATAGGGCAACAAATTTGCTCCCAATTAACCAAGTGATATTTAGGCTCCTCCCCCATGCCACCCCATAGAAACTTTCCTTGAAGTCTATCCAATCTTTTCAGCACTGAAACCGGCAGAGGGAAAAGAGACATGAAATAAGTAGGAAGACTCGAAAGCGTGCTCTTAATCAATGTCACTCTCCCCCCTTTCGAGAGATACTGTTTCTTCCACCCGGCAAGCCTTCTCTCAAACCGATGCACCACAGGATCCCAAACAGACGCTTTCTGCGCCTTTACTCCCAGCGGAAGACCCAAGTAAGACAATGGAAATGAGCCCACTCTACAACCCAAAATGTTTGCCATCAAATCAATCTCTTCCACCTCCCCCACAGGAACAATCTCACTTTTTTCAAAGTTCACCTTAAGCCTCGAGACTGCTTGGAAGCAGAGCAATGTCCCTCTCAGATATCTCAACTGTGTCCTCTCAGCATCGCAAAAGACGATGGTATCATCCGCAAAGAGCAAATGAGACACTTCCAGTTGGCAATCATGATTCCTCCCCACTTTGAAACCTCTGTAGTAGCCCAAATCACAAGCTCTTTTCATCAATCTGCTAAAGGCCTCCATCACAATAATGAACAGTGAAGGGGATAAAGGATCCCCCTGCCTCAATCCTCTCGAGCTTCCAAAAAAACCATAAGGAACGCCGTTGACCAAAACCGAGGCACAGTGGAGATACAAAATTTAATCCAACCTCTCCATTTCTCTCCAAACCCCATCCTCTCGAGGAGATAAGTCAGAAAATCCCAACACACATGGTCATATGCTTTTTCCACATCAAGCTTACACACCACCCCCGGTTCTCCAGCATTAGATCGAGCATCCACACATTCACTAGCCACCAAAACAGAGTCCAGAATCTGATGACCCCCCACAAAAGCATTTTGAGACTCCGAAATGATTCCATTCATCTCTTCCTTCAACCTGAGCGCTAGAACTTTGGCAATAATTTTGTAGATACTCCCCAGCAAGCAAACTGATAGGTCTAAAATCCTTTACGTCATTAGCCCCTCCCTTTTTTGGGATTAAAGCAATAAAAGTAGCATTCATGGACTTTTCAAACTTTCTATGTGCGTGAAAATCATGAACAGTTGCCAACACATCCCGTTTCACCACCTCCCAATTTTGATGAAAAAAAGCCAAAGAAAATCCGTCTGGACCAGGCGCTTTATCCCCCTGGCAGCACTGAAGGGCAAATGTCACTTCCTCCTCCTCAAAAGGTCTCTCCAATCGGTCCCTATCCTCTGAAGAAATCATATCAAACTCCAAGCCCCCTAGAAGAGGTCTCCATTCCGCAGTCTCCCTATACAATTGCTGATAAAAAGATGTCACACCTCTCGCCACCTCCTCTTCTTTTTTCAGCACCGTTCCATTAATTTTGATCCTCCCAATGTGATTACTCCTCCTATGAGCATTAGCCATCCTATGAAAAAATCTCGTATTCCTATCCCCCTCCTTCAACCACAAAGCCCGGGACTTCTATCTCCACGAGATCTCTTCCATAACAGCAATCTCCTCAATTTCCGCCTTATACTCCTCCCTTTTCGATCTTTCCTCCTCCCCCAACCCCTCCACACTCTCCCTCCTATCCAGCTCAAGTAACTCTCCCATAATCTTGTTTTTCCTCCATTCAAGATTCCCAAACATCTCCTTATTCCACTTCTTCAAATCCTCCTTCAATCTACGAAGCTTCCCCACAAGCACAAAGTTGGGACTACCCCGTATCTCATAACCGACCCACCATTGATGCACCATCTCCTTAAATCCTTCCACCTGAAGCCACATATTCTCGAACTTAAAGGGTGTCTTGCCCCTTCTCAAGCCGCCACAATTCAATAGCAACGGAACGTGATCAGACGTAGGCCTTGCCAATGCCACCTGAGCCACATCCGGAAATTTGTCCTCCCAATCTCCCGAAATCAGAAACTGATCCAACCTAGAGAAAGTCGGATCTTCTCTGCCACTAGACCACGTAAATCGGGTACCTTCTAGAGGTAAGTTGATCAAACCCTCACAATCAATAAATTCCGAGAATAAAGTCATGGGCGCCGTCCATCTCCCTCCCGAAGACCTCTCCTCCGGGGAATGAACAACATTAAAGTCACCCCCCACACACCATGGGACCCCCCAACGTTTGCGAATGTCAGCTAACTCCTCCCACAAAGCACCCCTTTCTGCATCCTCCACCGGGCCATAAACTCCCGAAAACATCCACTCAGCTCCATCCTCTTCTAGATTGAACAAACAAGAGATGGAAAATCTCCCTTTCCATACTTCCTTTTTCGACATCCATCTCTTATCCCAAATCACTAAAATACCACCTGCCGTCCCTACAGCGTCAAGCGACTCCCATTCCATAAATCTCCCTCCACAAACACTCTTCACAAGCTCCTTTGACATATTCCTCAGCTTAGTTTCTTGAAGACAAATCATTTGAGCCCCCCATTTGCGCAGGCCCAACTTCACCACCTTCCTCTTGCTTGGGTCATTAAGGCCCCGAACATTCCAGGTCACAATTCGCATCTTCATAGACAAATGATAGCATTCTCCTCCTCCCTCCTTCCCCCTTGGCTCCTTCCCCTCTCCGACCCACTCCTCCCTTCATAATTAACATAGGAGATAAGATTACGAAGCTCTCTCTCTCCCTTCCAAGATGAGCATTTCTTTCTCCCTGCTAGTTTCTGTTTCCCTTCTAGTATGCCAAAGATCCCCATATTCCTCTCTTCTTCTCTTGCATATGTTAACCCAAGGTTCTGTCCCATATAATACTTTCTCTAACCTCTTTGTTTGAATTTGAATTTCCTTCATTTGACTTTTGAGTAAGAGATAAATAGATAAGTTGATTTGTATGACTTGGAAGAGCAGAGCATCTGTCACTTAACTCAACTCAACAAAGGATAAAGGAACCAAGTTAAGCTCTAGAATTGAGCATAAATAGACAGCTTAGGCATTAAGACAGATTTGCCTAAAGGAAAGAACTGACGAAGGAAAAATAGGAGACCTTCTATGACCCACCATATCATCTAACCAGTAATATTGTAACATTTTACTAACATCTCTTAAATTGTAAACATGCAATGCACTACCTAAGGATCCAAATCATACAAATCAACTTATCTACTCCAAGGTGAGGTCTGAACAACTAAGTTCTCTTTTTTTCTTGTCTTGTTCTTTCTTGGGTTTTCTTCTGATCTTTTGTAAAAATGTTGAAAATTTAAAGTCGAAATGTTTTAGTGTTGGAAAATTCCGTTGATAATATAAATTTTGTAGTGGGTTGAACAAAATGTCCTTTGAGATTCCTGTTACCCACTTGCCAAAGATCAATATTGATACAAAATGGAGATTGGACATTGAAGATGGAAGTACATTGCATATCATCTCAGCATGCTTCATGAGATCCAGTGACACCTTATGTAGAGGTGAGTGAAACTTTACCTAGAATCTGGGTTGGCTAATGGGTCATAGTGTTTTTTCAGAACAATGAGTAGTGCTTTGGTACAATCTAAAGTTGCACCGGTTCACTCTACTAGGACTGCCCAGAATTTGATTCCAAAATCTTGTGCACCAGTATGTTTAAAACCTGCACCGGTACACCCTGACAAATTTTCAAAGCCTGGATTCTAGAGAATTGTGCACTGTAAACCCAAAACCTTAACTGGACTCCAGTACACTATGCTCTATTTTGAAAATTTTCACTCCAGAAATGCCTCCACCAGTTTACTGTTGGGCAGTTAGAAAAATTTGAATGTTTCCAATTCCAAATCAAACTCTAATTTGCCCATTCTGGAAAGGGATTATTCTAAACAAACTTAAGGACTTGTAATAAGGTTCCCAGGGCATGAATTAGTGAATTATTATTCTTAGGGATTAAGAGAGATTTTGAGAGAACAACTCAGGTTTATGCTTTCAACTTTCCATGTGGTTTGGAACCTATAGATTACCCAGATATAACTGTGTGTTTTGGATTGAGAGCATGAAGTTTCAACATAAAATCTGAATTTTTATCTACTATTATCATCAACATCTACTATATTTTGAAGATCAAAGGTTGGATTGAGCAATATTCATTGTTTGAGAAGACAAGACATCGTTATGACGGTTGCATTGTGTCAACGGCTGGACTTAGGAGACTTAGTTGTAGGACAAAGCGGTTGGCAACAACTTGACTCGAAGAGACTGAGTGGTAAACTAGGTGCAAATCTGAGGCGATCAACAACTAAGTCTTGCAGCCATTTTGGGTGCAAGACTGAGCCAGAGTCCGAGTGTAAATTGTTCTTCAAATAATGGATTGTTTTGTTTGGTACTAGATCTAATGGTTTTTCTTGTTAGGGTTTTCCACTTGAAAAACTGGTTCCCTCGTTCTTTTGGCTCTTTGTTTTTGTTTTCATTACACGGTTTGTGTGATTGATTGATAAACTAGATTAAGACGACGGGCCTTGGCGCAATTGTAAGGTTGCTCTATTGTGACCTTCAAGTCATGGGCTCGAAACATGAAACAATCTCTCCGCATGAGGAGGTAAGGCTGCGTACATCTAACCCTTTCCAAACTCTGCAGTGGCGGGAGCCTCATGCATTGGGCTAGCCCTTTTTATTGATAAACCAGATTAAATCTGCACTTGGAACTAGTTTGAGTTTAAAATCAATCAAGAGTGGAGTAGGTCCATTCACCCCACCTCTACAGGTCTAAACATCATCTCACGAATTAATAAAAACCACATACACAATGCAACTCTCAGAAGGTTGCATTATGGTCCAAAAATCTCTTTGATAGTTGAATTGATTTACATATATAAGTTGTCTTAGGGGATGACATAGTAGGTTTCATTCGAGCTTCGTTCTAATTTTAACTTCTTTTTGTTTACTACCTTCGTTCTAATTTAATTGTCCCTTTTCGGAATTTCAACTTTTTAAAGGGACATGCATTTAATGTATTGTCCCATTTTGAAATTCCCAAGTTACCCCTTGAAGTTTAAATATTTATATTGTCAAGTTGGGAGAATTTTCAAAACTTAAAGGATACTTTGGAAAGATTCAATTTTGGGCAACCAAAGTTAGAAAGAGGGACAATTAATTTGGAATAGACAGAGTGTTAAAAAGATATAAGATTGAAGAGAGAAATAAAGCATGAAAAACACAAGAATATATCATGGTTCGACCTACATCCATGACACACAAAGCCCAAAGGACTACATCTCTTTCATTGTATTCTCTCTTAATTTTGTTTGCAATGATCACCTGATTCACCTCTATTTATAGGTGAAAGAATACAAACATGTGATAAATATGAAAAATATATTGTCGGAGGATTCCTAAAACCACTCCCATAAATCGCTTCAATCAATATTCTATCAACGGCTTAAATAGCTCTTGTAATAATATTCTCTAACAGGGAGTATTGAACAAAACCACAAAATAAAACAAAGTAACAAAATGTTGAGCAAAATTAGGGGTGGGACTCAGATGGGTGGGCAGGTCAAGGGATCAGCCCAAGCCAAATCTGAGATACTGACCTCGTAACCGGTGCTAGGTCTAAGACTTGAGAAATCCTGAAAAACCTCAAGTTGTGCCATTTTTTATGGGTTCCTTGAGTTGTTCCTTGTAACCGGTGCTAGGTCCAAGACCTGAGAAATCCTAAAAAACCTCAAGTTGTGCCATTTTTTATGGGTTCCTTGAGTTGTTCGGGTCACCTGTTTTGTCCAAATTCTCAAAAATCAAAACAGGAAAAAGTTATATTGGGTAATATAACATGCTATAAACACTAAAAAAAACAAAAAACATAAGAGTAATGCTATTCAGGCCTACTAAATAGGACCGACTTCTCAACCAACTTAACCACAACCATTAGATGTATTTATATGGGAGTCATGTAAATGCATCCAATGGTTGTGGTTGAGTTGGTCTAGAAAGTTGACCAAATTTAATCGTTAAAAATATATTTTTTTTCCGAACATAATTTACCTATGCACTGAACAATGGAAATATATCCATATAACTTCTGACAGAAGTGTTCATACCATGTCACATTAACTTGTAATAAATTTAACTAGACTATTTATCATAACACATACAACAATATCTGGACGTAATAAAATCTATGACAATCATCAGATGTTCTGAAAGGGATAATATAACAAAAGGGTAAAATATGCAACTTTAACCTCAACTTTTGCAACTAACATAAGGTATTAAAAATCTAAAAAATTATATTTTTTTCTTATATTTTGGTTAGAGGAATTCTTGCCAAATCCTGTCCAAAATAAATTCGTAGTCTTAAATTTGAACCGATCCCAATCCCGATATCTCAAATATGCTGCCCAATCCCACTAAATTTTTGGGTTGGGTTCAGGTTGCTCGGGTTCAGCCTGTGCAAGTCCCACCCCTCAACAAAATAGAGCAAGGAAGCACACAAGATTTTTATGTGGAATACCCAAATAGAGAAAAAAGCGCTAGATTTGGTCCATAGTTAAACAATCCACTAATAATTAAAGATTAAAACCTTACCATACTGCTATCCTACCATAGAACCACTAGCCTATTGATTGCTTGTTGATTTGCCTTCGAATCGGACTCACACCAGATACTCCTCTTGAACTTTGTTGTTGTCGTTCAATGAATCTGTTTCCATGCGATATGTCCTTGTATTTGGTGGGAGGGTTGGTCTGCGTTGTATTTGGTGGAGTTTGTGGTGTGAGAGAAATAAAAGATATTTTGATGGTGTGGAAGCACCAATATGAGTACCTAAACAATATATTTTGAGTTCCTTATTTTCTTGGGTTAAAGGGAGAGTATGCATATCTTTAGAGGATTTGGTTGATTTTTTTTAGTGACGTATTCTTTTGTGTGTTTCCTTGGGTGCATTGCCCTTTTTAGCGTCTTTTTTTTTTTTTGATAAATAACAATTTATTAAAAGGCGCTCAAGAGGGGAGCGCTCCCTAGAAGATACAAGAAGCCGAGCACGGCCATCTATAAACTTAAGCTATTAATGAAGTCCACTACTTCATCATCCGATATACAATTTCTCCCGTTTACCCAAAAAAATAAAGAACTCAAAATATTGTATTTGAGAGGCCAAATAGGAGATTCCGTGTCCTCGAAGCGCATCCTATTCCTCTCATGCCACAGACCCCACCATAAACAAAGGGGGGTGACCCTCCAAACTTCTCTGACTCGGCTATCCACTGAGCACCCTCTCCAAGCCTCAATTATATTTGCCGTGGTGCTGGGAATCACCCAGACTATACCAAAGGCAACCAAGAACATGTATCAAACATCCCTCGCCACTGGACAATGAAGAAGAAGATGATCCACTGTTTCCTCCGACGTTTTGTACATGCAATACCAATAGTAAGAATCTTGCCTAAGACAACTGGCCAAGTAAAGAAAGCCACCTTCTGTGGGGCATTTGTTTTCCAAATTGCCTTCCAAGGGACGATTGGACCCGTGAAATCCAAGAGATTTCTATAATAAGAGCAAACCTCAAAGGTTCCCCCCTTGGAACCCAACCAAACCATCTCGTCCATCCCCTCCCCCTCAACCACTTGACTGTACAACAGGGCTGAGAACTCTGCTATCTCTGTAAGCTCCCAATCATGGAATACCCTACAAAAGTGCACATCCCAAGTCAAACTACCGCTATCAAGTTGATAGTAGTCGACAACCAAGGCTTGCCTATTCGAAGCAATCATGAACAAACTAGGGAATCTGCGGGCCAAAGATGTTTCCCCACACCAAATGTCCTTCCAGAAACTGATATGCCTCCCATTCCTCACTCTAAAACAAATGTGTTTGGAGAACTCATCCCAGCCTTTCTAGATGCATTTCCATACCCCCACCCCCAATAGGGAGGTTCGTCCCCATAGACCACCACCAACCAACTCCTTCCCCACTTCGACTGGCAACAACCCTCCTCCATAATCTGGATCTTTCACCTCCAAAACGCCAAAGCCATTTGCCTAACAGTGCCTTGTTAAACATATCTAACCTCCTTATACCCAAACCTCCTTTCTGAACTGGGAAGCACACCTTCCTCCAGCTTATCAGGTGAAATTTGAACTCATCCCCTAAACTGCCCTACAGAAACTTACTTTGAATCCTCTCTAACCTCCTGACGACTGATATAGGCATTGAGAATAATGACATGTAATACGTTGGAAGATTCGAAAGGGTGCTCTTCATGAGGGTGATGCGCCCTCCTTTTGAAATATATTGTTTCTTCCAACCGGCCAGCCTCCTCTCAAACCGCTCTATAACTGTATCCCAAATTGAAACCATCTTTGACGAAGCTCCCAACGGCATCCCCAAATAGAAGGTTGGAAAAGACCCAACTCCGCAGCCAAGGATATTGGCAAACTCGTGAATACCCTCAACTGCCCTAACTGGCACTAACTCGCTCTTTCCGATATTAATTTTCAAGCCGGACACTGCCTGAAAACAAATCAGAATGTATTTCAAATTCCTCAACTGATCTTCCCTCGCATCACAAAAAACAATGGTATCGTCTGCATATAGAAGATGTGACACCACTAGACGATTAGGTTCTCTTCCTACTCGGAATCCTCTGATAATCCCTAGATCCTCCGCCCTCTTCATCATCTTACTAAATGCTTCCATGACGATGATAACAGGAAAGAAGAGAGAGGATCACCCTGCCTCAAGCCTCGAGAGTTAGGAAAGAAGCCAGCAGGGGATCCGTTCACCAGAACTGAGAACCGAACTGTCGAGATGCAATGGTAGATCCATCTCCTCCATTTGGGACTGAACCTCATCCTCTCTAGCATATAAAGCAAGAAATCCCAACTCACATGATCGTATGCCTTTTCAATGTCTAATTTACAAACAATTCTGGGCATGCCGCTTCTAATCCTTGCCTCCACACACTCACTAGTAATGAGAATTGAATCCAGGATCTGCCTGCTTCCTACAAAAGAAATTTTGAGTATCCGAGATCACCACATCCAAAACCCTCTTCAACCGATTAGTTAGAATTTTGGCAAAGAGCTTGTAAATTGCTCCCACCAAGCTTATTGGCCTAAAATCCTTTAGCATGTACTGCTCCACCCTTTTTCGGGATAAGTGCGATGAAGGAAGCATTAAGACTCCTTTCAAAGATCCCCGTTGAATGAAATTCACTTAGTGCCTCCATTACTTTAGATTGAACCACTTCCATGAAGGCTATCGTGAAACCATCAGGGCTAGGAGCTTTGTCCTCGGCACAGCTTCGTAGAGCCTCCACTGCCTCCTCCTCTTCAAAGGGCCTCTCCACCTAGATACTCTCATCCTCCGAGATACCTGCAAACTCAAGTCCACCGAGCAAAGGCCTATACCTATTGGTTTCTGTGTAAAGCTGCTGGTAGAAAGCCACAATCCCTCTCTGAATGTCTTCTGCTCTCGTCAGCAAAACCCTAGCAATGCGAATCATGCCTATATGATTTCCCCTTCTATGAGCATTCGCAAGTCTATGGAAGAACTTCGTATTCCGATCCCCTTCTTTCAACCACAAAGTTCTGGATTTCTGTCTCCAAGAGATTTCCTCCATCACTGCAATCTCCCCAAACTCACCTTTGCACTCCTCTCTCCTGCTGACCTTCGATTTGCTAAGGCCCCTTTCTCCCTCCTTACGATCAAGTTCTGATATTTCAGAAAGGGCTCTAGCTTTGTGCCAATTAAGGTTACCGAAGACCTCCTTGTTCACTTTTTAATATCTTCCTTCAGCCTCTTCAATTTGTGTGCCAAATAGTAGCTTGGGTTACTCCTACAAGTGTAACTAAGCCACCAATTTTGAACTCTTTCCTTGAAGCCTTCCGCTTTTAGCCACATGTTCTCAAACCGGAAAGGGGTGCGACCTCTACTCAGCCCCCCACAATCTAAAAGGATGGGAATGTGGTCCGACACCGCTCTAGCCAAGGCTACTTGCGCCACATCCGGAAACTTCTCCTCTAGATCAATGGAGATTAGGAATCTGTCCAGCCGGGAAAGTGTAGGAAAGTCTCTGCCACTGGACCAAGTGAATCGAGCACCTTCCATCGAAAGGTCAATAAGCTGCTGAGTATCAATGAATTCAGAAAGCTCCGACATAGCTTGAGTCCTTCTCCCCCCTGAGGATCTCTCACTCGGATTCCTTATCTCATTAAAGTCTCCTCCCACGCACCACGGGCCAGACCACCTCAATCTAACAGAAGCCAACTCTTCTGACAACCCTTTTCTCTCCATATCCCCAACCGTATTGTACACTCCTGAAAAAATCAAAGAGGACCCGTCCTCCTCCAAGGAAAACAAAATGGAGAGAGAGAACCTTCCTTTCCACATATCAATTTTTGTCACCCATCTCTTGTCCCAAAGGACCACAATTCTCCCTGACGTTTCCACTGCTTTTAGAGCTTCCCAATCAATGAATTTACCTCCCCAAAGACTCCTCATCACCTCGTCCGTCACATTTGCTAGCTTAGATTCTTGCAAGCAAACGACGTGCGCCTCCCACCTATGAATCAAGGCCTTCACCACTTTCCTCTTGCCGGGTCGTTCAACCCCCGAGCATTCCACAACACTATTTTAAACTTCATAGACACACCAATTCTTTCCCCCCCCTCCCCTTCCCCCCTCCTACCCCCGCAACTCCTCTCTCTCCTCCCTCCATTCCTCCCGTCATAATTTACGTAGGAAATCAGATTCCTAAGTTCCCTCTCACCCTTCTGGTACGAGTCCTTCCTGCAATTATTTTGAATCCACCCATGCTCAATAGAGTGTAACGTTTCCAGGTTCAGCCCATCCTCCCTCGGGAACGTGAGGCCCGTCAGCCCTCCCATTTCCTTAACACTTCTCACAGCTCTGTCTCCATTTAAATCTGTCATAAACGGGACTAAGCTTTTGTCCTCCACCCTCGTTCCCCTAGCTGCTGCTAGGAGAATGTCTACCCCTGGCTCCTCGTTGCATTCCCACACTGGCGGCAAAAGGCACAAAGATTCAATAGTAGATTCTGTTTCAGCTTCTTCTCCATTGTTACTGTTCAAGAGATCCTCCCTTGTCCCTTCCGCTATTCTGCCGAAGTCACTACAGTCCCATTAATTTCTTTCCCTCATCTAAGCTGACCAGTCAAGGCTTGCCGCAGGTGAGCTTTCAATTCTGTCCCCCACTGTAGCAATAGCTGAAGCCTCATTCGTGCTCTTTCTCGCGTTGTCCATCCCACTGTACCGCCTCAATTCTTCCAGCTTGTCGTTTCTGTCCTCAAACTCATCCTGATCCCCTTACCAATGCACAAGGTCAAATCGTCCTTTTCCTTGCTGCTACTTATGTGAACATCCTTGACAACATCGCTCATTGTTATGCATGCCACCGTTACCGTTCTTGTATTTTCTGCTGCTGCATCTCTTATATTCCTCCCACACCCATTTTTCGTACCCTTGGAAACACCCATACCCTCCAAAAAAGATGAAGAAGGAAGAGCAGAATTAAAACAGCTTACCTTAAAGCTTTCTGATCTCTTCTCCATCTCCGACCTCAATCCTTTTTTCATAACCCATTTTTGCTTCTCAGACCTTGACCACTTTAATCCCTTTTTGAGCCTTTCATTTTGTACAGTAGTCTGTGTACCGTAGGGATGGGTTGGGTTCATATCTCTTGCCTTGCGGTGGAGGGGGAGAGTCGAGTGTCTCCAGTCCTGGCACTGAGGGGGAGTGTTAGCATAGTCTCACATCGTCTGGGTACCTTTGAAATGTACGGTATATATACACATAGGCCTCTTCTTGTAAGCCGGTTTTCAAGGAAGAGTTCTACTCATGGGTTTATCGTGAGATGGCGGCTTGGGATCCAACAAGTGGTATCAGAGCTGGAGGTCATGGGTTCGACTCTGCATGAGTGCCATCATGCAGGGGAGTGTTGTTGGATGCCACTCTCATGTTTTTGATGTTCACGTGACACTCTTAACAGGATACGTGTTAGCCCGTAAAAGATTAAAAGTTACCCTCGTTAATACTAATTGGTTTTAGGTGGAATGGCGGCTTGAGATCCGACAAGACTTGTAAAAAAAAGAAAGTGATATGTCCTTGTTTTCTTCAAGAATTGCTTCCTCTAGCCAGTCATCCAAGCCTTCACAATCTCGTTTCAACTGCTTGAAACAATCTTCTCAATGAACAAAAGAAGTCTCAATGTTCTTCACAAGAAATTATTGACTTGCGTATAAACTTGCTGTAGGAAAAGCTTTTAGAACAATGAGTTCTCAATGGAAATTTCTCACAAGTTGCTCTCTTTTTCTCTCACGCATGTCTCTCTACAAAATCATGAAAAAATTGTTTGTATGTGTATAAAATCCTATCCTTATACTTAAATTGATTTGAAATGATTTAGGGATTCTTGATCAAAGATAGGTATGTGTTATATAAATTAAAAACCTTAATTTGAACCCATTGAACCAACTACTGGTGTTCAGTTTTTGAGTAATGGTAACTCACCTCTTTGTGGGTTTGGGTATTGGTGCTCAGTCATTGGGTAACCGTTTAATCAACTCACTGTAGCGCTGAGTAGCGATACTCAAAAATCTGACTATCGGGGCAGGCGGCTGGGGGGTTGTTGGGGAGCTGCCCCCCAGGCCCATGCCTGCCCATTAAATTTTGGGTAAATTATATTGACATCCCCTGTGGTTTGGACTTATTTCACACGGAGACAACCTTTGCTTATAACTCTCATATAAACCTAATTGATATTTCCATCCCTAACTCTGTTAGTTTAAGTGTTAAATGTCTAATATACCCTCAATTTTATATTTTTTTTATTCCAAAATATCAATTATTCAAAAAGACCATTTTACCCATCATTATTTGACCTTTCACTTTCTATCTACTCCCTCTCTCCGGAACAGAATGAAAGTGGACTGAACTCTTACTACCACCAACATCACCACCCTCCACACCCTCAACACCATCATATTTCTGCCATCACCTTCGCCACCACTACTACTATTGACACCACTTCCCCCACTAATGAATTTTGCCTAACACCAAAAGGGCCCCTCACGTGGTTTGCCCTCACTCTGTTCCCTCGGCCGGAAGAAGAGAGGGAGACTCAAAAAGTATGAGATGCATGAGCAAGCGGTGGTGGCGAAGAGAGTGTCATCGTTGGTAGAAGCAACGACGTCGTTTAGTGTGGATCTCAGATTTTTGGTGTTGCCATGAAATAAACAGTGGGTGTGTGCCTATATGTGTATGTATATATGTGTATGTATATATGTATATGAACAAGGAAAAGTCAAAATGGATCTATGAGGAATTGTAAGTAGATGTGGTTTTCTTTGTGAATTGATTGTCTAATTATGTCATCCAAGTGCATCATGGTATTGAGGTGTGTTTGGTTGGTTGATTAAGGTATTTTTGTGGTGAGTTGAAGGAATTACAGAATGGTTGGTAATAGAATCCTAAATTTTTTTCCTAGCTTGGAACAATCAAAATAGGGCATTATAGTTCATGATTTTGGGTTTTTGTAGATTATTTGATGGATGGTGAATAGATTGGTATGATTTTGGAGTGATTTGATGAGGTTTAATGGTTCAAATGGATGCTGCAAGTGCCTACCCGTGAAACAAAGGAGAATGGGCTACTGTGCGTGAATTTGGAGGAGGATGAAGCTTGGCCAGCGTTGATACAGAGGATGAAGTTTCTCGAGTCTGATGTATGATTTAAAAAACGAAGGCCAGTGAATACAAGACTTACAGTTTCATCAGTGGTCATATATTAACAATTAGTTGATTAAGGTCAGAAACATACAACTTGAAAGTGGGCAAGCCACACAGTGAACCTACAACGGGAAAAAAAAAAATTGAGATGTGAAAGAAACTTACAATTGAACAAAACCAAAGCCACGGTGTTCAGTTGATCCTGCAAACATAAAAATATATAGGCAGAATATATATATATATATATATATATATATATATATATATATTGTAAAATACAATTTTATGAAAAAAGGAGTTGGCATAAAAAAAGAAAATTTGGAACTAAAGGAAGGGTGTTTTGGTCTTTTATGTCATTTTAAAGATTAAATAGGTCATTTGACAAAGTCAAAGGGCATGCAAGTCTTTTTGCATGGTGTTAGACCTGCCTATACACGATTTGGGGTCTTTCTGATAGATGGTGCAAAATGTTTGGGTTTATACTAATACTATAAGCAAAGTTTGTATTTGTGTTAAATAAGTTTAAACCACAGGGGTGTCAGTGATATTTACTCTTAAATTTTTTTACATTTTAGGCATATAGTTTATAAAATTACGCAAAATATCCCCCAACCCTCTCTAATTCTCTCTTTCTTTTCCTTCTTACTCTTCTTCTTCAAATATTTTTTTTTATTCTCTTCATAGAAATTTTGATTCCTTTCTTCAATCGAACCCTAATTTTTTTCCCTTCAAAATTCTCTCATAATTTTTTCTTCTTAAAATTTATTTTATTGTATTAATATGGCCCCCTGAAACAAATTCCTGGCTCCATCCCTGCTCACAAGCACAGTTTGTAAGAACCTGTTCAAAACAAATCCAGTTTTTTTTTTCAAAGCACACGCAATCATTCTAAAAAATATATTTTGAGGAACAAGGCATCTAAATCCAAATGTTTCCATGATCCTAAAGTGTGAGATATGAGGACTTCTTCAGCCTTCAAAGATCTTCTCCTTACTTAAATGATGTTTTACAATTGTCTCTATTCACGAACAAAATCCAAATTACTCAACATTCAATAAATAGAAACATCACAACTTTGAGCTTTCGACATTAAATTTGCTAACAGACATTGACTGTGAGTACTAACAAACTTCTCTTGCCGGAGTCATCAATTTAGCAATGAGGCTGTGGAGATAGCTGAGCCTCAGCCCGGGAGTGTTAAGGACTCCTACAAAGCTGAGGCTGTTGAGATAGCTGAACCTTTAACGGTTCATTTTCTTGGTGTAAGTCATCGAATTAGCTTTGATGCTCAATCCGCTAACTTCAATGACTTTCTGGATACCATCTACTTGGGCATAAACAGCTTGGAGACTGCTGTCCATGGGTTGATCATGTTGTTGGAGAGGCCCTAGTTTTCATGATTCTTTGTATTAAGTTGGACAGTTGATAACCCCAGCATTAATTTCCAATAGAATGAATTGAAGCCCTGGCCTTTTGAACTCCATTTCCCGAAGAAGAATTCCACTCGTAGATGTCAGGAGTTGCCTTTACAGAAGGATGGTTGTTTGCGGGACGCTAATCTGTAGATGTCAATTTTCTTTAATAGTGCAAAATTTGAATACATTACAAGAAATCAACAATGACCTAGACATGTGTAGTGCCTGCCACATTTCCTTCAGTGGTCAGGTCAGATTAAGGTGATAATGATACCACAGTATGAAGAATGAGAAAGTTAATTGCAAACCTTGATTCTCTCCCATCTTCTGCTTATGTAGTCCTTGCTCTAATTCTCTTGAATTTACTTCATTTTGGTTTTGAATAAGAAATAAGCAGGCAACAAGGACTTATTTTGAATCCCTGGACAAGAGGTAGTTGAATATATCTTCAGGATTTTAGAAATCTTGATAAGCTGCTATAATCTTAGGGATTATCTAATGTAGCAGTTCATAAGATCTGAGAGGACCTCCTGCCCTAATGCCTGAACAGTTTATATATGATACAGCTCTGGAGTTCACCTTACTCCCATTAGTGAGTATCTTTTATCTTCCTGCTTGTGCATGTTGTGTCCTCCCTTTTTTTTTTTTTTTATCATTTTATCCTTTTCAGTTGTACATATGTGGCATTCTCTAAGTAGCTGGTTGATTATTTTTCCCCTACACTTCCCTTTGCTGAATTACCATTTAACATGTTTCCTGACAGGAAACTTCTGTCTCCTAAGTTAAGGTTTGTCTCCAATCTTCCCACCCAGTACCTTGCATGGGCGGGACATACATTGCGTGGTGGCACTTTATAATGAAATTTCATATTACAATAGATACTAACTTATTGTTCTGGTAAGAATGATTATACGAGCCTAGCCCCACAACAAGAGATTTAACAAATCGATTCTATACCTTAAAATTCCAAGTACTTTGGATCATTCTGGTAAGAATGATTATACGAGCCTAGCCCCACAACAAGAGATTTAACAAATCGATTCTATACCTTAAAATTCCAAGTACTTTGGATCAGCTACACTGCTTTTCTTCTTTTTGTTTTTATCTTTTTTGTCATTCAACTCTAAGGCCGTTTTGTCCATTAGATTATAGGCAATTGTGTCTTCTTTCACAGCGATCTACATTCATTTTGCCATTTCTTATATAACTTCCACTTTTCCATTGAATAGATTAAATATAAAAAATCAAGCCAATAATTGACAACATTTTGACCTTCTGTTTTTTTCAGAAGCTGCAGCATTTGGTGATGATGAGAATGAGGTTAGTCCACAGTTAAATTTTTTTTTTTTTTGATAAATAGTCCACAATTAAAATTAAACTTACTTCAAAGTTTAGAATTCAAAATACTGTGTCTGTTTTCTTTTCCTTGAACAAATAGAACTCTCTTTTTGTTTTTTTCAGTCTCTTGATGCAAAGGCTCAGAAGGCATTAGAATGCCCTTGCATTGCTGACTTGCGGAATGGCTCATGCGGTACCCAGTTTTCAGAGGCTTTCCTATGCTTTCTCAAGAGCACAGCAGAAGAAAAGGTAACCATTATTAAACAGGTGATCTAGTGAAGCACCTTGTATGGCATTCTAACTCACCTACTGTGAATAGATCTAATGGATCACCTAAAATAGATTTCTTGTGGGAAATGGAATGAGAATTCAGTCTCACTGGGACCTTTGATGGATCAATATTTCTTTTCTTGCCTTTTACTGCCTCCAAAGATCTAAAGGTGCTTAATTGCAATTATGTTATTTTTCTACTCTGCTTTCTCTTGGAATATCGACATCCTTCGAAACCTCAATGACAAAGAAATTGTTAATTTTTTTTCCTCTCCTCTATTGTCATTTTTTTGTGTGACTAGACAGCAGGTGTCGGGTGCTTTGCTCAAACAGTTATTTTTAAAAAAATAAAATAAAATTGTAATACTCTTTCTTGGCCTCTTTGATTAGTACTTCGAATCTTAGTTTTGCCCCAGCAAATTTTTATGGAAAGCAAGAGTCCTGCCTAAGGTTAAATTTTTGGTGTGGAAGCGCCTAATGGGAGTATTAACACCAATGACTTGCTTCAGATGAGGAAACTTAAGTCTTGCATTTCCCAATGTTTGCATGATGTGTAAGAAGTGTGTGGAGGCATCTGACTACCTGTTTCTATACTGTTTTGTCCCCTTCTTTATGGAGTTTATTAGCTAGTATGGTTTGCATGAGTTTCGTTGCTTCAGCGCAAATCATTCCATGAGATGACTTAGAGATGGAGGTGATTGTGGAAATGTGGGAGTTATGGCCACTCATTGGCTGCTTTGAAAGAAGAGGAACTATAGAATTTGTGAAGACAGAATTATGGAGATGGAATCTTTTGTGAAAAAAAAGCTAAACTTCTAACACCTATTTAGGCGATGGTGATGAGAGAGTTTGAAAGCATTCGTCTGTTTGTAATTCAAACTCTCATGCCCTCATATATCTGCATTCGTGTTTGTTTATTTATGTAAATATTTATATGTCAATGTATGTGTACATGCATAATATAATAACTAATGTCCTACTCTCATATATACTCTTCCAATTCGACTTCTTCCTATCTTTTTTATAAAATATATCAAAATTTATATAATTTTTTTAATTTATAAATATTTATTTTATTTTCCTCATAATTAAATTTCCTTTTACAATGTTTGAGATTCATTAATCTAGTTAGCTCCTGACCATGAAGTGTTGGCAGAGTGTTCAAAATTAAGAATTTTATTTATAAATTATGGGCACACCCAACACACCCGTATCTAGGAGTGTGCAAGAAGTGTCGGTCCTGTTTATAAGTGTCTGTGCTCCTTACTTCAGCTCAATTTGTAACTTCCTTTGTCATTTTTATTAATATGTCAACTGTTATCAAGAAGTTGTATTTGATTCTCCAATTTTACTGTGTCAAACTTGAAGTGTTAAGTAACAAAAAATTCTTGTCTGCAAAGCTGGAGACTCGTATATCTTTATAATCATATTTTTGTAGTGAAAAAGGATGTACACTTGGTTTCCCAAAAATCCATTTGGTTGCTCAGGATACTGGAGAAATTGGGCAAGGGGAGGAGAAACATACTTGAACTTTTGATCATATACCGTTTTCTTATTTTCACTTTTCTCTTTCTTTTCTTCTACCTTCTTGGCAACCAAACAGAGTGTTAATGGCTTTCTGGGCTCTTGCTTGGTAGATTATTTCAGCTATGTTTGCAGTATGATTCTGTTGGGCAATAAATGTGGTGATATAAAATTAGGATTGGGTGTCTTCAATATTGATCAATCTCCTAAATTATATTAGTTCTTAGTAATGAATAGACTGGCACCAAAGTAGTTTAAAAGATGGATTTTGTGGTTACATGGTAGAGATAAGCTTGTCCTTCTACATCACCAAAGAGGTTAGTTTGATGGTTGTAAATGCTTGTGTATATTGACAATTACTTATTGGGAAATGAATTTCATGAGATTTTATATGCTGAAAGATTTAAGTGACTGAACAAGATGATATAAAATAGATAAAGATGACATCATGTGGATCCCACATGAATGCATCTATGGACGTGTTCTACTCGGTTTGTAAAGTCGGCTTATTTAGTCAGCTTATATATTTCAGTACTTTTAATTTATTTAAAATTCTTTTGCAGGGGTCGGACTGTGTGCATCCTTTTGTGGCATTGCAGCATTGCATTAAGGCCAACCCGAATGCATTTTCGAAGGACATATTAGATGATAATAGTGAAGTCGAGAAAGAGAAAGAGAGTGAAGTCAAGAAAGAAGAAGAGCGAACGCCCAAGTACAAAATCATCCCTCCCATTTGGTCTGTTGAATCACGAAGTCCAAAACCCAAGCTTTAAGAAGTTATTTCTCAATTTTCCCCTTATCATTTTTTTTCCCTGATAGAATTTATAAATGAATATGGCATTTTTGTTATTGTTTGGTCCTAATGTTATATGCTTTTTAGGGTTTCTTTCTTTTCTTGTTTTTTGTTTTGCATTCCCTCTCTTGCATGTGAATGTGTAAGATGCATTCACAATTCACACCATGCAACAATTTTAAGGGTAACTTTTTCTTTCTTTCTTTTTTTAGTGTTTGGAAAGCTATTTTGTGGTATTTAGAAAATTATTCTTATGTCCAATAAATTTGAAAGGAACAAATTTGCATCTCTCCCCCTCTATCTACACATATTTGTTTAATACATTCACAATTTTCAATTCACAGCCGATGATAAAAAATGTGCCATATTCTGACTTTTATTCAGAGAATATCCAACAATCTGAGAATAGCATATCCAAATGTATTGTGATTTTATACACAATTTGATTCAAACAAATGGTGGCTCGGTGTTTTTCTAACGGTTAGATTCAGAGTTGGGGATGATTGGAGATTGAAAGTATTGGAGAGGATTCAAGTTCACAGTATTTGGTTTAATTACCTGAATAATAGATGTAATTTGCATAAGATCATGGATCATTTTTCACATTGCAACTTGAACTTGAAGATCACCCTTTTTACTTTTAAACAAACTTGAAAGTAGTTGGCTTACTTTAGTCCTTTAAATTCTTTTATCATAATTAATTAATTATTCTCTCTAAGCAGCAAAGGACTACCACAAAGCTAATATAATCTCTCATGAATCCAATTAAAAAGAAAAGGCAAGTCTTTGTTCTTTATTTTCTTGGGGGCAATAACTGCCTAATTAATGCTACAATGCCGCATAACGGCACAAGAGTCCCTTTAAGGTTGGTGTTATCTGTCTGGCAAATAAAGCCACTCTGCCGTGACCACCTCTCAGGCCTTTCTCGTTGTTGAGAGGTGCCATGTTGGTCGGTCATGTGCGGGCGTGTCAGGACAGTTAAGTTCAAGTTTGTGTGGTAAAACACTGGGTCTGAGCTTGCTGGATGTGTATGTTACAACACTAAGTCTGACCTCGATTACAGACAAACTGTATGAGCTCAGATATCAAACAAATATTCCTAATGCTATAGTTGATGCGGCTAGTAGACTTTTGATATGATCTCACTTCGTGCGATTGTAGAGGATAGGAAATGACCCCCTCACTGATTATATACTTCGGCCTCGAATGGCACTGCAAATTTTCTCGAAGTATTTGTGTGTGCACGCGCGCGTGTGCCTGTTTTGGATTAAAGGGAAATTGCAATATGTCGATTGAATAACATTAATAAAAAGTGTGCAATAATAGCATCACCGACGTTTAACTATCAGGCAAGAGTTTATTACAATCTCCACAATATTACACGATCTTGGCCCTAAATTACACTTGAAATGTAAATCATCAACGAGAAATAGGTGGTAGGGAAACTGTTTGGGCAACGCAACTAGTAATGGGATACTAGGGAAACTGTTTAGGCAACGCAACCAGTAATATAATGCTATGGATGACACTTGGATTTAGGCACAACCAATCGTGTGGATTTAGGTGCAACCAATAGTGTGGTGCTAGGAATTCTACTTGGATTTAGAGGAAGTCAGAAATAGAGTGCTAGTGATACCACTTGGATTTAGGTGAAACCATAAACAGAGTGCTATGGGTGCCATTTGGATTTGGGTAAGGCGGAAGCAGAGTGCTAGGAGACTATTTAGGTTGGAATTAAAGTAGTAAACGACATTAAAAGTAAATGCAATTTAATGCATGATAAACAAGGTAAGACATTGGGATATGGTTGCTTGAAAGCGAACAAAATCCACTAGGTAAGTTTGGTTTTGTTTGTGGTGCTGGTCCTCTTTTCCAATGGATGAAGTCCTTCATTTATAGCAAAAGTTTGCTATGTCTTCTAGATCTTGGGATTGCTACTCATTGGATGATTCTCTATGTGCCCAGCTGTGATTGATTCTTTTAATTATATTCGTACATGACTAATATAATTATGTTGATCCGCTCGTAGCAACAAATTCTAGCAAACTAATCTAGTTGAGGTAACCAGATTTGGTGAAGAAGGAACGTTTTCATGATTAGCAACCTTAACTCATCTGTATGGCATCAACCCTCGAAATGTTTTTCTGGGGGCATTCAATATATCAGCATTAAATGCACTGATTTGGTGATGGCCTCGTTCATAGCTGACTCCCTTTCTCTCTTGGGTTTGCTAATCTTCGAATGATGCTGCTGTTTTTGCCATTTTTTCAAAGCATGGAAGCAATCAAACTCTCGAACGATGACAACTTGATTGCCCATAACATGGTCTTGACATGGGATGAGATTGGTTGTAATTTTGACTTCAATACTCCCGTTCTTATTTCTTACGTGGCAAAGCTTAGTCTTGGTTAACCAGCCAAATGCCCAATTTTAGTGCAAAAATTATCATTATTTTTTTAGAGTTCAAATACATAGTCTAAAAATATTAGTTGTGTGTGTATATACTTACATATATATTTGAAAACAAATTGTGTGTATATACTTACATATATATTTGCAAACAAATTATACACACTTATTAGTTTATTTAATTAAGATGCTTATTATTTTAGATTTCCTTAAAATAATCCTTTCATGTACAAAAATTTAAACTCTGGATTTCTCATGTCACATTTCTCTTAACACACATATATATATATATATATATATATATATATATAGACACACACACTATAATTTTTGTATTTTAATTATTAGTAATATTATGTATCTCCTAACATAGAAAAAAATAAGATTACTCATAGATCAAATACATTCTCTCGTGCTTATGAAATTATATTTTTATTATTCCACAAAGTATATAATGACCTTTAATTAGCAATGTATAAATATTGATATTTCACAAACACATATCTAATACCATACATGTGTATAAGCGGTCTAGCATTTGCTCTCGCTGTTGCACTGTGTGACTTAAGTCGATACTCTAGAGATATCTTATACTTTCTTATACGGGTGAGGGGGGTCTCACCACTATCGCAGTGGTGGGCCCCATGCCCCTTTCACAGTATCTCTTTTGGAGAAAATTATTGAATACCACCAGGACTCTGTATATGGGGGACTAACAACTCTCTATGTCATATTATCTCCTAAAATAGTGTGAAATAGAGGTTTACTATTGGTGAGATTCCTATAAATATGAAATCTCCGGGAGACTTAATAATTACTCCTCTTTTTGGACATTCGGTTTCCAAATTATTTCTCTTTTTTTTTTTTTAATAGTAAAGGTATATATGTGACACATAATTTACTAATTAATTTATATTTCACTAATTTTTCATTAAAAGGATGACAAAAGTAGGAAAGTGAACCAAAAAAACCTATATTAATAGGGCCTGATTCGGTTAGATAGATAAAAAATAGTGGAATGTGAAGGAAATTGATTTTTTCACTATTAGTTCCATCTAACCAAAATGACCTTAATGCTTCGTTTAATAGAAAGGAAGGAAGAATGATGGAGGGAAGATAAGAAGGAAGGAACAAATTTCTTCCATTTGGTGTAGAGGAGGGAAGAGAAAAGAAGATGAATGACTCATCCCTCCTTTTTAACAAATTTTCATCCCTCCAAATATGAACGAAAGACATGAAGGAAGAAAGACAACACTATTAAAAAAAATTAATTACAAAACTATCCTTTTAATTATTTGATAAATCTAGAGTACTATAAATAATGATGGATATAATGGTAAAAATAAATTAAAACTCTCTCTTCCATTCTCTCCTAACAAACAAAATAATGTATTATCTCATTCTCTTCTCTTCATCCAACCAAACAAAAAGAGGGATGTCTCATCCTTCCCTTCTTCTCTCCCTTTTATCCAATTTTCTTACTTCTTACCAAATGAAGCATAAGAGAAAAGTAGTAGCTGAGATGCAATTGATTACAACACCCACGAGTTTTCTATTTTTTGACCAGATTATATGTCAAATTTCTAGGCACAAACTTCACAGTTTGAAAGAAAATAGTATGAAAATTATGTAATTAAAATTTTGTATCAAATTTTATTTGAATAGGCCACACGCTGCAATCAAAATTTCATTCTCTTTCTTTTTATTAAATTTAATTTTAAGGTATTTTGACATTTTTTATGACAATGACAATTTTCATGAGACGCACCTCATTTCTTTATTAATAAACTGAAGAAAGCTTTCTTCACAGATCAGTAGGAAAATCATCTTGAGACACAGTCCTGCTTTTTTCACACATAGCAGGCAAATCATCTTGAGATTCTTGCCCAAATATGCGAAAGGGAAAAATTAGATTTTAGTAATTAAAATTAAAAAAAATTCACTTTATGGTGATCTTAATCTCAAGGAAAGGTAAATAATGACCAAACTTAAAAAATAATTGCTAATGAGTGACTATTTAACTTTAATGTTCATAATACTCTTCCATCTCTCTATAGATTCCCAATTATTTTTTCGTCTTCTATATATATATATATATATATAGGTTCAACAATTTTTATATTTCCTTGATTTCATAATTCTTTAATGAAATACAAGTTCAACCATTCTTCAACACAAATAGTGTGGTATGAATAGTGTTATTTTGTATTTGTCCTTTCAGAACACCAAATTTACGTGAAAACTCGAATCAGGAAAAAACTTGTCACGCTTCAAAATCCGAGCCACCGAAGCACCCCCGGTCCGAGCCCGAACCCCGAGTTGTGAGGTGTCACATTTTCCCTATCAACACCCTGTGTCCCCGAATGACCACGACAATACCTATCCTATCACCCTCGGTTCTGATCTAGACCATCGAGATCAATCATGCGGAAGTGTAACCAGTCCACCCTACGTCCCTATATGAAACACTTGGGGTTCTAATTTCACACCTCAATTATTAACCTAAGAACTTAGTCTCATAACCTCACAGAAGCGTTTACACATGTACTTACACGTAAACGGGTCTTAAACAATCCCTATGGATGGGTCCCACAAATGACTACCCAATACAATTCCATTAAAGAGGTACCTGCCTTCACACATTGCGTTGAATCATAATGGGGGATTACAATTTCGCGAAATCTTCATTAGAATTTCACGTAATCTCAATTATGATTCATCGTACATTCCGCGTAATCCCACTGGAAATGGACCTCTAATCTCCTCAATTTCTATGATTCCTTGTAATCCCAATTACGATTCATCATGTCACTACGATTTCGCGTAATCTTGATTTCGATTCTGCATAATGCCACTCAACTGAATCCTGCTTATTATTCAAAGTTCATACCTAGCCAGTTCTCAACCTCAATTTTCATTCACTTGATTTAATACAATACAAACGATATCTAAGCATAAATGCAAGCTTAAAAACATCATCTAAATCACATCACATTCATTCATATACAAAATTGAACTCAAAACATCATTCCATAGTCCGTACATATACTAAATGGAAGGATCCTCATACAGGCTATCATAATCTAAATTATCCATACATCCATGGTGCTTATAACATAAAACATGTTTTCTAAAATATAATGTATTGCATGCATAGCCAAAAATGCATCTAGTCCACATTCTGGACATGTATTCCAAAGTAACTACAAAAACGTCCAAAGGCTCATCTATACTCCAGACCAACTCAAGATTAGTGAGACTTCGTTACTTCCTTGTCATTACCTGAAAAGATTTATATATAGGGGATTGAGCTCCTGTTTCCTCAGTAGAAATCCCTAAAACATGTTCCCTAAGGTCCCATAAATGCACACACCCCAAGGAAAGAATCAACATGCATCAATTATTACATACCATTAACCATACCATGAATATATGCACTATCCCATGCCTTCATGTCCTTCCCATTTCTCACACAACCGAGAAGCGTCGGACTTTAATGAAGGTCCATCCGGTCAAGTCATACATATCTCACAAGATACCCGGATTCCAATTTCAGGACCACCCAGTTAACATGCAAAATTCATGTTTCGGTCCATCAGAGATGTCCTCTACAATCCTCCCAAATAGGCAAATACACCCCCACCATGTATATGCCATGCATTAACATTAATATATATATATATATATATATATATATATATGTGTATATATATATATAAGTATATGCTCATTTTCATATGTCCTCATGCTAAATGCATACACAAGGGTTACAATTTCATGTTTTGTACATAAAACATGTTTGCATATGTTTTGCTCACAATTAAATCATACAAGGCATATAAACACATAATCATGATTTTCATCTTTGAAAATCACACAAATACCACATTCATATATATTTTTGCATATAAAATACACAAAACCCTAGTTGTATGCCCTAGGCATCCAACCAACTCACCAAAATCTCAGAATTTATGGGTTAGAGATCTCTACCTCAGTTTGGAAGAGTTTCCAAACAAAACTCCAAATGTGTCCCGAATGAAAATCACCCAAAATTGACTTTGTTCAAACAAAATCCAAACTCTCACTGCGTAGAACAGACTTCACTTCTTTGGTGCCTTCCAAATCTCACCTTAGAAGCTTCAAAATCTAAAAAGAATGAGAGGAATGTAGAGAGAAGGAAGAGAGAAGAGTGAGCTGGTTGAAATATCTCCAGCAAATGCCCAGAAATATGCACTAAGTGCATTTATTACACTTTGGGCATAAAATTACCAAAATGCCCTTTAGTCACTTAACGTACCCTTTTGACCTCCATTTTCAATTTCAAAAGCGGCTATGCCTTTAAAATCAAGTTTTTATCTTTTAAAACATTTTGAATGGTCTAAAACTAGAAATAAATATTTTCCAAACATTTTTCAGTTTTCCAGGCCCACCAGTCTTGCATCCCGGGCCTTGACGACCCAAAAATCCTAAATTGAGACTAATGATTCCAAATATTTTTTGGACATCTAAACAAGTCTCTAAACATGTATTTCATATTTAGAACATTCATACCATTATTTAAAATCATTTATAACAATAAATGATGAAGAAAAAAGAAAATCGGCCAAAAATAGGCACGGTCTTTACAAAATCATAGGTGAGGCTGTAGCCTAGGAGAAATAAATCCATTATCGTCGAAGCAAAGTACAACAGACTCTATCTCAGACTCGCACCCACTCCACTTTGCCAAGAACTTGATGTTGAACACCTCAGCCTTACTCTTGCGACTCCACATCTAATTGTTGCAGACTCTAGACTAACATCACTGTTGATAATTAATCCCCCTTTGTTCGGCATAGCGGAATCATATCACCCCATCACAATCATACAATAATATATGGAGACAACAATCAAACACATCTATGCAGAACACAACATTTTGCATGGTTCACTCAACTCTAAGACTATGTCCATGGAAAGAGAGATTGCACTATAATTGAGAAGAGAATATACAACATGCGAAAAGCATGCCTACCACATACACTCCTTCACTCTTTCTCGACATCTTTCCCCCATAATTAGATATACTCACTCATTTCCTCACAACACTCACTAACCCCTTACATTTTTTCTTTCTCTACCTTTTTTCTTCAACTTTACCTCTATTTATAGAGTCTCCAAACCCATTTCTTATTGGACAAATATTACAATTCCTTAGAATCTAAGACAACTTGTCCTATAAGAATTACCTATTAAAATACAACTCTATATAGAAAGCTAATTATATTAAGAATATGAGCCACAATTCCTAATAGTTACAATCCTTGCAGAAGGGTTGTTGGAAGAACACGAACACTCCGCGAATATTCTGTCCCCTTTGTAGTGTGATTGACTTATTTCTCACAAACAATAATTGATGTTAGAATCAATAATTATGGTATGAATAGGTTGTGCAGATTTTATAACTCATTAGACGAGGAGAAAATGCGTATTACAGCTGTCTATATGTTATGTAATTAGTATATTCTGCTAACTATTATCTCTGATTTATAGGGATTCTATTCTAGATTTATAGGATATTATTTTCCAAATTTGTAGCCTATTTTTTGCTTATTTATTTTTTCCTTGTACATTGCTAAAGATATATAAAAAAATTTCCATTATTTCACATGGTATCAAAGCTAAATGCTCTCTAGGAAACTGTGTAAATTTGTGGCCTGCATTGCCTCGTAAAAGGAATTTCTTCCTTTTTTTCTGGCCTAAACTGCTATTTTCTTTCCTTCTTCTAGTTCTGTTTTTTCTGGCCTACTTTGCCATTTTTCCAGAACCATTTTTTCCTTTTCAGATCGGTCTTCTTAAGTCCAAATTTCTTTCCACTTCTGTCCAAAATCATGACTGAGGTTTCCAAATCTACCAATAAGCAAGCATCAACACAGTAGCAGGAGAGTTACAGAATATTCAACCAAGTTTACGTCTCAACAGAAAAAACTATTTGAAGTGGTCTCAGTTTGTTCAAGCCTTCTTGAAAAGGAAGGGCAAACTGAGTCATCTTCTGGTACGGGACCAAAACCGAATGATTCAAAGTTTGCTGTGTGGGATGAAGAAGACTCGATGGTGTTGTCCTAGTTATGGAATTCAATGATGCTAGAAGTCAGCGATACTTGCATGTTTTTTACAATAGCAAAGGAAATTTGGGAGTCCTACAAGTAAACCTATTCTAAAGTCCGCGATGCAGCACAAATCTATGAGATTAAGACAAAAATCTCATATACCAAACAAGGTAACTGATCGGTCACTGAATATGCTCAAATTTTACAAAACTTATGGCAAAGTTAGATCATTATCAGTGTATTGAGATGAAGTGCAACGATGATATAGCCCTTCTTGAATGTTGAGTTCGATCCTGTTCGAGTACAAGTGTTATAAAAGGAAGAAATTCCTTCACTCAATGAAACAATTGCCATAATTCATGGAAAAGAAGGGCGAAGAGGAGTTATAATGGAGTCTCAATTGGCAGATGGTTCAGCCTTGATTACGAAAGTTGCAAATCCGAGAGCTGTGAAATCAAACCAGTCGAATATCTATTCTAGTGGATTAGGAGGAAATAATAGGCTATCAAAAAGATCAAGAGCAAGTAATAAAGACTCTTTATGGTGTACCTACTATAAAAAGTCACGACACAGCAGGAAGAGGTGCTGGAAACTCCATAGTAAGCCCTTAAATACTCAAAATACTTCCTACATAGAAAAGAGTAATCAAGGAGGAGGTCAAGGACATACACATTTGACCTCAGCACAATTAGAAGGAGTAAGAGAATTCTCTCGAGAGCGATCCAAGTTCAATAGAGAAGAGATTGAGAAGCTTAGAGAAACCTATGAGTGGCGCAAGTGCTTGATCCTTGGCATTTTTAGGTAACTCTCAGTCCTACGCACTTAATGTGTCGATCTCAAAAGGAACTTGGGTAGTGGATTCTAGAGCTACAGATCATATGACCCAATCATCTCAAGGGTTTGTCTCTTACAATCCTTGTCCTAGTAATAAGAAAACTATTACTGCTGATGGAACTCTGGTTACAGATGCTGGTCAAAGGGATATAGTTATAAATCAAAAATTTGTTTTAAAAAATGTTCTGCATGTGTCAAAATTGTCTACCAATCTAATTTCAATTCACAAGCTTACAAAGGATTCGAATTGTATGGTAACTTTTTCTTCTGCACTTTGTAAATTTCAGGACTAGAGCATGGGGATGATGATTGGACTTGCTAGGGAGAGGAATGGACTCTACTTTCTTAAGGAACCTGATGGGCAAAATAGCACTAGGATCCTATTTCGTTGTTTCTACTTCTGAGTCTTCTCTTTCCAATAAAAATAAAATATGGTTATATCATCTTCGTCTTGGTTATCCATCTTTTAGTATTCTTAAAATAATATTTCTTGGTTTGTTTAAAGGATTTGATTTGGGCATGTTTCATTGTGATGTGTGTGAACTTGCAAAACATAATCGTGTTTTTTTCCAATAAGTAATACAAGATCTTCAATATCTTTTACTCTAATTCATAGTGATGTTTGGGGACCTTCTACAGTTCATAATATCTCTGGGGCTCGATGGTTTCTTTCATTTATTAACGATTGTACTCGTGTGTCATGGGTTTTTCTCTTAAAATAAAAATCAGATATGAGTTCCACCTTTCAAAAAAATTTCAACATGGTAAAAAAGCAATTTAGGGCTGAGATAAAAAGAGTTCGATCTAATAATGCTAGGAATTACTGTCACACCCCAAAATTCAGACCACCGGGACTCCCCCGGTCTGAGCCAGAATTTCGAGTAGTGAGGTGTCATGACTGCCCAATCGTCACTTCACGACCTGGACAACCATGACAAGTTATCATTATCATCCTCGGTTCTCACCCGAACCACCGAGGTCATCACACATAACGGAAGTCTTTACATCATTGATACCTTTATCGGTTATGACATAATGGTCAACAATCTATAATAAGATCTCAAAATTCAGCAGAAGCATTTATAAAACCATTATCACCATGTGTACAAGCATGTATAATCAATACAAGTCTACAATGGGCACCCTTTGGTGAATATATACTCATACAAGTCATTTCCTGTTACCTAGTTCTTGCCATATTTTGCATAATCGAAAGTGCCATTTCGTACAATTGAGATTTTGTATAATCAAAAAATAGGTTTCGATTGATCGAAAACCTATCTTTCGTATGATCAAAACCCCATCGAAATGCTATCAAAAATTTTCAACATTTGAGACTTCACGCCTGCACTATTTTGCACAATCGAAACCTTAGTTTTGCACAATTGAAATTCCCTCTCTACAGAATTCCTGTTACATCTCATTATTCTATACTTGGTCCATTTTACGTCCAATATCCATTCTAATACCTTAGAATCATCCAAACACAATACTACTCATAAATGAAGTATTAAGGCATCATACATTCATGTTATTGGCCCTTGAATCATAAATATAAATCCATTCATACATTAAAATCCTTGAAATATAAGCATTTAAACATAAATCCAGAATTTAAGGCACATACGCCTATAAGCAACTTGTCAAATTTAAGTTTCCATAAATATATCAAAATGCACTATGTCCTCAGGATTTCTTTGAGTTTTGAGTTTATTTATGGGACCAGGATGAGTTGGGTGACCCAGGGAAGTTGTTACGAATTTTGTGAATTTCATGTATGGGTGTATATGAATTTTTGAGGGTATAGATGATATGTTGAGAGAGAAGAATGTTAGCATGTAATTTGTTCAAAGTTACATGCCATTTGTCTATGTATTTGCTTTGGGATTAAAGTTGTCGACTTATATAGAGCTTTATGTATAGATACACCAGATTGGGGGAAGGGTGATCCTGGACATGGTTTGTTGAGCAGTGAGATAGAGAAATTACAAATCATAGATTTGTGTTTGATTTTTTTTTCCTCGATATGATGACTAGATGTCCTTCATGGAATGGATTAGCTATCAGCTTTTCAAGCCAACACTGATTGTTATCGGGAAAGAGTGTTGGTGTGGACAACAAAAGGGGATCATTTTTGTTTCATAGGTGAACAGAGTGATTTTCATTCTTCGGCATTCTTTGGATGGAGGGGCAAAAGGAAATTTTAACTTCTTCTTGGCTAGTCTTATGACCGAAAAAGAAGGGAAAAATTTTGTGATCTTTTCTGAAGTGGTTGGTGAATTTGAGGATGTAATTTCGAAAGAGTTGACAAAATTGCCTCCTAGGCGAGAGGTTGAGTTTGCCATTGACGTCATACCCAGTACGACACCCATTTCGATGACACCGTGTCGTATGGCACCGACAGAATTAAAGGAGTTAAAGGAGCAAGTAGAGGACCTAAAGGTGAAAGGTTTCAAACGTCCTAGTGTGTCACCTTGGGGAGCACCGATCCTTTTTGTTAAGAAGAAGGATGGGTCACTACAGTTATGTATTGACTACCGAAAACTAAACCCACGTGATGATCAAGAACAAATATCCCTTGCCAAGGATAGATGATTGTTTGATCAACTTAGAGGAGCTAAGTGTTTCTGCAAGATTGATTTGAGGTCGGGGTACTGTCAATTGAGAGTCAAGGAAGAAGATGTTTTGAAGACAACTTTTGAACACGGTATGGTCATTATGAATTCCTTGTGATGCCTTTCAATTTAACAAATGCACCAGTAAATTAATATTAACTTGTCTAAACATGTCCATCATGTCATGCAGTTTGTCCCCTTGCTTCCCCAACTTGGATGCTTCAAGGAAACATTGTGGGAAAGGAGCCTTGGGCTCATAAGAATTTTCAGCACTTGGACTTGTGATCGCTTCTTCTTCTTCTTCTTCTTTCTTCTTCTCTCACACCTTGTTATCAATTACCTTGCCACTTCTCAACGTGGTAATAGTTTGAATCTGCTTATGGTGTGGGTTACTTGTGGAAACATGCATCCCTCTAGGATTAGTAACATGTTGACTAGGGAGCTTCCCTTCTTCTCTTCTATTCAAAGCATTAGCAAGTTGTCCAAACTGAGATTCCAGTTTAACAATAGATTGAGAGTGAGAATGTACTAGTTGAGCTTTAGATTGCACTGTTGCTGCAGTGGCTTGTACTGTCTCTATAATGGAGTCGAGTTTCTCAAACTTTGCTAGGGCAAGTGTCAGCTTGTCTTCAGGAACACAAATTTTTTGTGCCATAGGAATTTATGCTTGATACTGCTGTTGAGGTACATAATTCCTAGGTTGATATGTAGGTTGCATTGCTGCCCCTTGGTTACTGTAGGAAAAACCAGGATGATTCCTCCATGTTGGATTGTAAGTATTACCACATGGAGGATTTATTGGTCCAGTGTATGCAACTTGGACTTGCTCATGTTGAAGATCAGAAAATTATCCAATAAAAGGACAATTGTTCACATTATGTATAGGACTAGAGCAAAATTCATAAGGGCCTTGCAATGAAGGATTTGAAATAGAAGGAGCTTGATTGGCAACCATAATTGCTGTCACTTTTTGTACAATTAAATCAATGTCGGTTGGCATAACTTCTGTAGCACCAACCTCAAAGATCTCATCAGTCTTCTTTGTAGTGGCAGGCCTGCATGAACGAGTAAAGGATACATGTTGTAGAGAATTGTCACTAAGATTTTTGAACAAAGTCCATGCCTCTTCTTCACTCTTCAACATAAGTACCTCCACAAGATGCATCAACCATCTGTCTGTTGGCTTCTGTCAGCCCTTCATGAAAACTCTACACTAGTTGCCACTTAGGAACTTGATGATGAGGACACTTCCTAAGAAGGTCCTTGAATCTTTCTCATGTCTTATAGAATTGTTCCCCCTCATGTTGGGAGAAACCAGTGATAGCACATCTAAGCTGATTGGTCTTCCCTATCGGTAAATACTTCATTGTCCTTTAAGGAGAATGGAAAATGTCTCATTTTGAAGGCATCTTCAGAGAAGTAGTGAATTTTGGTAGTTGAGCACACTTCAATGAATTTATCTAGATGCTTGTAAGGATCCTCTTGAGTCAGTCCAAAATAGGATGGTAGCAACTGAATAATGCTAGACTTGATCTCATAATTCTGTGCTGTGACATTGGGCGGTTGGAAATCGGTTGGTGAAGTGTAGGTCTCAGGAACATAGTAGTCTTTGAGCAATCTAACCCTTTCCCCAGCAGCATTAGGAACAATATTGTTATTCCTTTCTTTCGCCATGTCTTCAATGAATTCTTCCTCTTGCACAATGGTATCAACAAGAATGTTCCTCTGTTGTATAAGAGTACATTCAGGCTCAGGATCAAGAGGTATCAAAGGATCATCCACAGAACGACAACCTTACATATATTAACGAAAGTACCTGAAAAAAAAACAAAAACAAAATTAAAAGCAAAATATAAAAATTTCCTAAACTAAAAATCAAATTAAAATTAATTATGCAAAATCCAATCAATCAAATAAATAATCTCCGGCAACGGCACCAAAAATTGATTCGTTGGTAAGTGTATCAATTAAAATTACCACATTTCGCAATAGAACAAATTCCTTGCAAAATAGGACTATCGAATGGGGTGTCGAACCTCAGGGATATGGTCTGAATGAATTGGTAAACGTAATTAATTCTAATTAAATTAAGAAAGAATATGTTGCTGATTTTTATATCTAACTAATTAAAAAAGCAATTAAAATAAAATAAGAGAAAATAAAGAGTGTAGAAAATATGAGATGAATCTAGGGTTATTGACTTCATCACTAACGTCACAATCAATGGTCAATTGAACTAATTATGGGGACTTATACCATGCATAAGTGGTGTCGGTGGCTACAAGCTCACCTCCATCCATCAAGAAGATAACATAGGATTAAGGCTAAGTCATAGACTATCTTCGATTGGCATGGTCCATCTGCTTAACTACTCTATTCTAGGGTGCAATACGGTCTATCTTCTCTATGCATACTCTATCAAAGCTTTTAATGATATATTCAGTGATTACCATTGTGTAATAATCGCTTTCATAATCACAAAAACTAAGAGAGATTGAGTTCAATAACAATAACTAAATATCTAAAATAAGATAAGAAATTATTGAAATGCATGAATATAAAGATCCCCAATAATTAAAATAATCAAACTATTGATGCTTAGGGCTACATCAAAACCCTAGTGGATGAACTCGCCGCTCATGGTAGAAGAAGAAACTTTAACGGTTGAGAAAGAAGACATCATCTACATGGAAGTATTGCTACGGCTTGTTCTCTAATGATTTTGCACTCCAAACTCTCCAAATTATGTCTTCAAAAGTGTCCAAAAGCTCCCCCAAAATAGTCTCCAATTTGCCACTTTATACCCCGAAGAAAATACATCAAGTCATAATCCAATTAGGAAATAATTAGGGTTTCTCGTAGTACTAAACAGGCGAATTTTTATGCTGATATTTGGCCCAACTTTTGACCCACTAGAAGTCTGATTCACGGAATTTTTGTGAAATACAAAAGTGTCTAGAATCGAATTTCGTTCAACATATTCAAAATTAAGTCGATTTGAGGCTCGAAAATATGACTTATGGTCCGTTTTCCAAAACGGAATTAAAATTGTATTAAACGCAAAATTGGGGCTTCAGGCCCAAAATTCTCTTAAGCTGTTGTAGTTCTCTTGGACCTCTTCTTGGGGCTGATTTGAGTTGAAATATGGAGTTAAATGGATCCATTTGATATAGACTTCATCTAACCCTCTTGCATGTCATCTCTAAAAGTCCAAAATCATGGTTTTAACTAAAATAATCATTATGGCCCTGAAAATACAGAAAATACTAAAACGAAGTAAAATCAAAAAAATAATCTATCACTAAGAGAATAAAATATGCAAATTAAGAGGCTAAAATGCGTAACATTCAACAACGATCATATGCCAAATATGAGAAGTGTGAGTTTTGGCTACCGGAAGTGAAGTTTCTCGGACATGTGGTTTCGGGATTGGGAGTTTCCATAGTTCCTTCCAAGATAGAGACCGTAATGGATTAGGAATGTTCAAAGAATATGTTTGAAATTCAGAAATTTCTTGGGATTAGCCAGCTATTACTGGAGATTTTGTTGAGGATTTCTCACGGTTAGCGACACCTATGACGAGACTCACTCGAAAGAGAGTTAAATTTGAATGGAAGATGATGGAGGACATAGTGAAGTAGGGCTTGTACTTCAGTGAGGATTGGTAAACCTAGGTAGAGGCTGAAAATCAAGCGGATTGTGATGATGAGATAGACATGTTGTGATAGACTTTGATAGTGTTAGTTTTAGGTCGTTGGGAAGGGTATGACCTTAACGTTTTTACAAACTGAGAGTTTGATAGTGGTTTATGTTAGCTTTGCAATCTTTGCACAACCATTAAGGAGTAGAGGTCAGTTAATTGACTAAGACTATTGGTGGTATACATAACACATATACATTGAGTTTCAACTAAACACCATACATTGCATTCCTCAAAATTTATACATAAGACACATGTGGCAATTATATTTGAGATCTACATACATCAAGATAAATCAAATGTAAAGAAAAAATTTCTAGAAAACTAGTCCACATGCCACAAGCCGGCATGGACGTATATACATATAAAAGTCAAAAGTTCACTGAACCCTCTAAGCCAATCAAGCCTCATCCTCCATCAAAGCTTTATTTGAAAAAGAGTTTAGGGGAAGGGGGTGAGCATACAACTACGCCCAGTAGGATTGATTCGCTCAACACTACCTCGATTCAGGCAACCATGCATGAATTCACATGAAATCTTTAAGTATTTACCTGTCATGCCTTAATGGTTTTTCATGCTCAAAAATTCATATTTTCAAAATCATGAGTGCTGTCTCATGCTCCAATCACAAAATAGCTTATAAAGAATCATAACTCTCAAATAAACTCACATCACGTATACCCAAAAATCATTTCAACTGGGGACTTTGGATTATCATAATTTTTTTCGAAACCACAAACTCTACTTATTCTCTATAGGTTGCTAACCCGACAAAAGCGACATTTGCTTGGCCAAGTTTTGGGTCTTCTAACCTAGGGCTCTGGGTCCTTCTTAATTCTCACACACATACCCAAAAATTACATATTCTCACATAATGCACTTTATCACATAAATGCCCCAAAACTCAAGATTGTCACAATTTTCATCAAATGCATAACATATACCAAGTCAATGCATTTCAAAACTCAACTCATGCATATTCAATGCAATCACCCTCAACTCATGGAAATCACTACACTTATGCATTTTTAAGAAAAAATTCTTTTTATGGATTTACTCTACACATGGGATCAATTCTCACAAATCTCTCAATGGACACAAATTCATGTTATGTATTCATAAGCATCACTAAGTCATGCATAATATATAAATTCAATATGTACATATGCAATAAATCATATTTTCACAAAATCTCCAAAGACAAGTTTCATGTCACAATTATGTGACCTATAGAATCAAAGCAAAGCAAGGATTCACACCCCTACCTCAAATCTCAAGCTTGGAAACTAAGTTTCCAAAATCCCAGCCCATTCAAATTTGCTAAAAATGAATTTTGTTCGATCCAATGTGTAACCCTCGCTAAGTAGAGCAACCCATTTGTCTTTAACATTTACCAAATCCTAGTCCAAGACTTCTGAAATAAAGAGAGAAGGTAGAGAAGGGAAGAGGGACAGTTAGAGAGATATAATTCCTATATCTAAGTGGTTGAGATCCCTACTCTAGATATATATGTCCTCATGAGGCACGAAATGACTAAAATTCCCCCAGGTGCTTTAACATACCCTCCTGACCTCCGTTTCTGATTTCGAAAGCGGCTATGATTCCAAAATCAATTCTTTAACTTGTTTAACATTTAGTTTGGTCCATAACCAAAAATAATATTTTTCTAAAAAAAAATCAGATTCTCAGACTCACCTGAACCACGTCCCAGAGCCCCGTTGACCCAAAAAGTCAAACTTCTTCAAATATTTTTAAAACTTTCCAAAACCTCAAAAACACTCTTCGAACATGTTCTCCACATTTAAAACATGTTAAACATCATTTAAAATGCAATTAGGGCAAAAGTGATAACTAAAATGGAAATCGGTGATAGGCGTAGAATGTTACGCATTCTATCCTCTTAATTTGCATATTTTATTCTCTTAGTAGTAGATTATTTTTTATTTTACTCTGTTTTAGTGTTTTATGTATTTTTGGGCTTTCAAAGTTGACATTCAAGAGGGTGAGAAGAAGCCAACATCAAGTGGATTAATTCAACTTCATATTTTAACTCAAAAAAATCCACAGAAGTAGCCCAAGACAATTATAACTGCTTAAGGAGATTATGGGCTGAAGCCCAATTCTGCGCGAAATACAGTTTTAATCTCGTTTTGGTAAACTGCTCGTATCTCTTATTTCTAATAGTCAAAACGGTCCAATTACTATATTGGTTTAACGAAATTCAATTCTAGATCTTTTTGTATTTCACAAAAATTCCGTGAATCGAACTTCTGGGACGTCAAATATTGGGCCAAAGTTTAGTAGCCGAAAACCTTAATTGTCTCCTAATTAGGTGGGGACATTTCATATTCTCTTGTAATTAAAAAGTAGCGAATTGGGGCTATTTTGAGAACCTTGGGCAGCAGCGTTGAAGAGCTTTTGGAGTGAAGAATCATTGGAGAATAAGGTCTTGTGCGAATTCCATAGAGATGATGCTTTATTCCTCAACCGTTGAAGCATTTTCTTCTACCATAAGCGGCTAGTTCATCCACTAGGGTTTTGATGTAGCCCTAACTAAGTATCAATGGTTTGATTGTTCTAATTATTTGGGGATTTTTGTATTCATGCATAGATTGTGTAATTTAGAGGATTCTCTTTATAAAATTGAGCAATAAAGTCTTTATATTCAGTTTCAATAATTTTTTATCTTATCTTAGATACTTAATTGTTGTGATTGAACTCAATCCCTTTTATTTTCTGTGATTTTAAGAGTGATTATTACACAATAGTATTCACTGAATGTATGATTTTGATGGATTATGCCTAGAGAAGATGGACCATACTGCACCTTAAAGTATAGTAGATAGGCAGATGGTTCATGCCAATCGAAGATAGTCCATGACTTAACTTTAATTCTATATTATCCCCTTGACGGTTGAAAGTGAGCTTGTAGCTGCTGATACCACTTATGCATGATACAATTCCCCATAGTTAGTTTAGTTAACCATTGGTTATGAGGTTAGTGGTGAAGTCAATAACCCTAGTATTTATCTCATCTTTTCTTCACTCCAAAGATTTTCTTGCCTTTTATTTACTTGCTTTATTAGTTAATTTAGAATAAAATCAGTAAACTATTTCTTCTCAATTTAATTAGAATTAGCCTTATAAATTCAACACAATCAGAACACAGCCTCTATGGTTCGACACCTTTTCGATATCCCTATTCTGTAAATAATTTCTTCTATTGTGAAGTGGTAATTTTAATTGATACACTTAGCCATGAAAAATTTTTGGGGCCGTTGTCAGGGACTGTCTGTTTGATTGTTTGGGGTTTTAGCCTAGTTGGATTTTTAGTTTAGAAATTTTTTATATTTTACTTTTAATTTTATTTTTGTTTTCTTTTCAGGTATTTCAGTCACCATATGCTCGATCGCCATTCATTGGCTAATCCATTAATACCTTTTGATCCCGAGCTTGAGTGTACTTTGAGACAATAAAGAAGTGTTCCAATTGACCCCATTGTGTAAGAAGAAGAGATCATTGACGACATGGCTGGTGTGCCTGATAATGATAATAATAATAATGATATTGTGCCTAATGCTGCTAGGGAAAGGGCAAGATTACTCAGAGACTACTATGTCCAAGAGACATATAATTCGCCAGCTGGATTTTAACTGTTTAATGTCATAACACAACTTTGAAATCAAGTCCAACATTATTTAGATGTTTCTGTCTTATTTTAGGTTGACCCAAGAGGATCTATACAAGCACCTGGATGACTTCATCGAAGTGCGCTCAACAATAGAAATTCACAACTTCTTTGAAGATGCTTTCTGAATGCGACTATTTCCATTCTCTCTAAAAGACAAGGCCAAATATTGGTTTAATTCTCTACCGGTGGGCTCTATCACTACTTGGACTCAAATACAATATGAGTTTTGAAGTAGTATTTTTTGTTAAGGAAGACCAATTAGTTTAGACGTGCTATCATTGGTTTCTCCTAATTTGAGGGGGAACAATTCTATGAAACGTGGGAGAGGTTCAATGGCCATATTAATTAGGAAGTGTTCTCGCCATCAAGTTCCTAAGTGGCAGCTTGTGCAATGTGTCCATGAAGGGCTAACAAAAGCCAACAGACAGATGGTAGATACATCTTGTGGAGGTACTTTTATATTGAAGAGTGAAAACGAAACATGGACTTTGTTTGAAAATATGAGTGATAATTCTCTACAATATGTGTCTTCATATCATTCTAGCAGACCATCCAACACAAGGAAGACTGATGGTATTTTTGAGATTGGTTTTGCAGATGCATTGTCTACCAATATTGACTTAATTGCACAGAAAGTGGCACAAATTATGGCAGCTAGTCAAGCTCCTCCCCCTTCTGTAAATTCTTCATTGCTAGGCCCTTGTTACTTTTGCTCTAGTCCTATGCATCATGTGAATAATTGTGCTTCAGTTGGGCAATTTTTTGACCTTCAACAAAAACAAGTACAAGCTACATTCACTGGACCAATGAATCCTCCATGTGGTAATACTTATAATCCAACATGGAGTAATCATCCTAGTTTTTCATAAAGTAATCAAGGGGCAACAATGCATCCCACTTATCAGCCTTAGAACTATGTGCCTCCACAGCCATATCAAACTCAAATGCCACCAAAGAATTCAGCTCTTGAAAACAAGATGACATATGCCTTAGCAAGACTTAACAAACTTGATTCTATTATTGAAACAGTGCAAGTTACTGCTCAATTGGTTCATTCTCACTCTCAGTCAATTGCCAAACAGGAATCTTAGTTTGGACAACTTGCCAATGCATCGAGTAAAAAATAGGAGGGGAAACTACCAAGTCAACTAGTTTCCAATCTTAGAGGAATGAATGCTTCTTTAAGCAACCCATATCATAAATAGGTTCATCGAGAAGTGGAAAAGTGATTGATAACAAGGTGGGAAAAAAGAAGAATAATGATGAAGAAGTGCTCAAAAGTTCAAGTGCTGAAAGTTCATATGAGCCCAAGGCTTATTTTCCACAACGTTTTCAATAAGAATCTAAGTTGGGAAGTAAGGAGATAAGTTGCATGACATGATGGAGGTGTTTCGACAAGTGAAGATTAATCTGCCACTCCTTGATGCCATTAAACAAATTCCTCCTTATGCCAAATTTTTGAACGACTTGTGCACTTAGAAGAGGTGATCTAAGAGCCATGTTTCTAAGAAGGTGATGCTGCCACAACAAGTGAGGTCAATAATTTCACATTGCACTACTCCCAAGTAAAAAGATCCTTGA
The DNA here is from genome assembly GCA_026545225.1 of Cornus controversa. Taxonomy (NCBI): domain Eukaryota; kingdom Viridiplantae; phylum Streptophyta; class Magnoliopsida; order Cornales; family Cornaceae; genus Cornus; species Cornus controversa. Next base: position 76,037,237 of record CM048846.1, read on the forward strand.
ACTCTGACTATCTTATGCATCATTAGGCACATTGTATATCAAACTTTCCTCACTTTGTATATGCGCCAAAATGGCTTGTATCAATTAGCCCCTTTTTCATTTTTTCTAATAAATACAAGAAACCCTAGAAGCATTCATTTCCACAAATGCCCCTTAAAAGAACCCACATCATGAACGGGTTCAAGCCATCACTACTCTAAGAAGTGGGAAAGTGATTGATAACAAGGTGAAAAAGAAGAATAATGATGAAGATGTGCTCAAAAGTTCAAGTGCTGAAAGTTCATATGAGTCTAAGGCTCCTTTCCCACAACATTTTCAAGAAGCATCTAAGTTGGGGGAAACAAGAGGATAAGTTGCATGACTTGATGGAGGTGTTTTGACAAGTGAAGATTAATCTACCACTCCTTGATGCTATTAAATAGATTCCTCCTTATGCCAAAATTTTGAAGGGCTTGTGCACTCATAAGAGGTGATCTAAGAGCCATGTTTCCAAGAAGGTGATGATGCCACAACAAGTGAGCTCAATAATTTAGCATTGCACTCCTCCTAAGTAAAAAGATCCTAGAGCTCTGACTATCTTATGCATCATGGGGGAGCACGATGTGGTAAAGCTCTTCTTGATTTGGGTGTAAGTGTGAACTTGTTGCCCTATTCAGTTTATCTACAATTGGGCTTGGGAGAATTGAAGCCTGCTACAGTGGTGTTGTAATTTGCAGATAGATCAACTAAGCAACCTTGTGGGATTGTCGAAGACGTGCTCATCAAAGTGGACAAATCTACTTCCAGTTCACTTCATTATTTTAGACACTGAGCCAGTTCACAATCCGAGAAGGCACATTCCAGTCATCCTTGGCCTGCCTTTTCTAGTTACTGCGGATGCTTGCATAAATTGTAGGTCAGGGATCATGGATATCTCATTCAACAACATGAAGATGAAGCTAAATATTTTTAATGTCATTCAATATCCTCCAGACCAGAGTGACGTTTTCTTTATGGATGTGATTGGAGACTGTGTGGAAGAATATGTCTCATGTTCTCTGTCTCAAGACTTTTTGGAGGCATGCATATCCTTTTTTGATTATGAATCTTTCAACATTGAGGAATCTATTGAAGAGGTAAATTCTATGCTTGGTGTTGAAACCATTTAGAATACTCCACCTTGGAGAATTCCAGTCGAGCCACTTACTCCTCTTTCTTGCACTCCTCCGATGCCATTATTAGAGTCTCCTCCACGGTTAGAATTGAAACATCTTCTTTCAAAGCTTAGATATGTGATTTTAGGAGCTAATGAGACCCTTCTAGTTACTTTGAGTTCTACACAAAGAAATGAGGATCATATAGGGGCGATGTTAAATCTCTTCGAGTGATGTGGCATTAGGTGAACCTCGAATTGAAGTCAATTTTTCATCTAGCCTAGACGTTAAACTTGGCAACTATAGGGTATTTTGTATATTTGTTGTTTAATTTCTTTTATTTTTATTTCATGTTTTTCTTTACTTTTCTTTCAATATTAGTTGCATGTTAATGTATTTTTTTTTTTTTTTTTGATGGCTTAGTTACTTCCGGGGGATGCCGGGAGATGGATAGGGTTATTTGGTCTCAAAACAGGTGAAAAAGAGGAGTCTCGGTCGAGGTTGGGTGATAGACCCCTCAAAAATAGCCTTCTCGGTCGACCTTAGGCGATAGACGCCCAAGGAGCAGTAGTAGGGGTGATCGATTGCCCCTCTCCAAGGGGGATCAATCGCCCCCTTCCAAGGAGGGATCGATTGCCCATATCAAAAGGTGGCTGGCCGAATTTCTGTGATGCTATATAAGGGCCTCTTCAACCCTCTTTGCTCCCACACAAAAATTAAAGCTTGGGTGCCCTCTTTTGCCTTTCCTACATCAACTTACATCCCAAAACTTCTACTTGGAGATTATGTTGTTAAGAGATTGCCATTGATCATCATTATCACAATCAAATCCAACTTGTTCTTCTCAAATTCTCATTGAAGCTCAAACTTTCTCAAGTTTCTTTTTCAAAAGAGGTGTGTTTTATTTTTACAAATTGGTTGGATTTTATTGAGGGCTTTTGTAGTACAAGTTTGTGGGAGATCATTGTGTACCGAATTGCTTGATTTTGGGGCGATGATAAGTTAAAAAAAGGAGGTTGAAGGTGATGACTAAATTGCGCACGCCAAATGTTCGAATAAATTCCTTAATTAACTTTGAGAGTTTAAATAGCACCCAAAAGAGCCAATGTGCATAACGCTTCAAGTTCTCATGGGCCACAACATCCATGACTTGTCCGATCACCGATTGCCTTTATACCTCAGAAAAAGCAAGTTCATGAGATGTCGCATCCTAGGCCATTAAACTTCGAGACGACCTTTGAGATTTTGGAATTGTATGGTATGTTCCTCAAGACTTGATTGGGTGTCACAGACTTTCGTCGTTATCGAGTTAACTCTATTTTCACTCTGACATCCACTGTTATTTATCCGAGGTTGGTCAAGGTTTTTTATCATAACTTAATTCCCAAGTAAGACGAGCACGATGTTCTACTTTCTTCGATGGATGATGTGCAAGTTTGGGTAGACATAGAGACTGTAGCTATTGCAATGGGCTGCCCCAATGCTTGCCTAGAAAATTTGACTAAGATATTCACTCCTCTGCCTAAGGACCTTTTTGTGGCAAATTTGGTAGGACACCTATATGCTGGATAATTTTCTGAGTTGAAGAATAATGTGGCATCTAAATCCTCTATGCCTATTCATTTATGGTTTATTGATGCAATGATGCACATGAATGTGTGTCCAATTGGGCACAAAACTAAAAGGCATCAGAAATTCCTTCAGGTTCTCTATGTTATACACTTAGGGCATTGGCTTTCCTTTCCACAGATTGTCTGGGGACAGATAGAGAAATTTTATGAAAAGGTCATCAACAAGTCACCAGATAGTGCGAGTGACCTGTAGTTTCTATTCCCCACACTTATTTGTCAGTTGTTATTCGCACAAGAATATGAGGTTAGCCCAGATGAACTCTCTTTCACACGCGACATTCGTAATGGCACGGTCGACTGGAACTTAATTCGGTCGCACATGAGACAGAGAGTCATAGCTGCTCCGGGCGAGGTGGCTAAACATGCCCATAGAGGGGAAAATATAGTGCCGCCACCACCAGTAGTGGATGAGCAAGAGGAAGCTAGAGGCCCGACATATGGCCACTTAGAGGAGTAGATTGAGGGATTGACTGCCCAGTTCAGTGCTTTTCAAACGGATGTTTCAGCCCAATTCAGAGATGTCTACCAGGACCAGAGGTCCTTGATGTTGATGATGCGAGCTTTGATACGACACTCGGGTCTCGACCCGGACACTCCGCCGCCACCATCTCACTAATTTTGGGGGAGTCCCTCCCTTTTGTATTTTTCAGTTTTGTTTCTGTGTTTTATTTTATTTTCTTTATATTCAGTTTAAAAAAAAAAAAAACCTTTTTCCTATTTTCTTTTTCTTTTTTTCATTCTGATTTTCTCCCATATTTATTTCACGTGGTCGTTGGAGTATAATGGTTTGTTTGACAAGTTGTCACATCCAAGTTTGGGGGTGTGCTTGCATTGCCTTCCTGCTATTGGTTTGCTATTTTCTTGCCACTACTATGGGTTTATAGTAACATCGTTCAACCCCTTATCTCTGTTTTATTTCATGTACATTGAAAATAATGTACTATTTAAGTTTGGGGGTAAGGCGGTGCTTTTTCATGTGCTTAAATGATGAAGGGTGAAATGAGAGGAATTTTGATGAAAATCTTTCTTGTTTTTAGGACTTTTTGTTTATAGTAATTTTTTTTATTTTCTTGTGTTTATGTTTAGTTAGGATGTTTTTACATTAATCAAGAGTTTAATACTCTATTTAGGTGCTTGACTTGCAATTCTTGGATATGTTTTAAATTCTTAAAGACTATGGTTTGAATTTAGTGGCTTTAATCATTATTTGCATTAACATATCTTGGGGTGATTGGTTTTAGTTCCCTCACATGCACAAACACACTAGCATAATCTTATGAGGTATAAATTTTGGCTCTAAGTTGTTGGGTTACATATGCTTAATAGTAATTGGTCTTCCTTGAGAATGAGTACTGATGGTGTGTTTTACTTGACTTCAATGAAAAAAAGAAGAAAAAAAAAGAATATATCTGATAAATAACAAATCAATTTGATTCTTTTCATGAAGTAACTGGGCCTCTTGCCTTAGTAAATATTGAGTGTTTATGCCAAAACTGAAGGATGAGAAGAGATGAGTATTGGTTGTCATGGTTTGTAGCTTATTTGATTTGAGTTATTAGGTTCTTTGGGGTGTCTTGACACCTAGTGCCCTAAAGCCATCTAGTTTGGGAGTCACTGACTGAAAGCTTGCTACATAGATATTCGAGAGAGCTTAATGGACCAAGACATTTCATAACCAATTAATCAAAGGGAAAAAAAGAAAAAAAAAGTCATGTATTCATGTTTTCAAACTATGAGTTCAATAAGGGGAGCTAGTAAGTTGAAAGGGTACGTGACTTGGTATATTGGGAGTTGGGTTATGCCACATGAGAGGACTGTTAGTTCACTTTTCACGAGAGAGCTAAAGTTGATTGTTTTGAGATGTGTTGATGTAAATTATGCATGTGGATCATTGTTTTGAATTATGAAATTTAAGAATTTGAAGTTATTCTTGAATGCAAGTTTGTAACTATATATTGTAATCTTCTTCTTAATTCATGTTTAAACAGGAATTTTGAATGTTTGTGGGTATCATATCTGGAAATTTGATTCTACATCTTTTTGTATTTCACGAAAATTTCATGAATCGAACTTCTGAGGCATCAAACATTAGGCCGAAGTTCTGTAGGAAAATTGACCTGTTTAGGGCCTACGGAAAAACCCTTATGGTCTCCTATTTAGGTGGGGACACTTCATATTCTCTTGGCCATTAAAAGTGATGAATTGAGGCTGTATTGAGAACCTTGGGCAGCAGCTTTGAAGAGCTTTTGGAGTGAAGAATCATCGGAGAACAAGACGTAACATTAATTTCATGAAGATGATGCCTTCTTCCTCAACCGTTGAAACATTCTCTTCTACCACGAGCGACTAGTTCATCCACTAGGGTTTTGATGTAGCCTAACTAAGCATCAATAGTTTGATTGTTCTAATTATTGAGAATTTTTGTATTCATGCAAAGATTATGTAATTTAGAGGATTCTATTATTTAAAGAATTGAGCAATAAAGTCTTTATATTATGTTTTAATGATTTCTTATCTTATCTTAGATACTTAATTGTTGTAATCGAACTCAATCCCTCTTGTTTTCTCTGATTATGAGAGTGATTATTACACAATAGTATTCACTGAATGTATGATTGTAGTTTTGATGGATTATGCCTAGAGAATATGGACCATACTGCACCCTAGAGTAGAGTAGATAGGCAGATGATTCATGCCAATCGAAGATAGTCCATGACTTAGCTTTAATTATATTTTATCCCCTTGATGGTTGAAAGTGAGGTTGTAGGCACTGATACCACTTATGCATGATATAATTCCCCATAGTTAGTTCAATTGACCATTGATTATGAGGTTAGTGGTGAAATCAATAACCCTAGTATTCATCTCATATTCTCTTCACTCACTAGTTTTCTTACTTTTATTTAAGTGCCTTAATTAGTTAATTTAGAATACAAAAATCAGCAATTCTTTTCTCTTAATTATAATTATAATTAATCATATATATCAAACACGATCAGAACATAGTTTTTGTGGTTCGACACTCCTTTTGATAGCTCTATTCTGTAAATAATTCATTCTATTGCGAAGTGGTAATTTTAATTAACACACTTAGTCAGCCACGATCAATGTACTCATCATGATTCATCTACTAAACAAAACAAGTAAGCAAAACCAAAATTTTCAACTCATAGCCATAGTATATCATACACATGTAATATGTGTGTCATTAATTTCTTTGTATTCAACATACTCATTCTAACATGGTTTGCTTAACTTCACAATAAAAATAAAAATAAAATCTAACATTACAAGGTTAAATGCATAATCTAGACTCGTAAGATGAATATGAAGTTCCTTTCTAGATTATGTCAATGGCATGCAATATAATCAAGACAACACATGCCTATAGATTTTCTAAGGCGATGAAACTTAGAAGCATCCAAAGGTTTTGTAAGAATATCACACAGATTATTACCAGTATGCACTTTCTCCAAAGACATGACATTTTGTTCAACTAGTTTCCAAATAAAATGATGTTGAATGTCAATGTATTTTGTCCTAGAATGCAAAACTGGATTATTTGAGATATTAATTGTACTATTGTTATCACAAAAGATAGACATTGTACCTTATTCAATTTCATAATCTAGTAGCATCTGCTTCATCTAAAGCAATTGTGTGCAATAACTTCTAGCAACAATATACTCAGCCTCACAAGATAATAAAGAAACACAATTTTGCTTTTTACTGTACCATGAAACAAGATTAGTACCAGCATAGAAACAACCACTTGAATTGATGACCTAGTTTTTAGGGCATACTTAGACCAGTTTGCCTCTGATGATATTTTTGTTTATTTTAAGTCAGAGGAGGAGCATGCCAGACATCTTCGCACATTATTGCAGACAGTTAGAGATCATCAATTATATGCAAAGTTTGAGAAATGTGATTTCTGACAAAGGGAGGTGAAATTCTTTGATCACATGGTGTTAGAGAAAGGGATATCAGTTGATCCATCCAAAGTTTCTACAGTATTAAAGTGGGAAAAACCTACCTCACCTTCAGAGATTTGTAGTTTCTTGGGATTGGTAGGGTACTACCGCAGATTTATACCTGGGTTTTCCAGAATAGCTAGTCCGATCACTTATTTGACTAAGAAGGGTGTGCCATTCGTGTGGGATGATCATTTTCAGGCAGCTTTCAACGAGTTGAAAAGCAAGTTGACTACTACACCTATTCTAACTAATCCTCAAAGCAGTTTTGAGTACCTTGTATATACGGATGCGTCACTGCAGGGCTTATGATGTGTGCTGATGTAAGAAGAGAGACTTATTTCCTATGGTTCTCGTAAGTTAAAGTTTTATGAGTACAACTATCTTACCCATGATCTGGAATTAGCAGCAGTTGTCTTTGCCTTGAGAATTTGAAGGCATTATCTTTTGGGAGAGACTTATAGATTGTTTAGTGACGATAAGAGTTTACAATATCTGTTCACATAGAGGCATCTGAACATGAGGTAGCGAAGATGGTTAGAATTTGTGAAAGATTATCACTTTTCTATCAAATATCATCCGAGTGGGTAGACAATACTTTCCAATAGCTTAGACTTTTGAGTTAAGCGTCCGACAGTTACACTAGATTTAAAATAAATGGCAAAAAGAGAGAGAAGATTAGACTGGTCCAGTACATTAAAATAAAAAAAGAGTTGGGCTGATCTGGGCCAATTGATGACCGAGGAAAATGTCAATTGGGCTAGGTGGTTGGGTTGGCTGAGTGAGGGGCCTGAGAACAATAAGATCCAAACCTCCACTCCCTTCTTATTAGATTTGCTCATCGATAGACACAAGGAACTAAGGGTGCAACTTGGGTTGGGCAACCCGAGTCCAGCCCGATTTTTTACGAGTTTGGACAACTATTTTTACAATTAGGGTTGAGGTGCTAACAACCTGAGCCCAACCCGAACCCGAATTGTAATATTATTTTATACATATTTTTTATTTTAAATATATTATATATAATATTCAAATTATGATAACTATTTAGTTTTCAATTTCCTTTATTTAAACCTTAATTTATTTATGTTAACACTTTGGATAATTAATATTCTATAATTTTTTAGAAATTTGCATTCAGTTATTAATTTTTTTTTTGTTTAGAAGTAATCTAATGTGAAACTTATTAAAGATCACTTTAAATTTTTAACATGGAGATTGATAATATAGATAACCCGAATTAACTCGACTTTCTAATCCTAAATTTCAATCCGAATTGTAAATCTGAGTTTAAAAATTTAAGAATCGGTTAAGATAGAGTTGAGTAGGTAGGGTTGAAAGTAAAATTAAGATTAGATTAGGGTTAAACATTTCATATAAAGAGTACAATCTGAGTTGTATCTCTACTCCGTCCGACTTGCAGCCCTCCAAGGAACAAACGAAGAGAAGCAAAGCCGGAGGGGGTTTCGTGACTGGTACGACACATTCTTCGTCTTCCTCTATTTTGATTTTTATTGAACTTTTTAAAGTGTAGATTTTTACAAGCGATTCTGTACCGTGCTAGGGCTTTCAGGAGGAGCAAATCAGAAGGATTGAAAGGAGGTTGTCAAAGTTTGTTATTTCTTCATTCTTCCCCTTGTCTAATTTTGTTTCTTTTATGCCTCGCAAAGAGAAGGCTGTTTGGTTTTAGTAATGTGCTCTCTTTTTTTTTTTTTCGAATTTTTAATTTTGATGATATTTAAGAGGTTAGTATTTCATTTTTAAAATGTTTCCTTCAGATTGCCTGCCACCAAGATGAGTCAGTTGCTTGCTAATATAAGTAATCCTCTCTCCACCTTACCTTCCCCGTCTTAATTGTGTTTCGATATTCAGTGATGCAAATAATTTTGTTTTCGTGCATCAGTTTTCTGTTCGATGGCTGCTGTTTCTCTTATGGGTGTCGGTGCTCTAGTTGCTGAGGGGTATGTTTCATTCTGTTGTTCAGATCTCAATTGACTATATTAGATTGATCTCTATACTGAAGTTATTAATTTGTAATTTATACCACAGGCCAACTTGTCCAGTGGTATAAGCTCTGGCTACCCAAGTGGGAGGTCCAGGGTTCAATCATTGGTGGGAGGGGAGGGGCAGCGTGGGTGAGTAATTGCTTGAACTTCCCAAAAAAAAAAAAATTATTAATTTTTTATTTTTAAAAAGCCTGTGGTTGATTTAGGTCTGATTAGTTCTGCAGAGTTTCTATCCGTTTCTCTTTCAACTCATTTTATTTTTTGATCTGCATATCCTGATTATATTTTACTACTTTTTGGTCGTTGCAATCCTATAGTAGCACTGTTTTTCTTTGTTTTTACCTTGATTGAAGTCATTAATGGCTGAAACAGTGAGTGATCTTTCCTATTTCCCTTTTTTTGTTTTTTTTTTCCCTTTTTTTTTTTTAAATACATTGGAAATTATATTTTACTATTGGAATGATATACAATAGATTTGTAGTTCTCTTGGTTTCCACTTTTCACATCTAAGGGTGCATGTTAAAAATTCAATGATATTGTTGCAATGTTGGTTTATAGCATTTATGTGTTCTATTGAGGGATGTCTAGGATTGTTTGGTTTTGCCTGTATTATTTATTATTTTTTTGCATTGTTGACAGCTTACATTGATACTTGCATTGTTACGACGTTCATAATTTGTATATGGGTATATCTAATAATTGTGTTGGAACAATTGTAGTATTTGGTATAATGTGTCTTATATCCTAATTTATTCTGATTACAGGCAAATTAGATTGGTGGATTGGCTGGTAGATAGGTTTGTCTTATTCCCTTGGAACTTGAATAAACCTTATGTAGTTTTTAATTTTCCCTTATCTATTGGTCTCACCTTCTATTATGTGGATAGTTGTAGATGAAACAATTACTTATTTTAATATTTGTGCTTTTGGATGGTGCGCTCGTTTGTGATATGCGTGTCATTGCAATATTTTGAATCTATTTCACACTTAACCATTTGACTTTTTGCTTCCACTATGGTTTACATATTCCTGGGTGGCAACCAACATGTGATGGCACTTCGGATCACATCATATGGCCTTAGCACAAGGGTCCACATGTCAATTTGTCAACTCGTGCAACTTCCTCCAAAATTACAATTCTCCTTTCCCAGTTGACATATGGACGTATATTCATTAAAGATGTGTTTCACTTAAATTTTGACGTGTGCTCTTCACAATGCTCTATATATTCCAATGCCATGGCTTACATTATTTTGTTTTGGGTTAGCATGGTTCATCAATCCAATGTTGGGTACTTGGGTGTGGGTGTACAGTCTCTGGATGTGGAATTAGGTTTCTCCGAAGGATCTTCACCTCACACTGCACTACATAAAAGGTCATCTCATCATGCATTCTCACTCCCGCTTCTTTATGTTCGCTTGGGTTTGTTGAATCACGAGGAAAATTATAGAACTTTCCACACGCCATGATCTTGCGGTTGGGTCATGGTGTACTTGAACTTCTAGGGTTTTGTTGCTTAGTGACACTCAGGATGCCTTGGGGTCTCCCTTGTTGGTCCACTTAAATTCTGTCGTGTGCTCTTCATTACGTTCAGTACGTCCCAATACAATGATTGGCACTTCACTTTTCTTGTGATTTGTGTTGCATTAATTCAATGTAAGGTTTGGGTGTATAGACTCTACTTAAAAGGTAGTTTCATCATGCATGCTCACTCACAAATCTTTATGCTCCCAGAGGTTTGCTATCAAACTCTCCACACACCTTGATATTTGGGTTGGGTTGTGGTTCACTTGGATGTTTAGGGGTTTGTTGTTCAACCAGACTCGGGACACCTTGAGGTCTCCCTTTTTGGTCAACCCCAAAGTACCATAAAGAGAAGCGAGATATAAATTTCTTTAGATTATCTATATACAATGCACCATTGACATGTGGGCTTGTCTTATGTAATGTATCTCCAATTAATGGACTTGCCATCCTCCATTATGCTTCCCTTTCCCTTGAAAAATTGGGGTTGGCTACTACCTATTCTCAACTCAAGACACACAAGATAGAAGTGTGTTAACATCGTAACAGGTGGCCTTGGGGTTCCTAGGGTTCCTCGTTTTTCATGGTTGTTGCCACTCTCTCTTATAATGCCATCTCGGTGTCCAATCTGGCCTATTTAACTTTTTTTTGATGAGTCCAGTCTGGCATATTTAACTTGAATCTCCACCATCTTATATGTCGTACTTCCATCTCCTAGAGTTTACACTTTTTAGTTACTCCATGAGTGAGTCTTGCCCATCTAATGGTAAATAAGATTGTAATGACTCCTGTGTTTGATGTCGCACGCACATGTTGGTGGTGTTATTCATTCCGCAAACATTTTTTTTGTAGGTTCAAAAGTGCAGTTATTTCGACCATCTCCGGCTTCCCATGTGTTAATCTTTACCATTCCATCACAATCAATGCTTTATCATTAAGATTGCGACCATACCAACTAAAATTTTTAATCTTTTAATGACTTATATTTTTAATTACTATGCCTTCCTAATTCTGATTGTAATCCACCTAATTTGCCATAAAGTAGCATTCATGTGCTCGAAAGGTAGAGGAAGGCTGTGCTGACTGAACTTCTGTACTGTCCAAACACCTTATTCATATAAATTTATAAAGACTGATGGTGCATTTTTTAGTCCTAAATGTTGGTCGAGTATCTTGTAATTGAGTTTTGATTGCACTCTTAGGTGTGTTCGGCTCCCCAATTCTCAATTTTGGGTGTCTATTTAGCTGACCAAACAAATTATTTATATGAGACAAAGTGTATTTAGCTGACCAAACAACTTTGAGTAATTAATACAAAACCTGAATGACCCATCTTTCTTAATTGCATGGGGCTATTTTATACAATGCTTTTGATGTTGGAGAATTTTAAGCAGAAATCAATGAAAAGGCTTCTACCCTCTTGGAGGTAGACCAGAAATTCACTGAGCCACGTATACATTTGCGGTCTACTTGTAAAACGACTAACTTCCTCTTAGGGATAGTGACGGTGGCTGGTGCGTACAGGTTGATTGAGGTGAGAGGCAACCCCTCGTTCATTGTTGCCAACAAGCTTCCTCCCTTCTTTGGAATCAGTGCAATGAAAGTTGGGGTTTTGGTTATTGTAAATTGAAATGCCCTAGAACGAGAGTGAACTAAAACTTATGATAAAATTTAGTAACATGAAAAGGATACAATCACAACCAAAAAGATGGCTTCATGGTCGTTCTTGGCTTTGACAACTTGCTAAAAGAGCCTGCTCTCTGATGCAATTGTCAAACAAAAGCAGTGGGCGTTACTGCCGATAAAAAATAATCAGTTATCCCTTTTAGGAGCCATTTTTCCTAATTACATATCCTTGAGATAAATCGAGTATCTTTATTGTACATGTAATTCTTTTTAATTTTTTTAAACCTATGAAATATGCATTGGGCGACCAATTTTCTTTCTATGTTCATTTCATTCAGCTTCAATTCAATTATTATGTTATTATAGAAAGTCTTGATTTGCTTTCTGTTATGTTGATTTGATGTTTTATCCTTTGTATTTAAATTTTTTCAGAAAACTTTCAAGATGTATTGTCAATCTTATTATATGTCAATTTTTTTTACAATTTCTTTTAAATGGCTTAAATGTGATGAAAAATCATAAACATATAAAATCTAATGAAGTCCAAGCCTATATTATCATATGATAAAAAAAAGCCTCATATAAGCTTTTCATCTTAGGCTCAAATGTAGTGGAGCCACTCCTAACACCCAACTTAAACAACTAGTTGACTGTAAATGGACTTGAATCCTTAACCTTAAAAATTAAAAGGCGTAGAAGATACTATTTGAATTAGAGGCTTGTTGGTAAAAGAATGCAAATACTTGGAAAGAAAGAAAGTGGAACCTTGAAAGAATGTGAAGGGATTTTTTTTTTTTTGTAGAAATAAGCAAGGGATGCAATTTATTGAAATATTCTTTATACAAAGGAAATTGTTATATTTATTAGGATTCAAAGAACTGCCTCAATTCCATTAATTATCATCACCTAGTAGAACAAGACATGCTTGTAGTCTTTCCTAATTAGACATGATTTTTCTTCACCCAAGTTTATATAGATTTCTGGTTGTGTGTCATCTTCCAATTCCATCGTTTTGCGACAACACCCCCCCCCCCCCCCCTAAAACATGTGATTCTCTAAAAAATCATGCGATGATGATTTATGTTTGTCTATAAACTTGTCATTGGATAAGAATTTGATCCAAATCAAATCCGATATCTCAGATATGGATTCAAACATTTAACCCCGATAATAATCCAATCCAACATAATATAAATATATTGCTTAGTAATTTATCAAAATATATATATATATATATATATATTGCTTAGTGCTTTAATATATAATATTTACATACTATCAAAAGGTTTTTATTAATATTTTTTCTTCTTCGTATCTATTTTTTCTTACTTTTTTTAATCTATTTAATTAATAAAGAGTCAAAAATAATCCATCAAGTTATCAAATTGGATCGAATCAGAATTAATTCTTATCGTTGGATCGAATGGAGCTTGATATTGCCCGAATCCGATCCATTTGCAGCCTATTTTATCTTGTATACACAAATTTTTGTGTTCGAAAATTTAGGAACGAAAAGCAGAACCAAAGTCAATTTTATTAATTTTGTGAAATAAATGGGTATGAACTTTCTTTGTGGTACATTTCCAAGGGCTGCTTGATCTTGAATCAAGTTGTTGATAGCCTTCATCAAGTATTTTCTTGGTGGAGAAAGTCGAAAAAAGTTTCTTATCGAGTTGATCTCGAATAGTTTTGTTTATTATTCTTCGTGTTTGTTAAATCATTAAGGAAGAATAGCACGACTTCAATCTGCTGCTTGTTTTTCTTCTTTAGAGCTCGAGTGGAGAGTTTGCCTGAGCTTCAGTCGTCTTTGAGTCTCGTTGTTGATTCCTTCACCCTTGATTCTCTATTTATAGACTCAATGGATATTTGACAACATTTGCTGATTTGAAGAGATTGTAAGATTTTGTGATGTGTCACCTGTTATAAAGATAAATTTACTCGGGAGCCACAAACACCTTGTGGATGTTCAAGATTGGGGCAAAGAGATCTAAGACTATCACCTAAGAAAGAAAAGTATCTTGAGGAAAGAATAATTTGCAGATTTAGTGAATTACTAGATCAAAAAGTCTAATCTTGAGGTAAGCTAAAAATCAGTTTACTGTTTGCTTAGTGTTTTCATGGATTCGACTAGTGAAAAAATGCTCACACAAGTGTAACTTCTAAAGCTTGCTTAAATATGGATTATGTTGGTTGTACATTTTATCAAATACTTGGTGTGCAACTTGATTTTAGCAAATTCAAAGGCTAATATGAAAACAATTAATTCAAGCCATAATCAAAATCAAATTCATAGCACACCTAACACAATCAGTTTTTGTTGAGAAAGAGCCTCCAATCACGTACCACCGAATATTATGATGTGACGGTAAGAAAACAAGCATGAAGCAATTTGCAAGAACACACCAAGAATTTATATGTGGTTCGTCTAAACAAGACTTTGTCTACGGAGAGCCCGATTTCACTATATAGATTGTAACAGTACAGATTGAAAGATTGTATCAAGAGTATGCCCAACTCTACCCTTAACCCTTGTACACCCAATCTCACTAAAAAGGAAATCACAAATTCTAAACAAGAATTCTCTCTCCAAGTGTCCTCTCCTCTCAATAACAATGAGAGTATTGCCTCTTCTCTTCTCACAAGTGTCAACCTATAACACAGGTAACTATTTATAGAGTTCAAAACCCAACTCCTTGGTGGACAAGGATTATAATTCCTTAGAGCCCAAGACTTGCCTATTAAGAAATTACCTAATAAGACACAACTAATCACAATAGGAATTTGACCCAGCCTAACAAGTATAATTCAAACATGCATCCTATCCTCGTAAACACAAGCGCTGATAAATCTAAAGTATTTAAAGTGCAAATGGAAATTAAGAGTGCTTGGAAAGTAAAGGGAGTTATGAGTTAGAGAAATGAAAACTAACAAAACAAGACGCAAGGATTTTTAATTGGTTTGGTACCAACCTTGGTATCTTATTCGATGCCTTGAGAGAACCTCTCCCAAGGATTCCACTACTCTTCTGCGCAATGAAAACTACAAAGAGACTTCTTTTGCTTTACACATGAAGGCTGTAAAGCAAGACTTTACATCTGCTCCGTAAACCCCCTCACAGAGTCTTCTTCTGTTTGTTTTCATAGGGTAAGAAACAACCAAATACTCTATTTCGCTGATACATTGCACAGGAGTTAACCACCCCCTTTCATTGGCGCAATGGACAGGAGTAAACTGGTGCTTTCACATGAAGGCGGAAAGCAAGCCTTTACAATGATGATAATGGTGTATGTATCCCTCTTGGACCGAATACCCCACATAAGCTCGCTGTTGGGTAATATAATGGATGTTGGTGATTGTATCCCTAGGCTCCTTTTCGCTGGCGTAATGAACAGGAGTAAACCACCCCCTTTCGCTGGTGCAATACACAGGAGTAAACTGGTGATTTCACATGAAGGCCGAAAGTAAGCCTTTACAATGATGATGATGGAGTACGACAAAGATGTTGGTGTTTATGTTTCTCAGTAAACTGAACACACATACACAATGGTCTCTCTCAACCTAAAGTACTAGGAAACACTTGGAAAAACCAAAGCTCAACTAAATACTAGACTGTTGCGGAGACAAAGAGACAAGGATGGATGAGTGGGTGGGTTTTGTGCAAGAGATGATCTGCATTGAGGAAGGGTGAGAGGGATAGATAAGCAAAACATGCTCTGGTTAAGGAGGAGAGAGGTCAACCATGTGGGTTTTGTGCAAGAGATGATCTGCATTGAGGAAGGGTGAGGGATAGATAAGCAAAACATGCTCTGGTTAAGGAGGAGAGAGGTCAACCATCATGGAAGAAGAGTGATGGTGAATCCTTAACTCTAGCACAAATGGTTTTTGTCTTCTCTCTCTCTCTCTCTCTCAAGATTCAACATTCACTGGTGATGGGTATTAACCCATTTGAGAAACTAGCCGTTTTTTACCGTTGGTGGACAAGGTAGCCGTTTGTGACTGTTGGGAGTGTTTGGGTCAGCTTTAAATCTGATATTTTCAAATCCCATGCATGCAAGACGTCTTGGTTTCACTAGTAGCCATCTCAAATCAGTTATATGAAGATATTAACTCTCAGCTTCTGCCCTGTTCAAAAATCGTGCAATAAAGCTTCAACTTCTACGACCAAAACTTGCTTGTTTTAAATCCAAATTGAGCCAAATTTGAGTCTAAACTGAAGTTCTCAAAGTCAACTTTCTAGTACAATTGGCCTCTCTCAAAAACTACAACCACACCAAAAGTTGTCATCATTTAGTGGGCAGTAGGCCTGGGTTTTAGGTGACCTGAATTGCACACCTATGAGAATGAAAATCTTCTGGCAGCTTGGACCCTGTAGAGTGGTTCAATGAACTCCAAGGTCTGTTTCTAGGAGTCTAGAGACCTTTGTGCATGAGGTGGAGTGTGTTCCGAATGCTAGTATACCCAAGTCTTGAAATCTAATCTTCAACTGCTTTGTGTTCCTTAACTGTGAGTTTGGACATTGGAACAATAGGTCTTGAACATGGATCTTCAACAGATTAAAGTTCCCAGTCCATTAGCTTTTGAGTCATCGTTGCAAGGCTTGGATCCACTTCAACTCTGCCATTGTTATTTTGTTCTTTAGGCTTTGAGTTTCATGGCTTTATGAAACTTCTTTGTAGGCTCTTTTGAAGTCCAATGGCTTTGATCTTTGAATTACTTTAGTTAATTCAACCTATAAGGACACTCAAGTAAAGCGTTAGTTCCTCACGACAATAGTTTGTAATCATCAAAACCCTTGGGTTGAAACCTTAGGGTCAACAATAATTATTGTTATTGATATATATTATTATTTGTGATAATTATCCATCTAGATAAATTTTACCGTGACACTTGTTGATTAGGATGACCTACCAAGTTGATCCATTTTCAAATGGGCCTAAGTTTCCACATTCGACAAGGGATCAAGTTGGTATTGGTGGGACCCAAATTGTGCTATAAATTATTGAATGGGCAGTCAAAGAAATTTTGACTATTTGACTGATCAAACAGTGATTAAATTATCATAAAAAAGTTCATGTCGACAAAAAAGCTTAAATAAAAACATTAAGCTTGCCTCATTAACTAAATGGACGAACATAAATGAATTATTTGGTTCTTTTTTTTTTTCATTAATTCGGCTGAGATTCTTGCTTTACTTTGATTTTGTTAGATTTTTTGTATATTTTATATATTGAAACTAATTTTCATTTCACCTAATGAACCATATATTATCGATTTTTTTTCCACTTGGGTGTATCAAAACTTCTGGGGAAATGAATTATGGTTATGTTTGGGTGAATGATTTGAGGGATCAAGGGATTTGGAGATAATATCCATATTGGGATGACTGTCCATTAAAATTGGTTTGAGAGTTTTGTTTGTTGGTTTTTTTTTGAAATATATACCTCTACCAAAAATTGCTTTTTTGCAATTGTTTTTGTTTCATTGTTATTACCAAAAATTTACATCGTGTTAAATATATGTGGCAGTTAATGTTCATTATTGGTCGGCAGCAGTACTTCTTGTGCTGGTACTGGAAGGCTTCTTTGACCCAAAAAATATATATATATTTTTCTTTTCAGTGAGGCGATAAGAAAGGCTAGACGGGCACAATATAATGATGAGCACACACAGGCTGCACTGGAGGCTCTACTGGCAAAATATAAGGATGAGCACTACTAGATTGTGCAAACCTTTTCTGTGTTAAAGATTGCATGCGAGTACAGCTTAAGGTTGACAGTTTGTAGTATATATTTCATTTGGCTTGAAAATTTATACTGTGTGTTAGTTAATACTATATACGAATGCTAGCAGCTTAATGTTATTGTGAGACTAGTAGTGTGTCTTTCTTTTGGCTTGAAAGTATATATTAATCATAAATGCGAATGCTTGCAGCAGCTTTAAGGGTTATGGGGACTTGTCGTACAACTTTCTTTTGGGTGTTTTTATGAGTCTGTGTTAGTCCTACAACTTTTTTCTGTAGGAGGTATCCCTCTGTGAACTCCACGTGGTTATTTGCATTTCGCGTATCAAAGAAATCTACATCACAAAAAGTCTGATTTTGTCACAGATGCCTATTTTTTCAAATTCCAAAGCCATGCACATAATGCAAATATTTTTCAAGTTGAGACATGCATCATAACAAAATAAACCGAAGGAAGAGTTCTATGACTATAAGTTCAACTTATGGTTGCTCACCATCAATCATATTTTTGTCGTGTCCTGAAAATGTTAATGTAGGAGATAAACAAGTTCAACGGTTCAAAGTAATATATTGTGCTATACATTTAAGTTCTCATTTCATATCATAGCATAAAGGCAATTCAACATGCATAGTTCAGTTACGTGTCATGCTTCTTAGCATTCTAGTCAACGTTATATCCTTCATTTTCATGGCATGACATCAAACATATTTGACAACCACAATTTCATAACATGCTTCATTGCACAATTTATCATATCTATAACATATGACATAACCGAATTTATAACCACATTCACAGAGTCACATAAGTCACATTGTACACTTAAAACTCAAAAACGTTCTTGGACTTGGTATCACACTCACACACATCACCTCATACATGCTGAAGTCTCATATCCTATTTCCTAGTTATTTTAGGGTTATTAACCCACTGGTAACCAACTCTCTTGCACAAGTTCGAGGTCTTTCAACCCCTGGAGATATGTTCCCCGTCTACTTTTCTCATGAACCACTTCCGAGCTCACATCCAGTCACACAAAACATGTCACGTTTTGCACATACATTCACACATCTCGATGCATTGCACCCAATTCATGTCCTATGTCCATTCTAGCATGTCATGCAAGAATTCAAAATGATACATGTTTGCATTCAATTATCCAAAAATTTCACATATACAATATTCTTCACATAAAATATACATTAGCAATTTAAACATTCTGTATCTCATATCAATCATTTCCAATCCAAGGGACAATACATATAGCAATTTAATTCAACAATTTCATCCCAAAATCACATATATTCATATATAACATAAAATTATCAATTTCATGCCTAAAACATGAAATTTAATTTGAAACAAAAGACACAACACACACCCCTACCTCAATAGTTATAGTTTCAAGTTATTCCTTACTTTCACCCAAAAATTAACTTTCTTCAAAATTAATTTCGAATGGATCAAACTCAAGCCTTTAGTGCGCAGACCATTTCTCTCTTCTTCGGCATCTCCCAATTCTCACCCCAAGGTCTTCTAATTCAATGGAGAAGTGAAGAAGAAGATGTTGCTATATATAGATACATATATAATGCCCCCATTTGGTTGAATGAGAATGAGAAATGAGGGCCGAAAATTCTCCTCCTATTTATAGAATT
This sequence comes from Cornus controversa, assembly GCA_026545225.1. Taxonomy (NCBI): domain Eukaryota; kingdom Viridiplantae; phylum Streptophyta; class Magnoliopsida; order Cornales; family Cornaceae; genus Cornus; species Cornus controversa. Next base: position 76,056,530 of record CM048846.1, read on the forward strand.
TTAACATTCGCTTATTTACAAGAATGTCACTACATTTTCACTAAACCTTCCCAAACTCGGTTTTTAAGTTCTATAACTCCAATTGATACGAAATTGACTTCGTAGTACGTCAAATATTTTATTTAAGTTACCCTCCAAATTTAAAGTCATTCCAACACTTTCGAATTTTCTGGGCCCATGGGGCTAGCATCCCAGGTCAACCGGACCCGAAAAAATTAATTTTTGCCAAATGCTCCAAAAACTTTCCCAAACACTTATACAAGTCTCTAAACATGTATTTTACATTTAAAACACATAAATAATCATTTAAAGTATTAATATGACAATAAATGAAAATAACAGAAAACCAGACAAAAGTACTCACGGTTCTTTCAATTACTTTAATCAAGTGTTGGCACCATTCTTCAAAGAAAAATGAGTCATTCATGAGTCTTCATGTGTCAACACACCACAACAAAATAAAGTGGCAAAACGAAAAAATGGTCATCTTTTAACTCTTACCCGAGCCTTTCTTTTCCAAAAATATATTCCAAAAAATTATTGGGGGGAAAGTTGTTTTAACCCCTACACATCTAATTAATAGATTACCCACTCAAGTTCTTGGTTATAATAGCCCATGCAACTTTTTTTGAATTTTTTTCCTGACTTCAAAATAACAAATCACTTGGTTCCTAAGGTCTTGGGTGTGTGTCCTTTGTTTACATTCATTTGAATAACCGCAAGAACTTGATCCAAAGGCTCTTAAGTGTGTTTTTGTTGGATATTCTTCTACACAAAAAGGGTATAAGTGTTATCATCCTCCAACCAAACGATTCTTTATCTCTGTAGATACAACATTTGTTGAAACTGAGAATTACTTTCCAAATCATTATTTTCAGGGGGAGACAATCATTTATGGAAGATAAGAATAGAGATATGTTTTTGCTTGATCTTTCATCATTCCCATCCTCACAAAATCAATATCCATTATTATCCAATCCATCATCATTTGTTTTCGTTCCTTTACCAAGTACTCCTAGTCCTGCGGCAAAAGATAAACAAATTTAGAGTGCTAGTCGCCCATTGCAAGTATATTCAAGGAGGATAGAACCCCTTGTTCAACCAATGCAGGTTCTTGACTCTGAACCAATCTCTGGTGCTGATAATGTTGATGTAACTCCTAATTCTGAAGATTATGAACGAAATGTGCCTGTTGTTGATGATTATGATCTTCCTATTGCAAATAGATAGGATGTTAGGAAATGTACTCAGCGGCTTGTATATCTATTGTCTCACTTTGTGTCCTATGAAAAGCTGTCTAATGGTCATAAAAGTTTTCTTATCCACCTCAATACTATTACTATCCCAAAAACTATCTCTGAAGCATTGGAAAGTAAATAGTGGAAAGAAGCTATGAAGGTTGAAATGGATGCGCTTGAGAAGAACAAAACAAGAGACTTGGTGGAATCGCCTCAAGGAAAGAAGCTAGTGGAATGTGAATGGGCCTTCACTGTGAAATACAAGGTAGATGGTTCACTTGAATGGTATAAGACAAGATTAGTAGCTAAAGAGTATACTCAAATCTATTGGATAGATTATCTTGAAACATTTACTCTTGTTGCAAAAATGAATACTATAAGAATCCTATTTTCTTTAGAAGCTAATCGTGGTTGGAGTTTGTAGTAGTTTGATGTAAAAAATACCTTTTTACATGTTGATCTTGATGAAGAAATCTATATGGAGGTTCTTCCAGGTTTTGAGTCAAAAAAGAATAAGGTGTGTAAGTTGAAAAAGGCGCATTATGGCTTAAAACAGTCTCCCACGGCTTCGTTTGGCAGATTTGCTAACGTAATGAAAGTTTTGGGTTACAAACAAAGTCAGGGTGATCACATATTGTTTGTCAAACATTTTGCTTCAAGGGGAGTTACAACTTTATTAGTCTATGTGGATGATATAGTGGTAACAAGGGACAATCCAAAAGAAGTACATCTTCGAGTAGAACATCGAATTCTACAGTACTTAAAAGGTACTGCAGGAAAGGGAGTGTTGTTTAAAAGAGGCAATGAATTGACATTGGAAGCATACACGGATGCAGATTATGCCACATCAGTTGATGACAGAAGATTAACTTCAGGCTATTGTACATTCCTCGAAAGCAACCTTGTAACATGGAGAAGCAAGAAGCAGAATGTCATTGCAAGGTCAATGCAGAAGCTTAGTTCAAAGCTATGGCATTAGGAGTTTGTGTGCTTCTATGGTTGAAAATAATTTTGGAAGATCTGAAGTTTTCATGGGAAGGTCCTATGAAACTATATTGTGATAACAAATCAACAATTAATATTGCATATAACCCTGTGCACCATGCATGTGGAAGTAGACAGACATTTTATAAAGAAGAAGTTTAATAACAAACTGATTTGTACTCCATTTGTGTCAACTGAAAGTCAACTTGCAGATGTGTTAACTAAAGGATTGAGTGGTTCTGCATTTTAGTTTATTATTAGCAAGCTAAGAATGGAAAATATCCACTCACCAGCTTGAGGGGGAGTGTTAGAATCAATAATTATGGTATGAATACGTTATGCAGATTTTACAAGTCATTAGATAGGGAGAAAATGCGTATTTCAGCTGTATATGCCCTGTAATTAAAATGTATATTATGCTAACTATTATTCCTGATTTATAAGAATTGTATTCTAGGAGTTAATATTTCAGATTTATATGTTGTTATTTTATAGATTTGTAGGCTGTTTTTTGCCTATAGATTTTTTCCATGTACGTTGCTAAAGATATAAAAAATTTCCATTATTTCACAGTTGAGAAGAAACCAAACAATCTGGTCTCTTGATCAATAAAAAATTCAAATTAGTTCCCGAATGATTGATCAAGTAGAGAATGATATCCTAATTCACTTAGTGTATGTTGGTGTGCTCTCAAAGAAAAAGAAACAGAAAATTCAAAAGAAATTTTCTACCCTAATATTTCTTAAAAGCTTTCTCTTTCCAAAATTAATATATTCTCAAAGCATATTTTTATAGAAAATATAGAGTAATATAGATAGATCAGAGGGCCCTATTATTACTTGAAAAACAAGTTTAAAAACATTTTAGGACGTTTCCCAAAGTTATAATATGATTAGAGACCAAATTTCATCAAAAAAGCAACCTTATTTATTGAAGAAGCAATTCTGCCTAAGTTAGACCGGTCGAACTTTGAAAAACTTGTAAAATTAAATTTATACCCTAGTTTTTCAAACCAACCTCTCAAATATAAAGTGCAACATGTCCTAAACACACTAACCAAGTCTAGATAATGTTCTCACTTAAATCAACTGTATCTTTGCACTTGATCTTCAAGTTCATGATCGATTACAAGAATTAAACGAAAATTACAACTTGATCATACTAGTTTTGACCCTGAAATTTGTCAATTACAAATATATATATATATATATATATATATATATATACACACACACACATATATATTTTTACTTTCTTTCCTAAAATCTGAGTTCCAATGCGACCTTGGAATGTAGCAAGGTAAAGAAACTTCATGGGATAAGCAGTTTACAATATTAGCACATGCATACCTCTAATATAATGTAGAAAGGGGTAAATAACTACATATACACCATGTGATCTCAAGGTCTAAACCAAGATTAAACATCAAATAACAGGGGCCAATATATCCTTATTCCATTATAATCTCAAATTCAGCCTTAAACAGGCATCTGCACTTATATATATAAAAAAAAAACAAATCAAATAGTTAAATCTATTTGTAATATGATTCAATCAATGAACAAAATCAATAGCAATTTCTTGAATTTTGACTAAACTATATCATAATAACAACATAAATTAATATTATGGCTCTTGAAGAAAGTTGATATTTGAGGGTGGGGTTGGAGAAGATGAAGAAGAGATTGAGAATTTCTGAATAGAAGGAATGGTATTTTGGACATTAAAGTTAAATGATCACTCATTAGCAATTATGTTTCAAGCTTGGTCACTATTTACCCTTTATTAAGTTTAAGGTGTAAAGCAAATTCTTTTAATTTTGGTCAACAAAATCTAATTTTACCCATACAAAATAACTTGAACATTATAACCACATATTATCTATGAAAATTATCAACACTCAAGAAAAGAAGCCTATACCAATGACTCAATTCCTAATTAACTAACAGAGATTAACCCCTTTAAAACTAGCTTAACAAGCCAATGCCAATGACTCAATTCCTAGCTATATGTGATTAACCTTCTTACTATCATAACCAAACTTCTTAAGACTAATGTGTTATCTTAAATGATTGTAATATCGGTAACAAAAACTGATTGACAAGTTTATTTTTTTTCTTATTTAGATTTCACTTTATGATGATTGCCTTGGCAAATTTTTTTTAACACAAATGAGCAATTGTGCTCAATGTCGTAAATAAGTATCCAAACTACAAGAGTAAACCTTAGTTGTAACACAATAATAAGCTTGATGGCACCTCTTTTTATCTCGAAACCGCCGACTTAGTTCCCTTATAAAATCTTATAGTTAGTTCGAACATGCATACCAGAATTCGAAAAACCTACAAAATAATATATAATAAGACAATTGTTTAGCTCAAAGTGTCCATCAGGGGTACAATTATAATTCTTTCACGTGCAGACGTGTCAGGATGTTTAAGTTCAAATTTATAGCTTAACTAGTTTTGGTCGGGTTATTGAGAGCCAAGCCGTATTCCTAATTGTTATGACTGAGATAACCTTGTAGATTTTTCCTATCTAACTTTGCCAAATGTGGAGAGTAGGAATGACTGTCACGTCCCGAATCCCAAAGACCCGAGTCACAACTAAAATAAAATATAAGAAAGGAATAGAAAAGGATCTGAACCCCGGACCCTGAGCCGACATCAAAGTCGTCACTGTGGAAGCGATAAACAACATAACTATAATTAGCATACACTAAACATGCTCAATAGAGAAGATAAATCACAAAACTCCTGAATATAACATGTCATGCAAGTACAGAAGTACTAAGCCAACAGACTGGCTCCGAATAACGTAACATACATGTTATCCAAGTTATACCTAGTACATGCAAGTATAACTACAAAACACCAAAAAAAGAAATATGTCACTTCAAGCTTTCTGGAGTTCAAGCAATATCCTTTCCGTCCCTTTTTCCTAAAAAATGTGGTACATCTGTAGGGTGAGCAACAACGGCTCAGTAGAAATGACTCAACTGTCCCTCCCTAAACATTTCAGACTGAAGTAAGAATTTCTAAGGGAATATGCACGTAACGTTATTCTTTCTAACATATTCCTATTTCCCTTTCGACATGCTTCACAAGTATTCACTAATATACATTTACACATAAACATGAAATATAACATACCCATAAACAATGAAGCCATAACTCGTCCATAAATAACGGAATAATAAACCTATTTATAATGGTTTAAAAAGCGTAAAACTTGAAATAGTCAAATAGTCGTGACACACGCATCAACAAAGCAGTCCTTAGACAGTCCTTGTACATTCCGTCATTCCAAATTACTAGTCCGCAGGTCGACGTGAAACCACTGGCCAGTCAGGTGGACTTATCAACCGCCAGGCATCTTGTGCCTCTATTTTCAATTCCGACTATTTAAAACTTCTCGAAAATCACAACTCACACATGATTTGAACAACATGAAAAAAATGATTAATATGAACAATGTAATAACAATGTCCATAATAATTATCCTCATAACATTGGTTTCGCACCTATGTGCACCAAGCTTTCAATGTGTCATTCCTTAAGCAAAATTTCCACTTAAATAAATGTCTCTTTTCAATAGGGCTTTAAACCTTCAAATCTTTTTCAGTAGGGTTTTAAACCTTAAATTTCAATGCTTGCATATATCTATATCAAAGTATAATCAAATTCATAATTTAACCAAATTAGTTCATCTAGGCAATTTATATGTTACCTAGCAAGTATACTTGATCTTTCAAATCAAATATATTAATTTAACACCAAACCATGCTCTAATACATTCTAAGCATAATTTAAAGCATTTAAACAATTCTAATTCCATGCCAAAAGTCATGTTGCACCGTAGAGTCCTAGCTCCAAACATTAAAGTATGGTCAAAATTCCATAATTTCTCCTAGGTGTTACTTATCATGCTCAACATGTTCAAAAGGCATACACAAACATTTAGGCACTTTAAATAACCACATAGCATACATTCTCAACTAATGTACACATGAATGACCAAAATACCCTTAATGGTCCATAAGTTGTTAAATGAATTCAAATGAAACTCAATTCATCCATTAGCATTCCTACACATTAATTAAGTAAAATATAGGATGTTTGAACATTAGCAAACAAAGCATACATGTTACCACTTTTCTCAAAATACTCTTCTTGAACAAAAGTTAAGCTTTTTATTCCAAGACACTAATGGATGATCCAAGACTTCCATAATTTACAATCATTAGCACAATTACTATAAAAGTAATTTAAAACTTCCAGTCCTTACACAACACTAGAGTTATCATGCAATAAAGTATACTTTAATTTCAAGTTAAGAGCACGAGTGATCCAATGGCATACACGTAACAATGGTAAACCTCCCTAACAATGCTAATAGGCATAATCCAAGCTCTAAACACATTTAGCATGCTCAAAACACAAAAGCCCCAATTTTTCATGAAATAAAGTAAATTTTAATTTACACATTTTGCAATTCATGTTAGAATCTCAACCTAACACTTCCTAAAGTCTTAAAACATTAGAAGAGGGAGTTAAATTCATTCCTACCTTAAATCCAAGAAGGATTGAAGAAACCCCCAAATTGAATTTTGAAATTCAATTTGAAACCCTAACTTTTCTTCAAAAGCTTTAATGGAGAAATCAATAGAAAGGAATGGAAGCCTTCAAGTCCCAAAGCTTCCAACACTACAAACCATGCACAACACTCATATCTTCACGTCCCACCATTCCGTAAAACTATTCTTTAATTTTGAAAATGCCCGAGATCAAACCAATACTTGAAATTGGAAACCTGAACATCCGAACATATTCTAAACATAAAAATGAAATAATAAAAATAAAATATTTTAATAAAATAAAATTAATAATAATAATAAAACATTTAATTAAATAAATAAATAAAATAAAATAAAATTTTCAGGATCTCACAATGACCCTCCCACATGTTCAGTCATTTCGACCTTAATTAAAAGGTTTTGCTGACCTCCTTGAAGTGCTATTTTTGTATTTTGAGGGAAGAGAGAAAGAGAAAAATAACAACCGAACAATATTTTAACCAAAAAGTAACCTTCTAATCATTAACTTTATCATAGTAGATGAAGATCAATTACAATCTCTTAAAAAGTACAAGACTTTAGTCCTAATTACACTCTAACATAAAGGCCAAAAGTGCTCCTTGAGGTAACAACTACAAACTTAGCCATTAACTACTTGCTACAATATTGAAAGACTCAAAGTAGTAATTGCAAGGAAGGATAAACCTAAGCTACAGTGAAAATTAATGACAACAAGATTATACAAAGGTATAGACCTTGAGCTACACTGCGAGAGCAAGCTTCAAAAATAAACTAAGTGTTGGAGTCAATTAGGGACAATCAGAATTCTTTGTGTGTGTTGGTGCAAGACCTTTGCGCAGACATAAATGAGTTATATTTATAGTGCAAGTTGAGTTAGGTCAACCGTTGGATCACTCTCCCCGTGGACAATCTTGATGGAGTCTTGGTGCAAGTAGGTACTTGCTTATGTGAGGGTGTGGAGCATGCTTTGCTAATGATGAGATGCTCGACATGCAGCGCCGATCAAAGAAGTGGCACTACTTACTGAAGTGACAACTTGGAACATCCCTCGTACCAGAGCACCGACTTCCTTGTCGGTTTAGACTTTCTAGCTTGTCAAGTCTATTGCAGAGCATGCTTAATTATGCATCCAACAAGCTATACAAGTCGATCTTGGTACTGTTAGTCATGGTATATCGACTTCTTTCTTTAGCAATTGGCTCGGGGGAAGCTTCCTTGTAGTAGATACCATCTACTCATGTGGCATTTGTGTATCAATCGTCATCTATATCAGTTGAACACATCCATAAATTTTCAATTGCAGGCTCATTTCGTTAGTTGTCGGCATTCTTTTTCAATTGGCCGACCAAATTACCAATTTGAATGCAAATAATAATTAAAATTTCTTCACCAAGAAACAAATTTATTTCATATAAACCAAATATTACATAGAGCAATTATTATGATCTTGCTCTTCTAGAAAATACTATTTAAATATCTTGGAACAAAAAAAAAAAAGTGAAAACACACTGTTGATTGGTGTTTGAGTTTTATGAGAATGAACGGAAAAAACTCACCCACCCCGTGGGTAAACAACCTTTACCAAACGGGGAATAGTGACCAACAATAAGAAGTAATAACCAACAAAACAAATCAAATGAAACCAACCCAACAGGGCCACAGCTCTGCTTGGGACGGAGATTTCAATGAAGATGTAGAGAGAGGCCACTTGGTTAAAAGAAGAAGAAGAACTAAAGTTTCTCTCTAATCTAAGCAAACTTTCAGACTGATTGAATCAGCTTTTCTTCGAGAGGAAATATTTTTCTCAGTGGCTGAAAATGATTCATCACTCCCTTTCTTCCATTTCTACAATCTCTTCTTCTTCCTATTCAAATTCGCTTCCAATTCCCAAACCCATTGATTATAATCATCATTCAAGATCTAATTTTTGGTGTAAATCTCTGGACTCATCATCATCATCATCTTCTTCTTCAAAGAATGAGGTCAAATTCAAACCATTTGGGCTTTCCAAAAATTATACGAGCAATTCATTATCATCATCATCTTCAACTGCGGCAGCGGCGGCAGTGGCTGGTAATGCTGCGCCGGCAAAGGAGGGGATGGGAATGGGTCCTTACACCGGCAGAGATCCGAACGTGAAGAAGCCGGAGTGGCTGCGACAGAGAGCTCCCCAAGGAGAGAGGTTTCAGGAGGTGAAGGACTCTTTGTCCCACTTGAAGCTCAATACTGTCTGCGAGGAAGCCCAATGCCCCAACATTGGAGAGGTATTTTACCTTAACCCCCATTTTGCACACACTACCAAATGTCCTTAACCCCCATTTTGCACACACTGCCAAATGTTAACTTTCTTCTTTGTTGGGATTTTTTTTTTCTTTCTTTATGGATACTGTTAATTGGTTGCTGTACGGGTGTGTGTATAGTGTGGTTTAGGATTGATTGTTTGTGTGATTTTCAATGGAAATAAAAGAATAATCATTTTATACTTGGAATGCTTTTGGTAGTGTTGGAATGGAGGTGGGGATGGTATTGCGACTGCCACAATCATGCTTCTTGGGGATACTTGCACCCGTGGCTGTAGATTTTGTGCCGTGAAAACCAGCCGGAACCCTGCACCACCTGATCCAATGGAACCTGAGAACACTGCTAAGGCTATTGCTAGTTGGGGGTATGTCTTGGCAGCTTTCTTATCTTATTTTGATTTCTCATTTTTAAAAGGGAAAAACAAGGTATACATGTTTTGAGCACACTAGTATATGTTTTTAGTCATTGAATATATAGGAGAACAGAATAACCTCATTTTGAAGTTGTGACTATAATTTAGTCAAAATTTACCAAACAAGAACTTGAGGGTCAGAAGGGTTATTGCCCAGTTTAGTCCCCATTAATCAAGGGTGTTTGGAGGGGTTAATTAGATACATGCTTAACCTTCAGCAATAATTGAACAAATTGACTGCTTTCAAGATTCACACTCGCATTCTCACACTTTGAGACTTCGAGCTTTTACCACTGAACCAAACAAGAAATTGAGGGTATAGAACCAAAAGGGTTAAATAGTTCAAGGACCGAAACCTTAGCCTCTGATAGATAGCACAAGGTCTAAAGGGGGGTGAATAGGTCTTCTATGCTGTTTTAGGTAGTGTGTGAGGGGAGCTTCCTAATATCAAAAGCCCTTCGTTGATAAGGCCTTCATCAAAAGTCCTTCATTAACAACTTTATTTTCTGGGATCTTTTCTCCTAGTACATATCTGCTATTACCTATATCATTCAAGTTAGCATAGAACTCACCAAAGTTTCACCTGCTTCCATTTTAAGATTTTCAAATTTAGTAGTTAACATCTGAAGCTTAGAGATCTTAATCAAGTAGTCCATTCATGTACTTTTTCAAGAATTTCCCAAGCTTCCTTACCGAAGTGCAGTTTGTTATCCTAAAGAACTCAGTAGAAGTGACTGTGAAGACCGCATTTTATGCTCTAGAATTATAACTGGCCTCATCAATTTCATCTTTTGACCAGTTCATACTAGGTTTTGGGATTCTATCGTTAGAAGGTTGAGTCTGGCCATTCTCTTCAGCTAACCAGATCTTTTCATCTATAGATTTAAGAAAAACTCTCATACGTGCTTTCTGATAACTTTAGTTTGATCCATCAAACTGTAGAGGCCTAGATATGGAACCACCTTCCTTAAACCTGACCATGATCTACACATAAAAATTGAGCAACTTGCTTTGATACCAATTGATAGTGCGAGGACCGAAACTCTAGCCTCTGATAGAGAGTTAGCACAAGGCCTGTAATCTAGACTAGAGGAAGATTGAACAAGTCTTGTAAGCTGTTTTAACTAACTAAACTACTTTTCAAATTAACTAAATTGCCATTAATTGGATCTTAAGTAGAACAATAAACTGAAAATCTATCAATCCATCGTGCCAAGAACATATCACATCAGTATGGGACCTAGTGCAGTCCATTAAAATCCACTATACAAAAGAGATATTACTTTAGGTTAACAATTCAAAAACAAAAAACCTCTAGTTACCTCTTGAAACAGACTAATCCACCAAACTCAGACTATCAGACTATCCAGACACAGTTTGCTCTGTCAACAGATTCCACATCTGCTTCTTCAGTAGCTTTTTAATCTTCAGACCAGTTGGCCAAACCAATCTCATATAAATAGATTGTTCGTGTTGAACTTCAATTCATCTTAGCAGAAATAGATTGTCAACACATGAATAAACACTCACCAATTTATATGTAGAATGCTTGATGAATGAAAAATAAAATTATATGCACTCAAAAATAACCTCACACAATATATTGCTCTCTATTGTATTCTTTGTATCTCTGGGTTTTTTAAGTAACGAGGTATACATGAATAAATAATAGCAGTAAAGAGATTAGGGTTTTAGTGTTTTAATCACAAAAGGAAACTGCATTTCCGAATTCCCCAATTGATCGAGTTCCCATGTCATTGATCTACATGTGTCCAGTAGCCTTCAGTTGATTTGTCGATCGATCAAAGTGCCCTATACAGCTATACTTAGAAATTTTCAAATAAAAAAGTTTTCAAAAGCTTATAATGCATATCAAAAAGGATTTCCGAAATCATAACATGAATTTATTGAAGTCCTAATTGATGAATGCATGAACCCTGATTTGGTGAGTGCATATGTATGTGTCAAATTACCCATGCACCCTTGGCATTGAAGATTTACCATTTTGCTTTTTGCTGTAACTTTATGCCCAATTCTGTTTTTGGACAAGAAGTAACTAACTTGACACTAACTTTCAAAAATCTTGCTAAAACCAATAGTAAAAATTACAGACTCTTGTTTTGATCACAAAATATGCCAACCTAAGTCCTATTAAAGTAAATGCCAACTTCTTCTGATAGTAAATACCAATGATAATCAAAGTAAATGTCAACTTCTTTTGATTATATAAATATAATTTAAGGATGTTGACAATGTGATGACGAAAGTGACCTTTGTCTTGAATAATAAAAAACTAAAATTTTCATTTGTTCTTCCGAGACTTTCGCATTTGGAACAATATCTTTAAGAAAAATTATACATCCTCCGAATTCAGAGGATTCCAAATGGAGGTGATGTGAGTGGGTGACGTCATGTGGTTGGGCCCACGCCCCCACTCACATCACCCCCATTTGGAATCCTCTGAATTCGGATGATGTATCATAGCTCTATCTTTAATTTTCTCTTATATTGTAATATTAAGCACCTTTTTAATCCCTACTTTTTGGTCTCCGCTTATACGATGCCCAAACTATTGCACTATCTTGAATTTACCTTGAATGTGAAATAATAAATTCAAGCAATTCAAGATACTCCTCTTTCAAAACAAAAGATAATATAACATAGAACTAAACATGTACATAGCGTATCTCATGGTAAAACCTCACGTCAACAAGTGTGGGGATCCATATTCAAGTCCGATAGCAGTCACTTTCTGCAGAAATGTTAATGGTTAGGTCTGTTTCAGTCTTCTCCTTCTAGTTACCCGCATAGTAAGTCTAAGAAATGGCGTATAGTGTGTGCAACGTCCTCTAGTTAAATTATTTTTGCTTTACATCTGTGTGCAGGTTGAACTATGGATGTTTTTGATATTATGATTAGCTTCTTTGGTTCTATATTTTTGCAGTGTGGATTACATTGTTCTAACCAGTGTTGATCGTGATGATTTACCTGATGGTGGGAGTGGTCATTTTGCTCAAACTGTCAAAGCTATGAAGGTGTGTATTTCTCTGGATGTGTGAACTTCTTATTTGTGAGTTTCTTTATGAAAAAGATATTGGATCACAAAAAGAAAATCTGACTTGGATTTGTTTCTCTCTCTGGGCAGAAACGCAAGCCTGATATTATGGTTGAATGTTTAACCTCTGATTTTCGAGGTGACTTAAATGCTGTAACGGTTCTGGTACACTCAGGATTAGATGTTTTTGCCCACAACATTGAGACTGTGAAACGACTCCAGCGTATTGTCAGAGATCCCCGGGCAGGGTGAGTTGTAGTTAAGTCATCTCTTTTCTGGTCTGATTAAACAATTAGTTATACTTTTCACTTGTTTATTACAAATTTAAAATTCATTCACGCAATCCTTAGCTAATCTTTAGGATAAATAATTGGATTAATGGACGTATTCAATTAAATAATTTGCAGATTTACATTTATCATGAGTAAATCTTCAAAGTCTCACTGCTAGCTTACTAGTGGTTTACCAAATATACACCCTGATAACTCAATGAATGATTACCATCTGCACCCACAAGAATGTTTCTAACCGAATCGTTTTGCAATTTTTCTAATCAACTTTATTTTTAGTGCTTTTAGTCCGTTCTAGAACTGAAATGTAAGAAATCCCTATGGACAATAAGGTTCCTCAATCTGTGACTTTGAGTTTGCGTTCAGACTTGTTGACTTGTTGTCAACTTGCTCAGCCTCTCTTCTTTGAGATTGCATCCAGATTTATTTCCCCCTCTTCTCATGGTGATCCAACTTAAGCTAAGTCACTCCTTAACAGGCATGGTCATTTGTTTTTATTTCACAAGACTTCAACAATCTAATTGACTCTCTTACATTATTAGTGCATGTTCAAAAGAAGATTGGTTAGGCTTGTTCTATGACTGAGCTTAAGCTTAAACACAACCTATACTCAGCTGAGCTCAACACCTCAATGCTCAACTAAAAGTCGGTTCGTTTGTTGCCATTAAAATTGTCTCACACAATTATATTAAATGAATTTGTATCGTAGTGGTTAAATCTTTTTTATAGTTTCAAGTTACATTTTTTCCCTTGTAGATGTTCACTCATTATAAAAAGGCCATTACCTAATATCCGTCCTGCCTACACAGCGTGCTGGGAGAGGGAAAACTAGAGATAAACCTTAATTTTGGCATTACTTTGCACAGAGTGGCTGCTCTCAAGCTCAAAAACTCTTTATTGCTTTTTATCAGGCCAAGCTTTTACCACTGCACCAAACAATGCCCCTACAACTCATCATGTACATCAAAATAAATTGTCATTTTCCTATGAAACCATACCATAGAGTGTTTTTATTCATAGAATAAATTTATTCTAGTTGATTGCTAAAATCTTTTTTTGGATGATGCAGGTACGATCAAAGCTTATCCGTTCTAAAACATGCAAAGCTCAGTAAGGAGGGTATGATAACGAAAACTTCTATAATGCTGGGACTTGGTGAGTCTGATGATGAACTGAAGCAGACCATGGCTGATTTAAGGGCCATAGATGTTGATATTTTGACGCTTGGACAATATTTACAGGTGAGCTAATTTCTGAAGGACATTCCATCATTGGCCTTTGGTGGTGTGGTATCTAGTTGTCTCCCATCATGGGGAGTTAGGGATTTGAGTTTTCAGAGGTCCAGAAAGTTAAGGTGAGGTGAGGCTGGGGTTGGGACCAAGTCCATGGATTTTGCAAATTGTTTTGTATCCCCTAGCAAATGTTTTATGACTGTGAAGCTTGAAATTCTTGCCTCGCTGAATAATTTCAGCTGAAGTTTAAATCAAGGTCAGGCCCCATGGTTTCGGCTGAGCTTAAATCATTTTATCTCTTTAATGGTGGTGTTGTACCCATGGGAATTCTAAAGTTAACAAAATTCTTCAAGTATATCCAGTACCCAGGCAGCAAAATGCTTCACGTTTGTCTAGAACCGAGGCATCTAATGGGCTGAACTATTCCATGTGAAATACATTTGCTTTATTCGACAATATGAGGACATAAATATTAATAACCGTCATGTTTGTGCAGCCAACTCCATTGCATCTGACTGTCAAAGAGTACGTTACTCCTGAGAAATTCACCTTCTGGAAAGACTACGGAGAGTCTATTGGTTTCCGTTATGTGGCTAGTGGACCCCTGGTAAAATTCTATACCTAATTTACTCTCAGATGATAGTGATCTTCTATTCTCGTTCTCACAGAGATGCATGTAGGCTTAGTGAAAATGGTTGGATAGAATATATGGAATTCAGAAAACTTGTTCCTTGTAATTCATCTTGGATCCTTCCGAGACTATACTTATTTGATCATGTATCGCATTTTCATGGCAAGAATGTTTATCACCCACTTTTGTTCAGGCAAAATTGAGTAAAGAATTTAATTTCTGTTCTTTTGGAACTTTTGAAGCCTGCATTTTATGACGACCACACTTGCAAGATCTTTACCAAACCTTATGATATTGACTTTTCCAGGTTCGATCCTCATACCGGGCAGGGGAGCTCTTTGTTCAAACCATGGTGAAGGAAAGATCTAAGAACACCTTCTAACATGTCTAGCATTTTCTGTCATTGCTATTTGAGTTCAATTATATGTATTCTCCTTGGTACGATCATGGACAATGGATTTGAGAGCATAAACAGTTAAGGTCAGATTAGCTAGTTCCCAGTTTGACTCTAAATCTTATAGTGGCATACAAAATATTTCTTTTACAAAATGTAATTGTTTCATTGATGATTTTTATTAATTTAATCTGTTTATTTCTCATGTGAGAGTACTACAATCATTCTTCAGTTTGATAATATCCAAGCAAGCTAGACTACTAAAAAGTCTAAACCCTAGGTAGAGTAAGGTTAGAAAAATTGATCATCAGAGTGCTCTCACCGTGATTTCTGATACTTCATTCAATCATATGCATGGTTGTTCATATATTTTGTGCCAAAATTTAGATTTATCTTCACACTTGTGATCCTGAGTTTAGGATCAAGTCTCCAATTATCCCTTAAACATATCCACATCTCAAATTTACTGCAGCTGGAACATTGTTTTCAATGTCACAAGCCAATAACTGTTCTGATAAATCATATGCTTGTTTGGAACGAGATGAAACGGAGGTGGTGTTGGATAGCTGTATTGCAGGGAACTTAAAGGAGCTCTGGCATCAGGTGGGCATAAGCAATGTTAGTCCACTTTCTTGTAGAAAAAAAAAGTAAAAAATCAAGTATGTTGAAGGATTTATATATTTAAGTTACACATTCTCTAATTCAGTAGATAGTTGTTAACATGATAACAGAGTCAAAGGTGTCGAGTTCAAACTTCACTGTCACCCTGATAAATAAAAATTGAAACACGTGCTCGAGAAGTTGTCATGATACACTAGTTCTTAGTGATCTGATAAAACATGTTATGCTACAATAGTATTAGTAATATTGTTAGTGTTGTTCTTAGTAATATGATAAAAACAAGACATATTATTGTGATAATATTAGTAGTATTGTGTGTTAGGCAAATCTCATTTCCAAGTTTAGTCTATGCTAGGGTGAGTAAAACAAAATGCAATGGCGCTACGTTCGGCTGCTTAGAATTGGAACTGAAAAAAATAATTTTTCATGATTGAGAAAATTCCAAGAACAATTTTTTTTTCAATTCCACCAATTCTAATTCGAAGGCTCCAATTCTGTGGAACATAGCCTTAGTGTCCTTTTGTAATAAATTCGTACCGGTTCTTGCCAAGAAGATTTGAAATGGGTTGAAGTTTGGAGATGAATGCTACTTTAGCAAATTATTCAACTATGCTCCATGATATTCTATCACTCTTCTAAGAAAAAAAAGGTAATTTTTACGGATTTAGGTAATTTTGACAGTCCAATAAATTAGGTTTGAGACTTAAATAAAAGTTTAATGCTCGGTTTGGTACGAAGGATGAAAGAAGTGCAGAGGAAAGATGTGAAGGAAGAAACAAACTTCGGCAAAGAGGAGACAAGGAAGGAAGTGACTGTTATAAAAGTTTTAAATTATAATACTATCCTTCATAATTATAACTTATTTTTAAGTTACCTAATTTCACAAATTAGTTGGACAGCCTTTAAAATTGAAGTTAGTTTGAGTTGTTTAGTGCTTAAAATTATGAATTAAACCGAGTCCAGTAGCCTCAGTGCACCGTTATCTATACTTATATGCACCTGTAAAGCAGACCAGTAGGTCTCATGCATCGGTGACCCTTGATCAGTTCATCTCATGCATCGACGACCCTTGATCAGTTCATCGGTACCTTTAATTCAGTGCGCCGGTATGGGGAGTCAATTTTCCAATCAGTTTGATACATATTTTTCAGATGGAGGAGAGTAAAAAAACTAAGAGTTTAATGAGAGCAAATTATATTTATTTTTTCTAAAATACCATAAACCTGAGTTTTGGAGGACAATTGTTTAAGGTTTTCTACTTTTCTTCAATTTCTTGGTTGGAAGTTGTAGATGGTGAAGATCATATTAATGGGAAAACTTTTATGAAACAAGCTCTATAACCTAAGTTACATAGTTCTTTTAAATGTGTCACTCTTGCGTTTTTGTGCCTGTTTCTCCTCTCGTGATATGTGCGTTTTTAACCCTACCACTCTCGACATAGAATTTGTCATTTTTGGACTATGCTTTGTATGACTCAGACTTTGTTTGGATTGGTTTTTGAAAAGCTACTTTCGGTTTTCAAGTTCAAAAGTCATTTTGGAGAGCGTTTGGATTGGTAAGACGGAAAAGAGCTTCAAAGTTCAAAAAGAACGTTTAAAGGAAGCTGGTGAGTACCAGCTTTCTTATTTAGCTTCTGTTTCTCTTTTTCTTCTACGTAAAAGTCGAAACAAAAACTCTGCCAAACAGGAACCTTGGTATCATATGAGCTGTTATATGCGCATATACACAGCAATTCCATTGGACAGGGAAACCTGCAGAAATATAGAAAAACCCAATAAATACAAACGCCAATGCATACAATTGTCCTAGACCTCCATAGGAAACTTCACTGTAATTTCCTTTCTTTCTCTTCAGCATCAAAGACTTTCCAAAGCTTCATGACTCATTGTATATTAGATTTCATTCACTTTCAATCCAGAAGTCTTGTCAACTTGTACGTAATTAATGTTTATAATTGCTTCCTTTCGTTGACAAAAGTCATTTCATGGAACCCCCTAATTTCTTCTTTTTCTCATGAATCTCATTATCATTCTTTCTTTTACAAAGATTTATCAAATTCCCTTTTTTTGGCATTCAGACCAATTTATTGATTCTAACAAAATGCTCATGAATGATGACAATGAATTGCACATAGGAAATTTATACAGTATTTTTTTATAGGCCCCACACTTTCAAATTTCGAAATGAAAAAAAAAAAAATTTGAACAAAGAGTCGGATCCAAATGAATTCCAAACTTGATCCAAACAGTAAAATTTTAATTACATAGATTCGTAATCCATTAAATTTCAATTCCACGCAATTGAAAATTTAAATTAATTGCAATTCTACGCAATCAAACACACCCCTAATTAACCTCTCTTTTTCTTTCCCATTGACAATCACAAGAAATAAACCGCCAATCACATTTTCCAAATACCAGTATCAACCCAATCCATCATCTTGTCGTGTTTAATTAGGTTATCTATGCATAAAAATTCTATCAAATTTATGCACCTAACCAAGCATAGGGCTTGACAAAACCATTCTTTAAGGGAAAAAAGGCAATGAACACAAAAATGAAGATTCAAACAAAATTGTTACACAAGCTGAAGCTTACCCTATATAAGCTAAATTGATGACATACACCCTCATAATGGTATGTTACTTATTCTATGAACTGATACTCCGACAAAATTTGAAAAATAAAAAATAAAAAAATTGTTGCACAAGAATATAGTAGAAGAACATGTATAGAAAGAATTCTTGCCGGCAATTTCCAATTGCGTAAACTCCCAGAATCGTTCTCTAAAGTGAAGCACCGTGCATTTCATGCATGTAATCATGGAGCATTGGACGGGCTATCACCTGAATCTTCTGAATCTGAATCGTCGACCATCTTCTCAAGTGAATCCAAATCCCCAGCTTCTGAGAGAGTGTGAATCCGAATCTTGTCAGCATCTTCACTGAGAAAAGTTTAGAAATGCAAGAAGAAAATAGAAACTATCAGTATAACTATATAACATCCATAAAATAACTGTAAAAGTTTGATAGAAAAAAGCTTACTCTGCAACCCCAAATATTTCTTTTACAATCAAGGAGTTATCCCTTGAACAGAACTCTGGCAGCTGGTCCAAAAAGTAAAACAAAAACTCAACTCATTTCAACAGATGCAAAAGAAATCAAATGGCTACTTGCAACTAACACAGTAACTTGGTCCGAAAGCCCCCACCCCAGTTGCAAAAAAAATCACAAGTACCAACAAAAATCCAAGATAACCAGATTAAACACATGCTGACTTGTGATGTCTTGTATGTAACCCTCAAAATAAAACAAAATTAAAATTAAGCAATAATCAATGTAGTAAACCAGGTTAAAAATATGATGAATTTGATGGCTTGTTTTTAGGAAAGATTATTTAAAAACTGAACCAAATGCAAAGATTATGCAACTTGATGTTTCCAGAAAGGGATGACCACTTGATAAGTGAGAACTAAAATTAATGCAGTGATTGGTTCACCCCCACCAAGCGATAACCTCTTATAGGACAACATAATAAAACTATTGACAACTTCAATTCTTTATCAAATGATGATTGATAGAAATTTACCACAAGTTGGTTTTCAGCATACAGGATCAGATAGAATTTTTCTCGGAAACAATAGTGAAAAACTTGCACTCATAAGGAAAAAAAAAACAAGAAATTTTTAGTGAGTATGGTAATTGGTAAAAGGTCACCTTACTGAATGTTCAGCCCTTACCTCGGATAAATAATAGACCTTCCCAAAAAGAGCTTGCACAGCAAGTTTTCTCTTGAAACCCTTTTCAGAATAGCCTGACATATCCATGACTACCGGACCTAAAATGCATAGACTAACAATCAGCATGAAATAGGCATTGCATCAATACTTTTAATAATAATTAACAGTGCAGTAATACGAAAGTACTCTTCTGATTTTAGTTACTTTTTCAAACATGTTGCTTTTTAATAGTAATCAGCAGGGCCAAATTCAGCAATGATTTCATCCTCTCAGGTGTCATTTGTCTATGCCTTCCTAGAACCTGAGACTTTTCCTATCCTAGCAAGGTGTGATACCTCATCATCTATTTCTATTCCTTCTACCATTCTGAGTTCCAAACTTCTCTAACTAGAGATCCTAATTTGTGTAAACAATAGGCACTACAATAAAATGCACATGCTTCACTCTTGTAACCTTGCATAATTTGCCATTCAGGTTAAAGCAGTGAGCCTGTGACAGATGTCTAAGATTGCAGACTGTCGGTGATTTCATTGTCCTAAATACTTTAACATCATTAGAACAAGAGTACTGACAGCATCTTGGACAGGTTCGTTAAGATTCACACCCACAATTGCCCGTTATGGAGATTGGAGACTTGAGCACTCAATCTTCCACGTGGAAATCAAAGGAGAAGGAGATACAACTAGAGCTAAGCTCTTGGTGGCAATCCTATTCATTTTTTATAACAATGTTTCCTTGGGTATCAACTGGAATTCCCTAAGCATCTATCCTGTAAGCATTTGAGGTCTCTGTTTTTTATTTCACCACTAGAGAGACAATATACCATAGAAGAAGTAGAGATCTGGATGAGTTCTATTCCTAAAGATGTATTCCAAAATTAAACACAATACAAGGGGGAAAATGAAGATTTATTTCTTCTTTCTTTTTTTTAATGGAACAATTTGAATA
This sequence comes from Cornus controversa, assembly GCA_026545225.1. Taxonomy (NCBI): domain Eukaryota; kingdom Viridiplantae; phylum Streptophyta; class Magnoliopsida; order Cornales; family Cornaceae; genus Cornus; species Cornus controversa. The sequence goes on from CM048846.1 coordinate 76,076,971, forward strand.
GAACCTACAATTGGTGACATAAAAAAATGAAACTTCAGAGGATAAGAAAAAGGGACAAGAATACAAGCATATATTTCTGCTGCACACATGTTAGTCATGGGAAAGAACAATAATTATTCATTAACTAAAGGAAAGGAAAGTAATTTCAATGATGGTGAGTACCAAAGGCTACTTTTGGAGTGCATAAACCACATATGTAACACAAAAACATTGCACCGCATGCCCAACTGACCGAACTCAGATTAAAGTGAGAGGGAAAGTAATTTCAATTACATGCAAGCTGCAATTTGGCACCATAACAAAGAAGACAACTTTTCTAACAAATCATGCAAGTGCCAGTTATTTTATAAGTATACTTAATTGATTATATTTTTACAAATAACAAAACCATCATTGCTGGGTGCAGTTGCAAAAGCATGGACTGTCAAGCGTGAGAATGCTGATTTGTGTCTAAGACAGTCATTTTGTGTAAACAATGCCAAACCGTTAGGTCTGTACTGAATCCATCCCAGATTGAAGACCAACACTGGTTAACGGCCTTTTCATTTTGTAAAAATAAACAAAGACTGCAACATGTGATATAAATGTAGCACTGTATGATGAGTCTTGAGCAAATTAAATGCCACTTTTCATTGATGGATGCACATAAGAATGCTTGGTAAAATTATTCATACATTAAAGATAATAATTTAGAAAATCAATCCCTATCAAGAAGTATAAACATAAAAATAAAAAACTCTCCAGCCTATGAAGACTAAGGAGAATATAATCTGTCCATCATTTACCCATCTCAAATTATTCTGACATAGGTCAAACAAAAATAATGTGCAACCAAACATGCAATTATCATGTGCAGTGGTACAATGAATTACCTTTGTCTTTCACAATCCGTCTTGAGATTTCATTTAGTATTTCAGCAACTTGAGAATCATCCAGCGTAGATGCCTTCCTGAGCTGGATCAAGTTTACAACCAAGTCTGGGTTAAAAGGCTTTTCATTCAATGCATACCGAATGTACTTGCGCAGAATCTCCTCCATGTTAAAACCTGTCTGGATATGAATTAAGAATTTTATTAAACTGAAACAGCTGCCTGAAAAGTAATGACGATGATGATGACAACGATAACGGCAGCAATGATGATGATCAAATAAAAAAGGCACATGCATGCAGGGTACACAAAAATTAATATCAAGAGAAAAAAAAGCATAAAATAATTTTTGAAGAAAAGGAGACAAGTAGGCATCACATAGTTTTGGAAGATAAGTTTTATCCCTTGGAGAAGAGCAGAAAATGAATGAGCCAGGTTCATCCCTCTGGATAAACACAATATAATTCGGAGGGATCAAGCCAATTGCCAAAAATTGTGAAATCTCCTCGGCCAAATGTAAACAAAATTAATTGAATTTAATTTTGTCATCCAAGGTCAATATACATGTTTAACTTTCGTGACACCATCTTAAATGACATTAACCTTTTTCCACAGATTAAGTTAAACACAACAAAGCCGAGGAGGGTATAGTCAAGGAGATAACTCCCGGGGAGAGTGATTTGGCCCATAGAAGTGAGGATATGGAAGAGAGGATTGATACGGGGTCAACTATGGCAGTGACTGAGGGGGACTTAAGCGTGTTCCCTTCAGATAACACTTACCGTAGACCATCCTCGGCCTTCTTTGTTTTTGATGAAAAACAAATCTCGATCCTCGAAAGCGTTTTCCTTCCCCCACGGCATCTCCCTCTCTTCGTCCAGCCTTTCCTTTAATGGTTGGGGGAAGCATTCCCTCATCTGAACTTGGCGAGCCATGTTCTCTTTGTTCAGTTTTGACATAGAGAACATCAAATCAAAGGGGAATCCAATTCCCTCCCGGATTTTCTTACCCAAGAATATTTACAAGGAAGAAGGAGGGAGGCGGCCCGGGAGAAGTGGAGCCTCGAGAGAGAGGTCACCAAGTTAGAACAGCTACGGACTTGCTTTCGCAAGGAAGCCGACCAATTCCTTCAAAGGAATGGAATTGAAGTTGCCAACCCAGAAGAAAAAAATCTGAAATCAATTAATTATCAAAAAGTGATCTCTCTGAAATCAAACCTTATTGTATACACATATGTCAAGCAACACAACTAATCAGATACATTAACTAGGTGTAGCAAGCCGAAGAACAACCCAAAAATGTGAAAAGAACCATCAGATTAATCTTAAAATCCATTAAACTTAGTGATTATTCAGACCAATCATATTAAGATTGGAAGTCCATGAGGCATCTAATTAGTTGTCCGCCCACTAACTAGTTGTCTTGATGCATGGAGGGCGTACAATTTTCAGTAGATAGAAATTACAATATTTCTTATGGGAATCTAAACTAGAAAATTCTATACAAAATCATAACCTGTTACGACTTAGTGTCTTTGTGTTGGCAATTATAGTGGCAAAAGATCTTAATGAAATGTACTTTTCTTATTCAAGTCCTGTCAAGTGCGGAGAAAAGCAAGTTCAAGTGATGCTTCAAAGGTAAGGATTGGTTCATACAAATTAGGACAGGTGAGTGAGTGAGAGAATACATGCAAAATATTTTAAAATTTGGTGTCTTTGTTTTAAAGTTAAAATATGTTATAAAAGCATGGACGTGGCATGTTTTGTTAAAAAAACACACTGAAGATCTTTATATGACAATCAAGCATGGGAACTCACATATCATGATAGTTGAGCACCGATATTCAACAATCAAGCGCCAGTACTCAAAACTCCAGAGAGCTGAGCACAGATAACCAAGGTCCTAGTGACAAGAATTCCTAAATTCTTAAAAAGACGTCCCACTCCCACATGTTTCCAAGTCTGCAATAACTTCTCCTGATTAGTGTTGGAGATTGTTTAAACTTCTCAAAAGATTTAGAAACATATAAAAACAGGTAATAGAGTTTTTCATACATAGAACACACACATATACACACTTTTTTAAAGATTTTGAGAGCTTGGCTTGAGTTTTTCGACCATATACATTTTCTAACAAGCACTTGAGTGTTTTAGATGGTGTGTTTGAATTCAGAACGTTCGTGACTCTGAGCTTTGATTGACCGATCATAGAACGGTTTGTAGCAAAAACTTGCTGCTCATCACATACGTTCTTGTGCGTATTTAATTTTCAATCAATGTGAAAGAAGGCAGGTCACAAGCAATGATAGTGTTGGCGGATAGCAGCGTCTGATCTTTCATAGCAGGCGTAACACAATTAGACTCGTAAGAGATGGGTGGTAACCAGGTATCAGTTTTGTGGCGCGTAACAGTTGTGTCTAGTAGAGCATTCATATAAATCTGTCTCAAAGTACTGTAATTCGTTCCATAGTGTTTCATTAGCCTAAGACAGTAAGTCTCTGTGGTTTTTCCCTAGTTGGTTTTCCACGTAAAATCAAGAATCTCTTCTGCCTTTTATTTTGTTTACATGCTTTGTGTGATTGTTTTACATTAGTCATTTAAATTTAAAATAAGCCCAAAAAAAAAAAAAATCGACCAATTCACCCCTATCTAGGTCTGTTTTATATCTATAAATCCATTTGGAACTTTCTGACTGCGCAGTTCAAGAACATTTTCTTGAAAAACAAAATACTCTGTTTTTGAAAACATGGATTCTCACATGAGAGGCAGAATCTGTTTCACCACCTCCTTTGTTTGATGGAACTAACTACGGCTACTGGAAGACCCACTTGAGAGCATTTTTCAAATCACTAGATGAAAAGGTGTGGTCAATTGTTGAGTGGCCGCACCCTATGAAAATTAAAGAAACCCATTATGAGGCTAAGGTTATTGAAAAACATAGGGAAGATTGCTTCAAGGATGAACATAATGCGTGTAATGCTGTTTCTAGGTGCTTGAATGTTAGAAATTTGAGTCTATTATGTCCAAATTCCTTAACAAAATGTGATCATTATGTTGAACAAATTGTCCTTATCTTGCCAGAGAAGAACAATACTGAAAGTGAAAAACGGAGAATGAAGATGGAAATGCGTTAGTGTCAAATTGAAGACATCATCAAAGCTCTACCACACATTAGGTAAAGGTAAGCGAGATCTTAGCGAACTTACCCTTGAGGTTTGCACATATCACCAACACATAGAACTTTTGAAAAAATTATGGTCAACCACACTTGAGGTTATGACGAAAATACAGATTCTCTCACACCACTAGCGGTCCGTTACGTCTGTTAATTTTTTGTCTAAATGTTGAGTTTGACCTTTTAAACGAAAATGTCAAAAAATTTACAAAACCCCTTCTTCTACTGGCTCTGAAACTCTCAAACAAGTCCCTTTGCATAGGCTCTTCAATTCACCAGTCTCCACTATTCTCAATCTATTCTACATATATATCTAAACAGACATGCAAATATATATATACACTCAACCCATATACATATTGTACCACACTATTCCCCGTAACCGTCACCACCTTACTGCTCCCCATTTCCTCTTCTCACAATCCCTCTCCATCTAAAATCCACTCTCTATCTCTCAAAATGAGGAAGAAAGAAGCAGAAATATTAAGAGTTCAATGTCCACCCACAGTACGCCACCATATTTGTTGCTAAAGATCTCCACCGTCACCAGTACCATAACCACTGTCACTGGCAACATCACAGTCATTGCCATCGACACCACCATATGTGTGTGTATGTGTGGTGGCTAACGATGGATGCAAGGGCATACAAAAATTTTGAAAATTTTGTAATATTGCAAGTTTGAGCAACAGTTATGGTGGAATTGAAAACCCTAAAAGAGGGGAGTGCATCGCAAATACAAAAGCCACAAGGATCGTACAAGGCCCACTATACTATCAACATATCCACAAAATCCACTATATCCTTCACCAATTTACAATTCCATCGTTGTACCCAAAAAAATGAGGAGCTAATAATAAAGAACTTAAGAACCCATATTGGAACCTCCTCACCTTCAAAGGACCACCTGCTTCGCTCCCGCCATAAACCCCACCAAATACAAAGGGGCTCCACCCGCCAAGTATCTCGGGCTTGCCTCCTCACAATACAGCCCTTCCAAGCCTCAAGCATACTCTTCGGGACTCCAGCATGACCCAATGGACACCAAAGAGAGCGAAGAAAATGAATCTTCAACACTTGACAATCTCATTTATTGGCTATCAACACGTGCTTCTCTTTATGTTATTCTTCTCATATCAGTTTTCAAACTCTATTTATTTATGTCGTATTCTCTCCTCTTCTTTTTAAGTTCTACATTATTCATTTTTAAAGTTATATTAAAATAGAAAAAAAAATACATGAGTGCACTCTCATTAAGCTAGCGCCCTTATAACCATTGTATTACAAGATCGTGAGGTCAGCCTATTAATCTAATAGTTACCGGGATTTAAGCTCAATGAGAGTATCCTCGTATAGATATGCTCTTAAGAATGTACATTACAACTTGTATTGTAAAAAAATGTTACAATTATTTTATAATTTCTTTAAATTTTAATTTCATATTACATATTCGGGCCCCTCAAATGAATATTTTTGGCACTGCCCTTGTGTCCAACACATGTACCCAATTTAGACAGTAGACACTCATATCCTCTACAGGTGATGATGGATGAAGAAAAAAGGCTTCCTACTTCCAAGATAGATGGAATTCTCCTTTTTTCACCACATCACATTTAATTTAATTATAAGTGAATTATTTTTTCATTTTAAAGAACAATAGTAATAAACATTACACTATTAGATAACATACCATATATTTAATGTACATGATGTATCCACGTACCCACACCCAAATTTTGAACGCATTTCAAACCAAGTCCAAGTATCCTAGGATGTGGGATATAGGGAGCTCTAACACATACTTGTACTACACACACACACACGCAATTCCATGTAACATATGACAGTATCAATACAATTTCAGCATGTTAACTATCATAATAGACACATGAGGTTGAATCAGCCACATTTACTAGAGGAGAATTTCTTCACTTAGATGATGATGAAATTGGAGTTTAGGAATTAGGGTTTGAGAAGAAAATGAACTGAGAAAGAATTTTGGTATTCTTCCATACTTTTTTTTTCTCTAACCTGTTTAGTGAAAAGACTAACATACCCCTAGAAGAGATACTAATTACAATATATACATTCTAACACTCCCCCTCAAGCTAGAGAGTATATATCATATAATCCCAACTTGGAATAGATAACCTTCAACTGATTATGATTCAAAGCCTTAGTGACCATATCAGCAAGTTGATTTTAGATGTTTTCATTCAATATCTTCTCTTGAATAAAGTGACTGTAGACTTCTATGCTTGGTTCTCTCATGAAACACAGGATTGGAGGCACTATGAAGAGCTGCTTGGTTATCACAAAATAACGGAATAAGAGTTTTGACTACCAAACCAAGTTCGTTAAGAAAATGTTGTAGCCATGTTAACTAACTAAAGGTATGAGCCATCACCCTGTACTCAACTTCACCACTAGACCGAGCTACCACCAGACGCTTCTTACTTCTCCATCTTAACAATTATCTACTCTAAAAGCGTAAGTTGTTAGAGATGGTGTAACTTTAATATTTAAATATGCTAAAACGCCCCCTCAAGTGTGGCCTTTTTTTTAGGGCCAACACATGTTTTAATTTTAATTATCAGGGTGACGATGAGGTCTGAACTCAAAACTTTGTCTGCTCTAATACTATGATGAAATTGGAGTTTAGGAATTAGGGTTTGAGAGGAAAATAAACTAAGAAAGAATTTTGGTATTCTTCCAAACTTTTTTTTTTCTAACTTGTAAATATATACATCATTTAGGTATTCCAGTGAAAAGACTAATAATATGCCCCTAGAAGAGATACTAATTACAACATATACATTCTAACATATGAAAAGGGGAAAAGAGAGAGAGAGAGAGAGAGAGAGAGAGAGAGATCAAATCACAGGCATATATGTATTATGTGTCTCAGTTTATCAAATATATGTGTATGTGTCTCACCTTTTGAATTAGTCCCTTCAAAGCTGATTGTTCCACTGCATCTCTTCCTTCTTCAAATAATGCATCGATTGATTTGCATAGAACAGCATTTTTATTAACCTGACAAAATTATCTCAAATTAGGCAGCTAATCATGCATCAAAAGCAACTTTAGAAAGTCTCCAAATAATTAAGTATGCATAAACCAGCGCGGGCACTTGAATCAGGGAGAAGGGTGGTACACCTCAAGAGTGCCCAACTCACATTCCTAAGACGAGGTAGCACAAATCTTATATACTATCCGGTTCATAATACATAACCTTGGCAGAAGTGAGAAAAATTAATTGCCATATGTACTCCTAGCAAAAATCAGGCCAATCAAATGCTGTTATGTATTGAAGTTATCTTTTCCTTGACTGTGTAGACCACTCATCTTGTTGTGTACATCATCAGTAAGAAATATTGCTACATCCAAAAAGGGTAAAATCTTGACGGGGTTTAATTATTCGGTGATAGATAAACCTACATTGTCCACATTCAAAATGGGTCCAATATTGACACAGCTGTAATTTGGGGGATTATAGGAGAAGGAAGGGGGGTTTGGATGTCCACAAAAGTTATGCCAATCCTCAATTACATAGCAAAGGTACAAAGACCAAATTGAAACCCCAAAAGGGAAGACTGCATTGAAGAACAACAGAACAATATAATCTATGGAACAGGGGTATACCCACTTCTCTTTTTTTTTCTTTCATCCTATGGAAAAGGAATATGGAAAGCAAGAAGTGGACGAACAAGCCTGACAATTGAAAAGCAAGAAGTGGACGAACAAGCCTGACAATTGAAACAAACACAAAGAAGACATGGGAACTGAACTACCAATCTGCGGCCTAATTTCTTGGGTAAATTGAACTTGCAGAAGGTCTCGAGGAGTGCATGAGGAAGAGGGATTTGGATACCCACAAAAGTGCAGCAGAGTAAAATTATGCAAATACCCATTTACACAGTAAAGGGACAAAGACCAAATTGAAAACCCAAAAAGGAAAGACTAATGCAAACGGACGAACAACAGAACAATGTTATCTATGTAATGTGTATACCCAGTTTTCATTTTTTCTTTCTTTTTACCGAAAAGGAATATGGAAAGAAAGAAGTGGACGAACAAGCCGACAATTGAATCAAAACCACAAACAAAAAGAAAACAAGGGAATTAAAATACCAATTTGCGGCGTAATTCCTTGGGTGAATTGAACTTGCGGACGGTCTTGACCAATGCGACGACGAAGGTGATGCCAAAATAAGCCATGGGAACGGCGAGAATCCATGGAAAGGAGCTACTGCCGACTCTGGGCCCCGGAATGGCCTGCGTGACGGAACCCGTGAACTCCACCAAGTCCAGCGCCTTCTCTTGTATCCACGGCACATCCTCTTCCTCCTCAACTTCTACTATTTCCTCTTGTTTCTGTTGCTGTTTCTCTTCTTTAGTACTATCATTGTTCTTCCTTGAGGCGGTCACTGAGACCAATCGAGTGGATGAGGATGAGAATGAGGAAAAGGGTTTGTGTCTGCGTCTGTAACTGATTCTTCTGTGAGCAAAAGAAAGAAAAGAAGAATGTAGAGTGACAGTAGAGAGAGAAGATGAGGGGAAGAGCGCAGAAGGAGATGTCACGGGCAGGCGAAGAACACGAAGTTGAGGAGAAGAGGCAGCACAATAAGAAGCCGCCATTGGGAAGAAGCCCTCTCACAACGGCCACTGCTAGAAGAAAATTGGGTGTGTTCGTCCGGGCGATTCCTAGCTAAATACTATAAATTTTAGACATTTTCACTTTACAACATAGTTTTATGATAATGACATTTTTCCCCCCCTTAAGGAATGACATTGTGTTTGTCCTAATAAGCGAGTTAATAAGCGAGAGTGTCAAATTTGGTGCGACTTGAGATTTGAACGATATTTGTATTTGACAAATTTTTGTATCAAAACTTGGGTGATTAAGTTGTAATATTTTATTTATATTTTGTAATTTATGGACTTGAAGACTGAGAGCTTGGATAGGTGTTCTTCAATACATCATCTCAACTGAAGGAACTTGATCATCTGGAGCATTCAAGTATATTTTAATATTCGTCGACATCGTTGATCAAGTTGGACATCATATAATTCAGATAAGTGTGTTCTTACACTTAGTTTTACAAAAGGTGAAGTCCTTGGTTGAAAATTAGGATTTCGGAACAAAATTTCACATTTTTGCTAAAGAGAACCGATTGCATTTACTTCACGATCGGTCCAAAATAGTTTTGTTTCTCTAGTTTTAAATTTAAGCCAAAGGCAACCGGTTGCTTTTTTGGCCCAATTGGTTGCTTTTCGCTGATATGTGCGAACTGACTCAATTTATCCTGTTTTGACCGGGATTCGTCCCCAAACTTTCCTTAAGCATTGGGTGACATTCCTAAAAGGTTTTTAACTTGTTTTTAAAGATAAATTAAGGATTTATTATTTATATAAACCTTCGTATGTTTTCTCTCTAATTGATGCTTTCAAGGAGTTTTCATTATACATCAAAAATCTTTTTAGAGAAAGCATTAGAGATATTTTTCAGAAAAAAATTTTATTCTTTTATTTATATTTTTGAGAGTACATACACATTGAGTGTTTAAGTTGTGATGCTTTTCTCTATCCGATCAACTGAATTTACAAAGACAAAATCTGTAAAGACCGAAACCAAATTTGACTTATTTTTGAGTTTTTCATCATAAATGCGTTTTAAACGACGTTATGGATGTTTTGATAGTAGGAAACATGTTTGGAAAGTTGATTAGAGGTTTTTGGAAGTTTTCGGAACATTTGGAGAAATTTGCCCTAGGACGAGATTCAGGTGGGCTCGGGAATCTGAAAATTTTTTAAAAAATAATTATATTTTATTTTGGGCTAAATGAAATGTTTAATGAGTTAAGGAAGTGATTTGAGAGCCATATTCGCTTTCGAAATCAAAAACGGAGCTCGGGAGGTGTGTTAAGTGACTTAAGGGCAAAATAGTCATTTGCCCTTCTAAGCTCTCCTTATTCTCCAACCTTCTTCCTTGATTTTGATCACCTTAGAGTGAGATTATGAGCTTGCTCCAAGAGAGAAAGTAAGAAAGTTTCTCTCCTCATCTTCCTCTACACATTGGTGGATTCAAAGTCCCTCATTAAAGAATTCCAAAAAGTGAGGGTTGTTAGAGCTTGGATTCGGGTTTCGTCCAAGAAGGAAAGTGTGTTCTCCTTGTCCTGATCTATGGTTCTACAAAAATAAATTGCACTTTGGAAGAACTTGAAATTTGGTGGATTCTAAGGCTTGCTAGGAAGAGCTCCAAACTTGAGGTAGGGGTGTTTCTTTCCTCTTAGTCATTGATTCTAGGGTATCAGTGAGGTTGGGATTGTGTGAGTTGTGTTAGCATGTATGGGTGAGTGGTGGGAGTTGGGTGAATTTTCATTTTCTCTTTACATTGTACAATTATATATGCTAGAGTTATTTATTATATGATATGTGATGAAATGTGATATTATACATGCAATGTATATGAAATGAAAGCATGTTTTACTATTTGATGTATTGTATGCATATGTGGTTAATATACATGACTTGAAGCATATATGTGGTTATATGTTAGTTATGGAAATGTATGAGGATTGAATGCATGCTAGATACATATAGCAAGTGTGTGCATTTGGTGAAGTATGAACAATATATGCTAAGATGTGAAATGTAGGCATATGTGAGTGATATGTATGTTTTGTGACATTTATGTGGTATAGGATGATGAAATGCATGCTAGATATGATTAAAGCATGAATAAACATGAAAATAATATGCTATGACTTATATATGTTTAAATTACATATATGAGATGTTGCGAGAAAATGGTGTAAAGGAACGTGCACGGTACTTCAGAGTGGTCCAATCGTGTCACGAGAGTGGTGTAATCATCCACTAGGTATAACCCTCGAAGTGGTCCCGTCATACCAAGGCCAAGGCCTAAAATAAGAGTATGTCTATAACTAATGAGTCTCGAAGTTGTCCATTCACATTTTGGCAAACTAACGTATTGCCAAGGTTGTATGATCCTTCGGGGTTGTCACAATCATATGGTTGTTATCAGAGGGTCTAAGGTCACGTGATCTTCGAAGTTGACCAAGCATGTTCGGTATCAAATTAGGATCGAAAGAGTGCATATATCTTGTATGCTTATGTGATTAACTTGTTAAGCATGATACATGTGTTGAATACATTCATTCATGGTTTGCATTGAGTTAGTTGGCATGAGGGCATTGGTATGCTATGTAATGTAACGATATGTAGATCGGTGTCGGGTCAATGACTAGGTGGGTTGGGGCGTTCCTATTGAGTTGTTGAGTTGCTCACCCCTCTCCCCCCAAACATTTTGTAGGTAAGGCATTGAGGATGGATGAGAAGGATTTGATTAGTCACTTGGAGCTCATAGGAGCATGTTTTAAGATATTTTTGAGGTTTATGTATGGATTATGTATATTTGGCTACCCATGCCGACATATGGCATGTGACTATGTTAATGTGGTAGTTTCATTCACAATATATGGAACTTGTGTATATTTGGAATTCATGTATATATAAGGATAATTTGTGGATATATGTAAGGACATGTATGATTTTGTAAGAAATGCATGAGGATTATGAGATCATAGTGATCTAAATGGATAATTTGAACTATGTATATGATGATATAGTATTAATAGACGATTTCAATGTTGTATAGTTGATTCTAGAGTGATATAATAAGATTTGAGGGCCAAATAGGCTAAGTGTGAAATTGTAGCATTTATGCAGAAACTTCAGTCGAGGGGTTACGATGCATCAAAACCCAATGATGCATTGTAACTACAAAAATGATGTATCGTAATTTGGTTGAGAATTTGGGTGGAATTCTAGGGGACTTACGCAGGATGGACATAACTTCAGCGATGCATCATACACTACGATGCATCGTAACCGGCATTACGATGTATTGTAATATGTGGCTGAGCTGGACATTAAGAGGTGTCTGGATGAGTGCGGGATGTTAAGTATCGGCCCTATTGGGCCCATTATGATTGGTTGAATTTGCAATGCACGTGCATGTACACGTGCACGTCAATTGAGCTTCCGTGGTAATGTAGAGAGATAAACATTCCATTAGGGCTGAATGGACAGACGTAATCTCTGATTTTCGGGAATCAAAAATTAGAGTGTGACAACATCGTCTACACGGTTTGATCATAACAACAGTGGTGGTTTTGTGATACTATTTGATTATATCTGAAGAGGAAAGAGAAACGATCGTTATGGAGAAGACAAAATACTTGCTGAGTATTTGTGTTCTTTCAGCTACTATTCTGAAAGAATTGTGATGTTAGGCGAGAGTCTGCAGCAATTGGACGAGGGAGTTACAATAGTAAGCCTAAGGCGTTCCACATCAAATTCTTGTCAGAGTAAAGTAGGTGTGAGTCTGGGACTGAGTTTGTTGTACCACGCTTCGAGATAGTGGATTGGTTTCTCTGGAGGTGATTGTCTCACCCCCGTGATTTTTTCCTTCCTAGGGTTTCCACGTAAAATTCCTGGTGTAATCTCTAAACTTCTTTACTTGCTTTATTTATTTTGTGATAGGTTTGGATGCTTTATTATTAATCATTGTGAATAATTAATCAATCAATCATATAAATTGGGCAAGAAGACCTATTCACCCTTCTCTAAGTCTAAGGATTAGTAGCTCACACTAAATTAATTGAATCGTTTCCCTCGCGTAACTCACGGTTTGCTCAGTCTTGAGTTAGATTTTGTTTGGTTAATTTAGTTTTGAATTCCAGGATGTCTTATATTGTGTCTTGTGATGATGATAATGTTTTACCATAATTTTCTGAATTTATCACAGGGATGCTTCTTGAATGGTCTAAGTTGAAAAGTGATTATGAAAATTTGTTGGAGAAATTGAAATTTATTGAACTTGATAGAGATATTTATAAATTGGAGGTTTCAATTACCAATAAAAATTTAGAGGAACTTATACGTGATAAGTTGAATTTTATTGGTAAAGTTGAATTTATGGAACATGAAGATGTTTAATTAAAGTATTTAATTTTTAATTTACTTGAGCATGATATTGATAATTTGAATAGTGAACTTGTTAAATCTAATCAGTCTTTTCAGAAATTTAACTCTGACACTTGCAAATTTGGTAAGTTAGATATTTCTAAAAACTTGAGTAATAAAGAAGAATTGATTTCAGCTTCAAAGAAATTTCAATTCAAAAATCAAAAGATGTTTTTGTGAATGATAAGACTAAGTCTTCTAATATTACTCATGCTCCAAAACTTATTTCAACGTGCCATTTTTGTAGAGAAAATGTCACATCAAATATAAGTGCCAAAAAAAACAATTGAACTGAAAAAGTATAAGATCTTAGACAGTTCAAAAGCTTTGTTTATTGAGATTAAAGAACTTGAAAAGAAACAACAAGAATTGAAAAAAAATTTTGAGAAGATAAATTACTTTAATTCTGTTATAGATTATCATAAAGATAAGGAGAATATCAAGAAGAAAGAACCTTTGGAGACTAATAATTCTAAATAAAAAATAATTAGGAAATCACTTGATCATAATTCTGAAACTGCTTGGGTGAAGAATGATATTTTAAAATGTCTATATAATACCCCGCTCCACCTGATGGTATGATATTGTCCGCTTTGGGCCTAAGCTCTCATGATTTTGCTCTTGAATTTTAGCCCAAAAGGTCTCATATCATTTGGAGAGAACACATTACATATAAGCACATCCCATTCTCCACACCCAGGTGATGTGGGATTGAGCATCTTGTAGCCTGCCAGTGTAGTAGCTCGCCCAGTGTCTCTTCTTGCACCCGCCCACAAGGGTCACTACAATCCACCACCCCCCCCACGAGGCCCGACATCCTCGTATGCACACTTCCGGCTAGGGTCACTACAATTGGAATCAGAGTCTGACCCAGCTGGAAGTGTGCCGACGAGGACGTCGAGCTTCATAGGGGGTGGATTGTAGTCACCCACGGGGTGGATTGTAGTCACCCTTGTGGGCGGGTGCAAGAAAAGACCCTGGGCTGAGCTACCATACTGGCAGACTACAGGGTGCTCAATCCGACATCGCCTAGGTGTGAAGAAGGGGATATGCTTATATGTACTGTGTTATCTCTAAATGGTATAAGGCCTTTTAGGGTAAAACCCAAGAGTAAAACCATGCAGGCTTAGGCCCAAAGCGGACAATATCATATCATGTGTTGGAGCGGGGTATTACAGTCTAGTCATGCACACTGCACTTAGAGCCCTTATTCCTAAATGTTGGTACTTTGATAGTGGTTGCTCTAGACATATAACTGGGGACAAAACACTTTTAAAGATTATACTGATGGGTTTGTTACTTTTGGTGATAGCAATGCATCTAAAGTGAGCGATAACGGTAAAATTGATTTTTCTGCTTTTGGTAAATTAAAAAATATTCTCTATGTCAAAGGTTTAGCTACAAACTTGTTAATATTAGTCAAATATGTGATAATGGTTTTTAAGTTAATTTTACTCAACGTGGTTATTTTGTGAAGGTTGTGTTCTGAAAGGATCTAGAACTATTTATAATTGTTATGTGATATTTTCAACATAGAAGACTTAGTCATGTGAATTATAATGATTTGGTAAGTCCGTCTAATCATGAACGAGTTTGAGGTTTACCTAAACTGAAAAAGCCAACAGATGAGGTATGTAGACCACGTCAATTAGGTAAGTAAACTAAAGTGTCACATAAGAGATTTAAGTATCAAGTCACTTCTAGATCTTTAGAATTGATTCATATGGATTTGATGGGTCCAATTAGAACTCAAAGCATAAGTGATAAGAAGTATATGCTTGAAATGGTTGATGATTTTTCGCGATTTAGTTTTATTGCTTTTTTGAGAAAAAAGTTTGATGTTTTTGTTTTCTTCAGAACAATTTGTCAAAAGATTCAGAATAAGGAAGGATATGCAATAACTCGTGTTAGGAGTGATGGAGGAGATGAATTTGAACCTAGACCTTACATTGAGTATTTTGATAATCTTGGCATAAGTCATGAATTCCTGCACCCAAAACACCTTAGCAGAATGGTGTAGTTGAAAGAAAGAATAGGACAATTGCAGAAATGGCACATACTATGTTTCATGAGAGTAAGTTAGTTAAACATTTTTGGGTTGAAGCTACTAGTACTGCTTGTCATATTTTGAACATGGCGTTGAAGCTGTTAGTACTGCTTGTCATATTTTGAATAGGGTGTTGAAGTTGTTAGTACTGCTTGTCATGTTTTGAGTAGGGTGTATCTTAGGCCTAAAATTGAAAATACTTCATATGAACTGTGGTATGGTGAGACTCCAAAAATCAAATACTTTAGAGGTTTTAGAAGTAAATGTTATATTCTTATAGATAGGGAGAATTTAAAAATTTTTGACTCTATAAGTGATGAAGGATACTTTTTAGGGTATGCATTGAATAGTCGGGCTTATAGAGTTTATAATCGTTGCACTAAAGTTATAATGGAGTTTATTAATGTTGTGATTAATGATTGAAGGCCTAAGGAGATTCATGATCAACCTGAGGAAGAAGAAAGAATAAACACCTTAGGGTTACCTAAGAGTGAACTTAGGAAAAGAGAGATTGAGAAAAAAAATTAGGAAGAGGTTGAGGATGTGGTGAATGTGTAGGTGGTGATGAAATCGTGGAAGTGATTGATGACACATGCACCTATAGAAAATTCTGCACCATATGAGAAAATCCCAATGACTGGTAGTTCTAGGATTCGAAGTAGTCATCCATTAACTAATGTTGAAATGAGTATGGTTGGTGAACTAACATTTTTTCTTGGACTTTAGGTGAAGCAATTTAATGATGATATTTTTATATCTCAAACTAAGTATGCAAAGGAGTTAGTCAAGAAATTTGGCTCGGAAGGTTGCATGTGCAAACTCCTATGAGTATTTTTTCCAAGTTAGAAAGGAACTCAAATTCTAATAGAATTAATCATTCTTTATATAAGAGTATGATAGGTAGTTTGTTGTATTTGACAGATGGTAGGCCTGACATTACATTTAGTGTAGGAGTATGTGTTAGGTATTAAGCTAATCCTAGAGAACAACATCTCATTGTAGTCAAGTACATTAATCATTATGTCATAGCACTTTGAATTATGGATTGCGTTATTCTATTGAGTCTAACTCTGAGATTGTAGGTTATACTAATGCTGATTGGGCTAGTAACAAGGATAATAGGAAAAGTACTTCACGTGATTATTTCTATGTTGGTATTAATCTTGTTTCATGGTATAACAAGAAGCAAAATTATATTTCTTTATCATTTTGTAAAGCTGAATATATTGTTACTAGAAGTTGCACACAATTACTTTAGATAAAATATATGCTACTAGATTATAGAATTGATCAAAGTATAATGTCTATCTTTTGTGATGACAACATTATAATTAATATATCAAATAATCTAATTTTGCATTCTAGGACAAAACACATTGACATTCGACATCACTTTATTTGAGAATTAGTTTAACAAAAGGTCATGTCTTTGGAGAAAGTGTTAATTATAGTTTGTTTGATATTGTCACGAAGCCTTTAGATGTTTCTAGGTTTCATCACCTAAAAAAATCTATATGCATTTGTTGTCTGAACTAGATTGCATGGCATTGACATAATTTAGATAGGAACTTCATATTCATCTTATGAGTCTGAATTATGTATTTAACCTTGTAGTTTTTTTTTTCTTTTTGTGAAGTTAAGCAAACCATATAAGGATGAGTATGTTGAACACAAGAAAATTAATGATGCATAGATTACATGTGTATGACATACTATGACTATGAGTTGAAAATTTTAGTTTTACTCACTTATTTCGTCTAGTAGATGAATCATGATGAGTACATTTACTAAATTATTTCTATGTCATTATTTTGGTCAAAGATAGTGTTGATATGAAAAAGCATTAACTTGGGAATTGAATTTTCAATATTGTCCGAAAGACCAAAAAGAGTGATGAGTAAAAAAATATGTGAAAAAATTGCAACAACTGGAAAAAGAAAATAAACATTATGTGAAAAATTATTGTTGAACATATTTTTAAGGAAAAGACTGCCTTTAGGATGTGTCCGAAGCTACCAAGATGACATGATTTCCAATGAGAATAAAAAATAAAAAAGTTGTTTTATGAAAGAGTTGGTTGCCTATAAGAGTGAAAGCCCCCGGATATGTAATGACGAGAAAAAGAAAAGAAAAAAATTAAAAGTCTGTGCATATGTTGATTGCTTGATTTCTGAGTGTGTGTAATATCATTAAAATATTGTCTGAAAATTTGAATGATTGAAAAAAGAAATATTTGATATATGAAAATTTATGGTATTTTTACCACACTTACTAAGTGTGTGAAATTGATTGATTAAGCTTTGATTTTGGTTTGTTGTGTTCATACAGTCCCGTGGAGTTACCATTTTCTATTGTTTACATTTACAAGTTCTATATGTTTGTTTGCTTACTCATTTGTTATTTTTTTTTTATTGTCAATTTCTAACAAAAAGGGGGAGAGATTTGAGGAGTTCTATTGGAGAGATTTTGTGACTTACAGGGGGAGAGTTGTTTAATTGTTTATCATTACATGTTTGTTTGTTTGAGGGGGAGACTTCATAAGCATAAGCATTTTTCATACATTGGCATTTCATTATTTATGTTTATGTTGTTTATATTTATTTGTCTTTATTAAGCTTTCACAAGGGTATTTTGAGTGATATTTTGCAGAGTATCGAGGTTCATCATATTTTCTGAATTTAGATGTCTTCATGTTTGCTACAAGTTCAAGATTAGAGTGAATGCTTAGTTTAGCTCAGTTGTATTTTTATATTTTTTAACCACTTATAATTTATCTTTTCTGCTGTGGGATAGATTACATGTTGTCTAGGTTGGTTTTGTCACAAATTATCAAAGGGAGAGATTATGACGTATATATATTTGTAATTGACAAATTTCAGTATCAAAACTTAAGTGATCGAGTTGTAATTTTTCATTCATATTTTTGTAATAATTCATGGAGTTGAAGACTGAGAGCTTGGATAAGTGTTCTTCATCAATACATCATTTGAGCTAAAGAAACTTGATCGTCTAGAGCATTCAAGTAGATTTTAATGTTCGTGCACATCGTTGATCAAGTTGGGCATCATATAGTTCATGTAAGTGTGCGAGAATACTTAGTTTTACATAAGGTGAAGTCCTTGGTTGAAAATTAGGGTTTCAGAACAAAATTTTACATTTTTGCTAAAGGGAACTAGTTGCATTTACTTCAGGACCGGTCCAAAATAATTCTATTTCTCTAGTTTTGAATTTCAGGCAAAGACAACTGGTTGTTTTTCACTGATATGTGCGAACTGATTTAGTTTATCTTGTTTTGACTAGGATTCATCTCTAAACTTTCCTTAAACATTGGGTGAAGTTCCTAATTTTTAACTTATTTTCAAGGAAAATTAAGGCTTTATTATCTATATAAACCTTTATATGTTCTTTCTCTAATTGATACTTTCAAGGAGCTTTCATTATAAATCAAAATCTTTTTAGAGAGAGAAAGCAATACATATATTTTTCAACAGAGAATTTTATTTTTTCGTTTATATTTTTGAGAGCACACATACATAAAGTGCTTAAGTTGTGATGCTCTTCTCTATCTGATCAACTGAATTTACAAAAACAACATCGTCTGCACAGTTTGATCAGAGCAGTAGTAGTGGTTCCGTGATACTACTTGATTCTATCTGAAGAGGAAAGAGAAACAATCACTACGAAGGGAGCAAAATACTTGTAAAGTATTTTGTTCTTTCAGCTATCCTTCTGAAAGAATTGTGACGATAGCCGGGAGTTTGCAGCAATTGGACGATGGAGTGACAAGAGTAAGCCTCAGATGTTCCGCATCAAGTTCTTGTCAGAGTAGAATGGCTATGAATCTGAGACAAAGTTTGTTGTACTTTACTTTGAGATAGTGGATTGACTTATCTAGAGGTATTTGCCTCACCCTCATAGTTTTTCCCTTCCTAGAATTTTCATGGTGTTATCTCTAACTTTCTTTACTTGTTTTATTTATTTGTGATTGGTTTGGATGCTTTATTATTAATCATTATGAGTAATTAATCAATCATAAAAATTAGTTAAGAAGACCTATTCACCCCCTCTAGGTCTCAGGATTAGCATCTCACACTAAATTAACTGAACCATTTTCGCACCGCTTAACTCACAAAACGTTGAAAATTGGCTCTAGAGCAGGGTGAATAGGTTTCGATGTTGTTATTAAATTAATTTAACTATTAAACATTAACATGCAGTGCACTTTTTTATTTGAACTTAGATCCTCTCTAATAATTTCTCTCCAAACATCCTCAAGATAACATTTAACCGTTAAATATGCGTCATGTCATCTCTTTTTTGTTGGAATTAAGTTGTGTATGACATTATGAATGGTATGTAGTTGAATAAATGATGAAAGAACACATTTATAACAATTTAATGTTACTTTGGAGATGATTGGAGAAAAAAAAATTGAAGATGTCAGAGGAAAGTCGGGGTATTTTAGAATAGCACAAAGGACTCAACAATGTCTAAGTCCAAATATTGGAGTTGGAGAGGGTATTTATAGACTAGTTAAACAAATGGGAGCATGTTGAACCAAAACGACATCGTTTTAAGGGAAATAAAAAGATTTCTACACTTGAACCCGTTTTTTCTTGGTGTGCATGCAACAATTTAAAGAATGTCACACCTTAAGTTCGACATTTTGCTTCTCTTGTCTTTTTAGGATTGGGTTGAGGTTTCGTGATCATTTGCTCTTTAGTGTAATTAATAAAACTCATAGACCCTAATATGACTCTTCATTGCCCTCCATTTTGCCTTGTAGTTGATTAACTCTCCTGCAAAGGCTATACGGTTGTAATGACTAGAGCTTGTTGTGACAACTATATTTGCATGTTTGTGGAGATAGACCGCAAAAATGTAATAAAATTTACTTGCATTTACATTTCATGTCAATCATATTTTATTTCATTTACATGTAAATTGTTATGAAATTATATCTCAATTAACTTAAATTGTCATTTATTATAAATTTCGAGTTTACTTTCAATTCATTACACTAAGGAAAAAATTGTCTATTTGATATTCTTATAATGGGGCAACATTATAATTTGACATCGTTATTAATGTCATTTCAATCAACTCAAAGGCAAATATTTTGTCGCACAATGTTCACTTAACTGGCCTAACTGTTAGAGGGGGAGTTAGTTCTCACTGGTCAAACATATATATGCAACTTTGTTTCAACCTAAACACAACTAGAGTCAGACCCAAATTTTCATGAACTTGGACAATCATTTTTAAAATTAGGGTTGGACTTTAGCTTAAAATTGACATGAACTTAGTTAGGATTGGGCTCAAGTTAAGCTTTTAGCAACCTGAACCTAACCTAATTTTTGTTATGACTTTTACATATTTACAAATTTAAATATAATTTAACCCAAAATTAAATTTGACTTTTATATATTTCTAATTTTAAAGGTGTTATACGTACTTATAACTATAATGAACCTTTTTTTCTATACTTGTAGGCGTGATTAACCTTTTTTCTCTTTCAAATTTTTTAATCTTGATTTATTATATAATAATCCTTTGAAAAGTGATTTATTTTACGTGTTTACATCCATTATTTTTTTTTTAGCTTAGAAGTAACCAAGCCCAATATCAATCGCAATAGGCATTAACTCAAATGGTATAATCTATCATCTCTAAAGGGGAGATTGAATGTTTGAACCTTGCTAAGGACAAGATTGTGGGTGACCAATTTTCTAACTTGAGATCAACACGTCAGTTGGCTTAGGTTGGGAAGCTTGGGTTGAAATTCAGGTTGGTTTGGGGTCATATATAGTTTTATACATTAGTTGTCTAAGTTACACCCTTAGTCAAACTTATTTCAATATCGCGAACCCAGTGAGCCGAGTCAGTGTTTGGCCTCCTTTTTTCATTAAATGACATCATGGAGAAAGCTGAGCTTGAGTTTTTTTAGTAACAACGCTTGTGCTGAACTTTAATTGAGTCGAGCTCAAACTACTTTGGAACAACTTGATTAGTTTGTAAATTGTAACACTAATAATTACTCTTAACTTTCTTGTGTTTTTAGTTTACTCATAACAATTTATGTGTAGAAAGAATGAAAAAATGGATGGATACAAAGGAGGGAGGGAAGTTCGAGGCACTCATAGGGAAGGATGGTGTCCATCCCTCCTTTTGTTTGATTGAGGAGAGGGAAAGAAAAAGAAGACTATTATAAATTTGCCATTATAACCTTGAATATAGTGTAAAGTGTAAAAAAACCCTTGAACTATTGCCTATTTGCAAATAGCCCCCTGAACTATAAATTGTACCTTTAAACTTATGATTTGTTGCAATTAAAGACATATCCATCACAAAAGACAATTTTATTTATTCTTATTAAATTTTTCCTTTCTTATTAAATTATATTTATTATCATTCTCTTATATAACTATTAATTATATCATTTACTTTAATTTTATTATTGAAAAAAAACACAGAGTTGTAACTACCACCAAATTTAATCATTTTCTAAAATGATCAACTTATTATTAATACTTTATTATTTATAATAAAACTTATTATACCCAGTTTAAAAAATTTTATCGTAAAAAAGTACCGTTTTACATACAATATATTCATGAAAAATTAAAAATTTACTTAAATAAAAAATACATTCTTTTTCATGCATTATATTCATGAAAAATTAAAAAATTACTTGAATTGTTTTAAAATTTTCTACTTAAGATTTTTATTAAAAAAATAATTTCAAAAAATAAAGTTAAATTTATGCAAATTTTATGGAGAATATGTCATCAAAATAGTATGACTTTTTTATAATTTATTTTAATAAGAAAAACGTGTTAAGTGTAATTCAATAAGAAAGGGTATTAAGCTCATTTAATGAAAGAAGCCCATCGCATGATAGACATGGGCCATTTTGTAATAAAATGTGATAGTTCAAGGGGCATCATATACAAAATATAGTTAAGAAGGTTATTTGCAAATTTGGACATGGTTTAGGGAGATTTTTTGCATTTTACCATTGAATAAACTTCACTGACACCTCCTGAAGTTTGCTCTTATTTTATACAAATACAACTTCGTGAAATTTTGTCATAAACATCCCCTATGGTTTATTTCGTAGATTAGTAACACACCCTCCTAACAAAAGTAGTAAAGTACATCATGTTAGAGCACTTTTTTCACAGTGAAATGACCTTACTGCCATTTAACTTCTGACCTAACCTTTTTGAATACTAAATTTACCCATTTAATCCTGTGTAATAAACCAAAATACACCCAACTATGTAAATCTGAGTCGACAAGGTTTGAACCGACTGAGTTATTCATCCAAAATTCAATTTGAACACTTTAAATTAAGAACACTAAACAAAAAACAAAGATTATCTAGTGAACTAATTACATAGTGAGAATTTTTCAATGAGTACCTTAATGAACAGTAAAAATCAGTTACTTGTAATAAATTTTTGCTAATTTTAGCAGGTAGGCACTATATGTTAACAACCCACTTCACATTTGTTATATATATATATATATATATATATATATATATATATATATATATATATGGGGAAGAGGAAACCATAAGAATATACCCGACATTTATTACTATGGCCATGACTATTTCTTTTTACTGCATGTATAGAAAAAGAGAGTGATGTTTTGACCATTTAACATGGTTAATTGTGTTAATTTGATGTATATAGAAAGGGAATTGAAGAGATATAGAGTTGAAGGTATGAAACCCTAGAAAATTAAATTCGGGAACTCTCCATTTAGGTTATGAATTTAAAGAATTATTGTTGCAATAAATAGATTAGAGCATGGGGTGTTGTTTGGTGTCGGATTTGAACTGGATAATGGTTGCCAGTGGTCGGGATTTGAAGTTCGAGGTGGCGGTCGAAACAAGGCCTGAAATAAGTGTACAATGCGTGAAAATGGGTTTGGCGAAGATGAGTATAGTGGGTTACAACACCCATTTGCGTCAGTGGCACGTGGGGAGGTTTACAACGAGTTTCTGGTGCTGGAAAAAGGAGCTCGAGCACATGACGCTACGATTGCGAAATTCCGGCATCGGACACCTTGTGTGTATCGATGATTGTGACGGTGTATTGTAATCATGAGGGCGTTTTGATCCATTTGTAAATTTGATATAAGAAATTATTTAAATAATAAGGGGTAATATAGACATTTTACAAATTTTTAAATGGAAAAGCTGACAAGAGATGTGTGTGAAAGAATTTTGCAAAGTTGTATTTGAGTGTAATAAGGACAAACCTTAAGGGGGTGTCAGTAAAATTTATCCAATAATTTAAAAAAGAAAAAGAAGACTATTATAAATTTGCCATTATACCCTTGAATATATATTCAAGAGTAAGAGAGTACTTTCAATTTTATTTAATAAAAGTTTATTTTTCTCACCTATTTCTCTCACTTTTGGATAGAAGCAAAATAATTTAGGAAAATATATAAATCCTTCATTTCAGTTGTAAGGACCAATAACTCTTAAAAAAAATTTGTTAAGACAATTTGGTCCTACTTTTAGTTAATATTTTCAATTAAGTTCATAATTCCACTCATATTGGATTTCTTCCAATAGTGCTTTTTTTATTTTTTATAATATAGAAATATCATTAATGCCATTCTTATATAAAATTATTCAAAAAAAAGATTTATACCATCTTGATAAATTATATATATATATATACATGTGTGTGTATGTGTAACATAGTCTTAAATTTACATAAAATTATTTTTAATTATTGAAATTACATATTTGTAAAACAATATAAATAGAAAAAAGTGAAAAATTTAAATAATTCATTAATTGTACATAAACACGTCTCATTGAAAAAAATTGTGAAACTTTTTGACTTGTTTTAATATTTATTTTTATTACAATTGATTGGATTTAAATAACTTGTTAAATATTTTAAAAAATTTATAATTTTGGTGGCAATTAAAATTATGTTCTTTTTCATCGTTGTTGTAAATTGATACTAATTATAAAAATTGGAGGTAAAGTTTATATTTAGTATGTTAATTAAAAAAAACAGACATTCAATGTTGGACAAAAAATTTTGTTAATAGATTTAGATGTCTTTAACAAAATTTTCCTTGCAATTAAATTTTTGTTTATGCGTGTATATATACACATACTGTATGGTCTATGTGGATTGAGAGAGAGAGAGAGAGAGGGAGGGAAAGGGATTAGAGCTCCACCAAAGTTCGTTATCCTTTTCTATTGATCGTTTTTCGCATTTGGCGGGGAATGCAAAACTGGATTCAAATGTTCCTCGCGTGAATGATGAAGGAGGACTTGTAAGAAAGACATTCATTGGAAAAGAATGGAGAACGAAATCGGAATATTGGACAATTTGATGCGAGGCCAACACAAGTCCAACAACAACAACTTCTTCTTGAAATCAATCAACTTCTTCAACAACAAAAAGCGAGACGACGATGAACTTGCTGCTAAAAATTCCCCAAGGCCCCTAACGTTCCTCTCGTCTCTCGCTAATTCCGTCGTCTTTCGCTGTTCCAAGTAATTACAATTTCTCATTCACACACACACTGACATATATGTATATAAATGATCAGCTGGACTCTTTAGTAATATCATAAAATTAATATATAATCTTGATCTGGGTCTTAGGTTTTTTCACCAAATTGGGTTCACGACATTGTCTTCTTGCATAACTAGGGTTTGATGTGTACAAACAACTAGGAAAGCACACATTACTAGACTTTGATGTGTAGAAACAACTAGGAAAGTACAAATGATCTATGGTGTATCTGGCGTCCAACTATTTATAATTGTAATTCCATGCTGTTCCATGACGTACAATTTTTTTTCTCCAGAGGTTCAAGCAAATCCACACACACCCACAACCTACCCCTAGTGGGGCTCGAACTCTTAACCTCCCATCTGGGAAGGAGAGATCATACCATGGGCTAATGGCCTGATGGTGTTCCATGACATACATTGTAAGCTCTGTAATTATAGATATTTCTGTATATTGCATTACTATTGGCAGGATGGATGCTGCATTTTACAATAATTTATTGGAAAATGTGGATGTGTACCCTTGGTGAAATTGTCACCTGTTGTTTTTATGGACTCACACATCGACCTTTAGTTATAGGTCATTCACTTGTGTTGACTGACATATGTCACATATTGTTATTTTGTTTATATTTTTGTTATAGAGTTATTTTTCTTATAAGTTCTCATAAGCTTATTATTTGGGTAATTAGAAATTATGTTTTTGTCCAAAAATGAACTTGGGTTAGAGCTCTATATAATATATATAGATAACCAGTAAATTAGTTGAAACTTATGAGAATGAGAGTGAGAGAGATGGAGCATCATGAGATGTATGTACCTTCACAGGAGAGTTTGTAGAGATGTGAGGGAGAGATGGAAGAATACTTGAGAGTAGAATTTGCTAAATTCGCATTAAATTTCTTGTTCTTGTTTGTTGTTATTATTTATTATTGAATCTTGATATGAACACACTTCAACATGCATAACAAATTTTATAAAGTTGACGGTCAAGCGAAGAAGTTATTGTGAGGGATCCTGAACATAAAGGAATCTCAACAGTTGCAATGTGATTTTAGTTGCAGATAGAATCAATTAAATAATCCTGCTTTTGATTGTGATAGGCGCAAAATCGATGAGTTATACAGTTAGAAATCTCGATAAAACAAGGGGAGGAGTGGATAGGTTGAGCTCATCCCATATGCATTGGATCGGTTAAGGTGGAGTTCAACTAACTAAGTGCTGCACAGTTGAGGTACACTCTAGGAATTTGAAGGCAGTAGTGTCGGGTTCGTGTGCCCTTAAAGCCAATCATGTATTAGATATTTTCATTTGAATAATAAATTAGGTTTATTATATATCGTCTATTAAGCATACTATAGGTAAATTGTACCATTACATCCATGAGATTTATCTAGACTCATAAATTATTGATGTATGATTTAGGTAGATGGTTGATTTAGGTTATGAGTTCGAAATGGAAAACAACTTCTCAGCATGCGAAGGTAAGGTTGTGTACATCTTACTCTCTCTAGACTCCACAATGGAGGGAGCCTCGTGCATTGGGCTAGACTTTTTTTGTTTTTGTTAGTGAAAAGAAACTGGACATTTGATCTAATGTTAGGACATATATTAGTTTATTGACATATTTCACAACAAAAGGAATCTGTAAGTTGAACAAAATGTCTAAGTCTATTTGATTCTAGTCTATGTAATTCATGATTAACTAAAAAGGAAGATGCAAGATTCAAGCGAAGATTAGATACTGAAGGTAGAATTGCTTGGAGACCTTGGTGAAGTACACATAGGTAACTGAGACCTTAGAGGACTTAGGTTTGTGGTGTTAATTCTAGTTAGATTTCAGACCTACCTTGGACATAGGTATGGTTTGTCATGCCCCAATTTCTGATTCCTAAGTTGATATAGGAAATGGAGGTGATTAAATCAAATCTCATCACAATTCATCACTCATTAACCTTATTTCCACTCCGATACCATACTGTCACATTCTTAATTCCACTACTGGACTCCTCACGGGACAACCAGTCAAACTAACAAGTCAACCGAGCTCAAGCAGTACTTCAAGTGCTTCGATTAATCGCAAGTGGAGCTTCGATTAATCAAGCTTCTTGCGTAACTTCTATCGGAATACACGGGTTTTTGACCCTTAAATGAGGCTTGGTCTTCGGTTAATCGAAATACAGGGTTCAATCAATTGAAGGTTCGATTAATCGAAATCCTGGTTTCGATTGATCGTAGCTCCATCCGCAGGTGTCCTCATTTCCATAACTTTGAAACCTTAGACACTAATTCAATTACATCAAAACTTTCCCACATCCTAACATACATCTATACAGGTTTGTACATAACCACAACATGCATAAACTTCAACCAGATCATGAAAACACCCGCCAATTGAGCACATACTCCATTTATACATAATTGTCATGTTCAAAAGCCAACATTCATGGCACAAAGGCCTAAATACAATAAGTCAAAACATAAGTCTATTTACACATTTCTAAAGTATCATGTCCACATCTCGGATGTGCATAACACCAAAACAACCAAAAAGAGTACTTCTATCTCTATATCCTACTCATGGCTGATCACCATCGACAATCTCCTTGCCATGCCCTGAAATTGTTAATGTAGGGGGATGAGCAAAATTCAACGGGCTCAAGGTCACATGTTGTGCAATCCACCCAAGTTCACATTTAATATCAATACAAAACTTAATCAACATGCATAGCATAGCTACGTGTCATGCTTCCTAGCATACTAGTCAAATGCCACAATTCGCATTTTCGCATGACATGCACATCAATATACTTGACAATCACAAAAGCTCAATTTAATCCATGCTTCAATGCACAATTTCATCATATCTATAACATATGACAAAAATGAATTCGAACTCAAAGTCCAACACAAAATCATATAAATCACATTGTTCACATTACTCTTGGAATTGTGCTCACACTCACACACCCAATCTGGATACGTGCCGAAGCCCTATACCCTATGTCCTTAGTTATTTTCGGACTACTAACCCACCAATAGCCAACCCTCTTGCGCAAGTTTGAGGTCTTTCAACTCTGGAGGATCTATTCTCCATCTACTTTGTACATAAGTTATTTTCGAGATATCACCCCACACACACCAAACATGTCACATTTAGCATAGACATACGCAAGTCACAATGCATTTGCATCCATTTCATGTCCTATGTTCATTTCTAGTATGTCACACAAAAAATCATATTGACACATGCACATATTCAACCTTTTTAACAAAAGTTTCATAGAAACTAGGGTTTCAATACGTGTCACAAAATCTCAAATATGCAGTATGTGCCACACAAGCCTATACAAGCAACTCATGCATTCTAATTCACATTTCAATCATTTTCTATCCAAGGAAACATAAATGAATCAATTTAAATCAAGAATCTCTTCATAAGAGTTCATATATTAACATGAAAATATCAATTTTATATTCATAATATGAAATTAAACTTATATTGAAAGACACAACATACACCCCCTACCTCAAGAGATTAAATCTCAAGCTACACCTCAAATCCATCAACTCAAAAGTTGCCCAAACCTAGCTTTGTTCAGTTCAAAATGATGTCCTCGCCACGTAGAACGATTCGACACCTTTCAAATCAAGCCCTAAGGCCTCCGAAATCTAGGGAACTTAAAAGGGAAGAGAGAAGAGAAATATACAGCTTTCTAGAGAGAGAGAAATGGTTGAAATATCTGGGATTTGGATATTTATAAGCCCTAGGGCATAAAATGACCAAAACGCCCCTAGTTCACTTAACGTACCTTCCCAACCTCTTTTGAATCTGAAAGCGGCTATGGCCTCGAAATCAACTCTACATCTCTTCTAACATTCTAATTGGTCTGAAACAAAAAATTTAAATTTCTGGAAAAATATCCGGTTTCCCAAGCCCACCTGATCCCTATCCTAGGTCCCGACGACCCAAAATTTCAAAATGCGCCGAATGGTTCATAAAATTTTCCGGACCTCTAAACAAGTCCCCACATATGCTAATCACATTTATAACATGCGCAATTCTATTTATAATCCCATTTCGGAAAAAAAAAAAATCGGATCTCTACATGGTTTCACTCTTAAAATATGATAAATAGTGTTTAGGCATGTTACGAACTTGAAAAGATATTAAAGGAATTGAATTTTGAAAAGTTTCAAAATTATTAAATGTGTAGGAAAGTTGCACCAGTTCTACTCTACTTTTGCACCGATACCCGGTCTAGTAACTTTTGCATTGGTGCAAGTTTGAAGTTCAAGTGATACAACTTTGGACAAAAACTTTTCTACCCATCCAATTTCAAAGGTACAACTATGGATGATAGCTTTTGCATCTGTTCAATTTGAAAGTTCAACTAGTACAATCTGAGAATACTATGCCTTGTAACCTTTGGCTCTGATGTAGTGTTTAGCGTAAGGCCGTGATCTAGACTTTGTGGGGTGGGACTGAATAGGTCTCAATTCAAATTTTAACTTCAACAAGATTAATGGAAATTAAAAAATATAACTGACTACAGGTATAAAAATCAATCCATCCATTATGTTTGTAAAGCATATTAAAATATGAGAAGCAAGAAAAAGCAATTACACAATGAACACGCGATTTTTTACGTGGAAAACCCAATCAGGAAAAACCATGAGACCTAGCCAAGCAGATCAAAATCCAGTATATGAGAAAGAGGTTTTCAACTATGTTACAAGGTTCTCCCTAGAATCACTCAGTCCCTCCCTATTCTGTCTTAAAAAAGTTCTCCCTAGATCCTTCCAGCCAAATCGGTCAACGAACTTGTTCCTTATGCAATCTGCTTCTCCATTCACTTCTGATCTCCTTTCTAGTGATGTTCGCCTCTGTGTGACTGATTTGTTGTTGGATTATTGAACCGCAATAGTAAAGATTTCAACAACTCAAGGAAACACTCACCATACTAGATGTATGATAAATGTAAAAAACGAAAAAATGTTGTAATCAGAAATTTCTAGTATGCACAATGGATGATGTAAGTGCCCTATGCCTTTTGTATTCTGAAATACATTATAGAGTTTAGATTCAGAACACAACTAGGTTTGACAAGTTTCAATTATATTTGAAACTAAAAATCGCATGCCTTTATTGATTGATCCAAGTCTCGATTAATTAACACTATGGCAGAAGCTCTTGATTGATACCTTGATGATCAAGCTGCCCTGCATCATTGTTTGTTTAGGAAAACAATTTAGGGAAGTTCCAAAAACTCTAGATATGCAATCTAAAATAATCTATTATAAATCAAATCATGATTTTAGAAGACCCCAACTATATGGATTCATATATGTACCCTAATTGGTGAGTATCCCAATTGAAAGTTGTAATTACCTTTTTGCACTTGTATAAACCTTTGACTACTGGATCTGCCCTTGGACAAGGTTGCACAACTACCATAACTAAATTGACACTCTAATAAACATAAAAATAAAAAAAATTACAGATTTTGAACACAAATTTGCCAACTACTGCCCTATTAACCTAACACAACTGTTGATGAAAACATTTTAACCGGTATAATTTTAATGTTTATCTGTTACAACCTGATTGACCCACGAACTATGGAGTTTCCTAATTCAAATCAAACTCTAACAAGTCTAAACCAACTTGCATTCGTATGGAATACATTATATATATTATTATATGTTTCCTTGGCAATATATACGAGAGAAATCACTAAAAGATTATAATTACGTTTTTGAGAGAGAGAAGGTTCAATCCAGGGTTCTATAATGTTTTCATTAAAAGTTCTCTGGTATGCTTAGGGAATTAGATTGTCCTTAATATTTCTACTGTGTGATCTTCACCTAATGCATGGAACTACTTCCAAATTATTATTGAAGTTTGCTACAATAACCATCAAATTAGCCTTCGTTTTGGAGAATGGAGAAATTGCTTGCGTGGATCAGAGAAGAGTGGTTGCAACAGATCCAGTGAAGAAAGACGGGTTTCCGAGAAGGTAGTTAACTAATTTTGTTGACGTGGAGAGCAGCAACTTGGTGATTTCAATGTTGACTGGAGTTTGGAGTTGGACTGTGGAATGCTGTACATCAGAGTTAAATCGATGCATGTGACTTTAGGGTTATCACATGGACTAGTGAGATAAGTTGTACTTTTTTCTTTGTAGTGGATTTGTGTGTTCTGGAATCTGGACTAGGGCCTTTGATTTTTCTGTTATAGGTTTTCCATATGAATTTTCTTTTTTTTGTGCTTGGTTGATTGTGTTATTTTTGCTTTAGTGTGTTTTTTGATAAATATCAAATGGTCATATAAAATATGATAATAAGCAGAATACACTTATTCACCCACCTTTGTAATTCAACATTCTCAAACCTTATGCATCACATCTAAAAGACTGTAACACATTTATCTCTTGAGATAAGATGATTTATCTCAGTCATTTGATTTGTAAAATTAGGATCAATGTTATACTGCATTTGAAATGCATTGAACTGGATCTGATAAGTTTGTATCATGTAGAACTGTTATAAATGGTATTTACTTATCATTGGTAAAGAAAATAACTCTTAATACTCACAGAATAATGGACTCTTGTTTCAAGTCGTGATTGCTTTGATTTAGCAATGAGCCAAGTATCCACCCGCGGCAATAGCGGTACTCAATCCCTTTGTTCCTTCACCGGTTGGCTCATTCAATCGACTTGCATTCTGTTCTCTTCAATCCCCAGCATCCAAGTGGCAGGAGCTGACCCCATTCCCGAAGCTGAGCTCGTAAGTAAAGAAATGGAAATAGGTCTGTATAGTGAAGTCATTCTGCCCGATAAACATCAATCCAATCCTTCGTAGAGCTCCAAGCATCCCTAGTGAAACTAGAAGTTAGCAACCTCTCCTCTGCTTGTAACCTATCTCGAGCGCGCACCAACAATTCTCTTGTCCATTTTGAAGGAGGAGATGGGTGTGGAGAGGGGTTACATAGTAGTAGCGACCCCTTTGCTTACGAGAACTAGTATTGGTTCGCATCGAGAAAAGGCTGTAGTCTAGTAGTTCTTCCTGCCGGTCGAAGGGTTCTCTCCATCCCTGCGATCAAAACTTCAGTATTTTGGGTAATTAATGCTATAGTCATTAGAATTTATATTCTCAAGATGGAATCCATCTGACTTGATTCACCTTGGTTAATTAGGTAAGATCATAGAAATCTCGATCTCATAAATTTAGTAAAGAGTTGATATAATTATTTTTACTATATGTATGTATAACGCCTATTCTATGTTGATGAAATAATCTTTTCAGAAAAGATTAAAGTGTGAAACAAGATAAATGTTAGAGGGGTCTTCTTTGTCCCACATCGAATCTGAATGGGTATAAATGGGCGGGTATGCAACACTACCCAATAGCTTAGGCTTTGGGGTCATTGGTAAGCGTTCGACCCGTTATAGTTGGTATTAGAGCCAGACCCAGTTCTTGATCTAGTGCCACGCCTAGCTCCCACCTGGGTGGAGTCCGGGTTTAGATCGCTACTGGGTCCTCCCGTTGTTAGGGGGGACGGGTAGGTAGGGTGGTTCGACCGCAACGAGATCGTTGTGAGTTCGGTTGGGGGGAGAATGTTAAAGGGGTCTTTTTTGTCCCACATCAGATCCAAATAGGGAAGAGAATGGGTATAAATAGGCGGGTATGCAGCACTACCCAATAGCTTAGGCTTTTGGGTCATTGGTAAGCGCCCGACCCATTACAATAAATCAAGTGACCAAAGTGATATGGGGATTCATTGTAATTATCCTAGTATTGGGGTGCTATTATTTACCATGTGGTGAGGTTGGAAATAATTAGTAGACCAAATGGATAGGTTTAGAGTTAATTAGACAACTATTTGGGTCCATTGGAGTCAAAATTATCTATAGATGCCACTCCTAACCTAACTAGGAACGCCTATATGTACACAAGGACAGTATGGGGTGGTGCATGAGGTGACATTAGAGAGTGAAAAAGATTGAAATTTCATGCTCCCTTCTTACCCTTAATGTGATGTTTTGATGATGGAGAGACCTGTTTATCTCTATTTTTGTTCTTCATCTAAAGGGACATAGTAGTGAAAATCTCAAGGTGCTTTAACGCTTTCATCTTCATTGTTTTTTGCAAGAAAAGTTTCCTAGTATGATACATACAAACTTGTGGAGAAAGATCCAATCGTTTTTGAAATTTTTTGCTTCTGTGATACAATTTTTCAACAATTGAGATGCATGCAACTCAAAGAGTAAGGAGGAGCTTTCTCTTTAAGTGAAAGGCCCTATAGTAAGAGTTGGCTTGTATGAATGATCCCTAGGTGGGTCTGAAGCAAACAAAGAGCGAAAATAGTCCACTTACAAATGTAAGTGAGATTGGTATTACTCCAATGACCATTGGAGCCTAGATTTCTTAAGGTAAATAAGGGAACATTTTGGAATAATAGTTGACGAACTGATAATGTGTTGAATTTGTATTGACAAGACTTGTTACAAAGAAGAAGGGGGCTTTCAGCCCCTTTTATAATTTAACCACTAATAACCCTTAATTTGGCCTAGAATGACTTTTAGAATATCCACACCACATCAATAACACTTTCACCACTTCTCTAAGCTATCACTTAGCAATTCGAATACTTTTCATAGAAACAACGGTCTTTTTTGGGTATATAGTGAACTTTTGAAGTATTTAATAGATGGAAATACCTTTTTCAAAGCATCATTTATTATCTGCATCAATCCCTCCTCCTTGGAAAAAAGACTCACCCTCAAGTTTGAAGCAAGTTTACCACGATCCTTAAAAAAAAAGTAGAAGTAGAGTTTCCAAAACATTTTTTTGTGACCTTTCAACTCTCTTTTGTCTTATCCTAGTGCGCGAATGGATCAATTCTTTGAACAGGTTCATCTTTGGCTTTGCAGCTCCGCTTGGACAAGACTCAAAGTAAAACAAAAATTTAACTCATCGGGGTTTTGACTATGAAATTTGCCAAACATGACACTGATTCCTAACGGGGATAATATTTTTTATCTCCTCCCATTTTCTTCTTCTTCATTTCATTTGAGCTTGACTTATTATCTTGGTTTCATTTGCTCTCATAGGTCTGCTTGTGTAGATGACTGCTCAAAATTTTGCCTTTATTTTTTTCTTGGGAGTTTGTAATTATATTATTACTCTCTCTCTCTCTCCACATGCCCTTCTCTATATTCTCCTTCAGTTACAAGGGCAACCTCAGCTGCAATACTAGTTCCCAAAAATCTATTAACTTTACACCACCATATTTTGATTCATCAGTGCATAATGTTAATGTATCAATATGTGATATTGACATGTTGTACACAGCTGTGATACCTTGTGATTTTGGTCACGAATTAGCATATTGTGCAAGAAGATAACACTCTTTTATTTTTTGTTGTTTGAATAAGAAACTTCTCTAGGCTTTAGGATGACATATTCTAGATTGATATTTTCATGGATTTGATGGGATTACGAATTTATGCTTGGGAAAAGCTTACTGATTGACATGGAGCATTTTTTTATAGGTATTAACCAGATAACGCTTTGATTTCGGATCCTTTTTTATTTGTCATGTCACTGGAATCTCTAGGATTCTTTAGCTGTTCTTACTACCAACCAGTTCCTTGTAGTTAGCTGTTAGTTTGAAGCTTTAAAAAATAAAATTAGATAAAGGGTCCGGTGTGTTTCCCAAAAACTTCTACCCGACATACGGCTATTAACATTTCCCTTCTCAATATGCTTTAAAGAGACTTCTAGGTGCTCAGAACTAGTAAACCCCTCCGTTACAGAATAAGGAAACTCCACAACTACTAAATGTTTTCTCTTGTTAGTTTTCATGCTTAAAACATTTTTCATGGAATTGCAGGATCCTTTTGATCCCGACCGAAGAATTACAGCATCGTTTTGACACTGAGTTACCTGATACCGTTAAGCAACCTTCGACTTATGCAAGGAATTTTTTAGAGTTCTGCTCATACCAAGCTCTGCCTCTGGTAACTGGGCGTCCAGATTATTTGAGTGATAAGGAGTTCCGTCAGTTGACTTACGACATGATGCTTGCATGGGAGGCCCCTGGTGTGGAGAGTGAACTACAAGACAAAGTAAGACATCATCTATTACTATTTCTTATGAGTATATTTAAAGATATGTTAATGTTACATATTGCTAGTGGTGTCTTTTTCCTGATTGTTGTTCTAGGAATTTAGTACTGAAAGATTCTCTACCATTTTGGCTTGACAATGCTGCCTTAATTTTTCTCTGATGACAGGAAACTGCTTGTTGCCATAACCAGGAAGCAGAGGAAGAGGAAAAGTGGTCGCTATTTTATTCTAGTCCCACAAATATGGCTGTTCAGGTTGTGTTTTCATTTTCATTTTAGTTTATTTCACAGTATGTGGTCTTAATCAACTGTGGTGATACCATTCTGTCTTATTCTTACAAAAGGTAATTCTTTGAGCATTTTGTTACACTTGTAAGATATTCAGGGATTGTGTCATTTCATTTTCTTCTTCAGGTTGATGACAAGAAAACTGTTGGATCAGAGGCTTTTGCACGAATAGCTCCTGCCTGCGCTGTTGTGGCAGATATAATCACTGTCCACAATCTTTTTGATATACTGATAAGTTCTTCAGGCCAGAGACTTCATTTTCTTATATATGACAAGTATCTGCGAAGCCTTGAAAAGTATGCTCCAGATCCTTGGGCTGTAGCAATTTTGTAAAATCTAACTTCATCGTTTTTCCTTTTTTAGTGGAACTGTCATGCCACTCACTTTAATTCAATGTGGTGGTCACTTAATTGAATAATTTGGCTCTATCTTATAATATATATTTTATTTTTCCACTAACATTTGCCACCTAACACCATTTTAATTTGGCATGATTGGTAGCACACGTAGATATATTCAAACATACATTTAGTCATTTGACTTGATTGGATGAGTTTCAATATTTTCATGCATGGCAAAAACTCATGCACTTTTTAGAACTCTTTTGATTGGTAGCACATGAAGATAGGTTCAAACATACTATTGGGTCGGCTCAAATTCCTATTGTGATTAGGTTTCTATTATAGAGTTGCATCTTATTATGTAATTTCTTAGTAAACAAGTCTTGGTCTCAAGGAAGGAAAGTTCTTGTTAGGCAAGTCTTGGGCTCTAAGGAATTGTAATCCTTGTCCACCAAGGAATTGGGTTTTGGACTCTATAAATAGTTACCTATGTTATAGGTTGAGACAAGTGAGAAGAAAAGAGGCAATACTCTCATTGTATTTGACAGGTCACTCTTATTGTTTTGAGAGGACAACTCTTGCGTAGAGGTAATACTTTTATTGTTTTTGAGAAATTTCTTGTTTATAATTTGTGATTTCCTTTTGAGTGAGATTGGGTGTATAAGGGTTAAGGGTTGAGAGTTGAGTGTACTCTTGATACAATTCTTTAACTTGTACTGTTACAATCTATATAGTGAAATTGAGCTCTCTGTGGACATAGGCTTGTTTTGCCGAACCACGTATAAATTCTTGGTGTGTTCTTGCAAATTTTTTCGTGCTTGTTTACTTATCATCACATCATAATATTTGGTGGTGTTGGAGGCTTGTTTCTCAACACATACGTTTTTGACTTGATTGGATGGGTTTCAATATTTTCATGCATGGTAAAAACTCCTCAATGATTTGTTTTTTTTTTGATAAGTAAGATTAAATTAAAGGCGCTCAAGAGGGGAGCGCTCCCAAGAGAATAACTCCTCAATGATTCTTTGGCTAACGCACTTGTAGAAGTTGTTTTCAAGAGATACATCTTTGACATGACAGGGGATATATTTCCTTTCATTTTTTCGGCAAAACTTTATATTTCAAATTTAATCATACCAATAACAAAATCTTATTGAAAGAAAAAAGTATAGATAGAGAATTGTAAATGATGATAATGCAAGAAATTCTTACTGCATACTCATTCAGTGGCTGCCTATTTTTCCACAGGGTGATCAAAGCTGCAAAAAATGCACTGGGGCCTCAATTGATATCCAACCTTAAGCTTGATGAGGGAGAGATAATTTTAGATGTTGATGGCACAGTTCCCACTCAACCAGTTCTGCAACACATTGGAATTTCTGCATGGCCAGGTGACTTGGTCCATAACTATGACTAGCTTATTTTCCTGTTCAAAGTTTCATGGATGATTAGTGATAGCCTGCCTCAACTAAGTTTAGTCAGATAGGATGTGGTAGAGAACGAGATATGATTGGTATACATGAGATAGGCTGGCATACATAAGTTGGACGTTTTTCGCTTCTACTTTTGGAGAAGGGGCAAAGATAGATAATTAGGGTCCATTTTTATATATTATTATTCTTATTTTGGTAATGTTGGATTTTAGGATTATTGTAGTACTTTATTATTTTAGGTTTCTTAGGGTTTACCTAATACTTTGCCTATATTGCTATTATGTAATCAAACAATTCAGTTTTTGAGTATTGAATACATAATTTTCTTCTCTTCTTCTCCTTCATTATTCTTGCTCGTCTCAACCCTTTAGTCTATCCAGCTTATCTTTTCAATCTGTCTTCTCACACCCCTTCGTTTGCTTCTCATCTCCTTCTTCTAACCTTATTTCATCTTCTGTGTTCTCATCCACTTCTTTCTTTCTATTCTACGTTAACTTGGTTTCGGAGTATTTTGGTCCTGTATCAGGATGAGTTGGCTTAGGCATCTTAAATAATTGATTTTGTTATAGTTTGATGATTGTATACGTATACATATCTTCATGATGTAATCATGTAATTTTTTTCTGCGGAATTATTCTCGAGTTTACATGTCCTATTTACTGACGGATTTGAGTCCTAAACTTGGCTTCTAGAACTTTTCTGTGTTGTTTCTTGAATGACCTATCTGGACAAAGCTGCTTTTCATTTTTCTTTTGGCAGGGCGGCTGATACTGACCAATTATGCTCTGTACTTTGAGTCTTTGGGAGTTGGTCTATATGACAAAGCCGTCAGATATGATTTGGCAATGGACATGAAACAAGTCATAAAGCCCGAACTAACTGGACCATTGGGTGCTCGTCTCTTTGACAAAGCCGTGATGTACAAATCAACATCTGTGTATGTTTCTTTTTCCATTATTTGTTTGATATTTGCAAATTGGCATAATCCTTGAGATTACTTCTGACTTCAATTTTGTGCAGAGCAGAGCCTGTTTATTTTGAGTTTCCTGAATTTAAAGGCAATTCACGACGGGACTATTGGTTGGATATTTGTCTTGAGGTCCTGCGTGCTCACAAGTTCATTAGGAAGTATAATCTCAAAGATACTCAGCAATCTGAAGTACTTGCCAGGGCAATTTTAGGTATTTTCCGATGTCGTGCAGTGAGAGAAGCCTTTCACATCTTTTCATCCAGCTACAGAACGTTACTATGTTTTAATTTGGCTGAAAGTCTTCCTGGGGGATACACGATCTTGGGAACTCTATCAAGTCGCTTGGCACTTTTGAATGCCAGCACCTCTCGAGACAATTCAATTGGGGTTGCCAATGGAAAACAGCGGTTGACACTTCCATTTTCACTTTTGACACTTTGTAGGCTTGGACTTATTTCACATAAAGAGGGAACTGTGGATGGAGAAGCAATAGATCCGGCTGCAGATGTTTGTGTTGGTGAAACAAATCCTTTGGAAGTGGCGGTAAAACAGTCGAAATGTAAGTCTGGGAGGGCTGAAGCTGCACAAGCAACTGTGGACCAAGTGAAAGTGGAGGGTATTGATACAAATCTAGCTGTAATGAAGGTTAATTATAATGTCTCTTGTTAAATTGGGTTGTTATGGCAAAATAAATTTCGATGTGAAATTCATGAAATTTTTTAACAGCGTTGGTCCTGTCTATTGAAGGTTAAGACTAGAGAAAGACCTAACATTTGATATTATTTTGCAAAAA
Organism: Cornus controversa; assembly: GCA_026545225.1. NCBI lineage: Eukaryota > Viridiplantae > Streptophyta > Magnoliopsida > Cornales > Cornaceae > Cornus > Cornus controversa. The sequence goes on from CM048846.1 coordinate 76,115,637, forward strand.
GTGGCTGCTCTCATGTTCAAAAATTGCAAAAGGGTGCTGGAAGTGGCGGTAAGCTGCTTCCTCATTCTTGTCAGCCCAAGCTTTTACCAATGCATCAATGGTAAAAGGTCATATTTTCATTATTACTTTATAAATTCGACTGTATTTACAAAGGATTCGACAAATGTTATTGATATTTTTAACTTGTATCATTGCCAAACCCATATTTGTTTCAGGGTCAGTGATAGAGTGAAAAGGGTGGGGACTTTTTTTTATCCTGCTCCTTTAGGTAGATGGCATTTTTAATCAATCAACTCTTGGGTTGATGGCACCCTTTAAATAATTGGTAGTTCTTGATGCAATGGTAAAAGCTCGAAGTTACAAGTTCGAGTTTGAGAGCAGCCACTTTTTGTCTCCACTCTTCCCTTCCCAATACGCCGCAAAGGTGATACATAGACTGGCTAATGCACAAGTCTCGATACCTAAACAATGGATAAATTTGTGTGAAACATTGAAACATGTTCCATGAGCATGAAAGGTTAGAATTAAGCTACTAATTTTGTCACTAACATATGTGATCTTCTTACATTTGCTTTATCCATTTAGAGATAGCTTCTTAACATAATTTTCACAAATTCGTAGTCTAAATTTGGATGGTTAACAGTGTACTACCATTTAGTTTCTGTAGCACAGTCATGGAGGCACACACTTGTCAAGATTTCAATACTGTTTTTTTGGCTACTACATGTCCTTAGAATTCCTATGTGATATTGATTATTGATTTTCGACGACAATGATTTTAGAGAGTAATTTTGCACTTTTTTCCTTTGTAGGAGTTGCTTTTACCACTTATTGAATCATTACACCGTCTTCAACTTTTGGCCTCATGGGAAGAGCCTTCCAAATCAACAATATTTCTGGTGTTGGTCTGCTATATGACTTTTAGGTAACTATTGACTGGATTGTGTTCTGTTCAGTGGCAAAAATACTTCAACCTTAGTTTGTTCAACATAAGGTTTAACTGTTCCAAATAGATATCTAATCTTTTGAAATAAACTACATAATTAATACATTAACCTATGAAACAAAATTTAATTATGAAATGAGGATGCTGAATCTTATAAACTATTTTATTCAAATGCGTGGCTTGTAAATTTTATGATCTTTTTTTTTTTCCTTTGATCATGGTTGAAATGTAGTGCTCAGATAGATGATGGAGAAACATAAAAAGAATTATGAGTGATCACTTGTGAGAAGTTAGAGGTAGCACAAATTATGGATAAGATACTAGTAATAGGTTGTGCTAGTAAATTTTGGTCGACTTAATAAGCTTCTTATCTTGTCTTAGGAGAGTTGATGCCTGAGAGAGGAGAGGTACAACACAGGCCTTTATTAATCAACAATAGTTGTAGCAATTGAGTTGTAAGAAAGCAACATTCATTCTATGATTCTTTGCAAAGGATAAAGTTGAGATTGATTTAATTGTTTGTTAGGGTTTATGAGAGGAGAAGAAGAAGAAGAAGAAGAGAAGTCACAGTGTATTCACTGTCAATGGACAGTTCTGCTGTCCATAAATTAATCTTCTTTCCTTTTATTCTTCTTTCCTTATTTCACATTTACTTAATTTACGTAGGCCTGTACAGTTAGCATATTGCCAGAATATATTATTTCCATATAAAGCTAGACTGCTAGAATCACTCGGCAATTAATTTCTTTCCATGTATAGCTCTCTTGTAAAGGTCCTATATAATAAAGAGGTCACTCAAAGGCTAAGGGATTCGGCCATTCAAACAGATTCTGACTTATTTTGACATGGTATCAGAGCCAAGTTGAATTTTTTTTTTCCTCTCGGTTTGGTTGTCGCCCACGTGATTTTTTTTTCTCCTCTCGGTGTTCTTGTGTTGGCGTCTTCTGGATTATTCCTGGTTTGAGTTTTTTTTTCGCAACCTCTGTTCAGGTCTCGGCCGGAGTTCTTTTCTGGTGAGCCTCTCGACGCGTCTGTTTCTGGTTTCCATAGTTTCTCGGCAGTTTCTGTTTTCATCTCGGCAGTCGCATCCTTCTGGTGAATTAGTTTCTTTGTGATGGACTCTGCACCTGTGTGTGTCAAGTTTACGGTTACAAACTACTCTACTTGGGCTTTTCAGTTTGAACTTTTCCTCAAAGGAAAAGATCTTTGGGGTCATATTGATGGCACGGATGTCGCTCCACAATCCGCTACTGACAAATCCAAAGATCTTGAAGCTTCTCCCTCATGGGCTGTCCTTGATGCTCGGATTATGTCTTGGCTTCTTGGTTCAGTGGAGCCACATATTGTTACCAACTTGCGGCCTCATCGCTCCGCTCAATCCATGTGGAATTACTTGAAGCAGGTTTATCATCAAGCTAATGATGCTCGTTGCTTTCAGTTGGAACATGCAATTGCCATGTTTCAACATGGTAGTCTTTCCATCCAAGACTACTACTCGGCCTTTCTGACTCTTTGGCACGAATATACTGATTTGGTTACAGCAAATGTTCCTGCTGGTGCTCTTTCGACTATCCAGACTCTTCATGAGACTAGCCGGCGTGATCAATTTCTTATGAAATTACGTCCGGAATATGAATCTGTTCGCTCCTCTCTACTGAACCGATCTCCTGTTCCTTCTCTTGATATTTGTTTTGGTGAGTTACTTCGCGAAGAACAACGTCTTAGTACTCAAGCTATTCTGGAGCAATCTCATGGCAGTTCGGGCCCGACACCTGTGGCTTATGTTGCCCAAGGCCGAGGATCACATATGGCTTCTAAACATTTGCAGTGTTTCTGTTGCAAGGAATATGGGCATATTGCTGCTAATTGTCCTAAGAAATATTGTTCTTATTGCAAGAAGAAGGGTCACATTATCAAAGAATGTCGTCTTCGTCCCCAGAATCGTCAGGCCCAAGCATTTCAGACTTCTGTTATTGTTCCTCCTGCAGCAACTTCTGTCGCACATGGCTTTTCCTCAGGTGCTTCCTCTTCCTCTGATCTTGCACCTCCTGCACCAAATTACTGCACACCAGAAATGGTGCAACAAATGCTAATTTCGGCATTATCTGCAATGGGGTTTCAAGGTAATTATTCTACTAAACTTTGGTACGTAGACTCGGGAGCTTCTAATCACATGACGAATACTCCCACCGCTCTGTGTCATGTTCGGCCCTATACTGGTCAATCTGCCATTCAGACTGCCAATGGCAGTTCCTTGCCCATAGCTGCTGTAGGAGATGCCTCTTCTAAATTTACTGATGTGTTTCTTGCTTCTCAGCTTTCCACGAGTCTTATCTCTGTTGGTCAATTAGTTGATAACAATTGTGCTGTTAATTTTTCTGGTGATGGTTGTGTTGTGCAGGACCAGGTAACGGGGGAGCCGATCGCGAAGGGACCTAAAGTGGGGCGCTTGTTTCCACTATTTTTACCTGCTCCAACACTTTCTCCAGTTTCTTCTATTCAGTCTTTTGCTTGTAATAATGTTTCTGATCTGAGTATGGTGTGGCATCGTCGTTTAGGCCATCCCAATACTCAGATCTTATCTCATGTATTGTACTCTGGTTTTCTTGGTAATAAAGAACGTTCTTCTTTATCTCTTGAGTGTGATTCTTGTAAACTTGGTAAAAGCAAAATTCTTCCCTTTCCTTTGCATGCTAGTAGAGCTTCTCACTGTTTTGATCTTATCCATAGTGATGTTTGGGGACCTTCCCCGGTTAGTTCACATGAAAAATTTAGATACTTTGTGACTTTCATTGATGATCATAGCAGATTCACTTGGGTTTATTTTCTTCGTTCTAAATCTGAGGTTTTTCGTACTTTCAATGAGTTTTTAGCGTATGTTGAGAATCAATTTTCTGCGACTATTAAGACATTACGTACAGATTCCGGTGGTGAATATTTGCCTACTGAGTTTCAGGCATTCTTGGCTTCTAAAGGTATTATTCATCAACGTTCATGTACTGCTACTCCCCAACAGAATGGAGTAGCTGAACGTAAAAATCGACATCTTCTTGATGTGGTACATACTCTCTTGTTAGAATCTTCTGTTCCATCCATGTTCTGGGTCGAGGCTTTAAAAACTGCTACTCACTTGATTAATCGTTTACCTTCCCAAGTCTTACACATCGAGTCTCCTTATTTCCGCTTGTTTGCTAAACAACCTAGTTATGACAATCTCCGTATCTTTGGTTGTGTATGTTTTGTCCATTTACCTCCTCATGAGCGACATAAATTATCTGCTCAATCTGTTAAATGTGCATTCTTAGGATATAATGTGTGTCAAAAGGGATTTGTTTGCTATGATCCTACTTTACATCGTACACGCATTTCTAGGAATGTTATTTTCTTTGAAAATCAACATTTCTTTCCTGTGTCTTCTGTGCCCTCTTCTTCTACTGTGGTCCTCCCCTCCTTTGAACAGCAGTTCTCAGATCTTCATCAAGTCAGCTCTTGCTTTAAACCAGGTATTGTGTATACGAGACGTTCCCGCCCACAATCTCTTCCGGTGGCTCCACCGATATCTGATCCTACCATGCTCCAGAACCAGTCAGTTGCAGCACCTCCAGAGTCCTTGGTACGTCGCTCTTCTCGAGTGTCTGTACCTCCGGATCGGTATGGTTTTTCTTCTGGCCACACTATTTCCTCTCTTACTGCTACATTGTCCAATTTTGATATTCCCATATGCTACTCACATGCTGTCAAGCATGATTGTTGGCGACAAGCTATGCAGGAAGAAATTGCTGCTCTAGAGGCCAATCACACCTGGGACATTACACCTTGTCCTTCCACCATAGTTCCCCTGGGTTGCAAATGGGTTTACTCCGTCAAGGTTCGATCTGATTGAAGTTTGGATTGTTATAAAGCTCGGCTTGTTGCACTTGGAAATAATCAGGAATATGGTGTCAATTATGAAGAGACATTTGCTCCTGTGGCTAAAATGACCACTGTTCGTACGATTCTAGCTCTTGCTGCTTTCCATGATTGGCCACTACATCAGATGGATGTCAAGAATGCTTTTCTTCATGGGGATCTTAAAGAGTGTATTTATATGAAGCCACCCCCGGGATTGTTTCCCTCTTCGACCTCACATGTGTGTAAGCTTCGTCGCTCCCTTTATGGTCTCAAACAAGCTCCGAGGGCCTGGTTTGATAAATTTCGAACTACTTTATTACACTTCTCATTCAAGCAGAGCAAGTATGACACTTCCTTATTTCTTCAAAAATCAGACATGGGTATTGTTGTTCTTTTGGTTTATGTTGATGATATTGTGATTACTGGTTCCGATTCTATTTTACTTGGTCAGCTCAAGACTCATCTATCTGAGTCCTTTCACATGAAAGATCTTGGATCTCTCACATATTTTCTCGGTCTTGAGGTGCATCGTAGTCCATTTGGTATTTCCCTCAATCAACATAAGTATGCTAGTGACCTGGTGGCTACAGCTGGCCTAGAGGAGGCTACATCTGTTGATACTCCCATGGAATTGAATGTCAAGCTTCGCAAAGAGGAGGGTGATTTACTTGCTGATCCAAGTTTATACCGGAAGTTGGTGGGTAGTCTTGTCTACCTCACCATTACTAGACCAGACATTTCTTTTGCAGTTCAACAAGTCAGCCAGTTTCTTCAGACCCCTCGTCATCTTCATTTGGCTGCTGTCCGTAGGATCATCCGCTATGTTCAGGGCACTTCTGCCAGTGGCTTATTCTTTCCTGCAGGCAATTCTCCTCGACTTACTGCTTATAGCGATGCTGATTGGGCCGGTTGTGCTGATACACGTCGCTCCATCACTGGTTGGTGTGTGTTCTTAGGTGATGCATTGATCTCCTGAAGCAAGACAGAGTCTCTACGTCATCTACAGAATCTGAGTACCGGGCGATGTCTCTTGCTTGTTCTGAAATTATTTGGCTTCGAGGTTTGCTTGCTGAGTTAGATTTTTCTGAGACTGATCCTACACCTCTCCATGCTGATAATACGAGTGCTATTCAGATCACAGCTAATCCTGTCTATCATGAGCGCACAAAGCATATTAAAGTTGACTGTCACTCTATTCGTGAAGCATTTGAAGCTCGTGTTATCACTCTTCCACATGTTTCCACTGAACTACAAATTGCTGATATCTTCACCAAAGCTCTTACTCGCCATCGACATTGTTTTTTAAGTAGCAAATTGATGCTTATTGATCAACTCGCATCAATTTGAGGGGGGCTGTCAATGGACAGCTCTGCTGTCCATAAATTAATCTTCTTTCCTTTTATTCTTCTTTCCTTATTTCACATTTACTTAATTTACGTAGGCTTGTACAGTTAGCATATTGCCAGAATATATTGTTTCCATATAAAGCTAGATTGCTAGAATCACTCGGCAATTAATTTCTTTCCATGTATAGCTCTCTTGTAAAGGTCCTATATAATAAAGAGGTCACTCAAAGGCTAAGGGATTCGGCCATTCAAACAGATTCTGACTTATTTTGACATTCACGTATATTGCTCAGACCTAATACAAAACACCTTATACTCTCTTCAATAATAGAGAAACAGTAAGAAGACAAAAACACCCTTAATACAAGAAGCCCAATAACCCGAACTCTCTAACAGATAAATTTTTCATCTATTGATAAATATAGAGATTACGCACATTTAGTATGAATTCCATTGAATATTGTATATTTTGTTAAGATGGACCTTAGTTGTTAAAACTCAAGGTTAGGCTTAGGCTAGCATAGTGGAAGTTGGAGAATGTATGGGTGTCTTGTTTATTCAAGATATGCAGATTTCCTTATTGGGTCCTGTTACCATGTATGACCCTTCTCGTGAGAAAGGGTGGGTATGCGAATTTAGACTCTGTGTAGATGGATCGATGGATGGATGTAGAAGTGCACAAAAATCCGTCCAAACTGTGAAACCGAGCCAGACCGGACAGTTTGGTCCATTTTTTTACGGCCCGGTTCGGTCACGGTTCCAAAATTTTGGAACAGTGAATTAACGGTCCGGTTACGGTTTTATGTCCCTCAAGACCGGACGAAACCGAACCGTTTACACATATATAATATATTATATAATTTGTTAATTTATAATATTATTAACCTAACTTAGTAACCCTAGTATCTCACTATCTTCACCTCATTTTCTTCAGTCTTCAAATTTCAAAACACGCTGTTGAGGCTTCTCTCTCTCTCCCCGCCGATTGTCTATCCTCTTTTGGGTCCATCTCTTTCCCCTCTTTCCTCCTCCTCCTCCTCTCTCTCTACGTATATTCTTTACTCGTATTTTGTGGTGATTTTCTGTATTTGTTTCGATTTGATGCTGTTTATGTGAGACGGAAGTCAGATGTTTGCTTGATAAGCTTGGGCTTTGAGAAAAGCAACAATTTGTAAGGATTTCTGTTGTTAGTAATACATCATAGAGGTATAGAAGTATGATTTTTGTCTTTTCATACTATGTCAAGGGTCCCTGTTTTTAATTTTGTCATTCAAACTGAGAGTTCCTTTTGAGTGAAAGCTTATTTCACTTTCTATATATTTAATTTCATCAATCAAACTGAGAGTGCCCTTTGTTTGATAGTATTTTTCTTTCCTAATAGTATATTAATAACAACATTCCTGCAATTTTTTGTTGTTGTTTGCATCACTGCATTTTTTTGTTGTTGTTTGTATCACTGCATTTTTTGGATAATCTGTATCATTGTAGGATTTTGTGTTGGTTATGAATCAATTCATCTTAAAATTTCATTTATTTGGTCTTATGAATCAATTCATCTTGAAAACATTGAACCATGGAACCAAAACGGTTCTTCATGGTTCGGTTCAGTTCGGTTTCATAAGTTATGACGGTTTGGTTCAGTTCCAAAATCCTCCAAAACTGGACCGAACCGGACCATGTGCACCCCTAGATGGATGGGTTTTTGAAGAAGCGGGATATTTCTTGATCTCATCTTATAATATTAACATGTTATACTTCAGAGAAAGTTCTGAGGAAATCTCTTTCTCGGTGGAATTATTTTTCAAATTTCATCTGATCTTATCACTTTATAAATATCTTGTTCTTTTTTTAATTTTCTGTTTTTTCTTTTTCAATAATTTACTTTACAGACTTTTATTAGGTTGTGAAAATGAGGAAAGCTATCTTTGTCAACATTGGGTAGTGTTCTCTAATTGCCTCTAAGAAAAGGACACTTTCTGTTGCTGCACTAATGATACTTCTCACCTCTCATCTAATTATTCCAATATTTTTTTTGGGTGCATTAAATGATACTTGATACAATAGGTATGATATAATTACAGTGCACTTATGATTTGACAAGGCACTCTTCAAGGACACCATTCCTATTGCTTATGACAACTTACAAATGTCTTACCTCATTGAGCTTCTATTAAAAGAAGCATCAATATTGACTTTGAGCCAGCAAGAAAGGAGCGGGACCTGAGTCAATCTACATCCTAAATGGTGAACCCCTATCCTTTTATTTGCTGTCACATATTCCTAATAATAAGAAGAGTCATATGCCGCTACCTTAATGGAATTACGTCTAATACCGTAAAGAATTAAGCCATTCCTATATTTCCTGAGCCCATGACATCATTTGTGAGCTTCTAGTTCTCGTCATACATTCTGGATCTCACCTTTTGGATAAGATTAGCAAATGACATTATTGCCAAATTATCTGGAGTCATTCACAGAGGAGGAAGGAACCACACCCACCTACTGTTACCCCAAACTTTACATCCCTCTTCTATTAGCCCAACTTTTCCTTGCTAAAGTAGTTTTGTTACTTTGTAGGCAGTGTGTGTCGATAAGACAGGCAAAAAATCTTAAATATTTTAGGGACCTTCAGATTCCATAAAGCGACAACAGATTTTCCTCTGGTCCTTTTTTTGACCACATGTTGGGATCATCGCTATTTTTATCATGTGTTGATAAAGAAAAAATAAAAGATTGAAGAGAGAAATAAAGAATGAAACAACACAAGGAAATCACTCAATAATGATATTCTCCAAACCCCACCCCTCCTCTCAAGTTGGTACACGGAGATTTCCTCAAGTGTCCAACTTGAAACTAAATAGGAAGTTGTCGAAATTCGAGGCGAGTTGATCCGAAGATCTGAGACGAGTTGATTCGAAGATCTAAGACGAGTTGATCCGAAGATTCGAGACGATTTGATCCGAAGATCCGAGACGAGTTTAGAGTAGGATATGATAAACCTACTCTGATATCATGTTGATAAAGAAAAAAATAAAAGATTGAAGAGAGAAATAAAGAATGAAACAACACAAGGGTATATGTGGTTCGGCCCCTACAACCTGCATCCATGGCACACAGAGCCCAAAGGGCTACATCACTTTTATTGTATTCTCTCTTAGTTTTGTGTACAATGATAACCTCTATTTATAGTTAAAAGAATACACATGTGATAAATATGAAAAATATATTGATGGAGGATTCCTAAAATCACTCCCATGAATCACTCCAATCAAATATTCTATCAAGGCTTAAATCACTCAATAATAATATTCTCCAACATCATGCATCACTGCCCGAGTGGTATTTATGTGCATGTACTTCTATTTGAGCCATCCGAGAATTCTTTTATTACTCGAGCCAAAAAGCATATGGTATTTACTTTTTGGGGTTGGAGTCTTGGAGAGTTTGTTAGTTCACATCTTGCCTCCATTGCTTGTGTCTGGCTTCTGGATCTACTAATATGCTGGCTTTAGCATCTGCCACACCATATCCATGGGGAATAACTAATTTTAAAATGTGGAAGTAGTTGGAGCCATGTGTTCTTCTAAATTTTGGAAGTCATTGTTACCAACGTTCTACATCACGCATAGCATCAATTGATGCCATGTTAGATGAATAAAGATGAAATTTAACTATTGACATTATTTTCAACTAAAAGCTTTTTGTGAATGCATGTCTATAAAAAGATAAGCAGACTGATTGCCCCCTATTTGATAGAGGTGAATTGTACCTTGTATCAACTCTTAATTGTCTCAAGAGTTTAAATTAAAGGGTTGTGTATATATGAAGAGTTGTTTTGGTTGATGGAACCAACACATCTCTTTAATGTTTAAACTGAAATGGTCCCAACCCTCACTATTTACGCCAAAGGAAGCCTGGAGTCTGTCCAGTTTTGCTGACAAAGGACAGGGTTAAGAACGTTTCCACAAAAATTGATTTTAAATAGAGTTTCCATATTTGGTATGTCTCCTATCAAATTTTTGCATTTAGACTATGAATTTTATTTATTTAAAAATTGCTTACATGTTGTATCAGAGCCAGTCATGGATTCTAAACATAAATTTGATATTTTATTTAAGTAAAAGTATTGTTGAATTGATTTAGTAAATTGTAGAATTTAGAACCAGATAGAAGACTGACAAAATGTTAGTTTACTAAATTTAATTCAATCAATTTATGGAGATACTCAGCAATTAACATTATATATATACGTGTGTGTGTGTGTGTGACACACACAGTGAGTTACTATAATATGGATTCTTTGTAACCTATATAGAATCACGTATAATATGTATGCATAGTTGTATGTGTATGTATCCACTTCATATGTAACGCAGTAGCAGGTGTCTTAAAGACAAGTGGAAGACCCGATTCAATCACGATTCTTATAGTTTGCATCCTTCAAATAAATAATTTTTTCTTATGGTATCGGGCACTGGTAAACGCATATTATAAATATGGGTATATAAATACAAATTTATATACATATATTTATATGGCGACTGAGATTTTCCTTTTAGAATCATTGGATTTAATGCTTTCTGCATAATATTATTTAACCTGTATGCATCGGATATCAAAGCACATATATAGCTGTATTAAATGCATGCTGCATACACACATATATGATATGGAAATATATTGATACATGATTATTAGTTACTGGTGATCCAAAAAAGTTATATATATTTATTGAGACAGTTCGCTATGATTGCAGGGGATGGGTCAGGTATCTATTACCATCCATTTTTTTAGTTCTCGCTGTTCTCATGCTCTGGCGTAAGCATGCCAACAAAGGAAGTCCATTGGAAGCATTCAAAATCATAGCTCCCCCCAACAAAAATGCAGTAGAGCAGCTGCTGACATTACAGGAAGCCATCACCCAAGTTGAGGCTCTAATTCAATCTGGAAACATTACTCTACTGAAACTAAGAGCTCTCCTATTTGCTGCACTTCCGCAGGTATTTGTCTAACCAATACTCAATGATATGTGCCTGTTTCTTCGAAGGTATGCTAGAGGCCTAGAATAAACTTGACACGGGTCTCCATAATTTGATTTCTTGATGTGAAGTCAGATAATTTGTAAGCAACATTAGGAGTCTGTCTCAAATTTTACACAAACTACTTAATTTCAGTGGGAAAAGAAATTACGTATAAACTGGCTTGTAATGTGTCTTGATGTATTAGTCTCCAACTCACTAAATGTACTTTGGGTGGTAATGGGGACTTCACTGGAGCTATTCCATAGTACTTATCTTGAAAGTCGCTAGTCTATGTTACATGAAGTTGAATATGTGTGTTGGTTGGGGGTATGTCTTGGATTTATCTAAGCCCCAAATGCAAGGATATAGGAACAGAGCAAACTATTCAAATTGTTTAAATTATTCTGTTATTTTTTACTCCCTCCGTCCCATAATATATGGGTACTTCGTGAGTCATAGGTCCCGAAGTACCCATATATTATGGGACAGAGGGAGTACAATGTAATATTGTTTTAAGTAAGATGGTCACTTCACTCATAAAGGATCATTATAAATATTTTATTTAAACTAAATTTGAATAACCAGATATGTTATTTTGTTGCATATCCAACCAGATGTGTGAGGTGCATATCCCTGTATACGCACCCTTGACATGTATTCAATATGGGCAGTCCCACAATTGGAGGGGCCCATGTAACATAGACTCCTCGATCCAATTGTTAGAATACGGTTCGCAATTCGAATCTTATGATTCAATTTGATTTAACTCATGAATATTAATCTCCAGGTGAATATCATATTGTAAGGAATCTGTATGAATCCATCTAAATCGAATGGGAATTACACGATTCACAATTCAGAAATGATTTGTGTGATTCCAGTATACCATATTAGGTTTGTTTATTATGTCTCCTCCCTCTTTTTATGTTATTGAAGATTATAGATTCCTTTTTTTTTTTCAGAAACAAAATTTGATCTCTCTACAGAATTCCTAATCAAAACTGTTATTCTTCACACTTGCTGAGGGAATCTTAACTTTCTTTTCAGAATTAGAATTGGTTTTTGTGTTTGCCTTTGAAGTGATAATTTTATTTAGAGTTCGGATATTTTTCTTTAAATCAGAAATGGTTTCTAAATGAAAAGGAAACTGAAAAAGTGATCCCACATGGGATCAATCTACTTTATCGAGGTTTGTAACAATGGTACTGCTAGAATGCATTTAAAATGTAAATATTGTGATAATGTATACGTCTTGAAATTGGTTTGAAAGTTTTTCTAAAAAATAGATGACTGTAATGAAAAAAGGAACTGTTTTTGTGGTGGTTAGGTGGATGTTTTAATGAAAATAAGTGTTGGTACCAAAGAATCATGTATGCATATGATACAAAGGGAAAACATGATTTGAAAAACTTTGACAGAGATAGTGAAGAAGTGGGATGAGAATCTGCACACCATAGTAAATGTTATGTTGTGGCCCGAATTTTATCTCAGAATGTGACCCGGTCTTGACCCAAAAAATGAAAAATTGTATGACCCGTTTTTCGCTTGTGGGTTTTGGACCCTGTTTAGGACTCTCTTGTAGCCCGGTATATAAGGGCATCTAGGGTTTGGCGTGGGATTAAGAGAGAAAATACTGAAAATGTAGAAAGAGAGTGAGAACTAGGGTTTGGGGTTGAAACTTGTAATCTCCTGATTTTTGCATAGTGAAAACTTTCGCCGGATCTTCACCGTGAACGTAGGTATATTGCAGAACCACGTTAATACTTGTGTTCTGTGTGGTGCTTGTTTTGTTTTCTGTCATGTTTCGTGATTGTGCTTGGTTTGTGGCTGTTTATCGCAACAAACTCGTATCAGAGCTTTCGGTTCGAAGCTGGGATGTCAACCAAGTTTATGAAAATCGAGAAGTTTAATGGTAGGAACGACTTCAACCTATGGCGGGTTAGGATGCAGGCCCTGTTGGTTTAACACGGGATATCCAAGGCGCTGAAGGGAGAGTAGAAAGATGACGCTATGGAGAAAACATACGATGCGATTTTGTTGTGCCTGAGTAACGAGGTTTTGCGAGAAGTTTCTAAAGAGACTATGGCGGATGGGCTATGGAACAAGTTAGAATCCCGTTATATGACGAAGTCTCTTGTGAATCGCTTGTACCTAAAGAAGCAGTTGTTCACGCTTCAGATGCAGGAAGGTTTGTCTCTGAAAGACCACCTTGATGAGGTTAATGCTGTCATTATGGATTTGAAGAATATTGTTGTTAAAATAGAGGATAAGGATCAAGCTATTATTCTGTCGTGTTCTCTACCACTCTCATACAAGAATTTTGTCGATACGATGATGTATGACATAACTAATTTTTCCATGGAAGACGTGAAGGCAACTTTGAATCCTGAGGAGTTGCAGAGAAGGATGTTTGAGGGCATTATAGAAAATTCGACAGAGGGCTTGGTTGTTAGAGGGAGAACGAATTAGAGGAGGGGGGGGGGGGGTTTGGCAGTAGTAGAGGTCGTTCTAGGTCTAAGAACAAATTGAAGGTGCTGAAATACTTCACTTGTCACAAGGAAGGGCACTTCAAGAAAGACTGTCCAAAGCGTAAGAAGGGAAAGAAAAAATCCTTTGAAGTCGGTGAGGTGCCTGATGTAGAGGGTAGTGATTCAGATGGTGGTAGCGTTCTCACGATTTCTGTTCGTGGCTCTAGCGATGAGTGGATACTTGATTCGGGTTGCTCGTATCACATTTGTCCTATTAGGGACTGGTTTACCTCTTATCGTTTCATTGATGGAGGGGAAGTTCTGATGGGGAACAATGTGCTGTGCAAGGTTGTAGGTATCGATACAGTTCAAATCAAGATGTTTGACGGTATAATGAGAACACTAATTGATGTCAGGCATGTTCCAGAATTGAATAAGAATTTGATTTCCTTGGGTACGTTGGATTCCATCGGCTGCAGTTACAAGGTTGGAGATGGAGTCATGAAGGTTTCGGATGGTGCTCTTGTGGTGATGAAGGGACTGAAGCAACATGGTTTGTATGTGCTGTAGGGTAGCACAGTTACGGGTTCAGCTGTAGTATCATCCTCGGATCCAGATTTAGATACTACCAGATTGTGGCATATGCAGCCTGGGCATATGAGTGAAAGGGGGATGGATGTTCTTAGTGAGCAGGGTCTGCTTGGTGGTCAGAATATCGAAACGCTGGATTTTTGTGAGCATTGTGTCTTTGGGTAACAGTGTAGAGTGAAGTTCAGTATGGGAATTCACAAGACCAAGGGCACAATGGATTATATCCATTCTGATCTTTGGGGTCCCTCTCAGGTTAATTCACATGGTGGTGGTAGATATATGATGACGTTAATTGATAATTTTTCTCGAAAAGTTTGGGTTTATATCCTTAAACACAAGAATGAGGCCTTTGTCACGTTTAAGCAATGGAAGACCTTGATTGAAAAGCAGACTGAAAAACAGGTTAAATGCTTGAGGATAGACAAAGACTTGGAATTCTGTGATGGAGAATTTAATGAGTTTTGCAAGACTCACGAGATTGTGAGACACTGCACAATGAGAAAAATTCCGCAGCAGAATGGTGTTGCAGAATGGACGAACATAACACTATTAGAGAGAGCACGGTGTATGTTGTCTAGTGCTGGGTTAGACAAAGTGTTCTGGGTTGAAGCTGTTTCCAGAGCTTGTTTCTTGGTGAACCAGTCTCCATCGACTGTAAGACTCTGGAGGAGGTATGGTTTGGTTCTCCTGCTAGTTACAGTAATCTGAGAATATTTTGGTATCCTGCGCATGCTTATGTCAATGAGGGGAAGCTTGAACTGAGGGTTAAGAAGTACATATTTCTTGGTTATGAGTCCAGGGTCAAGGGATACAGATTGTGGTGCCCAGATGCTTCGGGAAAGAAGTTACTTGTTAGCAGAGATGTAACCTTTCACGAGTCTGCGATGCTTACTCCGCAGAAGGAGGTAGTTGATTCAACTAGAGCTCAGGGTGTCAGTGAGAAGGTGGAGCTATTAGAGGTTCAGTTAGAAAATGTTTCTGATCGGTTGAATGATGAGTTGGTGCAGTTTCGAGTTGAGGAGGAAGATGCACAGTTGCAGCAGTACATTGTGGCCAGAGATAGACCAAGGAGGGAAATTAAGCCACCTCAGAAATATGGTTTTTCACATGCTGATTCAGTTGCTTATGCACTTAGTGTGGCAGTGAGTGTTGATGAGTAGGTACCATGTACTTATCATGAAGCCAGCACGGGTGGAGAGTTAGCATAGTGGTCTGTTGCCACGAGTGAGGAGATTGAGTCTTTTCATAAGAACTAGACTTGGGAGCTAGTCGAGAAACCTAAGGGCCAGAAGATTGTGGGCTGTAAATGGGTCTTCAAGAAGAAGGAAGGAACTTTAGGAGTAAAAGATGTGAGATTCAAGGCACGCTTGGTGGCGAAGGGCTATACACAGAGGAAGGGGTGTACTTCAATAAAGTTTTTTCTCCTATTGTGAAACATAGCTCAATTAGGGTGTTACTTGATATGGTTGCTCTATATGACTTGAAGCTTGAGCAGCTTAATGTCAAGACTGTAATCTTGCATGGAGAGTTGGAAGAGTAGATTTATATGCATCAACTGAGGGGTTTGAGATTCTGGGAAAGGAAGACCATGTTTGCCTACTAAAGAAGTTCTTGTATGGCCTGAAGCAGTCTCCTAGACAGTGGTACAAGCGATTCAACAGCTTTATGGTTGTAAGTGGCTACTGTAGGAGTGAGTTTGATAGTTGTGTATCATAGGAGGCTCTCAGATGGTTCGTTTTTTGTACTTGTTGTTTTATGTTGATGACATGTTGATAGCTTATAGAAACATGTCAGAAATCAACATGTTGAAGGCTCAGCTTAGTGGTGAATTTGAGATGAAGGATCTAGGTGCCACGAAGAGGATTTTGGGTATGGAGACTTACAGAGATAGAAGAATGCGTAGATTGTATTTCTTACAGAAGAAATACATTGAGAAGGTACTGGAACGCTTCGGTATGCAAGCATCAAAGTCTGTGAGTACTCCATTGGCAACCCACTTTAGACTTTCGGTGGAATTGTCACCATAGACCAAGGAGGACGTGGAACACGTCTCGTGTTCCTTATGCTAGTGCAGTTGGTAGCATCCATAGTTTTTTTTTTTTTGATAAATAAGTTGGTAGCATCTTTAGTAGTTAAAGGCTCAAGGCGCATTAAGGCGCTAAGGCCTCCTGGAGCCTGAGGTGCAAAGGTGAGGCGCGAGCCTAACTGAAGCGAGGTGTAAGTTGAAAAATAATAATTAAAAATATAGCATTTTTAGCCAGCAATACAAAGTTAACAAATACAATGACAACAATAAAAAGCCTAACTTCATACTTCATAATGGACAACAAGCAATCATACTAACATAAAGATGTAAAATTCAATTAATGAAATAAAAATTTAAAAAGGTTCTAATATGAAATGACTTCAAAGATTAAAAAAACAGAAAAAGAAGCATAAAAGGTTCTTGTAATATCCCGCTCCAACACATGGTATGATATTGTCCGCTTTGGGTCTGAGCCTGCACGGTTTTGCTATTGGGTTTTACCCCAAAAGGCCTCATACCATTTGAAGAAAACACACTACATATAAGCACATCCCCTTCTCCACACCTAGGCGATGTGGGATTGAGCAACCTGTACCCTGTCAGTGTGGTAGCTCAGCCCAGTGTCTGTCTTTGCACCCGCCCACTCACACCCGTCCACAAGAGTTACTACAATCCACCCCCCTACGAGGCCCGACGTCCTCGTTGGCACACTTCCGGCTGGGTTCAGGCTCTGATACCAACTGTAATACCCCGCTCCAACACATGGTATGATATTGTCCGCTTTGGGCCTAAGCCCGCACGATTTTGCTCTTGGGTTTTACCCCAAAAGCCCTCATATCATTTGAAGAGAACACACTACATATAAGCACATCCCCTTCTCTACACCCAGGCGATGTGGGATTGAGCACCCTGTACCCTGTCAGTGTGGTAACTCAGCCCAGTGTCTGTCTTTGCACCCGCCCACTCACACCCGTCCACAAGGGATACTACAGTTCTAAAGAAGAAGAAGAAGAAGAAGAAGAAGAAAGGCACGCGCCTCTTTGAAGGCGCCTCGCCTAGGAGTATCCTAGGCGTAACAACTTCTCCTCGCGCCTTTGACAACTATGGTAGCATCATGTATGCTATGGTATGCACTAGGCCATACATTTCACACGCAGTTAGTGTAGTGAGCAGATACATGGATAGAACTGGGAAGGCGCGCGCCTCTTTGAAGGCGTCTCACCTCGAAATATCCTAGGCGTAATAGCTTCGCCTCACGCCTTTGACAACTATGGTAGCATCATGTATGCTATGGTGTGCACTAGGCCATACATTTCACACACGGTTAGTGTAGTGAGCAGATACATGGATAAAACTGGGAAGGTCTATTGGCAGGTTGTGAAATGGTATTGCGGTACTTGCGAGGCACTGCAGATGTTGGATTAGTCTTTGATAGAAGTAGCGACACGTCTGCGAGTGTTGTTGGATACGTTGATTCAGGTTATGCTGGAAATCTTTGTTGGAGGAGGTCCTTGACAGGGCATGTCTTTACTCTTTGTGGGAGTGTGATCAGTTGGAAGGTGACTTTGCAGTCTACAGTTGCATTGTCTACTACGGAGGCTGAGTCATGGCAACCAAAGTGGCACTGAAGGATGCTATATGGCTTAGAGGCTTGGTTAGTGATCTGGGTTTGCAACAAGATGATTTGACTGTTTTGTGATAGCTAGAGTGCTATACATTTGACTAAAAATTAGATGTTCTATGAGAGGACCAAACATATTGATGTCAGGTTGCACTTCATCAGAGAAGTGATTGATTGCATAGGGTGCTATTGCAGTGAGAAAGATTGGGACATCAGAGAATCCGGTGGATATGATGACTAAGGTCATTCCTACAATTAAGTTCAGACACCGTCTGGGCTTGATTGGTGTTTGCAGTCGCTGAGACCCTTAGGGGCATGCGAAGGAGGTGAAAGGAGTAGTTGGGATTGCGGAGCTTGGTGGAATACGAGCCAAGGTGGAGATTAAGTGTTGGGGAATGATGTGCGCCTCGGCTAACAAAAATACACAAGATCATAACAACTAAGTAGGTAAATGGTGAAAAAGCCGCAGCTTGGGCAAAGTGTGTAAGTACTTACCTGATAAAAAAAAGTGGTGATAAAGTATTTTGATACATAATATATAAATGTATATATATATATATATATATATATATATGTATTAAACATCTTACTTGAGGGTCACCCCGGGATCGATCCCTGGCCTTAGGAGGGACTGATCCTGGTCATCTTAAATTCCATACTATGTGATCTTCTGATCCCAAACATGAATGATTCCTAAATCAAACTTCAATTTTATCATGAAAACATGTTTCATCAATGATTACTCAAGACTTGTATACTAAGAATAAACAAATATAATTATCTACAAAAAATTTTATATCCACAACCACATAAAGAAGCAAGATTGATCTATGACTTGCCCATTTACCACTTCGGGTTTGTGTACTTTTCTTAAACGATTACAGAAATCTGTCTCTCTCTCTTTCAATCTTGCACCTCCTCTCCCTCTCTCTCTCTTTGCTGAAGAGAATAAGTAAGAATTAAATCCTAATTCATTAGGTTCACTATTTATATCAGTCTGCCCCTACTATCGAACTTAACTTATTTTTCAAGTTTTAATCTTGTCCTATCCAAGTTTGGATTATCCTTATGCAAATTAATTATGCAAGTATATTTGCTAATATACACTTAAAAGATCCCATTATCAGATCTCCCCAGGCATCAAAATAAGTGTTTGAAAATTCAGGTCGTTAGATGTAGGTCTGCATCAATGATCAACATTAAACCCTTCTCCTTTTGCCTTAGTTGTTAATGTACTAATAAGATACATTTACGATGATGTTCCATAATGTATGCTATTTATTAACGATATTGTGTCAATTGATGATACTATAGTAGGAATAAATGTTCTTAGAGGTTTGAAAAGAATATCTAAATTCAAGAGGGTTTAAGATAAGTAGAACTAAAACTGAAATTGGTATACCATTGTTTTCTGTGATGCGGTGGAGGACCAGCTGAGAGCTCTGAGATGTGTGTTGATGTGTTTTCAGGCAGTCTCAAGCTTGAAAATCAACATTGGGAAGAGCAAGATTGTTCCAGTTGGGGTAGTAGTGGAGATCTATGAGTTTGCTGACATTCTTGGTTGTGAGGTGGGATCCTTCCCAATCTCTTACTTGGGTTTGCCGGTTTTGGGATCTAGTTGTTGAGCACTGAGTGGAGGCTTGTAGGTTGGAAGAAGCAGTGTTTGTCGAAAGGGGGGTGCATAACTCATATCAAGAGTATCCTTTCGAATCTTCCAATATATTTCATGACCCCTCTCTCAAATGCCGCTGATAGTCATCAGGAGGTTAGAGAAGCTTCAAAGAGATTTCCTGTGGGGTGGCATAAGAGATGAGTTCAAATACCCCTTGGTGGATTGGGAGAGGGTGTGTACCCCCCATTCAGGCAGGAGGGAGGCTGGGGATTAGGAAGTTGGAATTGTTCAACAAGGCTTTGTTGGGCAAATGGTTGTGGAGGTTTGGGAAAGAGAGGTCCAGACTGTGGAGGAGAGTCATTGCTTGCCAGTATGGGATGGAGGTAGGTGGGTGGTTCTATAGGGAGGTGAGGTCCCCTGCTGGGGTGGGAGTGTGGAAACTTATCCGGAAGGGTTGGGATGAGTTCTCCAAATGCATTCGCTTCAGAATTAGGAAGGAGAAGCGTGTCAGATTTTGGAGGACCTTTGGTGTGGAGACTTTGCTATGGCTCGTAGATTTCCTCAACTATTCAGGATTACTTCGGACAGACATGCCTTTTGTGTCGACTGTTATCGGCTTGATAGCTGGAGGTTGACTTGGGATGTGCAATTTCGGAGAGAGTTTCATGATTGGGAGCTTGTGGAGGTAATAGAGCTCTTAGCTCTTCTTTATAATTAGGTGGTGGAAGGGGAAGGGTTGGATGAGATGATCTCGAAGCATTCTTTGAAGGGGATTTTTTGAGTACAATCTTTCTACCATAGCCTTCTTCTAGTTCCTTGTCCGTCTTTTCCTTGGAAGGCGATTTGGTGGTTGAAAGCCCCCCTAAAGGTGGCTTTCTTTGCTTGGTCAGCTGCACTTAGGGGGATTTTGACTCTCAATATTCTCAGAAAAAGGATGCACATAGTGGTGAACTCGTGTTGCATGTGCAAGAAGGCTGAGGAGTCAGTGAATCACCTTCTTTTGCATTTTCTAGGTCTTCTTTTCGCATATAAGAACACAACTGTCGCAAAAACTGGGATTTGAGTCGTCGGCGACAACCCCTCTTAGTTTTGAGTAGGCAAAACCATTATGTTTTGGTTCTTCTCTGTCATGAAGAAGCGGGGAGTGTGGTCCTATCAATAGGCATCGAGGACTCAGGTAGGCCTGGTCAGTAGTCGTAAGTGAGATTGACTACTCTTGTTCGGGTAGAGTTCAGGTAGAGTCCAGTGACGAGAAACATTTGGGCTATGTTTTTTTGTAGTGTTCGGAATGTATTGGGTGTCTCTTGGTTTCACAGTTGACACGATAGATGAAGGCTTGGAGAGGGTGTATAATGGAGAGCCGAGTCAGAGATGCTTGGAGGGCCACTCCCCTTTGTTTATGGTGGGGGTTGTGACGAGAGAGGAATATGAGATCCTTTGATGGAGAGGAGACTCTTATTTGGTCTCTCAAATACATCATATTGAGTTCGTTATTTTTTTGGGTTAATGGGCGTAATTGTACATCGATGGGGGATTTTGTTGATAGCTTGAGGTTATAGTTTGCCATTGTGGGCTTTTGTTCTTGTTTTTGGGTGCGATCCCCTTTGAGCGCTTTTTAATGAAAATCTTACTTGTCAGGGAAAAAAAAAAACTGAACATAGTAAATAAAACTTCTAAAAGTTAGGAATCCATGTGAGCATAGTGAAAATTGAGGACGAGAGAGAGAGAGAGAGAGTTTTGTATTGATTATTTTGAGAAGGAAAATTAAAAATGATTTTGCTAACAGATTTAAAGAGGATGACCTAAGAAGAGGAGTGTTTTTAGCATACTATGTGATTGACAAATAAAGATAGATTTAACAAAAATAAGTATTACATGAGCCATACTTTTTGGGAGTGAATGTTAGCGCTAAGAAATATCATGTTCATAACATGGGTATGACGAGGTGTGAATGTTGAGATCATTGTGTGGCGGGTCAAGAAATGATAAAGTTTACATTGTGGTTTGAAAATGTTGGTTTTCACAGTTTATATCCAAATCTTTATTGAATGTTTATTCATTTTATGAACTGAAACCCATATGGAGCACAAATAATCTTCCAAAACTTAGCACCGTGATGTATAACCGAGATTGAAAATGAAGCTGATTGCTGTTTTACTTCTCTGTAATGCAAAAATCCTGGTACACATTATTCATGATAATTCAAGTTGTTATTTATTGTATAGGTTACACAGACACTTTTGAGTATCACATTAATTGATTCTTTCTTTGAGAGTTGTTTCATCGTCTTGTTTACATCTTCAGGCCACGGACAAGCTTGCTCTATCGTTAGTTATCATGGCCGTGCTGTTGGCATTAGTACCTCTGAAATACTTCATATTGTTGATTTTCCTGGAGGCTTTCACGAGGGAGATGCCGCTGAGAAAAGAAAGTAGCGACAGATGGGTGAGACGGGTAAGAGAGTGGTGGATCAGGATACCAGCAGCTCCTGTTCAGCTAATCAAACCTGATGACAAGAAAAGGAAATGAATGGTGCAGTGAAGGCCATTTAGTTTCTACTTGAACAAGAATTGCAAAGACTACTTTCTGATTGTGCATATATCCTTGCTCTCGCATTTATATGATACTGAACATGAGAAGCCCAAAGCATCTTATGTCCAATTTTTTATATAAATAATAATTTGATATATATATATATATATATTCGGTTAACATTTGGATAAATGAATGGATTTGGGTATATATTTCAAGGACTAAGATCCTCTAAGTTATCATAAGTTGAATTATTGTGACTTTGACATGTGGCACGTTATACAAATCCAAGGTCGATAATGCACCCAGTCAGTTAATCATAAATATTCTTGAAACCAATAACTTCTGGAGAAAAAATTTGAACACGGTGAACATATAGCTTCCCGATTTCACCCACTCATCTCTATCATCTCTCTGTGCAATTCCTGCATAAGTTATTAAATCTAAGCTGGACTCTATATATGTACATATACACATGATAGCAAAAGGTTTGCACTTTGCGTGGGAAGTGGGAACTTGAATTTTGAGAGTGCTAGAATTTTAAGTTTGATAGATTTGTAGAGATTAGTATGAATTACAGCCAAATTATCAACCTTCTACTGTTATCAGCAATGATCGCAAAGCTTTTATCGAAAAGTTCAGGTTATACAATTTTGATGCAAAAATCATCAAACTCTTGGCAAACAACGAGATCGGAATTGTTATCAGTGTCACAAATGGAAACTGAACACAACACCGGAAGAAGAATTTATATATTCATATTTTAAAGTCAAGAAATCTACTCCTATAATTATGGTAACAGATAATAATCTACTCCTAAAAATATGGTAACAAATTTGATCCTACCTATTTGTATAATAACTAAATACATAGCTGTACATTATACAGTTGTATAAAATCTTAGAAATCATTGATGCTTTCCACACTCCCCCTCAAGCTGATTCAAAGATATCAGCCATTCCGAGCTTGCTAGTTATTGATTCAAAAGACGTTTTTGGTAATCCTTTCGTGAGAATGTCAGCAAGTTGTTGTTTAGTTGGCACGAAAGGCATACAAATCACACTCCTTTCAAGATTTTCTTTAATAAAATGGCGGTCCACGTCAACATGCTTAGTACGGTCGTGCTGAATAGGATTATGAGAGATGTTTATAGCTGCCTTGTTATCACAGTACAGTTTCATAGGGCTAGACACAGGAACCTTTAATTCTTTAAGTAACTTTTTTAATCATAACAGTTCACAAACTCCATGTGCAACTGCTTTGAATTTAGCCTCAGCGCTACTTCTTGCAACCATAGACTGCTTTTTACTTCTCCAAGTCACTAGATTTCCTCCAACAAATGTACAATACCCAGAAGTTGATCTTCTAACACAAACTGATCCAGCCCAGTTAGCATCAGTGAACGCCTCAACCTGCATATGATTATTCTTTTCAAAGAATAAACCTTTTCCTAGAGTTCTCTTCAAGTACTTAAGAACTCTATAAGCTACTTCAAAATGTTTCTCATCTGGAGAGTGCATAAATTGATTGATTAGTATGAGAAAGATAAATTAGCTTCCCTACTAATCTTTGATATTGCTCTTTATCTCCAGGGCATCCCTTGGTTTCACTACCAAGTCTGTGATTAGGCTCAATAGGTGTCTCAACAGGTTTACTACCAAGCAAACTGGTTTCCTTGAGTAAGTCAATGATATATTTTCTTTGTGAGACAAAAATTCCCTTCTTGGACCTCGCAATTTTCATACTAAGAAAATATCTCAAAAGGCCTAGATCCTTTATCTCAAATTCACTAGCCAAAATCCGCTTCCATTTCTCTATCTTAACACTGTCATTACCAGTCATAAATATATCATCAACATACACTATAAGAATAGTGATTTTACCATCTTCCATGTGTTTGAAAAAGAGTGTATGATCAGCTTGACTTTGAAGGTATCTATATTGCTAAATAGACTTGGTAAACCTCTCAAACCATGCCCGTGGTGATTGTTTCAATCCATAAAGAGATCTTTTTAGCTTGCACACCTTATTACTTCCACGTTTCTTCTCAAATCCAAGAGGTAAATCCATGTACACTTCTTTTAACTCCCCATTTAAGAAAGCATTTTTTACGTCAAGTTGGTGGAGAGGCCAATCAAAATTGGTAACCAGAGACAAAAGAACTTTGATTGTATTCATCTTTGCCACTGGTGCAAATGTCTCCTGATAATCGTAACCAGCCTTGCCTTATATCTTTCAATAGATCCATCAGCTTTGTACTTGACGGTAAACACCCATTTACATTCCACTGGTTTCTTATCTCTCGGAAGATCAACTATCTCTCAAGTATTATTCTTTTCCAAGGCCCGCATTTCCTCTAAAATGGCTTTCCTCCACTTAAGAACATTTAGAGCCTCTTGTATAGACCTGGGAATTTCAAGACATGACAGATTAGTGGCAAAAGCTTTAAAAGAGAAGGACAGTCTATGAAACGAAACAAACTTGGAAATGGGGTGTTGTGTACAGGTTCTAATTTCTTTTCTAAGAGCAATGGGTAGATCAAGGTCATCTGTTGACTCCAAATCAGACATAAGAATGGGAAAAATGTTACCTGATGGACTTGTATTTGGTTCAGACTCCTGGTCATACTGAGAGATAAGGTCATTTGCTATTTGAGAATTTGGTTGTCGCCTTGAGTAAACACAGAGCTAAGTTGATGGAGCAACATGCAGTGACACCCCCTTTAGTGTTGTGGTCATTGTTGGTTCAGCTGCGGGGGAAGATAGAGGTGAAGCTGAAGGTTATAGAGACATGATGTAATGAAACTTCCTAGAACTTATTATTTAGTAACATAGAATCTGCAAGAGATAGGATCATAACACTTGTAACCTTTCTGAGTTGGGGAGTAACCAAGGAATATACATTTTAAGGCTCGGGGATCGAGTTTGCTCCTGTTTGGACTGTGGTTATGGACAAAGGAAGTGCACCCAATTTTTTTTAGGAGTAACGAGGTAAAGAGTTGAACATTGGGAAAGGATTAGGTAAAGACAAAGTCATGTTTGAAACTGAAAAACACGAGTTGGCATGCGATTAATTAAGTAAGAGGCAGTAAGGACAACCTCTCCCCAATAATGTTTAGGAACTCCATAAGTAAACATTATAGATTGAGCTATTTTCAATAGGTGTCTATTTTTCCTTTCAGCAATTCCAATTTGCCGAGGAGTGTTAGAACAAGAAAACTGATGAATGATTCCATTATGTAACAAAAAGTTGCAAAGAATGGAATGAAAATACTCTGTGCCATTGTCGGTGCAGAGAATTTGAATTTTTGTTTGAAATTGTGTTAACACCATGGAGTAAAAATTTTGAAATATTTTTCCGGCTTCAGATTTTTCCATTAACAAAAAAACCCAACATACATGTGAGTGATCATCAATAAATGTTATAAACCAACGAGCACCCGTAATGGTAAGAGTGCGAGATGGACCCCAAATGTCACTATGTATCATGGAGAAAGGTGAAGACTCTTTATATGGTTGTGAAGGAAAAACAGAACGTTTATGTTTAGAAAATTGACAAATTTCACACTGAAACAGTGAAAAGAGGTTTATTTTTTAATAATAGTGGAAACAAAGTCTTTAAATAAGGAAAGCTAGGGTGGCCTAACCAACGGTGCCACAACATTATTTCACTATTAGTAGAAGAGGAAGTGTCACAACTTGTTGTTTGAGCTTGTCCAGTCGAGGTAAATTCATCCTCAAAACAGTATAAACCTCCATACTCTTTAGCACTGCCAATCGTCCCTTGAATGCAAGTCCTGAAATTCACATTGAGTTGACGAGAATTTAGCAACACAATTTAAATCCTTTGTCATTTTACTAATGGATATTAAATTGCAAGATAATTTTGGAACATGGAGAAGAGACTGCAAAAATTGATTTTTTGAAAGAGGGATTGATCCTGTTCCTGCAATAGCTGAGAAAGATCTGTCAGCAATTTTAATTTTTGAGTTACCATGATAAGGATTATATGTTGTAAATAAGGTTGACAAGCTGGTCATATGATTGGAGGCACCTGAATCAATGATCTAGGGACTGTTTTTTTCAGCTGAAGCACTAAAAGCAGTCAAAAGATTATCTTGGTGAGCGACAGAACAAGAGGAGGTACCAGAATTGGAATTAGAGGAGGGCTAACTCAAAAGTCTACATAGGTGATTCATTTGTTCCTTGCTAAATTGGGGAACAGATTCTGAACTCTTTGCTGGTAGTGCATTTCCCGAGTTATCAACACTGGCCTGCATACCTCGACTGTCTCGGTTCTGTGGTCGCATACCTTTCCAATTAGCTGGTTTGCCATGTAGCTGCCAGCAAGTTTTTCGTGTGTGACGAGGGCGATTACAGTGATCACACCATACTCTTTTTCCCTTTCGTATGTTTTTTTGATTGCTAAAAGAGTTATTGTTTGGTCCTTTAGAAACCAAAGCTGAGGTCTTTGGATTTGTTGGGGCAACAGCGGTTAACATGACTGACCGTCGACTTTCTTCCCTTCTAACTTCTCCAATTGATGGCAGCGGTTTCTTTCCAAGTATACGACCTCTTACTTCATCCAAGCCCTTATTTAGACCCATAAGGAACTTGAATACTCAATCTCTCTCTAGGCCCTTTTTATATTGAGTACTATCCATGGTACAATGCCATTTTAATTCGTTGAACAAATCCAACTCCTGCCATAAGCTTCGTAGCATGCTGTAATACTTTGTAACATCATGATCTCCTTGTTTAAAATCATATATCTTGGTTTGGATCTCGAACATTTGCTTTGAATCTTCCAGATAAAAAAAAGTCTCCTTTACTCCATCCCAAATATCCTTTGCTGTATGAAAAACATGTGATTATTTCCTATTTCAGGCTCCATTGAATTGATCAGTAAAGACATTATCATGGAATTCTCTAGATCCCATGTATTGTACACTAGATCCCCTATATTCAGAGCATATGTTTCACCAGTTAAGTAGCCGAGTTTTCCTCTCTCTAATGATCAACATAATGGAATGATACCACCTTAGCTAATTTTTTCCATTCAGTTTTTGTAGAGACATGTTGTCAGTTGAGGGAATTTGTAAATGACTGAGACCAGAAGCTATAGGTTTATTGGAGCCACTTGGGGTGCCTGGATTTTTCTCCTCAGCCATTTTCTTCACTTCGGGGTGCCGGACCAGACCTTCAATAAACAAGATAACACCTTCAGAGGCAAGTGCAGCACAAGCTAGGATTTGGGTCTAAAAAACAGGGAGATCGAAACACAGAGATACGCCAAAAAAGAGAACTGAAAAACTTTAGAAAAAAGAGAGGCACGACAAAAGATTAACTACCAGTAAATGTTGTAATAATTTGACAGAAAAAAGGGCAATAAGTGCCACGAAAAGATTGATCAATGGTCTGGAAAAAAGGCAGTAAGTGACGAGAACAAAGAAGAAAAAACTTCAGGATTAAGCAGAAAACAAAAGTTGGTTCCAGTGGAGAACCTGCTCTGATATCATGAACACAACACAGGAAGAAGAATTCATATATCCATATTCTAAAGTTAAGAGATTTCTCCCTATTTAAATATAATTTACAGTTAGTAATCTACTCCTACAATTATGATAACTGATAATAATCTACTCCTAAAAATATGGTAACAGATCTGATCCTACCTAACTTTACAATAACTAAATACATAGCTGCACATTATACAACTGTATAAAATCTTAGAACTTTCCATAGAAACATTCCTGTTACGACCTCTGCTTCTAATCTAATTCACCGAGAACTAAAATAATTCCAACCCAATTATTTTGCATTTTTTTTTCTTTGAACAAGAACATACTAATTAATCAGCATCAGCAACAACAAGATCATGACCTCCGACAATGACTCAAATTGATGAGTTTCAGGCGTGTAACAAAGAATAAAAAATTTCTTATATTAGATATCGACACATTGTTCAAATATGATGTTTATGGCCTTGAAATGACATCCCTTTTTAAGTTTAATTTAATTTGATGATGTGGTGCAATATTTGCCCTAAATGCTATTAATATGACACATGTCAAAACTTAAATAAATCAACTTATGATAACTTGGGGAGTTATCAACTTAGAGGATCCAACTCTTTCAAGTTGATTTAACCAACTTTGAAAGTTGTGACTTGCAATAATTAAAACATAATGAATGAAACTTATTTTTGTATTGGCAACTTGAACTAGAGAATGAGAGAGAGAAGAAGAAATGGAAGGGAGAATGAGAAGTAGAGGGAGAAGAAATCTCTGAATAATAATCTCTGTAATTAATCAATAATCATGAACAAATGACTTCTCAATGCATCAACTCTCTCTCACACACACACACACACATACATACTTTACAAAACGACTTTTGAATTTGAAAAGTCGAAAGCCACTTTTCAAAAACTAATCCAAACATGTCCATAGTCTTGTAAATAGGTGCCAAATTTCATCAACAACTGGGAACATTTCTTCTGATTAGAAGAAGCAGGTGCAATTAGATGACTCGATATAAGGACACACTTCATACACCTGAGTCATCAATAATGTAACTTAAAAGAGATACACACATAAATTGTCATGTTTTTATTAAGTCATACAATCCCAATAAAACTGACAACCCAATACAGAAAATGCTTTACAAATTTACAGGACTGGCCCAAGTTCATATACCACCGCCAACACAATATTAAAAACACACATACACACAATATATTTCAAAAGATATCTAATTTCGGTCTATGCCAACAAAAACAAACAATTTTTTTTCACTAAACAAAAACAAAAACAAACATCCACACCATG